>OX371223.1:156948712-159348712 GCA_947310385.1 Nephrotoma appendiculata | reverse complement strand
TTCACACTACACGGTAAAGTGGAAAAACTGCAAACAGAAGTACACGCAGAAATTCAAAATGTTAAAGGGACGGTTCAACAAAAATTTGAGTCGGTTGAACAAGATTTTAAACGTCTCGAGAAGGAGCTCAAAGATGTCAAGGCGAATGGAACGACACAGCAAGTGATTCAGACGGTTAATGCAGTTAAGATAAAACCACCAACATTTGATGGAACAACATCCTTCAGTATTTTTAAGTTCCAGTTCGAAACGGCCATTAAGCAAAATCAGTGGACTGAAGAACAATGTGTTGCAGCGTTAATTGTGGCTCTTAAAGGCGAAGCGGCGGAAACACTACAAATCATACGTATGTGAAGATAGCCCGAAAACCATCCCGAGAAAAGACTTTTCAAAAAATTGGTTTGAATCTATGCTAAATACGATAAAAACCTTTTGGCCCGAAAAAAAACAACATGAAACATCTCAAAATTACACTCTATCCCGAAAATAAAAAAAAAATTGATTTAAAAACCTGTTTATTATTTCTATGAGTTTAAAATATTTACGTTGCAAAAAAATGTACAATAATGTGTTGTTCGTTGTACAATAATAATACAGTAACATAATTATTTTAAAGAAAATCTTAGTACATATTTCTGTATTCTTTCTGTAATATTATAAATTTAATAATGACGTGTTGTTGTGTTTACAAATAATATTTAATTTATTTAACAAAAAACACGCATATGGTCTATATAACTAAATACCTAAATTTATAGATATTAGAGTATAAAAAACCACATTACACACTCAAACACATATATTTCCGCTCACATGAATTGCCGAGTACATTGGTTGATGGGAGTGACTCGAATAGATCATTTCTGACTTATACTGGGTAACCTATTTGCCATACGATGGGGATTAGGAGTATTTCTGGGCCCAGATTTAACCGATGTTTGTTGTATATGAAATGCTCCAATTAATACACATATAGCGTCACTCACAAGGATTGCCGAGTACATTGGTTAATGAGAGTGACTCGATTCGATCATTTCTGACTTATACTGCGTAACCTAGTTGCCATACGATGGGGATTAGGAGTATTTCTGGGCCCATATTTAACCGATGTTTGTTGTATATGAAATGCTCCCATTAATACTCATATATCGTCACTCACAAGGATTGCCGAGTACATTGGTTAATGGGAGTGACTCGATTAGATCATTTCTGACTTACACTGGGTAACCTAGTTGCCATAAGATGGGGATTAGGAGTATTTCTGGGCCCAGATTTAACCGATGTTTGTTGTATATGAAATGCTCCAATTAATACACATATAGCGTCACTCACAAGGATTGCCGAGTACATTGGTTAATGAGAGTGACTCGATTCGATCATTTCTGACTTATACTGCGTAACCTAGTTGCCATACGATGGGGATTAGGAGTATTTCTGGGCCCATATTTAACCGATGTTTGTTGTATATGAAATGCTCCCATTAATACTCATATATCGTCACTCACAAGGATTGCCGAGTACATTAGTTGATGAGAGTGACTCGATTAGATCATTTCTAACTTATACTGAAAACCTAGTTGCCATACGATGGGGATTAGGAGTATTTCTGGGCCCAGATTTAACCAATGTTTGTTGTATATGAAATGCTCTCATTAATACTCATATATCGTCACTCACAAGGATTGCCGAGTACATTGGTTAATGGGAGTGACTCGATTAGATCATTTCTGACTTATACTGGGTAACCTAGTTGCCATACGATGGGGATTAGGAGTATTTCTGGGCCCAGATTTAACCGATGTTTGTTGTATATGAAATGCTCTCATTAATACTCATATATCGTCACTCACAAGGATTGCCGAGTACATAAGTTGATGAGAGTGACTCGATTAGATCATTTCTGACTTATACTGGGTAACCTAGTTGCCATACGATGGGGATTAGGAGTATTTCTGGGCCCAGATTTAACCGATGTTTGTTGTATATGAAATGCTCCCATTAATACTCATATATCGTCACTCACAAGGATTGCCGAGTACATTGGTTAATGGAAGTGACTCGATTAGATCATTTTTGACTTATACTGGGTAACCTAGTTGCCATACGATGGGGATTAGGAGTATTTCTGGGCCCAGATTTAACCGATGTTTATTGTATATGAAATGCTCCCATTAATACTCATATATCGTCACTCACAAGAATTGCCGAGTATATTGGTTAATGAGAGTGACTCGATTCGATCATTTCTGACTTATACTGGGTAACCTAGTTGCCATACGATGGGGATTAGGAGTATTTCTGGGCCCAGATTTAACCGATGTTTATTGTATATGAAATGCTCCCATTAATACTCATATATCGTCACTCACAAGAATTGCCGAGTACATTGGTTGATGGGAGTGACTCGATTCGATCATTTCTGACTTATACTGGGTAACCTAGTTGCCATACGATGGGGATTAGGAGTATTTCTGGGCCCAGATTTAACCGATGTTTGTTGTATATGAAATGCTCCCATTAATACTCATATATCGTCACTCACAAGGATTGCCGAGTACATTGGTTAATGGGAGTGATTCGATTAGATCATTTCTGACTTATACTGCATAACCTAGTTGCCATACGATGGGGATTAGGAGTATTTCTGGGCCCAGATTTAACCAATGTTTGTTGTATATGAAATGCTCTCATTAATACTCATATATCGTCACTCACAAGGATTGCCGAGTACATTGGTTGATGGGAGTGACTCGATTAGATCATTTCTGACTTATACTGGGTAACCTAGTTGCCATACGATGGGGATTAGGAGTATTTCTGGGCCCAGATTTAACCGATGTTTGTTGTATATGAAATGCTCCCATTAATACTCATATATCGTCACTCACAAGGGAGCATTTCATATACAACAAACATCGGTTAAATCTGGGCCCAGAAATACTCCTAATCCCCATCGTATGGCAACTAGGTTACCCAGTATAAGTCAGAAATGATCTAATCGAGTCACTCCTATCAACCAATGTACTCGGCAATCCTTGTGAGTGACGATATATGAGTATTAATGGGAGCATTTCATATACAACAAACATCGGTTAAATCTGGGCCCAGAAATACTCCTAATCCCCATCTTATGGCAACTAGGTTACCCAGTATAAGTCAGAAATGATCTAATCGAGTCACTCCCATTAACCAATGTACTCGGCAATCCTTGTGAGTGACGATATATGAGTATTAATGGGAGCATTTCATATACAACAAACATCGGTTAAATATGGGCCCAGAAATACTCCTAATCCCCATCGTATGGCAACTAGGTTACCCAGTATAAGTCAGAAATGATCGAATCGAGTCACTCTCATTAACCAATGTACTCGGCAATCCTTGTGAGTGACGATATATGAGTATTAATGGGAGCATTTCATATACAACAAACATCGGTTAAATCTGGGCCCAGAAATACTCCTAATCCCCATCGTATGGCAACTAGGTTACCCAGTATAAGTCAGAAATGATCTAATCGAGTCACTCTCATCAACCAATGTACTCGGCAATCCTTGTGAGTGACGATATATGAGTATTATTGGGAGCATTTCATATACAACAAACATCGGTTAAATCTGGGCCCAGAAATACTCCTAATCCCCATCGTATGGCAACTAGGTTACCCAGTATAAGTCAGAAATGATCTAATCGAGTCACTCCCATTAACCAATGTACTCGGCAATCCTTGTGAGTGACGATATATGAGTATTAATGAGAGCATTTCATATACAACAAACATTGGTTAAATCTGGGCCCAGAAATACTCCTAATCCCCATCGTATGGCAACTAGGTTATGCAGTATAAGTTAGAAATGATCTAATCGAGTCACTCTCATCAACTAATGTACTCGGCAATCCTTGTGAGTGACGATATATGAGTATTAATGGGAGCATTTCATATACAACAAACATCGGTTAAATATGGGCCCAGAAATACTCCTAATCCCCATCGTATGGCAACTAGGTTACGCAGTATAAGTCAGAAATGATCGAATCGAGTCACTCTCATTAACCAATGTACTCGGCAATCCTTGTGAGTGACGCTATATGTGTATTAATTGGAGCATTTCATATACAACAAACATCGGTTAAATCTGGGCCCAGAAATACTCCTAATCCCCATCTTATGGCAACTAGGTTACCCAGTGTAAGTCAGAAATGATCTAATCGAGTCACTCCCATTAACCAATGTACTCGGCAATCCTTGTGAGTGACGATATATGAGTATTAATGGGAGCATTTCATATACAACAAACATCGGTTAAATATGGGCCCAGAAATACTCCTAATCCCCATCGTATGGCAACTAGGTTACGCAGTATAAGTCAGAAATGATCGAATCGAGTCACTCTCATTAACCAATGTACTCGGCAATCCTTGTGAGTGACGCTATATGTGTATTAATTGGAGCATTTCATATACAACAAACATCGGTTAAATCTGGGCCCAGAAATACTCCTAATCCCCATCGTATGGCAAATAGGTTACCCAGTATAAGTCAGAAATGATCTATTCGAGTCACTCCCATCAACCAATGTACTCGGCAATTCATGTGAGCGGAAATATATGTGTTTGAGTGTGTAATGTGGTTTTTTATACTCTAATATCTATAAATTTAGGTATTTAGTTATATAGACCATATGCGTGTTTTTTGTTAAATAAATTAAATATTATTTGTAAACACAACAACACGTCATTATTAAATTTATAATATTACAGAAAGAATACAGAAATATGTACTAAGATTTTCTTTAAAATAATTATGTTACTGTATTATTATTGTACAACGAACAACACATTATTGTACATTTTTTTGCAACGTAAATATTTTAAACTCATAGAAATAATAAACAGGTTTTTAAATCAATTTTTTTTTTATTTTCGGGATAGAGTGTAATTTTGAGATGTTTCATGTTGTTTTTTTTCGGGCCAAAAGGTTTTTATCGTATTTAGCATAGATTCAAACCAATTTTTTGAAAAGTCTTTTCTCGGGATGGTTTTCGGGCTATCTTCACATACGTACAAATCATTCCCGAGCAAGAACGGAACGTTTACAGGGGAATTATGAAGGCGTTAGATCGAAAATACGGAAGTGATCACAAACGAGAAATCTATCTCATGGAATTGAAGGGTCGATACCAAAAAGGAGGAGAATCGCTACAGGAATTTTCATCGGCAATTGAGCGGCTCGCGCATTTAGCCCATTCAAATATGTCGGCCGATTACATGGAGCAAATTAAAATAGATGCATTCATTGACGGTATTCGAGATCCTGAGACACGCAGAGCAGTGATGTTGTCACCTAAGGCAACTTTTACGGAAACCATCGCTTGTGCGCTAACAAATGAAACTGTTCAGGCCATCGTCAAACCAGCAATGGAAATTCGCCGAGTGGAGATTGATTCCAGAATGGACACCAAACGGGATACACCAAGGTTCAGATATGGAAGTAGCAGGATTAAATGCTGGGTATGTAATAGAATGGGTCACATCTCACGGGACTGTTGGGAGATTAAGAAGAAACGAGGAAGATCGCCATCTCCTATGAAGCGTAGACAAAACGAACAGCAGAAAGAGGCCAGAAAGGAGGGTCGGACGACATTGGAGTCGTTAAAAAGAGACAGCTTGAAGGAGCAAAAGCTGACTCCCACAACCGATTGCCACATAACGTCCATCCAAGTTTGGAGAGTAGAAAGAGGCGGTGACAGCTTGACAGATGAAGCCAATATTGAACATCGAAAGAAAAGCGCGCATGGAAATGCCGCGTTATTAAGAAGGCCATGTTCCGTGGAATGCAAGAATTGTGGGCATGTGGAGGTCAAGGAAAACATCGTCGATATTCGGCTCATGCAAGCGCTACCTGAGGAGCAATGGACTGATGAAATGATCAAGAAGGAGCAATTACGGGATGCTGACCTGTCATTCATCATGGAACATAAGGAAAAGGAACACCGGCCCACATGGAGTGAGATAGCTGACAAAACTCCCATTGTAAAAGCGTATTGGGCTCAATGGGATAGCCTCCACATAGAAAATGGATGTTTAAAACGAAAGTGGGAAAGCACGGATGGTAAAGTAAAACAATTGTTGGTAGTGGTGCCAAAAGATCGGATAGCGGAAATCCTCAAGGAGTATCACGGAGGAGCAAGTGGAGGTCACCTAGAGATTAATAAAACATTAGCCAAAATTCGCCAACGTTTCTACTGGTCCGGATGTAGACAGTCAGTAGTAGAATGGTGTCGAAGATGTGACCAATGTGCTGCAGTGAAGGGACCAGCACGAAAAAGCCGTGGAACCATGAAACAATATAATGTCGGGGCACCATTTGAGAGAATTGCAATGGACGTGGCGGGGCCATTTCCGACCACCGAGAGCGGAACTAAATATGTGCTAGTAATAATGGATTATTTTAGCAAATGGCCGGAGGTGTACCCCATACCCAATCAGGAGACAACAACAATAGCTGATGCCATGGTTAACAATTGGATTAGCAGATTTGGTGTACCTATGGAAATTCACACGGATGAAGGAAGGAATTTCGAATCGGTGGTATTTCAGGAGATATGTCAGATGCTTGGAATCAATAAAACAAGAACAACGCCTTTACACCCACAATCGGACGGTATAGTGGAAAGATTCAATGGCACATTGGAGGAATATCTAGCAAAGGTTGTGGAAAGGAACCAACTTAACTGGGATCGACATATACCGATGTTCCTGATGGCCTACCGATCAGCGATACATGACACAACAGGAGTGACACCAGCTAAAACCATATTTGGGAACAATCTGCGATTACCGGGAGATTTAAAATTTGGGGCTGTTCCATCAGCAGCTCTATGCGGACAGGATTATGTCGACCGAATGAAAGAGGAACTCAATGAAATACATCAATTTGTACGGGAGAAAATTCGGATAACAAGTGATCGAATGAAAGCTCGATATGACATACGAGCAAATAATCAAGGCTTCGAGGAAGGGCAATTGGTATGGCTTCACAACCCGCAACGGCAGAAGGGATTATCACCGAAGTTGCAACTTACATGGGAAGGCCCTTACACTGTCATTAAAAGGTTGAACGACGTGGTTTATCGCATACAGAAAGGACGGAAAGGTAAACCAAAGGTGGTGCATTTGGAGCGTTTGGCGCTCTACAGAGGAGGTGATCTGGATCCTGTTCGGGACGAACAGGCTTAGGTGGGGGGTAGTGTTACGGTGACACCTAGAGTGGAATAGAATAAGTTAATTTCATTAATTGTTCAATTACATTTATAATTTATAAACAACATTTAGGCGTCATTTCTATACTAACATATTTGCTGCGCATTTTGGATTATTCTAGAAACAAATATTTTGGTATATAAAGGCGCGCGTTGACGTGGAATGCTGAGTCTTATTTTAAACGTGATACAGTGAAGGTTAAATAGAAAGATTATTAAAGTGATTATTAAAGCGATTATTAAAGTGATAATTAAAAAGTGTGTTATAATTATAATAATTAATTGTGAAAATTGTGTTGTATAATAAATTGTGTTGTGTAAATAAAATTGTGTGAGTTAAAATTAGAAGCAGTGTATTTATTCACAATCCAGTGATTCGAACCTTGAATGACAAGGCAAAATCGTAACAGTATGTTGACGACTTAATTTTGTGGTTATAAAATTATTAATTAAAATTCACTAAAATAATAAAAAAATTATAAAATAATTAGTGGTTTATGTAATAGTGCGTGCTAGTGCATCATTTGATAATTAAAATTATAAACAATCTTAAATAAAATGAAGTGTCTTGTGAAATATTGCTAAATGCGCATCGAAAAATTCGAAAAAGAATATTTTACCATCTATAAGTGTTTGTATAAAGAAAAATGTAAATTGTGCTAAGAAACAAGTGATTTTTGACAAATTTATCCTTACTTTATGTTATAAATCAGAAAAAATTAAGAAAACAATTTTGGTTGTTGGCGTGGGGTTTTTAGATTGATTTCTTGTTTTTGTAATCCCATTGATATAGATGCTTTCTCTTTTACCCTCAGAATTTGATTCACTTGACAGCTGCAAACATTCACTCTTCAGTATTTACCTTTATGGAAAAACTACAAACCTAAAAACCATTCTTATACATTTTAAAAATTTATGTAGTGTACTTAAACCTATTATGCAAAATCGAGAAATACCAGAAGAAGCTAATAATATTATGGACCAGATTGCTACAGATTTAAATAAATATGATCCGGAAGTAAAACTGGAGTGCTTCATATTACTTTTTTAAATGATTATAATCCAAATAAATATACAAAGTATAAACAACAAAGTCGATTTACTCGAAAATTACATTCTAAGAAAAAAGCCCCAAATTGCAATACTGAGTGAAACATGGTTCAAAGAAAATAAAAAAATAATTTTTAAAAAATACAGGATGAAATTTAACAATAGGAATGATGGTTATGGTGGATGTGGTTTCTTAATTAGTAATGACATTCAATTAATATCAAAGAATAATTTAAATATAATAATAATACATACACATTAATATCGTTTTATAATTCAACAAGAAATATGAAATTAATAAATCAAGTATACAATCAGTTAGAAAACATTTTAATTAAATATAAAAATGAAAATAATGTAATAATAGCAGGAGACATAAATGCTAAAAGTTCACTATGGAGTAAAAATAATGTACAAGACAGATTAGGTTAAAAAAAATGAAAACAGTATAATGTCATATCAATATAAAATAATTAATAATGGTGATTTTACTTACAGAAATTTATATAATCAAAATGATTCGGCGATAGACATAACAATGGTTTTATACAATCTCATTAATGGATGATTTGGGATCTCATCATATTCCAATAAAAACCACAATTAAATCAACAATCAAATAAAATCAATCTAAATAATGTAAATAATATTGAAGATTATGAGAAGCATATGGACGAAAACAGCACATATTTTCTTAGCAGTAAAAGAAACGAAAACTGAAACAAGAATTGGTGGAATGATAAAATAGATAAACTAAGGAAATAGAAAAAAGAAATTTAACTAATTACAATCGAGAAAAAGATTTAATCACAGCTATACAATTAAAAAAAAAACTTCGGCATTGTTAAAACGGGAAATGCATTTTTGTCGAAATGTTTCAAGGTTACCTCAGTTTTTTGTGCATATAATTTGTATTTATAAATTTAGGAGTAACGGGTTCAAAAAAATATTTTTTGGTTTTGCTCTGAAATTTCATCAGTTGTGATCAAATTGCGTAAGTTGTAGTACGAAAACAATGAGAAAATTAAACTCTGAGCAAAAAAACGTAATCTTAGCTCTGCGAAAAGAAAATCTTTCTGCAAGATACATAGCAAATAAAGTGGGATGTAGTCACGTTTCGGTTTTGAAATTAATAAAAAAATTTGCTATAACAAATACAACAGAAAGAGCCGCGAGAACAGGAAAATCAAACAAAAAAACAACATAGCGGATAGACAGAAAAATAAAAAACATGTGTTTGACAAACAGATTTCCTACTTCTAATGAATTAAGTAATGAGCTAAGAGAATGTTTTGGAATAAATATTAGCGCAAGAACAGTTCGTAGAAGATTGCAACAAATGGGTCTTAATGGGCGAAAGCCAAGGAAAGAACCGGGTTTGACAAAAAAAAATGCAAATTGCGCAGCTCGATTTTGTAAAAAAATACCGGAATTGATCTGGAAATGCCTGGAAGAGAGTAATTTTCTCAGATGAGTCTAAAATTAGTATAAACCAATCGAATGGTATCACATACGTGCGCCGAAATATAAATGAAGATTTACACCAGGACACTATAATAACGCGAAATAAATTTCCAACAAGTTTTATGGTCTGGGTTTTATGGTTTTATCAGCTACTATGGATGTGGAGACTTGGCGATTATTAATGAAACATTTAACGCCAACGGGTATATTGACATCTTAAAAAAAATGTGGATCCCTCAATTGAAAGGCTGTTTTCAATAACCATTAGCCCGATTTTCCAAGATGATTCTACTCCGTGCCATTGAGCCAATAAAGTAGTTATTTTGTTTTTAATTTAGTGTTATCATATTGGCAATGTTATCATATTGGCAATTTAGTGTTATCATATTGGCAAAATATATCCCTTGGGGCCCGCATCCAATTTCGAAACCAGGGCTCTGTCCCGTTTGAATTCGAATGGATGCGCGCACCAAGGCACCTCTCTCCCATTTATAATATTTCGTTGTTCGTTCCTCAGGTTCCGGCCGACGAATTTCGGCGGAACATCGGGTTTATTATTATTATTTGCGTTCATCTATTTTATAAATTTCTGTATGATCACGGTGTAAGCCAGGAGCGTCATGCAAGCCTCAAACCCCACGACCTTAGCACTTCTCTCTGAGAACGTAGCCGGCAAAAATCACCGTGGAGGCCTCTGCATGCGCTTAGTGAAATCTGCAGGTTGGCAGTAGCCAGCCTATAACAATGATTCTACTCCGTGCCATCGAGCCAAAAAAGTAGTTATTTTGTTTTCAATTTAGCGTATCATATTGGCAATCGAATTGTATTGTAATGGACGATGTATCTACTTCTACATTAAACAGGTGAATGAATATGTCCAACAAATCGATATGGAAAAACTGAGCTGGCTTGGGAACAGTCCCGATTTGAACCCGATAGAAAATAGTTGCAGGGCAATTTTAAAGAAGCGGGTCAATAGGAAAAACCCAAAAACTAAATTAGAATTAAAGCAAGCACTAATTGAAGCTTGGGAAAATGAGATATTGGTGGAATATTGCAGAAATCCTATAAACTCCATGTCCGATAGGATTTCAGCCGTTATTATAGCCCGGGGAAGGCACACCAAATATTAAAATACTTCTCAATGGTCATACTTGCAACTATTCCAAAGTTTTTAAAAATTGTTTTCATTTTTACTAATATTTATTGTAATGAATTACTTGATTGTGCTAACAAATAAATACCTTTAATTTTAATTACAATAAATATTTCTTATTCAACATCCTTTTTCCATAATTAGCTTCCTTTCCATTTAAGTAATTTAGTATTCCGTCTATTATTACAGAAAGAAGATTGAATAAATGGTTAAAAATTGAATTTTTTTCGAAACATCAAAATTTTTTGGATGGTAACATTTATCTGACCAATACTGTAAATACCTTACCAACCGAAATACCATCATAGAAAATGAAAATGGAAATTTCACCCTAGGCTTTGAACACCCTCTGTTCTCATATAAAAGGTGCCCGTATAACACACCTGGCCTTAGGTATAAAAGGATACTCATATTTATGGAGATGGCAAAGCGTCTGTTTCCCGTGTTAGATGCGCCTTCGAGCAGCGTCTGTTTCCTTATGCCTGGGGTGGCTATTTGCTCATGTTTTTGGAGGGTATACGCCAAAGATATCCAGAGAAGGAAATGGCAAACGGCGAATCCGTTTGATTAAAACCAGAATGTATTGAGCACTCCGCCCCAAAAATTTTGTTAAGGATCATAGAGAGGTATAGAGATATGTTTAGCCAAGATGTTTCGAGATTCTATAAAGCAGGTGGTTTCAAAGAAGCAAAGAATTGTTGGCATGACCATTATAAATGGAATATCTCACTTGGAAAAGGCCTGGAAATTTACGACATACACAAAAACGCAGACTTCGCCGTTATTTATTTATTTATTTATTTAACCTACAGTGAGTTTACACAATCGGTATCGGAACAAACTTCAAACATTTAGTAGTAATTTTACAATATTTCACTATAAAAATAAAATTTAACAAGTAATTATCAATAGACAAAAACTTAAACAACTCATTTGTAAACGAATTTCTTGTTAGGTTAAAATCGAATACAAGAGTCGCGACTTTCTCAAGACTGGTTCTGAGAGTGCGAAGTTTGTAGAATCAGGATCAATATGTAACAAATGACGATGGCACAGACAACGTGTTGGAGCGTAAACGTTTAAATGAGCAAGTATATCGCTACAATCTATTCGTGAAGTCAGAACATCATGAACGTAGATAGCAGATGCAACGTCTCGCCGGTGATCTAAACGTTGTAATTTTAATAATATGTATACAACGATCATTATAAGGTGGTGCACGCGCTATTGGTGCACCCGCTCAGTAGGTCAGCCGCAAAGTGCGTACAAAAAAAAACTGCTTCTGAACGCTCTCAATTCTATCTGATTGGCAATGATAAAATGGTGACCATAGCTGAGAAGCATATTCTAGAATGCAACGAACAAAGGACACAAACAGAGCTTTCAATGTGAGTGAGTCGCCGAAGTCATGTGTTTGGTAAAAGTAAGATCATTAGAAAAGGTTATACTTAAGTCGGTCATGAACTCAACTCTTTCAACAGCAGTATTATACATAAAACTAGCTGACCCGGCGAACCTTGTTCCGCCCCAAACTACTTCGTTCCGAGCAAATACTTTTGTACTTCACGAAAATTGATTTTGATGAGAAAAAAAATCAAACAACTCAACTCAATCCTCAATAGACGATTCAGTTGAGGGGCCATTCGTTCGTTCAGTCATTTTTTGACCAATCAGCTCTTATAGAAAAATCCAGAAGAAAAAATCGTAATTTTTGAGCAATATGATTGGTCGACAAAATTGTCAGAAAGAACGGATGAACGAACGCACACATAAAGGCGGCATAATGTATTGATAAGGAATGAAATATCGATTCAAACTTACGTATCTATCGAAAATTAAGTTGTTTTTCGATTTTTTCTCTCAGTGTGGAAATGAAATCAAAGTCAGTTGGAAATTATTTTATTCGAGTAGGATTAAATCAAATACAGTCGCAAATCAATACAATGCACTGTGGTAAATAATATTTTTCGTTTTGTTCTCCGGCGCGTATAATGATCAAGGATGATGGTTTGCCAATTCTTGGACACGCGCCATACCAATGACCATGAGAAAAACAAGGAAATTTCAAATTTATTCCGCACACTTCCAACGATTGGCCTTGCGGTTTTTTAATCGTTATAGTGAACGCCAAACGAACAGGGAACTGAATGCCCTTGGAATCGAACGAAATGTCAGTTGGAATCAGAGGAATTATCGGAATTAGAACATCTTCTCCTTTAAATTTTCCCTGGTAAATCGTCGCTTGCACCACGTTGTTCATCAGTTTCTACACAGCCAATCGTGCTGCGTTACACTATCTCGGATGGTTCAGATTGCGCAGCATGATTATCACAGATCCGACCATGAGCATCAAGTTATGCTGTGGTATTCCCGGCAAATCACCCGCATTCATAAACTTAGTTGATTAGTTAGTTGCCTCGTCTTGATTGATCACACAGTCAGTGGATTTGTAACAATGTATTTCCCTAGCGCCTTGATTTTGAATCAAGTGCCAAAATCGCTCCTTCGCTAAGCCAATCGTGATTCATTTAACTCGGCGGATGTTCGAATGCTTTCGTGATAACCCGTTCCTTAGACGTCGTGAACATGCAAAAGTTCGAGGGAAACTAAATCAATCCTGTCAAAACATCAACAGGAGTTTCTCCATTCCCATGCGCCAACAGTTGTTTGGAAAATCAGCAGTTGATGAGTCGTTCTGTAATGCAACTCTCATGTTCGTAGTCACCTTATTCAGACAGCTTCTTCACATAGCCCAGAATCTCGACGATTTCAGAAATGCGTTGAGTTCATCGGCAGCTGTGAATGTTGGAATGACAGGTAGCATTTGGCTAAAATCGCCGGCCAGCAGAATCATCGCTCTACCAAAACGTCTTAAGTCACTTCGTAAATCCTTCATTCTTCGATTGAGCGCTTCCAATGACCGTTTATGTACCATTGTGCACTCGTCCCAGATCATATAATTTTGCATTCTTGCAATACCTTGACCATCGCGCAGTTCTTGGCAATTGAGCACACACTGGCTTGCCATTCGTGTGGATATTCATCGACAACTTCAACGCATAATGTGCCATCGGGCCGCCGTCTAGCAATGCCGCTGCAATTCCCGATGATGCAACGGCTAACACTATTGAAGATCTCGAGCGAATTATGGAAAAAAGCAATGAAATCAGAAAGGCGTCGAGAATGAATATTCCGCCGTTTCCTTCGTCGATTGCCTACGTCAATGCTTCGTACACGTTCTTTTGCTGTGCATTCAAAAGCGGGACATTCGTTTATACTATTTGGCTCAATCAATCTCGATCGCACACTTGATCTCGTTGCAATTCACGATAAAATATATCGACCAGCGAACCAATTGTTTCTGGCATGTCCAATTTCGACAAATAGCTGCCGCACATAAGCACACACTTGCCTTCGATCATGATCAAAGCTTCGGCGTTCATTTCAAGCTCATAATTCAATGTTGCAGTGCAAACTCGATGCAAAATGTGGTCCTTGTATATTTGTTCCACAATTCCAATGCGTTCGATGGATGACACGTTGCGAAAATGATCGCGAACAATGTGCGAATTTGATTTGACAGCGCAGATACAGTGGCATCGGTGAGTATTGAGTACCAATGTGAGTCGAAATAGACACGTTGTCCATTCTCCAAGTGCATCCACAAATTTTGAACAGTGGGTTGACATTCGTGTATTGCAAATGAGAAAATACACCAAATCGCCTTATTGCAACTGACATTTTGGCCCAATTGAAATTTTGACACTTCGTTATATGCATCCAGAGCAGTAATGCCGAACGCTGTCTTTGTTCACGTATTTTCAGACATATTGGGCTGCTTCACTTGTCAAATCGATTCACTCCATTTGTTGAATTTTTTTAAATTTCAATGTCAAAGCATGAATGTGTTTGAGTTTCACAATTTTCTGAGATTTTCCAAGTTTTGCATCGACTTTTGACGCTTTACAGCGTCCAAAATCATCAAAGCATGCGAAAAATTCAAAATTTCATAGAAAAAAAATTTAAATTTTCTTCGGGTGTTCCCAGAAGTTTCCTAGTTTTCCAGTCAGATTTTCCATTTTTGTATTCTAAAAGACCATTTGGATCGGATACGTGCGAAATCCCGTACAAAAACATCATTTTTTGATTTTCCGAATATTCCGACTGTTCCGGTGAATTTTCCCAAAATTTGAAACATCTCCATAAAATCTGCCTTACTTAAATTTTGGAAGAGTTCACTCCACAGCCGGTATCCGGAATTTTACATTTGAGGCTCCTGCCTGAAATTTCGGTTATGAAATAGTCTAATAAATACACCGGTTGGCCACGTTTTCGGATTTAAAGTCTTATTATGAAGCTCAACAATAATCCCCAATTTAAAACAAACGTCTTCCATCTCGTGGATATCTTTTGTTTTCGGAATCAGTTAACCCACTTTGTACAAACTCGTACCTAAACATCTGTCAGCCAGAGCTAAAATATCATCTTCAGTTGTTTGAGTATCAAATTTGGATAAATGAAGCAACAGTTTCGGAGCAACGGTTTTAATATGAAACTCTGGTAAAGTATTATACCAAGAATATTAAAACGTATATGCTGTTGGCTAATAATGCTGGCACCGATTTTTTATTAGCAGTTGGACAGCACAGTATATCAATTGTTGTCCGTATTTGCAGACGTACTCACCACACTCGAAATATTTGCAGAAGATATCAATGTGCTCCGAGACAGTAACAATCTTGGTACCATAAATTTGAGCTTGAACGGCAACTGGCAAAACAGATTTCATTGGTTCTGGAAAATCAACGGTGAAGTTGTGATCAGGAACAACATTGATGCACTGAGCGATAACTGGTTGAGTAACTGGTTCAACTACATAGTTTAGAAGTTAGCATTTGAGATGCACTAGAATTTTCACTAGAGTTATTTTAAGTTTTTGGCCAATACTGTAAAGAGAGATATAGAACTATGATATTCAATGCCGCAGAAAATCAAAAAATTCTAGTCTATAAATTTTACCCAAATTTTTCATGTAGTCTCAGACCAAAGCTATTAGAATACCAACCGAAAATATTTGTTACTAGTGGAAGTTTTTGAGATATTGATCAAAAACTGAAAATAACTTGTATGGATTTCCCATATAGTCTCAGTATGACCTAAGCTATAAGAAAAACAACCTAAAGTTACTAGTGGAAGAAATGCTGGAAAGACGGAATATTGTTAAATTTCAAGATTTCATATACCGAGTTCCTTTACTTCGGAGATCAATCAATTTGCCATTTTAAGGGTCACTTTTAATATTTTACTCCGCTGAGATGTTTTATTTAGTGAAAAGAGTGATACATAATGAATAAAAAATTTCCGATGGTAATTACATAACAAATTAATTCTCTTTACTGTTAGTGCTGCCACTTGCGGTGAGTAGCGTAATCTCTCATTTTCCGCTGTCAAATTTCCGCTACCTTAAGCTAGAAACAGAACAAGAGCGACGACAACGAGCGTCGACGAATAAATAAAAAATATCGCCGCGATATCGCTGTAGCTAAGAGATCAAAAGCGTCAGCGAATGGTGATAAAAAAACAACCAAACGGGTTAGGCTACTAAATTGAAAAAAATTGTTAATAATATGACGTTAACCGTCATACCAACTTATACATATACAAAAAACAGTTGGCAACATTGTTTCGTCGGCGACAAAAATTAACTCTTAATTTTTTCAACGAAAAAATCGTCGTCGCCTGCGTCGATGGTTGTGTTTGTTTTGCAATATTTCGGTGTTTTGTAATATGATAGGCGATTTCACTCGCCGCCTTCGCTCTTGTTCTGTTTTCAGCTTTATACAGCATGCATTTGAACTTGCACTTCAATTTTTTTTACATAATTGTCAATATTTTTAATCTTTCCAACCAGTTCTCCAGCACTCAAACTATTCAAATGGACATTGTTAATGTCTTTAAAATGATCAGAGAACCAGAAAATGTTTTTTGAATTGCAAATCAAATCAAATGCATTTTTCCTGACTCCAGCACATTTGTAATGGGCATTTAATTTACACAACCCACTGCACATTAAAAAGTTTTTATTTACACCAGGAACGCAACACGTCATACAGCTATTTGACGCCATAGTTTATAATTATAAAATAAATACGCGAATCTGCGAATTAAAATGATTTAGTTTATTTTTAATAAAATCGAAAAAAAAATCAAAATTGAATTGAAAATAAAATTAAAAAATTAATTTAAAGATTAAATTTCAAACAAAAGGTCGACCTTAGTTTAACAACAGTCCCTGTTCCGTTAATACAAGAACGCCAGTCATCGTATGCGAGAAATAAGCGAATTGAATCCAGTGCTTACAATTATTCAAAGAAACTGACCGATACCTGTTTACCGTAATAGCTGCACCAAACGGGGGGCTGGAGCATATTACGGTAACTATCCAGGTGGAAAGATGCATCATCGCTCATTATTTTTTTGTTTTATTCTGCGATAGCTCTTAAGATCGATGTTATAAATTTAATAAAGCATTTCGATACCCATACACAAAAATCAGTACTTTGTCTAATGAAAGCTCCACTAATTGGTTTACAAGGTACAGTTGTTTTAGGTTTTGTTATTTTCTCTTTGCACACCTAATAAATGAAGTAGCGTCATTTAGCATGTTGCTATAAGGTACCCCCCTCTCTGGCGCTGGACATTTACCCCCCCCCCCCCCCTCCCCCCCCCCCCCCCCGGTTATGTGATTTCCGTTGGCTTCTCCATTTCGCTTACAACAAATTACATTATACAATCCACTATTGCAATCGACTACCTTTTTGCTACCTTCACACCACTTGATGAGGTGTAAGGTGCTATTTTAAGTGAGTCTGAGCTATGATCAGATTCTCAAAAACTTAACCTACACCAAGATTAGTAAAATCACCCACATTGTTAATGAACGTACTTTAAAATATATTTCCACCACATTTAGCAATGAGAATGTCTCCCCCCAATAAACATGTTGCGTGAAACTATTGGTTCTATTTTCGGTTGCCATTAATGTGTCACACTCATAAAAAAAAACTTTGAAAGCAACATCTTAATCTTGAAAAATATATGTCCGTTTAACCAAAAAATTAACGCGAGTGTATAAATTTATTATTTTTGTATATTTTGGTAACCGGATGTAGTTTTAATGCAAATTTGGGTATTTAACATGCCGAAAATAAAACGCGAGATAATTTTAATGAATGAATTTATTTATGTTTTATATTTTTTTGGTGTGACAGAAACGGATCATATATTATACGATTTATTTTTGGACGGCGCGATGATCGAATATGGTTTATAATTTTTTGGTGTTTATGGTGTGTCAATAATTTATAGAAGGAGTAATATAATATTTTACTTTCACTAGAAATGCAATCTCTATTTTACAAAACCAGTAGAATACACACATGAGCTAATATATTTGCTAGTGCATATATAGTAAATGTTCTCTATGTACACTAGCATGATTCTCATCTAGAAATTACGAAATAAACTCAAGATACAAGTTTCAATCTGATTAGCCTTCCATAAATTTATTAAATTACTAGACATAAATTCTATCCGACATATTTTTCAAGTGAATAATAAGAAAAACATAAATTAAACCAGACAAAATTAAAAGAAAACCAAAGTACAGCAAACTGTGTAAATGAAATCTAAGAACAAGTTTTGGAATATATCCAACACTATACACCATGTTGATATACCTAACGTACGTTATCTGTCTCTCTCAACATGTCCTTTTTTTAATATCCCAAATCAGAATTAAAAACACAACAACGTTTTTTACAGGTCTCGGGTACTTTTAAATCCATCAAATTATACAACAACAAAAAGTATAAGCACGAAAAACAACTTTAATCTGATTTAAAGAATTCCTTAGAAAAAATAAATATTTTCTTGATGTACCTCCGTCCACATGGTGATGTGCTACACCTCACTCTATTGTATCATTTTTTGTTGATCATTTCGATCAGAATTTTTATTTATAATTTATACGAGTATGTATTTAAGGTAATCGATCAAAAGAGCAAGTCTAAATAAAAAATGACGGTACACTGATTTCCACCAAATTTCACTACGTTTGCCCAATTTAAGGAAAAAACTTACGTCTAATATATAGAGTTGCCGCTTAAATTTTGAACCATTTATGTAACAAATTTAATTCAGAATATTTTTGATCTTAATGGTTTGACATTTCACTGCAATTTCAAATTTATAAGGCACAACGATGAAAATTAATCCCGGTCAGCAATCTGCCTAGGTCGTAGAGGCGCCGAATTATTGTAACCACCCGTATTTTACAAATTTTTTATTAGAACAAATTTTGTTAGAAATTTAATTTAGCAGCAACACCTCATGAATGAGACCTGATTCTGTCCTCACCCCCTTCCATTTTTATCAAACTCAGGGAAAATGTTATCTAGTTGTCGATGTATAACAGCGACAGAAATAATTTTAACAAAAATCATCAGGCAACACTAAAATTAGAGAGTCATTCCAGCCCAGAATTTAATAAGAAACCACCACATATACAGTGTATGTAAAAATGACTCTAGCCCAGATATTTTTAATAACCGCGTAGCAGCACGAATCTGGAGAGATAAATGGACACCAAAAATTTCCGTCAAGTATGGCGGAATTATTTTGTCTCTTTTTTAAATCGACCAGTATCATTTGCTGGCGAACAATTATCTCCCGTATACGAATCTAACATCAACACTGAAATGACTCCATCACCTCCACCATCATTAAATGTTGAAGACCTTAGTGGCAGAAAATCGAAACAACGTTTAGTGCATATAAAAAAATGGTAAACATCAATTGCACACTTGCAAGCTGGTATGAAAAATTACCATTATGATTGATACCTTAGTAACATGCCTTAGACAATAAAAACAACATTGAATCGTTATAGATGCTTTTAGTTGTCTTGGAGAAAAATCCATTCTCAAAACGAAAATATAACATCAACATTATTAGAGACGCAAAACATCGATAACCGTAAAATAATGCAAGTTAGTCAATGAGCTTGCAGGTAAGCTTGAGGCCATAGTTAGTCACGAAGCCACTATAAAATTTCATACTCATGAATGGCATTCACCAGCATTCCCGGCAGCTTTGCTATAAAAGTTATTTCCGAACGCAAAAATTAAAATCTAGTTTGTCCCCTGAATTCAATACGGGAGAAGGTAGTCGCCTCGTCAAATATTATTAAATGCCTAGGTTTCGAATATTACCATTCAAAGCAGAGCCGTAAGCCTCCGAATCAAAAAATGTAGTTTTCGGAGCTCAAGAAAAAGTTTGATTTTTTTCATAGTTTACTTGTTAAAGTGTCGATCGTTGCTTGTTGTTGAGATACCGAAGGATATTCGTCCCTTGCGATAACCAATCTCTCGGTATTGGTTAAATGTTTGTTTAGCCAGTCGATCGAGGATAACGGCAAGATTGTGCATGTGAAGAAACTTGGTATGAGGAAATGACTTGGAACAAGTAATCCTAAAGATCCGTGTACTACTTTTGATATACGGTGGTTGGCGTCACTATGAAGAGGAGTGGTTTTTTCTAACTTAAAGAGTATGACGGAACATTAGGACACAAGAGGGACGTGACTATTGGCCTGATTGTGTCGTTCATTGAACCATGCGCATCCCTGAATCATGGTTCGTGGGAGTTGAATGATGAGGCAAAAAGGCGAAAGTGGATAGAGTGATGATGTTCACCGCACCAAATAAGCCGCTTGTCATGGAAGTTGCTTATTTTCTTTTGCGAGGAAGTTATGCAAATAACAACAATAACAATAAAGGGTAAAGCATAAGTCCGCCATTAGATATTGGTGCATTCATCCCGACGTCCAACATTACAAATTGTATCTTTGCATTTACAATGGGCAATAAAACAATGCTATACAAATATTTGTAATACTAATCACATAGTAAAAAGCACTGGATCAATTTTGAGGTTTTTAATACAATTTTAAACCATACGTCATTATTAAATTTCTTGGTTAGAGTAAATTAATTTTACACTTAAAATGTATTTTATAATCAAAGCCTTTTAGTTATTTTGGGGTTATGATTTTTTAAAACTTCGTTCTCTGCGAATTTCGAAGCAAGAAACAAGTTTAAGTTTAGCCTATCGTGATGAAAAACACGAATATCCAATTTCCTCAAGCCCTACAAAATGGGGACACCTCGTTAATAATAAAATTACACTTACTAAAAGAAATCTTACAACTTTAGTATATTTTAATGGCTCTTCTCATCTCTATTTTGTTGTGCAATAATTTTTTGTTGTTGGGCTATTTAAGCCAAAACAACTTCAAAATTGAAAAAGTAAAAAACTATGGGGCGAGTACCTGAGGGTGTTAGAGTTCTGAAAATCTACCACTCCAGGGACGAACCACGTAAATTATAGAATGATTTAGTGGTTGAGTAACTCAGAAAACTTAACTTAATTGAGATACTCTGGAAAGTGTGGATGAGTTCCAAAATACTGCATAAATGGAAAGGGGGAGGGGATGCCTAAATGTGGCAACAAATTATCGAGGCATATGTATGTGTAATATTTTTATAAACATTTTTAATAGAATGATGAAAGATCGAATGGAATATTTTATTAACGAAAATAATTTGTTGCAAGCGACAACAATCGGGTTTCGAAAGAACCACTATGCAATCGAGTGCGTGGAATAGTTTGTGTGAGATAAAAAATGATAATATGAAAGCGGTTTCGGTATTCTTGGACATTGAAACACATGAACATTTTAACGGAGAACGGCAAGGATCGTTTAAATGTTAACCTAAATGAGCCGCGCATCCGAGAGTGAATAATATGTTGAGAAAGGCCTCTATTTCCTCCAAAATTGGATATGGCATTAGCGTGTATGGTAATGGTTCGAAAGAGGTTTTTAGCCAATTGATGAAAGAAGAGAATGCATGTTTCAGAGTGATATTGGGTGCAATTAACTCAACTCTAATACACACAATATGGTCTGAAATGGGTGATTTACCTTTCGTTTATAAAAGAGAGTTTATCACAGTGAGAGAGTCAAAGAGAATGATAACTAAGAAAACTGAGTTTTTGAATGAAATGATATTAAGATTACAAAGTAGGGCGTTGTACATGTACAAACCAACATATAGAGGAAGCATTGGAATTAAAAACATGAACATGTTCCTAAGTATAGGCAATGCTAGTACGCAACCCGTTCCTAATAATCTCAATGTATGCATGAATATGGAGGAATATGAGGGGATGAATTAGGATTTGGCAGTTATTGCCAAAATTATGTTTGGGAAAATCAGTCAGCGGTATTTGCATCAAGAAATTGTTTATACAGATGCTAGTTTGGGTGAGAATGGAGTAGGTGCTGGTATTTATATGCCTAAATTGAATTCCCTGTAGTAATATTTTTTGATTCCTAGAGTGGGTTATGCTTGCTAAAAAGTTGAGGTGGAAGAGAAGGGAATTTGTATATGGTTATGATTTTTGAATGTGTTCGTTCCTGTCAACGTGGGGTGATCATACAACGGATCCCATCATATACACAGATCAAAGGGAATGTACGTGATGCTGTATAAGATAGCAGAAAATTTCCAGCATAAAAAATGTGTTTTGCTATTCACCGCTAGAGGCATCACTATCACAAAAATGAATTTTTTTCTGCTGATATTTTTTTAACACCAGCAGAAAATGTTTGATATTTTTATGCAAATTAAAAATTCTCAGCCGAAAGTTTTATGAAAAATCAAAAAATTTATGAAAAGAAGAGAAAATGTATGTTTAAACGTTTTAAAGCATGAAAGTTAATTTTATTTAAAAAACGATTTGCGTATGTATAGTGTAAGCACTCTTAAAACATTCTAAAATTATCATAATCATCACTATGCAAACATAGGGCAACATCAAAAAATGGCCATTGTTGAATGCACTCCATACATTTCTGTAACTACCCTGGGTGTATGTTTTTATGGTAGCTGAGATCATATTCTATATACATGAGCAACATAAGAGTCACACCTGGCGTCAGTAGCCTTCCATACATTTTTGAAGTCATTTTAATGTGAAATGTTTTCAGTTTTTAAACAAAAGTGTTAGAAAAACCCCCCTGTAACTACCCTGGGTGTATGTTTAATGGAAGCTGAGATCATAATCCATATACATAAGCAACATAAGATTCACACCTGGCGTCAGTAGAATTCCATACATTTTTGAAGTCATTTTAATGTGAAATGTTTTCAGTTTTTTAACAAAAGTGTTAGAAAAACCTCCCTGTAACTACCCTGGGTGTATATTTTTATGGTAGCTGAGATAATATTCTATATACATGAGCAACATAAGATTCACACTTGGCGTCAGTAGCCTTCCATACATTTTTGAAGTCGTTTTAATGTGAAATGTTTTCAGTTTTTTAACAAAAGTGTTAGAAAAACCCCCCTGTAACTACCCTGGGTGTATGTTTTTATGGTAGCTAAGTTCATATTCTATATACATGGGCAACATAAGAGTCACACCTGGCGTTAATAGCCTTCCATACATTTTTGAAGTCATTTTTATGTGAAATGTTTGCAGTTTTTTAACAAAAGTGTTAGAAAAACCCCCCTGTAACTAGCCTGGGTGTATGTTTTTATGGTAGCTGAGACCATAATCTTTATACATGAAAAAAACTGAACTTAACTGTTGTTAGAAAACTGAAAACATTTCACATTAAAATGACTGCAAAAATGTATTGAAGGCTACTGACGCCAGGTGTGAATCTTATGTTGCTTATGTATATGGATTATGATCTCAGCTACCATAAAACATACACCCAGGGTAGTTACAGGGGGTTTTTCTAACACTTTTGTTAAAAAACTGAAAACATTCCACATTAAAATGACTTAAGAAATGTATGGGGTGTTACAACGATGGCCATTTTTTTGATGTTGCCCTGTGTTTGCATAGTGATGATTATGATAATTTTAGTATGTTTTGAGAGTGCTTACACTATACATACGCAATTCGTTTTTTACATAAAATTAACTTGCATCGCTTCAAAACGTTTAAACATACATTTTCTCTTCTTTTTCATAAATTCTCTGATTTTTCATGAAATTTTCTGCTGAGAATTTTTAATTTACATAAAAATATCAAAAATTTTCTGCTGGTGTAAAAAAATATCAGCAGAAAAAATTTCATTTTTGTGATAGTGATGCCTCTAGCGGTGAATAACAAAACACATTTTTTCTGCTGGAAATTTTCTGCTATCGTTTACAGCATATGAACGAGCCGGTATATTAGGAAGCAAGGAAAGATGCAAGAGACATGCTTCGAATGCTTCAGATGAATCTGTAGGGAAAATGGTAGAGTGAATATAACGAGAGAAATCTAACGAAAGGGACGAGGTGCTCTACACTTCATGGTACTCCTTTGAGAACACCTTTTGATAAGGTGCTCAACGGAGATACGCGAATTTTGCGAATGATTAAAAGAATCAGGCTGAACCATGGAAATTGGAAGGAATGTTTGTGGAAACGTCAATTATTGAGGACACAGATTGTGAGTTATGTGGACAATGTTGAACATCTGTTACTGGCTTGTGAAAGATACAACCAATGCAGGTTCAAGTTCAACATCCTTTGGAATGTAAAAAATGGAAGTGAATTAATGATTGAGGGAGGTTTAGCTTACAAAGAAATGTATGAATTTATTAGAAGTGGAATAATAATTTAATATAAAAATAAGTAATAGGCGGCAAATGTGAACAATGTGTGAAGAAATTTGTAAACTTGATTTTTGGCAACATGGCTCTTTTTAATATAGGAGTGAAGCCTATTAAAAAATAGTATCAAATTTTCCATTTATTACGATGCAAATTTACAAAAATTGTATAAACAATTTAAATGTATTAAATCTGTTAATACATTAATTAACAGGACAAAATGTTGCCTTGGTTTGGTTACTGGGGAGCTCCAAAGTTGGTTCATTTCCTTCAATGGCCGCTTCATTTACGAAATGTAAGATGTTGACTGAATTCAGCAGGATATTCGATCCACTAGATTTAAATGCACCTTTCGTTAATCGGATTAAAATAATGTCCCAGCTGCTGTGAGGTCTCAAATTACTTTAGGATGAACCGTTGCCACAAAAAAGGCAACAAGAGTGGTAAATCCATAGCCAAAAGGTATTAAAATGATCAAAACTAAATTATTCCAAAAATATTAATATCACAATTTATTAATTTTAATCTAAAAATGCACCTAAATTGATGGGGTGTCACTAGCGACAACTAATGTCATTTTTCAATACTACGATTGTGAGTTAGGAGAGAGCCGGTCATTCTGCTGTTTAATTTCAGTGCGTGCCAACTAAAGGAGCTACCTATTGCATCACTGTGATTTAATAAGTCACTAAGATTGGCCTCAACGAATGAATCTCTATTACGAACATTGTTGTGTCGGTACAAGCAACAAAGTACTTTGTAATGTTATCCGTTGAAACAGTATTGAGGATTTGTTCCAAGGACGGTTCATAAAATGCTTTCACTAAGGTTGTCTTTGTGTTTTTCCAAAACACAATTAGAATCAGAAGAAATACACAATTATGTTCTTGTTGTGGAGGACAGGTGGTAAGATATGATCCTCTGCATACATATGGGTCTAACACACCTCACCATCAACAGATTTATGGAATTTTTAAATAATGTTGGTCATCTTAGTAAGGGAAGCTGCATTTCCAAATGGGGGGTGAGGAGGATAACATTAGAAAGAAGAACAATATATACATATATCTCCACAACCGACACTTTTTTGCCTCGACATTTGGACGGTTTATTTGGATTAAATTGTTCCTCGAGGGTTCAAGATGAGTTGGAATAATTTAGTTATTCAACCTAATTAAGATATAAATATGTGGTAAACCTCTTTTTCGTCATACTGTGGAATACATCCAATTACATACTTTCATTTTAAATTGCATCGCTCATCATATTTGCAAAATTCTACTTCTGACACCAAATGATACCGAATTTTGGGTATGATTAGATAAAACCTCCTATAGGAGGACAGTATGGCATGTATATAGGGGGGTATTGGAGGGCATCATTCCATCCAGAGTTGCTAGACTCCTCGACACGGGTAGTGAACCGGACTCAATGGTGGATACTCTTACTATGGCTTGCAATTTCTCTATAAGGGAAATTCGACCATTTACCAAGCTGACGGGAAAGCAAAAACCTGTTTGGTGGACCTCGGCACTTGTGGAGTGCCGAAAAGCAAGCGGGTCTGCTTTCAATAGAGCGAAAAGATCTAGATAAATTCGAGACTGGGACTTCTATAAGAAATGCCTCAGATATAGAATGGAAGGGGCCTCGGAAACCTTGAAGATAAAATCTCTCCACTAGTCCAGCTGTTCCAGGCTATCTGATAAAACCGGATGGCGATTGGACGGTGTCTAGTGAAGAGACTCTTGATGTTTTTATGGAAACTCACTTCCCTGGAAGTGAGGAAGTGTCAACCGCGGGGTCTTTGGATGAATGCGGGTATAGGAATCACTGCGTGGTCTGACTGTTATGTACAGAGGATCTTCTGAATACACGGAAGATAAAAAAGGCTATTAAAGAGTTTAAGCCCTTTAAGTCAGCTGGCCCGGATGGGATTGTACCCGCAAAAATTCAGAAGAACTCGAAGGTCTTGCTTTCCTGGCTAGCAATTATCTTCAAAGAGTGTCTGAAGCTCAGGTACATCCCGATGAATGGAGGAAGGCTAGGGTTATCTTAAAAGACTTAAGGCCAATATCTCTGTCATCCTTTAGCTGAAAATCATGGAAAGGCTGCTGGACATATTCTACATTCGATCGAGAATTGTCCCCAGAAACTGGGCTGTAACGGGATTACACACCTTGGTTCGGGGAATTGAGAAGTCACCGGATTTTCAGGAATTCTCGTTGGTGGCGTTTTCTCGATATAGAGGGCGCGTTCAATAACGTGAAGGTGGAAGCAATTATGATAGGATTGCTGCCACTTGAGATCGAAGACCCAGTAACCAGGCTAATTGATCACTTGCTAGGAAGCAGAAAGGATCATAGAGAAGATGGGGAAAGTTTCCGTCAGGAGACGGGTCATTCGGGGAACACCCCAGGAAAGTGTCCTCTCTCCCCTTCTGTGGAATATAGTAATCAATGGACTACTACTGGAACTGGAGGGGGAAGGAATAAGTGTGGTTGCTTATGCCGATAACGTAGCGATAGCTGTCTCGGGTAAGCACCTGGGAACAATCAGGGATGAGTTGAAGAATGCGCTATCAATCACTGCGGGTTGGGCCAGTAGATGTGGATTGGGGATTAATCCATCTAAAACAGAGCTGGTCCTTTTCACTACGAAATATAAAATTTCTTTAATGGTTCCACCAAATCTGAATGGTACTAGGCTGGTCCTTACTGAAAAGGTGAGATTCCTAGGGATTCTTCTGGATAGTAAGTTGAAGCAAAAGCAAAACTCAACTATAGTCAATTCTGTGAGGCATGACCTGGCGAATTTGGAGTATATAACACCCCTGTTGTGCTTTGGAAAGTTTTTTAAGTTGATTCTTCCCTCTAGGAGGATTGGAATAGCGGTCTGATTATGGAGACCGGGACTGGAGTGAGAGCTGGTGTATTCTGTGGGGAATTAAAACTAAGTTTATCTTTTCGTCTCCCTGAGTACTGTAGTGTATACCAGGCTGAAGTTATAGCGATTGAAGAGGTCATGAACTGGTTGAAGCATAATGAAATGTTGTTCACTGACATCATTATCTATGTGGATAGTTGCGTGGTCATTATTTCGATGGATTCAGTTTCCTTGGCGTCAAGAGTGGCGTTGGATTGTCACACCTTTCTTAACGAGATGAGTGAACATTTTAATATCCAGTTGGTCTGGGTTCCGGGCCATTCTGACGTACGGTACGACTCTCCAACTGGAATCAGAGAGAGAATGTGTAGGAATTCCTATGTCTATGCTGAAAGCAGCAAGCAATAAGGAAGCAGTTGCCTTGGCAAATAAGTGGATCGCCAGTTCAACTGGCAGGGTAGCGAAACAAGTATGGCCTGAGCTGAAATTGAATCGCTTCAACATCTTAATCACACTGACGAAGCATGATTTAGATAGAATTGTAAGGATAATTACAGGGCACTGCCTTTTCGGAGATCATGCGAGAAGGCTGGGTCTGGTTGCTAATGACTTCTACAGAAGCTGAAGGGACAACGAGAACAGGAGACTCTTGCTCACTTCCTTTGCTCGTGTCCTGCGCTAGCTGGCATAAGACATGATCACTTGAGCAAAATCACTATGAACAGCCTCTGTGATCTCGAAAGCTGTAATGTGCGAGATCTTTTACGCAATATGAATAGTACTAAATTAAGGGAGTTTATGATTTCAGATCCTGTGGTATCACAATGGGCCACAATTGGCCTAAGTGTGGGATAGCTACCACTGAAACCTAACCTAACTTTAGATACAACATTGCAGCATCGCATATAGCAGCATTAATTATAACGAACTATCGCCTGACGACATCCCGAATTTGACGACAAAAATGGCAACTCTGTTACTGCTTGTGTTTGCGTAATATATAAGATTTAACCTTGTATGTTTCCTATAGTTATGGCGAGAAAGTTGTTGGTTCGAATAATTCCTATCTTTGTAAAAAGAATTACTCAAAACGTAAACGCAAAGTGGATGAAAAGGAGCACAAACACATCGCGACTTTAGTAAAGAGTAAATACAGGGAAAAGGTAATCCGGTAGTAATCAGTCTTCATAGGCGAAGTAGAAGATCATATCAATATTAATTACTAACGGAAAGGTATAGGAAGCCGTAGCTCCGGAGTTAGGACAAAAGTTATTACTTTACAACCAATAATCAAGTATGCGGGTAACACCATATTGATAGCAAACTTAATTCATCGATGCTCCGACTTGCAGTTATTTTACCATCGGGCGATACAAGTGCAGCTTCAAATGAACGTATTTCACAAAATATAATGTTTAGCGATTGTTCCGTGAGGCTGTATGACACTGGATGTTGAAGAAAAAATTTTGTTTGTAAAAATTGGGTTCTCCATATTCATTGATTCATACTCTAATAATATACAGTGCTGGTTTTCACGTCGTGGCCCGAATTTGATATGTCTTAATTTAACATCGATTTGAATAATTCACAAGACGGGTTTGTCAAAGTTTTTAGAAAATCACCTACACGTAGCCAGATAAAATGTTAATCTCAATTATTCTTGGTTACGTGTCAAGTTGAAACACAACGCGTTTAAGTCATTATCACTATTGTTATTCTGGATAAATTCACTCAAACAATTTTCTTCCTTTCGCAAGTTCTGGTATTCACTAGAATCATACATAAAAATCATAAATTAAATTATATAGCCCGTAAAGTTTTTTATTCGTGTTCTATTCCCTTAATTAAATTCTAATCATCTTATTAATTTTTAGTAGCTATACTTTGATATTTCCATAGTTTTGTGCTAGACTTTGGCATGTGTGTATATGTCTGCGTGCTCTGTGTACCGGAAAACAATTTTTTTTATAATCAAAGCAATTAAAAAATACGCAGCTCGAAAATAAACTAAATATCCACGCTCTTTGAATCCACCCCCAAGAATGAATTGTTGTAATGTAATGCGGTACAATTTCGAAAACTAATTAATTTTAAGTTTAATAGCCAAAAAAACAACAATAACAACCCAATATATAATGAAATTGATAACAAGAATATTTACGAATTTCATTTGAATTTTGTAATTTTTAATGCGAATGAGCAACAAACCACATGGTCGACAAAACATTTATGAATTTAAATTTAAATTTATTTTATTGCATCACATAATTAAGTTTTTAGTTTCATAATCGTTCAATATTGTTTTTTCTTGAAGACATCTTGATCGTTTTAAGATGGATTGTTGATTACTCGCGTATTCATAATATGGTGCGTGTTTCTCGTATTTTTTTTGTTTTTGGTGACAACTGACAACTTTCAGAATTTTAGTAAATTTATTTAATCATTCATAAATGAGTCACTTTCCAGCGAAACGGTATACATTTCAATTTGCTTGGGGCTTCAAATGAAATCATTTTTAGTACAAGTTTTGTTGTTCACCCAGAATTTCCATGTAGATTGTCCTAACTAGCACTATCATAAAACTAAAAACTGAGACTTAGTAAAACTATTGGTAAAATTTCAGGTTTTCGGCACAAATTTGTGAAGTTTTACTTGAATCCCACAGAACTGTGTATTTGTGGTTGGAAATACTTGGTGATGTACACCTCGACACACAGTAACACCAGCTCAATTCAGATTAGCTGACATATCGAAAATCTTCTTTAACTACACTTGATAATGTTATGTAATTTTCCAAAAACACTATACACGTGACTGCACGCACTATGTTTTGTGGTGTTTTATAAAATATTTTACTCAATAGTCCAGAGATGCTGCAGACAATTTCCGTTGGCACGGCACCGCTCTTAAGCTAGTTTTGCGTTTTGTAAATGATCACTATCTTACTGGAAGCAGTAATATTTATTCCCGTCCAACCTCTGCGCATGGGCAATCAAATAATTGTTAAAAACATTTTCAATATAATATTAGGTGTTGGTTTTGACACCCATTTCGATAAAAGGCAGTGGTAACTTCTCTTGAAATTGCCCACCATCACAGCTGAAGTAAGAACATTTAATAAGAACATATTTTCATTAGAAAATAAAATTTCTATGTACTACATGCAATCAGAAATGGAAAGTTCATTGGTTTCTACAACACTTTATGTCATAAAATCGTTCATTCAAACGGTTTTTGTTGTTTAAAGGTTGATTTACATGTGCGACGTCCGACGTGTGACAAGTAGAAACAAACGTGAAGCGTTCTTGATAACAATTTACATTTGTGGCTAGTTCCACCACGCAGACTATAAATTTTTTTATATTTTAATTTTTGTTCTTATTCGAAATAAGCAAACGTCAAAATTTTAATACTTTTATTTTTAAAATAATAACTGCAACACACGCCAAACTCTATCCTTAACCAAACAAAATGTACCAAAAATAAATTTTATGTCAAAAACTACTTCGTTTACGTACAAATTTGTATGTGTTTGTGCGACCGTGGCGGAAAAGATAAAATTAAACCATCTCTCGACTCCGGTTACACGGCGCAAAAGCTCCGGTTACACGGCGCATGTCGCATTTGTAAATCCACTTTAATGGACTTGGGCCAATTCTGTCAACAAATTAAAAAACAAATGAAATTCTGGACCAAAACATTTTCAACACAAATATTAAAGAACGGTATATGTATTATTTTTTTACATAGTATCTTTTAGGGGCTTGTTTGTTTTTATTCAATTTATGCAAATTATATTTTTATATGAAAAACGAAAATTGCGTCAGTTTAGAAGCCTCTCGAAAATGTTAAATTTGCGCGCTTAAAACGTTTCAGGTTTTCTCTAGATATCGGAGTTTATTTTTATCGTCTTTCAGGCGAAATTTTAAATTTTCTTTTCCTGTTTTCTTTGCTCCTAGATTACCACTAATTTTTTTACGGGAGCACTAATTATGACAAGTGCTATATATATATACATATATGCTTAATCGGCATGCAAAGTCATTTTGATATTCGAATGTTCCCCTGCTACAGTTACCCACACTGAGAATGTAACAGTTACTCACACTGTCCGGTCACGCAGGGCGTGGGTTGTGAGTACGGATGGAATTTCTCGACGGATTGTGGCATGAGGTGACTTTTGTGTGAAATTTTGGAATATTGGTTACAATGGGGCGATTATTAGAATTTTAATAGAATTGAGTCGTTAATATTCAATTAACTTAGTTTCCTGATTTGAAACTCCCAGACAATTTATTAAACTGCATGTTTTAGGTTTCTTCGTATTTTAAAAATATTTAATGTTCCAGCAGATTTAGTTTGGTCAGGAAGATCATTGTGCTTTTATTAGTGTTTGATTTTTCTATAGCGGGCCCTGTGAGAAGTTTGTTTGTGTTTGCGGTAGGTGCTCAGTGTGGCGAGACTTGTACAGTTGGCAGAACAAGCTAAACTGAGAAGTGATGACTGGAAAAAGGTAACTTATATAGACGAAACAAGAAAGTTACGTATCCTTACTGTTTTTTTCACAGACAATTTGGAATTGGTAAAAATATAGAACAACAAATCGAACTAGGGTACGCTGTATAACTTCAGTTTACTCTCGTAGTTCTTTTATAATTAGATTATATAACATATTCTTAACAAAAATGTATAAGTTGGTTCAAAACACATACAAAATTAAATTTTTGACAAGATTATTTTGCCTCACCCACACAATTGTGTGGGCATGCAGGAAAAGGGATATATCATATCTCATTAGAACTTCCTAGGCCGGAAATAGTTATTCTTTATGTTTTGCGTTGGTAATAATAAGGCCAAACTAGTGACAGCTCACCAGTGTCAACCATATATGTTAGGTGGGGACAATATTCTAGCTTTGAGATGGCCCCATATACATTTATAGGATAATCGTCGATATCTTCTAATAAAATCAAAAATCTCAAATGAAATTGAAATAAAAATTTGTATTAAAAATGTCCTATGCTGAAAATGGTTCTCCCGGATGGTACTGCGGTTTGCCATAATTTGAAGTGCGTGAAGTTATCGCAGTAGTTCATCCCAGAAAAATAAAAAATGTTCATCAGGCAATACTAGGTATATCCCATCTCAGGATTTTTAAATTCATCCCAGAAAATTTTAAAATGTCACAAAATATGATAATTGATGATTTAAAGTGTCCATTCTTCAAAATCTTTCGAAAAATTATGAAAGCCAGCCGTATGTTGAGATTGGCGCGAAAGCCAATCTTTATTTAAATAATTCTTCTGTACGTTAGTTTGAAATTGAACTCCTCCTAAACGGTTGGACCGATTTAAATGAAATTTTGTGTGTGGGTTTGGGTAGGTTCCTAGATAGTTTAGATTTACAATTGGATCTGGTAGGTGGTACTGCGATCGGACTCTAGGATTTTTTTTTGATTTTTTAACGAAAATTTTATTTTTAATTTTTTTAAGATTTCTTGCATATCAGAGCATCTAACCCAACAATTTCATTACCCCCACCACCCCAAATCTTTATATATATGTATATTTAGATTTTCTGTAAGTTTGTTCGAAATTGAACTCCTACTAAACGGCTGAACCGATTTTGATGAAATTTTATTTGTGTGTGTTTCTAGGTAGGTTCCTGGATGGGTTAGATTCACAATTGTACCCGGTAGGTGGCACTGCAATCGGGCACTAGGAAATTAATTTTTTATTTTTAACGAAATTTTTATTTTTTACTTTTTTAAGGTTTCTTTCGTATCAGAATATATAACCTCAGCATACGGTCCCCAGAAACCTAAAATGTCTTCATAGATCTCTTGTGATTTAAATACAACATGATGACCTCTGTCTATTTAAAAAATCCCAAGACCAACCGTATGTTGAGATTGGTACAATACGTCAATATGTGAATGGTCTATTCTGTTCAAGGATGAATTATGGATTTAAATTAATGGTTCCCGAGAACCACGATAGTCGAGACCGATCTCTTCTGTTTTCAACACGGCATCATGTCCACTATAAAAATTAAAATTCACATGCTGATCCGTATGTTGAGATTGGCGCTAAAGCATCCTAGGCGCTAAAGCACCCCGTAGCGCCAATCCTAACATACGGATGGTCTTAAACTTTTTTGTGGAGGTAGTTCACATTATGTACAAGCGATATCAAGTGAGATCGGTTACGACACTTTGGGTTCCAGGGAACCATTCCATTAAATCTAAAATGTATATTTTATTTAAAGGGAGCCATCCCAGGATGCTTTAGCACCAATCTCAACAAACGGATCATCACGTGAATTTTTTTTTTATAGTGGACATGATGCCGTGTTGAAATCAGAAGAGATCGGTACTGACACTTGTGGTTCCCGGGAACCATTAATTTAAATCCATAATTCATTCATGAACAGAATGGGCCATTCACATATGGACGTATTGTGCCAATTTCAACATACGGTTGATCTTGGGATTTTTTAAATATACAGAGGTCATCATGTGGTATTTAAATCACAAGAGATCGATGACGACATTTCAGGTTCCTGGGAACCATTAATTTAAATCTGATTTTTGTTCTTAAAAATGATTCGGCCATTTACACATATGACCCCATAGCGCCAATACTAACATACGGATGGCCTTGAACTTTTTTGCGAAGGTAGTTCACATTATGTACAAGCGATATCAAGTGAGATCGGTTACGAAACTTTAGGTTCCGAGGAACCATTCGTTTAAATCTAAAATGTATATTTTATTTAAAGAGAGCCATCCCAGGAAGGTTTAGCGCCAATCTCAACATACGGATCAGCATGTGAATTTTATTTTTTTTGCGGACATGATGCCGTGTCGAAAACAGAAGAGATCGGTCACGACACTCGTGGTTCCCGGAAACCATTAATTTAAATCCATAATTCATTCATGAACAGAATGAGCCATTCACATATGGACGTATTATGCCAATCTCAACATACGGTTGATCTTGGGATTTTTTAAATATACAGAGGTCATCATGTTGTATTTAAATCACAAGAGATCTATGAAGGCGTTTTAGGTTTCTAGGGACCATATGCTGAGGTTATATATTCTGATACGAATATATAAAATTATATATTCTGATACGATAAATCTTAAAAAAGTAAAAAATAAAAATTTCGTTAAAAATAAAAAATTAATTTCCTAGTGCCCGATCGCAGTCCCACCTACCTAGTCTAATTGTGAATTTAAACCACCCAGAAACTCACTGAAATATACACACAAAATTTCTTTAAAATCGGTCCAGCCGTTTCGGAGGAGTTTAATTACATACACAATTAAAGAAGAAAATAATTTCTAAAATAATTTCTAGAGCCCAATCACAGTGCCACCTACCGGGTCCAATTGTGAATCTAAACCATCCAGGAACCTACCCAAACACACACACATAAAATTTCATCAAAATCGGTTCAGCCGTTTAGCAGGAGTTCAATTTCGAACAAACTTACAGAAAAATTAAATATATATAAAGATTGGGGGTGGTGGGGGTAATGAAATTTTTGGGTTAGATGCTCTGATATGCAAGAAATCTTAAAAAAATTAAAAATAAAATTTTCGTTAAAAATAAAATAAAAATCCGATCGCAGTGCCATCTACCAGGTCCAATTGTAAATCTAAACTATCTAGGAACCTACCCAAACACACACACAAAATTTCATTTAAATCGGTCCAACCGTTTAGGAAGAGTTCAATTTCAAACTAACGTACAGAAGAATTATTTAAATAAAGATTGGCTTTCGCGCCAATATCAACATACGGCTGGCTTTCATAATTTTATGAAAGATTTTGAACAATGGACACTTTAAATCATCAATTATCATATTTTGTGACATTTTAAAATTTTCTGGGATGAATTTAAAAATCCTGAGATGGGATATACCTATTATTGCCTGATGAACATTTTTTATTTTTCTGGGATGAAATACTGGGATAACTTCACGCACTTATAATTTGTGCTTAAAACTACCAAATCAAAACCTAAATAACCACTTCCGGCCTAGGAAGTTCTTACAAATAGAAACAAAATTTAGATTTATCTGAGATTTATGAAGTTGACCAAGTTTGAACATATGTAGGTCTGGTGCTGGTCACAAGCGTTTACAAATTATAGACGATTACAATTTATAGACGATTTTCATTTAATTATATATGGTTTCATGTCCTGAATGATTGTTCCAATCCTAACATATGACTGGCACTGGAGGGCTCACCATATTTTTACACTAATAATATGAAAAAGTATCTCATCAAACTATTTTATTGTTTTACAACCACAAATAAACTTTATTTAAAAATGTCGCCTATTCTCAGAAGAGCATATTCCATAACAATTTATTGAAATTTCGGTGAATTGTTTTTTAGTAAATTGTCGTTTCTCGGTGAATAGTCATTTTCATTGAATTCTCGTGCTACCCACTTTCCCGGCTACCCCGTGAAACTATCCACTTTCAATCTACTGAAATTTGATGAACCGATTTCCTAATTGAAACTTGTGGGTAAACCCTGAGTATTGTAACAATTTCACCTACCACAACGAAAATTGTTAATTTGAAGTTTAGAAAATTAATGAATTGTTTTTGTGATTTAGTGACATGTAGGTTTAACTAGTAGCATTAGAGATAGTTTTCAGACAGTTTTGAATTTTTGCTGTTTTTAGGAGAACTAGTGTGGAACAAAATCCAAAGTTCGCGGAAGATTTCGTTTATTCAGCACAATTAACACAATTAGTGAGTGTTTTGGGAGATTCGGTATTCGCGAAAATGAACAGTGCAAAAAATAATAAGTGGTGTTAAGTGAAAATAGTGATGTGATTTAAAAATAATTCTAATTGGAAAATAGTGAATTAATAAATAATTGTTGATATTATTAGTTGTGTTGTTTTAGTGTTAGTGAATTTTGGGAAAATTACTGTAGGAATATTCGGCGTGACGTGTTAAATAAATATTATGAAATTATTTAAGGATTATTTCCTGTATTTTCGGCAAATATTCCAGATGCGGTGTAAATTAAATTACGAGATTTGGTGTTGTAAAGTAAAACTCTATAACCGTTTTCACAATTCAGTGATACAAACTGGATTTGGTACTGTAAATGCGTCACAATTGGTGACAACGGTGGGATTGTGAATATGTATTAGAATGGATGTTAAGGATTTAACGCTTGTGGAGTTAAAATTCCTAAAGCAACATCATGGCTATGTAGAAGCAAAACTCGGATTAGACCCGGATTATTATGAGTCCCAAGTGGTAATAAGGGAAAATCTAAATGGCAAACGTTAGATAACAAGAAATACAAAATATTAAATTCAACAATACAACATTTGGCGCAACAAGTGATTCCAAAAATTTGATCAACAAACAAAGTACAACAAATGAAACAAGAAATTAAAAAAATCCAATTAAGCAACGAACGATTCAAGAAGAAACTGGATTAAATCGTAGACATAATACATTTAGCAAACGAAATGATGATGTAAGCAATATAGAGCAGAAGGTCAAGCATTCAGTAAACGAAGGAGAGCTGATGTTGAAAATGACTGTTGGTAATAAGATGGAACCAGAAGATGAAGATCATGGAGTGGGTCCCATTATGCGGAGGGAGGCACTGGCCTTGCGGAATCAAGTGGTTGTGGCGAGACAACAGTTAGGAGGGAGAATCAGCTGAGCCAGCTCGAAAACAATGAAGAATTCAACCGGGATATTGCCACAGTTCAAGAAGAACGAAACGAACAACTAGGGGTTTTGGATGCCCAACCAGATGCAAGAACCGCAGGTATCCCTAGTGTCGGCGGATCACCTGGTGTGGATGGTTTCGACAATTTTGGTGTAGGAATTACACCCTGGGTAACCCAGGGTTGTGCACCTAACTGGATGAAAGTGACAATGTGTGATATTGGTGGTGTTGAGGTGACGGAGTAAACATGCTTCACGAAGAATCAACATTAATTTTAAATAGAGAAGAACAGTGCTTGTAGGAAAATATGGGGAACATATATAACAAGGTTGTTTTAGGAATTGACGTTATTTTAGGAAGGGATTAAGAAACGGCCAGAAATTTGGAGGAGCGATAGCGATACTAAATGGAACGGGCTGGACACTTTATCATTAAAATTCGTGAGGGGCAGACGTTGGCAGAAAAGATCACTTACGAAATGTTGGTCAAAAAGGGCATTGACAATGGGTACTTTAGATTTTGGGCATGATTTGGGGCGAAGGGTAATATTGCGATCTCGTCCATAACTTGCCCTCTTTATAATTTGTTAAACAGAATTGCTTATTGCATATCCTAACAAAAAAAAAACTTATGTTTCAAACCAGAAAGATCGAACATAAGCTCAAAAAACTATCATAATAGGTAGGGGAAAGAAGTTTGTGGCCTTTTTCCCGGTAGATGGCTTTACATTCATATATCTCAGTAACCATTGATCGTATCGGGCAATTGTGTGTGTCTTTGAAAGGTGACATTTGAACTTGCACTTTGACATACAAAACATTAAAATCGGCGAAGTGATAAAAAGTTACAACATTTTAATTAAAAATTCGACATCTTTTACAATTTTATCACGACAGAGGTAAAAAATTTGTGCTGTTTATGGAGAAGATGGAAAATCAACAGCAAAGAAACGGTTCGCGACGCTTTTGTTCTGGAAATATGGATGTCAAAGATGTGCACCTCGCTCTGGTCGACCAACTGCTGGAAATTTCGATTAAATGATGCAGAAAATTGAAAAAGACCGGCATAAGCAGCCATGCAATGTAAAGAACTAAATATTGATCACAACAGCCATTTGAACAACCATTTGAAAACGGATGCCATTTTTAAAGAGAATGATTACTGGTCAAGAAAATTTGATAAGGTACGACAACGCTATGCGAAAAAGATCATGCGGACAAAACGAGGTGAAGATTCCCAAACGGTACCAAACGATTGATTCTAATCTTTACTGTCAGCAACTAACGCGTTTAAGACAAGCAATTCAGTTAAAACGACCAGAAATGATCAGCAGAAAAGGGGTTGTGTTTCATCAAGATAACGTTAGACCACACATATTATTGATGAACCAGCAGAAACGGAAAGTGCTTGGCTGGAAAATTTTGATGCACCCACAATATAGTCCTGACCTTGCATCATCGGACTACCATTTGTTCCGGTCCATGCAGAACCATCTTAATGGTTTTACATTAAATTCAAAAGAGGCCTGCGAAAATGAGTTGTCTAACTTCAGTCTTTAAGACCAAGTTTTTGAAATCCCGATAAAAATTATGAAAAAGTACTATGATATAAAATCATTTTTCATTCCGTTTTGAAAATTTTTGTCGATACCGCTTTAGTTCTTTATCCACCGGTTTGGCACTGGTAGCTAATTTTTCGTTTATTATACAATACACACCTTTCGTCTATTGTTTAAAAGGTCATGAAGAATGACGTAAATTTTGCTTAAGCACCTATTTACTTAAAACTACCAGTGTGGTGCTAGAAGCAATTACAATTTTTCTAATTCCCATATAATTATGTGGAATATCACTTTAACGGTCTTGGAATAGCAACAATTTTTTAATTACCCTTTAGTCACAAATCCATTGTTTCGGCGCTGGCAGCTAATTGTTCAAGGCATTCTTGAAAAATGTCACAAACTTAGGTGGCACATTATAGTGCACAAAACTAACATTGTAGCGCTGGGAGCAGTCTCATTTTGCTCATTGTCATATGATCATGTAATATATCGTCTGAAAGGTCTTGGTAAAGTAACAATTTTGTTATCAACGCTTTAGTTGTTATATCCATCGATTTGGCGCTGTTAGATTATTGATTTATTATTTATAGAATAAATAAGGGTGCCACATACTTGAACAGGTCTTAAAGAATATCACTGATATAATCATGTGGATATCGTTTTAAAGGTTTTGGACGAAACAAAAATTTTGATTCCAGTAATTATTTCACAAATGTTTTGGCACTCGCGATAAATGATTCCTTTGGTATAGAATATATAAGTGTCGCTTATCATTGAAAAGGTCTTGCAGATTGTCAGAAATTTGGTTGAAGCACCTTTGTACTCAAAACTGCCGTTGTAATCAGTTACATTTTGTTCTTTAAAATATAGCATCAAGTGGCATATCATTTGAAATATCTTTGACCAAGAAACAATTTTGTTACGAGCACGTTCACAAATACACCGCTTTGGCGTTGGTGACAAATTAATCGTTTGGCTAATTCCATTAATTTTCATTTTCCATCCAGAGATGGAATTTTATGATATTTGAACAGATGATTAATTCCATGTTTCATAATTTGTCTGAGTTTTGAAGATGAAGAACGCTTCAAATTAGCTGGAAAATATCTAGACCTACATAATCTATTTTTGTTATTTGAATTCGGAATAACCATAAACTAACGATAAAAAATATTAATAATCGAGCAATAAGCCAATTAAACTTCAGAGAATATGGCTCATATTGTGATATCGAAATTTCATTCAATAATAATTGTGATATATATCACTTTGTTCGAATGAAATACAGGCTGTATCGACATAAACATTATAATCTGTTGCTCATTTGTACTAAAATGAAATTAATTTTGAAAACAAATTTCATCATAATACAAACAGCACTATCTTGTCGCCTAATTGACCTGGGTTTCAATAAATACATACTTGCATAATCTCCTAGTAAACCTCATCATAATTATCAAAAAAATAAAAATATTTTAATGTGTTTAATTCTTCTTATAAACGAATAAAATTATTATAAACTTTTCACCCTTTAATGGCCATGCAACCTTATCGCACCCGACAGTATATTTTTTTTTTGGTATATAAATTACCGGGAAACAAAAATATTCAGCTGAAATTTTATTCAACCATGAGTGTCGCCTATAAATACTTTTTTATTGATTTTCCTATCGTTACGAAAGTGCATGAACTTACAACCCGAATGACGCACCCATATGTGTATACTCCTCGTATGTAGATATGACAAATCGGATTATAAATGAAACATAAATACGAGAATATGACAAAACCATCAGAATTTTTATTTTTATGACAAATTCACTTGTTACTCGTACTTAGGCGTACTTAAAATTAATTTTCTTTAAATTACAAATTTTATTACATTTTAAGTTCATTAAATAAATTGAATCGAGTTTATCATTATCATATCAACTCGTAAATTTTTTGGTGTGATAATTCCATTTCTTGTCTTATCAATAATTTTATGAAAAAAAAAAGCAGAAACAAATTGTTTACCACGAGTGCAGAGAGGATAATTCCATTTCATTATTTTATGATAAAAACGTTTCTTATCGCGCTAAACATTAATTTCGAATGATAAAATATTAAACTAGACAAGCCTAGAGTAATCTATCTATCTATCTATCTATCATACATCTATTTTGGACGTTAAAAATGTGTGTACCATATTCAATGTAGTTTTCACGTGATAATCTCTCCTGTGGCCAAAAGTTGGCATTTCATATTTAAATAGATTATGTACATTTTTATATTTTGCGTAACCTCGAGAGTACGATTTTTATGAATCAATCGGGAATTTTGCATTTTAACTGTATTACAACAAAACGCGAAATAAAATGTAAAGTAAAATGTAATGATTCATTTAGAATTGCAAAATATGTCTTACTATATATTAGTAATGCCGTAAAGTAATCACTTCTGCTTATAGACTAGAACCGATCACCTGGCCGTTGTGCTGCATACTTGGTCGGTATCCTCTCTAACACAATCCTTCTCAAAATATCAATCGCTATTTCTGGCCCAGGAAGTTCTTGAAAGTTATAGATGAAGCTGGTAGGTAAAAATCTAAATGTAATTTGCTGGGCAATTCTTAAAAGGTATATATAGTAGATTTTACAACATATTAAGTATAGGATTTTAGGATAAGCCATTTTCTCAAATTTGAAAAAACAATTCCGTGGAGCGATTGAATTTTATCACTGATTTTCTACTCTCACATTTAGTGTGAAACTATGAAAAACTGTAAGCGTGTGTAAATCGAGGCAAGAAAGATCATAAACAACGATATCTGGACCTTGTCAGTAGCAGTATTGAGGATGTTCCATGGTGTCTGTCAAAAGTTCCTTAGAAAAACTCTTGTTACACTTAAGGCTAAACTCAAACTCTCGTGAAGTTCTTTAGTAGTCAGATAGCTTAGTGATGATTTGGCTGTTCTTTTTTGTAAACCTAAGAACATAAACACTCATTGCTCCTTGTGGACTCTTATCTGTGGTTTCTTCGATTTGTGGCTGTAAGGTATTCAATTATTAGTCGTAGTCAACATTCCCGTAAAATTTACATTAATTCTTATACCTAGATATAACCTTAAACTAAGAATTTTTAAATATATATCAGGTCACAAGCATCATTTTGCAATATTTGCATTGTTAATAAACTAGCAAGTTCGCTGATAATAGTGCTAGGTACAGTTTAGCCGGTCCAATTCAAAAATTGTAGCGTTACCATCCCTAGTCGCTTGGAGACATATACCGTCCGGTTAACCGGTCTACTCTAGCGCACTGTTACGTTCTTTTAAGACGTTGATCAGTTCGGCACAATATGCCCGAAACTGTGGGAGTATTTCGGCACTCAGTAATTTTGGCAGTGGTAATTCATGTATGTTTGAGTTACCAAGCCACTTTCGTTTTAATGACTTGACCGTCACCTCGTCACGTAGGCCTTGAAGTTACCGTGCCCAGAGATGAATTGGCTAATCGAGCTTGTTAGTTGCAGTTTAATTTTTAGACGATCTTTTACGTCTGGAATGAATGCAAATGTATGCCTTCCATTCGCTGATTCATTCCATCTTCTTTGCCAATCGCCATTTCCTCTATTTCGTTTTTGCTGCTGAATTGAATTTGTCTGCTATCTGCGTCATGTATATGGCCACCTGTTCCATTTATTGCACTACTTCTTAGGTGATACATGAGCGCTTTTTGAATAGAATATCCACCGGGAGCACGCCGGCCAGAACCACAACAGCGTCTTTAGATACTGTTCTGATCTGATGTGGTGACAGTTTAACCTGTCATACCAACCAGCTGTGGCATTCGTGAAAAGCACCTCCGCCACACCTTTGTAAATTATTACAAATGTTTTGTGATTCAGTCCCCATCCCTCCCTTGACACTCTCGCCAATGAGTGGAATAGTTTCTTAGCGTTTTCACAGACTCTAAAAATGTGAGATGTTACGCAAATTCGTTCATCTAGGTCAACTCCTATAGATATCCAACGAACTTGACCATTTTCATGTTTCGACCGTTTAGTGATATTGTTGGAGGTCGACTAGAGTCAAATTTGCCTTTTAGCTGCACCATCACTGTTTTTTCTGCAGATAGTGACCACACCATTGTATCATGTTATTTATTGCGATTTGACCCGGGCGTTGAAGTTCGAGCCTCGAGTTGCCGTGCACCAGAATGACTTTGTCATCTGCGAATGCTATTTCGTCCAAATTATTCATCATACTCGTGTTAAACTCGATATTCCAGATTAGGGGGCCTAGGATTGAATCCTGAGGACATCCTTTTGTAACTTGTTTTATTACTGAACCATAGTTGCCTCTAATTTCTGCGGTTCGGTTGCTGAAATAACTCTTAAAAACATTCATGATGTTTCCAGCTAGATTGTAAACTAATAAACTTGCAATGACACTAGGCCACGTTAAGTTATCAAATGCTCCAGCTATATCCAAGAAAATACCCATAACATATTTTGAACTTTGGGTTTTGATAGTGTTTGTTAGGCGGACTATAGCGTCCTCAGTAGACATGCTACGTCGGAAGCCGAATTGTTCCTGAGGTGTCCTGATTATAAACATTTCACCCTTTTTCCACACCTTCGGAAAGTAGCCAAATTTTAGGCAGCTGTTTAATAATTTTACTATGGAAGTCCCTATTATGGGCCAAGCCAGTTGGATTATTTCAGCGTTAAAGTTGTCAAGTGCAGGAGACTTGTTACGCTTAAAGCAAGTAAGGGCACTGTTGACCTCCTCCCACGTGAATGGGGGGTCTTCAGCATCAGATATCCAACTATTGTTGGTGGCGATCTCGCGCATTTCTGTTTGAGGCCTATAGTAACGTCAGGTGCTTCGTCCGGCAGAAGCGAGTTTAGTAACTCCAAGCGTGTGTCATGCTACGTATCAGTGACGACTCTATTTGTCTTCCTGATGGTATTTAAGACTTCAGGTGGTCTTGCTTTGCCGGCAGCAAATTTGTATACAAGTTCCCATGGGTCATTATTGTCATATTCCGTGACGTACCTTTGGAAACTACTTTGCTTAGCTATAAAAACTTCATGGAAGTATTTATTTCTTGCCGCTCTAAAGAGGGACATTTTCAACTCTTTTGCTATTTGGTACCTCTCCTTCTGGTATGCTCTTCTGAGCTTGTGCATCGAGAATCTAAGTTTCCTTAGATTAGAGTTCCACCAACTGTTACGTCTCTTTGCCACTTTCTTCTTAGGAATTGAGTTGTTACAGAGACTGGTTAACTGCATTGAGATCAGCTTCACACGATCATCAATTTCGTCAATCGAGTTAATTTCAGGAAGTGCTTCTACACTGTCCCAAGAGCCGACCAGGTGTCTAGCAAAACATTCTGTGGCGCGTTTGATACCTCAAACGTGATGACTCTATGGTCACTAGATGTCCAATTTTCTCTTACACACCACCCAACTATCGAGCCCAGCAAGTCTCCGTTGACTATTGTTAAGTCAATATTGAAGTTCCCATTAGACGAGAACGTCGTTGGGAGTCCCTGCAAGTTCATTATGAAAAGGTCATTTCTGGACACGAAGTCCTCTACTTTTCTTCCGTTTTCATCGGTTAAACGGTCATGCCACATTTTACTTCTAGCATTGAAGTCTCCGACGATCATTAACTTTTTTTTGTTGACCCGACAAAGAGCCTAGGATCGTTTCGTTTTTGCACAGATGGTACTCGATCGGTTCACTATATTGGGCGTATATTGAAAGTAGGTAGAATGAACCAACTTCCAACCAACTAGCTTCATCATGTCCATGCCAACACTATGAATACTAATTGCAGTCTTGGGCTTCTCAGAGCATCCTGTTGCTACTCTGGCTGTAGAAGGCATGCCGCTAATTTGACCATTGTGACCGAGTGTGGTTCTTGCATACACAGAATATCTATGTCGTGGGTGGAAATGCTTTCACATATCTCTGATCCGACTATTTTAGCACCCTGCATGTTGAGGTGGGCGATTCGTAGGTTGCTGTTGCAATTTCTTTGATTGTGACTAATCATCATGTTTAGTATTAAATCTCAGGCGTTGCAGGTTTGTCTTTATTTGGACATCCCTTGAAGCCATGACCCTGATGTGCACAGTGAGAGCAGGTCTCTGTGCGCGCCCTACAATTCTTTGCAATGTGACCGGTATCGGTGGCACTTAAAGCACCTAGTTGGAGTCACATATTCTCTCACATGGCATCGAACCCAGTCCACGTGCAGTCTTCCACACTTTAGCAACATGTTTCTGGTTGCTGATTCTACTTCTACCACCCAGTGAGCGGTCTCTTTGTTCTTCGCACCAGTTCTAAATAGAACCTTAAAATCTTTTTGTTCCAGGCAGTTTTGTTTTATAAGACAGTTAGTTACCATATGTCTCCATCAAGATCAGAGCTGGCATCAAAGATAATTACCTTCGGTAATCTCTTTATAGGCACTGGTTCGGTGGCTACTAGACACACGCCTTCTAGATCTTTGTTTTCCGTGAAAACTTTCAAATCAGAGGAAGCATCGACAGTAACCGCGACACGTTTCGGACCGGCGTTCGTTACATAGTGAATCTTTACATTCGATTCGCTAGGTCGGATAACTTCTTTGATTTTATTAGTTATCTCGGTGGTCGTAAGAATGGATTCATTATCCATTGCTGAGATAATTATCGGTTTTGTTGTCTGTTTTTGCCAGCATTTTCTGTTTCTGCGTTTCTTTCGCTTTTTACCGACCACTTGCCAGCTTCCTCCGCTTCCTTTGGGATCAGTTTCCACGTTACTGGTTTGGTCCGAATTAGCACTACGAACTGAATCCCGTGCAGCCATTTTTGGTGCCTTTTCCACAGTAACCATTGATTTTGGTTCCCGGCTGCAAGTACACCTATGGTTGTGTGCTTCCTCCAGTTTACCAACAACCAGATTCGTTTCAGTGCATGGACAGTTCACGAAACTAGGCTCAGTAAGTTTCGTGTTCTTGAAGTGCTCAAGCATCGTTTCAAGAGAAACGATTTCAATCATGAGGTTATCATGGGGCCTTTCGCTTTTTGCTACTTGACCACTACTGTTTGGCGAACTGTTTTCAACTTCAGCTTGCAGCGTTGGTTGTCGCGATTAATTTTAAAGGATATATGATTCTTCCAAGGACTTGAAGCGTTATTCCAGAAACTTCAGAAATTCTTCGGTTTTCTGAAATTTAATTGTGTCCTGGAGCGACCTTTCATACATTCGTCGTGTTTCAGTGTCCAATTTCTACGATAATGTGAAAATCAGAAATGAATTCCAGGATGATGATTCTGTACTAATTAATGGTTGGTTTGGGCATAGTAAGTTTTTTTGAATATACCAAAATGTGATTTCGAATTAATGTATTCCCATTGCAAATTTAGTAAGGTATTTAGGTAAGCTGAAGCGTTTGTTATTGTATCTATTGTTTAAGGTACTCCAGACCATTTAATAATTATCGACAGTTGATTACAAGTGGCATATTAGTTTAGCTGCCGCCCAACACCGATGGTTTTTCAGATACTTTATTATATGAGTTTCTGTGAGTGGTCATTTCAATTGTCATCTGTGCGTGTAATTTTTTTTAATGCCTCATAATCCCCTCTTGTGAAGTATCCCTGATTGGTAGATCAATAGAATAGAATTTTCAATTGCTCTCTTCGTTACCAAATATTTGTTCATCTTGCAAGATGGTCCATCTTTTTTGTAATTGCTCTCTAATTGAGCTATTTTTCCTCTAACTATGTTTCGTTGATCAAGTAAGTTATCCATTATGGCCGGTTATTTGTGACTGTTGAATGATGATACTCGGTTTTACTGGTTGTTGAATAGCGCTTGATTTTGGTTGGGCATTTCGCTGGTTGTTATCTAGTCTGGTTTTCGATGGATTAATTAGTTACTGGACTCGAAGTAGATTTGATTAACTTTGTCGTTGGTTGTTTTTTTGATTTTGAAGGACCATATGTTAAATGGCTTGGTTCTGACATCGTTCGCAGTGGTTCACCAATCAGGAAATATCCGGGTGTTGGGATATCATGATAGTGGGAGAAGAGGCCGTGAGTTGAGACATGCTTCTATTTTGACAAACTGTTTTTGCCATCTCTTTAAATATTAGATCTCGTTCTCCAATTATTATACGTAAGTGATACATGACGGATTTAACTGCAACTTCCCATAGTCCACTCATGTGCGGGGCGCTTGGTGGTATATAATGCTATTAGGTTACATCCTTTGCAAGCTGTTCTTCGCGCTTTTATAGCCGTTGTTTCAGGGCAGCGCTAAGATCGTTCCTCATAAGTTTTGAAAGTTAGAGCTCCATCGCTGAAGCGCCGGTGCCTATGAGTAACGTCAAATCTTGAGCTATCTACAAATAAATCTGAAAATTTTACAATAAATAAATTTTTGAGAGACGAACACAAAAATATCAGATAACATAATTCCAGATAATTCATAACAACCGGGATTCAGACCAATTTTTGGATATTGATTTTAGATAGATTTTAGCCTATTAGTATGAAACTCAGTTTGTACAATGAAAACGGAATTTATATTTTAATTTAATAAGCTTTTTACTTTCTTTTACGTAGTAAAAGATCGATGTACCAAAAGAGGCAGCTTCCATAGGAGACTTTTAATTGTTTGCAAATATTTTGAAAAGTATATCATTTACAATAAAAACGATTATGAATTAAATGATTCTAAATTAGTTTTGCAACAACATCGACCCGAACCAGTTTTTCAAAATTTAACCGGAAATGACGACTTTTGACAAAACAACTGTTTTTACAGTTCAGCCTAGACGAACTGATAGGTCGGGAAGAAACTTCGAACTTAAGCTTTTATCACAAATTGTGTGGTCCCTGTGATTTTTGGCCAACATCGGTTCACTGGAAATGGCGGCTTCCCGGAGGAGTCGTTTGCAAAAATTTTACCAGAAACGTCGAGTTTTGATAAAAAAAAACCTCTTTCGCAGAAATTCGACATCATGAATTTCATTCATGAATCTACTATTCAGGCGAATTAACTATTCAGAATAAAAATTTGTATTTGAATTGTTCCCATTATTTGGGATCTCCTTGCAAAATTAGGTGGAATCTTGCAGTAATTGAGATGTAGTCACAACAGGCATTCAGATGAATGGAGAAAATCTCTTGCCAATACCAGCCGACCTTCCATATGATGAGGAAGATATCCCACCTGTCAATTTGGGAAGTTGGTTAAAGCAGGCTCAAAAACAAAAAATTGGAGTTATCCTGGGTAGCATATGCAATATTAGCTATAAACCAACGTTTATAACTGGAAATAGAATTAATATTACGGATAGTTTAATGATTGGAAGGTCAATGCTTTTCTGATCATTGTTATCTCTAATTTGAATTGGAAAACTGTTTTTTTACAGTTGACCCAAATAATTGATCCCTTCTTAGCGTAAAAACGGTACGATTTAAGCTCAATACATATGCAAGGTTCCTACTGTATATAAAAAAATGCATGTTACGAACGAGAAAAAATTGCAAATGTAAAAGGATACACCGAACAGTTTAAATTTGAGGTTACGTATCCTCACAATTCACAACCATTGTCAATGGCAGTTTTGTATTAGTTTGCGTTTCCTGTAGTTGTCAGTTTTTTGTTTTGTTACGAAGACTGATTTTGTTGTCAATATCCAAATAAATTTTATTTACAGAGTGTGTACAAGTTCAAACATTATTCACATAAATATTTGTAGAGTAAGATCTTTAAATCCGCGGTTCGAAAAAAAAATTCTATTTTTAGGTGCATATATCGAGCATCGAACTCTCTTTCCAGTGTAGTGTTTGGTAAGTTAAATTTACAATTTAAAAGTAATTTTTTGAATTTTAATATTTTTTTAGCCTATCAAACCCAAAATGCCTAAAGAAAATAAAACTAAAGATCGAAAAATTAATTCTATTTCATTGGAACTCAAAATCAAAATAATGGACTATCTTGCGAGAGGCGAAGGTTCAACATCTGTTGGGAAAAAATGAGGCCACAATTCGAACAATAAAAAAACATGAAAATAATATTCGAAATTCGGTCATGAGTGGATCAAAAATCAGCACCAAAATATCTTCGTACAGCAGGTATACTATTTTAAAAAACACAGAAAATCTTATAGTGATCTGGATGGAGGATGCATCTCAAAAAAGAATTCCTGTAGATGGAAATACTATTAAGCAAAAGACACTCAGAATTTATGAACGGTTACAGAATGCAATCCCTTCAACAAGTAGTCAAGAAATCAAGAAACTAAGGCTAAAAAACATAAATTTTCTGCTAGTGACGGATGGCTTACAGGATTTTTAAAAGGGTATGCATTTCACAATGTGAAAATAAAAGGAGAATCATCATCGGCTGACGAAATTGCTGCCAATAGTTATCCAGAAACACTAAAAAAATACAAGATGGTGGCTACGGTCCTGACCAAATATTTAACGCCAATGAAACCGGTCTTTTCTAGAAAAAGATGCCGGCCAGAACATTTATTGCTAAATCGAAAAAAAACTGCAAGTGGGTTTAAAGCAGCTAAGGGTCGGGTCACGTTTTTATTGTAGCCGCTAGAAATCAACCGTGCATTAAGATCACGAGCGAAGAAGGGTAAAAAATATGCAACAGCTGTCAGTTCATTGGATGGCAACTAAAAAGGCTTGGATGACCGCTGATTTATTTACCTTGCTTGCTTCGTTCCCAAAGTACAAAAATATTTGGAGCAAAAAGGGCTTGCGCCTGGTCACTCTGCTGTGGAACATCCAAATATCAAACTCGAATTTTTGCCTCCGAATACAATTTGCCTGATCCAACCATTAGATCCAGGTATTATTGCAGCCTTCAAGATTTATTATACAAAACTGGCATTTCAACATATTTTGGATGAAGTTGAAGAAAAAAACCTTTCGATCATTGATGCATGGAAAAAATATACGATTATGGATTGTGTTAAAAACGCTTCTTTAGCCATAACTCGCATTTGCGAGAATCAACATTAAATGCTTGCTCGAAAGCTCTTACCAGAACAAAATGTGGGGTGTTCAGAAATTTTTATATTGCCACAAGCAATTGGTGTCGTGGGCTTTGAAAGTATGCAAACTGAAGACATCGAAGAGTTGTTGATCTAGTCCTCACTAGACGACGATCATCTAATCGAAATTTTGTCAGTTGATGTTTATAATGGGAACAAAAAAATTGAACATGAAATTGAAGTGCCAGTTCAACAATTGACAGCTAGAGTACTTCGTGAGGGTCTAAATCTAGCTAAAAACATAAAACACCATTTTTTTAACGAACGATCCGGATATATAATGAGCATTAAAATTCCAGCGCGACTTACAAAGCTGTACAGCTGGATATCAGGAATTGCATAAGAAACTGGTAAAACCAAAACCACAACCACTGATAACAGGTTTCCTGATAAAAGACCAATTAACAACACAGGAAGTGCCTCAAAATAGTCCAACGGGCACAAAATCAACAATTAATTCAAATTTGTTGGACGTTTTGGATGATGAAAGCAATTTGGGTCCACATGCCGTAAAAATTCACTTCAACATTCTCATTTTTAAAGTTAAAATAATTTTTTTAGTATTTGAATTAAATTCCTTATTTAGCAATATTTTTTGTATTACTATAGTTTTAGTTATTAGTTGTTTTAATTTGTTTTTAAAATGAATTACATACATACATACGTAGTACGTACATATAATTTAATTTTAAATAAATGTACGCATGTATAGAACTGAAAAAAAATGTTTTTTTCGATTATTTACATAATACCTACATATGTATATACTTTTTTTGCACGAATTACTGAAGAAGTTTTACTTCAGTATTTCATCTTGCACGGTTTTTGAAACACAAGGAACGCATCCCTTATTTTAATATGAGCGGCTTGTCTTTTACACGATTTTGGATTACACTATTTTCCATGGAACGTATCTACCGCGTAAAAAGAGAATTACCCAAAGATCCTCCTAGAAGATCTTTGGGTAATTCTCGATAACCGAGGTGATGGAAAGGGCTTCAACACATCCGTAAAAGATTCAGAAGGCTCTTTAGAAGAACTAAGGGAACAGGAAGTTCTAAAGACTGGAACTGCTACAAGGTTGTCCTCAAAATATACAAATAAAAATTATGAAATACTATAACAAATACCTGGAAGCTAAACTCTCAAGTAAAATAAAGCAGTTCTCTGAGACATTTAGGTATGGTAATGAAATATCCCCAGGTCTCACCAATCCAAGTTTTCTCCAACGACAGAATCGTTCTTGGACCGTAATTAGAGCCGTTTCTTTAGAGTTACTCATGGAAAATCACTTTTATGGTAGTTTAAGGGTGATTATACCACCGAATTTCCAACAAACAAATTGTTAAGCTTACCCTGGCTGGATCATCAATGGCTGGAATAAATCGCATTTCAGCTTCATCTCAGTTGGCCGTATTCCAGAAATACTTCCAAAAACCACGTTTGAATCTCATTTCTACACTTTACACCCGATTTCTTTATGTTCGGTTCAGAAGTGGTCTAGTCCCGTATTAGTTAGCTATATTCCAGAACTTCTTCCAAAAACCATTTATCAATCCTATTTTCATTTTACTCACCCAATGTAAATATTAAATGTTAAATGTTTTACTCACCCAATGTTAAGGAACCGCCTATTCACGACCCGATTCGCTATATTCAAGAACTACTTCCAAAAGTAATTATAAAATTCCATTTCCATCCTACATTCCAATTTCATTATGATCGAATATGAAATGACCTTATTCCGATTTAGTCCCCGACATTCCATAATTTCTTCCTGCATATCAATTTTCATCATAATTGATAAAGAGGTGAGCTAGCATCGTTCCAGTTGTCGCTCATCTTCTTCATTTTATCCTGATCAGTTGTGAAAAGACAGTTCCAGATCAAAAAAATGTACAGAGCTAATTCTAGAACGCATATTCGAATTCAATTACTATCATAAAAACCGAACACAACCTCGATAAATGATCAAAATAACCCTAGAACGAGAAAAAACAAACCTTCTGCAAAAGCGGAGGAGCTCCTAAAAATATTCTAGAAATTGAAATTCTTGGCTCTCTCTTAAATTTTTATCAGCTTCGTTCAAATGAAATACTTTCCTTTAAATGTCGTTTGCAGAGAATTGTTTAGCTCTCGGTGAATTGTTCATTTCGGAAAATTGTTTCGCAATTTTCTGGACTATGTGAATTAGATCGTAGCTTCTAGGATGGATTCTTTAACTCTATTATCGACGATCGATGTGAGACGATTAAATCGACGACATTATGATGCAATTTTTTATTTTGCTATTTTTAATTGAGATTGTCTTCAAATTTTGCGCCCAAAAACATTTCGGTTGGGCCGATTTAAATCAAATTTAAATATTTGAGTACTAAAAATCAATAAACGTTAGTATACGAGTAATAAATATTGATAACATGGCGTAAGTGATACCATTTGAAATATTAAACGTTTGACCGCTGTTAAAATGCTGTATCGTAGATTAGAAAATTATTTGATTAGACTTTTTTTTTAGTAACATGAGTTCGATATATAAACAACATGCTTTATTTTATATTTGTTTAGTGAGATAAGTATTAACACCATTTACCATATTTTTGATTCAATCAATTTTTATATTTTTTTTTTGTGTGGATAGTTTGGTATTTTTCCATAATACTCAAACCACTTACGTTACACAAATAAACGATTATTGGATCAAATTACGATACCATTACTAATTTATTGTTACCTCGTTGAACCACAATACCGATTTGTTATTCATTCGTCGTTATATACGTAATTCTTAATGATACACGTATGGATGTACTCTCAAAGATGCGAGATGCTTTGCGCGCATCCAATAAGCATCATATACACATTTTAATGCCCGTGTAACCAAATAAAATTACAACTTTACGACTTTTGGTTACAACAACAAATTAAATATACTTATATATGTGTATATGGTTTGGTTAAAGTCATCTTCTCTCCACAATCATTTCGAATTCATTATTATTGTTGTTGTTGTTAGTTTTGTATTTTTACCGCGCATATGAATATACACAAAATTAACCTTGAAAATTCGTACCGGCATTTTTCGAACCGCGAAATTTTATATACAAACATCGCACAAAAAATTATAATAAATAAATAAATTATAAATTGAAAATACACAAACTACAAATAAATACAACACATATAAGTATTTTCTTTATTTAGAATTTAATTTAATTTAATTAGTTTTAATTTTGGTTTTTTAATTATCATTCAAGTTTTACATGTTTTGTTTGGTTTATTCATCAGCCAAGTTTGGAATTTTGGTTTGACTCTAAATGATTTTTCGCCAATATACAAGGTTAACACGTGGTTTGATTCGAGACTATCTGAGTGAGTAGTTTGTCCCATTAACGAGTTTAATTCCGAAAAATACAAAATACTTCGGGATAAAATAATATCTTTTTTCAACGACCGCACTTGCAAAACTTAAAATTATGAATTTTTTTCTCGTTATTTTCAATTTTTGACAAATCAAATATTGACTATGCACATTTTTTTTAAAACAAAAGATATTTTGAAATTGAAAGATGTGATAATATTTGAAATATTGTTAAACGAGTGATATCATTTAATTTTTGAAGAATTATATCGGTTTAACGGCGGATAACACCGGAATTTACACATCGTTTTTACGCATAACATAAAGTGGTTAAGACATTTTCTTAGTAGCACAAACTTCTCCGATAAGGTACATTGCTAAGTTTATAGCATATAGATTAGAAAAGTGTGTAAATTAACAGATATACAATACTAAATTAGTTGATTGTAAATATAATTTCTATATACACAAATAAAATAAAACCCATTGTTACGGATGGTTCTCAGCCATCTCGCAGTTTTCAACTAAGCACGCAGAGGCCTCTCTCACGGTGATGTTTTGCTGGCTAGATCTCAGGATAATGGTTTGGGTCACGGAGAAAATAGAGGCTTGTAAATTAAAATCAATAGCAAATAATAATAAGAACTGAAATTAAATTAAGTCGACCAGAATTTGACGAACGAAACCTGAGGAACCGTGATAAAATTAATATTAATTGAGTGTGTCCATCCAGCTATTCTTCTCCTCGAGTGACAAGTACCCAGTGTGCTGAACAGACCTCCTGAATGATCCATCGACCCCGAAAGGCTGATGCCCAGTTACAACGAAGCAGCATAAGATGGTAGGGACGTCTCCTCAACAGGCCAGGCCTCTCTAAGGGAACACTTTTCGACTTCTCACTGGAGAGACCTCCAGTGAATCCCCTACAATTCACACTCTGATAGCTCAAAATTACCCGAGTGCCACGGGGAGACCGAGTGGATTTTACGGTCATCCCCGAATGGACGCCACTTACGCTGGACTCACCACTCCGACCCTGCGGATGTCCTGCTGAAGAAATGAAGGGGAGTGACGAGCTTGATTCATCTTATTCATTGAACAAACCCCAAAAAATATAAATAAAATCCGCCGTACGGAATTTTATTCAAAAATCAAAACAAAACCCGAATTCATTCAAAGGGGAAAAAATAAAAATGGTCGCGGAAACCAAAGATGAAATAAATCGAACACACAATATATGGCCAATATGGTACAATAATTTGCAAAATGAAACCAAATGTGACACTGTGACACGCACAACGGACGACTCGATTACAAAGTAAAATCGGAATAATAAAATTAGAAAATTAGAAGACTAAAAAAAAATCGAAAAATGGAACATCAAAAAATTTAAAAAAAAATTAAAAAAATGTCTACCTTGAGTCCTGGTTGGGCTCCCACTCGAATGTTGGGCGTACTCCCGCATTTGATAAATGAAAACGACTGGCCTCGGTTGGCCACCTGTATGTTGCGGTTTTCACCGCTATCTAAAAGAAAATACAAAAGTCTCGGCTGGCCACCTGTACATATGTAGCGGTTTTCACCAATATCCAAAAGAAATTACAAATGGCCACGGCTGGCCACATGTACGTTGCGGTTTTCACCGATACGCACCAAAATGTTGAGTAGCCGCGTGGCGGCCACCCGCTGAATATACGGTACCGTTGAAAAATTCTGCACTCGGGATAACTCTCGGTGCTCGCTTTAAATGCGGTGCTCGCTTTATAAAAATGCGACACCCGTTGAAAAATGCGGGATGCCCGGTGATAATGGTACCGTTGTTAATGTAATCTTTTTGGTTTTGGGATTTTCACTTTTCTTTCGTATATTTATTTCCAAGAACACGGTATTCGAAAAATACGGTCTCGAAGAAAACGGATATCTATTTCCTCAAATAACACAGTTTCAAACAACACGATTTTCTTTATTCTCTTTCATTTTATTTTTCTGTTGTCTCGAACAGCACGGTTTTAAAGAACACGGAATAAATTAATCGTGTTCTTGGAAGGTTTCCTGTATACATAGAGATTTATCCTCACTGATCTTGGTATTTTTGGAAACTTTATTATTTTCTCAAAATATACAGCATTTTCTTCGATTAGAAAATGAACGAACCACGGAATATTAGCACTTGAACACTTTTCTATTCTCCTCTTTGTTCATAAAAACAATTTCTTATTTTATATTAACAAATAACAGAACCCTGTTATGTATTAAATTTTGTCAGGAATTATCCAATAAAAAGAAATTTACAAATTAAACTTGAAAATATTAAGATTTTTGCATTTTAAATATTTTAGTTTTCGTCGACTTTATTTTATCACATTACCAACTCGAATTTTTTATTATAAGACCAAATCGGGACTCCTATCAACAAAAAAAATTCTCGCACCACATCAAATAATATAGAAGAATGTTTTTGTTGTGTCTTCGCGGGTGTCACTTGCAGACTCCCTCTCACCCGCATCAGCTGCACGCACCACAACAAGAAAACAACGAAAATACTCCTATATTTCTCAGTCGCTTACACACACTCATAAGGGGTACAAATTGGTCTCGCTCTCAACATCATTTGACGTTAACTTAATACAAAATATTAATGCCCAATTAATACAGAACATTAATGCCCCCAATGTACTACCAATGACATAACACAGATGGTAATGCCATCAGTAACAGGTATTTTTCAAACAATCACAAAGAAATTAAAAATTTGAAAACGAAACAGTAAAAAAATTGATGTTATGACCAGGGAGTCGTAACACTATTATCAAAACTCACAAACTCATAAAATGTTCTAGCACTATGTGCAATACTAAATTCAAATCACAAGTCACTTTTCCAATACTATGCTCCTAGACAGAAGAAATTAAGTATTGTTGTACAAATAAAATATTTGCCGCTAGCTGTCCACCATCTGATTTGATGTAGGAAGGTTAAAATCTGAGAAAATAAATTATAGTTTAAACAAACTTAAACTATATTTGTTAACAACTGTTTCACTCACTGTACATACATAATTAAAAGAGATAAATCAATATCATTAACACAAAATATTAAATTGACATCTAGAAACTTTTGCTGGACCAATATGCTTTTCCAAAAATATCAACAGATGGAATCCGAATTATATTAATTTTGGATTTTAGATTCAAAATGTGACTCATACTCTCTCGCTCTACCTTTTCACTATCATTTTATGATATTACTTTCGTACAATTCAAACAGTACAATTCATAACCGTTTTAATTAAAACAAAATTAATAAAGCAATCAAGTATCTAAAAAAAGTGTAATCTCTCTACACAAAATAAAAGCCAAACCCCCAAGCTACTACTTCTAAATTTCATTTTTTTTAACCTATAAACAACCTTTTTTACTGCAAACAGGACGCTGTATATATTTAATAAGCTTGATTGTATACAAACTGAAGCTCTCGATATCGTCACCCAATTGACTATTTTGTATGGAAAAACACCATTTTGGAACACTAACTTATCAGATAAAATGATAATTATTTCAAATTATTTAATTTATAAATTTTGCAAATATATTCGAGTGCATCTTATTTTAATTTAATGTTTAACAATTAATCGAAAACGACAATTTACCATTCACCGAAACAAGAGTTCACCGAAAACGATAATTCACTGAAAAAAATTCACGGAAATCGATGATTCTCTGGAATCGGAAATTCATCGAAAACGCCAATTTACCGAAAACTATAATTAACCCAAAATTACTATTCCTTTATACAGAGAAACCGAAGCCAAAAATCCCGGAAACAAAAAAAACTAAATATAATGAAAAGAAAAATCTTAAAATTTAAAATAAGTAAATTCCTTTACTCATTGTTTTTTAAAAAGTAATTTTAATTAAATTACCTGAATCCTTCCAATTTGTGAATTTGGTGTCCCTTTTAAATTAGCTACATCGCCAATTCTATATTCCCGTCATGTTTGTAAATCCCTGCTTCCCTACGCCCCTAAAATTGAAATAAAAAACCCTTTGGAGGGTTAAGCGAGGGGAAGCTCAGAGACCTCGTGAGAGCCAGCTAAGGAATATAATTTACTTTAAAAATTTTCATATTATTCGAATTTTTTTCCGGCTACTGAATCAGAATTATTTCCCTAGTAGGGTAATAAGTAATAGAAAACTTGCAAACAAATTTGAAAAAATGATTAAAGTAGCCGGCCAAAAATTCGAATAATATGAAAAATTTTAAAGTAATCCGAATGCAGAAATTTCTACCGATTTCGAGAATAGGGCCTCTGTGACACGATTCTGGCTTTCCCTGGGAACAGGAAATTGAGAAAAATATTTGCATACCATTTTTGCCTAAATTTTTTTTTTCTGGCCTACTGAGGGAAAAAGTTTAGTGTAAATAATTTCGAAACATAGTTAAATGGGAAAATATTTTTCCCTATAAATATTTTGTGCAACAAAAGTTTCCCAATTAACTTTATTTTGAAAATTTTGGCACTAAACTTATTTCTTCAGTATTATGGCCTACTGAAACACAATTTAGACAAAAATGCTATGAAAGTATTTTCTCAATTCTCTATTCCCAGGGAAAGTCAAAATAGAGCATCTGTGGCCCTATTCTGGCTTTCCCTAGGAATTGGGAAAAACATTTTCATAGCATTTTTGTCAAAATTATATTTTTCTGGCCTACTGCGAGAATAAGTTTAATTGTTTAAAACAAAGTGAATTGGGAAACTTTTGTTCTACAAAATTTTTATAGGGAAAAATATTTTCCCATTTAACTTTATTTCGAAAATATTAACACCAAACATGTTCCATTAGTAGGCCAGAAAAATACAATTTAGATAAAAATGCTATGAAAATATTTTTCCCAATTCTCTATTCCCAGGGAAAGCCAGAATAGGGCCACTGGTGTATAGAACGATATTTTTAACCTAACTCGAAATATAAACTGTTTTGGAAACATGGAACTGTTACAATTCACAACAAATTATTTTAACCATTTTTCCGTTTCCCAAATTTTTTAATGATTTTGTTATTAATTACATATTTTTAATTCCTGAATTTCAAAGTTTCGGGATTTAGTTGCTCAGTATATTTTCGGGATTTTTTAAGTCAGTTAATTGATAACAACTGTTTAATAATATAACAAGCGGTTGAAATATTTTCGTGAATATTTTTTGTGGCAAATTTTCACTTTCGATGAATTTGTCGTTTTCATTAAATTGTCGTTTTCAGAAAATTGTCGTGAAACCAAAAAAAAGTATAGAAATCATGAAAAATGTTGACCTCGCGATTTTTGCTGGTTGACTATATTTCACCGAAGTCAAAATAAGTATTTTTTTGTGTCCTCTCTACAGCCAAAACTGTTAGTCTGATGGAGGTGAAATTGTATATGTAAGCTTTTTTCTTAAATTGGGAGATCCCAGTGCTTTTTGGTCGAAATCAGTTCACGAGAAATGGCAGCTTCCATAGGAGCTTTTTTGTTTTTTTGTTTTTTGCAAATATTTTGAAAAGTATATATCATTTTCAAAAAAAAACGATTAAAATAAAAAAAATTTAATTTAATTTCAAACAAAAATAGTTCATATCACATTTTGAACTTGACCGGAAATGACAAGTTTTGATCAAAAAAAACTTTATTTCACCAATATTCGGCGTCTCTACAGACCAGTCGGTTTGACTATTCGGAATCAAACTGCATTCTAAAGCTTTCTCCATAAATTGGGAGAACTATGCGAAATTTAGTGGACACCTGCGTACCAGAAGTGGCTGCTTTCGAAGGAGCTTTTTCACTTTTTGCAAAGCTGTTTGACCTTGTCGGTTTTCTGAAATTAAAGCAGGAATAATAAGTTTTGATTTTACAAGACAATTTTTATCACGAATACGATATTTTCGGTAAATAAAAAGCCGAGTGTTGGTCACAACCATTACATTCCAACATTTTTCCAATCATTTACGTTATTCGAACCATTTACAATTGTTTCTGGCACAATAATAACCCCAACGATGTTTCTGTGTATTAAATAATAGTTATGAACACTCCAGATTACCAAGTGGTTTAGCAGAGTATGGCATCTTTAACCATGTAAATTACGAATAAGTGTAACGATAAATTATTAACTTAGCTAAAGTCTTCACCACCTAACAAGTAAGAGGGTAAAACTGGTCGCCATCAGTTATTTCTTTAGGTCCAGGTAATTTCATTTCGGCGTTGTAAAACCGTTGGCAAATTTTTGGAGGTTTGCATAAACCAGACCATCACTGTGGCGCCTCTGTGCTCGACATCGATTATTAAACCGACAACGATAATTGTATATTGTGTTCATAAGGAACTAGAATTATTTAGTTAAAAACTAAGATTCAGAATAAGAAAGTATGTTAAAATATAGAAATTAGTTATAATTTTGGAAAATACTAATTTTTATAAAACTTATAATTATTATTATCCAAGATACTCGTAGAATAAAAATTTCAACGCTGATCGAATCCTACATTGGATTTCAGCCCTGCAACTTCAGTGGTAATACTTTTGACATTTAAAATAACCCAAATTATGTTGATACCAAGGGATCGATGTTCTAACAATATTTTTTTACTTATATGTGCCCCAACTAAATATAGCAGTTTATCGTAACTGGTCGGAGACTTTCGAGTTTAATCAAAAAATGAATCGATATCATTTAGTCTCTCTCTTTCTCTCTCTCGCTCTCTCTCTCTTTCTCTCTCTATCTATCTCTGTCTCTATCTCTCTCTCTCTTTCTTCACGCCAACGTAGTCGGGGTCTTCCTCTACGATGCACTCCGGCTGGTTGTTGGTGAAACACTTTATTGATCATCCGTTGTTGTACTACGGCCAATTAGCGAAATGTCTTATTTATCAGCGGGAACTAATATTAAACCAGCCGGAACAATTTAAAGCCAGCCGGAAGGGTTGTTTAACATCACCCGAAACCATAACGAGGCCAGCCGGAACCACTACAATGTCAGCCTGAATCTACCCGGACGGACACAAACCAACTATGGTACAACTAGCACGATACATTGTCTGATTTTTGAGCCGTAACCGTAAGCAATATCGGGCCAGTCGAGAGTATTTAAAACCTGCCGGAACCAGAGTTTTATCAGTCGGAGTTATTACAAAATTGCACAATGTACTTTAAATGGTTGTGCTACATAAAAACTTTCAGCCTAAAAATTAATAATATTGCCACCCGAAACCACTACAATCCAGCAGCAACGACATAAAGCCACTCGTGACGAGCCCAACTATGGCACTTGTAACACAATCATTTGTGCATCATTGAGCCCTATCTGAATTTTCAGCTGGTACAAATATTAAGTCAGCTGGCATAGTGTTAAGGTAACAGGAACAACATTTTTAAAAGACGGAACTATTTTAAGCTTGTTCAATGAAAAACTTACACTTTAGATGGCTACAACATATAATCTTTCAGCCGGAACCATAAAAATATCAGTCAGAACCATATAAAGCAAGCCGGAACCAACACTAACGCAATGTGCATTATTGTACACTATCTGTCGGGACCATCAAACTGTTTGTCGGAACCGTAACTATTTCGACTAGAACCTAATGAAGGAAGCCAGTCGGAAAAAATCCAACTATAACACAAGAAGCACAATGCATTTTGTACTATTGTACCCTATCTAACATTTCAGCCGGAACCAAAATAAGGCCAGCCAAAACCATTTAAGGAAAAGCCCACATAAAACTTTAGCGGAAAGCATAACAGTGTCATCCAAAACCACTACAATGCCAGCTGAACCATAAGAAGTCAGCCGGAACCACATGAAATCGACCAAACGAACTATGGTACTAGTACCACAATCAATTATGTATCATTTTTCAGCTAGAACCAATATTAAGGCAGATCTGTGCTTAAGTGCAACATATAAGCTATCAACTAGAACCGAAACACTGCTTGCCGGAATCACTACTATGTGAGCCAGCCAGAACCAATTAAAACCAGCCGAAAGCATTGTTTGCGCTTTAGATGGTTTTGCAACAAATAAGCGTTCAGCCGGAATAATAAAATGTCAGCCAGAACCATAACTTTGTCAGCCGGAAACATATTAGGCCAGCCGGAGCCAAAACAACTATAACACAAGTCAATTCCCTGAACATTATTGTGCACTCGAATGTTCATCCGGAACCATATTAAGCCCAACCGAGATAATTTAAAGCCAGCCGGTTCAAGAATTCTATTAGCCGGAACCATTTTAAGCTTGCACAATGATATTGAACCCAATATTAAGCCTGCCGATAGATGGTTTGGTTCCGGATGCTTCATATGGTTCCGGCTTATATATTTTTATAATTTCGTCGTTAAATAGTTCCGGCTGACTTAATATATGTACCCGTGGTAATTCAGAGAGCACACAATTATGCACAAAACATTGTGCAACTTGTGTCATATAAGCTGGTTTGGTTCCGACTAGCTTTTAATGGTTTCAGCTGGCTTCATATGGATTCAGCTGACATTAGTTTTTGTTAATAAAAGGCTTATTCCGGATGACATTAAATTATTCCGGCTGGTTTAATATTACTTCCGGCTGAAAAATCATGTAGTGCAAAATTATGCGCAATGCATTGCTACTTGTACCAAATATGGTTTGGTTCCGGCTGGCATGGTTCCGGCTGGTATGGTTCCGCGTGAGAATTCATTTTTCAGATAAAATCAGGCGAACCCACCATCCGCGACGGCTTCTCAATTTTTTTAATGGTTTTATTCTGCTGAGTATTGCCGTGCAATACTTGCCGACAAGTAATATATCCGCCAATAATATACAAAAGCAGCTAATATCTCTGCACCATTATCCATTCAATAAAAAGTTTCCCAAAACCACAAATCCAACAAAATTATTTTGGCAAAATTAAATTTTTTCAAATCTTTTTTACATCTCAAAAATATTTCAGCAACTGAAAAATGGTAGTTTTTGAACTATGACAGATTTGTAACAACAAATATGAAAACACAATCAAATTAAATTTTGTTGTTGCATCTCGATAAGTTCAAAAATGATTTATTTTATCTCCCCTTTCGTTATAATAGATCCATTTCTCTCTCTCCTTGAGGTGACAATTTTGGCTCGGCAAAAATCGCCTCATAATCCATAAAGGAATCGTGAAGTATCATTTTAATGACCTGTTGAAAATGAAAGATGTTTGGCTGAGAGGTTTAAATGCATAAATGAAATAAAATTGTTTTTTTTTAAACCACAAAAAAGTAGTTTGTATGGCGGCGGTGTCGTATTGAACGCCACATTCCTTTTCTTCAAGTTGAAACATTTTTTTTTGCTGGCTTCCCATATATTATGGTAACGACATAAATTAAAAAACTCCGTTTAACATTTTCGTTTTATAATTTAAAAGACCTTTGCTTACTTAACACGTATATCGCCCCATTAATATATTTTTCGTATTTTACATTTAAATAGTTTTTAGGGCAAAGGGTAATTATTAAATAAAAAAAAAACTTAAAATCTATAATATGCAATACAACATTTCCTTCCGCTCGTAATATTATAAACTGCAAAAATATTTATGTATTATAAAGGAAAACAAAAGAAGGTCGATCAGATCGCAATTAATGAAAAAAAACAAAAAAAATACTTGATCACTTTGCTATGACGTGTAATCGTTTAAGGATAAGTTTCTTCTCTATGCCTGCCTTGTTTTCCTCCCCATTTTCGAATGCGTATGCATAAACTTACATAAAACAAATGAAGTACTAAATTTTTACCGTTAAAATATAATTTTTTATTAACAGCAAGAGAAATCCTTTTTTATGTATTTTCTTTTGCATTTTTCAGAATAATAGGTAAGAAAATAATATTTCTCTCCTTTTTACAGTCCTTAATTTTATTGTTCGATACAAAAATAAAAAATAAGGGTCGTCCTAGCAACTATACTCTAGAAAAGTAAAATATACGTAGGTAGAAATATTATTAAACAAAAAAAAATATTTGAAAAGGATGCAAGAAGGGATGCATTTGATGTATAAAATGTTTTAGAATATCAATGATAATTTGCTCTAATCGTAGATTCGCATATGTGTGCTAAACGATATTTCGGGAAACTCGAACATATCGTTATGATCGCAATATGAATGCGTAGAAAAATTTTGTGACTACCCGAGAAGTGTTTCGTGATAATAGTGTTCGACCCTATCGTATACGCATTTCAAAGCGATTTTACTTTTAAACCGACTTTTAATTTAGATAAGATTTCGAAATTGTTGAGAAAACGTTTTGTGGTTCCTGTATAAATTATGCGGTTAGAAATTGTATCTGTAGGGAATTTATAATATTGGGTCAAGGTTAAATACAACAAAACAATTTTCTAGTTTTAGTATTTCATCAGAAATTTGAGATCATTTCTTATAGATTAGAGGTACAAGGAGTTTATCGCAAAATCTTGCGTTTTGTAATTTCTTTGGTGCAATTATAAGATTATGATTAGTCATCTAACTACGATTTTTTATTATTCTTAATGATAGTTTGATAAATATGGTATTAAACTGATTCATAATATTACAAACTGATCATTACATCTCTTATTACAGTAATCATAAGATAATACAAGATTTAAACTACCTACGTAGAAGCAAATTACATTTTACTTGCACAATAAACGCACGGCGTACCATTCGATCATATACCGAGTATGTAATGCGATCGAAATTAATTTGGAGGGAAGGGAATATTTTATACGAGTAGAGTTGGTTGTTCGTTTGATATTATAAATTAAAATATATCGAGGTATTAAGGAGTTGCTATAATATGTGATCGAGGCTCGTAAAAGGTGCAATTCTACGAGTTTTGGCGGGCCCTTTTTATATTTTGTAACTGTCACGATATTTTATAATGAGTATTTGGTTGATTTTTGGTGAGAATATTTGATTGTTGGTATTTTTATTATCAAGGGTGAATTTCAAAAGTTAACCAACCCGCATATATATTTTGTCATAAATTGAATAATATAATGAACTGGCATATATTAAGGGCAGTTTATTCAAAAATAATTATCGATTTTATTTGATAACGACCATTTTAGTAATTCATATGCTGGTTAAAAATCACTTACCTGGACATCTATTCTGAGACACTATTAAAATACAAAAAATCAATATTGTCTCAGAAAGTCACGCGTATAGTGTTATGATTGCTGGTCTTGTTATATAAAATTCCTTTATTCTGGGTAGTCTATCCCTATAAATATTAACAAAAAATAACGTTAAACGCATTTAATAAACGGAATGAGAGTTAGGTCTAACTTCCTGAAATAATTTCCGAATCGCAATATTTTACCAATCGGCCATCTTGCCACTATAATGTTTTTGGTAAATTCTATTTGAACACGCATACCTACAACGATATTTTTGTGAAGTTCGACATTTCTTGGAAATTTTGATTCTAAGAAAATTCATATCTTAACATTTTTAACGAGCAGCAAATTTTCCACTATATTATTTTGGTAGACACATATGTATTCACCCAAGCATCAATACCCAAGTCAAATTCTAATGGAACTCGCATACCTAAAACAACGATTGTAAGGATTTCTTAGAAATTTTAATTCTAAGAAATTTCGTATCTCCAAATGGTCACTGGTAAACTTGCTACGGCCGAGAAAATTTTTCTAAATCTCTCTTAAATTTAAACACGCGTCAATGTATAGTAAATCGATCAACTAATATAATATTAAAAAAACAAAAAAAAAATAATTGAAAACTATAATGATCAATTACTGACGTGAACAGTAACTCAATTAAAGTAAGTGACGATTTGTGCTTTTCACTTGAATCAAATGTGCCAATAACCAACTAAATTTGGAGTTTTACTCAAATAAAATGTTGCGACCGTCGATCGGAAAGGTTTCAAAAGCCTACTTTTTTATTTTAGCAGAAATTTCTCTTACTAAACCAAATCGCTGTACTGTGCCGGTACATTCATAGTATAAAAAATTGTTGTTAAAATAATATCGATAAAGTAGGGGTTTAAAACTCTACTGGATAGTGGATCAAAGCGTTGCTTTCGGCAATCCGCTTAGCTTTTTACAATTCAACTTGAATTTTACCGAAACGTCATTGTAGTGGTGTGCATATTAGTATATGTGTTTTTTTTTTTTTGTGTTTTTGACGTCGTTTAAGAACAGAAAACAATATGTTAAGGTACATAATTTATGAATTTATTAAATTTCACCATGTCATTTAAATTAATAAAGTGTTCCATACAATTCCTAGTAAATAAATCTAAAAGTAAATTCATTATCATTAAAAAATTATTTTCATACATTCAAAAGTACAAATAATTTTTTTTTATGCATTTGTTCGCCTTCCTTCTATCATTTCCATATTTCTACTAAACAAACAAATAACAAAACAATACATCGATGCGATCAAGAGACACGATAATAAAAAAAAATATGAATTATGAAATATGAAAATTAATTTTATTTAAGTTTTATCTAGATAAAAATGAAAAATTCACAAAAAAAATTGAAATCGAATCTATTTTCTTATCATCTGTCATTTTTTCCTTTGCTCGCGAGCAGAGGAAATGTATTGTTTCTCTACCGATAGTATCATTTATAAAATCGGGTCAACATTTTGGCGAAATTTCATGTGAATTTGACACACACACACACACACACAATGATACAAAATGACAGCACACAATATTAAAAGTGTATATTATACACAGTATACGTATACAAAATTCAACTTGAATTGAATTTGAAAAGGCAACAGAATCCATACCCTGATCTTCTCAGAGTTGCTTGAGTACAATAATTTATACCCTTTCGTTCTGAGGCCACAGATCCTGTTATTATTAATCCAAGGTTCTTGGATTAACACCAAGTCCTCATCTGACTTTGTCAGTCCGCGAACAAGAGCTGCCGAGGCATCCTTCATGTGATGAAGGTATATCTGGACAATATTATTCATTGTAGTCTACCTTACTCACCTCTTCCTGCACTGCCTTTATCGGGATAGTGCCTCTGGCTCGTTGTTTCGGCCACCACCCTCCTCCCGTCGAGAGTCATACAGGATGTTGTTTCGCTGGGACCGTTCGCCGTCGTCCCCAAGCTGATCTTTCGCACACGCATCGCCCTCGCCTTTTTTATATATTTTAAGGGTGATCGACCCGAACCAGAAGTTGATCATTCCCTTTGATTTTGCAAGGAAAGCCCGAATGATCTCGAGGATCTCCTCTGGTTTATCGGGCTCGGTTATTAACCAGACGCATACCCTCGGCCTGCTCGGGATTTCTTCCTTGCAGACTGCCTCAGATAATTCGGCCACTGCCCTTTTATAAAGATCTCAAGTTCGAGCGCTCAGTTAGCTTCACGCACCACTAGCACCATCCCGCATCTCTGCAGTACGGGGGGGTCTCGGATTTTCACTCAGGATCCTCAAAAATATGAAGTTTAGTACATTGTACATAACCATCAACTTCTCCGATCTGACGCTCCCATCTTCCTGACTTCTGTCAATGACGACTAGAACCAACACATGCTCGTTTAGGATCCCACTGAATAGCTTCAGTTTTTGGTCCCTAAAAGCACCCGACGTCTTGTCTGCTTGCACCGTCGCTCGCTTGCTGTCGCCCGCTTCCAGCTCATTCTGGGACCTTTGTCTTTTAGATACAATGACCCTTTCCGAGCTATTGTAGCCGATAGTTTTTTAGCCCATGCCACAGATTCCTTTTGCTCTACTCTAAGCTCCCGACCCCTGAGGGGCCGCAGCCAGTTTCTCCAAAATTTGGATGTGGACCGTCTTTCCCTGTACCGTCGCTTCGCCGGAGGGATCTCTTTCAATATACCACTCTTTTGTTTTTTCGGTTCCACTTTCTCCTGGCTTCGATACCATGGTGTCGCTTACCCTTGCCCCTGATGAGGGAGCCCCACCTTTATGGATGGAGTTACTCCCTTTTTATACCTTCCGGTTTTTGAAAGGTGCCGACTAGGGTTTCCATTTCCAGGGTGTTATTTATTTCCCGGGATGCGGGAAATTTTGAAAGCCATTTCCCGGGAAATACCGGGAATTGAAAAAAATAGAAAATACAAACGATGTTTATTTAAAAATACTTCAATAAAAACAGGAAAATATAATTGCATATAGTTTTATTTCAATAAAAGTAGACAAAAAATATTATCTTTACTCGTAATTATTGTAAAAAGAAAACAAATGAAAATTTTCAATTCTAAACAGCCAACAAATCTACCAACTACCAAGTTCTTGTATTTTTAAAATTGCATAGATATGTATTTAAATTTATTTTTATTTTATAAAATATGTTTTAAGAAAACATAAAACATTAAGCGAGTGATCGCTTAGTCCTGCTCTAAGTTTCGTTGAAAATTACCAGCAATGGAGAAAACCCTTTCGCTCTCGGTAGATGTTGGTCGAATAGATGCGAGTGCCTGCAACAGAATTTTCAAATTGGAAGTAATCTTCCCCGTAAGTTCAAAAACGTTTATTTCTTTTAACAAATTTTTCTCGTAATTTCTGTTAATGGGCATTTTTTCAAACTGTCGATCATTGCTAATTGCAATGAGTTCTCTAAAGTGGATGAAGTATTTGGTAAAGATCCACCTCATCTGATACAGAATCCTCAGTAACATTTACCAAACTGATATTATTAACGCCCAAAAAATGTTTTGACATTCGTTGTTTTCCTAATCTAGTAACAGCTGTTTTTTGATGATTTTTCAAAGTAATCCTCAGTTGTACTTGGTGCTTTAAAACTATCGGAGTTTTGTAGAAATTGCATTAGTTAGATTAAATCAATATTCTTTCTTTCTATGATACGCTTTTCTATTGAGTCTTGAAAATCCCTGAAAATTTCAAACTGCCCTCGCTCAAAATCAAATTTGTATCCCGTCGTGAAAGAGCCTCAACAGCCAATTTCATTGGCTTTAAAACATTAAGCAATGATTCTATTTGTCCAATAGTTGCAAAACTTTTAATGATTTAAAATACTTTTTTGTTGTTGTAAGGAATCTTTCCAACACTGGCTCAATGCTGTTCCATCTTGTGCGGCAATCCAACATTAAATTTAATTCTTTTTCAAATTCATTCTTTATGTGACTTTGAAGGATAGAATTTCTTACCGGAGACAATTTAAATAATTTGGTGATTTTACGTATCATCTGCAATGATGTACGAACATTTTCTCTTAATTGTACTTCGGATTCCACACCAACATAATTTTCAATAAAATGAAGTAGACTGTGAAACTGCAGGGATGTATAAAATCAAAAGATATATTAGAATATATTCAGCAAATTATTGCATTATTCAGCTTAAATCAAGTTGTACAGCAAAAAATTATTTTTAATTTATTCAATACATATTGTTAATTATTTTTTTAAAATGTTAATTTCCCGGGTTCTCGGGAAATTATTTTTATTTCCCGGGTTAAAAAAAGCATAAATTTCCCGGGAAATCTTTCCTGGGATTTCCCGGGATAGAAACCCTATCGACCCCTTTATTTTTGTCAGGTATTTTTCCATTATTTCCTACGAGTACCGGAGAAATACAGGTCCACCTGTGCAGAGTTCCATATGCGTAGGTAAAGCTAAATAAAACTGGAGGTCGCCTGGTACCGAGAGGGAGGGTATACACCGAGCACCACGGCGCCAGCGCCCTCGCCCCTTCAACATTCACCCATCCATTCAACCATTCATTTGGATATCCCAACCAAATGGAACCCATTCCATTCAAGGGCTGACCCGTTTATAGAGTTCCCCATTCACTCCTTGGGAGCCCGGGAGCGCAAGAAGACGCGACGCCCAGTTCGCTGTTGTTTGTAGTCGATGATTTTATGGCGCGATCAGTTCGCTCTTCCGTGCAGGCTATTTTAGGCACTCAGAATTTAGTGAACTTAGGTTAACCACTCCCCAGTTCCCTGAGACTCTCCTCTCAGCACAGCTGCGGTTGAAGGCGGCTTATTTAATTCACCGCTAACCTACCTATTGATAGGCCGTTCACTATCCACCACCTGTAACCCCCCCCCCCCCCCCCCCGATAGCTGCAGCCTGCCACGGGTTGGTCCACCGAAGTATCTAACCTAAAATTACTTGATCGAGTGAAATACGCATTAAAATTGATACAGATTTAGGAGAATGACATTTATTGCAAAGAGTGCGGTTCACTCGCGGGTTTTATAATATGTATTTTTCAATAATAATTTTTCAATAACAAGAAAAACGTCAAAACTGAATGAAACTCCCGCTGCATCAACCAAGGTATCGCAGTTTAATAGCATGTTTAGGTTCCGGTAACATTTTATAGCGGGACTCGCTGGTTTGAACCTTTCCTTATGAATTTTAATATTATATTGGAATTTTAATTTCATTTCCGTGTATACTTCATCCCACTTCTATTTATTATGCCAGGCATGCCCTGTTTTATTGGGAGGATGTACTCAATCAAATAAAACTGGACGGTCAAACACACAATCCAGGAGTGCACTCTCAAATTCATATATATTAAATGGTAACACAGTTGTATTTTTTTTTTTTTTTTTTGGAAGAATTCCTCTTTTTTATTTGAATTTCATCGTCCTCGTTGTTATCTTCTAAATATTCTTCCCTCAAAAACTCAAATTCTTGAGTATTCTCATCGGAATCAAACATTTTTGATAAAATGACAAAACAAATAATGTGGTTTTAAGCGCTACCAAACATAAACAAATAATTCAAATGTCATCATGTAGGGCTGTCCATAAATTTAATTCAGGGAATTTTATATTTCAGTACTAGAATGTAAAAATACACTCGAAAAACATCTAGACATTAGTAATTTTTGGTTGCTATTTTTAATTGAGACACGAATTTTTATGTATGCATACTATTCGTGTGAATCGCTTTGTTAAAATAACAACGATAACCTTGGTGGAAACTTACCCTAATAACGATCGGAGCAATTTGTATGTTTATGCGAGTACCGCTCATCGTAAACCAATTAATAGACGACAAATGAATTGGCCCTGAGATATCGGACCAACTAGTTACATCGCCAAAACAATATTGTAACTAGGCATTTAGTTGGGGCAGACAAATTTATTTCCTAGTTGCTCCGACATAACATGTTTACCACCTAGTCATGCAACATGTGTGCACATAATTCTGCCGCAAGCAATTTTTTAACGAATTTCACGCGAAAGCTTACGCATTTCTGACACACTGGATTAAATTACATGTCTAATTGATTAAAAGTTATGTAATGGATAAATCGCGTGGATCACAAGATGTTAAAGAGGTGATTACTAATAACTAAATTTAATGACACAATAAACAATCTTTTTTATGTATTTATATACAAAATAAAATATTCAATTATGGAATCAAGCACAACCGGATATATACGACTGCTGTGTAAAATACGTTTTTGTTGTGTTTATAACACTCGAGAGCCACAGTTGCATATCATTAATAATAATAAATTATTTAATTCTCTATATGATTTATAAAAATAAAGAGTTCATTTTAAAATCTTTAAAGAAATAAAATTTCACTATTGAAATTTAATTTAAAATTTTTAATTAAAACAAACAAAAATGCAAGCGGCGTGCGCGATTCGATCGTCGATGATGATTAGAAAATTACATAACATAAAAATATCGTCGCGAGTTTGAATTTAAATTTTTTTTTTTTTTTTGCATTTTAATTAAATAACGATATTGAATTGCATAACTTATATGTATTTATGACGTAATGATAAATCAAATATTGTGTTAGGTAAACTATAAGTAGGTATAACAGTCGCCGCACAAAAAAGTGAATATAGCTTAAGTGCGCATAGAGAAAATTAATGTTACATAAAATCGTATATAGCTGTAGTAAGTGTTTGAAATCGTTTTGAACTTTGCTTAACCCATACAAAAAATTTTGTTGTAATTAAAAAACGGTTTATACATTCCGTTTTTTTGATCGATTTACTAGTAAAACGTAAATTGAGTCATAAAATTTGCACAAGCAGGATTTAGTATACAACCTTCATAGAACTACGGTGCGCAATATTAGGGGTAGATGCCAATGAAGTGAGTTTTAGCCCATTAATGACCACCGGTAACCTATCTTGCTAAAGTCATGGCATTTTTAATGCTTACTGATGGATCATCATAGAATCGACTTGGGCTGGGAAGACTGTTGCCATATGGCAACGATGAGCATTGCACAAAACAAAAATGAATTGAAAATAAAAATCGTTTATAAGTTTCCAAAATTATAAAATAGCTTGTTGCAAAAAACGTATGGTTATGATTTATGCAATTACCTTCAGATAACGCTCCAAATTTGAAAAAAAAAAAAATATAATAACTCAAATAAACAAATAAACTTTACTGCCACATGAGATGGGATTTTTCGTTATATTCAATGCATAACCAGACATTGGGCCGATAGATTTGCAATTATTACCAGAACAACGGATTTTTTTGTTTTTTGCAACTCTCACGAGATAATGTCCAACGTTGTCATATCTAGCTAGAAACTATAGTTGGTGTTTTAATGTCACCAAAAGTACCACAGTTCCGCATTGCAATCTGACATCTAAATTCCAGCTGAGGTGTATACCACCTTTACGATTCAAAAGCCATGCATTCTGAATTTAAACGTCCACTAGCCAACTAAAAAGGGAATGCCACCAGTTTTTTCCTCTATAGCACCAATTCTATAAGCACTTACATTTTGATCCATGCGGTCTGTACAATTGCAATTGCAACAACAGAATTATCTAACCATTTTGTTATTCGAATACCTGACTAATCCATTTTAGAGCTCACTCATCTTCCACACGGTAAGTTCTTCAAATCCCTTTTTACTGGTAATGGAGAAGTTTTTGCGATAGCCTCGATTTTTCAGTGCGAACACAGTAGCTGCAGAACAGAATCGATTTGATTTGAATCTATCAAAAATTCTTCTGTCATATCAAATAATTAAGCAATATTCTTTCCACATTGCTGGGCGAATTTTAAATTGAATCTTGAGTTGTGGCCTTGGTACATTTCGAAATTGACCAAATATTCAGAACCAGACCGTGTATCCAGACACAATATTCTATAGTCCAAGCGAATAGTCCTCTAATAAATTGTTTTACATACTGTGTCATTGATTCGTTGTAAGATAAATCTTATTCCTGGTGAAAATGTTTGGGAAAGCATTGTTTTAGTGTATCGGTCAAAGGCTGCAGCTTTCCACATACTATCACTTAGCTGTTGGAAATTGTAATCGATGAAATGTAAGAATCTAAATTTTTTTTCAAATCTACGTCGAAGCATACTCATTAGATTCCAAATAACTTCTAGGACTTCTTCAACTTCTCAAACTATCCACTTGGAATTTCATCAAGAGAACTGTGTGTAGCACGGCGATGACGTTTACGTGGACAAAAGAGTTTGTAGTAATTGCATCTTCGAGAGCATCATCCAAGAATGCCGATTCGGTTTCATCATTCTCATCAGGACAATTCAAATTTTTCACAAATAATTGACATCAGTTTGAGCAATTTCAGCTGGTGGTGGCCCGATATAAATAGTATTCACCACTTCAGCCTCGTCTTCTTCCTAAACAAGCGTCAATAAATATTCGTAAGTTTGCTCAATCGTCATGCTCTCTCTAAAAACAAATAAAACTACAGGTCTAATCCGATTTAACGAAACTCCGATTAGACGATACCTGATTTTGCGACATCCGATTGTACAAAAGAAAAGTATCCGATTTTACGAAAGGTAAAAAACTTTAAAATTTATTGCGGGTCAAGTCACCGTGAGTTACATAACCCCACATAATAGCAGAGTTTATGGTGGCAACTGATAAATAGCACATTCGGCACTACATTCTAAACGAATTCCAACAAGGAAACAATGCTTCTAAAGCATGAAATCAATTTGTAGTGTTCTTGGTGCCGACGTTGTGGAATGAAACGTGTAATTATTTGTACAAACGTTTTAGAAGTGGTTATTTCGATCTTAGTGACCAGCCGCGCCCGGGACAACCACGACAGTTTGAAGATGCGGAATTACAAGCTATATACTGGAAGAAGACTCAACGCAAACGCAACAAGAGCATGCAATTGCATGGTAGGTGTCACCCAAACAGCTATTTCCAAGTGATTGCACCGAATGGGAAAAATTTAAAAACTTGAATTTCAGTGAATTTTACTGCTTGCTCGGCAATAAAAAAAGGAATTCTTGTGGAAAATTGTGGCTGGTGATGTAAAGTATATTTTTTACGAGAACCCCAAACGAAAAAAGTCATGGATAATACCCGGGAAGCCCAGTACAACGACGCCGAAACAGAAAAGCCGCTTAAAGAAGGTATCTCCTATGTATCTGGGACATAAAGGGCGTGCTTTATTACGAACCCATGCACACATGTCATACGGTGACTGTGGAACGCTTCAGCTGACAGTTGAACAAACTGAGCGAAAAACTTGGTGTGAAGAGGCCATTTACTGGGCAAAGACGCAGGCAAGTCATACTGCTGCATGGCAACGCTCGATCTAATGTTGCTCGCGTGACTCAGAAGAATCCCTTCAACTATAAACGGTATATTCACCAGACTTTGCCCCATCTGACTGCAATTTGTTCCGTGCGCGTAAATTCATCGATGACCTTATCGTGTCGAAGCCAGCAAGTTTTTTTCGAGACGGCATGCGTATGTTACGTGAGAGATCGCGCATAAAAATGATGCGGACAATATTTCTAAGTTTAAATTCGTTATTTGTTTTGGGTGTACTACGAAATCCTGGCTTTCAAAATCCCGGTTTTCAAAATCCAAGTTTTCAAAATCCCGGTTTTAAAAATACTGGCTTCCAAAATCACGGCTTTCGAAATCCCGGTTTTCGTTTCTTCTAGTTCTAAACTCTTGATTTTGAAAAAATATTTTTTTATTAATTCGGGCCGGCCGGACTAATAATATTTTAACATACAAATAAGATATCTTGCCCAAAAAATTACTAGAAAAAACCGAGGTTGCGCAACATTTTGAAATGCAACAATAACTGCTTCAATAACTCTCACGGGCACGCGGTAGGTTGATGCACTCCCCCCTCCCCCCCCCGCTTAGTCTACCGAGGGGCTTTAGACTTCAACTTCGGGGGACGTATTAGCCGGGAACAGCAAAAATGTCACACTGAATAGAATGTATTAATGACAATTACTATATATACAATACAGTGGCGGCTTAGAAAAAAAGAAAATTCGGAAAACTCAAAGGAAAATCCGTAAACTCGAAAAAAATCGGAACCCAAAGGAAAACCGAAAAATCAAAAAAAATCCGAAACACCACCGATGAAAATTGTATTTCGACAATGATCATTCATTTAAATAGCCACTTCGAATTATTTGCAATAGATGGCGTTGGTTGCGGACTACTATAAATATAAGTTGTGTAGAATTTGGCAAATCTTATCTTCTATATATCGCTCATTTGCTGGAACAGTGACATAACTCAAATTTCACTCATTTCTAAGATATTCGAATCAAACGATACCTAATAATTCATATTTTTATTATGTTGTATTAAATCATACTCACTTGTGTAGTTATTTGTAGCAAATTAGGTAAACTTCCATATAAAAAATCACTCAATTCGCAAAAGAAATTAACATTTTAAGATACTGAAAACTATCCTAAGAAAATTTGCAAAATATTAAATAATTATAAAAATTAAGATCCGAAATCGCTCTACTGAAAAATTAAAAATTTTGAGTTGTGTCACTGTTCCAGCAAATGGGCGATATATAAAACCAGTGCATTCAGTTCCCCGTTTTTTTGGCATTCGCTATGACGATTAACAAATCAGAAAGTCAATTTGCAGAAAACAACTAAACTTTCGATACATGCCTAAGTTTGAATCGACCTTTTATTCACTTTTCAATACATTATGCCACCTTTATGGTTGCGTTCGTTCGTTCATTCCGACAATTTGTCCCCACAAACATATTGCTCAAAAATGACGATTCTGGATTTTTGTACAAAAGATAATTGGTCGAAATGAACGAACGAACGAACGCAACCATAACCCTACCTTTAGTGTTGAATTCGATGAAAAGTGAATGGAATGGCCACTCAATCGGCTAACTCAAACGTCTATTGAGAATTGAGTTGAGTTGTATGATTTTTCTCTCATTAAATTCAATTTTCGTGAAGATCAAAAGTGTTTGCTCGGACGAAGTAATTTGGGGCGAAACAAAGTTCGCCGGGTCAGCAAGTTCTCTATAAAATATTTGAAAATCGTCAATCCTAAGTGCCTAGTGTCATATAGTCCAGTAAATGAAGAAGTCAACCTGTAAGTTATTAGTTGCGATTTTCATTTTCTGGTGATAAGTGGCATTTGGTGCCTCATTAAAAATGAGACCTGGAAATCGATTTTCCGCGAATATCTCCCAAAATATGGCAGTTAGAGATTTTATGCTCAGATAAACTTTAAAGATCAGTTAATTCTCTACAAAAATGGTCTTAATGACTTTTTCCAAAAAATTGACCGTTTCTGAGATAAACGGGCCCAAGCGCACTTAGAATATTGGGTTTCTGTGTTGTATGCCGGAGGCACCGTCCGTGCATTTACACATGAGCGTGCGGACAAATTATTCAATAACTTTGTTAAAAATGCATATTTTCTGATGACTCAAAGTTCATGTGAAAGAAGAAATCTATTACCGCTGTCATACCATGTTACTTGAGTCACGTTTTGACTCTTTGGCCCTATTGGAAAAACGGGTCAAACTTTCTGCTCCCGCGCAATTTTGACTTCGGCAGGAAATTGTTCCTATTTTTTTGTATTGCACTAATTTGCTCCAGATTTTCTTGATTATGGGTCCTCAGAAGGTCCTTTGTCATCTGTGAAATTTGTAGAATCTAATTTTCTTCCATTTTGATTAAAACTTTGTTTGTTGAATCCCAATTTTTTGCTGTTATTGAAGTGCTGGAAAATTTTGTAAACAACCACCAATTAAAAATTCATACATGATCGGATTGGTCTCTATGACATATCATTTGAACTGAGAACGTCTACTTTTCGGCTGTGCAATTATTTTTTTTCACAAAATCGGCCATTTTCCAATAAATTTGGAAAACGCGTGCTCAAGTAAAAAAGCGCACTTTTTCTTTTCGTTTCTTTTTTCTCCCGGCTCTTTATTTCTGACGTTTTGACACCATGACTAGTGTAAAGGTGGAATTCTCATCTTTCCATCAATCTATATAAAGTCCTGTCATTGGTACGTGGGGAAAAACCCGAGTCCTAAACGTAATGCTATAATTTCATTACTTTCATTTCTCCCGTCGTTCGTCGCTCTATTTTTTGTTTTTCCTACTATTATCCTTGTTCTGATAACAGCCCTGACCCCAAAAGTTCCTTGGGTTTTCCTCTAAGAGCTTGGCCATCCTTCGTAAGATACAATATTTTATTTCTCCATGCGATTTCGGGGAGCGATACAACTTCCGCTTTTTTCGGGAAAGGAAACCGTTAATAGTTGCCAAATTAGAGGGAAAGGTTACGAAGAACAAAGACATGGAACTGGAAGCGGTCATTGAAATTTTTAAAAGGTTAATCTTCCCCACAAGACCGTATTTCAGGACGGACAAACTGTCATTGCGTCGATGTACAGAGATGATGATACACAAAACCTGACAAAAATTAGATACGAGATCTTCAAGCGATTCACCAGAGACAGAAACAGAAACCAAACCGTGCTCAAACTAGCAACCGTGCCACCCACACCTGAAGCTGCAAGGCAACACCTTTATCGGGTATATCTGCAAGTCCAGCAGTGGCTCGGAAACGAACTATCACCAGAAAAATGGGGATGGAAACGTGTAGGGATATACTCATCCCGGTCCAAACCACTAAAGAGCCAGCGGTTTCGGAATTCTTAAAGATGATATTTTGTCAATGTAAAAAAGAATGTAAGGGAACATGTTCATGCAAGAAAGCAGGGCTACCATGCTCATCTATTTGTGGTTCATGTGAGTCCCGCCAGTGTTTGAATTATAAAGACAGCCAAGATACGTTATCCGAAGAGGTAGAACTAGAAGAAATTCTAAAACCAGAAGGAGTTGTTGGCGAGGGCGATGTTGATGACCACGAACTATTACTGGAGTCTTGTGACGCGAACTGGTGATTAACAGATTTATGCCATAATTTCAATGTATTTTTATATATTTTTATATAATAAATGAAATTTAAAGAAACTTTATAACTCTTTATTCCAAAAACCTCGATCCGGAAGGTTGCAAAAAAATTTGCAAAAATTTGCCAAGAATCTGCAATAAATTGTAGTTGAGTATTATGGGTAAATATTCTTCACTCCTTAGAGATTTTAGTTTTCGTTAGGAAAAACCTCATTGGACAATAGCTTGTCAGATTGGCAAAACTGATTTTCGCTAGTTTTTTGCCAATTGATCGGTCCATCCTGCTGCAATTAATCTTATGATCTGCTTTCCTAATAGGTATAACTTGAGCCCTCATCTCCGAGAAAAACAAGACGCTCAGGAACATAAAAATTCTTGAAAATTACATGGTTTACGGCGTTTCCCATTTATGGCTCCGAGAATTTTGCCAGTGGATGGATTGTAGTGGCGCCATCTACAATTGGTTTCCACAATCCAAAACATTGAAAATAATGTATTTGCAACACTCCCCATCTTAAATTTTGTAAAAACTTGCATATTTCATGAGTCTCAAAATTTTGGACTTTTCAACCCGGTTTTTTGCAAAAAATATTAATGTTGCGAAAAAAATCGTTAGGACCATTTTTATAGAAAATTAACTGATCTTCAATATTCTTATCTGAACAAAAAAATCTCTATCTACCATATTTTGGGAGATATTTGCCGAAACCCGATTTTCCGGGTCTTTTGGGACCATTTTCTACCCCTACAACAGAATGTTTTCTTGAAAACTCGGTCTCATTTTTAATGAGGTACCAAATGCCACTTATTACCAGAAAATGAAAATTGCAACTGATAACGTACAGGTTGGCCTTTTTTTCCTCCTTCATTTACTGGACTAATATAGATATTTATAAAAATCACTTGTTTTCTGTAGGAGTAGGCCGTGCTCAAAATAAATTTCCGTAGGATAACCGTCATGCAGGAAAATTCACGGAAACTAAATGTAATAGAACCAATCCTTAGTGATAGCGGGAAGTTTTTAAAAATTACCTATTTCCTCTTAAAGTAGACCATAACCTACTCAAAATAAGTTTCCGTTAGGATGGCCACTGTGCAGGAGCACCAGAAAAATGCAGGGAAACTCTGCGTATAGTTTCAAATTTATTCATTTACCAATTCTCTGAAATTTTTAGTTGTTGTTTTAAAATTTTTTTGGATTAACTCGGAAGCAAGGAAAATTTTCAAAATCATTGTTCCTAATGGAAAATTATACAAATTACAGAGATTGACTCTCATAGCGGGAAATATTGTGAAATAAAAATCGTCTAACGCCATTTCGAAATAAGCCTTAGGGCTCGCGGAAAGAAATTTTGAACCTTAAGCATATCCGCGATTTTTATGTGAAAAGCCTACTTCCGTAGTGGCTACATAGGTTAGAAACGGTTTTCATTGTGAAATCAAAATCGTTTAACACCATTTCGAAATAAAAGTTTTAAACATTTACGTTGCCCTAAGAACCCTCTGACTTATTTCGAATTGGCATTAAGTGATTTTAATTCCTTTTAATTCCTTTTCTAAGCTACGTCACCATTACATCAACCAATTTATGAGATATTAACCAATTTATGAGCTAAAACGATATCTTCTCATATAAAAGTCGCGGATGGTAGCATGAATGTTAAACATTTTTTGTGGGAGCCCTGCGCATCTCCCCTTTCAAACTTATAAAGTCACTAAGCCAGCCAATCTCCGAGATTCTTATAGTTTGTCATAAGTTACAATGAAATCCTTTCATATAAAAATCGCGGATAACGTTAATGTTAAAAAATTCTATGCGAGAGCCCTAAGGCTTATTTCAAAAAGGCCAGCCAAGGCCTCACTCTTTCCGGTTGTGAACAGTGTCCCAAAAAAAAATCCCGTGTACATATACAAATCCAATTAGAAATTTTTAATGCAGAACAGAATTAGTATTTACACTGTTAAAATAAAATATTTGCGAAATAACTATATTATAAAAGAAAGAGACGGAAATAGGCGCCACATTTTTTCATATTCGATTTATGTATTTTGCAAAGATGAAAGAAAGAGTGAAAAATAATCGAGACAAAATAAAACACATTATGCTCTCGTAAATCTAATCGATTTTATAGCTTTGAGTAGTTTTAATCCAGATAAATTCTGAATATCCTAGAGTTTGTCGGAAAATTTCACTATGTCTAAATGTTAGCTTCAGGTTGACACAATCAAATAAATCCGTAGCTATTTACATATCTAGGGGATAGGTGTCATTTTTCGCTCTCGCAAATCTAATCGATATACTCCTATCCATTAGCTGCAATAGATTTCTTCATTAACTTTTATTTCATTTTTTATTTTTTTTTTTTTTTTTTGGGGTTAAGGGGTGTCGGTCTTGAAGGTTCATATACTAGCCCAAATTTCAACCTCACCTGCACGTAGTGCTCCCTGCAAATCAACCAAAGAGGCTCTGGCGACCGAAGAACGGCGGGATAAGCGAACACTGAGAACCTAGCAAATTATTTTAGCTCTATTGAACCATTACAAATTGCAATAGTTAGGTTTACAACATCTGCAATAGTCTGTTCTTAAAGCATTGAAGTTACAGCAAAAAGAATTTTACAAAAGGTGGTACTCAAACTGCTCGGTTGGCTTAACCACCCTCTAACGATGCCGGCTCAAACGATGCTTTGTTGAGACAACCATTCAGATGCCCATTCGTTATGTAAATTTATCTAAACAAAACTGCTTAAACCAATAAAATCATTTTGATGAAGGAACTCGAATCGGATAATCCTGTTCTCAATTTGGATACGGCTGTTGCCTGTTATCCTAAAGCTATCATTTCCAAGTAATAAGTAAGTAATGGAATTTTTCGACCAACTCTACGACATTTAGAATTTATCTCGAAATCGATTTGATTAGCAAGAGCGAAAAACGATACCTATCCCCTAGATATGGAAATAGGGTTCATTTCATTGTGTTATCTTATAGTCATTTTCCGACAAACTCCACGATTTTAGTAATATATTTAAACTAAAACTACTCATACCTAACGAAACGACTCCATTTACCAGAACAAAATTCAGAAATATCCTGTTTTTTGGAAATGTCCTTTTAGCTCACTTGATTGTCTTCTCTGTCTGGATATCCTCTTATCGAGAAATTTGGAGAGTACTGTGGTTTTTATACCCGGCATTAACATATATTGAAATAAATTATCTTCTGCAAACTACTTATAAATGAAGAAAAATGGAAATGATTTTCCGGGGTATTATGAAACATGTAAAATAATTTTTTGAGTTTATTTTCTAGTTTTCACTCAAAATTCTTATAAGAATTTTATTAACAGTGTACATACGAATACAGATTTATTTTTGTTATTTGGGACATACTTCACTGCCATAAAGAAACATACATATGTGCTATGTATTTAGATGTATGCCAACACGTGGGAATAAGCAAAACATGTATTCAATTCACACACACGCATTCACAAATTACCGAGTAAATTGCAATTATTCATAACAATGTAACATTTTTCTACTTTCTTTTCAGGTGTCTGAATAGTCATATTTTGGTGATGATATTCCCAATTTTACTAAAATATCCAAAGGAATTTTTAAGTCGCTCCATGCGTCTGTTCCAAAGAAGTGCTCTTCATTCACCCAATACTTTTCTAGTATCATCAGCTGAAATTGGGGCTCTTACCTGATATATAATTTTATCAAAGATTACGTATATTTCTGAGAGGTTTCAACATCCAGCTCGAGGGATGCCGCGCATGCTACACAATCAGAACTCATATTGAAATTCAATTTTAATTTTAAAAACTGAGTGGTCTCCCAATCGGCTAAGAAATGTATCTATCTTGAAATGCAAGATTTAGTCAGCACAAAGATTTCCAGGATTTTATAAAACCGGGATTTTAAATTCCGAGATTTTAAGGCACTCCTGTATTTATTCATTATGGCATAATCATGTGGCTTATCCAGACCAAGCAATAATTTTGTTGCCCGCACTTTAGTTCATAAAGCCACCAAATTATTCGTTTAGTATAGAATATAAATGTACCATATCGTTGTAAATATCTAAATCCATAAGCCACTTCTTCCTGAACTTAGTTACCATTTATGAAAAAAGGTTCAAAAAATATTTTTTTTATGCCAACCTTAAAGAATATTTCCCGACGAATTTTTTTAATAGAAATTCTACACTCTAACCCATTTCCTGTAAATTTTCCGAGTTGGGAATTAGAACAACTTTCAATTAATTTTTCTAAGATTTTTCTATGCATAGGAGTTTGATATTTGAATGTTTAAAAATCAGGGGTGATTTTTTCTACAATTTGTATATGCATAGGAAGTCGGATATAGTCCCCACTAGCACACTGTTTGAAATTTGAATGTTTATGCAACATCAACGATTTTTTTAGAACTTTTATATGCATAGGAATTGAGATATAGTCCACAAAAACTATCCGGTAAGTCAACCGGCGAGATATATTATTTGATAAGTGACGAATAATTGTACTTCGTTGATTTTTTTTTAGAATTTTCCTGTGATAGGAATTTACAGATATTTTGAGCCCGCTAGCTATTTCAGCTGGCAGGAAACTGGCTTTAATAGTTAAAACTGCCTGATTCTTTTTTGCTTTACCCAGGTAGCATTACGTGGAGGTAGGAATCTCGGCCTTTACCACCCCAAAAATAATAATAATAATAAATAAAAATAAATTAAAAAAGTCAGTATTCGGTTTTTGAGTGTGAAAATCACGTGAAGAGCTGCGAACTTTGACCAATTCCTTATTTTTACATTTTCTTTCATCATCAAATTTTTCTCAGAAATCGTTTGTCTTCTTTGAAACTAACTAAAGAATTAATTTCAAATAATTTTTCTTGTACGGGTATTGTATTTGGAATACTCTCAAGCGAAATAGGGTTTTGCAGTATACAGTTACGATATTCTGTATTGAGAGCTACACACTGGTTTAAATTAATAGTTCATGGAAGTACCATTGAACCGCAACATCAATGTGGTGGATTGATATGAAGTTTTTTCGATATTTTGGATTCTATGGCGCTCTAGCATTATTGTATGTAAAGTAATGTAAGCTCGGTTTTCGGCAATTTTGTTGTCACATATTTGGCATACGAATTGAGCAGTCCAACTTGGAAAATTTTCAAAAATAAAATCTGTAACTTGAGTAAAATCTTGAGTGAAATCATAATTTACGTTTTTCTATATTGCGTACAATGCATCGTAATGCATCAGTTCTGCGAATGTCGCATTATTTTAGCATAATGCATACTCTCAGCCCTGAAAATTTAGATAGTCATAACCTTTTTTAACTATCGCGATAGCAAGTATTTTCAGGATTAGCATATTTTCTTGTACTTAAGATCATATCACGTAAAACGCATAATGTATTGAAAAAAACTTATCAGTTGCGCCTTTTGCGAAATGTGAATGACGGGTTTAGATTTTCCCTCGCGCGCTTTTTTAATGCAATCTAGTTATAATTAAACTAAACAATGAAAGATGATTCTGTTTTTTTTTTTTTACAAAAAAGTGTGTGTATCTCACAGTTTCAATGATTCTGGCAAAATTCCCAAACAAACAAAACAACAACACAACCAAAATAAAATCTGTAGAGTCAGGGCAAAAAATTAAGTCAATTATCGTTTTATAGAATACGCGATCAGCGTTTTTTAACTGTACGCAATTATCCCAAGTGCGTACGTGTATCCATATAGTGTAAATCTAAATATGTATGATGTGCTATAATACACTGACCGTATCATCTAAATATTATACATGTGGGTTCAGAATATAGTATATTTAGTGTTATTAATAGAGTTCCTGGAAAATACCCATGCCATACAGCAAGTGTCGTCGCATATTCTAGAGAATGGTGTAGTATTTGTTATTTACGTCTTTTTAGCACAATGCATTAAAATATATAAATTATATAGAGTATTGTATATGTACAAAGCCAGTTGAAATACCTTCGGTTGTACCCCAAAAATTATAATAGTTCTCGACCTTCTTTACAAAAGTAAAACACCTGTTTATTCGTATTATGTTGCGTTTTGTGGAAATGACGTAGTAAAAACTATCTATTTCGTAATATGTGTTTACCTTACTCTCATGGTGATTATCATCAATTATCACTATTACCTCTAGCTTCCCCCCAAAAAAATCGGTTTATATATTTTATTTTCGTTGCGTGCGATGCGGATGGTACTGCCTGCATACCTACCTATATGCTCACCTTACAATACAACACTTAGTTTTTGTTGTTAATTGCTATACGACAGCGACTATGAATACAATCAAAACTACTCAAAAACTAGTTTTTCGAATTCCTCCAAAATTGTAACTTTTATTATGTTGGATATATAAGTTTGTGTATGTGTATCATGATGATCATCGTCAACCTGCTTTATACAGCGAAGAAGACAACCTTACATTTGTGACTTGTACAAGACATAACTTCTTGATGATAGTTAATAGTTTTTTTTCTTTTCTGTTGTGTAATAGAAATAGAAATCTTTCTATAGTCTCTAGCATTCTAATCTATCTATACGGGCATAGCTAATACACAAATAGTAAGAACCAAAACAAAAAGTGAAGAAAAAGAAAAAGTTCTAGAAAACAAAATCGACTAGCGCGCATAGTACACAGCAAAATTATAAGAAGAAGATTCACTTTCATTTCAGAGTATCGTTCATGCTTGAAAGAAGATGAGTCTTCTTTACTAGTTTTATGCTATTAACATTATGTATATTAAAACAATCATATTTTATTACAAGAACAAGATAAACATTAATATTATTACTTCTAAATATGTATGAGTATATTACCGCACACGCATACATTTACCTAGACTGAAGATCATTAAAATGTACATATAAGAAATCTTTTGTGGCAGATAATTTATTGCAGAACTACAGAACAAAAAAAAAGCACTGAAAGAAACCAGAATTTCTATAAGTATTGAAACGATTTTGTTGGCTTAATATTGTTATTTTGATTAATCCTTTCTTGCTTTTATATCTTTAACTTTCTTAAAACACAACATTGTCGATCGCCCGATCACTATACGATAAGATGCTGTGGGTTAAACAACAATCGAACAATTTTAAGAAAAATGGCGATCGTAATTATTTCATTTAAGTCTCTTCATTATTTGTCATTTATAAGCAAGCAGCCAGCGATCAAGTAAGCGACTAAAGGCAGAAACACAAACATACTACACATAATATTTTATAATCGATCGGGAACCGGTTGGTATATTTTTTATGTATGCAGAGCGCACAGTAAAAAAAAATACTTAAGATCAACAACAACAACAAAATCAAAACAAAACAAAAAATATACAAAGATCACAAAATTTAAAATAATATTATGATGAAACACAAAAAGACTAAACTCTCGAATAATAAAAACAATAATGGAGAATATAGATTGCAAATAAAATATACGAATATGAAACGCATTGTACATAATTCTAATTGATCGATTCAATTTTATTACTCTTTGATCATTAATTAATAGATCAAGTTAGCCGCGATTTTATTATATTTTTTATCTCTTTCTTCGTGCATTTACTTTAGATTTTATTTTTATAGAGTCGAGAGCGTTTTGAACAAAATCCTTCAAATAATATTTCCTGACTTTATGTACGAGTACGATACACACATTTTTAAAATCCACCTCCACATATTTAAACTTTTAAAGTACAAGATCGGCTGCTATCGCAGTATAGAAAATAGTTTTATTTGATCAATTTGCTTGGTATAGTTTTTTATTATTATACTTTTTGTTTTGTTTTAATACTTGTCTTATGTGTTAAATAATAATAAATTAAATTAATAATATTCGGGTCGGATCAAAAGTTGTGGCGCTACAAAAACGACTACAAATTTGAATTCTCGAAAATAAATTGACAGAGTTTAGTAAAAAGTGAGTTATTTTTCATGATTTCCGATTTAAATTTTATTCGGGTGGATTACTGTATCGGTTTATTCACAAAACACAGTGTTTATGAATTAAACTAACTATATAAATAAAAATTATCAATGGTTTGATTATAATTTGATAAATAGATTCGAAGAAAAACGGATTTTAATTACAATTAATTACATGTCATACTATATTTCTGTAATTTATTTGAGTGTATTACTAACAATTAATAATTTATTGTACACTGTAAATCAATATATGATTCGAGTAATTTTGTAATAATTTTAGCTGTCACTCCAATGGTTTTCCTATAAAGACGTGTCCGAACAAAATGCCCAAATCGTTTGCCGTATCGGGGGAATATATTATTAAAGTAAATATATACGGTACTAGGTGGACCAACATTTTTTTGACTATACCCCTTTTGAATTTAAAAAAGTTCAGTGCACAATTGTTTGTTCAGTGCTCAATTTTTTGTACTAGGTTTTGAAATAATATTAGCAGTGTTGTTTTTTTATTTAAATTAATCTAGTAATCATCTAGTAATTTTTCTTTCTTAATTTCACATCATTCACAATTTTACTAATTAAAATTTACTAATTTTACTAATTTTACAAAGAGAATAAATTCCACTGTAGTTTAGTGTCGCTAACTTGTCTCCCCTCTTAGTAAAGGTTTCGGTTTACGATCCCTTATTGGCCACAAATTAGATGAATATTCGTTTGATGAATGCATTCGTGATGCTGGTAAATTATTTGAACTTACGTCGAGTATACCGCCACTTTTGCTAGTGGTCTTGTGTATACTCCCTTTGAGGTTCTCACTACAATACTGCGTACCTGTTCCCATAATTGCATTTATGACAATTCCTCCCTCATTTTGATTGGATGACAGGGCTCGTGCCATTTTGTTCGTTTGGTAAATGTTGGCAGATATTCGTTCACCCAACGTGTCCGCAATTTATCAGCAACCATCTGTGTTATTCGCCATGACTTTCTATGCAAAAGATTTTGAAATCATGAAATTGTCCAGGAGAATGAAAACCAATTTATGATCCGATTAGAAAATGGTTAGGTGTAAGCGCCTCATCGCATTCGCTGACCAAAGGTATGTATGTTAATGGTTTCTGCATGGTAAAGCATGATATAAACAGTTTTTTATCGAGCGGATCATCTGTTCCCAGCTTTCATCCATATGCGGTGCAGCAGGTGTTATAAATGTCCACCTTATTGTGGGATACTCTACAATTAATCGCTCATTGTTTAGTATTTCGGCTTCCTTTTCTAGTTATTTTTTAATCCGACGAAATTTCTTCCATTATCGGAATATATTTCCAAAGGTTGTCCTCTTCTGGATATACATTTTCTGAGACACATTATGCTCGAGTCCGTACTTAATGAATACGCCATTTCTAAATGAATTACTCGTACCGTAAGGCATGTAAATAGAACACCCCATCGTTTTTCTGTTTTACGCCTATTCGTTGTTCCCAGTGGTCCGAAGTATTCCACACCTGTAAAAGTGAATGGCCTAGTATTCGCTGCTAATCTGGCTGGTTGCAGTTGGCACATTTCTGGAACTATGGGTTTGTTCGTTTATTCTTACACTGCTGGCAATATATTCGGCTATATATTACCGTTGACGGATTTCATACACTACAGTCTTATTATTCATATGTAGGTACTTAATATGAACATTAAGCACAATTAGTATTGTAACAGGGTGTCCATTCGGAAGAATTGCTGGTCTTTTAACATCGATCGCAACACCCTCAATTTCGTCGATTCTCCCACGGATCCTTAGCACGCCTTTCTTATCAAGGTACGGCGACAACTGATAAAGTGAGCTCTTTCGGGAAACGTTTTGACCATGTGAAATATTATTTATTTCTTCCTCGTACCTTTCCCATTGCACTAATCGAATTAGGTTCGTTTCAGCCTCCAACAATTTGTCCAAGCCTAATGGACCGTTAATCGATCAATTCCCTTGAGTTTTGCCCTGATGTTGTTGATGTACCGCAATACATATCCGTGAGCCCGTCTTAGTCTTTCTCATCGACTAAATCTATTGACATCTGGTATTGTAATGAACATAGGAGTTCCAATTTGATGTGTCAGTATATATAAGCATTCTTCGGTTGGTTTAATAAAGTTCAATATTAGTGTCTGTGGCCAGTTTTCTTCAGATTGAAGTAAAAACTGTGGTTCTGTAAACCATCGACTTTTCGTTGCTTCGTCTGTTACATTCTCCTTTGTTGAAAACCATCGCCACTCATCTGGTTCTGATGAAACCAATATCTCTGCGACACGCAGTGCAACGTACGTTTTATACTTTCTATGATCCGCTCGACTCCAACCAATAACTGTAGTTGAATCAATTCAAATCACACATTTGTCAATTTTGATTGTATGCTCCGCAATTATTGTGTTCTTCAAACGAACAGCAAGTATTGCAGCTGAAGCTCTAATCGTGGAATTGAGAGTGCTTCAAGCGAGGATACCTTTGTTTTCGCGCTCACCAAGCAGCATTGCACACTCGTTGCTGTTTTCGTTCGAAAATAAGCCACCGCTGCATATCCCTTTTCACTAGAATCTGCGTCAGAAATTTTATCCACATTAGCCACTTATCAAATTCAGCTTTTACTTTGTCTACTAACGTTAAAACTATGCACTCAGGACGACCAAATCTTATTCGTAAGGTAGTTATGATATCATCCACTTCTGTTGTCATCAACAGCAAACTTCGTATATCATCCAATGCTTTACCACTTAAACAGCGTTGTAGTCGTATAATAATATTTTCTCCATTTGAGAAATTACAATGCTCATTCGACATTAAAAAATTATTATAATACATCGCCCATTCCGCGGGATCTCCCGTAAACATTGGAAGTTCGCGAAGGACTGCTTGTTGTACTGCTAGTTGTCTCGTGGATAATATGGACGGTTTTTGTATGGTCACCGATGAACGGTGTTTCTGTTGGTCGCAAGATTTTTTCTCGTTATAGGCCGGAGTTTTTATTTTAGATTTGCCAGAATCATTACTACGACAATATAGATCGGTTCGTTGTATCTTGGTAATAGTTTTCTCGAGCTGCGACGATTTTGCTCAATTTTCAATAGCTAGCCGTTTGGAATACCGGACAGTCGAGTGTATAAGGTTCATTAAATCACCATTTTGTGATCCTTTGGAAGATGCTATTTCTAGGAGAATGTCATATTTTTTCTCAATGTATTCTTCCATCAAACGGTTCTTCTCCTTCAGCTTCATAAGTTCTAACTTCTTTGTATGAAATGACTTGTTGGTGGAACTTGATGATGATGATGCTGCCTCATTTATCTGTGTCAATTCACTTGTTCCTTGTTTTATCGAAAAATTTTGTTGTTTCGTTTCATCGGATGATTTGTTTTGCAATTTTAGTTTTGTAAAAGATTCATGTGTATCGTTTGATATAATATGAGCTGCGGTTTGTGATTGCATCATTAAACATTTGGTCGATGTTGGTTTTTCATTTGCCTTAGTTTCATTTGCCTTAGTGGTTTGATCAAGTTTGGATAAACCCGATTGTTGTGACGACGTACAATTTATACAACTCCAGTTCTCAAATTCATATAATATTGTAACCTGTATGCTACACCTTATCGAAGGCCTGTGCCACATCTAAGAATATAATAGAGCAAACCTTTTTCCTCTCTAATGTATTCTCAATGATATCTGTAAGCTTTTGAACCTGCTCAATAGTTGAGTGTTTCTCTTTGAAACCAAACTGATATTCTGGGATAACGTTTCTTTATTCTATGTTTTTTTTCAATTTTTTGAGCAACATAATGGATTTTGTTAATAAAATAATAAGTGTTTATAAAGTTACAAATTTTATTTACACCAATACCTATAACTTCTTCAATAATTCACTATTGATCACTGTTTACTTCTACTTTCCGCACTATTCACTTTTTACTTCTTAACTTGCACCGTTCATTGTTAAATTATAACTGTGTTCCAAATTGCTCACGCTTATAGACTTGTTGGAATCTGTTCTCCATTCCCAGCCATGACTATCGTCGTCGCTTACAATTATTTTTGTTATTCCAGTATTCCCATCACTTGGAATGTCATTCTAATATCCAATTTCCAATCAGTATTGACCTTTGTGAGGTTGGCCTAAAATTGTGTCCCATAAAAGTACAATTTTACGCAGGTAATACTTTAATGAAGAAGAAAAAGAAAATGCTCACGGTATAAAATGATTTAAGCATTTATAAATATACAGCATCATCGTCTAATATGATTCGAGTACTGCCATTAAACTTTGTGATGTTTTTCTATTAGAGGGTACTCAGGAGCCTCCAAACCAAAAACCATTTTTTGGAAAATCCGAGTTCTAGAGGGTTCCCGTTGTCAATATTTCAATAAGTGCATACATACTGTCGCTGAGTCTCTTAACAATTTTATATGGATCTTTCTAATTGCGTTGGGCATCTTTAAATCTGTCTTTTGGTTCCTGGAATTCTACAGCCATAACAAATTGCATCATCGAATCGGGCACTGTCGGCTATTTCTGTTTTTGATCTGTTATCTATCTCGCTACATTCCAACACTCATCTTAGCACGTCTCTTCGTCTCGGGCTTCTATCATCATTACTGTAGTACTTACCCTCAACAAATTGTTGCAGGCTGGCTACTGCCAACCTGCAGATATTCACTAAGCGCATGCAGAGGCCTCCACGGTGATTTTTGCCGGCTACGTTCTCAGGGAGAAGTGCGAAGGGTCGTGGGGTTTGAGGCTTGCATGTGCTCCTGGCTTACACCGTGAGTAAAACCGAAATTTAAATAAAAATAAAACGCAAATAATAATAATAAAATATACGCGGATGTTCCGCCGAAATTCGTCGGCCGGAACTTGAGGAACGAACAACTCAAAAATTATAAATGGGAGAGAGGTGCCTTGGTGCGCGCATCCATTCGAATTCAAACAGGGCTAAGCCCCGGTTACGAAATTGGATGCGGGCACCAAGGGACCGCAAACACTACACCGACACAGAGGGAGTCTCCGCTCCCATCATACCACACCCGAAAATTTAGTAATTCATTTTATTTTAAGAAAAGAAACAAAACGAAGAGAAACAACTTCCCCCCTCCACCCGCACCACGATAAGAGAGAACGAGAGAGAGAGAGAGAGAGAACAATACGCATCGAGCGTGCACCCGCTGTGCGGCGCTCGATTACAAAGATGTTTATATAATTTAGGAAAAATTTTAAAAATAAAAATATACCAAAAAAAATGAAAAATAAAAAAAAATTGTACCTTAATTATTATTTAAAATGTTGCGGCCTTGCACCGTTATTGCTGCGGGGTCTCTCCCCGATATGAATTGGGTTGCGGCCTTGGTGCCGTCATGCCACAGGCAACTTCCAATGCCCGGACCGTTGGGCGTCTTCCCGCCGTAAATAATAAAAAATAAACCCGAATGGCCTTGGTTGACCACCCGTGTCGTTGCGGGGCCTCTCCCCGATACCAAAATGAATCAACAACAATAGCCGGTTGGCTACCGTTCGTTGCGGGGCCTTTCCCCGATAACCAAAAACAGAAAATGTACAACTGGCCGAATGGCCACCTGCACGTTGCGGGGCCTCTCCCCGATACCAATTAAAACAAATAGCCGGTTGGCTACCTGTTAGGTTGTAGGCGTTGGTTTGTATTTACCGTTAAGTAGCGGTATGGGTTGCTGCCGCTGTGTCCGACCGACACAGGTGCTAATAATGCTCCAAGGGCCACCGTACGTTGATGGTATTGTTGTACGTCCTTCCGCGTAATACCGAAAATAATGCGGCCTCAGCTGGCCATAAACGAAGAGTTGGGCGTTGTATCGTCGAAAACCGTATCAAAGGTTGGTACACAACTGCTCCAAATAAACAAAACAACGTTGGGCGTTCGCTCGCTTTACAACAGTAAACACACGCACCAAAACACTTTTTGAGTACGTCAATTAAATAGTATATGAGCAATACACTCGAAAATTCTTTATTTTCCTTCAATACTCAATTTATTTTCAACTTTTCACACAAAAAAAAAGAATTTTCGTTCGTCACAAATTAAATTTCAATAATTTTATTTAAAACTTTTATTTAAAAATCACAACTTTACAAAAATCACCAACTCAAAAAAAAAAATTTATATATCACACTTGTGTATATAAAAACCAAAACTCGAATGTCATACCAAAAAAATTCGAGCCCCGCACAAGCACAACTCGTAAAACGTTTTAGAAGAAATGAATCTCTCTTCTCTGTCTCTCCTTTATACCAAATTTTCGTTGGTACAAAAGAGAGACATATAAGAAAAAACATTTTTTCCAAAACGTTTTACTTTGCACACACCCGATGCACATTGCTCTCTCTCCCATCATCTTTCTCACCCTCGCGCCATCACCACGACGTATACAAACATTAAACAACTCCGAAAGCGAGGACACAAACCGAGGGGAATAAAAAAAATACCAACAGCGCTTGTTACGATCATGTAATCGTAACAAAATGTACTAGAATCTTCTGTTGGGCCTCCCCCAGCTACTTTTTTCTACTCGATAAACCAATTTGTCTCTCATTTTCTCTAGCCGTACACCCTCTTCACGCAGTCTTGCACTATCTGACCTTGAACTGAACATCTCCCTCTGGTTTTCTTATGTTCTTGGACCTTTTGTGGTTTTATGAAGTCCCACTCTCTGTTCCTTTTACTCGAGAATTCTCTGCTGCCTCATCAAACGACCAATCAATTGCTGTCAGTCGTTTTAGGTAAGCCTACTAATCAACATTGATTCAGTGAACAGATCTCCCCTGTCAGCGTTGTATCGCAGCTTCACCTCTTTCGTGAGTTTCCTCTGTTTTTTTCTTGAACACATCTGCTTAACTTTCTCTGGAACCGTCGTTTTGCTGCATTGGCCCTTAAATCAAGAAGTCTTCGAGCTGAGTTTTACTATTGAATACCTGAGGTTTCAAATCTACTCTCGAGCTCCCTGAAACAACGTCCCTTGGATTTTGTTGACTTTCCTTATTGTTGTGTCCAAATTGGAATTCTCCCGCCTGATTTTCCTCTCGTACTGGTCAACTCGGCAATCCCATCTGTTTTCAACCTCTTGTACTTTTGTCACAAGAAACTTAATCATATTTCTCAGTCATTGCTTGTCTAGTTTAGCGTACTTGAAGAAGTAGCGAAATTCATCAAGTCTCCCAAATAACGCGCTGGTGTAGTTGCTCGATAGTAAGGGATTGTACAGAAAATGTTTCAAGCACCGATCCGATTTTCACACGTTTTAACGTCCTTTCGGTAGATTAAATATATTGCTTTTTTGATGATCCAACAAACATAATTCCTGGTGTTTCTGAATCCGGTGACGGTGATCGTAATCGCCCTCGGAATGCATCTTTATATGCTATGGCTACCTCCTTCCATCTAACAATTTGCCGGCTCGACAATATCTCTTTCTTATTTCCTTCTGCTGAAAGCCCACGCCACGGCAGCATTTCCATTAATATACTTTTGAATTATGCTCTTTTCTTGTCCTTGAATACTTAGTGGCATGTTTCGAGCTTCGCTCTCTATCAACGTTTCTCATTCTAATTTAACGACTCTGAAACTGTGAAATTTTCGAATCAAATTGGCGATTATTTCAATAATGATGATAATAGAAGTGAAAGCGCCCTATATCGTTGTCGCCAGCGTTAGCATCCTATAGATTATGTATCTTTTAATTTGACAGATGATGTCGCTTGTTCCTGTATCTCTGGTGCTGTTTATACTTATAATATTTAACTTATCATGAATATAAAGCGAAGCTGTTGACCGAAAATAGTAAATGGAGTTCTCTGAAACAGGCCACTGGCCTCTTTTATTCAAAATAATTTTCAACAAAATTGGATAATAAATAGCTGAGTTAATCAATTATTGTTAGGATTGGATGTGTTCCAGAACTCCATTCAATAATCATTTTTGTATCTCAATGTCTAGTTCATAAGTAAATGCAAATACCAAATGCTTCATCCAATATGGTCAATTTGGGCTTTAGCTTCATCAAAACTCAGTCAAAAGTGATTGAGGTTCATCCTGCTCATATTTAGAAATATTGTTTTTTTTTGTATTTAATCTTTGCAACTTGTTATAGGGCCGAAACACTCCCAACTCTTTCGCAGTTCGCTTTCACGCCCTACCTTACGCAGTAGCCAAATCGAGGGCATCCGGCTATAGGTTCGAATTATGTAGACTCATATGCATATTGCATAGCTTCACCCCAGCCTATAATACTGAAATGCCAAAATGTATGTTGTTTATGAGGCCAAGTTGGGGACTGGTTTACGCTGACCACCTAGCGATATCTATTTAGTTCCTGTTCAATTGAACGAGCTCATGTTCTGTAAATTCTTAATCTCAAATCGTTCGGGCTAATTTTATTTAAAACACTTAAATATCCCGTAACCCCCAAACTATATAATTACTTACAAGAATCTCAAATAATAACAAACGCTACCTAAATCCCCCGGCCCTAATCTATTGAATTTTTTTTCTTGGTGAAACTTATATTTCGTTGGAATCTAAATAAGTGGCTATCTAATTTCTACCAGGCATAAATCATCCATATGTTTGTCTCAAAATAATTCTTTCTACGTTATTCCGAGAAATTTCCATTTATAAAAACAATTCTACACATTCTGTTATAACTTATCCACCAACCTAATATAAAACAAAAATAAAATAAATTTCAATAGAATGTGTGCGTTAAATAACAATAAATAAAAACGAAACAATCTTTTGTTTATTTCTTGTACGTATATAATCTGTTATATACAACATTATTATATATATATATAAAACCTATACTTATCTACTTTATATACAATTTATTTTAATACAATAAACATTTTATTTTATCTCGTTCTTTCACATGACAATTCGTAATTTTTTATTTATTCCCCCACCAATCAAACTGGAAAATCAACTTTTTTCTTTTATGTACATAAAATCGAAACGAAAATAAAATAAAAAATAACAAAAAAAACAACGAAATTTCATGATCGTTTGAAAATCGCTTCACAAAACCCAACAACAACAACAACAAAAACCGAAAAAACGGAGAAGAAATATTAAAAAAAAATTTCAACAAACATCAGTCACTAATGAAACGAGCGGCGCAGAAGACGTACGCGAGGTCGAGCAAAAAAAGTTATATTAATTTATTGTAAAAAAAGTTATTAAAATTAAAAAATAAAGTGTGATTATTTTTTTTTTAAAAGCGGAAAAAATAAAATACATAAAATATTAAAAGTTGAATTTTAATTTGTAATTTTTTTATTATTGGAAAATACATAAAAGATAATATATATATTGTGATTTTATAACAAAAAAAACAACGGAAAAATAAATATACTTATATTGTGTTCTGTTATTTGTTAATACAAAATAAAAAAAAAATCTAATAAAGAAAGAGAAGAATAGAAAAAAGTGCAAGTGCTAATTTTTTTTGTTCGTTCATTTTCTAATGTGAGGAAAATTCTGTATATTTTAAGATAATAAGTTTCCAAAAATACAAAGTCAGTGAGTGCAAATCTATATATATATAAAAAATACGAAAGAAAAGTGAAAATCCCAAACCCAAAAGGAATACAAATTTAACGGAAAAACGTGAAAATTTTTTTTTAGTGTAGTTCTTGTGTTAACACATTTTTGTTGGATAAATAATTCATCCATTTTCGTACATTATATTATTTAACAAAACAGCAGAAATAAAAACGGAAAAATGTCTACGGCAGTAATGCATACGACGTCTTATTATGATTTAGATTTTATTTTTAAGGTAAGCATGGTTATATTTCCACGCCATATTGTAATATTATTTACCTGTTGATTCGTGTTTTATAAAAATATTTCACCCCCAATTCGTTAGGATATTGCGGCAAATTTCACTGTAATTACACTCTACACTGTAAATACTTTCACTTATGCGTGTAACAGGTTTTTTTTCTGTATATGGTGTTGAACTACCCTGTGTGTGTAGGTACATTGTAAAAAATATGAAATCTGATTTTTAATTATTTGTCTCATTTTTTTGCGATACATAATTGCCCACCTTCGCATACACAAAATGCCGCGATTTTGTTGAAAAAAGTTTTTTTATGTTTGTGTGAAAGAGAAAGTGATTTGATTGTTTACTGTTATTGTTTGTTTTTTATTGTTGTAATTTTTGTGGTGGTCGAGGATGATTTTTTCTGGTTAAAGGCATCCATATACGACACGATGTCAAAATAATTTAAGTAATCGTGACCCTCTGAAAACGTCGTCTCGTTATGTACATCTTTTAACACACAATAAATTAAGTTTATTAGAATCAATTGACAACGAATGGCTAAGTTTACTTAATGTGTATTCTTCATAATATACGTACAAAGTTTGTCGTATATAGATATACATATTTCTTTATCTTTTAAATTAATTTGAATTGAATTAATTTGTTTAAATTTGTGTACTGTTCGTACATCATACACATATACGTTTATATATTTATATATGTATATAGCGAAATTGTGCATTGATTGTCAATTTGGCATTGAATCGAGGTGACATATGAAATTCGCGAACCTATCTGCTTCATACGCGACTCTGTATAAATTTTGGCGCCACCTTTCACTTGTCTCTCGCGAATTTTATGTGTAGTAAAAAACAAAAAGTAAAAGCCCGGAAGCGCATCGTAAATTAGATAAGGCTACTTTGATTATAGCAATAACAACAAAAAAGTCGTGTTCGCTCAAGTGAGCTACCAAATGTACCAACGCGAGATAAGATGATTATTTTATAGAAAATAATAATAATAAAAAAATTACGTTGGAAACTAGTTTTTCCAGTCGACAACTCGAAAAGTATTTTTTTATTATTATATTTCTTGATATTTTCTGGTTTTATTTTTTCTTGAACAGAAAGAAAAGTGAAAATAAAAATAATAAAAAAAATGTATAATGGCGCCTTTTATTGTGATGTCATATCGCGCTGTTTAAAAGTATTCAGGTCCGGGAGGTATTCTGCAATGCGTGGGTCTTCCCATCAATATATTATGGTTCGTGTATAATTACCCTTATTTTAAATATAATACACTGTAAAATATAAATAATTGCCCGTCCATGACATTAAAATTTTAATTTCGAAACAATAACATCGCGTAATTTTTTTACGCTATTTAAAGTATATAAAGCCATTAGTATATAACTTGCATAGTTATTTTCCGTTGTTGTATGTATAATTTTGTGTATATAGAGTTTTTAAAATAGAAATATACACAAAAAACACATTCACTTTCAGAACTGATTTTTTATTTTATATAAAAATAGATTTTAATTTATGTGTACATTAGACCGGAAATTTAGTGTTTTTTTTTGTACGTGTGTTGGTATTTTGGAGTACATGAATTCAAAATTTTTTGATCAAGTGTATAATGTGTACTTGTTGCGCGCGCTTTACGAAATTTTTTTTTTTTTTAAATTAAAATTTTGAGCTAAGTATGCATTTTTATCCGTTACATGGAATCAGACATTTTGTTTTTGTAAAAATTGTTAGACCGGGCGGTTTTTTTTATATGTGATTTGTATTTTATTATTATGTATTATCCAAATTATATTTTGTATAAAAATTCATCGTCCTCGGCGGTTAGCGATGCGCAAAGGAAATTTAGGGTTGTTATTACATGCCGTTATCTTATCTTACACTTGAAAACGAAAAACAAAAAAAAAATTATATTTAATCGATCCAATTTTTTTTTGTATGTTTTATTTATAGAATCAATCAGCCACTCGAAATTTATCACATTTGACCTCATCAGGAAACTTAACGTCATCTGCATCGAACGTCGCCTCAAATAATAGTAATAATGCAAACAGTAATAATAGTGCATCATCCACATTAAATGCACTAACAGTGGCGGCATCACAACAATTAAATTTATCAACGTCTCCAACAACACAGAGTGCTGTCGCATTAGCATTTCAACAGCAGCTAAACGCTGCTGTGGCTGCTCAACAGGCGCAAGTAAATCAACAGCACCAGCAGCAACAGCAACAGAAATTGTTAATACATAATGCGTTGCAACGGGCCGTTTCGCAGCCGAATGCGGCCGCAACAGCAGCACTTGTTAATTCTTTAATTGAAAATTTTGGACATCGCAAATTAGAGAGAACACAATCTGAGCCATTACCTCAAGTAAATACCTCAAGGTAAGTGTTTTATTTTTATTTTTTTGGCTTTTTGGGATGGTTTTTAATAAATTATCGTATACATTTTATTTTTTACATTAGATATAAGACCGAACTTTGTCGACCATTTGAAGAAGCCGGCGAATGTAAATATGGTGATAAATGTCAATTTGCGCACGGAATGCACGAATTGAGAAGTTTACAACGGCATCCAAAGTATAAAACTGAACTATGTCGAACATTTCATAGTGTTGGTTTTTGTCCGTATGGGCCGCGATGCCATTTTGTGCATAATGCGGAAGAGGCACGTTTACATAATCGTGCCGTAAACGCTGAATATGCAAGAATGGCCGCGATAGCTGCAGCCCAACAAAATGGTGGTCATTTACCATTGAGTCCGCCATTAAGTATGTCAACTGGATCGGAACGTGCATCACCAACAGGTTCACTATCATTAAGTCCTACAAATTCAATGGCTAGCTTTTTCCAAGATCAAAACAGTCCAACATTTCCCCAAGGTTTTGTCTTTCCACAGTCACCTCCATCTAGTCCACGGGGTATGTCACCGGTTTCAACACCACCACCAACCTCGTCTACATCATCATCTCCTTTAGATGATGCTCGATTACCTGTATTTAATCGATTAAGCTCAACGATTGATGCATTCACAAATATGGCAATCTAAAAAAATCATAAATAACTAAAGGATAAAATCATCCTCCAAAAAATAATTATCCACCTCCTCGTTTTTTTTTATAAGTAGAATTAAAATTATATCCAATTCAAAAAGACAGCAGACTTGGCGGTGATGGTGTGAATGCAATCAAACAAAACGTTTTTATATTAAGATGAAATATTTTTTTTTACTGAGTGAGTTGTGATGTGACTGTACGAGCAAACACGGGGTAGATGTAGGACGGTTTTTCTTTTAATTTATATGTGATTTTTTTATACTTTTAAATTACAATTATGCACAACAAAACACATATTTAATTTAAATTATTACTTTATATAATATTAATTAAATTACGTTTACAGAAGAGAATGAAGAACCGAATATGAAATAAGAAGAATTTAGAAATTCATTTGTTTGAAAAAATCAAAAATCGAAAAAAAAATTTTTTTTGTCCATTACACATGAAAAAAAAACTAAATTTTTTATTTGGGTGGATGGGTGGATTAATTTTTTTTTTATTAATTTCATTTTCCATTTTCTCAAATGCGCATACGATAAAAAACAATCAAATTTATCAAATAATGAAATTTATTTATATTACTTTATTTTTGACGTCATCGTTTGAATTAGACGATTTTAAATTATATCTATATATAAACATAATTTATAAAATTAATAAATTATTTATTTTTTTCACTTTAAATTAATATTTAAAACAAAAAAATTACAAAAAATTTAAACATTTTCATTTATTTTCTCTAAATAATAAAAAACAATCTTTTTTGAAAAATTTGGGAATGATAAAATATGTATGGCAGAATTTACTGAAAAAGATGGCGATAAAACGAAACATGTGATTTATTATTATTATTATTACGTTTTTTTTTTATTAATTATGATTTTCGTCGTCTTAAAAGCAATATTTAATCTTATATTTAAATACATATATGATTTTTTTTTTGTGTGAGTGTTATGATGTTTTATTATTATTATTATTATTATTATTATTATTATTATAATTTAAATTATTACATATTTATCGGTCAGAATATAATTTATTTTCAATGAAATACATATTTAAATTATTAAACAACACAAGTGCCTTCTTAAATAAAAACATTAAAATTTACAAAAAATGTATAAAAAATATATGAATTCTATTAATTAAAATTATCTTATGTTTAAAGACAATAAAAATTTATATTTGTATATAGATAAAATTATAATGAAAATTAAAAACAAATTGAAATCTTCCATTAGTTTTAAAAAGCAAATTTTTTTCTAAAACTACCTATAAATTTTTATTTCTTAAAAATAAATCGAGTTTTATAAATAATGTTTAAAAAAAAATTAAATAATCTCTTTATTTATTTTTTTAATACTTGCGTATTTATTATTTTTGTTTGTTTATTTAAGAAAATCCCCTATAATATATTATCATTATTAATTATACTTAAAACTCGATTTATTTAAAACTACAAATTATAACAAAAAATTTAAATTTATTATTTAAAAGTGAATTAATTAAATCGATTATGGAAATACAAAAAAAAAACAATTATAATTAAGATTTATATTATAAAATATTTAATTTATTAATTTTGTCATTTTTTTAATGTTTTACTATTTTTTTTTTACATACATACGTATAAAATAAAAATTTAAATTAAAAACTATTTTTTATTTATGCATAGGTATATCGTATAATAATAAAAATTATATACATTATATATCGAAGGGCCATTTAAATGCAATTTTTATTTTTTGTTTATTATGCATTAAATAATTTTCATTATAATTTTCTTTTTTTAATTATTAAGTGCAAAAAATTTTCGAAATTTTTTAATTGTCTTCCGATAAAATTCGAAATTTTTTCTGATTAATCATAATATATTTTACTTCTTTTATTATTATTATTATTTTTTTTTAATTAAATTAAATTATATATATATATTTAATTAATTTATTATTTTTTTATATATATTATATATTACATATAATTATTATAATATAATATAACTTGGTACAAAAATTAAAAAACAAAAAAAATCTATAAAAAACTATAAATTATTATATATACATGAATTAAATGAAAAAGAATTAATTTTCTTTTCTTTATTTAATTTATTCTATTTTTAATTTTTATTATATAATATTATTTATTACAATTTTTTTTATTATAATCTTTTTTAATACATAATTTATATAACTATTAAATATAAAAAAAATTATTTATCCTCTAAAAATAACACAAACATTTAAAGAAGAAAATAATTTTCTATTAAATAAAATAATAATAATAACATTCCCCCCGCCAGAATAAATTATTATGAATTAATAAATAACCAAGCAACAACCCAGCAAATAAATTATACTACTTTTTTTTAAAATTCAAACTTATATAACATAATATCTCGTTTATTTATATAATTATTATAATTAATATTAATTAATTAATATTTTTTTTTACCAATTCAACTATATATTATTTATTTATCTTTTATATATAATATATTATTATTATTTTATTTATTATACAATTATTTACTTTTGTCGACTAAATTTTTGCTGAATTAAAAAACAACAAACAAAATTTTTTAAAAATACAAAAAAAAATGCAAAATCAAAAAATACAAGAAAATGAAATAAAAATTCAAAAAAATTTGAAATGGAAAATTTATTAAAAAAAAAAAAATTGGTGGTTTTATTGTAAACGAATTGTGATTATTAAAATTAATTGATGGGAATTCTGATTTTTTTATTTGGTAAGTCATATTTTGTAAATGGATCGTTTTTGTTCCGAAATAAAATATTGCATCTCGGTCCATTGAGTCATCTGATATGTTACGATTTGAAATTTTAATTAACTTGTTAGAGCTATACCCGCAAATCCGGTTCAGCTGATTTTTTACTAAAACAATTGATTAATTAAGTTTTAGTTTATGTAAACAAATTTAATCTTTCCCCTCAAGCGATTAACTACATAATTATTATGAAATATATAATGAGCAATACTTGAAATCCGCTAAAATTGAAAGTTGGGAAAATTGCCGAATTGATCCGGATTAGTAGTTTGGTGTGGGAAAGTGAGTGGCGTAAGAAAATGTAGATTCTTAAATGTTATACAAAAAGCAACTTAAGGGGTTAGGACAAATTAGCCATATAAATTGAACGTATAATTTTGCGAGAATGAAAACCCGAAGCATTTTTATATTGACCGCCTATCTTTAATCTCTATACATACACTGAACTCCGCCGATAAGGTCAATTGAAAAAATGAGTTTAACCAATAAGGAAGAATGCCGACACAGTATAAAGTAGGTATATGATAAATTGACAATGAACCTTACCACAGAAAAGTGTAATATGTATAAAATGATATGGTTTTAACAAAATTCCAATAAGGAAAGTCGCCCGTTCGTGCCCAATTATGTTATCTCATTAGAACAGTTTAGACGGATTCAGTGGGTAGAAAAGGTCACAAAAATAGAGGTCCCTCAAGAAGTTCGTTCTCGATTTTCAAAGAGCATGCAATCTTTGTGTGGTGAATATTCAAGGGCCAATGGTAGGCCATCCTTGAGGTGTCTTCCAAAATCCGTCATCCAATCTACAAAACCCAACGCCAAATTTACGTAGACGTGAGTTTCACTCCACTTGGTGTAGCGAATATGCAATGGCCAATGAATGGTCATCGTTATTGTGATGAGCATGCCGAATAATCATAATTATAAGATTGAGATTTTGATAGACAACTCTACGAGGGTCTTTCATTGGCCGTTGGTATGAGTATTTTGTTATTAATTTTGTGTGTATTATGTTATGCTCATGAGTAAATATTGAAAACACCTTTCAACTAATTCGAGAACAAATATGCAATAATTGCTTCAGATCATATGACCATTAAACTATATCATCTAGGTACACAATCACCTCTCCATGGTCCATTTCGAAATGAGTTTATTCATCATAATGTGATGTTCATCAGAATGTGCGATAACAGCAGAAGCTTTAGTTATCATTGATCGGTTTCATTCAAATTGCCTCCCATATCCAAATTGTCGAGTATTTCGATCTCGTCGAGTCGATTTTCTTTACAGGGGGTCTATTATGAAATTTTCAACGCACGTATTTTTTTCGACGTTGTTGAAAATTTGGTATTATGCAATTTTCGACCGCGTTTTTTTTTCGACGTTGTCGAATTTTTGTATTATGAAATACTCGACCCGTTTTTTTTAGATAACGTCGATTATTTTACGACAGCTCTTGAGGTGTCGAGTACATAAAAGAAAAGTGTTAAATGTAGAGAAATAAAAAAAGTTTGTTAGTAAAAATAAATTAATAATTTAAACTTATAAAATTTTAATTAATAAAAATTAATTAATTTAAATTTAATCAAAAATAATTAATTTAAATTTTCACATAAAAAATAATTATGTAATTTCATTTTTCGACATTGTCGAAAAAAAAAATTCATAATAGCGATTTTCGACGTTGTCGACTGTCGAGGTCGACGATGTCGAAAAAAATACGCGCCTCGAAACTTTCATAATAGACCGGTTTTGAGAACATTTGTTTTGAGGTTCTTCTTTGGAGCCCGAATTTCGTTCAAATTTTTTTCCTTAGCTTTAACTTCTTCTGAAAATTGCTGAAAATGAATTTTTGATTATCGATTGGCATTGATTCATTTACGATGGTGAAATTCGTTAGAATGGAGGGTATTTCGTTTAGCCCGCGTTTATTTAACAACTCGCATGGTTTTGATGAAAATCGTTGAAGGGATTTTTAAGTACCAGGAATCAATTGCCATGAGTCCGTTTTTGTGGGAAATTCGTATAAGGGCTACCGGTTGAGGTCGGACTGCTTTTTTGGGTGTTTTCAGTTCGAATGATTTTGTTAAAGTTTGGTGAGGGGAATCGGTTCTCTTGTGAGGCTATTAAATTGTATCATGCAACAAGGTGGCATTGTGCCATGTTGCGTGACGTTGCACCATGTTGCTTGATGTTGCACCATATTTCTGTATATTGAAATGCAAATCTTCACTTTCAACATGTTGCGTTATGTTTTTTTTCTCCTAATTAGATATATGATGGTGTCATGTTGCACAATGTTTTACATAATGTTGCTTTGTTTGCGTTAATTTAGGAAATTTTATTATTTCGTCGATAGCGATGACAACTAGTTTCGAGATAATTTGTTAGAAAGTCGTACGGTGGGTTTTTTGACGTGAATTAGATCTTTAAATTTGCTTTCATAGGGAGGCAATTCAAAAAACTGATGATAACGAAATCGGGAGATACAGTTTGATGCTGCAGCTGTACATCTATCATCAACATCCAAAATTTAATTACACTGCTCGATAGCTAAAGGATCAAAAAATTCATTACGTTGAGTGGGGGCTGTGACGCATCGCATGCGGTAGAGGGGGAAGCACTGACATATTCATTTTCGCCATTTTTATTGAATTGGTTGATTGATTTTATTGAATTTTATGATGTGATTGGGTATGTTGGATGGAAATGGGATTCTTTACTGATTTTTGAAAGAAGTTCTGGATGGCCTGCTGGGGCGGAACTCGGTAATTTTTTAACCGATTGGGATGGGGTTGGATATGTTGGTCCGAAATAAGATTCTTAAATGTTTTTTGTAAGAAGTTCTGGAATATCGCCATCTGGGGCAGAACTCAGTAATTTTTTAAGCGATTATGAGGGGATTGGATCTGTTGGATGGAAATGGGATTCGTAAATGATTTGTGTAAGTTCTCCAATATGGGCATCCTGGGGTGGAACTCGGTAATTTCTTAACCGATTATGATGGGTTTGTTGGATATGTTGGTCGGAAATGAGATTCATAAATGATTTTTGGTACAAGTTCTGCAATATGGCCACCTGGGACGGAACTCGGTTATGCTGAGATTCGGTATGTTGAATGGAAATCGGGATTCTTCACCTGCGGTGGTACTCGATAATTTCTTTACCGATTATGATGGGATTGGGTATGTTGGATGAAAATGGGATTCTTAAATTATTTTTGGAAGAAATTATGGAATATGGCCACCTGGGATGGAACTTAGTAATTTCTTAACCGATTATGATTGGATTGAATATGTTGGATACAAATGTTATTCTTAAATGATTTGTGGAAGAAGTTCTGGAATATTCTCCCCCTAAGTGCGGAACTCGGCAATTTGTTAACCGATTATGATGGGATCGTATATGCTGATTGGGCGGACAATCTTCCATCGACACTTCTTCAATAACGCTAGGTAATACATGCATTGATTTAACTCTGTATGTCATTTGTGTCGTACTTTTCGTATCACAGACCTCTCATTAAGACAGTTATAACACAGTAATTATTTGTTTTATTTGATTTGTTTACTGAACCTGACGAACGCCAGATTTTGATGTATCGCGTGTGTCATTTCTTTCCCGAAACATTTAAAGTAACCTGAGCCAATTCTTACCGAATAGGCTCTTTATATGTTAAACATATAATTCCAATATGAGTTTAGGGTGTGGTTTTATGAAGTAAATTATATGGAACGAAAACCTTCTTAAGCGAATTCTATGGAACTAAATTGGTACGAATGAAAATATATATAAAGTATGTAGTTTTTCCGGAGATCCACCATACTCAAACCATATCCCGATATACAAATCAGTCTCTGAGAATTTTTATACTGTGATCAACCAATGAGTAGTTCTTAAATACGTTTAATCTCATATATCTCATAAAACACCTACCTGTTGTTCCTTTTGTTAGAATAAACGACTCAAACGTGGCCTACGAAACAAACGTTTGTATGTACCATAAAAAAATTAAATTTACCAGTTACTGTTAGATTTTTTTGTGACATTCGTCTTACATTTCAGACAATAATTAAATTTAAAAATTAAAATTATTAAATAAATTTATTTTAAATTTAATAGAAATTCTCCATAACCGAAAAACTCGGGATGGATTTTTCGGGAGAGAGACTTTTTTGGGTTAACTTCATATACAAATTCCTATCCTACAAGTGCTTTCAAAATTCAGATCTACTTTTCTTGGGGTTTCACCCCAGACTTAAAAAAATAAATTAAATTGTCAATACGTTAAATTCCAAACTCATGCAGCTTCGTACTATTGTACAATAAATATTTATTCAGGTTTATTATATTTTATCGCCCGTTCATTGTAACTTGAAGTGTTAAAATTTTTAAGTTTTCCCTCCGTACACTAAAGCCCGGATTTGAAAATGGTGTCAATATAGATAACTGAACACTTTCTTGTCACATCATTTATCTAACGTAATCCTCTTCGACTTTTCATAACCCCAATTTATCAGGCTGATGATAAGATACTACTAAAAACAAAAATCAAGCTTAATTTAAATAAAAAAACCATATTATTATCTTTCGATAGGTGTGAGGAGTACTTTATATTGACTTGAAAATATCGGATAAGATATTGCCCAATACAGTTAAATAAGGAGACCTCTGTATATAAAAAATTATAGGCAAACATTTAAGAAATCTTATACCGTAGTTTGTTTGTATTATGTACCTATATAGTAATATTAATATGTTGTTGAACACAAATCAAATAAAAAGATAAGACAATTTTAAAACCCAAGTTTAATGACTCTTTGCCCCAAAAAATATTGTTAAACACACAAAACAAACAAACAAGCCAAAAGTGAACGCTCATATCATAAGAAATTGATTGATAAAACTGAAATTGAAGAAACATTACAACATACTCGTATACACTTTAATTTTATTTTTTTTTATCATTAAATAAAAATTCGTGGAAGATAAGAAAATTATTATCATCAAAAGTTTATAACAAACAAGCAAGTAAGCAAGCAAAAAAAATGTTTTCTAACATACGCTGTGTGTTGCTAATTGAAAATTTATTTTTTATAAAGTTTTTTTTTTTTTTTCATAAAAACCCAAGAGTCTAATATTTAATCAGTTTCATAAAATTTAATTAAGCAAATCGGACACAACAGATTTATTTAAAATTTTAATTTTATTAATTTTTTTTTTAAAGTTCTATGGTCATTTAGATGTTTTGGGCGATGTCACAATGATGTCTAACCAGATTTGTAATTTGCGTCTAACCAGATTCGGTAGTTGATATTGATCTCTATATATTCTTAGTACAGATGTTTGATATATCGCACATTATCAATAAAGATTTAAAGATTTAAAAATGATGGAACCAATCGGATTTTGCGTAACCCGTTGTCACCGATTTGCGGATCACTACTTGTATTTGTGATAATGAGAAAAACGAGATTTTTACTTGCGCTAGTACTCAAAAGATGGAGTATGGCGCCTAAAAAATTAGTACAGTCACGATCACATCCTTTTAGTACCTTTTACATCGAGCTTTAACTATCGACCACAAGATGGTACGCAAGAAAAATCATCAACGCTATTAAAGCCTGAACAATTTACAAATTTTATGGATTCGTTTAATTAATCACAAAAAATACGTAAAACATGATAAACATTAATCATTGACATTATCAAACCTCGTATCATTAATTAGGATTTCTTTATTTTTTATGAACTTGTCAAGATTAATTGGAATGATATTTAAAATATATAAAGTTCAAATATACTTTAAGTTGATTAGATTATTATATGCTAACGTTTTGCTCGAACGTGGTTTGAATCACATAATTTTATTCAACATAATCTTCAAGTGTATATCTTGATGGTCAAGTTGAACTCTAGGCTAGGTGGAACATTTTTGTTGCGATTACCGACCAGCAAATGTACGATACGCGATAACACATATCTACATCTGGGGGACAAAATCTCTAAAGTGACAACAATAACACCACTCTGATCAAATCATCAATCAAATTTTTGTCAATCGTACAAAATTCAGTGAGAAACCCTTAAGGACATCTCTTCCTGGGGTAGTACCGGACTCTTATCGGCTAAAATCCTCACACTCCTTTTACTGCAGCCTGAACCACGTTTCGGGCAATACTTCAGCGGTCGAAATGTCCTTTCTCCCGCACTGGTGTTGCCCGGCACATCCAAGGTGTGGCCTTAGCATCTTGATCTATCTTGGCTCCATTGAGGACAGTGGGCTGTTGCATGTTCCGCTGTGTTACACCTATCACAGTAATTGACATGGCCTCTTCTTTTTATTCGGTGTAAAAAGCTATTAAAGCACAAGGGTTAACGGTGGAACGTTGTCAATAATGAAAATTTCCTCATTCGAACCGTTCTATAGACACTGAATACTCTGGTCATTTTGAGGGCTCTCATCCAGGCTGACATGCCATTTCGCACGATCGAAGATACCTCCGATGCCAGCTACCTTCTTTTACATGAACTAAATAAGCCCGTGTTCAATATCAGGCTGCACAGAGTCGCGGAGCTGTTTTTGTTACCTTCGCCACAGTCTTTCTTGACTTGTGGCTGGAAGCTACGCCGTGAGTAGAACCTAGTTCTAAGTTATTCGATCGAGCCCACGAATTTCACCCTTACTGCTTCAATGAAGAACCCTTGATTCGTGATAACTGGTTTTCACGCCCATATTACCGCTTCATTCTTCAGCTTCCGGGACCAGCTCCTGGCTATGCCTGCGGAAGCATTCCGAGATATTTATTTTTCAAATTAAATTAATTCTTTATTTTTAACATTATTTACAATTATTGAATATTGGAATGGTGAATTAATTAACAAAACAAAGCCATTCTTAACCTATAATAACATATTTACAATGCCCGCTGTCCCGAATATGGTCACTCAGAAGCTTAACATAATTGAAAATAGAACTTAACTTTGAATTAAATATTAAATAAGGCAAAGGAACAATGTAACAATTATATAATGTAAAGTAATAATGAACTGAATAAAAAATGTTAACAAAAAAAACCGTATTTAATCTCTAACACAACACACACACGAAGAAATGATTTAAGCGAAAAACTTAAAATTACTTATACAAGATTATAATAAAATTTTATCTTAAGTTACTATCTCTAAATAGGGATCATCCTTCCGTTGTCAACCACCCGTATTTGGAACATCTGTCCTCAAACTCATTGGCTTTTTGTTGTTTGATACTTGTGTCGAACCGTAGATATTCACCTGGATTATTGATTTTATCAGCCTCGAACCACTTCTCATTGGGCCTTCTCAGAACATGGAAAATAATTGGTATGCGCTCTCTGTCCTGTACATACCCTCTACTATCGAGGTGTGTAAATAAATTTGGACCCGGTACTATACCTTCGGTTAAATAATGTTGTGCCATCCGTTCGTTGATGTAATACGGTCCGCATATTAATGAATTATCAGTATTTAATGTCGCTCGTAATATATGATTTCTTATTAATTTAAGTATATGTATATCAATTCGGTCTGCATCAAAATTCTCATAATGATTCTTGTTTGAAATGTAATGGAGATAGCCAGTTTCTGCCTTGCGATATTTGTTTCTGCAGTGTCGTATAGATTTCCTCGCAAAAACTCTTATTCGTTCCATGTAGCGTGGCACTTGATTAAACCACACCTGGCATCCATATGTTATTATTGGGCGGATGAGTGCCATATATCCGATTGTTTTAATTCTTTCACCGATATGTTTACTGTAAAAGAAACGTCTCGCTTCCATGAACGCTTTCTCCAATTATGCTGTTGTATGTGCCGCCATATAGCACATATTGTCAATGTTCACGCCCAAATAGTTGACTGACTCCTTCAATACTATTGGTTGATCGTAAGCCGTTAGTCTGAGCTTTCGCCAATTTCTTTTTAAGTCTCGGTTCGCGTTCCTTAGCGGGCTGCGAAAAAGTATCGATTCACATTTGGCCACGTTCATTTCGATTCTCCAGTTATTCAGGTAATGCTGTACATAACCTATTGCCTTTTGCAATTGGGCTTGAATATCTCCAACCAAATATTTGCTACTATAGATGACCATATCATCTGCGTATGAACACACTTGAATATTTTCCGAATTTGATTGTTGATTCCCAATCATTTCCGCCGTATATAAATAAAATAAAATTGGTGCAGTAATGGATCCCTGTTATACGCCATTTAAAATTTTGAGTTCCCGACTCGAATTTATATTGCCCGTAGTTGTAATGAATTTTCGATCATAAAGTAGGTCAAAGATAATTTCAATTAGATCATTGCCGAAATTTAAATTTTTCAATTTTGCCAACAGTCCGTCCAGCCAAATGGACTCGAAGGCTTTTTTTATGTCAATGAGTACTGCGCCCGTTGGTTGTTTAAAGCTCAAATTGTGACATACGTCCGCTGTTAATTTAGTAATTGCGTGTACTGCGCTATGCCCTTGCCGAAAACCAAATTGATTGTCTGGTATAATTTTGTTTTTATTGACATGATGCATAATCTTCTCATTGATAATGATTTCGTAGATTTTGCCTAAATTCGACAGGAGGCTGATGGGTCTGTAATTTTCTGGGTCTGTACCATTTTTATTCTTTTTTCAGGATTGGAAATATTCTCGCCACCTTCCAACAATTTGGAAAAGTTTTGTTATTGACTAGATGATTGAAAATTATACAAAGTTCGGTAATTATAGAATTTGGAAGATGTTTTAGTATAATATTTGGGATTAGATCTGGACCAAACGATTTTTTATTGTTTGCGGTGCGCAAGATGTTAGCCAAATAGTCACAAATCACAATTAATGAAATAGTCTGGATCATCAGCCATTTGTTCGGGTGCCTCCGCACTATTATTGTGTGTAAACTGCGTTTTTTGACCGTTTCGCCAACTTGTCTTCCCCATGTTTCCGTTTAGTTGGTTCCACAATTGTGTTCACCTGCCTCTCATGTTCTATTTTGCCAAGGGCTGGATTCCGTTTCGTATGTTTTTCGATGTGATGCCCAATAATATTCAAATTTATTTGCTCGTCCAAAATTGTAATTTTATTTTCAAAATATGTCATCTCGTCCCATGGTATATTAAGTTGATGACATTCTCCCGTCTCCTGTTCATTGATCTCGATCGCCCGTATACTAATGTCTTTAGCCTTCTATGTTAGTTTCTTATTGTCGGACCACATTTTGATTTCTGGTTTAATTTGCTTCATACAATTGACCCAATATTTCTCGATTTGTATTTTAACATTTTGTTCAATCAATCGAACCGTCCGTTTAATTTCGTTTTTCCAAATTTGAATTTCCCTTTGATTTTGATTTTTCGCCGCCAAATTGCCAAAATTATAATTTTGTCGTCTGATGTTACGCCGGAACGTTTTAATTTTTGTTATCAAAAAACGTTTATGCTTATATAAACGTTCTATTGTGGCATTTGTATAGCATTGCATATTATTGCATCGCCTAATTTTGGGCTCATTCTCCCTGATATTGTCCAAAAGTAATTTAGTGATTTTTTCAATATGAATAATAATTTCGTCGTCATCTAGATTGTGTGTGTTGGGTGTCATAAATACTTGTTGTTGATGATCAGCATTGAAATCCTCCCTTTCATAATTGCCCGCTGCTTGACGGTGCATATTCGTCATCTGTTCGGTCCATGTGTCCCAATTTGTATCCGCAAAATTGTACCATATCCTTTTCGTTGCCTCATTGGTGCCCATTTCTAGCTCGCCCACTTCTCTCACCACCACCTCAATCGCTTTATGATCACTGTCATATTGATGGGTGGGGATTTCCCCTCTTCCGTTTGTTAGAATTTTAATGCGCTCGTTTGCGATGGCCAGGTCTAAATAGCTTCCAGATCTTATCATGGTTGGCAAGTCACTATGATAAATTTTTGTTCGATATTCTATTACATTTTCAATGATCCACCGGTTGAGTCGATTGCCCCTTGAATTATTTGTTGTGTTGGCCCAATTTGTATGTTTCGCATTTATGTCCCCCGCTATTATATAGTAATTATTAGGATTTTGTAATTTAAGTTTTGGAAAATTTTGCTCCACTCTTCAACGAAACAATCATCCGAAATTACACTTGTGTTGTCCGTACAATAAATAGATATCAAAAATAGGTGATTTAATGTATTTATAATTTTAAGTTTGATTATGGCAATCTCAAGACCAGGCCGATTATTTAGTCCTTGCGGTATAATTGTTTTGAATTTGATTCCATTCCGAATTAAAATGGCGGTGCCACCGCTTTGCGTTGCATTGATCCGATCCTGTCTCATTATCTCATAATTTTTAAATTCAATTTTGTGCCGAGCATTTAATTTTGTTTCATTGACCAGGAGACAGTCTGGCGAATGATATTCCAAAAATTTTAATAAATTTAGACGTCTCTGAACACTTACAATTGAATTGTCATTTATTGCAATTATTTTGAATTTTGAATTCTGATTTTGTTGATTATTTACCATGAAGCAATAATCTGAAGGAGTTGCGCGATTTGTTCACTCTGCTCTTGCATCGTACGAGCCATTCCGTCCGTAATTGTTTTATTGTTGCATTGTGCTGCATATTATTCGCTGGCTGTTGCTGCTGCTATTGTGGTACTGGTGGGGCTCGACCTCCTGCTCTCTCCGCATACGTTCCATTTTCCTTTGTGACCGGGACATTAGTAAATAATCAGATTGGGCAACCCTTGTACGATGCGGGATGTCCATTCCGATTACAATTTGTACAATATATTTCCTCTTTGGTCGTCTCTCGTTCAACTTTACATTCGTTCAGCTCATGAGGCTTGGCACACTTCACACATCTAAATTCCAATCTGCAGTTGACCGCAGTATGACCATACTGTTGGCAATTCCTACATTGCATAATGCCGCTCGATTTGTCAATTGTTGCCATGACACTCTCTGATAATTAATATGTTTAATATTATACACCTTTGTTAGTGGCGTGTTTGTTGAAAATTGTACAATGTACAATGGTATGGTTTTGCTTGTTCTCCCGCTCTCTTCGATTTCATTTGGATGATTTTTTCGACCTTTATTTCTGCATCATATTCGATTTCGGTTTGTAACTCTGCTAGCTCCTCATTTTCTGCCAAACCTCTCAGTACTAGTGATTTTAATTTTAGTTACTTTGGTGTATAAGTAAAATATTTTGTTTTGGTTTCATCGAAAATAGTCTTTAATTTAGTATAATTGTCCAAATTGTCTGTTAAAATTGTATGTTTATTAATATTTACTCGTCTCACTTCAAATTCTTTAACATTTGTGCTTTTCGCTAGCTCTATTGTATGTTTAATATCCTGACCATGGATATGAATTGGTGGCGGTCTTGGAGTCCGTTTTTGTTTTGTCACTTCGTTATTATCTTTATTATTATTATTGTTATTATTATTGTTATTATTATTGTTCGAAATATTTTTATTATTATTATTATTTCTTTTATTATTAATTGTTTTTTTATTTTGTTTTAAATGTTTGTTTTCTATTTCACTAAAGTTCTAGGAGCGCACTTTTGTTTTACCACTCATTTTCTGGCTTATCATTATGAATGTTTTTTTGTGATAAAGAGATCCTATCAATATCATGATTACCCTCATCCAACTCATCAAGAAGAGGCAAGAATTTATTTGGGGTTACAAAATTTAGCGGAGCCGAAAAAGTGTTACTACTCAAAAGTACTTCCAATTGATCTTTTAATATTTTGTTTTCTTGATTTATATATAAAATAATTGTGTTTAGATTGGAAAGTTCACCTGCCTCATTTTGTTTCCAAGGACGTTTTCTTGCTGATGGCACCATTGGTATCGTTTCGCTAGTTATGTCCTCACTCACAGAGTGAGAATCTCAATGTTCCGACATGGTGTTAATATTTTTTGCTTTATATGATTTAAGTTTAACTACCTTAGAAACCGGTGGAAATCCTTTTGATACACTTTTATTTTTTTTTAATTTCACTGTGATAGATTATTTCGAACAGACAAGGAAAGAAAACAATTATAATTTAGAGAAAGGGAGCACTAGGTAGGTATGAACTCCAAACACTCAACTCAATCAAAAATTATAGCAACCCGGTAAAAATAAAATTTTTTAAATTTGTTTTATTGTGTCAAAATTTTTTCGGAAAATTTCAATTATTTTGTTCACTTTTGTTTTGTGGCCCCCTGTTTTGGGGTACCACCAGCACTGATATCGCTGTCCCGCACTTAAACTAATTATTTTGTAGGCACTAGGGCCCCAAATAAAATCGTCACTGACACTAACTTAAAATATTTTGATATACAAATTTTTTCGACATATGTTCATTTTTGTTTTGGTGAGCCCCTTTATTGGGGTACCACCAACACTGATATCACTGTCCCGCACTTAAACTATTTATTTTGATGGCACAGGGCCCCAAATAAACTCGTTACTGACATTAATTAATTTTTATTTAAACGTAATCAATTTTTTTTGCGATTTTTTTAGCAAATTGTCTGTTTCGTTTGGCAGCACAATAACGACTCCACCATTCGGAGATATTGTTTACCACTGGTGGGCAGCTTAAGCCCGAGATTGAGGATTGGCGGTCCTTTCAGTCTTCGTTGAATTAGGCCCTAAACGCTGTACTATTGAATGCATTCGGCGTAGCTGAAATCCGCCTAATATAACAAGTTCCCTTCGCTGCTAAATCGACGAACCTCATGACTTCCGTTATAGCGTTGGTCGTCGATCGCCCCACTCGGAATCCAAACTAGTTTTCCACAAACCTTCCTGCAACGTTAATATCGCTTAACAGCTTATGCAGCAGCAGGTGCTCAAGTAATTTCGGAGAAGTGTCTTGAATACATATTGGTCTTTATGACGAAGCTATGTCTTCATGGATTGTAAATAAGCATCCACAACCGTAGATATCGTGTCCGCTGCATTTTGCAACAATTTTGTAGGCATTCCCTTACGAATTCTTGTTAATCCTGGAACAGAAGGTCTCTCAGGCGGCTTTAGAGCGCCCAATCGCCTTCTTTAGGGTAATCTTAGCACATGTGAAATGTTGAGCGAAAAAGTGATCCACCATTGGTGTGTCTATTATTTCTTTTAAGGAACCTTCTGGCACTGGTGCAAACCCTATGAACTACGGTAATCTCTAAGCGTGATCACTGTATATCGAAATCTCATTTTCTTGCTATTGCCAGCAGAAGACCTTGTGACGAACCACTCGGGTCTGAGTTTTACAGGAGTTCTCGCATTTACTTATATGAGGGGATTTTCAAATTCTGTCGATAGGCTCAATCCGATGGTTGTTTAACATAAAGTCTAAATTATCGGCAACGTATATTTGAGTCGCCTTTGATTGATACTTCTTATGGTCCTTTCCACAACTGTAATATGCTGCGTTACGGTGAGGGCCATTGCAATTTCTGGGTGCGCTTCCTCCCTTAATGTATCTGTAGCAGCGAGAGTCAACAGTACGCTGTTGCTATCGGCAGAAAACCCATGCTATTCAGATTAGACCATTCTCCGCTATTTAGACATATTGAAGTAATATTTATTTCTCCACCAAATCCGACGATCGTTCCAAATATAACGAGGTTATACAGTCAATAAGGTTCCGGCGGTGGAACGGGCAGTCAAAGATAACGAAAGTCTTGAATCGGGTAGGATTATTAAGTCCTTTAACGAGATGTGTGTACTGTCAACGAACCAACGGTCTCTGAAATTCTACATCAAGATTGTAGAAAGCCATATGTGGGCCAACCCCTATAGTGCTAATCAAGTACTCGCTGGCTATATTTGCGTGACCAGTATCGTCATCAACTATGATGTGAAAATTGTTCGTACTATTAATGGATTGTTAGATACGGAGAAACTTCCAGAAGACTAAGATAGATTAAGTGAGTGGTGTGATCGGAACTCACTATACTTAAATATTAAGAAATGCAAAATCATGTCTTTCCATCGTAAAAGAAACCCGGTAATTACTTCATACAAAGTCAACAACGAAGTACTGCAAAGAGTCAATGAGATTATAGACTTATATTGAGAAAGCGAATGCCATATGTTCGGATTTGTTAAAAGATGGACAGGTGAATTTAAGAATATTCAAACCTTATGTTCACTCTATTTCGCTTATGTTCGAACTCAACTGGAATACGCTGTAACGGTCTGGAATCCATACTATGCTGTACACATAAAAAGAATTGAAAGCATTCAAAAGAAGTTCCTGATTTTTTTGTTAAAGAAAAGTGATTGGGATTACGACCACAACTTACCATTCCATGAAAATGTGGCTCGCTTACCTCCGTACACAACAAGATGCACGGATTACAAAATATGCACGCTTGAGAATAGACGACTTCTTTTGAACGCGGCTTTTATTGGTAACGTTTTGCTTGGTCACGTTGATTCAGCTTACATCTTGGAAAACATATCAATTCACGTGTCATGCAGAACATTTCGAAACCATGATTTTTTAGCACTTGAACACCATTCTACTAACTATGGAGAAAACAATCCCATCAATAGGATGTCTAAATCTTTCAACTTAATCGACGACCTATTTGACTTCAACTTATCAAAGGACAACTTTAAAAATATCCTTAAAGACTATTTTTAAATTTTTTAATTGTTTAATATAATTAAATAACTGTAAATAATCTGAAATCATACATGTATATTACAAAATAGATTTCTTTAAATAAATAAATAAATAAATAAATAAAATAAAATAAATAAACTATAGTTTGGATATATTGTCGGAAGAAGAAAATCGGAACTGGGACAAAAGTTTGGTGAGGTACAATATGTCATCAACAACGCAGAGCATCGTATCACAAAAACAACACCGTTTAGAGTAATATTCAGGTATGAAGGAGATGACACTTAAAACAAGACCAACTTATAGACACAATCAACGTTGCAAATGAAGATGGGGGACTATAACTTCTCTATTTTTCTCGAACAACCGTTAGAGAAACAGAGAAGTTATATCCAAGCAATTTGTAAGCAATAATAAGACCCCTGGTTTAAAAAATTCCAATAAATGAGGTTGAGTCGAAAAACCACAACAAAAATAAAACTTCAATAAAATAAAACAAAATGGAATTAATAATTTTAATTTTTTTTATCGAGCCGTGGTATCTACTCGCAAATACGGCAGCATATGTTTTGTGATTTTTTCGGATGTCACCCAAAATCCAAAAAAAAATCCAAAAAGGGACAAAATCCAAATTGTTTTAAAAATCCAAAAGGTAAAATCCAAATAGGATAAAATCCAAATGTGAAAAATCCAAAAGGTCCAAAATCCAAATGTGAAAAATCCAAAAGGGACAAAATCCCAATACTCAATTTTTTTTTGCCATTTCTTAACCGATTTTTTTGGATTTTCGACATGTGCGATCTAGGATTTCTAGTTCGAATATCCGAATATTGTATTATTCAAATATTTCGAGCGATTTCGAATATTTTAATAATGATTAAAAATTTAATTTTTGTTTTTTTAAATAATTTATTGATATGTTATATTAAACTCTAAACTTGAATTCATTCGTGTTTAAATTACGAAATAAAATATAATATGTGTATTGACATTTTATCAATATTATTACACGCTTTATCACAGTTAAAATTAAATTATAATTAATTTGAGTTTTTAATAAAACACTTTCCTTATTCTTCTGATATAATTTATTTTAAAAATTATTTGAGAGAGAGTTATCGAAGCAGCCAGCCGAGCCTCTACAAATACAGCATTTCAAAATGTTGCATTAACAAAATATTGCTTTTTTTATTAATCTTGCAACTACAAAATGGTGCAATTACAAAATGTTGCAAGTACAGAATCTTGCAATTACAAAATATCGCATAACAAAATCGTGCAAATATTTTTCTTTTTAGTAGATGTCATTAATAGATTCTATATAATCCGCTCCTACGTGCGGCACGCAGTACAACATGTTTGCTGATCCCGGCTCCTACGTCCCCCGAAGTTCAAATCTAAAGGCGCTCGGAGGGCTAAACGGGGGGGGGGGGGGGGGGGGGGCGCAGCGAACTCCCGCGTGTCCGTGAGAGTTATCGAAGCCGTTAGCCTCTACAATTATTATTAATAATTATTATTTATAAAATATTGCTTTTTTATTAGTCTTGCAACTACAAAATGTTGCAAGTACCAAATCTTGCAATTAAAAAACTTTATTAATTATTTTGTGCAATTAGAACTAGAAGAAAAGAAAACCGGGATTTTGAAAACCGAGATTTGGTAGTACACCCTAATTTAACGGAATAAAACTCTACCGACACAAAAACTGCGCCGGTATCTCTATTTTGATTGTTGTTTATTGTGTTTCCTGTATTGGATGGTGGAATATAATATTTTATGATGTACAGTACATAACTACATAATATTTTATGTTATATTGTCATTTTTATTTGTTTCATCCTGGAAATCCCAAAACTGCGGTTGCTACTTATTGTTATTTAATTATCCTAACGATCACGGGTTTAAATTTCCTGTTTAAAACTAATAAAAATGTAATTCATTTAAATTTTTAAATCGATACGAACAAAAAAAATGAATGCGACACAGTTCTGATAAAATAAAGTCATTAGGTATTTCCATAATAAATATTAATGGAATTGTTGATCTTTTTACTTTTGAAATTGTTAAAATTCTCTAGGTGGGACCGCCAATAAAAAATTCGAATGAAAAGTATTCGTTTTTTGTCCTTAATAGAATATTATATAAACAATAGCATGTGCCTACAATAATACAGATATTCGGGGGATGAAATCTCTTTTGATAAACAATCAGTCATAAAATAGGCTAGTTGTTTACCAATTTTATCCCTTCCCATATTACAATTTTTGTAAAAATTATCGTATAAAACGAGAAATATGACAATTTTTTATTCATTTGAAAATATACAGAATAAGTAATCGCAAGGGTGCTGTTTAGTTTTACTTTAAAGTTTTAAAGCGTTGCTTATTAATTAAAAATAAATATTTCAATAGTGAAATCCAATAAAGGAAAACAGAAGCTTTTTATTGACGGGTTCGATTATCACCTTGATATAAAAACGGAAAATGTGTACAGATGGAGTTGTTCCCAACGTAAATCAAGAAATTGTAAGACTCGAGTAGATACTACGGTAATGACAAGCACGTAATACAAAAGGAAACCACTTAGCACCTTCATGATCCGCGAGCATCTAAAAAAATAACAAACAAAACCAACAATAAAATAAAAAGTATGGCAAAAGCCAGTTCTATGTGCCCTGCCAAAATAATAACTGATTCAATCGTCAAGACTGAACCAAATTGCCGCAGATACTTACCTTCTAATCAAGCACAAAGAAAAAAAAAATCTTCGAAACCGGAGGAATTCTTTTAAGGAACCTAAAAGTTTGAGTGAAATTTCCATCCCTGAGGATCTAAAATATTTGGAAGGCGAACGGTTTGTGCTTAGTGACAAAGAATTTATGGAAGAGCGGAATATTATATTAGGTACGACGAGATTACTGAAATTATTGGGTGAAACAAATTGTTGGCTCATGGATGGGACCTTTTACATCGTCCCGACCATAATGCGGCAACTATTCAGCATTCCCGGCAGAATTGAAGGACAAATTGTTCCTCTAATATTTTGCTTGATGAGCAAAACGACAAAATTGGCGTATCAAGAGTTTTTTTACGAGTTATGTTTATTGGCGTGTGAACGAGAAATTTCATTAAATCCAGAATGTATAATTTCTGATTTTGAAATATCCAAACCATCAGCAGCAAAATATTCATCCCAGCGGCGAACATAAAGGCTGCATTTCCCATTTTGGACAAATCTTATGGCGACAGGTGCAGAAAAGCAGACCTGCTGCGAAATATGGAAATAGCGAAGATTTTAATTTGCAAGTACGCATGCTGAAAAGTTTGGCTTTTGTACCTGGAAACGAAGTAGGGACCTATTTCAACATATTAAATAATTATGTGGAAGATCCAGATTGGAAAACCATAGCGTGTTGGTTTAAAAAACTACATCAGTGGCACAAAAAACAAGAAGCCGCTATATTCACCAGAATTCTGGAGTATTGGAGAATTCATCAATTCACAAAAAACATTCATTCACAAAATTCTGTTGAAGGGTGGCACAATAGAGTACAAATAATAATTGGGAAAAAACGTGGATTGTAGGCCATTATAAATGAACTACAAAAGGAGATTTTGGTAATGTTCAACAAAATTGAGAAAATCAAATTTGGTGGCCAGCATTATTCGAGAAAAATAACAATTCAACAGAGCAAATCTATTAAAGAAGTGGTCCAAAAAAGGCAAAACATGGACATGCTTGACTACTTGAAGTCAATTTCTTATAATATATCACTATGTTAATACTTTAAGTTTTATTTTGTCATTAATTTTAAGAAGATTTATTATTATTTAAGAAACTCATGTACATTACAACAAAAATATATTCAAATTAATTTAAATATTTGTACTTTTATTTTTTTTAATATTCAACCTTTTAAAGATAGATTTTAAACAATAAATCCTAAAAAAAATCAAAATTTTTTGAAAATATTTTGGATGAAGGAAAAAGTTTGGATTTTTTTTGGATTTTTTTTTTTTGGATTTTGTCCTTTTTGGATTTTGCCCCTTTTGGATTTTGTTAGTTTGGATTTTGCCTCTTTTGGATTTTGGATGTTTTGGTTTTGGTTTTTGGATTATGTCTTTTGGCTTTTGTTTTTTTGGATTCGGATACACATCCGATTTTTTCCTATTTAAGTTTACCCTAAAATTTATTGTATTCATCTCGTGCTAAATTTTTAACCTCTTTTGGACTCGATCCTAAGATAACTCTCTAAATATAAAATGTCTGTGAAGTTAGCCCGAAAAATATCCCGAAAAATTGCGATTTTTCTGTGTAATCCCGAAAAATTTACAATCTTATGCTGAGTGTCGTCCCATTTTTTTTTGCTATCATGACATTTTTTATTTTTGTTGTTATCCCGAAAAAAAATTACAAAACAGCAAATTTTAGTAGTCTTTGATTCTAACACGAAAAATATCCCGACAAAACGCGATTTCAACACTAAAATTCTAATATCACGACAGTTTTCCATGTCATCCCGAAAAATACAACGCTATCATAAATCTTTTCAGCACGAAATAAAATCTATCGCAATACATTTTTTACCGAGTCATCCCGAAAAAATATGTCACGATAGTTCACATCATAAAACAGAAATAATAAGTTCCAAATTAAAAAATTCATAAGCATAACTATACAAAAAAGCATTAGGTATTTCTAATTAGTAACATTTTATGCAGTTTGCGTAGTAAATGAATCAATCCACGATTACACAAAGGAAATTAATATACACAAAAAAAGCTCAACTAACTGTTTGTAACAATCAGCAAACTCATATTAATGCGGTTTTCGTAGAAATGCATCCAACTAAGGAATGGCAAAGTAAGAAAAACATTCTATTGGCCGTTTGTAGATATAAGGCCCTGAAGTCAACCTTCAATTAACGAGCACGTTCATTGTTTAATGAACCGAAGGATTCATATATTCACAGTTTATTGCCACGAACGTTTATTATAAGAAACTTTTTACGCTGTTTGCCGTAGGCACTTGGCGAAACACACTTATACTTAATAAACACATTTTTATTAATCACTTGTTTTTTGTTTCGCAGAATTATTTTGAATAATTTTCAAAAAGTTTAAAAAATCACTCGATCGATTTCGACTTGTTAAGTCATCAGTATAGTACCAGAGCCTCCTTAATATAAGAGCCGTAAGATTCCGCCATTTTTTCCATGTGCTTTCCATAGAGGGGAAGCTTTTTGTACTTTTTCATACCAACCAGTGTATTTTAGTATTTTTTTAGAAGCTTTTTTGTATATAAAAACATAAATTCTTTGTTTGAATTTTCAATGTGAATGGTTAATTCAATATTCAGGAAAAGCATATTTTAATATTGAGTCATATTATGTTGAGTTAACGCAAAAACATTTAAATTAATTTAACACATTTTTTTTTTTGTAGAAACAAGAATTTGTTTATGTGTATGTACAGAAAATTAGAAATTAGTATAGAGTGTTCCATAAAAAAGTCAGCATTATTTTTCCAAAATAAACGTTCGTTAAAAAATGCTTTTGGAGTAGCAATGTAATATGGGGATTATTGTGTTTTGGGTTCTATTTCAACATTGTTGATGACAGACTTCGAAAACTGTTATTTCGTTACTTGTTAAAAATTGTTACTTGTTACTTGTTTTCATCGCAACAAATTCGCACGCTATATTGTTTCATCCTGTAGTATAAACAAAACAGAGCTTCACCAAATAAAAATAATATAATTTGATAAAGCTTTTCGCAATTACTAAACCTGTTAAAAGATGTCGCTTTCAAATTAATAAATTAATTCAAATTACCCGTATAGAAATTGTTACACAAATTGAAAGGGGGTCTCCAGGTTAGGACGGTTGTAACGGGCGTGTCTTATAGCAGGCAGCTCGTTGTATAAACGAGTTCAAAGTACGACTTGTGCTTTAAGATTTTGTATCCGTATATGAGCCAACCATGCAAAAAATGGGTAGAGCCACGGGCCATTTATATACTCACAAAACCCATTAAGTTATTAACAGTATACAAGGGCCTTGGGTTATTTTATTGAATTCCACACAACAACGATCCCAGAAAACGTGCACGAACGAAGCTATAAAAATGAAACATGAAACATGCATAGCCTTTCAAGACCAGTAGATCTGCATAATCTATTGAACCAGCCGGGAATTACTACAATGTATACGAACTGTCTGTCATACACCTTAGGAGAGGGCCTTTAGCATCAAAAATCCTCAATAAATCCTTGTATTAACAAATTCGTGTACATTGTAAGAATTCCCGCCTGGATTGGATCGAAATAAAAAAAAACAAAAATTTGGAAAAATTGTGACATTTTTCTATTATTGTTTTACAGCGCGCAGCAACTATGATGGTGACTATTTTACGACGGAAAATTTTATTTACGCCAACCGAATAATAAATAAAATTTATAATTGTTTTGAGTTTTATTAATTATGTTAAATTATTGTATTAAAGATTTCGCACTTAACTTACAATAATAATGGTTTATTTTCGTAAATAGTTATTTAATTATTTTACACTTTTCTGTAATTTCAAGTAAATTTATTACAGAGACATCTGTAAACGAATTTTCAAATTACAGAAAGCTCGGTTTTGCAATCGAATAAAATTGAAGTTTTTTACGTTTTGTTCTGTTTTGTAATAATATTTAATTAAGAAAACCATGACAACGTTGATTTTTTGTAAACAAAAATAATAATAGATTTTGATGTCAAAATTCTATTATATGAATAATATTATTGTTTCTACATGGTGATTCATAAAATTTCGTTTCAGCTCACGTTTTCTCTTTAATTTTGTTATAAATGGAGAATGTTTAGATTGCTATTAAGTGCATCGTTCATCTCAAAAATTCTGAGGTGCATGTGACGACAATTTACCAAATAAGTTACATTTTTATAAAACTAAATTTTAAATTGGGTGTAAGAGGAATCCGCGGCACCACCCTTTATTATCTTGCTTAATAAACCTACACAACTAAACGGAAAGCTCATTTTTATAGAAAATTAATAAATTTATGCTCCGCTTTAGTTTAAATTTATCAAATAAATACTACATTATGATGGCTGATTTTCAAATATGTGTTCTTTGAATAGTTTATTAAAAATATAAAATTAAAATTTAGATGATTTGTTTAATTTTTTATTCATAAATTCATGTTCAAAAATTTTACAATTACCACGGTTTCTTGTATTAATTCAATAAAAGCTTCCCATCTACTGAAAGTTCTCCTTTTAATATTACGGCTCTTCAAAATCATAGATGGCTCTGATAGTACTCAGTATAGTACAGTGTAGATACTCCTGATGATGACCTAACAAGTCGAAATCGATCGAGTGATTTTTTAAACTTTTTGAAAATTATTCAAAATAATTCTGCGAAACAAAAAACAAGTGATTAATAAAAATGTGTTTGAATGTAGATAGCGTTGGTTTCTACGTCTGCAAGGGGGACGAGAATTGTCAAATCGATTGTTGTGACAGTTTTGATCACCCTTGCTTCATAGAAAACTGCGATTCACGTTTTGTCCACCAGATGTCAGCTACTTTGTTGCAAATCGCGAATATTATAAGAAATATGCGTAACTTCCATATTTTGGTTGCAGCAGTTTTTGGAATGCGTTATTCTGTAGTTAGATAAACATTTTTCGATGTTTTTAATTCCTAGATTTTGTAGCGCCATAGCATCAACACTATAGTAAATTGACGGCTTTCGTTATACGTCTTACTGCAACATAAGCAATTAAATTTTATATTACAAATTCGATATATTTTTAAATAATGGTCTGCCACTCGAATTATATTTGACTCACAATTCCAGGCAGTTCTAAAAATTTCGCATAATGCATCAAATCGCAATTTTTTAGCTGCCATATAATTGTTATTTAATAGGTTACGAACAATTGCCGACAAATCACTCGCACTGTTTAGTAAAAATTCGTTCTGAGTACAGGGCCTGTATGTTAAATCAAAGCCAATCTAAATAAATCAAGCCCGATTATCCTAATGCTGCACCAGCAATTGATTACAAATTTTTACACAATTAAAATTTTTTTTACAGGTCCCGTTATACTGCAATTCGTGTTTGGGCTGGCGTTAGACAAAGCTACACCACACGTTTCGTATTTTTGTTAATATGTATTTATTTTATCATAATGAGGGTGGTATTGTAATTTTTTACAAATTAACTATAACATATTGGCATAGCTCAACCTCATATTGAAGCTCGTGAAATTCAAGGGTCGTTTATTAATAAGTGCGTACCATTTCATTCACGATTATTTCAAAGTGTGTTGAATGCATCAAACTATTAAAAAAAATGTTAGTATTACAGCGTTGAAGTTCATTGAAACTATTAAAGTAAAAGTTTTCCATTCGCAAATAAAAGTTATATGCGATCGCGCGGCATGCACACGAAAGGTGCGATTCGGTAAGACGCGTACAAATATCAAAAGTAAAAGAAATTACCGATGAAAATGAAAACATGTGTGAATCTGAATTAATTATCTCTGTATATGCGGAAGATATATACGTAATATTATATCGAGTGTTACGAAATTTTTATACACCCACCGATATCGAGGCTTTTCCCGGATCTTGATGCGCGGTGAAATATTTATTGTCTCGTATTTAACATATTTGTGAATATTTTGTTGTTTAAACACGTACCGCCATATATTCCACTATATAATAATTCATATAAATATGTAAATAAATTAATTCGTTTAATATGTCAATGACAAAATTTTAATTTTTACGGTAAATTGCCAATTTTTTATGTTTGATTAATGACGATATGTATGTGGTTGAAACTTGTAAGTGCGGTTGATGAGATACAAACCAATTTAAGATGATATTTCGACATATCAAGGGCGCTTTGGGATGATAATTGGTAAGTTAAATCTTTAAATTTCAATTCGAAAGTACGCGGTTGCGGTTGCTCAAGTCATGGTAAAAATAATACTCTAGGGGTGCTATATAAATATGCAGGTATAGCGTAAAGATCTTTTTTGGAGGATGGCCTCGGATCATGCTCAGAGGCGTATTCACTCTAAAAGGGGTTATTTTTGAAAATATGATGTAAAGTTAAAACACTCTAGGTCTAATTGATTACGGTAATTTAAAAAACAACAATTCAATTTGTTGAGCCTTTGGTTTTGTTACATTGAATATTTTCATACCCAATTATTTAAAAAGTGCTTTAGTTCTATCCAATTTATTCAATTTTTTTTAAACAAGCCGGTTGAATATCGTTTAAAATAATATTATACATTACGTAGTACTATCATCCCATGAATCAATAGTTAATAGGGAATAGAGAATCCAAGTCGGTTCTAACCGACTTCGTGTAGTTGAGCAATTACTTACCCCCCAGAGACACCCGAAGCCTTCGGGAAATGCTGCAAACAACCGAAACCGACAATCCTCCTATGCATCTTAATGAAAATGGAAAAAAATAAAAACGTATGTTTGTAGAAACCGGTAGGGTAATGGTAAACAAACGGAACCGAAAGTCGGGTACCCGAAATTCGGGTAATTGGATTCCCTAGTCGGGTAATTGGATTCCCTAGTACATACGTTTATGTTTTTTCCATTTTCGTTCAGATACATAGAGGGGTTGTCGGTTTCGATTGTTTGCGGCGATGCCCGATGGTTTCGGGTGTCTCTGGGGGTGAGTAATTGCACAACAACACGAAGTCGGGTAGAACCGACTTGGATTCCCTAATAGGGAATACAGCATCTCTTCTATTTACGGTCCTCCATGTCATCAGTAAAAAAGACTCCAGTCGACTTTTTAAATGGCTAGGGCCAAATTTTCTCATATAAGCGGTGATTTCAATGCAAAGACTACCTATAGGGTAGGGGATCTAGACTTACAACCTCAAAAGAAAAAGAGTTATTTAATGCAACTGGCGAGAATAACTGTGAATTTCACTCTGGTAATCTTCTCAACTACTTTGTAACAAAAGGAGTTTTAAAGAGCTACACGAGCATCGAAAACAATACAGGTCTATCATCTGACAACTCATCCGGGATCATGACTCTGAGTACAATGATAATAAATAGAAAACTTGCTTAAATTAGCAAGGAATAAATAGCGTGTTTTTTATTAGCGCCCGATAGATTTATCCGGAACAGCCAATTTTTTATGTCAAAACTTATATTTAGCGCGCTATTTTTGCATGTAATTAATTTATTTAATTCTAAACTAAGATTTTTCATTCAACTTTTTTTAACTAAAATCGATAAAAAAATATTTTGCTCTACCTATTTATCGGGAGCCGCTATCGGGAGCGCCATTTCAATGGGCAATTTGAAAAGGCCTTTATTTTGTAAGCCCCTGAAACCATTAGAAATTTAATATTACAATATAAATTTAAAACGCAGCAAGATGAATTCTTGTTTATAACGTCAAAATAAATGTAAGTTAGTATATTTCAGGTGATAAATGTTTATTTTATTGATTAATTTAGTTTTAATTTTTTTAATACAGCGACACCAGTGAATAATAGTGGCAGTTTCAGTAGAAAATTGCCATTTAGCGAAGGATAGTACTCGAATAATAAAACATGGCTAAAATCAACAAATCTTAGTAACAATTAGAACAGAGATGCAGCTGGAAGAATTTATTAGAAAAATTCAATAATATTATTCAACAAGTAGCATGAGATAGTTCACCTCCTTAAGGAAACACAATTATCTAAAATCGCGCCCCGAAACATAAAAATGCATGCGCGAGCCAAAATGTATTTGTGCCACCTATATCACAAATGAGGGCGGATTTTGCAAAAAGTGACAAGGAGAATGTCTCCAGATTTGTTTGAAAGAGGCTTTTCATCCATTACCGAGACAAACAGCCAATAAAAATATAAATAGGATAAACAAATTAGATGAGACATAAGGCATGTGACTTTATTGGAACTAAAAAATGAAATCAATAATAAATTTTGTGCCAGAAAAGCTTCGGATGTGACTTCGAAAGCTTCGAATGACTTAATTACTGGGCAAATTGTGAAAGCCATTCTCGAGAAACGTTCGCTTTTCAAATAATTAATGCTGAAAAGTACATTCAAAGGAGTGACCGAAATGCTGAAACGTATTATAGAAGAAATAAATTAATTCCACCACACCAATTCGGATTTAGAGTAAATCACTCTATTATGTTGAACAAGTTCATTGAATAACGGATGTCATTAATGCACTTGAGATTAAGAAGATGTACTGAGTACAGTATTTTTATTTCGACAAAGCTTGAAACCAAGGGCAAGATTTATTTTTTATTATTTTTTATTTAAATTTACTAACTTGAATAAAATTACGGTAAGAAATTAGAAAACAAAAAAATGTCTTAAATGATCTAATAAGTGAAACTAACAGAAATTTGAAAGATAGATTTAATATGTTTCGTAAAGCTTTGATCTACGTTCCAAAAATTCGTATTGACAACTTTAAACCGTAACTCTAAACTGCATAAACAGATATACATATCTCCAGACCCCAATCAAATCGGAGCTAGCTCACCTTTACACATCGAATTTAATTCGAACATTCTTTCCAAAATTGTCTCACATCATAACCGAAATATTTTACATCAGTTTAGCAATCCTGATACAGATCCTAAAAACGGAATGATCAGCTTTTAGATTAAAAAACTCAGTCTCAGAAAAAATCCTAGACATTGTAAAATATATAGAGGAATTCGCTGGTGAACCAGAAGAGTTGACCTCGACTGAATTTGGCAAAATAAAATAAGAACCCCTGAATACTACGGCAAATTAAACGTAATTAACATTTACCATTTGATTTTAGAACCCAATGTGCCAATAACAACAGTTAGAATATTCAAAGAAGACAATTACCTCGTTTCATACAAAAGAAATCCTACTAGACAGCAAGTCTTCATCAACAGTTTTATCCACAACTACACAGTTCACAAAGCTCTTTCGATCGGAGGCACATGCATCAAATACCCAACTCAGTCAAGATACTCGAGTCGGTATTTTCAAGGACAAACTCAACAACCTACCAGACAAGAGTCTGGATATACAAATTATCAATCTCAGTGTCTACCAAAACCGATACCCAAACAGACCTGATATGCCTGAAATAAGAGGTAGAAAAACAAATATATGTCCCTAGTTTTGGTTGTACTGAAAAGAGGTTGCATTGGGAGAGAAAATATTTAGGATGCTAATTAATTACCGCAGCCTAAACAATGTAACAATCTCTGACAGGTCAAGAGCCTCAAAATGCCCCATCGATTTTTCAACGAATCTTCGTTGGATATTCTGTGAATCTGAACATATAGGAAAACGATGCTCGAGTATGTATACATCGATGGCGTCATCATATTTGGCAAAAATGAACAGAATCACTTTGGCAACATGAAGGAATAACCGGATTTTACCGCCGTTGCATTCGAGACTATGCTAACCTTGCGGAAGATAGTCATGTGTTCAAACCCCTCTCCAACAAGTAAACTTCACCGATGAGGAATTCGGCGCATTCAATAAGATCAAAGACTCTCTTGTTTTCAACTAAGTTTCGCTGTCATATCCTGACCTACAGAAAGACTTCGAATTAACTACAGATGCGGCCAACTTTTCATTAGGACAATATTGGAAATATTGGTTCAAGAAGGAGACCAGCTACGGTCTTAGATAAGACCGATGGAAATTACGCACAAACGAGAAGGAAATGTTAACGATAATCTCATCCTAATCAACTCTAAAGAATTTTCTATACGAAAGCAATAAAAACAACAACGCAAAGATGAAAATATGGAAAGCTAAGTATATGCCGGGTAGAACAAATATCGTAGCGGATGTTTTATCTAGAGTCAACACTTCTGAAAAAAACGCAATGTATCCAAGGCATCATAGCGACAATAGTTCCGCACACGATGTGATGCCTACCATAGAAAGTCCGATGATTTTTTCGAAATCAAATTTTACTTTATTTAAAGTCAACGAAAAATCTTACCAAATACAGACTTGTTTTCTAAAGTACGCCCGTTATATTATCACTAAACCAAATTTTACTTAAACAAACATCTAAGAAATCTTTAAGAGGTGCCTAACCCATATACAATAAATGTGTGTGTACGCTTCTTACACATGGAAGACGACAAGATACATAGGAACAAGTATTTGAAAATTAGTATTTCCCAAAAATGAGGAAGAAGATTAATTCCTTGGTCAAAAGGTCTTCCACTTAAAATAAAATAAAAATATTTTATTTTGTTCTGGTTGGCAGCTGATATTGATCACTCGATATCCAAAAATTGAAGAGGCTGGTTTTCGATTTTATTATGTTTATGATGGATTTATGGTCCGCTCCTTAGCTTTCACAACCAGCTTTTCAAACTTGTTTCTCCAGCTGGGCAAAAACTCTATTCGGCGGAATATAGGGGTGACCAGCAATTTGAAAAATAATTTGCACTTTTTTTACCTGAACAGGTGCAATTTCTTTTAGCCAGAAAGAAATCATACCCATCACGGTTCAATTTTTATTTTGGGCACCGTAGCCATCGCAAATCAGTCGATTCCCCAGATGAAATAATGCTGATATAATGCTAACGCAATCTCGTTAGAGCCTTTCGTATTCTAACTTTCCAGCCGAACGTATAGGAGGCTAGCAGTAAGCAGATGATGATCCCTGCGTACAACCCCAAAATTGTATAGAAACAGTTGTCTCGAAAAATAGGCTTCCTGATTTCATGCTTTCGGGAGAACCACATTTTTCTGGCAATCAAAGGAGTTGGTTTCCGTTCTTTCTTGCTCCTCCCGTGCGAGATGAAAGAAACTATGTGCTCCCAGATTTGAAGTCTTTTCTTGATCAATATATCGCTTTTTAGTTTTGCATTTGCTTCATTTTTAACACTTGTCAGATATGGTGCCTTAAACCCAGTTTAAGCACTTATTAAAAATTTGTCTAAAGTGGCTTCGTTTAACGTGTAATTCTGCCGATTGATCAGCTTGTACATTCGATACATTCTTTTTATTGACAGATCGCCAGAAAGATACTGACGACGGACTTTAAATAATGTAGGCCAACAACTTTGAATCGCCTTATAAATAATTTATCGTCCGCTTTTATTTTATTAATTTTCATTGACTGTAGAACCGAAATTTAAAAAACAAAATTGACATATTGTGAGAGGGATCCGCAATAAAATAAAATCTGCATTATCGACTTTTCATCAGAAATCTATATTAATAAAAATCAATTGGCGCATGTAAAGGGTGATTTTTTTGTGGTTAGGATTTTCATGCATTAGTATTTGACAGATCACGCGGGATTTCAGACAAGGTGTCAAAGAGAAAGATGCTCAGTATGCTTTGACATTTCATAATGAATAGACTTACTAACGAGCAACGCTTGCAAATAATTGAATTATATTACAAAAATCAGTGTTCGGTTCGAAAAGTGTTTCGCGATTTACGTCCGATTTATGGTCTACATAATCGACCAAGTGAGCAAACAATTAATGCGATTGTGACCAAGTTTCGCACTCAGTTTACTTTATTGGACATTAAACCAACCACACGAATGCGTACAGTGCGTACAGAAGAGAATATTGCGTCTGTTTCTGAGAGTGTTGCTGAAGACCGTGAAATGTCGATTCGTCGCCGTTCGCAGCAATTGGGTTTGTGTTATTCGACGACATGGAAGATTTTACGCAAAGATCTTGGTGTAAAACCGTATAAAATACAGCTCCTGCAAGAACTGAAGCCGAACGATCTGCCACAACGTCGAATTTTTAGTGAATGGGCCCTAGAAAAGTTGGCAGAAAATCCGCTTTTTTATCGACAAATTTTGTTCAGCGATGAGGCTCATTTCTGGTTGAATGGCTACGTAAATAAGCAAAATTGCCGCATTTGGAGTGAAGAGCAACCAGAAGCCGTTCAAGAACTGCCCATGCATCCCGAAAAATGTACTGTTTGGTGTGGTTTGTACGCTGGTGGAATCATTGGACCGTATTTTTTCAAAGATGCTGTTGGACGCAACGTTACGGTGAATGGCGATCGCTATCGTTTGATGCTAACAAACTTTTTGTTGCCAAAAATGGAAGAACTGAACTTAGTTGACATGTGGTTTCAACAAGATGGCGCTACATGCCACACAGCTCGCGATTCTATGGCCATTTTGAGGGAAAACTTCGGAGAACAATTCATCTCAAGAAATGGCCCGGTAAGTTGGCCACCAAGATCATGCGATTTGACGCCTTTAGACTATTTTTTGTGGGGCTACGTCAAGTCTAAAGTCTACAGAAATAAGCCAGCAACTATTCCAGTTTTGGAAGACAACATTTCCGAAGAAATTCGGGCTATTCCGGCCGAAATGCTCGAAAAAGTTGCCCAAAATTGGACTTTCCGAATGGACCACCTAAGACGCAGCCGCGGTCAACATTTAAATGAAATTATCTTCAAAAAGTAAATGTCATGGACCAATCTAACGTTTCAAATAAAGAACCGATGAGATTTTGCAAATTTTATGCGTTTTTTTTTTAAAAAAAGTTCTCAAGCTCTTAAAAAATTACCCGTTATGACTGATCTAGAGAACTTTTGGACCGATTTGGCTGATTTGTCAAAAATTTTGGGAAAATCCACCGGAAAAGTCGGAAAATCTGAAAATCGACAAATGATGTGTTTGTACAAGATTTCACACGTATTCGATCCAGATGGTCTTTTAGAAGAGAAAAATTGTAAAATCTGAGTGGAAAACTTGGAAGATTCTGGAAAAGCCTAAAGAAAATTGATTTTTTTTTCAAACGCATCAGTTGAGAATGGTTTGCTTTGGCTCAATCTGTTTTTGCTGTATTTGCAATTGCTATGAGATGGTTGATATGAGAGATTGCGTTGAGATGTATGTCAAGATCAAAACTGAGCGTTTAAACTTCATTCGCTTCAATCAATCAAAACTACTATCCGAGCAGCACATTCATCTGCGAGATGCCATCGCTTTGGACGGCGATGCAACCTGCAACTAACGTCGGTCAATTGACCATTTGTTCATCACTTTTACATGCAATCAAAAAGAGCCTGAAATTACCGGTAATCTACTGCCTGGACAAACTTCCAGCGATCGCAACGACATCACCGCACGTGTGTTTAAGCAAAAACTCAGAACGCTAATGGACTTCATCGTTAAATATATGGTTTTCGGACAGCCACGCTGCTGCATGTACTCAGTACAGTAGCAGAAGCGTGAATTACCACATGCACACATTCTGCTATGGTTAATTGAGAAAATCACACAAGATCAAGTCGATTCAATCATCAGCGCCGAAATACCAGATCCAGAAGCAGACCCGGTGTTGTTTTCGCTAGTCGCAACAAACACGATTCACGGTCCGTGCGGAGATCATAATCCGTTGCTGGCATACATAATTAGTGTCAATAACAGTTATCTCCTACATATATCGGCGTCGTTGACAAGAAGATCGTGGCAGAACAGTCACTTTGACGGTGAAAGGAAAAGATGTCTTGGTCGATAATCGCTGGATCGTTCCGTATTTCAAGCTTCTATCGACAAAAATCGCAACACACTGCAATGTTGAATACTGTAACTCCATTAAGTCCAATAAATATGTTTGCAAATACGTGAACAAAGGTAGCGGCCAGGCAGGTTATGTCAGTTGCAATTAGACGATATGGCGTATTTTCGCATTTGCATTATACACGAACGTCACCCCACTGTTCAACATTTTGGTACATTTTGAGAATGAACAACGTATCTATTTCACGGAAGCTAATGCAGTACAACGAGCAGAATGATCACCAGCTACAACACTCACGAATTTCTTCAAAATTTGCCAAAGCGATCCGTTTGCACGTACATTGCTTTACTGGGAAATGCCACGCTATTATACTTGGAAAGAAAGGCCAACCTGTTGCAGGGCACGTCGTTGTGTATTTTACTGATGCTCTTGGTCGTGTGTACACCGTTTCTCCACGACAAGACAAAGGCTTCTATCTTCATTTGCTTTAGTTCCATGCTCGTGGTCCTACTTCGTACTATAGATGGAACCGCGTCGTACCATAAATGATGTGTTGTGCGCCACTTATCAAGAAGCTTGTCAACGTCTGAATTTGCTGGAAAACGACTCACATTGGGACTCTTGAAAATCAAATTCGTACATTGTTCGCGATCATCATAGAGACGTGTCATCCATCTAGCGCATTGGAATTGTGGAACAAATACAAGGACGGGATGGCCAACGACATTTTGCATCGAGTTCGCACTGCAACATCGAGAGATACGCAACAAAGCATTGATTATGATCGAAGACATGTTGCATTCTTATGTGCGATAGCTATTTGTCGAAATTGGGCATGCACCAATTCGTTCGATGCACGATGCATTTAATCGTGAATTGTAACGAGAGCAAGTGTACGTTCGAGATTCAATAAGCCAAATACGAACGAATGTCCCGCTTTTGAATGCACAGCAAAAGAACGTGTACGACGCATTGATGAAGGCAGTTGACGAATAAGGAAACAACGGAACATTCTTCCTCGATGCTCTCGGTGGGACAGGTAAACCCTTTCTGGAGAGGGATTTTGTACGCTATTCTCATGAGAATTTGAATGGTAAACGTTTACAAATTCTCATGAGAATTTTGTGAGAATAGCGTACAAAATCCCAATGCCCATTTCATTGCTTTTGGCCACAATTCGCTCGAGATCTCAAATAGCGTTAGCCGTTGATCAACGGGAATTGCAGCCACATTGCTTGACAGCGGCCGAACGGCACATACTGCGTTGAAGTTGCCGATGAATATCCAAACGAGTGACAAACCAGTGTGCTCAATTGCCAAGAACTCGGCGATGGCTAAGGTATTGTAAGAATGCAAAATCATCATCTGGGACAAATGGACAATGACACATAAACGATCACTGGAAGCGTTCAATCGAAAGATGAAGGATTTAAGAAGTGACTCAAGACGTTTTAATGGAGCAATGATACTGCTGGCCGGTGATGTGAAGAAGTTGCAGTTGACCACAAACATGAGAGTCGCGTTACAGAACGACTCATCAACTACTGATTTTTCCAAACAACTGTTGGCGCTTAGCAATGGTCAAATTCCTGTTGATGTTTGAATGAAGAGGTAGGATCTATGAATATCATGCTGCGCAATCTTAACGCTCCGAGATTGTGCAACGGAACGCGATTGGCTGTGAAGAAACTGATGAACAACGTGATTTAAGCGACGATCATCAAGGGCAAATTCAAAGTAGAGGATGTTCTAATTCTGAGAATTCCTCTGATTCCAACTGACATTCCGTTCGACTTCAAGCTCATTCAGTTCCCCGTTCATTTCGCGTTCTCTATGACGATTAACAAATGGCAAGGCAATCGTTGGGAGTCTTCTGAATAAATCTGGAATTTCCGTGTTTTTCTCATAGTCAGTTGTACTTCGCTTGTTCGAGAGTTGGCAAACCATAATCGTTGTTCATTTACGCGCCGGTCAAAAAAACCGAAAAATATTGTTTACCACAATGCATTGTATTGATTCCATTTAATTCCTCTCGAATAAAATACATTGAATTATTTTTAATTCTAACGACATTTCATTCACTTTTCAATACATTATGCCGCACTTATGGTTGCGTTCGTTCGTTCTGACAATTTTTACGAAAAATCATATTGCTCAAAAATTACGATTTTTTTCTTCTGGATTTTTCCACAAGAGATGAATGGTCGCAAAAAGGACCAGACGAACAAACGCAACCATAAACCTACCTTTAGTGTTGAATGCGATGTAAAAGTGAACGGAATGGCCGTTCAACTCAATAGTCTATTGAGAATTGAGTTGAGTTGTTTGATTTGTTCCTCTCATCAAAATCAATTTTCGTGAAGGACACGAACGAGGTTCGCAGGGTCAGCTAGTTTAATATAAAGCAACATTACCGACAAAAACTAGGAAGAAAACGAAACCTAAAAACAGAAAATACATGCAAAGTTTCAGATCATAATTTATGTTGGATAGATAGATTTCTGAAAATTTATCAACCAAATATGAAATCCCGGGTTTCTACTAGGAGAGTACGTTTATTGTAATACCGTTTACATATTCCGGTTACCCGATGTTTTGACACATTTAGAATGTTAGTGACCATATGCTTTGGCAAACCCGTACCAGATTTCCATTTATTTTGCGAATGAAAAGTTCGATAAAATATTTTCTAGCTATCGTTGATCCGCAGCCTGCTTACGATTGGTTCTGTTCGGTGGTTTTATTTTGCAGCTAGTGAGAAGAAATTTGTCGTTTTCAATTTTATTTTGCAAATTATGAAACGATTTCGAATATTGCATTGCGTCTTTGCCGTTTAGTTGCAAGTAATTAAATATTTTATCAACGTCATGCTTGCAAGTTGGTATTTTCGGCGGTTTTTTGTATCTATTACAGAAATACTAAATAATTACCTGTTTAATTTCCCTTGTTCCCTTTTCCAACTACTCTTATTCATCGTTTACTTTCGAGGTTTACAACCCCTTTCATCAACACTCATGGCCATTTCTAAATTTTCCACTTATTTGTATTTTTTAGTTTTATTTTTTTCCAAAAATTCACTTTGGAAGTTAAGCTTAAAATATTGCCAATGCATAAGGACTACCTTTCTCGACTAGAGACGCGAATAAACTATTATAAAACAATATGAACACTACTAACCATAAAGTAATAACGGTAAAATTGTAATTTGTTGGAATTACGGTTTGGAAGGAAGGAATTGTTGATTTTTGAATATGACTTTAATTATAAAGCTTTTACATATAACCACGATTTTAAAGTCTAATTTTCTATAGGAAGCCCCATTTTTGCAAATCAAATTCGGAATGAACGTACAGATAAAGTTGCCATCTTTCGTTTGGCTTCTATAAATAATATTTATATTTGCCGCATAAAAAATACAACTGCTTCCAACGATACAACGGTCGGTTTGAGTACTAAGGAGATTCGACGTATTTTGTGGCATTCTTTGAGACTTTGGAAAATATAAAAATAGAGAGATTCGCGGATTTATTGTGAAAGCACGCAAATACATGGTTTCTCAGATGCAAGTGAGGTAGGTTATTGTGTCGTTCTTTCCAGCAGATAATAAACAAGGAGAAATTTTGGTAAAAAGGTTTCCGTGCCTTGACTACAGCTGAGTGCGTCACATTTGTTTACAGAACTTATGTTCTCGATGAAAGAAACAATAGCAATGTGATATGCATGGACCAATTGAATGATATAAAAGTGGCTAAAATTGGGTTTCAAATATAAAATGTACCAGTTGCCAAAATGTCTGGGACCGGCGCTGACCTCTAAACACTTTAAACAAAACAATATTCGTGAGATAGCCCAATTCAACCATAGCGATGCTAATTAAATGACATAAACACTTTACCAAATAAAGCTGGAAGCTCACGTATTTACACCAGAATTTATCTCGTGCGTAAATTTTGCAATGTTCACATCCGTACGAGTAAATAAATAATTTTTTTTTTTATTTACATTTTTCGTTTCATAAATTTTGATTAGAATATTTTTTTTCTTTATTTCTTACACAAAATCGTTTGATAATGTTTTCATATACGAGCATTGTATATTATAAGTGTACTCTCGCCTGTTATTCATTTTGGTTATCACTTCAAAAAAAAAAAAATATTCAAATAAAAATATTTGCTTTTCTTGTTTGAAAATCATAACTCATGGAAATTTACCAAAAAATTATTTAATTTTAACTTTTTTTTTTTGGTTTTGGTTTCTTGATAAAACCAAATTACTGTACTCGTGTGTTTGTATTTTTGTTATTCTGTTTTGTAATTAGATAAGATTTGTCATTTGGTTAAGTAATGCGCGCTTTTTTTAATTTTTTAAGTACGCGATGTTAAATGTGATATGCCGTGCCCGTTTCACCACTGGTGTACGTTAAACAATGCGCATTTCAGTTTTATGCATTTTGTAATTGTAAGTGTGTTTGTAAGACAGTCAAAATCAAAAATGAATCGAACATTTTAGATTTTTAAGCTCTAGATAAAACTAATTAGTGTTTGGGGGTTAAGAGATCTGAAAAATGCTCAAAAAATTAAAAGCGTTTTCGGAACAGAAAAGAGGCCTGGGGCTTACTACTTCGATATTTTCTAAAAATTCAATTTATGGATTTATTTTTGGTCTGTAAACGTTATTGAAATCTTGAACGACTCCAAAAAAGAACAGAAAATAATTTTTATGCTCGTCTGTGCGAGTTGAATTTGTTTTCGACATTCTACTTCTATTTTTAATTCGGATCTTTTAGGACCGTTGCGTGGAGGGGCTCGAGAACCTGCCATAGGACATCAGTTTCAGAGTACTTTATACTAGGTGGTATATAGGGCTGTCGTTTATCGTTGAAAACGTCTTTATATTTTCAAAATATAAAAATTCGTTTCTGACCTTTCTGTGCAGATTGTGGTAACATTCTGGAAATTTATCCTCCAAATCTAATTTTAAAAGCCAGAGCCTATACAATAGTATTTTTACAATTATAATTGAAGGAGCCAAAAATTCTAATGGTTCAAAAACTGAGGCAGCGGATGTTACTTGGCCTTTCGTTACTTCTGTATTTTTCTCGGGAGACACCCATTGAACGCCAATGTTATATCCCTTTAGTGATTTACTAACACAATTGTGCGGGAAGAGCAAAAGTACCAAGTCAAAAATTAGTTTTGTATGTTTTTTGAACCAACTTACACATTTGTGAATTCCTTTTTAACTTATTTTCGTCCGAAAAAAAACACCATATCTATACACACAATTGTGTTGGTTTTACTTCAAATCAAGCAAAATTTTTTATCAACAACGCCATTACATACTATGGTTTTTTACTCACACATTTGTGTTGGTTGGACTAAAACTGAGCCAATTTTTTTGTTTTCTTGGTTGAAAAAGGGATATATCATCAGCATCACTGTGGAAATACCAGTATCACTACATGATATTGTTTCGTTTATCTCATTGAAAATTTTACATTAGATTAATATTTTCTTAATATAAAACTTCATGCGCGTGAAATATTTCCTTACTTTATCCTAAGTTAAAAAAAATTTAGGAAAGGAAATATTTCACACCTCTGTATACCGGAATGAAATAATTCCTAAAGAAATCTTAAGTAAAAAATCGTGTTTGTGTATTAGTAAATATACGCCAAAACAAACATTTAGGCGAAACTAGTTAAATATGCGATTTTGAATAATTGGTTCTACTGATAGATTTAAAATTTCAAAAACTGCTACAATTATATTTAAAAATAAAATAAAACATGAATAAATCGGCAAGACGTAAGAATAAGCTTAAAATACGAGGGCAAATCAAAAAGTCTTGCAATATCATATGAAAAAAAAGAGTGAGTGAGACAGCAATATTTTTATTTTTCGACATAATCTCCTTTAAGGTTTATACATTTGTCACATCGATCAATTAACTTGCCTAAACCCTCTAAAAAAAAAGATTTCTTTTGCTCCATAAAATATTCATTTACAACAGACTGTACTTCATAGTCACTGGAAAATTTCCGGCCCCTTAGTGTTTTTTTCAAATTGGGAAACAGAAAGTAGTCACTGGGTGCCAAGTCTGGATTTTACGGTGGATGCGGAATTTCCACGAAGCCGCAGTCCTCTAATGCAGCTTGAGCAATATTAGCCTTGTGCACGGGTGCATTGTCGTGAAGAAGCAAGATTTTTTCCTAACTTTCCTTGGCCGTTTTTTCCGGATCGCTTTTTTGAATTTTCGCAAAATCTCTGCGTAATATATGCCTGTGATTGTGGTTTTCGTTGGCATATAATCGATTACCAAAATTCCTTCAGCATCCCAAAAAATTGTTGCCAAAACCTTACCAGCAGACGGTTGAGTTTTGAATTTCTTTGGTGGTGGTTCACTACGTTTAATCCATTGCATCGATTCTTGTTTGGATTCCGGATCCCAGTGATGAAGCCATGTTTCATCGCCTGTTATTATGTTATCCAAGAAATTTTCTGGATCTTCTTTGTACATATCTAAAATCGCCTTTGAAGTTTGAACGCGCATTTTTTTTTGTTCTGCATTCAACAAACGGGGAACCCATCGCGCACTTACTTTCGACATGTGAAGGTGGTCATGTAATATAGTATATGTGGTACCGTATGAAAGAGAAAGTCTCCACGCTAACTGCGGAACAGAAATACGCCGGTCCTCCAATACAATAGATTCGGCCAAAATTACGTTTTCATGGCTAATGGCATCTGCTGGCTGACCCGAGCGGTTGTCGTCTTCTAATGACTCCCGACCACTTTTGAATAATTTTACCCACCTTGTTCCTGTGGCATATGATGGTGCAGATTCGCCGTAAACTTTTGATATATAGTTGAATATATAAATTGCATTTCGTCCATCTTTACAGAAAAATTTAATAACGGCGCGATATTCAATTTCATTCATTTTAAGAAAAATTCAAAACACATGTTACTAAATTGACAAAAACAAACGAACTGTAAAATTTACATCGAAATGTTCTTCTAGAAGTTTCATCGCGATAAAAAATGGTTTTGAAAAATATATTGTTGTCTCACTCACTTTGTTTTTTCATATGATATTGCAAGACTTTTTGATATACCCTCGTATGAATATTAAAAGTTGCTTGAAATTCGAAAGAATACGAGTCGAGATTGTGGGAGGTGGTCATCGATCTCAATATGTTTTTATGTTAGATCAGTCAGATATCGGAATGGTGATTTTTTGAACTTTGCCATAGTTCGGGAATTGCCAAACATGGCTCAGAAGCTTATCATTGCGGTTTAAATAATTTTTACAGACTTTGTAGTTTGTACTTAATAAAGACATTTTTATTAATCACTTGTTTTTTGTTTCGCAGTTATTTTGAATAATTTTCAAAAAGTTTAAAAAATCACTCGATCGATTTCGACTTGTTAGGTCATCATCAGGAGTATCTACTGATTTGTGTTAGTAAAAAATTTTGTTATATAGTAGAAAAAAGCAAAATATAAATAAAAGAAGGAGGGCAAAAAATAAAAAATAAGCAATAAAAGCAAAATATAAATAAAAGAAGGAGGGCAAAAAAAAAAAAAAAAAAAAAAAAAAAATTATAAAAAATAATAAATAATAAATTATAATATAATAATTTTTAATCTACGGATCGCGCAGGTGTGCGATGAGTCATAGGCTGAGTAACAAAATTCAAGGTATATTATTGCGTACGTGAGTATAGAAAAGGGCGGGATCTGTAATTGGTGAGAACCGGATTTCTCTCTGTTCGTTAAGGATATTTTGGTTAAGAAATATTGATTTTCTAATTTCGTAAGATTCTAAGGTTGTTTTTTTTTTTTTTTTTTTTTTTTTTGCCCTCCTTCTTTTATTTATATTTTGCTTTTATTGCTTATTTTTTATTTTTTGCCCTCCTTCTTTTATTTATATTTTGCTTTTTTCTACTATATAACAAAATTTTTTACTAACACAAATCAGTAGATACTCCTGATGATGACCTAACAAGTCGAAATCGATCGAGTGATTTTTTAAACTTTTTGAAAATTATTCAAAATAACTGCGAAACAAAAAACAAGTGATTAATAAAAATATCTTTATTAAGTATTAGTGTGTTTCGCCAAGTGCCTACGGCCAATAGCGTAAAAAGTATTTGTAGTTTGTCCTAACTTGTCTAAAACCCAACAACAACGTTTCCAATTAATAATAAAATTTAACATTGTAAAATACTGTTACGATTTTGCCTTGTCACTCAAGGTTCGAATCACTGGATTGTGAATAAATACAATTGCTTCAAATTTGAACTTACACAATTTATTATACAGAATTTACACAAAATTCACAATTAATTATTATAATTATAACACACTTTTTAATTATCACTTTAATAATCTTTCTATTTAACCTTCACTGTATCACGTTTAAAATAATACTCAGCATTCCACATCAACGCGCGCCTTTATATACCAAAATATTTGTTTCTAGAATAATGCTAAATGCGCAGCAAATATGTTAGTATAGAAATGACGCCTAAATGTTGAACCAAATCATAAATGTAATTGAACAATTAATGAAATTAACTTATTCCATTCTAATCTAGGTGTCACCGTAACACTACCCCCACCTAAGCCTGTTCGTCCCGAACAGGATCCAGATCACCTCCTCTATAGAGCGCCAAGCGCTCTAATTGCACCACCTTTGGTTTACCTCTCCGTCCTTTCTGTATGCGATAAACCACATCGTTCAACTTTTTAATGACAGTGTAAGGTCTTTCCCATGTGGGTTGCAACTTCGGTGATAATCCCTTCTGCCGTTGCGGGTTGGAAAGCCATACCAGTTGTCCTTCCTCGAAGCCTTGATTATTTGCTCGTATGTCATATCGAGCTTTCATTCGATCACTTGATATTCGAATTCTTTCCCGTACAAATTGATGTATTTCATTGAGTTCCTCTTTCATCCGGTCGACGTAATCCTGTCCGCATAGAGCTGCTGATGGAACAGCCCCAAACTTTAAATCTCCCGGTAATCGCAGGTTGTTCCCAAATATGGTTTTAGCTGGTGTCAGTCCTGTTGTGTCATGTACTGCTGATCGGTAGGCCATCAGGAACATTGGTATATGTCGATCCCAGTTACGTTGGTTCCTTTCCACAACCTTTGCTAGATATTCCTCCAATGTGCCATTGAATCTTTCCACCATACCGTCCGACTGTGGTTGTAAAGGCGTCGTTCTTGTTTTATTGATTCCAAGCATTTGACATATCTCCTGAAATACCACCGATTCGAAATTCCTTCCTTGATCCGTGTGAATTTCCATCGGTACTCCAAATCTGCTAATCCAATTGTTGACCACGGCATCAGCTATTGTTGTTGTCTCCTGATAGGGTATGGGGTACACTTCCGGCCATTTGCTGAAATAATCCATTATTACCAGCACATATTTATTTCCGCTCTCGGTGGTCGGAAATGGCCCCGCCACGTCCATTGCAATTCTCTCAAATGGTGCCCCAACATTATATTGTTTCATGGTTCCACGGCTTTTTCGTGCTGGTCCTTTTACTGCCGCACATTGGTCACATCTTCGACACCATTCTACTACTGACTGTCTACATCCGGACCATTAGAAACGTTGGCGAATTTTGGCTAGTGTTTTATTAATCCCTAGGTGACCTCCACTTGCTCCTCCATGATACTCCTTGAGGATTTCCGCTATCCGATCTTTTGGCACCACTACCAACAATTGTTTTACTTTACCATCCGTGCTTTCCCACTCTCGTTTTAAACATCCATTTTCTATGTGGAGGCTATCCCATTGAGCCCAATAAGCTTTTACAATGGGAGTTTTCCCAGCTATCTCACTCCATGTGGGCCGGTGTTCCTTTTCCTTATGTTTTATGATGAATAATAGGCCAGCACCCCGTAATAGCTCCTTCTTGATCATTTCATCAGTCCATTCCTCATCAGGTAGCACTTGCATGAGCCGAATATCGATGATGTTTTCCTTACCCTCCACTCACCCACAATGCTTGCATTCCACGGGACATGGCCTTCTTGAAAATGCGTCGGCATTTCCATGTGCGCTTCCCTTCCGATGTTCAATTTGGAAATTGTAGCTTTGAAAACGTTCGATCCAACGTGCTACTTGTCCCTCAGGATTTTTGAATTGTAACAACCAGTGCAAAGCTCCATGATCCGTCCGTAGAAGAAATTTTTGGCCATAGAGATACTTACGGAAGTGCTTAACACATTCCACTATAGCCAACAACTCTTTCCGTGTTACACAATAATTCCGTTCCGGTTTTGATAACATCTTGGAGTAATATGCAATAACTCGCTCCTCACCATTTGTTGCCTGTGATAATACTCCTCCTATACCATCATTACTTGCATCGGTGTCCAAAATGAATTTAACGTTGGGTATAGGGTATGCGAGGATTGGTGCTTCGCATAATCGTCGTCTTAGTTCGACAAATGCCTCTTCCTGATCATCCTTCCATTCGAATGCCTTGTTCTTCCTGGTTAACTCGTGTAAACTCTTTGCGATGGTGGCGAATCCTGGCATAAATCGTCTATAATAGGTGCACAATCCAAGGAAGCTCCGTAATTCATGTGAGTTTTTAGGTCGTGGCCATTCCTTCACTGCTGCGATCTTATCTTCATCGGTATGGATTCCATTAGTTGTTACCTTATGACCCAAATATTTTACTTCCGTTCTAAATAGTTTACATTTCCTTGGGCTTAGCTTCAATCCAGCGGCCTGTATCCGATCCAAAACCTCTGCCAAATTCTTTAAATGCTCGTCGAAATCCTTGCCCATGACGATGATGTCGTCCAAATATACGAGGCACGTCCTCCAATGTAATCCCTTTAGTACGCGCTCCATTAGCCGTTCAAAAGTCGCAGGGGCGTTACATAATCCGAATGGCATAACGTTAAATTGCCATAATCCGTTACCCACACTGAATGCCGTTTTCTCGCGATCTTCCTCCTGGACTTCCACTTGCCAATAGCCGCTTTGCAGATCTAATGTCGAAAATATTCGAGCACCCGATAATGTGTCTAACGTGTCATCGATCCTTGGCAATGGGTAACTATCCTTTTTCGTCACAGCATTTAATTTTCGGTAATCCACGCAGAATCTCATGCTACCATCCTTTTTCTCGACTAACACCACTGGTGAAGTCCATGGACTGCTTGATGTTTCGATTACTCCTGCTGCTTGCATATCTTTTACCATTCGATCCACTTCTCCTTGCTTTGCCAATGATAATCTCCTGGGTGGTTGGCGAATCGGCATTTCTGCTCCTGTATCTATTCGATGTTTTACCATTGTGGTTCTCCCATTATTGTCCGATGTACTGCAGAATATTGGCATGTACCGCTCGAGCAATTGTTTTGCCAAATTTTTCTGTTCCATCTGTAAGATCTTCGGTCCATTTCTCCATGAGTTGATCTATAATCTCTTTCTGCACTTGCGAGTTAGCCGTGTTAATCGGATTTTTCTGCTCGCACTTCACTATCGCAGATATTTCTTCACATTTTCCGATTATTGTCCCTTTCTTGATGGTTTTCGTCTTATCCGAGAGATTTAGAGTCCTAATTGGTACTCTATTATCGTTGTCTGGTTTCACTAAAACTTTCCCGATCATAATTTCTCTGGCTCCGCTCTCCGCTTCATTGGCTTCCACAACCCACAACCTGGGTGGCCCAGAACCTCCCTCCAATCTTGCCCATACTATTGTTTCCGAGTTCGGTGGCAGCTTCTCCCGATGATCCATTATAATTTGCCTGCCGTTTCTCCTATAACGGCGCTAACGTGAAGTGGCAACTCGATATTATCGTAGGTTAATACACCTCGTCCAACATCCACCACGAAGCCATTCGTTCTCATGAAGTCCATTCCCAAGATGACTTCGTCTACAATATCTGCAACCAGCACCTCGTGTGGAAAGTGATTTCGTCCAATCCTTATTTTTACGACCTTTTCCCTTTTATTGCTGAATTTTCTCCAGTCACCGTTTGTAATTTCATGCCATTAGCTGGTTCCATAATTCCATCGATAATATCCTCACGAACAATCGTATGTGTTGCTCCCGTATCCAGCGTGATCATGCATTTCTTCCCATCAATATCGGCTTCAATTGTTAAGCTGTCACCGTTCCTTGATATTCTCGAAACATGGATGAAGGTTGTGGGGCAATCGGTTATGGGAGTCAGCTTCTGCCCCTGCAAACTGACTCTTTTTAGTTTAACGACTCCGCTGTCGTCTGACACTCCTTTCTGGATTCTATCTGCTCCTCGTTTGATCTACGCTTCATAGGAGATGGCGACCTTGCTCGTTTCTTCCTAATCTCCCAACAGTCCCGTGAGATGTGACCCATTCTATCACATACCCAGCATTTAATCCTGCCACTTTCATCTCTGAACCTTGTCGTAGCCCGCGCAGTGTCTATTCTGGAATCAATCTCCACTCGACGAATTTTCATTGCTGGTTTGATGATGGTTTGCGCAGTTTCGGTTGTTAACGCACAAGCGATGGTTTCCGTGAAAGTTGCCTTAGGTGACAACATCACCGCTCTGCGCGTCTCAGGATCTCGAATACCGTCAATGAATGCATCCATTTTAATTCGCTCCATGTAATCGGCCGACATATTTGAATGTACTAAATGCGCGAGCCGCTCAATTGCCGATGAAAATTCCTGTAGCGATTCTCCTGCTCTTTGGTATCGACCCTTCAATTCCATGCGATAGATTTCTCGTTTGTGGTCACTTCCGTATTTTCGGTCTAACGCCTTCATAATTCCCATGTAAACGTTCCGTTCCTGCTCAGGAATGATTTGTAGTGTTTCTGCCGCTTCGCCTTTAAGAGCCACAATTAACGCTGCAACACATTGTTCTTTAGTCCACTGATTTTGCTTAATCGCCGTTTCGAATTGGAACTTAAAAATACTGAAGGATGTTGTTCCATCAAATGTTGGTAGTTTTATTTTAACTGCATTAACTGTCTGGATCACTTGACCTGTTGTTCCATTTGACTTGACATCTTGGAGCTCCTTCTCGAGACGTTTGACTTCCGTTTGTTCTTCCTTTTCTTTCTTGTCCACACTGATCTCATCCGTGTTGCCCTCCTCGAAATCATACACATCTGGATTTAAACCGTCCTTCTCCATGGCCTCACGTAGTCGCTCCACCAAACTAGCTTTTGTGCCTTCACTGGCCAAACCCCGCCGTGTCAGTTGCTCCTTTAATTGCGCAAGCTTTAATCCATAGAGAATCATTTTCCTTATTATTCACAATCCCACCGCTGTCACCAATTGTTACGATTTTGCCTTGTCAATCAAGGTTCGAATCACTGGATTGTGAATAAATACACTGCTTCAAATTTGAACTCACACAATTTATTTACACAACACAATTTATTATACAACACAAAATTCACAATTAATTATTATAATTATAACACACTTTTTAATTATCACTTTAATAATCGCTTTAATAATCACTTTAATAATCTTTCAATTTAACCTTCACTGTATCACGTTTAAAATAATACTCAGCATTCCACGTCAACGCGCGCCTTTATATACCAAAATCTAGAATAATCCTAAATGCGCAGCAAATATGTTAGTATAGAAATGACGCCTATATATTGAACCAAATCATAAATGTAATTGAACAATTAATGAAATTGACTTATTCTATTCTATTCTAGGTGTCACCGTAACATTATGTCGGGAAAATAAATATTGTTACGGTGACACCTAGATTAGAATAGAATAAGTCAATTTCATTAATTGTTCAATTACATTTATGATTTGGTTCAATATATAGGCGTCATTTCTATACTAACATATTTGCTGCGCATTTAGGATTATTCTAGAAACAAATATTTTGGTATATAAGGGCGGGTATATATTGGTATACACTGGGTTTAATATTCAAAAGTTGTATAGGTAAAAATCGAAGAAAAAACTACAATCATATGACACTTCTAAGTGGTAACAACTTAAGAAATATAAAAAACGCAAAATAACAAAAACCCTCTACGGTTACAGCGTTGACGTGGCAGAGCGGCTTAATCAATGCATCTAAAGATAAAACAACGCAATCTTTATCTTGAAACTTATGTAACCAGTCATAGCAATAATGATAACCTTCTGCGCCTTGTTTGACCATTCCAGAACTATGACAAAATTCTTAAAATCGCTTTGAACATAGTCATCTAATAGATCTAACATAAAAACATAGTGAGATCGATGACCACCTCACAAAATCTTCCGATTTGTATTCAGTGGAAATCCGAAAATCTAGTGACCGCAAATGTATTTGTTTATAGGCGGATTTAGTACCTATCACAAGTATCATAGGATAAAGGATTTTTATATGGCAGATAACCTCTAAAACGCTTGAATATTAAACAACGTGTTTCCCTAGATTTCTCGGGAAAGTCAAAGTAAAAACTCTTTTCCCAAAAGTTGTAACTTTTTAGAAGTATCTTAGGATAAAGGATTTTTACTTCGATATTAACCTAAACAATTTTGAATGTTAAACCCAGTGTTCGCCTAATTTTTCCGAAAAACTCATGTTTTCTAATAACGGATGGGTCTAGTACAAACTGAAAATACCTACTCTGGGAGTTGTAAGCTCTTAGCAGTCTTAGGATTGAGGGTTTTTACTTGGATTTTTACCTTTACAACTTTTGAATATTAAACCCAGTATTCCCCAAATTTTTCCGGAAAATTCATGGGTTATAGTTTGTTTGTGTATCGCCATGGACATAGTCATTTAATAGATCTAACATTAAAGCATAGTGAAATCGATGACGACCTCTACAATCTAGACTTGTATTCTTTTGTATTCTAAGTAGGTTTAATAATACATATTTATATGTTAAGCTATTCTTGTTTTATACCGACATAACCATATTTTTTTAAATTTTAAATATAATTGTAATGATTTTTGGATATGTTAAAGCTATCGGTAAGCCCAATTATTCATAAATGCATATATAACTTTACAAATATTTATATTTTTTGTTGTGAAAGTAAATCTTTAAGCTCTTGCTATGTAAAACATAGTTTCGCCTAAATGTTGATTTTTGATGTACTTTACTAATACATATACAGATTTTTTTTACTTAGGATTTATTTAGGAATTATTGACGAGGTGTTGAGTACTTGATACTACTGAAGTTAGCAGAAAATTGGGCAGAAAAAACTGCATTATTGACACTAGAACCGAAATTTAAAAAACAAAAAACTACTTTATTGACACATAAAACCTGCATTATCGACTTTTTGGGTGAAATTTATATAAAGCTTCATTACCGACACAATCTTCTAAAATTTGAACAAAACGAAACCTAAGCGGATTAAAATTTTAGACTTGGGCCTAAAAACACACAATGGATAGATAAATTTCCGAAAATTATCAACCAAGTATATAAAATCTAGTTTTTGGCGTGAAATGATTTATATTCTGAATAATATATCCCGCTTATACGACAAATGACAAATGTTATAAATGAATAATGTTATATTCGTAATATTTGAATTTAGATCATATCAAAAAGAAATAAGATTTCAGAGATGGTTGAGGATTTTTACAAATCTAACTATGATCCCACATAAACTTTTGACCGAAACTTTACATGGATATTTTGTTAGGCCCGAGGCTTAAAATATATCCCGCTCATACGAAAAAATAATTTTTGAATATATATCACTTCACAGGAAAAGGAGATTTTAAGTGTTCGTCACTCCAGCCGGAAACATATCAGCCGGAACCATATAATCTATGGCACAAGTAGATTGAACCGAAACCATACGATCTACAGCCAAACCAACTATGGCACAAGAAGCTCAATGGATCATGGTGCGCTATATGATTTTTCAGCCGGGACCTAATAATTCCACCTGCAACCTATTAAAGCCAGCCGGAACCATACGCTCTACACCCAAACCAACTATGGCATAAGAAGCCAAAATCTATTGTGCATCATTATGCACAAAATGTTTTTTTCAGCCGGAACCATATAATTCTAGCACAACTTTATAATTCCAGTCGGAACCTAATAAATGTCGCGTTTTTTAATAAATTTGGTTAGCGGCTATCCAGATACAACAATAAACATATTGGGAAATTGTAGTTTTTGCGATTGTATAATACAGGGCGCTAGTTAGTATGAAGAATTAGAATTTTTTTTGCTATTCAGAACTGTCATTTTCATTATTTGTTTGTTTATCGAAATATATAAATGGAGGAACAGGTAAATAGAAAAAATTTTTATAAATTCATAAAAATAATATGTAAATAAATTTTCGTATTGTATGCAAGTGACAGAGATGAATTTGATTTATTTTCATTCCGTGACTGATCATTTCGTCAATTGGGAAATTTATTTGGCGGGAAGGATTATCTAAAGTGGCCAAGTCTCGAGGAAAGTAAAATCCAGGCGAGAATGTTTGAACGGAACACCGGCAGGATTATTTTAATAGAAAAAAGTTTTGCAGCGTATCCTTGCAAGTGGTAGTATGGATGCAAAGAAAAGATTCATTGATGTATCTTGTGGTGAACTTGGATCACTGCATGATGGCAGAGTTTTAAGGCGTTGTGATATTTTTAAATGTTCCGAAGAAAATATGAATCAACTTTTCTCTCCAAATACGTTCATCCTTGGAGATAGTGGATCCTCCTTTTAAGGACAATGGAACGTTATTAGACTCCAATAAAAATTTCAACAAAATGCACTCGAAAACCGGCGTGATAATTGAAAATGCTATTGGCTTGTTAAAAACACGGTTTCGTCGAGTGCTTTATTTTACAGAACAAATAGATTTGCCACAACTTACAAAATTTGTATATGCATTGTGTGTTCTGGCATGATATGTGTATTACGTTGAGTGTTTACGTTTTACGTTGAGTTTGAAGCTGCTGAAATACTTCCTCAGAGGTTATTTCAAGAGTTGTTGAATAACATAATATAAACCAAAAAAAAATTGTATTTCAATAAATAAATTTATAATTATAAAAATTTTAAAAAAATGGCGGTCTTGATTAATTTTCTCGTTTAAAGAGTCTTTCGTTTTGTTAAGGCATCCATAATTTCTTGGTGTCATCTGTTTTTCTCGTCATTTAAAAAAAAGAAATAGTTATTTTTTCTTCTCTGCTTCACATTTAAGCTTACGAGAGTATGAAATATTTGTAGTATTTACGGAGGAGTTCGGCGGAAGCTAGCGGAAGTTGAGGGGAAATTATGCGAGATTGGTTGGTTTGAGAGCTGAACGAATTAGAGGTGAAATTATTAGGTGTGGTTTGTGATATTGTAGTGGTTTAGTTAGAAGATGGGGAAGTGGATAGGGAATTAAGCAGGATTGGTGAATTTGTGATAGTTTATATGGGAGCTGATGTAAATATATAGGCGTTAAAGGTTGGTTTGAAGATGAATATGCAGGGTTGAAATTATCGGTCTACCTATGTCCTAAAATTTTATCTGATTCTTTGTAAAAAGGGATATAACTTGGAGAGACCTCCGTTTGCTCTTCTTTGTCTTTAGCTGATGCGTTTTGGTAAAATTTTGTATTTTTGTTTCCACCATAGTGGCATTTACTTCTGATTCTTAAATTTAAAAAAGCAATATGTTATAGGTATATCCATATTTGGAATAGTTAAAAATATATTTACCAGTACATCCATAGCCAACAAATCTACCAAATTTTGGTAAGCAAATTTGTTTTTTCCGACATGAACAAATTCGTTTATTCGAAGTTTGTACACTCAGAGAAAAACCAGTTATTGTTTCAATAATAAATCGTTATTAAAAAAATGTATTAGAAAATAGTAAAATTAACTATAAAGTTATTGGTTTTTATAATACAACTGGTTAAAAAAACAATTTTATATTTTTATCACAATAAAGTGAGTTTTATAATCGGCAGAAAGATTACTATAAATTTATTGATTTGTATAATAAAATGATTGAAACAAACAAATAAACTATTGAAATTATATTTTTTATAATTAAAACGCACTATTCTAGTTTACATATTTTTTTGAGTGGTGTTGCAACCATTTGCTTAGAGTGTACAATATTGAATAAATGAATGCCAAATAAAAATGTGATTACAAGATTATAACAGTTAACCATTAAACGGGACCTTTGATGAGACTATTTTTAGTGTTTTCTAAATAAACATGACAATAAGATATTACAGTTTTTTATAAATACATATGACAGATAAATAGATATAACAATATTATTCATAGAAATAGCATATTTCCATTACGCAATATCTTGCAATTCGGCAATCCCTCTGAATAAGTTTCCCCGAAATAAACATACCTGGCAATCGGCTCGTGGTACTCTAAGCACCACTTTTAGTAAGTTTTATAAAAACGTTTGAGGTACCTCTTTTCAACAATTTTCATCAACAGCTTTAGAGCTGAATACATTTTCCTGTAACTAGTACCCACCGCACTCGGTTTCTAAAACCCTTAACAGCAATTTCTAGCTTAAGCTTAAGAGCTGAGAAAAATAATTAAAAAAGAAACCCGGACTCCAACGGAAGACCCCAGAAAGGATTTTCCCGTTTCCCAACATCAGGACCCATCGCAATCAATTCCTCGTACTCCAAAACCTCTTCCTTCTAACTCTCTGAAAAATTTTTTTTCCAGCACTCGAAACCCATCTTTCAGCAATTTTTATCAAAAACGTATAAGCCAAGAAAAACATAAAAAGTAACCCAGGTTTCATTTTATCATCCGATTGGAATTTTCCCGAAATCAAGGGCCATCGCAATCGATTTCTGGCTCTCAAAAACTTCCTTTCAGAAATTTTCATTAACATCGTTTGAACCATTTCTCAATTCTTTGTTACAAACATTAAATTATTACTACATATACGCATAGACAATTCTAGAGTTAAAATAAATAAACAGATTTATTGAAAATAAAAATAACGGAAATTATAAAAAGTAATAATTTGAGCTATTGCGAACCTTATAGAAATTAATAATGTATGCTATTGGATTCAATATTAACGCTATAGAAACTAATAATCTGATATTTTAAATTAATATTGACCGTAATAGAATTAAATAATTTGAATTATTTTATTAATATTGAGCATTATAGCAACTAATAACGTGAGTTATTAATAATGAACTTTAGAAAGTGGGAAGTATGAAGCACGTTTATGGAGGTTTACTTATTCTCTGAAATTTGTAGGTGCTTGTGAAAATAAACAAAATGTTATTTAATTATAAAACTATATTGTATACATATTGCGAAATGTTAACATTTTGTGTAAAAAGGTAGTGGTATTATTATAAGCATGGAAGATTTAAATTGTAGTAATGATTTTATTACTGAATAAAATTTGGTGGTGGAAGACTAAATTCGGAAAATATTGTTCCAGAAGAACAGAATGTATTTTTGCCAATTGATTTTATCATGGCAATTGCCCGTCAAAATTTATAAACCATTAGAAGGTGAGTGTTTTATACGTGTACAGTGATAAAAATAATTTATAATAGAAATTCTTTTAAATTTAGTGTTTGTTTTTACCGTGGAATCTCTACAAAATTAACACAACGTTTTGAGGTAACATGCGATCGATCAGCAATTTGAAGCCAAAATCAAATTTAGAGAACGACTATTCGAATGGCGTAAATCTCACATAAGTAGCCACATTTCATGAAATTTATGATCCAAATCAATCAATGAAACAACTAAATTTACACCACTATTGTTAGTTTATGACGATGTATGGTTCGGGTCCATTTAAGATACTTTTGACAATTCCCATGCCAACGTGTCAAATATGTTATTTGCTAGCCATCTTCAAGAAGCAACTCGTTTTTCCTTCCACATTAAATTTACCGTGGTACGACCAAACATGAAATTGTTTCTTTAGCTTAAATCCGCTAGTTGGTATTGGAATAGTATATAAAAAGGATATTATGTAACTTATTGTTACTTAAACCAAAAAAATGTGTGCTAAATCGTATTTTCTTTAAACTCACTTATTTTGAGGAATTCTTTGAAAATTAATTTCACGTAGTTACGATAATTTGGTTTAGATTAAATAAAATGCCAAGAGGTGTTGCTAAATTGGACAGCCTAACACATTATTTGCTGCCGATCAAATATTTATTTATTATAAACTGATGCACAAATATTTGCTCTGAAATACTTTTTTGTTTGAAGGCGTTATAATTTAATAATTAAATTGGTTTTTTACAAGGTTATACAGTTGATTTAGATAAAGAACTGGCTACAGTACTGGTACTTCCACTGTTGAAGAATTGATTCCAGGAAACTCACCTTGACTATGTGACAATGTAAACATTTAATATAACATGCAATTTTTATAATTGTAGTTAATGTTTAATTTTATTTATTTATTTTTAGAACTAAGAAGAACTTCTAAAATGCAATACGAAAGGACTAATTATTTTATATTTCTACGAAAAAAATAATTATTTAAACAAATTATATGTATTTGATTTAGTTTCCTCTATCTATCTATTAATAATCGGGGTTTAAAGATTGATGAATTCTTAGCTCTGCAAAAGTTCGTAATAACCGAATTTGTAATTTTAATAGCTAAAAGTTATTTGTTCCGCGGACACAAATTGATTTCAATAATTCAAAAATAGTTTTAATAATAACAATATAATTTTTAGTTATTATCTGAAATATTTTGGAATTATTGAAACAAAATGGGATCCCGCTTTGACCCAAAAACTTTTAAGTATTAACAACAAAAATGTCGTTATTAGAATGAAGACTATGATGTTTATTGATAAAACAACTTAAGTGAATGCTAAAATAATTTATTAATTTTACTTTCAATAAATTTTAACTTATTGTTTTAAAAAATAAGTTATTCATTCTACCCGGAAAGTTATTACATTTTTTTGATTAAATTTTCAATAACTTAATAAAAATAATAATGAGATTTATTGTCGAAAATTCAATGTTGAAATTTATTAAATATATATTCAAAAATAGTATTTTTAATACCATTTTTTTCTGAGTGTAGCAATACAACAATGTCTTGGTTTCGTTCATGGTCCAAGTTTTCCGTTCCTACATGTTGTAATTGTAAATAAAAATAATAAATTAAATACTCACAGTTTTGTTAATTGTTTGCATTTTCAATTTTTTGTTATAATAAAGAATTTATGCACAATATTTTTCGTAAATTATCAAAAATGAAACGAGACTTTTGATTGTCAAATATGTTTTGGCTAGTGTAAATAAACAAAATAGATTATGAAGATAGTATTTTATTGTACTAAAACAAAATGGAGAAGGTACTAAAAAATTGCCTCCTAATTTTTGAAAGGGAAAATTTGGAACTTGGATTGCCGATTTGTATAAAAAGCAGGACTTTGGTATACAGCTAGTATGTTGTGTAATTGAAAACAATGAATTAAAAAAGATGAAGTGCGAATTAAAAATCAATTTCTGATCAAAACATATTGCATTAATGCAAATTTAGCGAGATCTATCGAAATTTATATTAAAACGCGATAAAAGTCGCCGGAACCATACCCTCTACAGCCAAACCGACTATGGCATAGGAAGCATAATGTATTGTACATCATATGATGTACACTATATGATTTTTCAGCTGGAACTTTATAATTCGTATTGTGCATTATTGTACAATAATAGTTTTTCTGAACCTTATAATTCCAGCCGGAACCTTATAAAGCCAGCCGAAACCATTCCCATTACAGCCAAACTAACTATGACACAAGATACCCAATGGATTGTGTATCATTGTGCACTATATGATTTTTCAACCGGAACCTTATAACTATAGCCGAAACCTAATAAAGACATCAAAGATCTCTTCTTTGTCGAGCTCGAGGAAGTCATAAATAACATACCGCACCACGACATTAAAATCATCGTGGGCGACTTTAATGCAAAAATCGGTAGGAGTGCAGAAAATACATCGCACATCGGTCCCAACAGCCTGCACCTAACCAGTAACAACAACGGCCAACGCGTCACTGACCTGGCAATAACGTACAACTTAGTTGTATCAAGTACGTTTTTCCCACATAAGAGAATCCACAAAGTAACGTGGAGATCGAATGATGGAAGAACAGAAAACCAAATCGATCACGTCATGGTGTCCAAGAGACACTCCACCAGCATATCTGACGTTAGATCCTACAGAGGTGCAGACATGGACAGATCACATGCTTGTCATATTTATTGCTTGCGATCACATGCTTGTCATATTTAAGTATAAGTGCAAACTGTCATCCACGTTTAACAGACAAGCACAAAAGACCGTTCGATGGAATATCGATGCTCTAAAGAACCAAGCGTCACTGCAGAGTTACCAATCAGCTGTCACTAACTATTTAGACCGGCACCATAACAATGAAGAAGCTCCTCCTAACATCCAGGAGCAGTGGCATGCTATAAAGTCAGCCATAACAACCGCGGCGCAAAATACCATCGGAAGAAGACCTCCGAGGCCCCGCAACGATTGGTTCGATGATCAATGCCGAAGGGTCGTTGAAAATAAACGAACGCTTCGTGAGAAATGGTTGGCTCGCAACACCAGAAGCACTCTAGCAGAATATCTCCGCGCTAGGAAAGCCACGACTAAATTTCTTCGACAAAAGAAGCGCGAACATATGAGTTTATGCATCGAAAACATCAGCTTCCAAGCGGAACTAGGAAACTCAAAGGACTGTTTTGCTAACGCCAGGAATCTCACTAAAGACTTCCACCCAAGAAGTACAGCCATCAAAGACGGGAATGGAGAGCTGAGAACAAACGTGGCTGATGTTCTCTCAGTATGGCAAACCTACTTTCAAAGTCTACTAAATCGGAATGACGAAGTTACCCCCATTAGAGCAATAGCTCCGCCAGGTGAAGAGGTCTTTGTCGAATATCCCACAGTAGAGGAAGTAGACGCAGCTATTAGTCGATTGAAAAACGGCAAGGCACCTGGTCTCGATGGAATCCCCGCAGAATTAATTAAACTCGGAGGCGCTACTCTTGCAACAAGTTTTTACGATCTCGTCGTTTGTATCTGGGACCAAGAAGAGTTGCCGGAGAATTGGAAGACCGCGCTCATATGTCCGTTGCATAAAAAAGGCGACCGTCTTAAATGTGAAAACTTTCGTGGCATAGCTCTATTGAACACTGCTTACAAAGTGTTGGCTAATGTTGTACTTGCCAGACTCATCCCTTTCGCCGAAAACATCATTGGCGACTATCAGTGTGGTTTTCGTCCCAACCGATCGACCACTGACCAGTGTTTCACCATGAGGATGATCTTGGAAAAATGTTGGGAGTACAACATAACCATACATCAGCTATATATAGACTTCAGACAGGCGTATGACAGTATAAACCGCGACAACCTTTGGGCCGCGCTCATATGCCTAGGAATCCCAGAGAAACTCGTTTCTCTGTGTAAATTAACAACATCCGGATCTGTATGTAGAATCGTAATTGAAGGATCTGTGTCAGACTCCTTTGAAATAACATCTGGTGTTCGACAGTGTGCTGCACTCGCGCCTTTGCTGTTCAATCTTGCGCTTGAGTACGTAGTGAGGAAAAGCAACATCGAAACCTCGCGCTGTATATTTAATAAGTCAGGCCAAATTCTTGGATATGCAGATGATATCGTGCTTCTTGGCCGAAGACCTAGCGATATCAAAGACAGTTTCATACCGCTCGATCGCTGCGCAAGAAGACTTGGTTTGGAGGTGAACAGCAGTAAAACCAAATATTTAGTAACACCTAGGAACATCTCTACGGCAAATCTCGGAATTGGCGACCACAACTTTGATAGCGTCGAAAACTTTAAATACCTCGGGTCAGTTATAACATCGTCGAATGATATGCAGGCAGATATAAAAGCCCGAATCGCTGCCGGACAACGAGTTTTCTACGCCAAATCAAGATTATTGCGATCGAAACATTTATCGCAGTCGTGCAAGCTCGCACTTTATAAAGCACTTATAAGACCTGTGCTGGCTTTCGGAAGCGAGAGCTGGACCATGACCTCTAACGATTGTAGATTATTATCTACCTTCGAAAGGAAGGTTGTCCGTTCAATCTTTGGTCCAATTAAAGTTGCGAACAACGAATATCGGATTCGTATGAATCACGAAATAAAGCAACTTCTCGGAGGCAGCCATATTATCGGATTCATCAAATCCAATCGAGTGAGATGGCTCGGCCACGTTACAAGGTCTTCACAACAACGGATGATAAATAAAGTGTTCCACCAACAACCAGCCGGAGTACGTCGTAGAGGAAGACCCCGACTACGCTGGCGTGACGACATCGAACAAGATCTTCGAACATTAGGATGTCGAAACTGGAGGACGAGAGCGGTGGATCGAGATGGATGGAGGGGAGGGCCTTAGTGCAGGCGGCGAAATCCCTTCATGGGATGTGAAAGCCAGAGAGAGAGAGAGAAACCTAATAAAGTCAGCCGGAACCATACGCTCTACAGCAAGACCAACTATGGCATAAGAAGCGAACATGTATTGTGCATCATTATGTCCAATTTTTTTCAGCCCGAACCCTATAGTTCCAGTGGAACCTTATAATGCCAGTAGAACCTTATAATTCCAGCAGGAACCTAACAAATCCACCCAGAACCATACCAACTACAGCCAAACTGACTATGGCACAGGAAGCAAAGTGTATTGTGCACCATTGTGCACCACATGATTTTCCAACCAGAACCTTATAATTCCACCAGTAACCTTAATCTAGTAGACAAGTTCCTTAGCGGTAGTTTTTCCATAAGGTACATACCATACTGTTCCCGCACCTGGAGTAACATTACGAGAGTCATTCATACGAGAACGGGTAACTAAATATTTTCTAAGTGTACAGTTCGGAGTATATTAATATCTAAAGAGCTGCCCAAGGTCAATCGGCTACCATTATAATGGAGGAAAATGTTCGTTTTCCAACAGATTTTTCTTAACTCAACAAAGCCAGAGAAAATTAGTAAACCTTGCCCGAAAAACAAGGGTTAAGCTACGACAAAGCTATACCCGTATAGGTCTGTATATGAAACGTAAAGCGGATAACTGCGTCCATGCTAAACAATATAAGCACATGGCTCGTGGTGTTAAAACTTTAAAGACCTATTTGGGTAGGCTGGTTAGAGATGTAGAGCATGTCCAATCGCGGGCTAATACAGCTATACAAGCTCAATTTTCTAATTTGCTATCATTAAGCAAAAGAATTATAAATAAGTCAAAGAAAGCAATGTTAAGTCAAGTCAGGTCGCGCCTTTGAATATGGTTGTAAAATAGAAGTTACCTTAACCCATAAACGGTTCTTAATCCTATCCTTCTACCAAGTTGGAAGTGTTTGATTCATTCTAAAATTATTATGTAGATTGTAGAATCATTATGGCTCGTTTCAGCAAAATTACCCTCCCTCATATTCAAAACGAATAGATTTTTAAAGTCCAAATTATGCGCTTCGGTAATTTGTACAATATTACAATATTATTCAATATTGATTAGTTTGATCAAATGGAATAGTACTTTTTACCATCTTCAGTAGTTCGGGTTAGATTGTTTCCAGCTGGCATGATTCAGGTTGGATTTCTAAGGTTCCGCTGGAATTATTAGGTTCCGGCTGAAAACAATTTGTGTGCCGGAATTATAAGGTTCCGTCTGAAAAATCATATAGTGCACAATGATGCACAATCAATTGTGCTTCTTGTGCCTTGGTTAGTTTGACAGGAGAGAGTATGGTTCCGGCTGGCTTCATAAGGTTCCGCCTGGAATTATAAGGTCTCAGCTGAAAAAGATTTAGTACTTCTTATGCCATAGTTGGTTTGGCTTTATTGTGGTTCTGGCTTGCTTTATTAGGTTTCGACTGGAATTATAAGGTTCCGGTTGAAAATCATATAGTGCAAAATGCATCGTGCTATACTTGTGTCATAGTTGGTTTGGTTGCGGCTGTTACGGTTCCGGCTTACGGTTAAGGATTTTTGCACAGCTAGCTACGATCCCACGTAAACCTTGGCCTGAAACTGTGCATGGATGGACTTTGTCGGCCTTTAAAATATATCCCGCTTACACGACAAATGATTAACTCGAGATACACGAGTTTTTCAATTTAGATCACTTCACGAGAAAAGGGATTTAAAGCGTGATTGAGGATTTTCGGAAATCTAAATATGATTCCTGAATTGCTAATTTTAGGAACAAGCAGGAATAACTTGTTTGGATGTGAGGGATCTAGCTTATCTAAAGTGAGAATTGCGGTTTATTTTCCAAAGATGATATTTAAAGAAAAAAAACCAACAGACATAGCACTCAAAATCTCTCGCGTCGTTCAAGAGAGGATTTAGGTCTAAAATAAATAATAGTGAGAGAAACATGAAATAAATTTTGGGGGAAGTTCAGGACGAATCTAGGTCATTTAGCCATAGCCTAGCAGGATGAACATGAACCATATCATGGCAATGACATGTGACAGTGTCATTTAATGACACTTTTTGTAGGATAAAAATTCGTATAGATGGCCAGGTATTTAGTTAATTTTTTATTTCGGAAATCAGTCAATCTGAACCGGAACTACATAATGAGTTCCGTATTTCATTCTGTAAAATAGGGAATAAGTAAGTAACAGTTATGTAATTGATATGGAACTTAGCCATTTCTAGCAGACCGGAATAAAACTCGGATTGTATGATAGTGAAGGATTCCAATATCAGTTGTAGGTTTTTACAAAAATTACCAATTTTAACAGAACTGAAATGTTAGTTCCGATTAAAATGGCTAATTTGAATATGTAGAACTAAGCCTTTTCAAATATGAGTTCACGAACAGGTTCTGGAAATTTGGCAATTTAATAGAATTGAGACATTTAATAAACTTATGGTGTATTATGAAAATTAAAAATTGAATTCCAATATGATTCTCCCAATTTTAGTGGTATTTAACACTTTCTCAACAAATTGAAATGAAATTCAGGTCATAAGATAACAATGATAGTTTTATGAGATTCGGATCCAATTAAGACATTTTGTAACCAATTTAAATTGACCGCAGTTATATGATGAAAAGCGGATTTCAATATGAGTTCTGGAAGTATGATTGGGAGGAATTCTGTTGTTACATTAAAAATGGAATGCCTTAAACGACTTGGATGGAACTCTTTTGATATTATGGAAATTTTCAATTTGATTGTAACGAATCGACGGGTCAGTTCTATAAAAAGACTCAGTCGTTCCGTAATCAAGTTCGGCATATTTTTCTAACGGCTGGCAAGAAAATTGGTATACTAATGCGCATACGAGTATATCAATAATAGTTGTTGAGAACAACACAATTATATAAAAATGTTTGGCGGTATATTCCATTGAACTTTGAAAACTCGGTAAACCAGGGTATATTTATAATTCAAAAAACATGGATTGATACTGGATCAAGGATATGTTGAAAACCGATTTTGGGTTCTCCGGTACTAAAATTTTTTTATAATGTCACCGAACTTTTATCCAACTTTGAATACAAAACACGTGTGCTGTTCGATAATCGAAACTGAACCAAAAATTATTTAATGAATAAATGTTTAGGCAAACATGTTAATTGATGTATCAGGAATATTCATAATGTTTGCAAACTAGTCATACTTCAAACATTGATATTCATATTTCTTCCTGTATTGGCATAAAGTTGTTTTGTTGTATTGTAAGGGTAATTTAGAGTGGACTCCACGGTATCATTTCACTTTCAAACACGTACATTTGTGTATTCAAAGTGTTAAGGAACACAAAAAACATTTTTTATCGCACATGACACAAACAGCATCACTAAGTAGATAGATGATACTAATCTGCTATAATTTAAAAACAAGTTTTTCGTTTATTTTTTTAATTTAATTTTTTTATTTAATTTATTTTATTTAACACAAGTTTGCTAAAAGTAAATAAATTAACCAAACTTGTTTCGCGAAATACAGCAAAAAAAAAAGATTTTATTAACTAAAAAAATTTACATTTAACTTAATTTTTTGTGATGTTTCATTTTATACTTTATATATTGTTGAAGCGAATGAAAAGACGTTGGCAAAACAGAAAATGTTTGATACATTGAACGTTGATTCATGCCTCCCACACACGCGAGATTATTAATGTGTAAAATTCAAACCAAACCAAAAACAACAATCTGTGCGCATTAATATTGATGAGTGGCCGCAAAAAAATTGTGTTCGTAAATTGGTTTATTACATATCTGACGGTATTAACATATATGGTACCGTAATTATTAGTGTCGATTTTATAAGCTCCTTTCTCAGCTACTCACAATCTCATTAAATTTGGAGGTATATTAGGAATTACTTGTGCATGGCGATTGTTGATTTTTGTTGACTTACTTTTGTTGTAAAAAAACTAAAGTGTTTGTTTTATCCAAAGTGAGATGGAAGCAGTGCATGGTGGCACTTGTCCTGGTAAAAAATTGATTGACACAGTTTAATCAAATCGACTACTGATTCATTAGAAGTTGGAGATCGCTTTGACACACCAAGTGATGCTGCAACCACAAAATTATATCACTGTCGATGAAACTTCGATTTTTTATTTTGGTTACTATGGGTCGAAACAGGGTTCCATGCAATGGAGACAAAGGGCACTCGAGTCTTTTGGTGTTAAAGTTTTAGCTTCTACTGGAAAGATTATAGTTAAGACTGTTTCTTTTGGTATTCCTATCGCCCAATTTGAAATAAAAGGTATTACTTTCACGATGAGCTTTAGTCGAAAAATGTCGGATCCAAATGATTAAAAGTGACATATCAACTAAAAATGCCGATACTGCAGATCGGAACGATAAAGAATTTCAAACTCAATATTCACCCGAAAAATTCTAGTTATTTGCGTTTATGTATATGCTAAAATCTGCGTTATCCACACATTTTGTAGCAAGTGGTAGTCCAAAATTCTGATGATTCTAGCCGAAAATGACATGTAATTGAAGTTAGCAGAAAATTTCCTTCGAAAAAAAATTGAACTATCATCAAAAATTGGTTTCATATAATTCGCATGTTTAAAGGTAATATGGCATGGGTGAACTTTGACCAATTCGTAAATTCCTGGATCCCATGTTTATAGTTTTTCGTGTTAGAGGGCGATTAATTTGCGTTGTGGCACTAACAGTGAACAGCTGTTCAAAATCAAAGCAAGTTTTATGTATTATCAAATAAATGGGTTCATGCAATTTACGAATTGGATAAACTTCACCCAGCCAAAATTATCAATAATCACGCGTCTTGTTTTTAATTTATTTGAATATAGCATGCTACATAAAATATGGCCTGATTTTTGGCACAGATGGTCACTGTTAGTGCCTCAACATAATTGTATTGCCCCTAACTCTAACGCCGCATCATCGGATAAATATTTAAGTTTATCCGATGGGATAACTATTTTTGAAAATAAAATTTGTTACTACTTTTGGTATTAAGGACCTGTCCGAATTCTGTAATAATTTAATTTTCTGTAATAATTTTGACATTGTACTGAATGCAACCAAATTATTACAGTAGCTATGCGTTATAATTTTGACAGTTCTAAAATAATTGTTTATACATTTTTTGTTGGAGGTTCAACATACGTCTCAATAAACGGTAAAAATTTACATTAAAAAAATGGCGGATCAATCGCGCTATAGACGGAGTACGTATAAATAAAAATAATTGTAGTAAATATATTTAATAATAATTAATAATTGTTTCAGTGAGTGAGGAAGAAACCTTTCTGTTAATAGATGCCAGAATCCACCACGAGGATTTTTTTACCAAAAAATTTTATCGCCGGAACGAAAATTGGACGTAAGCTTATCTTCTTATTTATATATAAACCAACATTCTTTTTATGTTATAAATATTTCAGGATCATCAGAAAAACTGCTAATTTATTAGAATTTACCCCCAGATCAATTACGATCGAAGTGGAACAATTTATATAAAACATATAAAGTAAGGAAACTGTTACTTGTTTAATTTTTAAAACTATTTACTATTTTTTTATATTACAGGAGTTGAGGAATCCTCCTACGGGTAAACAAACTGAAAATGGTGAATTGACTGCTGCCAATTGGCAGTATTTTGAAAAAATGCACCAATACGGATCTTGCCGCCATACTATTAATCACCGTTAGGATGGCACAGCCAGCGCGGGGCTTACATTCGTAACCCCAACAACTCCTTTACTGGGGATGGTGAATTGAACAATTCATCATCTGACACCTCACCTCATGGATCTCCCTATCCTCATGGAAAAAAATCAACCTGGTAGTAGCCGCCAATTGGCACGAAACTACCAGAGAGATGGTTCTCAATCGAGGAAACGACCCACACAGCAAGATACGAGTATTATATACAAAAAATACCTACGAGAATACAAAAGGCAAAAAAAAGAATCCAAATGCTTTTTTAATTTTTTAGGGGGTTTTTCAAATTTTATAGGGATTCCCTTTAAACCGCCCTCGGAATCGGAATCAAGTTCCGAATAAAATTAGTTTATTATTATATATTATATTACCTATGGCTGTGGATGAACTCGTGAATTAGTCTTAATTATTGAAATATTTTAAATAATTAGTTTTATTAATTAAATACATTTGAATTGAATTACTTAAATTAAAATAATTTTTTTTTTATCTTGAGTTTAAGAATGTTTGGAAAAGTTGATCCCTTAATTGTATCCCTGTCTCTTGATCTCCGTTTAAATTATAGTTATTTTCCTCCTCGGCAGATTCAGTGAAGGCCTCAAAATCTGCGTCTAATAATAGTGGCATGTCATCATTAGTCATTATGCAAATGTTATGAAAAGTAAAGCAAGCGACAACTGTCTTTACATTATTTTCAATTTTAAGATTTAACGCACGTCCGAAAATTGATCGCCAGCGTACTTTTAGTTTTCCAAATGCGCACTCTACTATGTTGCGTGCTGCGCTAAACACTTCATTGAATTGTCGTTTTTCGGTATTTAAGTTGGGCTCTTTAAACGGTGTAACGATGGCGATTGGTTCCACTATACAAGGGTAACCACTATCTCCTAATAAAAAATAACCTGGTGGTGGATACAGTTTTTCCTTAAATACTGGACTGCAATACAAAACACAGGAATCGTGTACTGAACCTGGGTACCCAATGAAAACATCCACAAATTTAAAGCTGGAATCACAAATGGCTTGACTCTGAATCGAATACCTCAATTTTCGATTTATGTATTGGTCGTGTAGTTGAACGGGACACATTATTTCAACGTGCATTCCATCGATAGCACCCGCTGCATTCCCAAAAATTGTTGTTCTTGCTCGCCGATTGAATTTACGACCAATTCTCGGTAGTTCATCTTCATTGGGTATCATTATAACTTTGAGCGTTATATTTTCGGCAGTAAAATCTAATAATTTGTGAACTACATCACAAATAGTAGATCGTGGTATATCTGTGGCTGCCCCTACTATTCGATAGCTCGCTCCACATGCTAGCCAAAGTAGAAATATCAGTAATTCCAATTCAGGACTCCAACCGTGATGTTTATTAGGTAAAAATTTACTTATCTCAATGAACGTATTCGATGAGATTGGTAGATGCATCCTTGTCACAGCATCATCGTAATTTAATATTGCGGAAATAATGCTGTTAGTGGAAGGTATAGTGTACATTGTTTGTCGCTGTAACACACAAAAAACATTAACATTAACAAAACTAAGATACTTTATAAAATTTCGAGTTTTAATACCTCTGTTCTCATAACATCCAGTAAAATAGGTCGTGTCTGGTTCCGCATGCTTCTTAATAAAAACATATAAGAAGTTATTAATATGTATATAACTATATTTGGATCAAACACCACTTCATCCATTCTGTTATTTTAACGTTTTTGAATTGAAAATGTCAATATTGAAATGTCAAATTTTTGTCAGTATTCGGACAGTAAACAAATTATGGAAGAGAAAATTATTTCAATAATGTCAAAATTATTACAGAAAATTAAATTATTACAGTATTCGGACACGTCCTAAGGAATTTTAACTCGTTTTTTTTCTGTAATAACGATTTTATTAATCCATAATACATTACAATAGTGTTATATTACATTCTTCTTATTATTATGCAGATCTGAAGATATAATTTGTTTTTATACAGAGTTTTAAAGAATTGATTGATTATTTTAAGACTTTGCGTTTTTCAAGTCCCGACAAGCATTTACGGTTTTTAATATATTTCATAACAGGCTACCAATCAAGATTGATGGTATCCACTTAAATCATTAGACTTTTATCCTCTATGGTTTCCAGATTTATTTCTACTGAAATTATAAAATTGTAATTTCCTAAAATCATTTTTTTGGTTTTTTTGGTTTTTTTTTTTTATTATTTTCCAAGAAAAAAAACACAATTTTTTTTATACAGGAAAACATTTATAAGAAATAGCTAATATTTCAAAATACAAACTGAAATCAAATTGGCACAAACAAAAAATTAGTAACAAAATTATAGCTTTTAAACGAATTAATAAACATAAGTATAATCCAACCATGCATCAATGAAACAAATCATATTCTGTAATAAAATTTGAAAAAAGTTTATTTTTAAGATTAGATTTGAAAGTAGAAATTTTCAAGGCTTTGTCACTGTCATCTAATTGATTAAATAAATCTAGTCCATGGTAAAGGATACTATTTTGGGTGTCTTTAAATTTATATTTTGGAATCCGATAATTGGAATGGTTGCGAGTTTGCCGCTCACTGATCGAAAAGTTAGTTTGGAAATCAATGGTACACCTAAGAAGTCCATATCTAACTTTGTAAATCGTCAGTTGATATTCGTAGAGGATGAGGTACTTCAAGGGTAGTATTTCGTCAATATATAGGATTTTTGTTGGTGTTAAAGGGGGTAGTTGTTTGATAGCATTAATGGCTTTGTTTTGTATGATTTGTAAGTCATTGATGTATGTAATGTTCGCTCCTCCCCAGATTTGTATCAGATAAGAGAGATGCGAGTTAACACAAGAACGCCCTTCGGGTGAAATTTCACCCATTAATGATAACTTTTTTATTATGAACAGGATGGTTAAAATTTTTGAATTCGTTAAAATATTGAAATATGTGATATATGGATGGATATGTATATGGATTTTATATAATATATATTTGGGTGAAAATTTCACACGAGAAAATGCATGTGTAATTTTTTTTGAGAGTCGTATGAGGGTTAATAAAACTAAAATAGATATTTTTCCGCATAAAGTGTGGGATGAACCGACTCGTCTCAAAACCGCAACAATAGGTATTACTTTTACTCTGATACTGTTTGTATGATTAATCCATGATAGCTGAGAATTAATAATCAGCCCAAGGTAAGAAATGCTTTCAACTCGATGTATAACACTATTATTAAAGTTAATTTCATCTATTACAGTACCAGGTTTATGTTTTTAAAAAAAGTTATAAAATTTGTTTTTGATATATTTAATTTAAACTTATTGCAACAGAGCCAATTGTGAATTTTAAGAAGATCATTTTCCATCGCAGTTTTCTGTTGTGCATCATCAGCAAACAATTGCAATTTTCCCTCCAAACTAAGATTAAATAGGTCGTTTATGTAAAGTAGAAACATTACTGGTCCTAGGTGTTCAGGATAATAAACCTGGAATTAAAATTTAAGTTTTATGAAAGGCAAAAATTGAATTGTAAATTAATTAATTCACTTATCTTATATTATGTAATTGTATTATAATTGAATTGTTTCATAAGCCTGTTGTTATTTAGCTAAAATTAATTTAATGTTATTATTATAGTTTAATTGAATTATTTTGAATTTAACTTAAAAAAATGTATTTACTATATTGTTAGCAGCTTACCTGGTGTTACCACTCTTCCATCTTCTGTGTTATCGATAGAGTGATAAACAAATACACTGCCATCTCGGTTTTAGTAGTTTAATATGAATTTCAAGCAGTTTAATATGGAGAGATTTCGCCGTGTTATTTTTTGCTATAGTCAAACTTGTAGAATAAAATTATAAAATTTTTCTCTGTCACTTTGATGGAACATTTCGAGCTGTACACATTAATTAAAATTAGTAAATATTTTGTATTGAAAATTATATTTAATAATTTCATTACCAAAAATAAAACGGAATACTGTTGTAAGGAAACAAGCCGTGTTTTAATATTGGAGCACTATCCGGAGCCAAATGGCAATTTTCTATTGAAACTGCAGCTATTATTCACTGGTGTCGCTGTACTATAAAGATTAAAACTAAATTCATCAATAAAACAAACATTTATCACCTGAAATATACTAATTGACATTTATTTTTACATGACTTTATAAACAAGAATTCATCTTGCTGCGTTTTAAATTTTTATTGTAAGATTAAATTTCTAATAGTTTCAGGGGTTTACAAAATAAAAGCCTTTTCAAATTTCCTATTGAAATGGATAGCGCTCCCGATAGCGGCTCTCGATAAATAGGTAGAGTAAAATATTTTTATGCCGATTTTTAACTAAAAAGTTGAATGAAAAATCTTAGTTTAGTGTTAAATAAATTAAATACATACAAAAATAGCGCGCTTAATATAAGTTTTGACATAGAAAATTGGCTGGTCCGGATACCGCTATCGGGTGCTAATAAAAAAACACAGCAATTATTTTTTATTGGAACCGGAATTTTGGAACAGAATCCCATCACTAGGATCGATCCTTGTGGTACTCCGCGCTTCACAGTAATTTTTTATGATGTGTGACTGTCAATTTTAACAACTTGTGTCTGATCTATTAGGTAATTCTGGATTAGTTTGATGAATTTACCGCAAACCCCATAATGGTTTAGTTTAGTCAAGCGTATTTGGTGGTCTACACAATCAAACGCTTTCATTATATCGAGAAACAAACAAGAAGTTGCTTTTTTTGTTCTATAGAACTGTAAATATTTTCAATCAAATTCATACTGGCTGGAGAGTGTACTACTTGATTTCACAAAACCAAATCGATTTTTATGAATGATTTGATTTGATTCAATATGCTCTAAGAGCCGGTTATAAATAATACGCTCAAACACTTTACTGAAAATTGGCAGAACCGATATTGGCCGATAATTGCTTAAATTTAATGAATCTCCAGATTTGAAAATTGGAGTAACACGAGCTAATTTCATAAACTCAGGGAAAATGCATTGTTCAATCCACAAATTTAGAGTGTGAGTCAGCAAGAGATACAACAAGTGCGAAAGTTCTTTAATTATTCCTACTGTAATATTATCGACCTCTTTTGACGATGTGAGCTTAAAATTTTTGATAGTGGTGGTCACCTCTTCTTGTTCTACTACGGATAACACAGACAGTTCGCGATATTCTTTTGGTGATTTAAGTTGATATGCCATCTCGATTCGTAACCTGTGCCCCAATAAATTCGTAACTGATTCATGACCTCAAATCATCTAGTTTAATTACTTTTGTAACGGTTGTGAATATTTTCCTAAATACAAAGTTATTCCTAAAACCAACAACAACAACAACACAAAATGTCTATGTATGTGTAAAAATTTGAATTATCAAATAAATAGAAAAAAATTCATATAAACGAGTTAAAAATTAATTCAAAAGTACTTAAAGGGCATCAGCCTGTTAGGATTAAGGATATTGGCCACAAATAAATACGATACATTAAAACCGATAGTTTTTCCGAGTTTTCCAATATTTCTAAACACCGCACCATTTAGCGAAAAATTGTTTTGAGTAGGTCGCGGTCTGACTAACTCGAAAATCATACACAATTTTCTAAAAGTAGCCTTTCTGGTAGTTAGGATTAAGGATATTTGGTCCTCTTGCGGGTCGTATTTGACTTTTAACCCAAGTCGCAATATTGTGTCATCCACCTTGTCCACTAAGGTACCGTAGACAACCTTGAGCAAGTCGTCAAGTATTCGATCTTTCTCGTCTGTTTCTATCGTCGAAGATCATCGTATGCAATTGGTCGATCTCGTCCATACTTTTTTGCAGTATGTTGATGATTATCTATAAGTATTCGGGTAAACTAACTTCTTTATCCAGTTTGAACTCGATTTGATGTATATATTAAAATAATTGACGCATGAGTACGTCTTGCTTTTGAACAGTGAGTTATCAAGCTGATCGATCGATTCAATTCGAGTTGGCTGGTACCTGCTTTGATAATTACTGTTGTTGTCTAGCTTGTTGGCACTAAATGATGACGATTCTAATTGATTTGACAGCGACTTACTGTTGTAATTAAGCCAGCGGAGCTTCGTAATTTTCTGCTATTTGCTTCCTGCCTTTAAGATAGGATGGTTATCACTTAGCGGCGACATCGCGATATTTTTCTCGTCGGCTGAGATGAATTTTGCATATAGCTCCTTCAATTTTGCAATACGTTCTTGTAGATAAGTCTGACTTTTGCGATGGTCGCCACCTGTTCCATAGTTCCGCCTCATGGTGGATATCTTCTCGGAGATGACATCTTGTTGTTTTACGAATTTCACTGTTTCGAGAGTCATGATGAGTTATAGATGAAAAACTGGGGCGCTTAGTTGTGATTTAATTATTTAATCTTTGTTGTTTATGCACAAAAACTGCTTCCAAAAGGTGTCGTTACGGTAGAGCTGCTACTGTGTGTTGTTGTAAAAAGTGCTATGCTGATCTCGTTGACGCTGAGAGCTGGCTCGAAGGGCAATGAATATTCTAATCCAACTGTCTAGACTATATTAATAATTGCAACCACAGGTTGGAATTGGATTTTTTGTTATTGAATAGCTTTATCTAATGAGTAGTGCGCCTACCTCTGGTGGGGCTATGGCCACTTTTCAATTCAAAACTTTATAATTTCAATTATAGAACAGAACAAGTGGGTTGGCTTTTTAAGTTGTTCTAATTTATTTTACCAATGTTCTTCGTATATAACCGACACACAAACAAAAATTATACTTAAATTACAGCAACAAATATATAGTTGCTGAGCTAGCTTTACAAATTGCATTTAACAAACTATAGTTATTTTACATAGTAATAATTTTGCTGATCTTACAAATTTAACTTGTTTGCACAGCGGAAGTCAGGAAATACAAAACCACATAAAGTTTTTATTAACTGACTATGCCGATTCGATAGCCCATGACCATAGGTAGATTTTGATTATAGGTTAGGGGTGAGTCTGATGGGGTTATATGGGTCAAATTTTGATTTTCCCCATTTTATACGGATAACATCGTTTGTCATTCGAGATTACTGTACAGAGTACAGGTTCATCAACCTACTATACATAACTTTAGTAAGTTATACCTGTTGAGCTTGCCTGAACAACACTAATTCATGCCTTTCTATTTTAACCGTCCTACTTAATAACAATAACATAAAATCCGGATTAAACAATTAATATTTCTGTTTAATATGGATTTTGTATATTTTACACTAATACATTCTCAACTATTTAGCATTAGAAAATTTTTCACAACTCTGGCTAGAAACGTGAATTTTTTCCTAAAAAAAATTCTAAAAATATTTAAACAATTTTAGGAAATACTTCACGCCAGCACTTTTGTACTATTATAAATTTCTGTGTTCTTATAGTACTAGCACAGACAATCAAATTTAATTTTTCATTTGAACTACAAAATGAAAACAAACCAAACTTCTGATAATTCCAGTGTCATCGTTGTATCTGTGATTTTTCGTTAAACTGCGTATACGTATACGCAAAAAAATAAAATATTTTTGATTGTATGCGGCTATTTACAGAAAATGAAATCGCAGTTTAAATTTTTACGTTTACATAGGATGAATTATCTCTTTTAGGTTTCTCTGGTAGTAGTATGTCTCGTTCTCAACATTGTATTTTCTATATTTGCCTGTGACATGACGGATTACATCATTTCAAAGATTTCTAGTTTCTTATAATATTTCGGAGAAATATTAAACCAAGATTGGAACCCGTTTGATACTTTGTTCATAATAGGTCTTATCAAGGAATATGCTGCTCTAGCTTTTTGAATTATTTTTAGCGCGTGTACATTAAATTTGAATTTATTAGTCAAGTTAATACCCAGATATTTAGTTTCCTCTGTAGTGCTGACATTCTTGTTATTAATTTTTAGTTTAACCTCTCTACACTTTTTAACCGCTGTTTTGATGCATTTACTCGATGGTGGTCTGATGATCATGAATTTAGATTTAGTTTCGTTTATTCGAATTCCCCAATTATCATAATATGCTTGTAACTTATCAAAGTGTTTTTGTATTTTTTTCCCGCAATTTTCGGTCAGAGGGATGAATCATAGATAACTGTGTCATCAGCATATAATAACATATTTGTATCCACACATTCTAGTTGATCGGCTATAAATAAACTATAAAGAATTGAACCAAGTATGGACTCTTGTGGAACACTACAACCTGATCTGAGGGTTTAGGAACATGTTGAATTAAACCGTACTAAACTGTGGATATTTCTAATTAAGTTGCCCAGAAGATTAAAGTTAATCAACTTAAATATTAACCCCTTGATCCAAACTGCATCAAATGCTTTTTCAATATCCAGAAAGCAAGCTGCTGTCACTCTTCTTTGATTCAGTTCCGATGTGATTTTCGTATGCAAACAAGAAAGGGCATCCGTCGTAGCATGACCCTTTCTAAACCAAATTAACACTGAGAGATTAATGGTTCTCCTTCTTCTGGAAAACTTTCTTTCCGAGAGATCTCCATATAACTTTCTCGAGCAACTTTCCCTGGTTAGAAATCAAATAGCCCTACTATCCTCTACTCTCTCAAGGTTCTTAACTTTAGGAATTGGCAGAATTTTAGCTATTTTCCATTTCTTGTTAAAGTCTGACATGTTTATACAGTTATTTATTATAATTGAAAGTTTTTCCATGTAAGACAATGGAAACTTTTTAATTATATATAGTTAGATATTTAGCATAGCATTTGACATTAAATGCCTTAATTCTTTACAATTTGTGAACTGTTCGTTTTCCGGGTTGATTGCTGGATTTGATTCTGAGAATATAGTGAATGGTTCCCATGTATTATTAACAAAATAATTTACGACCAACACAATTTGCTCTGTAAGCACTGAATTAGGATTGGGGGTTTGCTCCGTAAACAAGCTTTCAAATTGTTTTGGAAAATAATCTGCCACCTTCTCAATATCCAGAATTTCTTGTCCATTAACAACTATTCTTTCAGGGATATTAAATCTCTTTCTCCCTGTTAGTCTATTAATTTCTTGGAATATATTTCCCCCTGGTTTTATATTAGAAACTCTCTTTGTAAATTTTTCTCTAAGATGTTTTTGAACGTTATATTTTATAAGTGTAGAAAGACAGTTTATTTGAGATTTGATTGATATGTAGCTCGGATTATTATTATCTAACGTCTTATTAAAAGTTTTTTCAAGTCCTTTTTTTTAGTTTCCTTCTAAACTGAAACATTTTTTGAATAACTACAGGAAGATTATTATAGTTATAATTAACTGCCTTGTTTTTAGGGATCGTGGTATCAATTACTGTTTGAAGCTCAATTGTGAGTGCTTCCATGTATTTATCGATCTCGTCAATGTCCAAATTTTATAATGTTAATCTGCGCTAACTGGTGTTCAACAGTTAAAAAGTTCGCTTTTTCCTATAAATTTATCGTTAATTCAACTACACAATGATCTGAGAAGGGTGGCGTAGCCTTACATTAAATATTTCCCAATTTTTGCGATACTATATCATTAGGAACCAAGGAAAAATCTATTACCGATGCAAGCGTGAAAATGTAGCACTCGATGGTATAATATGAACAAAATTATTAACATTACTTAGCCATAGTCGAAGAGCGCATCCCGTTATGTTATCCGCTCTGTCCCATTCACTATGATGAACATTAAAATCTCCACCCACAATGATTGTGTCATATTCAAGACTTTTAGTGTTTATAATATCTAAGTCATTCAGTTGATTAAAATTTGTCCCATTTGGAATATATATAGAAATAATTAAAGATTTGTTTAAGTTAATTTTTGATAACTCTACGGCTGTATAATTAATATACCTAAGATTGGGTATTATAACCTGGGTTGTTTTAATATTTTCCTTAACTAGAATGGCTGTTCCACGACTATAAGTTTAATTTATCTGACCAAACACTTTGATACGCATCAATTACGTGTCTATGTTTATTAATAAGGTTTGTCTCTTGAAGAAGAAATACGTCTGGTGAAGCTATTTTAACCAACTGCGAGAGATGAATTCTATTTACATGAGAGCAACAATTCAATGTATTTATTTTAATTTTATTTAACCCAAACATAATGAAAAAACTAAAGAAATGTAAGCCGCCTATTTATCAGCTCTATTTCCAATCTTCTTATATTGTGGTAAAAACTATTTACTTTTATAATAAGTTCCCCTAAGTTATATCCAAATAGCTCAATACTTTCATCATTCACAAATTCATTAAAGTCAATACTTGCCGTTTCTGTTGATACTCTTGGCTTTAGACTCATTCTATCTTCCCGGGCCCTCCCTAGTTCTTCTGATTGCTGATAAATCATTTTCTTTTGCAATCCATTATTCTCCTCCGTATTCGTAAGTAAATCCGAAAATCTGATATTTTTTGATAGTCCACCTCTCGCCAAATTGAGTGCAAATAAATTTTGCGAGTGTTTCCTCTGCCGCATCTCTTCCTTATGCTTTAAGTGGCCGACCATTTTATTTTTTATTTTTAGAAATTCTTCGCAATCTCAGTATTTTGCCCATAGCTTGCGGATGCCCATGTTTATTGCAGACTACGCAGAAAGGCTCCATTTCCTTATTGTTTCTGTCACATTTTCCTGGTTCGTGATGTTTTTCACATTTAACGCATTTATAGTCATAGAAGCAATTCCTCGCAACATGACCATGACTCTGACATCTCACTGGACACTTCTCACACTGGATAATCTCGTTTTTACGTAAAGGTTCCCAATTCACTTTTTGATGGCACAGATGTTTTAGACTTCGAAGTTTTTTAATGTCTTCTCTATCTCGGGTTGTTATTATGTGACAATTCATTCTTGCTCCATACCTATTTTTCATATTTTTGACCGATTCTATAATTCCAGTTAAAATTATAATTTCCTCCGCTATTTCGGCTTCAGCAAATGTGAATTGTACACCACGAATCACTACACCGGTTATTTTCTCATTATATCTCGTATAGATATGGGCCTCCACCTTGTTCTATTGTAGCATGTCGAATATTTTTTTGTGACTTTCATTATCAGAACATTTCAAGATTTTTTGTCACATTTCTTAATTCTCACTTATTATTTTGTACTTGGGTCATCTTTCAACATGTCGCTCAATTTTTGTGTGTCTAGTTTAGTTTTGGTACCACAATTGGTTTGGTGGAACTCTCTTATTTGTGTTTGGCTCTCTTGATTTATTTGCTTGGGCCCCGTTCACATCTCATTCTTCGAGGTCGATCAAAAAATCAGATTTTGTTGTACAGCATTATTGTTGGTAGTAAGGAAATTCCTCTATTAGTATTACAAACATTGGTATTGAGCAAAACATGCCGCCCCGGTGCTCCAGCGACCGAAGAGTGAGAGAGAGAGAGCGAGAGAGAGAGAGAGAGTAAAACGTGGGTTGTAAAAAATAAAATTGTACCAAATATTTAGAATCAGATTGTAAACCATATTATTTATGAAAAATATAAAAGTATATTTAGTATTCGGTGTAAAAGTTTTTATCCAATAGTATTTTAAATTTTTTATCATTTTTATTATAAAATACGATTAAATTCAAATTATAAATATCCGATCGGTTGGACACTATGCAACACCGATTCGGTGTTTGGTAACCTTTTATTTTTCTGTGTGTAGAGATTTATTTTATCAGCCCTTGCAATTACAATATTTCAGTGACATTACTTTGAAACATTTTAATACACAAATTTATATTCCTATAGTATATCGTGCCCGGTTTGTAGAACAAAATCTTGCAAAAAAACACTTACTCCAAAATTTGGGAATTGTAACGGCAGATGTGCAAAATTTATAGAATTCAATTAAAGCGAATTCCATATAACTTAATTTTGGGCGGAGATGGATTCAAAATTAAATCTGTAATCTATTTTGAGTATCCAAAGCTACATATTGAGACCAAATCGATATTGGATCTTCCACATTGGATCTTCCATCCATGATGATCTCCAAAAATGGGTTACTAATACTCCAGGTACTACGATCGTAAAGCGCTCCAGGTTATTTTACGAAAAATTATAAAAACGAGGTTATCAATCAATACTTAACCTTTTGAGTCCCAGGGGGTATTTAAAAAACTACTCGACCGCGCTTTCTCAAATCAGAGAGGAAGATGAAATGAATGAGATGAAAAAGCAATCTATTGAGACAAACCTATTGCAAAATGTACTACATATTTACATTAAATGGAGCTGTTTGATGTACTTGCTTCATCCAATATGGGTATTTAAATGCTTTGAACACCCATGATAGTCTCTAGGCAGACTATCTTTGTTATTACAATAAATGATTTACACAATATGTATTTACATATAATTTTTTTTTTTATTTAACTCAAATAACACACTATTAGATTTAATATTTATACAAACATAATTAATTAATTTATTATAATTAATCAAGATAAACTATCAATATTATTATTTTAAAACACTTTTTGAGTTTTGCGCTAAATACGACTAACTCATCAACTTATTAATTTTTCAACTCTGATGGGGAAAAAACAGTTTGCCCTTTATATACCATATGGGTTGTTTTTTTTATATGTGAACTGATTTTTCAAAAGAAAAACTAGTTCCACAAAAATACTTGAAATTTAGAAAAGTAGATGTCACTAATTCAAAATTCAAATCTAGTGTCCAGACTATCTCAACACAAACTAGATGACAATTGTTATACAATTGATTTCTTGAAACTAACTATTTGTAATAAATTTGAATTTTTGAATTATTCCTCACAGGTATTATTCCTCTACCGCGTATAATTATTCCTCATATTTTTATATACTGAAAATTTCAATTTGAATTGAAATAGTGGGCTATTTTAGCTCCACTTTTTTAATTTCCTCCCACAAATGATTTAATATTGATGGTGTGCGGCTTCGTATAGGTAGTGTAAATCGAAAATTGGAGAGGGGTCGAATATTAAATCTAACATATCCGTCTCAAACGCGAACCGGTTGTCCCTTTCAATATTTTTGATACATTTTGTATGCCGCTATATATATTTTTATTGTATGGCATACTTTTTGGAATTACAAACTTCATCACCTAAAATCTCCAGCTCTTCATACTCCGAATCCTATTCGATATAATTAATTGTTGCACCTATAAATAAGATATTAATTGTAATTTCTTAAAAATATATTGTTAAAAAATTTCACTAAAACAAGTAGTTAAATAATATATTTATGTATATAAATTTGAACTTACTTTTGTAGGCTTGTTTAATAAATGCCCAGTATGCAATTTTTCCACCGTGTGGAAAAAACTGTTTTAATTCCATTCTAAATTCCGTACTACAAAATATCAAAGACACAAAAATATCGATTTTGAAGAAAAATAATTGTCTTTCTCTTTCTGTTTCGCGGTAATATTATTTTCGTTTTATAAGTTTCGATTGTATCTTTTATTTTCAGTTTCTCCTGACAAGTCGATGTGCACGGTTGTACTACATTATTAGTTTTTTTCTTTAAAGTGTTGTGTTTCATTATAATGTTTTTGGATTTGTTAAAGTAAACAATTTTAAATTTAAATATATAATAATAATTATTAACTTATTTAGTGATCGCGATGTACAAATATGGACTAAAAAGGTAATAGAGATCGGTTTCACAATGGCGTCGTCGTGAAATGGATTCACGTAGTAAATTTTCAATGAATTTTTTTTTCAAGATCTCAATATGCTGGCGGATGCAATACAACGTGGCGGATGCAATACAAAACTCAATTTATGAAATTTAAATATGTAAAAAAAATGATAATAAATATGAACAAATGATAATAAAATCTTTTATTTTGAATTCAAGTTTTATGTGAAAAATACTAACCAAATCTGCTCAAAAACGTATTGGGAATCAGTATAGAAAAGTGTATGGAAAAATACCGAGTTTCCGACGAAATTCCACCTTCTTTCCAATTTAATTTTTTCTCTTTTTAGTCGGAATTCACACCCACACTGGAATTTTTGTGACACTTTTCTTTGGCGAGTAGTACGGATTTCCGTGTATAATCAACATGGTTCTTTCCATAGAAAGAGTGTAGTTTTGGCTAGCGAATGTAAATGGAATTCCGTCGGCATTGCATATTGGGTGATGTGACAACAAATGATTTTGATATGAACATAAAAATGATGGCTGTCAATTTGGCTGTCTTTTATGCAGGGTTGAACATTTCATGACCCTAATGCTGCACCAACACTTGCAGCACAAACCAATGAAAATGGTACTGGAATTTTTTACAAATTAATTACAACTTATTGGCATAGTTCAACCCCAAAAAAACTACCCCTAGAGGTGCAATTCTTTAAAAACCTAATTTTTGATTAACCAATGCTGTTGTCATTTCAGTTAATATTTCTTGTATCGTAGTGGTTGTGGTACTGGAATTTTTATCAAACTAACTACAACATATTAGCATAGTTCAACCCCCAAAAAACTCCCCCTAAGGGATGCAATTTTTAAAAAACTTATTTTTCGTCACACCACGCCTTTTGCATTTCTGTAGATTTTTGGTGTATAGTGCTGGAATTTTTATACAAATTAATTACATTAAAATGGCATAACTAAACCCCTAGAAAACTACCCCAAATGGGAGCAACCGTTTAAAATCATTGTATCTGGTTTATACAAAAAGTTTTTACTAAAAAAAATTCCAATATATTGGAATAGTTCAATTGCGAAAAACTGTCCCTAAAAGCGCAGCTCTTTAAAACAATATTTTTCTGTATAGGTAAAACCCCTCCAATAGGTACCACTGAATTTATTACAACAGCCCACACCCACAAAAAATCAAATCGCTGAAGTTGGCCCGAAATATCAGCCCGAAATTTTTGGTTTGTTTCTTCGCTAAAGTGTAACCATCCCGAAAAAAATTTACGTGTAGAAAAAGTGTAGTCTCATCCCGAAAAATATAATATGCATAGTGTTGGCGTACACTTTAAGAAAAAAATTAATGTTTATTTAGTGTAGTCGTACTACCAGTATATTATTATCATTTTTTGTTTTCTAATTCTAAAGTTATATTAGAGTAGTAATGAAATTTGATAATATTTTTTAAAATCTAAAACAAACGGTAAAATATAAAAAATATTATAAAGTTAAAAGCTTTAATTAGGAGAAATATAAAATAATTTGTGATGAAAAGCTATATGAATGCATAATTTCTTTATGTAAACGGATTAAAACATAACCCTCAAATATATTGATAAAAATTTATAAAAACAATATAGAAATGTTTGTAAAGCGAAATTCTTAATGGACCCAACGCTATAAATGACACTAGTGACGAATAGCTAGGGATTAAGTAAATGATCCTTCAGAGACCCATTTATTTATCATATATAAAAAATGGAAATGTTGATTTATATGTATTTACTTATATATATATATATATATATATATATATATATATATATATATATATATATATATATATATATAAGTAAATATATACGAGCATGAAAGACTCCTACGTGATTCTGATTAATATAATGAATCATTGCACGGCTGCTTTATTTAATGAATATGAAACCGTGTTATATAATTCTTTTTGTGAGCGATTTTGTGATTTTACCAGGTAGGCTTTAATTTTTCTGGTGTCAATCCTAGAGATAAATCTAAGTAGTGGTGTATATTGGCAGATAGGTCTTGGTTATTCCGATCCACCCTGAGCAGCCCAGGTCCATATCATGAACAGAAAATACTATTTTTAAATTATTTTTGTGAGCGATTTTGTGATTTTAACAGATAGGCTTTAATTTTTCTGGTGTCAATCCTAGAGATAAATCTAAGTAGTGGCGTATATTGGCAGATAGGTCTTGGTTATTCCGATCTACCCTGAGCAGCCCAGGTCCATATCATGAACAGAAAATATTATTTTTAAATTATTTTGTGAGCGATTTTGTGATTTTACCAGGTAGGCTTTAATTTTTCTGGTGTCAATCCTAGAGATAAATCTAAGTAGTGGTGTATATTGGCAGATAGGTCTTGGTTATTCCGATCCACCCTGAGCAGCCCAGGTCCATATCATGAACAGAAAATACTATTTTTAAATTATTTTTGTGAGCGATTTTGTGATTTTACCAGGTAGGCTTTAATTTTTCTGGTGTCAATCCTAGAGATAAATCTAAGTGGTGGCATATATTGGCAGGTAGTTAGAGATAAATCTAAGTGGTGGCGTATATTGGCAGATAGGTCTTGGTTATTACGATCTACCCTGAGCAGCCCAGGTCCATATCATGAACAGAAAATACAGTTATTGGTGCTATTAAAAAACCTTTATTACGTAAACGACATTACATGAAGCGTTCCTTACTGTAACCTTCTGTTGAAAGCGTTCGCGACACACTGCAATGTTGAGTAATGTTATTCCATTAAGTCCATTAAATATGTGTGCAAATACATGAATAAAGATAGCGACCTGGGCTGCTCAGGGTAGATCGGATATAGTGATATGGACCTGGGCTGCTCAGGGTAGATTGGAATAACCAAGACCTATCTGCCAATATACACGCCACCACTTAGATTTATCTCTAGGATTGACACCAGAAAAATTAAAGCCTACCTGGTAAAATCACAAAATCGCTCACAAAAATAATTTAAAAATAGTATTTTCTGTTCATGATATGGACCTGGGCTGCTCAGGGTGGATCGGAATAACCAAGACCTATCTGCCAATATACATCACTACTTAGATTTATCTCTAGGATTGACACCAGGAAAATTAAAGCCTACCTGGTAAAATCACAAAATCGCTCACAAAATAATTTAAAAATAATATTTTCTGTTCATGATATGGACCTGGGCTGCTCAGGGTAGATTGGAATAACCAAGACCTATCTGCCAATATACGCCACCACTTAGATTTATCTCTAGGATTGACACCAGAAAAATTAAAGCCTACCTGGTAAAATCACAAAATCGCTCACAAAAATAATTTAAAAATAGTATTTTCTGTTCATGATATGAACCTGAGCTGCTCAGGGTAGATCGGAATAACCAAGACCTATCTGCCAATATATGCCACCACTTAGATTTATCTCTAGGATTGACACCAGAAAAATTAAAGCCTACCTGGTAAAATCACAAAATCGCTCACAAAAATAATTTAAAAATAGTATTTTCTGTTCATGATATGGACCTGGGCTGCTCAGGGTGGATCGGAATAACCAAGACCTATCTGCCAATATACACCACCACTTAGATTTATCTCTAGGATTGACACCAGAAAAATTAAAGCCTACCTGGTAAAATCACAAAATCGCTCACAAAATAATTTAAAAATAATATTTTCTGTTCATGATATGGACCTGGGCTGCTCAGGGTAGATCGGAATAACCAAGACCTATCTGCCAATATATGCCACCACTTAGATTTATCTCTAGGATTGACACCAGAAAAATTAAAGCCTACCTGGTAAAATCACAAAATCGCTCACAAAAATAATTTAAAAATAGTATTTTCTGTTCATGATTTGGACCTGGGCTGCTCAGGGTGGATCGGAATAACCAAGACCTATCTGCCAATATACACCACTACTTAGATTTATCTCTAGGATTGACACCAGAAAAATTAAAGCCTACCTGGTAAAATCACAAAATCGCTCACAAAATAATTTAAAAATAATATTTTCTGTTCATGATATGGACCTGGGCTGCTCAGGGTAGATCGGAATAACCAAGACCTATCTGCCAATATACGCCACTACTTAGATTTATCTCTAGGATTGACACCAGAAAAATTAAAGCCTATCTGTTAAAATCACAAAATCGCTCACAAAAATAATTTAAAAATAGTATTTTCTGTTCATGATATGGACCTGGGCTGCTCAGGGTGGATCGGAATAACCAAGACCTATCTGCCAATATACACCACTACTTAGATTTATCTCTAGGATTGACACCAGAAAAATTAAAGCCTACCTGGTAAAATCACAAAATCGCTCACAAAATAATTTAAAAATAATATTTTCTGTTCATGATATGGACCTGGGCTGCTCAGGGTAGATCGGAATAACCAAGACCTATCTGCCAATATACGCCACTACTTAGATTTATCTCTAGGATTGACACCAGAAAAATTAAAGCCTATCTGTTAAAATCACAAAATCGCTCACAAAAATAATTTAAAAATAGTATTTTCTGTTCATGATATGGACCTGGGCTGCTCAGGGTGGATCGGAATAACCAAGACCTATCTGCCAATATACACCACTACTTAGATTTATCTCTAGGATTGACACCAGAAAAATTAAAGCCTACCTGGTAAAATCACAAAATCGCTCACAAAAAGAATTATATAACACGGTTTCATATTCATTAAATAAAGCAGCCGTGCAATGATTCATTATATTAATCAGAATCACGTAGGAGTCTTTCATGCTCGTATATATTTACTTATATATATATATATATATATATATATATATATATATATATATATATATATATATATATATATATATATATATATATATATATATATAAGTAAATACATATAAATCAACATTTCCATTTTTTATATATGATAAATAAATGGGTCTCTGAAGGATCATTTACTTAATCCCTAGCTATTCGTCACTAGTGTCATTTATAGCGTTGGGTCCATTAAGAATTTCGCTTTACAAACATTTCTATATTGTTTTTATAAATTTTTATCAATATATTTGAGGGTTATGTTTTAATCCGTTTACATAAAGAAATTATGCATTCATATAGCTTTTCATCACAAATTATTTTATATTTCTCCTAATTAAAGCTTTTAACTTTATAATATTTTTTATATTTTACCGTTTGTTTTAGATTTTAAAAAATATTATCAAATTTCATTACTACTCTAATATAACTTTAGAATTAGAAAACAAAAAATGATAATAATATACTGGTAGTACGACTACACTAAATAAACATTAATTTTTTTCTTAAAGTGTACGCCAACACTATGCATATTATATTTTTCGGGATGAGACTACACTTTTTCTACACGTAAATTTTTTTCGGGATGGTTACACTTTAGCGAAGAAACAAACCAAACATTTCGGGCTGATATTTCGGGCCAACTTCAGCGACTTGATTTTTTGTGGGTGTGGGCTGTTGTAATAAATTCAGTGGTACCTATTGGAGGGGTTTTACCTATACAGAAAAATATTGTTTTAAAGAGCTGCGCTTTTAGGGACAGTTTTTCGCAATTGAACTATTCCAATATATTGGAATTTTTTTTAGTAAAAACTTTTTGTATAAACCAAATACAATGATTTTAAACGGTTGCTCCCATTTGGGGTAGTTTTCTAGGGGTTTAATTATGCCATTTTAATGTAATTAATTTGTATAAAAATTCCAGCACTATACACCAAAAATTTACAGAAATGCAAAAGGGTTGGTGTGACGAAAAATAAGTTTTTTAAAAATTGCATCCCTTAGGGGGAGTTTTTTGGGGGTTGAACTATGCTAATAGTAGTTACTAATTTTGTAAAATGAAATTCCCAAATAAGCGGCGAACCTGATTTTATTGAATTAATGCTATTTTAATTTTGTTTTTTCGTAGTAAAAACTGATCCATTGGTGATGAAACGCCAAAATGGGTTGAATTAAGTTCTGACCTAACGATTACCTAACGTAGTTTGATAAAAACGGTTTGATTTTCTGGCAATGAGGTGCCATTCGGCAAATTTGTTTGTTGATTTTTTGATTATTTATTTAACGTTTAATCGTAAGTGACCAAATGATAAAAACTAGTGACCAATCCTGACCAAACGATGACCAAATGAATTTATTCATCATGTTTGTCAAAACCTTTAGATGGAGCGCTAAAAATGCGGAGCAGAAATTTTGTTTATTAAAAACTTTTAAATATTATTATGAAGGATCAATTTTCGAGTGTTTTTTCAATTCTAAGTACCTATAGGCCACAGTGTAGAAATTTCACCCGCATATAATAATGTGGTTTTAGAAATGGCCTATTTGAATGAAACTTCTAAGCGTAACTCTGGAAAATGTACGGCTTGAATAAAACTGGGTCATTTCTTTACCGATTCTGATGGAATTCTTTTGATAGTCTGCATGTCTTTGGTTCTAATAATTGCTGACCATCATATAGTGTATGATGAACTCGGATGATATCAAGGCAAAGGTACGCAGTGCGATTAATCGTTATGCCATAACTGCGAAATTGTGATGTCACATAAACGTAGGCGATTCCGAACGATACAATTAATGGTAGTTATATGACAGAAATATATAGTTCCGGGAGGAAACCATATATGAAAGTAGGTTTGCTTATTTATTCAAACAGCTCGACTGTAAAATACTTTCGTATACAAAGATAATCCACTTGGATTCATAATATTATTGTTTGCATTAATCAACAACATTCTCGCGCATACTAATCTTAGCACTAAGTTCAAGGTAAACTTCATCTCAATTCTTACCGCACTTCAATACTGATCGTTTTACGAGTTTACACGTTTAAATATGCGTTCATGAAACTTTAAAACGTTTTTAGTAAGTATTCGTTTTTGGACCACGTACCACGTGCCCATTTTAAGCGTTTCAGGCTCGATATCATTGCGTTCTTCACGGGTTAGTTGTTTATGCATATATGAATACGTTCGTTTTACAATCAAAAAATTTATTTTAATAACATCCGTGTGTAATAAAAAAATTAAAATATTTTTTTTTTGTTTGTAAAACTAAAATTATCAACATCATGATGATTTTTATCTATCATATACACGGGGCTAATCAATTATATATTTGTTACAATACGTCGAAGTGCAACTCATTAATTATAAATGCGCGACTCTTTATACGGATTGAACATACATTGAAACTAATTAAATTAATAATGGTTGGAAGACGCCTGCACCCAAAGGTTCATGGAACTTTTATGAATTTGGAAAATGATTGCATCATACATCAACTTTATATTGCAAACCGCACACACTTCACCACTCGGTAGCCATTAACGAGTGTAGTTTTGATTCACTTTTTTTTAAATAACATTTTAATAGTTTTTCAATTTCAAGGTTTTAGAATATGAAAGTTGCGTTCTTGTGTACTGCGCGTTGTTTAATCGGCTTGATTGAAATCAAATATTCTGCTCACAACATTCTATTCGTCCGTCGATAATAATTTATCATCGTCGCTGTTGTAGAATTTCTTTCGTCTTTATAAAAGTTCAATCAAATCGGACAACATCCAATATTGGAATTCTTAAACAAATTTTTTTTTTTATTAATTTTGTGATGGTGATTTTTATTCTTGATCAACAAGTCGAAACGCAAAGAACTCAAAATAAATTATTTCACTAAATAATAATAAAACTAAAAATTATGTATTCAATTTGCATATTTTGCTGTTGAGTCGTTATGAATCTATACGAGTATATCGCTCGTACGTAACGTTCCTAACGAAATCAAACAACAAAACTAAAGTTCTAATGTTGTTGTCCGCCAGTTTCTTCATTCTTGTTGTGTTGTGGTTAAAAAACAGATTAGAATCTAATATGTTTACGTACTCGTACCGTGCTCAATTGAATGTAAATTATTTTATCGCACCTTTTCTTAATTCAACAATATGTATTCGTTTCTTGTAGGTGTCATTTCAAAATATCAAAAACAGAAATTGGTATGGTAAACTCCTTGAAGAATGTTAATGGATATAAGGAAATTGAATTTTGATTTAATTCGGTTTTTATAATTCCTAATCTCGATGGTACATTTTTTAAAATTTACATGTTCAACAAATCAAATGGAAAGATTACGTCACGCCATTACATGCAAATTTTAGGCGATAATATGGAGAAATACATCTAACCGCAAAATAACTCATTGCCAATTATTGAAGGTGAAGGTAGTTAATGGCTGGTTTTGTAAAATGTAAATTGAATTCGTTTTTACACTACTGTACATTATTTTTGCACGCCCAAGTAGATAGTCCGATGTAAATCATCTTAATATTCCAATGGATTTCAAATACATTGATCGTGCGGCTTTTATGCACTGCTTGTAGACTATCAATTTTTTCTATATGAATATAACCACTTTGCTTGTTAAGCACAAACATCCTTTTTCAGTGTCGACTTTGAGAGCATCATCGACATAAACAATCTTCTTGCTTAACATCATCTTAGCGTAAATGTACTTGCGAAAAACAGTAGACAACTCATAGTTTATATTCATCGCCAAACGATTGGTACGGCAGAGAAGACGAATTTTTGCAAACGAAAACGATTATGACCCATAATGTGAATTTAACGGGTTCTGACTAGTTTTTGACAAAGCGATGAATACTACCCCATTTTAGGTGGTAGTATTTTGATCTATCGATACACCATGATGCGGCATATTATGACCGTGGATATCGACCGGACCTTCCACCTTTCTCATATAACCAAGCTTGTTGTATTCAGATAGATTCTGTGGCTCGCATTTGAATCGTCTTAGCAGTTGTTGCGAACATGACACGGTAATGCTCTGAATCTGCCTTACGATGTCTTTGGTGACAAATTACGCATCTTGACTTTAAATTGCAAAACTTAACACTGTGCCTAGCATTAGGACAGTTAAAGCAGTGATTTTGTGAGCGAATCGTTTGTTGACATTTAACTTCCATGGCATTGTATTTTGAACAATCGAGTAAACGATGAGCATTCTCATACGCAGTAGGACTGGATTGACAGATGTGATAAGCGCAGTAGATTTGAATGTTGAATAAGCGACCTTTTCATGGAAGCAGGAGAAGTGATTTATATTATATTTGAACTGCATCAAAGGCCTCGCCTCGTCCAACCAGAAACTTGGGATCCAAGTGGATGTGATTTGCATCGGAACCTTATTTAGTTTACCACATTTATTTTTTGACACAACTTGCAGGACAGGATATGTTTTTTAATTCGAGAATAAAAGTTTTTAAAACTATAATATTGTTTTAATCGTTGGGCTGTCCGATATACTCATTGATGGCCTCCTAAAGGATTCGAATGAAAATCTTGAATAATTTTATTGATTTCTTTTCCATCAGTTAATTGAATTATTTTAGAGTTTGACGAATTTACGTTGCGTTCCACAGTTGGTTAATATGAGGTATATAATTATCCATAATCTTTTCTTTATTTTGAGATCGTGTAACTACATGAAGTGTTTCTAGTGGGTTATCAATTCCAATTTCTATTCGGCTAAGGGACGAAAATATTCAACTGCCCATACCATCGCCGAAAAGTTCTTTCTCGATAGTCGGATAATTTATTTCGCTCTTGTTAAGTACACGACTTGCATATGCAATTGGCAAATCGAATTTATGTTTAGTTTGTGATATGGCTACGCCAATCGCCTTCTCGCTTGCATCAGTTGCTGTGATTTAAGAATGGTTGGAAAAAATAGGGATACTGCAGAACTGAAGGATTGATTATTGAATGTTTCAATTTGGTGAATGCGTCGTCACAAAACGCATCCCAAATGAATGATTGGCCCTTTTTAAATAATTTAGTTAAAGGTTTTGCTATATCTAAATATTTACTGATAAAACGGCGGTAATACCCAGATAACCCTAGAAATGGTTTAATTTGTTTTTGATCTGATGGTTTAGGATAATCTTGAATTGCTGTAATTTTCATTGGGTGTAGTTTAATACCGTTTTCAGTCACTTTATGCCCAAGATAAACAATTTCCTTCGGTAAGAACTGGCATTATTGTAAATTCACCTTTAAATTGTTGGTCCTAAAGCAATCAAAAACCGATTCTAATTTAATATTGTGATCTCTTAGATTATGCCCCGTAACAATCACATCATCAAGATACACCAAACACTTAATTCCATTTAACCCACTAAGTATATGGTTCATCATTCGTTGGAACGTCGACGGCGCACCTTTTAATCCGAAAAGCATTCGTTTGAAATGAAAATGTCAGTTTTCTCTTTATCGGAATCGTCTAAGCGTATCTGATGATATCCATTAGCCAGATCTATGGTCGTAAAATATTTTGATTTCCCAAGGTGGTCTAAAATGTCTGAGATATTGTCTAATGGAAATATACCGTTTACAGTGATGTTATTTAGTTTACGAAAGTCAACTACTATTCGCCACTTTCTGTCTGTGTTGTTTGACTTTTATGGCACCACGATAAGAGATAAATTCCATGGGCTTCGGCTCGGCACTATGATTTGGTCGTCCAGCATTTGGGATATCTGTTAATCTATTTCCAATTTCGTTGATTCAGGTAATCGATATTGTTATATATAAAACATGTGGGATTTTATTATTTAAATCTTAAAATAAAACTATCGACGTCTTTTCACATGCGTTCTTTTATTATTTTTCATATAAACTAGCTCGGTTACTATCTGTTAAACAAAACGAAACCGGTTATTCCCTACAACAACTTGTTACGACTGTATGGTCGCAACGACGATTTTTTTGTTATTTTATTCACCCCAGTTGTTGTCTTCGTTTCGTCTATCTTCTCTTATGTTTTTATTCACCTCTGTGTTTGTCTGTGAACGCACCCGCGACGTTTTGTTTTGTTCCCCATTGTGTGGTGGCGCGGAGGTGAAGAGAAGACGAGAAAGAGAGAACAATGCACATCGAGTGTGTGCAAAGTAAAACGTTTTGGAAAAAAAATGTTTTTTTCTTGTATGTCTCTCTTTTGTACCAACGAAAATTTGGTATAAAGGAGAGACAGAGAAGAGATATGCATTTTCTTCTAAAACGTTTTACGAGCTGTGCGACGCTCGAATTTTTTTTTTTTTGGTTTGTCATTCAGTTGGTGATTTTCATACAGTCGAGTTTTGGTGTTTTATATAAAAAAGTCGAGTTTTTTTTTGCATTGGAAAGTTTGTTTGAAATTATAAAAAAAAAATAAAAAAAACAAAAAATTGTGTTAAATTGATAAGTTCGATTGGGCATTCAAAAGTGCTGTTTTTTTTATGTATATAATTTTAGTTAAATACATAATCTTAAAAAATTTGAAAATAACGATGTAGCATACAAATTATGTGGTTTATAAAAATTTTTTTATTAAGAAAATATATAAAGGTTTTATTGAAAACGACCGAATTTATTATATACATCTTCCTATTACATAGTGATTTAACGAGACTATTTGTGTGGTGTGTACAGTGATAGAAAAGTATATATGTACATATATATACGAGTTATATATATCACGCCTGCCTACATATAAATAATACGGCAGTTTATTGGTGGTGTCCGATTATAACGGCGGTGTAATTAACGTGTATTTGGATTTTGTTTATCTACGGCCATAAGACGCCTAACACTGACGGCGACCAACCGAGGCCTAATTAATTTGTGAGTAACGGCAGAAAGACGCCCAAATAAAAGAAAATATATATAAGGTTTTTGATGAGACAACGTCCGACATTTATACGGGATCGGCGAGACAACGCCTAATTTATTTTGGGTGGCCAGTTGAGGTCACTCAGCTTGATAGGATCCGGCGGCCATTTGAGGCCAGCCGTGATATTTCTTGGTATCGGGGAGAGGCCCCGCAACATAGTGCCCAACCAGGCAAGCGCTCGAGCGCAAGGCGGGAGTCGCCCAACGACGGCACCAAGGCCGCATCGGGGGGTAACGGCACATCAAGCCGCAACGGTCCGGGTGTGGCAAGGTCACATGTGGCATGACGGCCGCGCAAGGCCGCAACCCATTTTTATCGGGGAGAGGCCCCGCCACGATAACGGCACCAAGGCCGCACCAAAAAATTTATTTTATTAAGGTACAATTTTTTTTAAATTTTTATTTAGATTTTTTTGATTATTTTCTTAAATTTTTTTATTAAATTTAAATTTTTTATATTTTGTAATCGAGCGCCGCACAGCGGGTGCGCGCTCGATGCGCATTGTTATTTCTCTCTCTCGTTCTCTCGCATCGTTGTGCGGTGGAGGGGGAAGTTGTTTTCTGTTTGTCTGTTTTTTTTTTTTTTTGGGTTCTCTTAAATAAATAAAATGAATTTCTAATTTCTCGGTCGGTATGATGGGAGCGGAGACTCCCTCTGTGTCGGTTTAGTGTTTGCGGTCCCTTGGTGCCCGCATCCAATTCCGTAACCAGGGCTCGGCCCCGTTTGAATTCGGATGGATGCGCGCACCAAGGCACCTCTCTCGGTTTATAATTTTTGAGTTGTTCGTTCCTCAAGTTCCGGCCGACGAATTTCGGCGGAACTACGGTTTTTATTTATTATTTGCGTTTCCCCAACTTTCTGTTAATCACGGTGTAGGCCAGGAGCCCTGCATGCCTCAAACCCCACGACCCTCGCACTTCTCGCTGAGAACGTAGCCGGCAAAACATCACCGTGGAGGCCTCTGCAGGAGCTTAGTGAATATCTGCAGGTTGGCAGTAGCCAGCCCGTAACAAACTCAGGGATGTATAACACAATCAGGGATTCGAAACCCACACTCGTCCATCCTACTCCTCATCCGACCTCGTGTTCACCTACCCTTTCTACATCGTAGCGTTCATTTTCTTTAACTTTGCACACCTTGTATGGTCCGAAAAATCTTGGCTTCAATTTTAAACCTGGTCCAAATTGAGTTCTCTTTATAGCTATTAAATCTCCGACTTTGTAGGACGTAGGAGCTTTGCGGTTTTTCCTAAATGATCGCCGATTTTCAATTTGTATTTTTTCTATTTGCTTCTTTGCAGTTTCTCTTAAACTATCTCGAGAGTTTCTGAAATTTTTAATAATTTCTTCATTAATAATTTCTTGAATTCTCGTATCAGTTTTCTCAAACGGAGTAACACTAATGCTTCGATTCAGCGTGTTGTTAAGACTTTGTTGCGTACTTCCGATGAATCTAAACCATCGATCTGGAGCGTCTATCGATAGCTTCGAGAGGACTTATATTATTGACTGATGGATACTCTCAACTTGGCCGTTACCTCTTGGCAAGCCTGTAGTTATCGCAACATGTTCGATACCTTCGACTTCGCAATAATCCTTAAATTCGTTGCTTGTAAATGCGGTTCCCTTATCAGTCACAATGCGCATTGGATTACCAAAAACTTCTCTATGCTTTTGGAGTTTTTCCAACACTTCCTTTGACGTTGTGGATTTCGTCGCATATATCCACACAAACTTCGTAAAACCATCTATCATTACTAACACATGATTATGTTGCTTCTTAGTTGTCGCCATTGGCCCGAGATGATCTAAATGTATAGTATGAAGAGTTAGATTTCCCTTTTCGATTGGATGTAAGTATCCTTCTTGTTTACCCATTTTTCGGTTGCACAAGATACACTGAACGCAATTCTTGACACTTGTTGTAATCTTGTCAGACAACTTTTCAAACCAGAAATCTCGTTCGATCAACTCTTGCACCTTCCGTACACCGTAATGACAATTTCGTGATTACGCTTTATAACCTCTGCTTGCATTTTACGCGGGACGACTAACAGTTGGTTACCATCTTTTATTTTGTACAAAAGATCACTCTCTACCATAAAATATTTGTATTGGCCATTCTCAAGTAATTTTATCACTGCAGCGATGAACCCGTCACTTTGCTGAGCACACTTCAAACGTGAAACAATATCGTCGTCAACAATTAGAACAGGATTGCGTGAGAGGGCATCAACGTGTTTCATTCGGGTACCTGGTCGGTGATTAATTTGGTAGTCGAATTCTTCTAGAGACAACGCCCACTATGCCACTCTAGTCGTCAAACTTGGATTTTTCATCGTTATCTCGAATGCGGCACAGTCCGTTATAATTTTAAAATGCGTGCGAATCAAATAAACGCGAAATTTTTTAAGTGCGTAAATGATGGACAACACTTCCAACTCATAACTGCTATATTTCTTCTCTGCGTCTGTCGTCTTGCGGCTTGCGTAATAAATTGGGTGGAACTCTCCATCGTCATGCTGTTGCATCAATATGGAACCGTAGCCATGCATTGAAGCGTCTGTATGAAGCTCAGTGGGCAGCCCGTGTCTAAATAATTGAAGTTCAGGATTACCCGTGAGATGTCGTTTTAGCGAATTAAACGCCATTATCTCTTCCTCTCCGAACACAAAATCCACACCTTCACTCAACAAATCGCTTAATGGCCTGGCGATCACCGAATAATTATATACAAATTTGCGAAAATATCCCGTCAGACCGAGAAATTGTTGAATCTGTTTCTTTGTCATGGGCTGCGGAAAATTTTCACGGCCCTCGTCTTGCTTTCCGATGGACTTATCTTCCCGTCATGAATAACATGTCCGAGATATTCCACTCGTCTAACAAGAAATCTGCACTTCTTCCAGTTAGTATCGAGTCCATATTCAGAAGCTAATTTCAGTACAATTTTCAAATTTTCAATCGCTGATTCATTATCGGTAGCCAGAATAATGATGTCGTCTAGATAAAGCGACATTATTCCTTTACGTATTAAATCACGAAAGATGTTATTCACGAATCTCATGAATACACCAGGACTGTTACATAGCCCAAATGGTACTTTCCTAAATTGGTACTTCCCCGTTGGTGTCACAAACGATGTATATTTGCGACTTCCTTCTTCAACAGCGACATGGAAAAATCCGTTTCTTAAATCGAGCAAGCTAAATACCCGAGCTTCTTGTATTCGATCCAACTGATCCTCTATCAGCGGAAGGGAGAAGCGGTCTTTAACAATTTGGCGGTTAATCTTCCGGTAATCCACGCACAAACGTTTTGAGCCGTCTTTCTTTGAAACCAAAACAATTGGACTAGAGAACTCCGATGAACTAGGTGCAATTATTCCGCTTTTCAGCCAATCTTCCACTATTTTATCAACCAGCTCCATCTCGTAAATCGACAAACGTCTTGGATTCTGACTAATTGGCGTTTCATCCTTCAAAACTATTTTGCAGTTTACATCTGAAGTTTTCATCGGTGTTGGTGAATACTGTTGATATAATTGCTTAACGACCTGAGCATCACTTCGGTCGATAATATGCGTAACATCAATAATTTCATCTTTAACTTCTGATAGTATCGCACAAAATTCGTCGTTTTTACGGATATTCACACCGTTCTCATCGATAATCACTTTTGCTTCACAAAGCAGATCACAGCCAATCAAAAGATTTACGGGGATAACATCGTTAGGCACTACATGTACCGGCACATGGAAATTGTCACCGTTAATAACGATATCTGCTTCAAATTTGTTACGACTGTGTGGTCGCAACGACGATGTTTGTGTTATTTTATCCACCCCGGTTGTTGTCTTCGCTTTCGTCCATCTTCTCTTATTTGTTTTTTTATTCACCTCGGATGTGTTATGAACGCACTTTCGACGTTTTGTTTTGTGCCCCATCGCGTGGTGGCGCAGAGGTGAGAAAGAATAGGGGAAAGAGAGAAAATGCGCATCGAGTGTGTGCAAAGTAAAACGTTTTGGAAAAAATGTTTTTCTTATATGTCTCTCTCTTTTATATCAACGAAAATTTGATATAAAGGAGAGACAGAGAAGAGAGATTAATTTCTTCTAAAACGTTTTACAAGTTGTGCGGCGCTCGAATTTTTTTGATGATGCCATTCGAGAGGTGATTGTCAAAGATTCGAGTTGTGATTGTCAAAGATTCGAGTTTTGATATTGATAGTCGAGTGTTGATTTTTTTTATTATAATAAGTTTCGAGTTTTGATTCAGTTTTTGTATATATATAAAAAAAAGGAAATAATAATTATAAAAGTTAAGTTGGTTTTGTAATTTTGATTAAAAAAAAAATAATAATATAAGAATCGGTTTTGTGTCGATGAAAACAATTGTATTTTCGGCGTCGGCCGTTTGATGTGTTTAAATAAAACAAAAATATAATTTGAGTTGTCAGCAACATACGAGGAAAGTTTTATTTATATCCAAAATCAGAGTTATAATTCACCTATTATTTGATTATTGGGTAAAAGTGTGTATCTATATCGTGGAGTCGGTATAGGGGATAACAATAAAAATATTGTATTTGAGTAAACCGTACGTCCAGTTATTTAACGGGTGTGTTATTTCGGGTGTGGTACTAAGCAAACCGTACGTCGAGTTGAGAAAGGGTGGTGCAACAAGTTTTTTTTGCCCTCGGCTCCAGAAAAGGCGAAGTTGTAATTAAAATAATTTAAATCTACGGAATTGGATAACATTTGGAGTTGTTGTGGTGTCGTTGGTAATATCGGATAATTGATACGGTACGTAATTTTCATTGACAACTGTGTTTACGGTTGTTCGGCAAACCAACGCCCAACATATTTTGGCGGCCAGTCGAGGCCAAAATATTTATCGGCATCTAGCCGCAACGGTTATCGGTGGTCTGCCACAACGAACAGGTGGCCAGCCGGCCAGTTGTTTATTTTGTATTGATATTGGTATCGATGGTCTGTCGCAACGCTCGACCGCACAAGGTCGCAACTAACGCGTAGCCAACCGGCTATTCGTTATTATTATTAATGGTATCGGTAAAAACACCGCAACGGTCCGGGTGGGGCAAGGCCACCTGTGGCATGACGGCCGCTCAAGGCCGCAAAATTTTTTATTTTCTATATAATTAAGGTACGATTTTTTTTATTTTTTTTAATTTTTAAATTTTATTATTTCTTTCTTAAATTTTTTATTAAATTTAATTTTCAAATTTCTGTAATCGAGCGCCGCACAGCGGGTGCACGCTCGGTGCGCATTTCTCTCTCTCTCTCTCGTTCTCTCCCTCTTTTGTTTTCTCCATGGGAAGTTGTGTTTTGGTTTTTGCTGTTTACATTAAATTAAAAGAATGAAATATTAAATTTTTTCGGTGTGGTGTGATGGGAGCGGAGACTCCCTCTGTGTCGGTGTAGTGTTGGCGGTCCCTTGGTGCCCGCATCCAGTTTCGTAACCGGGGCTTTGCCTTGTTTGAATTCGAATGGATGCGCGCACCGGGGCACCTCTTCCGTTATCATTTTTTTTATTTATTTATTATTTTTATTATCTGCTGTTCGTTCCTCAGGTTCCGGCCGACGAATTTCGGCGGAACATCCGGGTTTTTATTATTATTTGCGTTTATCTATTTTATAATTATCTGTTAATCACGGTGTAAGCCAGAAGCACATGCAAGCCTCAAACCCCACGACCTTAGCACTTCTCCCTGAGAATGTAGCCGGCAAAAATCACCGTGGAGGCCTCTGCATGCGCTTAGTGAAAATCTGCAGGTTGGCAGTAGCCAGCCTGTAACAAATTTTCCAAATGTCTCAATCTTCTTACCAGCAAGTCCCGTCAACGTTGATCTGGATTTCAGAGGTTTCATAGTATTCAAATTCAAATATACGTCAGATCGGATCAAATTTACGGAACTTCTCGTATCTATCACACGCAAAGAAAAATATTTCGCAAATCGATAAGTAAACCTAAAATTGTAAAATCAACCTATTTTCTAGTTAATTTATCCTACTCTTTATAATATAAGTTAACATATGCTTTGTTAATTTAACTAAATTGATAAAGTAAAATAATAATTTTCGTAAAATAAATTATTTTTTGAAAAATACTAATAGGTTTGTAAAATTAACCGAGAGACATGCTAATTTTACTAATTTACAATGTAAAATAAATATTGTAACAAAAATTTTCTCTTGCCATGTTAAGTTTACAAATTGGTGTCTTAAATTTACATCGGCGATAGGTAACAATTATTATTGCATTTTCAATATAATTCGCCAGGTCAATTGATCTTTACTTCATTTAAATTCATGAAGTATGATCATTATTTTCGTAGTTTGATAACTACATAATCTGATGAGGATATCGGATCTTTTAATTAAAAAGATTCAAAATGTTTACCTCATCAGTTTTGAAAAGATGAGGCCTCATCTCGACGTGATAACAAATATTTTGTTATCATACAAATGACCCCATTTCACATTTCAAAATTTGTGAAGTTTTTAAGTTAAAGAGATTTTAAGTTAAATTGACTTATATTTGTTGTAGACTTTACCCTATTATTTTTATAGTGTGGGTTTTATTTACTTTAAAAGGTTGTCGGTTTTACTTAATCGATCGGTTAATTTTACCAAAATGCTATTCATATTTCACTTTGTATGTAGTAAAATCTACATATATATTGGTTGAATTAACTTACACAATAGTAAACTAAATTTTTTTTTTTAAAATTATTTTACTATTCTCTATGTTAATTTTACTATTTAACATTTATAATATTTACGGGTCTCATACGAAACGACACATTTCACAACAGGATGTGCTAAAACAGGATGTCATAAAACAGGATATCACAAAACAATACATGGTACGCTACAGTACATGGTACGAAACAGGACCGATTAAAACAGTACATCACAAAACAGTACATGGTACAGTAGAGTACATGATACGGAACAGGACCGATTAAAACAGTACATCACAAAACAGTACATGGTTCACTAAAGTACATGGTACGGAAGAGTACATCGCAAAACAGTACATATTAAAAGAGAACACCACCAGTTAATAGTCAATAACACGGTTTTAATAACTAGTTGTGTGGGTACGGAAAAGTACCATGTCAAAAATTTAAGTTTGTATGTTTTTTGAACCAACATTCACATTTGTGCATTCCTTTCAAACTTATTTTCGTCCGAAAAAACACTATAACTATACACCCAATTGTGTTGGTTGTACTTCAAATCAAGCGAAATTTTTTCTCAAAAACGTCATTACATACTATGGTTTTTTACTCACACATTTGTGTGGTTTGGACTTAAATTGAGCCATTTTTTTTGGTTAAAAAAGGGATAAATTTATTTATATATTTATTTAAATTTTTGATCTATTTTGCAACGATCAAGTAAAGGGTTATCCAATTCAAGCTTGATAAAGTAAACTTAAAAAAAACACACAAAATATTCGGAATGTATTGTAATTTTTATTTCATTTTACAGATTGATCCTTGCCATTTTTAGTTAAACAAGATATCATTCAAATGTCCTCCACGGGACTTCTTACAGGCCTTGATTCTTTTGAGGTAATTTTCAATAACTTTTTGGCACATTTCGGGCGGTATCTCGGCCATTACCTTACGAATATTAGTTTTCAATTCGTCAAGAGTTTGAGGATTGTTTGCGTAAACACGATCTTTCGCGTAGCCCCACAAAAAGAAATCCAAAGGCGTTAAATCACAGGATCTTGGAGGCCAATTGACATCAGCCAATCGCGAAATCAAACGTCCAGGAAATTTCTCTTGCAAAAGATCTCGATTTGCTCGTGTTACGTGACTGGTTGCTCCATCCTGCTGGAACCACATATCGTCAAGATCATAATCTTCGATTTTCGTAAAAAAATAATCGGTTAACATGCGGCCATAGCGCTCAGAATTGACGGTAACGGTTCGTCCATGGTTGTTCTCAAAAAAATACGGCCCAATCACACCACCAGACATCAATGCGCACCAAACAGTGACTTTTTCCGGGTGTAATGGCTTCTCTACAATCAATTGTGGATTTTCTGAGCCCCAAATTCTACAGTTTTGCTTATTAACGTATCCACCAAGCGAAAAATGAGCTTCATCACTGAAGAAAATTTTGTTCGAAAAATCAGCATCGACGGCCTGTTTTTCCAACACCATGCTCCATATTCTTAAATGCTCCATATTCTTAAATGGCAGAATGTCAACTAAATAAATGACAGCGTACTTGACGTTTATCTTTGACAGATGTCGGTATACAGATTTCTACTTTATCAACCTCGAATTGGATAACCCTGTATTAGCGATTTAAATAAAAATAATGTTATATATTGTTAGGTGAAGGGATATTTTATTATAACTTAAAGCAATTATAATTCTATATAGGATACTGTCTAATTACTCTAGGTGAAGGCAAATATCCACTTGATAATATCCTAATTACTAAACGTATTCAATAAAAAATATTTAACAAATCAAGCTGAAAAAATCCTCCAGCTTAACGTTCAGTAAAATGTACTTTAGTGTACCATGTACTGTTTTGTGATGTACTGCTTTTATCGGTCCTGTTCCGTACCATGTACTGTTTTGTGATGTCTTGTTTTATTACATCCTGTTTGGAAATGTGCCATAGTGAACGGCTTCGAATATTTACCAATCAATAAGTAAGTTGAGTTTGTAACAATTTTTTGGTAAAGTTATCTTACTTTTTTGGTTAATATGACTAATTATTACTCTGCGTGCAGAGCACACACTTTCATATCGTCAATTAATACGTCAATTTTTATTCGAAGTTCTTTTGTCGTACACAAGCTAACATTCGTTTTCAATAAAGTAGAACACTCGAAACTTTTGTGTCCAAACGCATTACACTTAAAGCACCGTACGCCATCATATTTCCTTTGACAATCCTTCGACAGATGACCGTATTCATTACAGTTGTAACACTTATTCTTATTACGTCGGGGATTTATTGATTTATTACCACTCGGCACTGGTTGCTCCAGTTGTTGATTAGATTTAGCATTATTTGGGTAGCCTTGTTCATTGATTTAATTTTTAATTTTTCAAATGCTTCATACTTTACTCGAAGATCTTTAAAATTTTTAGCATCAAATAACCAAATCTTATTTGAATCCTCAATACAGACATCATAAATGATGTATTCCAAAATTACTTCGTTCTCGATGTCAGCCAATGCACCAATTTCGCGCATACGCAAAATGTACTGATGTATAGTTTCATCTTTTCCCTTTTTAGTTTTTATTAGCATCTGATGAACAGTAGCGCTACTAACATTTACATGAAATTCGTCGAGTAACACTTGTTGCAATGATTCCCAATCCTTTGCGCTCGTAGAACGTAATAGCATCTTGGCTGTGCGCGTCAAAAGTCGCTTTGCATACACAAATCGCAGTAAATTACTCCAACCTAATAGTTCCGATGTTTCACAAAACTCTATCAACCACTTTTTAATTGGATAGTTGTCATCGCCGCTAAATTTTGATACCGAATCTTCAACGTCTTTAAATGCGAAATTAGTTTTCTCGATATACATATCAGCATTACTTCTACTTTCCAATTCCGACCCGCAAACATTTCTTGTGAAATTGTCCTTGATTAGTGTCATCGCTCGTTCATAACGTTGAATTAATTCATTGCGCTTTCCATCCGTACTAAGCCCCAACTTGGATAGCTCTTCTTTCATGGCTTTTACCGTTTTTGTTTGAAATTCATCCATTTTGAACAAAACTTATTTCAATAATTAAATGTTTTCGAGTCTTAAATTCTCTCAAAATTTTATGAAAACCAATTATTCGTCACGTCTATTAACTAGATCCCGGTTGAGCCGGGATTATTATTCTTTTCACATGCGTTCTTTTATTATTTTTCATATAAACTAACTCGGTTACTATCTGTTAAACAAAACGAAAACGGTTATTCCCTACAACAACTCAGGGATGTATAACACAATCAGGGATTCGAAACCCACATACATATATATAGGATGAGTATATTGCTGTAAGTTTGCCTCCCGGAAGAAAAAATATGTCATTATGTTATCTGCAGATATTTAAAATGGATTTTTATTCTTCTAGATTAAGATGATCTAAATTAATATTTGATTTGATTATCTCTAGACGATTGTGTATGTTATTTGACCAAGAATTTAAATGTAAGACTTCGTACTCATCTAAATTGAGTTATGACATTTTTAAATTCTCTAGATCAACGTCATAATCGTTTGTATTAACGAGGCTTATTGTCATAAAATTATTTTCGGATTTTACGAGTAAGTTAGCTGAATATACTCCCCTTATAATTTCACTCGATGGGCAAACATAATCTTTATCTGGAATATTTAAATATATAAAGTAAATAATTTTTCTGAACGAGCAGGAATGGAAACGAAAGAATTTGTAGTTAATTTTGGGAGGAATTTCAAAATTGTAATTCGAATAATCGATTTTGCACTTGTATTTCGACAGGAAATCTTTTCCGATTATACCAGCACATAAAATAGGAAATGAATTTGGAACAATTTGAAATGAATGTTGTATTATAACTGAATTTGGTAGTTTGAATTGTTTCAGTAGAAATATCTTTTAGATAACACTTTTTATCAGGAAAGGAAAGAGTATCATCATCTACAAAAAAAAATTTTCAGCATGCTAATATCTGCCCCAGTGTCAACCAAAAAGAAATACGACTTTGGTTACGACTTCTATATATTTTCTATATATTTTCAATATATTTTCTATCGTGATTTTCCGAAGTGAACTGAATTGAATAATGATTTGGATTGATAGAATACGATTCGCTATTTGATTCCAAAGAAGAATTATAAGAATTAATTAAAAAAGAATTATTGGATTATTATTGATTGAATTTATGTTGGGTTTTGAAAATTTTATTTTGAAATTTCCCGGATCCGAACGGGAATGTTCGTTGATGTTACCGGATCGAATCCCAGATAATTTCCCGAAAGGGCAGGTTGTACAATCTTAGATGAATCAGCAATTCTATTTTACGAATTCACATATTGGCGTTTTCTGCAGGAACTACTTTGATGCCCATTTTACAATATGCACAAATCACAGTTTTTTGAGTCGTGAGAATATTTGAAGGAAATCCCTTCTGACAAAATTAGAATTTGACACATAATAGATCATATTAGTTACGGTTAAAAGATAAATAGTCCACCAGTCTCGAACATCCACGTTAGCACCCAATGCATTAAGGCCCCGAAGTAATTCAGTGGGTACTGCAGAAGAACTGGCCTGGGAGATGACGTACCAGCACAAAAACTACATCCGACAAAATCGCCTCCTCAGCGTTGGTTTAAAACGAAGCTGCGCTTAATCAATTTCACTGATAGTCACAGCGTTAAATAAACCATTATGTACAGTAGGTGGCCATTGAATTAGCAATTTTTATAAAATTTAGTTTTTCGGGGAATTCAATATAAATAAACTTCATTTAACAAATCAATATCATTTCATTTATTAAATTAAGATTTAATGAATATAAAAAATTAAATAAAAGTTTAATAGAGTGTTACAGGCTGGCTACTGCCAACCTGCAGATTTTCACTAAGCGCATGCAGAGGCCTCCACGGTGATTTTTGCCGGCTACGTTCTCAGGGAGAAGTGCTAAGGTCGTGGGGTTTGAGGCTTGCATGACGCTCCTGGCTTACACCGTGATCATACAGAAAGTTAGGGGGAACGCAAATAATAATAAAACCGAGTTCCGCCGAAATTCGTCGGCCGGAACCTGAGGAACGAACAGCAGAAAATTTTAAATGAGAGAGAGGTGCCTTGGTGCGCGCATCCATTCGAATTCAAACAGGGCAAAGCCCCGGTTACGAAATTGGATGCGGGCACCAAGGGACCGCAAACACTAAACCGACACAGAGGAAGTCTCCACTCCCATTACACCAAACCCGAAAATTAGTAATTCATTTTAAGATCAATTTAGACACATTCAAAAATAAGGAAACACAAATTCCCGCAAAAAAAAAAAAAAAAGAAAGGTAGAGATCGAGAGAGAAGCGAGAGAGAGAGAGACCAACGCGTACCGAGCGGGCACCCGCTGTGCGGCGCTCGATTACAAAATTTAAATTTTAATATAATGTAAATATATATAAAAAAACTGAAATCAAAAAAAATTAAAAATAAAAAAAATGGTACCTTAATTAATTATAAAAACTGTTGCGGCCTTGGGCCATTCCGTTGCGGCCAACCACCGATAAAAATATAATAGCCAGTTGGCCACCGCTCCGTTGCGGCAGACCACCGATAAAAAGGCAATATACAAAAATTAATGTTGCGGCCTTGGTACCGTTCCGTTGCGGCAGACCACCGATAAAAATACAATAGCCGGTTGGCCACCGTTCCGTTGCGGCAGACCACCGAAAAATAGAACACAATAGCCGGTTGGCCACCGTTGCGTTGCGGCAGACCACCGATAAATAAACACAATAGCCGGTTGGCTACCGTTGCGTTGCGGGGCCTCTCCCCGATACCAATAAAAACGAGGTGCCGGTTGGCAACCCGTATGTCCTACTACGGCTGGCCTCAACTGGCCGCCGAATCCGCACCCCGCCGTGTGACCGCCACTGGTCACCCAAAATAAAATAACGTTGGGCGTTGGCTCGCCGAAAACAGAAGATTTGAATGGCCTCAACTGACCACCATAAAAAACTGTAAAACACTTAAATTAATAGCAGCGTCTGTTTATAATTTGCGGTGCCCGTCACGCTGGGGTACCGGTTGAATGGGACTCTTATTATTGAACCAACTCGGATAGTGTTCTTCAATTCAGTTTACCGAATCTCTACGGGTATATTAAAAAAATATTTTTCCACTAAATTTTCACATAACAAATAATTTTTTTATTAAGTCATATATTTGATCTCGTATATAAAACATTTTTTTTTCTTTTATTATTTAAATGTTAATTAATAATTAATTTTATTTAAATTCTCTTCTAATTTTGTAATTAATATTTAACTTAAAATCACAAAAAAACAATTTGTGCATTATCCAAAAGAAAAGAACACCAAAAAAAATCTCAAACTTGACTATCCAAAATTTACAACTCGAATGCCATAATCAACAAACATTCGAGCGCCGCACAACTCATAAAACGTTCTAGAAGAAATGAATCTCTCTTCTCTGTCTCTCCTTTATATCAAATTTTCGTTGGTACAAAAGAGAGACATATAAGAAAAAACATTTTTTCCAAAACGTTTTACTTTGCACACACTCGATGCGCATTGTTCTCTCTTTCCCGTCTTCTCAGAGGTGAATAAAAACATAAGAGAAGATGGGCGAAACGAAGACAACAACCGGGGTGAATAAAATAACACAAAAAATCGTCGTTGCGACCATACAGTCGTAACAAGAGTCAAGAGGTACTATTCAATATTTAGTTTGCATTTCTTTATTCTTGACCAACATTTCGTCTCTTTGTGGCATAGTATGGAACGAGTTTATTATGGTTTTTTTAATGAGTGAGTCGTTGAACCACATGATTTTAATATCCTTAATCGATGTTTGTTTGTCTGTGATATGTTTTTTGATAACTGCTTCTTTAGAATCGTCCAAACATTTTCTATTGGGTTCATATCCGGAGAGTTCACAGGCTAATTCAATAGCGGTATGTTTTTTGGAACTCAAATAGTTTTTAATCGATTTCGCAGTGGGAAGAAAAGCTCCATTCTGCTGAAAAATATACTTTTGCCAACGGCGAAACAATTGACGGAGCTTTGGTAAAAAAATCTTATCCAATATCTGGATATACTTATCAGCATTCATAATGTCATCTACTACATGAAAAGGCGCAGAACCTTTTGCAGTGATACACCCCCAGATCATGACAGATGTTGGATGTTAAACCTTTTGTGCAACATAGTCTTTGTTGAAACGTTCATGTGAGCGGCGTTCAACAAAAATATTTCTCACGCAGTATAATATGGACCGACGATTCAGCTGAGAGAAAACCTGAAAATTTGTTCGTTTAAGAAAATTAGTAAAAATGAAATAACAAACAGGAATTTTTACTTACATTAATCCAATCTGATAATGAGAGGTGCTTATATTTCCGTCCCCATGCAATTCGTTTAAGTATCATGTTGTGCGTTTATTTTTGTTTAATAGTCAGACGGCATTGTTTTAGTCCAATTTGCTTGAAGCGGCTACGCAATGTTTTTTTCGAAATGTTGATGTCCTATTGCTTTAAAACGTCATTTATTAAAGTCATTGATCGTTTATGATTCTGCAAAGTTAATTTTAAGATGATTCTGTCTTCCCTTTCGGATGTTTTCCTTTGTTTTCTGCAATTTTCCCTGTGCAATGGAGCCACGACCTCGCCATTTTGGAGTGATTTCTTAATTCTGGACACAACATGTTTACTGGTTCCAACTATTCTGGCAATTTCATATTGTTTTATTGATGTATGTTCTAACAAATCAGCAATACGCTGTTTTTTTGTCAATATCTGTTTTCGCCCCCTAATGACAGTACCGCGAAACTCTCAAAAATCACTTAAACACAATTGAATCTGTGGCAATTCAACATAACCACTTAATATCAGTTAAGTGATTTTGTCAAATTTTATTTCTATCTGTTGCTTTTCGCATCATTTATGACCCAAGCCAACTTTGGACGATTTTGTAAGATTTTTGACCATGTTGTGGTCTGAAACAAAACCACTTAACTGCACTGAATTGGTATATATTACTTTATTATTTTGGAAAAAAACACTCCGAATTTTGACTGAATTTCAGTTAAGTGATTATGTTGAATTGCCACAGGAATATTATAAACTATAGCACCAATACAGAACCACTAACACAATACTTAATAAAAAAGTAATTACTCCTCATTTATTACACTATTCGAATAGTAATGTCTATAACAATAAAGATAAAATTTTCCAGAAATTGGTTGTATTAATAGTGAAATTTTAGAAAATCAAAAGTTGCTAATTCAATGGCCATGTACTGTATACGTGAATCTGTGTATGAATGAAATAAAGAAAGATAAAAAAATCCCGAGCCAAAATTTCAAATTTAAGTATTAATACTTCCCAAATTAACTGCAAAACCATCGATTATAACTTACAAACCTTAAAGACTTGAGACATGTCGACCTGGCGGACCCATATCAATGATGCATGAAAAATTACTACCTGAAATCAATTAATACTGAACCGGACTAATTAAGGATGAAACGTAGCAGGGAGAACTGATAGATAGACAGCCAACTCAATCAATGATTGTTATAATGAACAACCCCGAAGACAGCATGGAAATATATTAATTATGACAATTTTGGGAAGTAGAGTCATTTGGTTCATTTATCTTCACTCATTTACTCTTCCACTTATCCTCAGTTTAAAAGGTAGCTAAATGACCCCTTTGATTTACTCATGCAAAAATGCCGCATTTATATGACTCCAAAATATTAGGCGTGCAAGTATAGAAACCCGATTAGCAAGTATGATTAATAATCACTGGTCTTTTAAATATGATGACATCGATCTGAATAAGTGGTAATCAGAGGAGGCCAACTCTGGAGAATACGCCGCATGCTGTAAAACTTTACTGCCAATGCAATGCAGCAATATCACCGCCTTCTTTGATACGTAAATGCTCTTTTGTTTCTCCAGATCATCACTTAATTTGATCAATTGGGCATGGTACCGTTCAGCTGTAACAGTTTGACCAGGTTCCAGAAGCTCGTAGTAAATAACCTCTTTCCAATGCCATCAGACACACAGTAACATTTTCTTGACATGAATATTCATTTTTTGCAACTAATGTTGATGGCTGGCCAGGATCAATCCATGGTTTTATGTAGGATTATCGTACAAAATCCACTTTTCATCACCCGTAATGATTTTGTGCAAAAAATTCTTTCTTGTGTACCGATCGAGCAAATTCATGCTATGAGAAAACCATTTTCTTTATTGCTTGGTGTGTAATTCCTAACTGTTGTGCAAGTTCTTTTGAGTTTGAAACGGATTTTCATCCAGTCAAACTTTAAGTTCTTTGTGGACGCGTTCTACTTACACACTTAGTATTTAGATTCACGCTAGATTTGCTTCCGACATTCTAATATTATTGTAACACATACGAATTGTAAAATGAAAGTAACTGAAGAACAATTTTTCCATTAAAAAAAAATTATCAAAGCTTGTATTTGAATGTTAACACTTCCCCCTCAAAGACCCAGGTCCAATGATTCAAAAGTTCAATCTATAATAGGTTAAATTCCTTCTTTGCTGCTGGAAATATTTTTTCGGTGGCTTTGTATTTTTAATCTGGGCTTTACGGATTCGATTTCCGATGTTGTGATAGTTGTAACATTATTATCCTCGTTTTTTTTTAGTTTGTCTCACCCAACAGGCACGTATATTTTGGGTTTTGATCTTTTAATATTCTCCCTTGCAATTTTGGTTTCCTGAGCCTTTTTGATTCGATTATATGCTGTGCTTCCGAAGTATATATCGCTGGGTTTCTGTTGGATGACTGAGTGGATATAATTATTTTAATGGTTTACCGCTATATGTTGAGACACTGTCAATTCCTTGTTCATCTTGTAAGCATCTAAACATTTCGACTACTGTATAGTGGGCTCTCTCAACAGACTCGCTTTTCTGTGTCGGTGTTAGGTAAAAATTGTCTCCCAAAGACTTTAGGTAATTAATCAGTAATAATATGACATCTGAAGCTTCTTTCATTGTAGATTACAAGCATTTTAGGCACGGTGAAATTGAGCAGTGCTTTAAATAGTTGTCTCTTACGTGCGTGGGATGGATTTAGATTTATGAAGCGATTTTTTTTTTACAAATTTTGAGAATTTGTCCACACATGGAATGAATTTCTCATTCTTGTCATGTCGCAGGTTTGCGAATATTTTTTTAGTAGACTGGCCATTTGATGGAAATAATACTTTTTAAAATCTGTTTCATATTTCCCATATGATTTCTGTTCTTCCTTTATAATTGCAAATTTGTTTTCTTCACTGGCGATGTCTGTAACCATTGTTTGGGTTAGGCGAATTCTATAACTGGAGAAATGTTCTTTAAAAACTTTTGTAGAATTTGTATAAATTTTTCAAGTAGTTTTATTCTTTGTTTAGCTCTGGCCGGCTAATATAATTTTTGTGGTGGTGGTCATGATGAACCGCACCCATCAGTTCATCATGAACATAAACATCCTGACCTTTTTGAAATATGATTTGATTTTTATACCCGAATGTGAGTGGTTGACGTAATTTCTTAAGTTGTCCAACATTTCTCTTTCATTGACCTCATAATTTTCTTTCGTTTTGTTTAAACATCTCGAAATATACGTGATTAGCCTACTTGAACCTGATTTTGGTCCATGCTGATTTAAACTTTCTTCGATTGGCTCTCCTTAATTTGGGCGGTCAGCCCTGTTGCAAATTTTATCAGAGGTTTCACTACCTATCTTCGCGAAATCCTTAATGAAATGTGTTATATATCATTTGATAATATTAAATAAAAGATATTGATGGATTATATTTTTATGTATTTTTAATCATAACTCATATACAAAATTATATTTCGATTTTTACTCAACCGGAAACTTCATCCGTCCATCACCGAATCCATTTTACAACACAATAATAATAAGAGAGAAAAAAACTTCATGTGATGTGAAGTTGCATGCATTTATATAATATGCACCCAATAAGCATAAATCTTGTCATTCCAACAATAATTTAAGAAACTAATTCGAACAATTTCTTCCTTTTTCTTGAATTATTCGTTGTCCGCTGCTAGACCCATTTCTTGCATATGTTTATACATTATGTTACTTGTTACGTCCTTTGTAAGTATATCTGCTTCTAAATCTTCAGATCGTTTGTAATTTAACTTCGTATTACCCTTGTCCACTTCATCTTTAGTAAAATAAAATTTTCGATTTATAAGCTTCCTCCTCGAACTTTGCTTATTATTTGTTGTCCAATCTATGACTGCCTTTGAATCGGTATAAATATTCATTGCTTTCATGAATAATTCAGATTGTTACAGGATGGCTACTGCCATCCTGCAGATATCACTAAGCGCATGCAGAGGCCTCCACGGTAATTTTTTGCCGGCTACGTTCTCAGGGAGAAGTGCTAAGGCCGTGGGGTTTGAGGCTTGCATGACGCTCCTGGCTTACACCGAGATGATACAGAAAGTTGGGGGGGAACGCAAATAATAATAATACCCGGAGTTCCTCCGAAATTCGTCGGACGGAACCTGATGAACGAACAACACAATAATCATAAGAGAGAGAGAGAGAGGTGCCTTGGTGCGCGCATCCATTCGAATTCAAACAGGGCTAAGCCCTGGTTACAAAATTGGATGCGGGCACCAAGGGACCGCAATCAACACTACACCGACACAGAGGGAGTCCCCGCTCCCATCACACCATATCCGAAAATTTAATAATTCATTTTATTTTCTTTTATAAAGGACACATAAAAAAAGGGAAAGGCAAATTCCCATAAAAGAACACACACTTCCCACCAGAAATAAAATACGAGGGAGCGAGAACAATGCAAACCGAGCGTGCACCCGCTGTGCGGCGCTCGATTACAAAATTGAAATTTTAATATAAATTTAAAAAAAAAAAGAATAAAATGTAAAAAAAAATAATCAAAACAAAGAAATAAAAAAACAGTACCTTAATACTAAAAGGTGTTGTCCACTCGTTCGTTGCGGGGCCTCTCCCCGATACCAATAAAACAAATAGCCGGTTGGCTACCCGTTAGATGCGTTGCGGGGCCTCTCCCCGATACCAATAAAACAAATAGCCGGTTGGCTACCCGTTAGATGCGTTGCGGGGCCTCTCCCCGGTACCAAATAACAAATGGAAAGGAATAGACAGTTGTATACTCCTTAATTGCGGTGTTTTCATATAAACCAATTAATAGCCGAGCACTTCGTCCGCCACCCACTCGTGAAAATGTGACGAACCAAAACCGTCTGCCCTTAAATACCCGTACTTAAATATGAGCACTCTTTAATATTTGCGGCACCCGATGATATTCAACCGCCCTCGCAGAAAACGTGATAGCCAAAAACAAACGGCCACCGTTAGTAAATTGTGTTACCCGTTAGTAGCTGGTGGAGCCCGACTAATTTATCCATTGATAGGACGTTGCACCCTCAAAACCTGGTAACCGCGAAAAATGGCGGTACCCGTTTGTTAATTACAATGCTCACAAAAAAAAACAGAAACACCCGTTAAAAGTGGCGGTACCTGTTAGCTTCACAAGTTTTTATTAATCTCCCTCACTTATTTCACATAATGTTTTTTTGTTTTTTTTCCGTTTCCATAAATATCTCGTGACGTCAACAAAAACACAAGTTGTAATATCGTGTATAATTACTACATATTTTATTTGCCATTTACTATCTTTATGATTTTTTTTTTTTACAAATTAATTAGAAACTCAGAGTCACCCTGAACTATTTTACTTTATTTTAAATCAAAGGAAAACTCTTTCAAAAAACTAAATTCTTTGCTTTAAAAACACATTCGACTTCACTTATATAAACCAAACTTCTCATTTAATTTTATACAAAACAAAAACTCGCTCGTTTAAACAAACTTACTTATCAAAACCAAAAAAAAACTTGACTTTATTCTTTCAAAAATCACAACTCGAATGATGAACCAAAAAATATTCTCACGCCGCACAAACGACGCGCAAAACGTTCTAGAAGAATGTCTTCCTTCTTTGTTTCTCGTTTATATCAATTTGCATTGATATAAACGAGAAGCATATAAGAAAAACATTTTTCTAAAACGTTTTACTTTGCACACACTCGATGCGCATTGCTCTCGCTCCATCGTCATTCTTCTCACAACAGCGCCGTTTTTATAAAAATAAACAAAACTTAAGATAGCCGCGCACACTATCATTAATGGGCAAAGACACACACCAAAAAGAATACGCAAACATTTACCACAGGTGGGTATACTCAATAAAAGGGATATTCATTCTACAAAAAAAATTGTTATTGTTGACGACAACACAGTCGTAACAAGGTGCTTCGAGTTCTTCTATCAAATTGGTTATACAATTTATTTCACATTGTGCATCAGAAATTGATATTAATTCCGCCTCCAGAGTAGACAAAGTAACCATCTTCTGTTTTTCACATTTCCAATTGATTAACGATTTACTCATCTTACTTATCAGTACACCAACCAGCATCTGCCGTTGCACTTAAAATTCCGCTTCTTTCACTTATTTTCAAATTAGTATCTTTGGTCGCTTTCAAATACCTTAATACTCTTTTAACTGCCTGCTAATGAATTTCTCTTGGATCATTATAATATTGTGATAACTTTCCTATCGTATATACTAAATCCGGACGTGTACCTCTTGTTAAATACATTATTGATCCGATAGTTTCCTGATGCTGTTCTCTTGATATTTTTTCTGAATTCTCGTAATCATCCCAATTGACTTCTCTTAATCCTGGTGTTTTAACTGTTTTAATCATTCATTTTATATTTCCGTAATATTTTTTCAACATAACTGGATTGGCTTAGTATTATCCCTTCATCAGTTTCTTTTATCTCCATTTCCAAAAATAAATTATTATTGATCTGCTTTACTTCGACTTGGACTTTAACATTATTAACGAATTTTTCAATCGTATTATTCGAGTCTCCAATAACTAGCAAATCATCCACATACACTCCTACTATGATGAAATCTTCATCCTCCTTCCGAATGTATACACAGGGATCGGCTATAAGTCTCTTTAATCCATTTTTCATCATTATTTTATTCAGTGCTAAATTCCAACATCTTCCTGATTGTGGTAATCCGTAAATACCCTTTTTTAAACGATATACTTTATCTTCCTCGTGTTCGTATTCCTGAGGTGGTTCCATATAAACTGTTTCTCCTAGTTCTGCATTTAAATATACTGGCTTGATATCGTAGACATTTCTAACTGCCCTTTTCATTAATGATATTTTTAATAATGTTCTTATTGTTTCATATCTTATTACTGAACTGAATGATTATTCATAATCGTATCCTATTCTTTGACCGTATCCTACCGCTACTAATCTTGCTTTATGAATTTCTTTTTTTTGTTCTCCTTGTTTAACTTTGAAAACCCATTTACTTCGTTTCAATTCCTCCCATACTTGTAGATTTTTCATATTTTTCATTTCAACATCCATTGCTGTTAACCATTTTTCTTTATCAAGTGCCTCTATTGCTTCTTTATACGTTCTTGTTTCTGATTCATTGTGAAATTTGTAACGTAATCTTCGTACTTAATTGGCTGTTTTCGCGATCGCTGTGGTCGTTCATTGAGATTTTGCTCCTGTGACTCGACGTATGTTGAGGGTAGCCGCTCTATTGTTTGTTCATTTACTTGGCTCTCAACATTCTCTTGTTGATTTTGTTCGTTATTAATAAATAACTATTCTCCGACGCATTAAATTGGTTTGCACTGAATATCACATATTGTTAATCATTTGCATTGCTTCCATTCATGTCATCGGCTGATTTTATCCCTCGATTCGTCTCATCAAATATTACACCAATTGTTTCATACACTGTTTTATCTATTTCGTCATAAATTATGTAGGCTCTTCTTTCTCTCGAGTAACTCACTAGAATCCCCCTTTTTGCTTTAGGTTGCAATTTCGAAATATTCGGTTTATTGACTTTGTAATATGCTAGGCATCCATAAGTTCTTAAGTGTCTCACTGATGGTTTTTTGCCACTCCATAACTCCAGTGTTACGTTATGGATATAACATGCTGTTGCAACTGCTTCTCCCCAGAATTGTACTGGTACACCTCCGTCTATCAACAAACATCTTGTCTTATCTAATAGTGTCCTATTAGCTCTCTCGGCTATACCGTTACTCCTTGAAGGATAATATGTTGTTTTTTCATGTTTAACTAGTTTTTTTCAAATATTCATTCATTTGTGAATTGATGAATTCAGATCCGTTGTCTGATCTGACTATTTTTAGTTTAATATCTAACACGTTCTCTCTTCGTTCAATTAGTTCACTTAATTTTTGGTATGTTTGATCCTTTCGTTCAAGAAGTTCTATAAAATATCTCCTGGAATATTAATCCACAACAGTTAAAATGTATTTTTTGTTTCCTAAAGTAGGTGCCGGCATAGGTCCACATAAATCAACATATAACCTTTCGAGCTGTTGAGTAACTTCTTCATGTTCAATTTTTAGAAATGGTGTTCGATTTATTTTTCCTATAATGCATAAACTACACTCGTTCATTTCACTTTTTAACTTGGGTAATCCCCTAACCATATTTTTTGAATCCAGTTCCTTTAAATATGCGTCGTTCAAAAGTCCTAGCCTTTTGTGCCACAAGTTATTCGAAGCCTCGTCGAGTTTGAAACAATTTTCTGACATTGATCTCATTCCTTTTGTTAATTTAATTTTAAATAAATTTCCGTTGAAATTGGCGTTGCATACTAATGTGCCATCTGGTGAATAAATCTGTGTCCCTTCTTTTTTAACGTAACAGTATTTCCTTGTTTGACTATATTTAGTATTGACATTAAATTTCCACTTTATTTCGGGAGATATAATACGTGTTCTAACTTCACTTTATTTTCCGTCGATTCATATACTGCGTGAACACACCTTGATGAATTTGCCTCTATGGTTCTACCCTTTTCTGCTACGTTTATTATTTTTTTATCTGATGTTTCTCTTGACATCCACTCGTTTGTTGACGTGATGTGCGACGTGCATGCTCAATCTAGATACCATATTTGACTTTCTGCAGGTTCTTCGTGATAGTAGGTAGTTAGTGAGAACTCATTTCCTACTGTATTTCTCGTTTCTTCAATCGAATTTGCATGTTCCTTGTTGATAACAAAATAATAAAAGAGTGTTGAAGAACTTAGAGTTACCGAGATATGCGATCGTGTTAGAGAGGCCTGGAATTGAGATGCCTTCTAATGAGATTTCAGCCTCCCATATATCCACATTTCTCAACCAAATATCAAAGTTGACTTAAGTCAAATTGGCAAAGTTGGGGAATTACAAAAATAATAAAAAAAGCCTTAAACTATTCTACGTTTTTTATTTGTTAATGTTACGGCGGTACGAATGTATCTACTAACTCTCGATTGTTTTCGTAATTTTATTTTATGATTTGTCGTGCGCGATTGCTAAGTTATCGGTTTGTGACAGTATACAACGAGTGTTCAGCTATTACAAAATTATACGAATCCTAGCCTATGTCCTTCGATTTCTCACAATAAAAACATAACATTCTGCCAGATCCTTATAAAAAAAAATTGGGGTAGATACTCGATCGGCTAGCAAGCAAGCAATTTTCTAGCCAAAATCCTGGCTACTCAATCAATTTTACCAAGGTTTGAATTTCAAACTAAGTTTTTCAAAAAAATTTTGTTTTTTGCGATTGCAAAGTTACTTTTGCGGTTTCCAAAAATGAACAGAAAATTTTTGTGTTGTTTTACTGTGCAATTGCACCGATCCCACACCGTCAAAATTGTAATTTTTGATGTAGCTGTGATATCGAGATGGTTCTTGAACCAGAATTTATTACAAATTAATTACATTAATTAAATAGTACAAGATCAACCCTAAATCTTGAGTGAGGGTAAATTTCATCCCAAATGATTATTTATGACAAAAACATCGATTTTACCAATATTAATAAATTACTATAACAGACCGCCACCAGATATTGAGTCAAATGGACCTTGTGGAGGGCAGACCAAGCTTATCCAGGTGTGTAATAAATTATCTTTGTGTCAGGTTACACGGAATTGTCACCTTCAACAATTTATTACACCAGACCGCCAACAGATATTGAGTCAATTGTTATACCTAGGACCTTGAGGAGGGCAGATAACCCATATACAGGTGTGTAATAAATTATCTTTGTATTAGGTAACGCAGAATTGGCTCCAAACCGTAAAGGGTTCAAACGTCTAAAAATGTTGACACAAAGATAATTTATGACACACCTGTATAAGGTTGATCTGCCCGCCACAAGGTCCAAGGAGTAACATTTGACTCAATATCTGTTGGCGGTCTGGCGTAATAAATTATTGAAGGTGATAAAATCGAACTTTAAATTAGACGTTTGAACCCTTTATCTTTGGAGCCAAATCTGCGTAACCTGATACAAAGATAATTTATTGCACACCTACATAAGGTTGATCTGCCCTCCACAATGTCCAAGGAGTAACATTTGACTCAATATCTAGTGGCGGTCTGTTGTAGTAATTTATTAATATTGGTAAAATCGATGTTTTTGTCATAAATAATCGTTTGGGGTGAAGTTTACCCTTAGTCAAGATTTAGGGTTGATCTTTTACTATTTAATCAATGTAATTAATTTGTAAACCATATTGATATCACAGTTACATCAAAAGTTACAATTTTGGAGGTGTAAATTAAATTATAAGTTAAACTGACCACTCGTTCCTCGAAAACGGTAACCGTAATAAAATCGGGAGTTGTTGTAATAAATTGTAATAAATGTGTAACAAATTATAGTACAGGTTTCATTGAGGCGGGCTAATTTGGTCGGTGCAGGTTTAGAGCACTTTGAGTAGCCAGGATTTCGGCTTGCAAATTGCTTGCTATTCGATCGAGTATCTACCCCATTGTTGTGTCTTAAATGAGGAGCAAAAAATTCGTTTGTCTCGTCTTTTTTGTCCCACATATTGAGATATTTTCTTATTATCTAGGATTTACTGTATACTTGTCAATATATTCGGTTGCTAACTACGTTTTAATTAATTTCGCATTCAAATTATTTATTCTTTAATTTATGGCGATTAACGAGAAATTTTCTTTAGTAATAATGAATAAATTAATTTTTATTACTTTGTAATGAGTATGCATATTTTTTATATCGACAATATATTCACAACTGAGACTGCATTGTTGTTGTAATAAAAACTTGTTCTAAACACGCCAGCGCCGGCCTCTAGGCAGCATGAAATTTACAGCTGTGATCAGAAATTTTTAGATCGTAGGTTTTCTTACCTACGTGAAGTGTACTTCCGTTCTAACTAACTCGCTTTAATCCAGTACTGCATGTACCAACACCAACTAGATCGTTTTTAATGTGTAGTAAGTTTTACATATAGCTTAAGGCGATCTACGAGTAAGCACATCTATAATTAGATTTAATATTCCTCCATCAGTAAGGGAAGGCGGTTATATACCATAAATCGATAAGCGACTCTGATTTAAACATTTTATTGCTTAATCTAGATCATCGTCTCCTTATCTCAAACCATATTCGAAATTTCATATTTCAGATAAAATATTTTTATACTTTTACTTCCGACGACGCGCCACCACATTATATAGGAAACCGACCGGTATGCACAGAAAATTTCGAAACGTCTTGAAAAAGTGTTATCGCGTTTGTTATTTGGTTAAGAGTTATAAATAAGAGATATGGACGAGAAAACACGTGTCCGGGTATAATATCACATTTTATTAATTTACAACTTTATTATTATTTATTGTAATATGTATTTTCGTATTTAATCAAGATTTTATTATTATTGTAGCTTTTACAATATTCTTTTTTGTTGTAATGGTAGACAAAAAACGTCTTTCATAAAAAAACGACTTAAGAAATATAATTTTTTTTTGTGGTTGGTGTGTTTGGATTTCTTATTTTCAGATTTTGTATATTTCAGTTGAAGTATAACTTAGATCATAGCCTCATGTGTGCTTAATAAATTAATTATTTCTTATAAATAAATTTATTATAAGACGTTCAATGAACTTTTGAGAATTATTTTTAACGAATGCTATGTAAACGTAAATTTATCTAAAGTAAACGTCTTGTATATGTATGCATGGTTCATTCTTATATGCGGATTGACATCGCTGGATTTTATTACGAGAAATTCAGGTGTCATTATCAATTAATCGTCAACTTAAGAATCAGACAGATTTTTTCTATTGGTTTACTACATTTGAGCAAAGCTGCGCACGTTAATATCTTTTGATTAATTTTTCGTTTGATTGTGAGCCACTCCTCCTATTTTAATGCGGTGAAATAAAACCGAGCCTTTAGATGATTAATTCACATATACATTTAATATATTTTTAATTTTTTTTTTAAATAAAATTGCAAGTGGAGGGGACGTTTGAAAATCAAATTATATTAAGCAACAATACGCTTTAAATTCTAAAAAGCTTTAATAGCAGAAAGGGATATGTATACGTATATATACATTAAAAAATGTTCCTCATGATCGACCATATTCTGTCATAAGGCATTTAGAACTTGTGACTACAGTTGTCAAATAAGAAACTGTGCTCGGAAACTACAATTTGTAATTGGAGTTGCACATAAGTCCCATTTTCAAAACAAACTTGTTGATTATTGTCGGGTACCAATCTACCCTCTGCCATAGATCACATTTCCAATAGATGAGGGTTTGACTGGTGCGATCTACAATAGGGTTGATAGCAGTTGCTCGATGAAGCCTTGCATTGCAATTTTATATCTGGCTTGTCTAGACGTTTGTTCTCACAGATAGTTCATTGATATAGCCAACAAATACAATTTTAAAGTATTTTTTCTGCGAACTATGCAAGTATTGGAAGGACTGAGCGATGTGGTTTTCCTTTTAAATCATAAGAAATGCGTGAACATCGCGAATTCCTACTCAGAAAATTCGCCGCAAAATGATTTAGGAAAATATGCTAAACCACATTGATTTTGTTAAAAAAAAAAAAAATTGTGATTTTGTAAAAAATTGTTTTCGTCATCACGAAAATGAGGCCGAAGGATATTCGCCACTTTCTATAATAAACGAACAATTTTCCAACAGTGCCAAAACGAGGAAGTGAAGTTTTGTTTTCAAAAGTGCTGTAGTCAAATTTTGAGACATTTTCTAAACTCTTTTAAGTGATGAGCAACAAGTATATATGTATTCTATAGTGTTCGAATATCTATTCAACAGCGCCAGATGAACGGATTTGTAAACGTAGGTCTTTCTATCAAAAATCACTCAAAATCATCATCTTAAATTGTAATAAAAGCGTCTTAAAGCCTCTCAAATCGCTTCAAATCGTCTCATACTGCAATTAAACTGTCTAGACTGTTAGTCTAAACTGTATTTCCAAATCATTTCGAATCATATTGAAATCATGACTAACCGTTTAAAATATTTCTATAATCGTTCAAATCATTTTAAATTATAATCAAAACGTTTCATATTTTCTTTAATCATTCAAAACCGTTCCAAATCTTCTAAAATTGTTTAAAATCATTATAAGCCCGATCTTAAACTCTTCATTCATCTCAAATTGTAATGAAATTCCGTCTCAAATCGTAATTTAATAGAATCAAATTGAAAACGACAATTCACCGAAAACTGCAATCCACGGAAAACGAATATTTGTTAAAAAACCTTATGGTTGTTAATCTAAAAGGTGGAGTTTAACTAATAAATTAAAACTGAAAAAATTATTTTTATTATTAAAAAAAAGTTCGCTTTATTAATGGGATCGTACTGAAGAACCGAAACCCTAAATCCCGAAAACGGAGAAAACCTGAAATCAAATTTTGCAAAATATTGAAACAAAAATTACTGCAATTCCTTTAACAGCTCATTGTTTTTTAATAAACTTTTAAATTATTTAACGGGACCCTTCCAATTATTGAAAATTGGTTCTTTTTTTATAATTGGCAACAGTGCCAATTCTACAATACAGGGTGTCCCAGAAGTGGACAATCAAACGAAGCAAGGTTTTAGGGTAGCTACATATTTCCAACAAAAACAACCAAATAATTTTTTTTCGAATTCTTGATGGTGCAAAAGTTATTCCACTTTAAGTGTTTTTAGTGATATCGCATGCGGTGCTACCAAAAAATTATTTGAAAAAATCCACGAGTTCTTTTGATTAATTTTTTTTATACATACTAGAAGAGTATGCCATTCTAATAAAATTATTTTTATAAGCTGAATTATCTTCTGTCAAATAAAAACAATGCTTTTGAAAAGTCTTTTTGTTTCCCAACATTTTTTGTTGATAAAGTTGTTATTGAGTGAGGTCAGCGGGGAAAATGTACTACAGAAAGTTGACCCACTATCCAAAAAATATGTGACACACTTTTTTCACAAAGTAAGTCGTGTTTATTAAAAAATGCACTTAACAAAATGTCGAGTTCTAAAACAGATGCTTGGTCAGAAATAAAACAAAATGAGTAAAATAAATTATTTTTATTAATTTTAAATGTTATAATAAGTGTTCGAAGTGTCTATCATTTGCTAAAATACATAATCTGTTTCGCCGTATAAAATTTTGCTTAATCCGGTGAAATACACGTTCGTTACTGTTAATAATATTCAACGTTTCGATTATACGTTGCCACATCTCCTGTTCGGTCTTGTTTAGTCCTTCATAAACCAGCTCGTTATAATAATCCCACAAAAAAAAATGTAAAGCATTTAGATCAGGAGACCGCGATGACCATCCAATGGACCCTCCCCTTCAAATCCAGTGGCTTGGATAATTTAAGTTGAGGTGTTGTCTCACTAATAGTAGATAGTGAGGGGGAGCTCCACCATGCTGCAGCCACATATTTCTATGTGTTTGTAGAGGCACGTTATCAAGTAATTTATCCAAGTCCTATTGTAGAAAACTTTGTTAGACTTCCCCGTTGATCGGACGTGGCATTTCAATTTTCAAATGGGCCAATCAATTTTCCGTCGTCTATTCCCGCCCACATGTACACTCTAAATTGGTGGTCAATAGTGCAAATTATTGATATTGAATATCCCCTCCCTTTTAAAGCATGTTTCTTTACCCCATTTCTTGACAAAATTGCACGCTTTTTCATAGTCAGCAGATTTTTTTTTTAGATTAAAACGGTTGTAACTAACTTACTATTCTTGACTATGTTTTATTCATTTTCATTTAAACATGGCTTAAGTTATAACATGGGGCATAATTAATTAAACTAAAGTAGGATTTTTAAAATTAATTGCGTATTTTTCCTGAAATTTAGGAAATTAAATTTCAGATAGAACCGCTTGTTAAGTTGAGATCATTAAAAAAAAAATTAATATTACTGTAACTAACCACATAGGATTCGGTTTTATAATTTTTATTTCAATTCAAAAAAATTATGGTTGTAAGTACAAATCTTTTATTAATTATATCACAATAATTCAAAATCATATTACATATTTCATTTATTGTTTAAAAATGCAGCTTCATAACTTAAAAATAAATATTTTAGATAAAATATAATTATATTTTATATAATAATATTTTATTTAAAAATAATATAAAATTCTATTTAACAATAATAACAATATAACAAAAATATAGTTTTAGTTTAGATTTCGGTCATCTTAGTTTTAATTCCTGTCTTGGAGGTTGCGATATTAGCGGTTTTATTAAATCCAATCGAGTTAGATGGCTCCACATCTTGCCAGGTCTTGACAACAATGGATGATTAACAAAGAGTGCTATCAACAACCAGCCAGAGTGCCTCGTAGAGAAAGACCTCGACTGCGTTGGCGTGACGACGTTGAACAAGACCTACTCGTATTAGGATGTCGAAACTGGAAGATGAGAGCGACGCACCGAGACGGATAGAGGACCATAGTGAACGCTAAAGCGTAGTAGCTGTTTTAATGTAGGTATCATCTGATACGTTTTTAGTGGTTGTTTTGCCTCGTAAGCTTTTCGACACGGTTCCAGTTACGTCGTTTTTTCTGTTGTGTACAGTGTACACAGGCTTTTGTGAAATCGCTAATGTCGAGAGATAAAACGTTTTGCAAACCGTTACACGGTCATTACAAAAATATTAAAGGCGTAGCGAAAAGCAAGAAATTATGTACAGCTTGTCATGGTCCGATTTTTTGAAATCCGTTCAGTTCTTGAGTCAATAAAGTTGTATTTACTCGACTGATCAATTTTATAGTTATTTTTAAAAATTGTCTCAGGCTCAGAACTACTAACGTAACTTGCACATTCATATCGGCAGTTTGAAAGACAGTTTTTAATATTTTTCACTAATTTTGGACGTCTTAGTTGTCCCCTGTTATTAACAAACTCTTCTTTGGCTTGGAATTTTCGTTCCTATCGTTCACAACCCATTTAGCCCCAACCCATTTAGTTTGTTACAATCTTCTTCTCTTTCGTTTTGACTTTGAAATAATAATCTAATTACAATTTGCACCAAATCAGAAAAAGTAAAAAAAATATTCTACTTACAACACGGATTTCAAAATCGGGCCCAACTGTTGCACTTGTGCTGAGATCTTAAAATTTGTCTTCAGAAATCACTTCGTATTCGCCACATAACTTCTCTAAACAGTTGTAGTGTTAGACGGCGTTTAGTGTTGCTGCACCATTAGAGTTAATTCTAATTTCTGCTAACACACTGTCAGAACATTCTATTATTATCGGTTTATCAAATGCCTCAATAAGTTGCGGAACCTCAGACAATACTTCCACTTTTATTAATTAAAGTTAATATCGGTTACTATAGGACCAGCAGTGTAAGCAGTAAAACAAATAGATAATTCTGAGTATTAATAAAACACAAATAATTGTCACACAAACTAACTAAACTACATCTCTAATATATAAAAATCTCGTGTCACGGTGTTTGTGGTCGGACTCCCCTGAAATCGATTTTTATGAAATTTTTTATGTGTTTTTGGTAGGTATGAGAATAGGTCGTAAAGTTTATTTCATACTGCTAGGTGATTGGGGTGTCCCTATCCAGAATTTTTTTTCTTCCTACCTCCACCCTCCCTGCGTGCGGAAGAATACATTCACTTGCGAGATGCTATCACGAGCGATGCCGACGCCACCGAAATTGGTAACTCTATCATTCTACCATCATCGTACATAGCCATTCCACGTCATATGCAAGAGTACCTACAGGATGCTATGACTTTCGTGTGCAAATACGGACGACCGTGTTTATTTATCACGTTTACATGCAATCCAAAGTTGCAGAAAATTACATCTTTCCTATTACCAGACCAAAATGCAGTACATCGTCATGACAGTTCAGCACGTGTGTTCAAAAAAAAATTGAAGTCTTTAATGAGCTTCATTACAAAATTACACGTACTCGGTCTCACATGTTGCTGGATGTATTCGATTGAATGGCAACGTATAAAGATGCATGCCTTGCACCACTTAACCATTTCGGTAAGAGTTCGCCAAATCGATGCATCTGATTTAATGGACACGGCATGAATCGTGAACTGCAGTACGATACTGCAGAAATGACAAAGATTGTTACTCGCAATGCCCCATTATTGCTTCATGAACAAAAAATCATTTACGACCGCATTATGCTGGCAGTTTCGGCAGGATAAGGTGGATCCTTTTTTTGGATGCATCATAGGTGGAACTGGCAAAACATTTCTCATTTCGCTAACTGTGGCCGAATTACGATCAAATAATGGCATCGCATTGGCCGTTGGAGGCAGAACACTTTATTCAGCATTTAAGCTGCCACTTAATATTCAAAATAACCCAGACGCAGTGTGCATCATAAAAAAACAATCGTCCATGGCCACAGTGCAGAAACAATACAAAATTATCATCTGGAATGAATGTACTATGGAACACAAACATTCTCTTGAGGCATTGAACAGAACACTCAAAGATATAAAAAACAACGACAAACTATTCAGCGGCACGCTGTTTATCCTTTCAGGTGATTTCAGACAAACATTTCCAGTCATTCCACGTTCAACGTATACGCTGAGGAGAACAATGCTTGCTTGAAATCATCGCCACTGTGGCGTAATGTTGAAAAAGTCCAGCTAAAAATAAACATGCTCGTTCAAATGCTACAAAATTCATCCGCTGACACATTCTCAAACCAATTGTTAGATATCGGCGATGGATGGAAAGGTGCTGTCTATGAAAATACTGGATCCATAAAATTCCCCACTAATTTCTGCACAACAGTTGATTCGCAAAATTCTCTCAATGACCGCATATTTCCCGATGTATACGCACACAATACATAAAATATGCGTAGCTGGCAGAAAGAGCCATTTTGGCAGCATAAAATGTGGACGTCGACAATTTAAACTTCAAGATACAGCAGTCGTTGCTAGGCAACTTGGTATCATACAAATCGATCGATACAGTTCGGATGCCAACGAAGCTGTAAATTATCCAACAGAGTTTTTGAACTCACTGGATTTGCTAGGCTTCGCCACACCTTCACCACGACTTGCAATGGCACGCAATTGGTCATTAAAAATTGATGAAAAATATTATCAAAGCCACCATTTTGAATGGCAAATTCCAAGTTGAAAATATTTTGCTGCCACGAATTTCAATGCTTCTCACAGATGTGCCAATTGAATTCAAACGCGTTCAATTTCCTATTGGATTGGCATTCGCAATGACAATCAATAAGTCGCAAGGGAAAACGATATTTGTTTGCGGTTTAGATTTGGACACACCATGTTTTCAAACGGACAATTTTATACGTGACATGTTTTCGCGTGGGCAAATCATCGAGCTGATTTGTGTTGGCTAAAGACGAACTGACAAAAAATAATGTACACTGAATGCTCTTCGAAATTAATATTGGTTTTTTTTATTATGATAGTGAAGTATTTCCTAAACATTCCTAAAAATTTAAATCAGCCATTTTTTGTTTCAATGTATGCGTAAAACTTCATATAAACGAGTAAATTATAATTTAAATAAAATGACGTTAATAAGTTTACATTAATGCTTAACATGATTTTTTTAATACAAAAAATCCTTTGAACCCCCCACCAAATACTAAGTGTACTTTCGGGTTAATATAGATCCAATCTAACAGAAAATCATCATTCCTTGAAAAGTTATAGGGGCTAAGGGTGTTGAGTATGCTCAATTCGCAGTACGACAAAATCTACGTTGTAAGCGATTTTCCATTAATTTTCCCATGTCCCAGGAAAACCCCCACCAAATACTAAGTGTTTTTTTAGGTTAGTATAGATCCAATCTAACAGAAAATCATCATCCCTTGAAAAGTTATAGGGGCTAAGGGTGTTTAGTATGCTCAATTCGCAGTACGACAAAATCTACGTTGTAACCGATATTCCATAAATTTTCACATGCCCCAGGAAAACCCCCACCAAATCCTAAGTGTACTTTCGGGTTAATATAAATCTAATCTAACAGAAAATCATCATCCCTTGAAAAGTTATAGGGGCTAAGGGTGCTTAGTATGCTCAATTCGCAATACGATAAATTTACATTGTAAGCGATTTTCCATAAATTTTCCCATGTCCCAAGAAACCCCCACCAAATACTAAGTGTACTTTCGTGTCAATAATCTTAAATGTCATTAATCGAGTTTTTACACGTCTAAACCAAGTTTTATTTTGAATTTTTTCGTAGTGTCGCTGTTGTACAGTAAATAGAATTACTATTGCGTCGTATTGTTGAAGTTATACTTGTACATTTTTTTTATAAATATGCAAGATAAACATCGAACTTCAATTAAAACCCGTTACAAGAAAAAATTAGATAAAATTAAATTTCAAAGAGCTAAGTTCCGTGCAGTTTTACTTGATCTATTTAAAAATGATTTTTCGAGTTTACATATACCGAAAGCTCGTTCCAACATAATGTCGAATATTTGTTCAAAACTAAATATTAAGAATAATTACGCTAATCATCAAAGGGTTAATTACTTTTGGCGAGAATTTGTAAAAAATTCAGTAAACGATGCCAGTTTGATAGTTGATAGTCAGAACACCTATGAAGTAGAACATAATGCCAGTGATTCGGATAATAACATTGAATCTATAAAAGATGCTAGCTCTGTTTCCAATTTCAATGAAATTAACAATGAAATCGTGCAAGGTATAACTAAAGATTACACAAATGTTTCGATAATTAATATAGAGCAACCGCACGATTTTATCGGAATAGAGGGTAATATTGAAGAAATGGAGGTCATATTGGAAAAACCCCCTGTTAGCAGTTGGCTATATCGTGGATCATTGATGATCAATTTAAATATTACGAAGAGTTGGACAAATGACGAGTTACGGAATTCCATAGGCTTTAAATTTGGCTAAACATCCTTGTGTGTTGTCATTTAAATCTGTTAACCATAGTTCAAAACAACAAACTTTAACTCAGTATGCCGTTTGTAAATATGAAAATCATCATCAGAAATTTAAATTTACTGTTGAAAATACACAAGTTATGAAAATGTATTCATTAGGACCCGTGTTACGACTGTGTTGGTCGCAACCACCATTTTATGTTTTTATTCACCTCTGTAATTGTCTGTTAATTGTGCGCAGAACGCACTCGCGATGTTTTGTTTTGTACCTCATCGTGTGGTGGCGCAGAGGTGAGAAAGAATGAGGGAAAGAGATAACAATGCGCATCGAGTGTGTGAAAAGTAAAACGTTTTGGAAAAAATGTTTTTCTTATATGTCTCTCTCTTTTATATCAACGAAAATTTGATATAAAGGAGAGACAGAGAAGAGAGATTAATTTCTTCTAAAACGTTTTACGAGTTGTGCGGCGCAAGAATTTTTTTTCTTGTATTGTGCATTCGAGTAGTGATTTTCAAAGAGTTTTGTTTGTGATTTTGTAAAGCAAATAAGTTTTTGTTTTTGATTTCCAAATTAATTCAAGTTTTGATTGTAAAATAAAAAAGTCGAGTTTTTATTTTTATTAAGTCGAGTTTGTGATTTTGAAGAGTGGAGTTTTTTTGATAACAAAAAGTCGAGGGATAATTGTTAGTTTCTGAGCTTATATTTTTATGTAATTAAATTTGGAAAAAAAAAAATTAAAATAAAAGTTTTTGTAGGCGTCTGGCCTCATGTGTTGATAATTAAATTTGAATGATAATATGTTAAAACTTATAAAAGTTTGTATTGTATTTAAAACAAAATAAAAAAATTGTGCTATATGAAATATGCACAACAATACCAACAACAAAATAGTGCTGTGATTGTGTTTCATTGATTGATTTGTTGATGGGATTTTTGGCTGAGGTTGATATACAGAGTTGATTTATTTGGGTTATGGGGATTTCGAGTGAATTCCACATTATAGACGTGCCTTATTATTGGAAATTGAAAATTTAGTTGAGTATAGCAAGTGGTCTAGTTATAATTGTGTCAACGGCAAAAGTGCCGCAATACATACATTATTAACGGTGAAAACACCGCAATTCAAGCGAGTACCGCATTTAAATAAACCATTTGTCCAATTTTTATCGGTGAAAGGCACCGCAGCCCATTCGGAAACAAGGACGCGACCACCCTACAGGGCGACCTTGTTGAAGGTCAAGCGTGTTTATCGGGGAAAGGCCCCGCGACATTCGGGTAGCCAACCGGCACCTTGATTAATTTTATTTTGGTATCGGGGAAAGGCCCCGCAATGTAACGGTAGCCAACCGGCTATTGTTTTTTTTGGTCATCGGTGGTCTGCCGCAACGCCAGACCGCACAAGGTCAGCCGTATTAACGAGTGCCAAACGGCTATTCGTTTGCTTTTGGATTTGGTAACGGGGAGAGGCCCCGCAACATACGGATAGCCAACCGCCTATTCGAATTTTTTTCGATTATTGGTATCGGGGAAGGCCCCGCAACGTAACGGGTTGCCAACCGGCACCTCGTGGTTATTGGTAACGGTGAAAGGCACCGCAACGGTCCGGGTGTGGCACATCACCTGTGGCATGACGGCCGATCAAGGCCGCAACATTTTCCTCATTTTTTATATAATTAAGGTACGATTTTTTTTAATTTTTTTTTATTTTTAATTTTTAATTTTTATTATTTTTTTTATTAAATTTTTTATTAAATTCAATTTTTATATTTTGTAATCGAGCGCCGCACAGCGGTTGCGTGTCGCGCGCTCGGTATGCATTGCTTTCTCTCTCTCTCTCGTTTTCTCCTGGTGCGGGTGGAGGGGGAAGTTATTCTCTTTGTTTTTTTTTCTTCTGAATAAGATGAATTACTAATTGTTTGGTGTGGTATGATGGGAGCGGAGACTCCCTCTGTGTCGGTTTAGTGTTTGCGGTCCCTTGGTGCCCGCATCCAATTTCGTAACCGGGGCTTTGCCCTGTTTGAATTCGAATGGATGCGCGCACCAAGGCACCTCTCTCCTATTTATCATTTTGAGTTGTTCGTTCCTCAGGTTCCGTCCGACGAATTTCGGCGGAACATCCGGGTATTTTTTCTTATTATTTGCGTTTTACTTTCATTTAAATTTCTGTTATCACGGTGTAAGCCAGGAGCCATGCATGCCTCAAACCCCACGACCCTTCGCACTTCTCCCTGAGAACGTAGCCGGCAAAAAATCACCGTGGAGGCCTCTGCATGCGCTTAGTGAAATCTGCAGGTTGGCAGTAGCCAGCCTGTAACACCCGATAGTAATGATCATGGGCCTTATAAAGAGTTTACTCAATTGCGGGGTTCAAAGCAAACTGTTGTTCAAAACAAAATGTTAACATCTTTTCCATATTTAATATTCTTAAAGGAATTAAAAAATATAGATGTGTCTTTGCTGCAAAAGGGCAATACTCAGACTATTGTGAAACCTGCAACTCTTCGAAAAGTGAGATCGGAGAGAAAACTATTTTCCGACGTGGTACAAGGTTATGAAGTTATCGATTTAATTCACAGAGTGTCAAACCAACCATCTGATGACCGGTACATATACTTGGCGTCGAACCCTCTTTCAGTCACACTTATGAGAGAGAAAGGATTAAAATTTTTAAATAATAAAAATATTGTCGTCCTTAGTCCGAAACCCTAATTGCTGCCCAAACCACTCCTACTCAAAGTAATATTATTATGCTTGTGTAATTAAAATTAATAGTGTTATATTTCCCGTAGCAGAACTCATAAGCGTGAAGCATAATGTTGGAGCGATTCGAAAATTTCTGAGTGACTTTCAGTACGAAATAAATAACATAAAACCTAAACTAGTTACACCGAAAATTAACGTAACAGATTGGTCTTGGATGTTAATAAACTCGATTTTAAACCAAATCAACATGATGGATGTAAATGAATATTTAAATTTTGCTTACGATATTATTAATAATCAGAAAAGTTCTGGCAAAAAAGTTGGTGTTTTAATTTGCTGTTCCCATTTTGCCGCTATTATAGTTCGGCAAATCAAAGCTAAAACCGGTAATTGTACTTCTGAGCTGAAGGATACAATTTTAATAATGCTGTTTTTAATATTGGACAGTAAAAAATTAGAAGATATTGATTCATACTTTGAGACGCTTTGTATTATTTGCTGTTGAAAAACTGAAAGTGATTTATTTAAGAAAACTAAAAATTTTATGGAAGGCCATATAAAATTGATAATTAATGACATTAACCCGAAAGATTCGAATTTATCAGATTCCATTGAAGATAAAACATTTTTTCATAACGATCGAAACAAGTCACCTTTTTACGAAAGATACAATAAAATATTGCAGCACACCATACACAAAATATCTGCTGAAGAGAAGAACAATATGGTAAACAATGAACGAATCAACCAGTTGTATTGTAAAGACTTTATTATTTTCTGTACAAATCATTATATGAAGTACTTACCTTTATGGGGAACAGTATTCCTACAACATTTTGGTCACCATACGCGAATATCCAATCAAGTGGCAGAAAGTTGGTTCAATTTTTTGAAAAATAATTCAATTAACTCTCTTCATTTGAAAGTAGGCCGATTTGTAGATGAGCTGCGTGAAAAGACGTCTTTATTATTATTAGCAGCAGAGTGTGGTCCGCATCTACAGACCATAAATGTACATCCTAGAAACAAAGCAAAAAGCGACGTTTTATATGGTCAAATAGGTTTACCAGAACAATTGAATAAACCATCTCAAACGCCAATATCAATAAGAGATGACGAAAAGGACCCTTATGATCCAAAGAACGAAGAAACTTGGAAAAAGAAGAGTAAACGAAATGGTCCAAAATATTCAGGGAAACGTGCCCTTCTACGGTTAATAAAACCAAAAAAAATTCATTTACATCTAGTAAAGACGAATATTACAGTAAAATGTTAAAATTAAACTATAACATAATAATATTTAAATTTAATTTTAATGGTTTATGGGATAATTATTTATACAATACCTGTTACAGTAGTTTAGACCCGGACAGCTTTCTGTCCACAGAATTGGTCTACACGTCAATCAGTATTGTAATACATAACACAGATAAGGTATGCCTCGATCACTACCAAACACTTAAAATATTAGCAAATAATTATAATGCTTCTGACATGAGCAAACAACCAGAAATAAAATTGGCTCAAACACACAAATGCACAATCATACCTTATTGCAATGGTAGTCACTGGGTTTTAGGCATTATCGATTTTCAAAACTATCAAATTATAACTTATGATCCGTTAAACCCTAGTCAGGTCCTTCAAAATTTTGCAAACAAATTAAAGAAATTTGCAAATCAAATCAAACGATTTCGTACAGAATCAAATCAGGATTTTAAATTTAAAACCATTGCATGCAGTTTTCTTCCACAGCAAATAGATGGTTGCAATTGTGGAGTTTTCGTAATATATGCCATAGAACACTTGTATTTTAATAAGAAAATTTTGGGCATTCACTCGGAAAACGAAATTTTAAAAAAGGTTAGTTTAAACGAATATCGAAATTATCTAAAAGAAATGATACTGTGCAGTACTGATTCGTTAGCAGACTTTTGTTTAAATTGTTTCGAAATAACAACCCTAACGCCAAGTATTACGTGTTTTTCATGTGGAAGGAGTGTACACGAAAGATGCATCCAATTTATTAATATAACAGATAATATTTGTATATTCTGTAAGGCTTAACCACATCTAGTGATAAAAAAATAAAAATAAAAATTATAAAAAAATTAAAAAAAAATTAAAAAAAATCCAAAAAAAGTAAAAAATATTAAAAAAATAAAAAAAATGAATTAGGTATATCATTTTCAGTTAAGGAGTTTGGCTCCGAACCTTCCTTTGTGGTTGCAACCTTGACGTGGTAGGAATGCTTATGTACCCTTTTTTGATAGTTCACAGAAAAAGGGTATCACAAATAGCAACCTTATCAAAAAAGTACATAATTTCCTTACAAAACAGAACGAGAAAGATAATTCTGTAAATTGTATCGTATTGCGAATTAAGTCAACTACAGACGCTTAATCCCAATAAATTTGCAAGAGATGGTAGTTTTCGGATAGTTTAGTACATTATAAACCCAAACTAACACTTAGTATTTGGCAATGGTTTTCCCAGGATATAGAAAATTTTCACTTAAAGACGATAATTTATCATTTTCCGAATTGAGCATAATAAACAACGTTAATCTTTATAAGTTTTCAAGAGATGGTAATTTTAGTTTAACTAAGATCATCAATAATCCAAAAGTACACTTAGTATTTGGTGGGGGTTTTCCTGGGACATGGGAAAGTTTATGGAAAATCGCTTACAACGTAAATTTATCGTATTGTGAATTGAGCATACTAAACACCCTTAGCCCCTATAACTTTTCAAGGGATGATGATTTTCTGTTAGATTGGATCTATACTAACCCGAAAGTACACTTAATATTTGGTGGGGGTTTTCCTGGGACATGGACAATTTTATGGAAAATCGCTTACAACGTAAATGTATCGTATTGTGAATTGAGCATACTAAACACCCTTAGCCCCTATAACTTTTCAAGGGATGATGATTTTCTGTTAGATTGGATCTATACAAACCCGAAAGTACACTTAGTATTTGGTGGGGGTTTTCCTGGGACATGGGAAAGTTTATGGAAAATTGCTTACAACGTAAATTTATCGTATTGTGAATTGAGCATACTAAACACCCTTAGCCCCTATAACTTTTCAAGGGATGATGATTTTCTGTTAGATTGGATCTGTACTAACCCGAAAGTACACTTAGTATTTGGTGGGGGTTTTCCTGGAACATGGGAAAGTTTATGGAAAATCGCTTACAACGTAAATTTATCGTATTGTGAATTAAGCATACTTAACACCCTTAGCCCCTATAACTTTTCAAGGGATGATGATTTTCTGTTAGATTGGATTATACTAACCCGAAAGTACACTTAATATTTGGTGGGGGTTTTCCTGGGACATGGACAATTTTATGGAAATCGCTTACAACGAGAATTTATTATCTCGTTACAAATTGTGCGTACTAAACCACCTTGGTCCTTACACCTATTCTAGGTATTTATTTTTTCTGATAATTTTGTTCTATATTACCCCAAATTCATATACTGATTAATTGATTTGTTTTATTATTTTATATTATTATGTACTACTAGCATTATAAGATGTTTTAAAAGTAATAATTTTCATTTTTTAAAGTTATTGATTAAAAGCAAAATCCAAAAATAAAGTAAGGAGTCAGCCAATTCACATAAATAAGTTAAATTTTATCTTTATCGTTTAATACGAATAAAGTACATATATTACACTCACTAATACATATAAGGATATTTAGGATTTAACAAAATATTCACCATTGTGTAAACAAGCGTGAAGTTTTTCCTAAACCTTCCTAATTTTAATTTTTACGATAGTTTAAGAAATAGTTCACGGGAATTTTTTATTTCATTTTCCTACTTAAGGATAAACAATTTGTTATTTTTTTTCACTTTATATTTAACTTTTAAGAAAACAAAACAATGAATTTGTCCATTACGTTAATGACATACATTTAAATGAGTAAATGAATGGTTGGTGTTTTTTTGTTTTTATCGGCGGTCATCGTTTACAGCGCTCCATTCTTCTTTCTATCATAGATCCCCACACACTTACTATACATTTGTTATTTTTTATTTAACAACCAAAATATTCACTAGAAATAATTTATATGGCAGAACAACGTTTGCCGGGTCACCTAATATTGTTATAATATTTAATAGCAATTTCTTTCCAAAAAAAAAATTGATTTATAAATCAAAAAAATTGATTTGAAATCAAAAAATTTTGATCGAAATACCGTTGCACGTTATTTCCAACTAAAAAAATTGATACTTTTTACGCTATTTGCCGTAGGCACTTGGCGAAACACACTTATACTTAATAAACACATTTTTATTAATCACTTGTTTTTTGTTTCGCAGAATATTTTGAATATTTTTCAAAAAGTTTAAAAAATCACTCGATCGATTTCGACTTGTTAGGTCATCATCAGGAATATCTACTGATTTGTATTAGTAAAAATTTTGTTATATAGTTCTACTATATAACAACATTTTTACTAATACAAATCAGTAGATACTCCTGATGATGACCTAACAAGTCGAAATCGATCGAGTGATTTTTTAAACTTTTTGAAAAATATTCAAAATATTCTGCGAAACAAAAAACAAGTGATTAATAAAAATGTGTTTATTAAGTAAAAAAATTGATTTTTTTTTGATCGCAATCAATTTTGAAAAATCTAAATATTTCGATAGATTTAATTTTGACGTTTACAAAAACATAAATATGTTCACGTCAAAAATATAAACATAAACACTTCAAAAAATATAAACGTAAACATTATAACTTTTTTACTAGTTGGCCATGAGAATTGGACACACGAAATAATTTTATTTTTCGAAATAATTTTATTGTTTCGTTTTCAATGTGTTAAAAAAATTGTGTTCACAAAAAATTGTGTTGATAATTTGTTGACAATAAACTGTCAATATAAAAATTTTGAAAATTGAATGTTAATTTATCACAGATACACTACCAAAAAAAAAATCAATCGTGTATCGTGTTGTTTGACATAAAAAAAAATCAATTTATTTTTTATTTTTGGAAAGAACTTGCTATAAATAAATACCAAAAAAAGATTGAGCTATGAGTCCGAGCATTCGCACGCACTCACGCAGAATAAAATTTTACCGCTAAAATATTTGACGTTTCCACTGTACAAAAAAAATGGGATAAAATGGTTGCAAGTGTACGAATAAAGTTCTATGTACAACATTTTTTAATATACAATTAACTAAGTTCTAACTGATATTTTTTTGTAGATACAACTCTGTTTGATGAATTAGATTAAAACTTTCGTTGAATTACCACCTTTGTTTCATAGTGATTTTGAAAACGGAAAGAGATAGACTATTTTAGTTGTGCGCTATCGAAAGGGAAGGCTTTATTTATTGGGCATGCATCATAACCTCATTTTTTCAATTTTTGTTGGTTGCAACCATTTTAATCTACAGTCGCGACATGGTAAGAAATTTTGTTCGAAATTTTGTGAAGTGCAATTTTTTAATAAATACGACTTACTTTGTGAAAAAATTGATAAAAAACATTCTGTTATGAATAGCCAGGTGTGTGATACAATTTTAAAATCTGCATAAGTGTAGCATGCTTTTCTGATAGTGGATCAACTTTCTGTAGTACATTGTTTTTCTGCTGCCATCACTTAAATATCAACAAAAAAATTTGTGAAACAAAAAGACTTTTCAAAACCATTGTTTGACAGAATGATACAGCTTATAAAATCGTATTCAAAAAGAAAGTTACACAAAGAACTCTTAGTTTTTTTAAATAGTTTTTATGAGGTTGCACATATCACGGGGGCTCCCCTATCACCCTGCTTCGTTTGATCGTCCACTTCTGGGACACCCTGTATATTCAAATCATTTTCATAGATCCCTGCTAATACGCCTCCTAAAATTGAAATAAAAAGTTCCTCGAAGAGTTAGGCGTATGAGCGGAGCGACTTTCCACGCGCCCGTGAGAGCTACATACTCTGTTAGCTCCTACAATTCCGCACGAACTCATTTTTAGTTAGAACGAATTGCCTTTAAAAAACTATATCAACTTTTCCTGGTGTCTTGTGTAATATTGTTAACAATATTTTTCAGTTTTCAGTTTTTTTCAACATTTCGGGATTTATTTTTTTCAAATATTCTTGGTAAATTATCGTTTTCAGTAAATTGTTTTTTGGGTGATTTGTTTTTCGGTGAATTGTTTTTTCGGTGAATTGATGCTATTGGTGAATTAATTTTCGGTGAATTGTCGTTTTCGGTGGATTATTTTGCAGTAAATTGACGTGGAACCCTACGTTTCATAAAAATCGAAAGAAATGCGACAGAATGTAGTCGTTTTCCTGTGAAATTACAGTTCTGCTTAATTACATGGATATGCAATGTCAAAATAAATTTCATAAACACTGCAAACTTTGCCAAAATTTAAACTTGTTATCTTATCACTTCTTATGATACCGGCGTATTTAAACGAGTAGGTAGGTCTGGATAAGATCATGATGCAACATGAAACAAAATTAGTTAGAGACGAAATAGTTTTTTGTATTACAAACAAGCCACAATCGATTGTAAATACTTAGATATTACTAGTGTATCATACACATTACAGTGTACGACAAAAAAAAACGAAACCAATTATAAAAAAAATTCCACAATCAATCTTATAAATCTTGAACTACAACATTTTTGCACTTTAAAAAGTATACAACCATAAAGTAAAACATCTTATATCTTGACATATTTAACGATCCCTAAATATACTAGTACGTACATATAAAAAAGAAAATTAAAATAATTGTTTGATAAGAAATTATTAAGAAAAAAAAAATGTATAATTATTAATAATAACAACAAAAACAAAGACTCAGCGATAATGATAAGACACAATCTTTATGTGTGTGTCCCTGTCCGTGTCCGTATACACAAGTATACCAACAGACTAGAAAATAAAATATTGGTATTACTTTACTATGAAGTGATTGTGTTCATTAGAATTAGTGCAAGTAGAACGCTAAGACGTGCGTCAAGTCATGGAGATTAATGGATGAATGGGTAACGAAAAGTGCAAAACCTCTCATCATGAGTACAATAAGCTTGTTAACGCGCAAAATTAAATTAGATGTAAGACGTTTCCATATAAATTTTATGATTAAAAGCAAAAAAAACTCTTGTCCAGAATATAACGAAAAACACATACGAGCAGCAAAAAAAAATGTATAAGAATCTCGAATGTCACCTTGATAACCGGCTTTCATCTTTAAAATATTTTTTTAATTCACATTTTTTTTATAATGGCGCTCAATTGAGTTGATTTCTTTGAATTTCTTTGCTTCTTATAATTTATGAATAAAAATTATCATTTAAATTCCAATTTAAACAAATACAAGAAGTGAATAATATTTTTGCGGCATGCAGATTATAATTTCGCACGTACAGATTAGATTAAGAATTAGTTTTTATGTGCAAAATTTACTGGTTCAGGTTTTGACTAGACCGCGAAAAAATTTATTAAATTCTTAAGTGATGTTTATTCGCAATTAATTTGCATTAAGAAATGTTGCGCATCGGTGTGAAATATATTTGATGCAAATTTAATAGAAAAGAGGTAGAAGGAAGCTTACGGTTTTCGTTTCTTGGTGTTTGCACGATAAATTTATATTGAAAATGATTTTAGGAGGCATCGTATAATGATTGTGCTTTTGATTGCTTTAAATAAACATATTATAGTTATACATCAAAAGATTTTATTTGGTCTACCATAATGAAATTTTTGTATGGCAACCATGGCAAATTTTTTCTATAAAATTGTATGTCTCAAATGGTGGGTTATGGTATCAGTTAAATGTAGGCTGTAAGCAAAAATCTAATTGGGAAAGTTATGTATATAAAGTTAGCCCAGGATTCATCCCGTAAAACGACGATGGCAACACTAAACTATCACGAGAGTTTTCCTTCCCAGGATATTACTATCATCCCAGAAAATAGAGTTAGGCGAGCTATCATTACAGCGAAAGTTCACCATCCGATCACTATCAGCCGGAAAATTTAACCCATTCCGTAAAAATTATAGCAACTACATAATAACAAAATAATAATAATAAATAAATCATAGGATTTAATAAAAAAATTATTAAATAAAACGAACTAATTCTACATATCTGCTTAAACATCCCATTCTATAAAAGTGTCGGATTAAGAAGAATGCTTTTTAAATGCGGCACATTAACATCTTCATACAGGATAAGCTTCATGGAACTTCTATGTGGCCAAGCTGCGCAATTAAATTTTAAATTCTCAAAATCATTAAATTATTCAATATTTTAATACTCAAACCCTTCCACAGCCCGTGCTATAAAAGTGTCGTATTAGGACGAGTGTTTTTTAGATGCGGCACACTATGTTCTTTATACAGAATAAGTTTTATAAAACTTCTATGCGTCCAAGGTGCATAATTGATATTAAAGCTCCGAAAATCTCTAGCTATCTATTCTAGGTCATTTTGACAACTCAATCTATTAGGTGTGCAAGTAGACGCGGCTCTTAAGTTGATGGTATTAAAATATACTTAAGTACTTTTGAAATTATTCGCCATTTTGGATATATGTTGGATATATGGCTTAGTCATATTTGTTTTTATCACATAAGTTTCAGTCATTTATAAGCCGTCATTCCGTTTGCATCAATTTTAGGAGATGGATGTCGATAAGCTTGCAATGGAATTGATTAATTCGTCTTTGAGTGAACATTCTGTGAGTCATTCAACAGTGAAAAAGGAGTTAACAAAGTTTTGTGATGGCAATTTTGGTCTTGAGGACGATCCACGTCCAGGTGCAGTTAAACAATTTGAAGACGAATAACTTAAAGTTTTACTGGATAAAAACCCGTATCAAACTCAGAAAGAGCTTGCAGATCACTAAGGAGCTAGTAGTTACTCACCAAGCAACACCGCTCATCACTTCGATTGCACGCAATGGTGGAAAAATACAGAAGGAAGGAAACTATTTTGCTCATCAAATGACAAAAGAAACAATCATTACGGGTGATGACTAGTGGATTTTATACGGTAATCCTAAACGCAGAAAACCATGGATTGATCCAGGCCACCCATCAACATCAGTTACAAAAAAGAAAATTCATGACGAAAAAGTATTACGCTGTGTCTGGTGTGATTGGAAAAGAGTCATTTACTAGGAGCTTCTGCAACCTCGTCAAACTGTTACTTGCTGTAGAAGCGAATGAGTATTAAAATGTTGAGTAATTTAATGATTTTGAGAATTTAAAATTCAATTGAGCATCAAAATATTGAGTAATTTATTGGTTTTCGGAACTTTATATCCCTTTCACTACCCGGTTACACAATTTTGTTCTAAATTATATTTTTCTGGCCTACTGATTGAATTAGTTTGGTGTAAATATTCTCGAAACAAAGTTGCTTGAGAAACTTTTGTTCTACAAAATTTTGATGGGGAAAAATATTTCCTAATATATATCTGTTTGAAAAATATTTACACCAAACTAATTCCAACAGTAGGCCAGAAAAATATAATTTAGACAAAAATGCTATAAAAATATTTTGTCCAATTTCCTATTCCCAGGGAAAGCCAGCATAGTGCCACAGAGAGCAATAATTTTTCAATTGATATAATTTGTGGGCGTCACGCCAGCCAGAACCATATCAGCCGGAACCAAACAATTATGGCACAAGTAGCACGATGCATTGTGCATCATTTAGCACTATATGCTTTTTCAGCCGAAACCTTATAATTCCAACCGGAACCTGATAAAGCCGCACAGAACCATACAACAGCTTAACCAACTAGGGCACTAGTAGTACGATGTATTGTGCATTATTGTGCACTATATAATTTTTCAGCCGGAACCTTATAAATCCATATATATAACATTTTTGGAAAAACCTTACAAATTCAGCCGGAACCATACCCTCTACAGCCAAACTATCTATAGCACAAGTAGCACATAGCATTGTGCATCATTGTGCACTATATAATTTTTCAGCCGGAACCTTATAAATCCAGCAATATATGATTTTTCGGTGGAGACTTATAATTCCAGCCGGAAACGATGGTTTGGTTATATACAGTCAAACTAACTACATCACAAGTAGCACGATACATTGTGCATCTTTTGGCACTATATCCTTTTTCAGCCGGAACCTTAAAAATCCAGCCGTAAACTAATAAAGCCAGCCAGAATCATACTGTAGCAAAACTTACTATGGCACAAGTAGCACGATGCATTGTGCATCATTGGGCACTATTTATTTTTTCGCCGGAACCTTATAAATCCAGCAATATACGATCTTTCGAAGAAAAAACCTTACAATTTTAGCAGAATCCTACAGTCAAAATAACCATATCACAAGTAGCACAATGCATTGTGCATCATTTTTCACTATATATTTTTTCAGCTGGAACCTTATAATTCCGACCAGAACCTAATATAGCCAGCCAAAACCGTACTACAGCCAAACCAACTATATCACAAGTAGCACGATGCATTGTGCATCATTGTGCACTATATAATTTTTCAGCCGGAACCTTATAAATCCAGCAATATATGATTTTTCGGTGGAGACTTATAATTCCAGCCGGAAACGATGGTTTGGTTATATACAGTCAAACTAACTACATCACAAGTAGCACGATACATTGTGCATCTTTTGGCACTATATCCTTTTTCAGCCGGAACCTTAAAAATCCAGCCGTAAACTAATAAAGCCAGCCAGAATCATACTGTAGCAAAACTTACTATGGCACAAGTAGCACGATGCATTGTGCATCATTGGGCACTATTTATTTTTTCGCCGGAACCTTATAAATCCAGCAATATACGATCTTTCGAAGAAAAAACCTTACAATTTTAGCAGAATCCTACAGTCAAAATAACCATATCACAAGTAGCACAATGCATTGTGCATCATTTTTCACTATATATTTTTTCAGCTGGAACCTTATAATTCCGACCAGAACCTAATATAGCCAGCCAAAACCGTACTACAGCCAAACCAACTATATCACAAGTAGCACGATGCATTGTGCATCATTGTGCACTATATAATTTTTCAGCCGGAACCTTATACATCCAGTAATATACAGTTGTTCGTGAAAAAACCTTGCAAATTCAGCCGGAACCATACCCTCACAGCCAAACTAATTATGGCACAAGTAGCACGATGCATTGTTCATCATTGTGCACTCTATAATTTTATATAGTAGTTTTCTATATGTTTTTGCAGCCAAACTATAATGCCATCCAGAACCATAAAAATCCAGTCGAAACAAAATGTTTACATAAATAGTGCAACATATGATTTTTTCGGAACGATTAAAACTTTATGCACTACAATGCCAACCCAATCAGAACCAGCAAAACCAGCCGCAACCATATGAAGTCGGTGTAAACCATTCGGAGCAATAAAGAATAAGCATGGTTGACGGTCATTGTGAACTAGTTAAAATTTCAAGTGGAATTATTTGGACACATTATAATTCCCGACCCGCTAAAAGTGTTAATTAAATAAAAAGTTTAAAGAACATTTAAAAAAAGTTCGGAAATAACATTTTGTTTTCTAATAATTTATTAATAATATTTTATATTTCATCGTTTAGAGAAGAACTTAGTTTGATTTGGGTTCTTGTACATAGAACAAAATGTAGGCAAGCATTTTTCGTGAAGCGTTGGTGTTTGTTTCAGCCTTTTGCAAATCGTCGTAAGTTTTCCATATGCCACCGTTTCTAAGCGCATGTGCAGTGAAATGCTCATTTACACTGTCGTACTCAATTATACCGCGCAAATTGAACTATTTACTTCCTAAATTCAGCGATTTCGTTATGTGGCTTATAGCCACCTTTTGCTGTTTTTCTAATGGTTCGAACGGCTCGACCTCTAATGTTACTATAATATTATATACTTTATTTAGATTATGTAGGTTTCCACAGCTACAATACGATTCTCGAATATTTATGTTTACTGAGTTGCTCACATTTCTCCAATACAGGCCATTAATGTTTGTTGAAAGCAATGGCAACTTTCTTTCGAGTTTAGTTACACATTTATCACAAATTCTTTCAATATTGACACTGAAAGTAACATCATCGTTGAAAATCGGAATTATAAGGTTCCGGCTGAAAAAATATATAGTGCAAAAAGATGCACAATGTATTGTGCTACTTGTGATATAGTTATTTTGACTGTAGGGTTCTGCTTAATTTGTAAGGTTTTTTCCTGGGAAAAACTTAGATTACTGGATGTAGAAGGTTCCGGATGAAAAATTATAAAGTGCACAATGATGTACAACGCATCGTGCTACTTGTGCTATATGTAGTTAGTTTGGTTGTAAAGGGTATGGTTCTGGCTGAAATTGTACGGTTTTTCACGACAAATCGAACAAACATCGATCAAACAAGCTTAACAGATACCGAAAAGCAATACACACAAATAGAAAAGGAGCTTCTCGCAATCATGTTTTCATGTGTGAAATTTCACAACTATATTTTTGGAAGGCCAGTGGAAGTTCATTCAGATCATAAACCACTGATGAGCATAATGAAAAAGAAATCCATAAAGTCGATTCTTCTCGTTTACAGAGAATGAAAATGAATTTATTAAAATATGAGTTAAATGTAATATACAGACCAGGTAAAGAAATGTCCATACCCGATCATTTATCTGGAAGTTATTTACTGTGTTAAATACCAAAAAATTTAAAGAGTATGAAGATATGATACATACGATTAACATGTCTGATCATAAAAAAATATTCATATATGAAACAGCAAAGGATGAAATTTTGTCCAAGATATTAAAAATTTATAAAGAAGGATGGCCAAACTCTAAATGCCAACTCGATAATCCAATTAAAACTTTCTGGAAATATAAAGGAGAAAAATTTGGTTTATTTAACTGGTTTATTTCGGAGGCCGAGTAATGGTGCCTTTTAAATTAAGACGAGAAATGCTAGAGTCACTCCATAAGACACATATGGGAATTACAAAGACCAAACAGAGAGCAAGAGAAATATTATATTGGACGAGCATGGATTCGGATATAGAGGAAATGTAGAACGTGTGAAATTTCAGATATCAAATACAAAGGAGCCGTTGATCCCGCATGAAATACCAAATTTACCTTTTGAAAAGATTGCATGTGATATTATGCAGGTAGGAGTTAGTAAGTATCTGGTTATTACGGATTACTACAGCAAGTGGCTTGAAATTATTCCATTGAAAAACAAACAATCAGCCGAAATTATTGATAAAATTAAAAATGTATTTACCACTCACGGAATTCCAAAAACGATGATCTATGACAATATGCCGTTCGCATCTTATGAAATGCAAGAATTTAGTGAAAGTTTGGTTTTCAAATTATAACATCGAATCCTACGTACTCCAGATCTAATGGGTAAGCAGAAAAAACCGTTCAAACCGCAAAGAGTTTAGTGAAAAAGTCGATAGAGGATAATACAGATTTAAATTACAGTCTACTGGAGTATCGAAATCATCCTGTGGCTAATTTAGCTGTTTCGCCCTCACAATTTCATAATTACTTCTCAGTCGTCGAACTCGAACAAAAACTCCAATAAAACAGAACTACTTATTCCGAGAGTCGAGTTCAACGTAGTAAACAAGCTCAAGGAAAATCAGTTAAACTCAAAAAAATATTATGATGATAGAACAAAACAAAAACCAGATTTTGTACCAGGACAGTCGGTAGTGTACAGGAAAAACAAAACATGGAAACCAGCCCAAATAGTAACGAAATATGATAGTCCGCGATCTTATGTAATAAAGAATGAAGAGGTTCGAATTTAGAAGGGATTCTTTTCATCTAAGAAAGTCAAATAGGAGACCTCAATTTAGAAATGAACTGGACGATACAAGAGAGAGTAAACATAGCGATCAGATTCCTGGTTTAAGTATAATTTTTAATTATAATTCGTCAACCCGAAGGTTTGATGATTACATTAATATTAAATTAAAGTTATTATAATTAAGGGGAAAGTAATAAGGATAATTTATTACAAAAAAAAAATACAACATAACAATAAATTAGTATGGATTAAGATAAATTATTGGCATGTTGATAATAACAGGTAATTAACAGGTAAACCTGTTAATAATAACAGGTGAAAATTGATTAATTAATATAAACTTGAAATATTAAACTTGTACATAAGGAATTGATTTTTATGAGGGAGAGATGTAGTGAAGTTAATTTGAAATAAACTAAATGAATACATCCTAAGTAGAGAGTATGAATGTAACCAATAGTTAAAAGGAGAGAATATAAAGAGAAGTTAAAGGAGACACATGTTGTAACTTTTATGTAATAATATAGCTAATAAAATAATTGGTAAAAGTGTTGAATAACGTTTATGTGTTTTAATAAATACTGCTGGACACAACAATACAGGCTCGATCCCGGGATCTGCAAGTCTTGGGTGTGTATTTAGGCAAGGGACTATATGATATTAGTGATATGCTGGAAAAGGAGGGGTCTGTCGCTGGGATCCTCATTATAAGTTCCACACCATTCACTTAATCGGATTCAAACTGTATAGAATTTTTTTTACCAAAATGAGTAGATTTTGATCTGCGAAGTAAGAATGTATGGATGTAAGGATGAAGATGGTGACCACACATAAAAATTACTTGGCCAATTAATTAAATCTTATTGTACGAAACGAATTGCATTATCAATCAATTGAATCGATCCGTTGAGAAGAACACTTCCTTCCAGAGCTGAAGCAAAAACGATCGAAGCAGAATGTTTTCTTCTAGGGCAGCTGAAAAAGTTAATAAGGGTTAGTCACGGCTGATTTAAAATGATCTAAAAGCTCGGGCAATACGTTTAATTGAAAACGATTTTAAGTGCTCACCGACTAAAATGGTTTACGAATTTACACTAAAGCTACAATGGTAGGGTTATTGAAAAACCTCTTTCACATAAATTGATACCCTACTCAATAGTCGTGAACTTAATAAACCACACACGGATCCCGAGCTTTAAACAATAAATAATATTTTGTAATTAAAAATAAATTATGAATTATTAAATATCAAGGGAAAACTACTTTGGTGTTACACGATGATGACCAATAACCACAATAAACAATTGTCATCGAGCTATTGTTAAATGCAAGTACAACAACTCTCATCATGCACGCAATTTAAACCCACGACAAAAACACTGTTCAAAACCGCTCTTCAAGATCATTTTTAATAATCGCTTGTGGTCGATTGCCTAATTAAATTTCATTAGAGAAAAATATAAATTTGAAACATAAACCAGCGGTTATGTGTTGCCGTCGAGTGCTTGCACTTTCATAATTTTGATTTTCAATTTTTTTTTTGTTAATTGTCAAAAACGATATTTAATTAAAATAAAAATATTTTGTAATTACTCACAAATTGGAAATTTAATAATTTAATATAATATTTTAAAATTTCATTACCTAATGCAACGAGACAGGTGACAAAGAATTTTACGTTTGGAATTCTTTTATTGAATCAGCTGAATGCACAATTATTATACAAAGGTGTATCTTAAAAAGAATCTTGAGCGTAGCCGAAAACTTCTGCTACCGTATAAAATTCTTCTCAAGTTGTTTGTACGCATAAAACTAGCGTACGTTGATGTAGTAACATAACCAAAGCTCATCTCGATTTTAATATAAACAATAATTATAATAAATTTGAAACAAATTTTTAATATTCATAAATGATCAAACAAAAAACAACTTGATCGTCCTCGATTTCGTTTAACGACATTTGGCATTTGGAAATAGTATATGCCGCAGCGTCAGTTGAAAGATTATAACTTCTTAAATAATATTTAAATAAATTATTTTTTGAATTCGAGTCTGCAATCTCATGTGCACACAGCATACGAATATTAATCGAATGGCATTTGTGGTACGGGCATCTGACTGCCGATTGATTGATTAATTATATATAAAAATGGCAATTCAAACCAAAAAGTCATTTATCATCGACGTTTCATATATCGTATGCGCATTGCACACACAATACCTAATGCATCATCATTTGAAATACTTGATTTGAATTGAATCGCCCGAAGGGGCTTTACTTGTTCGACGAAATATTTACATAACTCTCTGTTGTATGCCTGGGGTAGCACATATAGGCAAGACAAAATTGTTTAATAACTATTTTTATATATGGTAATAGTGGCTAAGTATATAAAGGTATTAGTCACGAATAGTACACTTGTCCCGTCGAATTACACGTGACATGATAAACTACTATTTAATTATTAATTTCTACATAACAAGTTTGTTAATTAAACAAATGAAGCTTTAAACTGGAATCTGGAATATTAAACTCAACCAATGGTCGTGATTCATTAACCGGATAATTCATTATAAAATATGTTACTTGTTTGCTGTACTTATACGTTGTTTGTCTAAAGCTGAATAAAAATTGTTAAAAAGGCAGAATGCACGAATGAGTGTATATTACAAAACCATTTAATAAAAAAAAATTAAACGAAGTATCTTGAATTTTCAACGGAATACAATTCGGGATTTTGCGAAGTGGTTATCGATCTCAGAGATATGTTTTTATGTTACATCTATCTAAAAGATATGTCCTTGGGGATTTTAAAAATTTGGTCATAGTTCCAGATAGGTGTGGAATGGCTAAACATGGCCCAGAAGTAATTCATACGCACTTAAGGCGCCTTTATGGTTGGTGTTCGTTCGTACGTTCTGGCAATTTTTCGACCAATCATATTGCTCAAAAACGACGATTTTTTTCTTCTTGATTTTTCCACAAGTGATGATTGGTCGAAAAAAAAAACCGAACCAACACCAATTATAAAGACGCCTTTAAAATAATTAATAAAATTATATCGGGTTTTTTTAAATAGGGACATAACGATTTTATATTTAAACTAGCGGACCCGACATACCTGCCCGAACGTTGGCTTAAGCGGGTTCAGCATAGACGTTTCTTCGATTTTCGAATTTTCTATAAATTATATACTACGTGACATTTGACATGAGTTAGGCATTTCAATCTTTTCGTTTCGTCATTGTGTGATTTGTTGTTGCCCAAAGTAAAATAAAAAAAAGTGCAATTTCTCATTATTCTGCGCCGTTCAATTCTCGTGTCACGGCCGGTATTTGGTGCTAGTGATTGGTACTTTTGGCAGAAGAGGGGATTTTTCGTGAGATTAGTGGTATAATAATGTGATTGCAAAAAGGATATTGCTCTTGTTGCATGTGTGTAAATGTCTGACGGTCGTGTTTTTCATATGTATCAGCTGTGTAGAGAAGACGGGGCGCTCATAATGGATCTACAAATGACTGAAGATGTGGTGACTCATGAAAATGAACGCTTCTACGCTGTGGATCCAATGACTCATATGTACACATATGTCCAAATTTGGACGATTTTCATTTTGATTAAATAATAGCAAACAAAGCAAAAACTCAAATCATTTCCATGACAGTCATATTCTTATAAATGTTGAATCTTAAAACTAAAAGAAATAATGTTTGTTTAAATTGATATTTTTTGCGGACAAAATAGCTCGTTCACGTAGCGCATCTGAGAATATGCTTTCAATAAAATCATCTTTTGCGGCTACCATATTATTGCAAAAATTGTCTGGCAATTTGGTGTATTGTGTATTTTCATAAAATTGAATGTTGAGCAATTGTTCGGAGAAAGTTCCGATGGATCGTTTTGCAGTTGAACAGGCATATTTATGTTAAGGTGTAATGTATTTACATTTCACCCTATAGGTATGATTGTTTCAAACATGCCTTAATTTCGTCCACACATGTAAAGCTCGATTTATATTATCCGTTCCTTGCAGTTCCTTCATTTTTCGTATCAGACAAAAAAAACATTTTTACATGTTTTTTTCATTGGAGTATTTATATTATCCATTCCGTACTTGCAGGAACTGAACGGAACGGATAATATAAATACTCCTATGAAAATACATGTAACAATGTTTTTTTTTGTCTGATGCAAAAAATGAAGGAACTGAAAGGAACGGATAATATAAATCGAGCTTAACGCGTAGAATGTCTGTCTGAAATCACCGGACAGGACAGCAACAGTACAGCACCACTGAAAAGCCTGTTATTATCGTTGAGATCTTTCATCGGTTTATCGAGAGCTTCTCGTGAGTGCTTGTGAGTCATAGTGCATTCATCCCAGATAATAATTTTGCAATTTTGTAAAACTTTAGCCATTCTGAAATGCTTATTTATGAATACTTGGCGTCTGGGTTTGTGTGAACGATCAATTGCAACTTGAGTGCTGAATGTGCAGTCCTTCCACCATCAAGCAAATCCCAGGTGAAGCAATTGCCAACACAATATGAGTTTGTAATCTAATGCGCGCAAGTATCAGTGAGATGAGAAATGTTTTGTCAGTGTCAAAAATAAAAAAAAAAATCTAGAACCCGACTGAAGTGTCACCTACCGCGTCCAATTGTGAATCTAGCCCAGCCAGGGACCCACTCAAATACACACACAAAATTTCATTAAAATCGGTCCAACCATTTAGGAGAAGTTCAGTCACATACACACGTACAGCAAATTTTAAGGTGATGGAGGTTATGAAATTTTGGAGTTATATGTTTTAATATGCGAAAAATCTTAAAAAAATATAATTTTGTCAAAAAATAAAAAAAATACAATCCTAGAACGCGGTCACAGTGCCATCTACCGGGCAAAATTGTAAATCTAAACCATTCAGGAACCCACTCAAACACTCTCGCTCGCTCTCTGGCACTACATCCCATCAAAGGATTTGGCCGCCTCAAATGAGGTTTCATAATCATATTTTCATTCTCGGATAATGAGTGATTAATTCATTGATCCTGAACCAGCCGTGAAATTGTTTCCTTGTCACCACCGAGAATCGAACCCGGGACCTCCGGTCACTGGAGCAAGCATGCTGACCACTTTGCCACCGGGGCATCCAAGAACCCACTCAAACACGCACACAAAATTTCATTAAAATCGGTTCAGGAGTTCAATCACTTACAGAAGATATACCTATATAAAGATATTACACAGAATAATTGAGATATTGTGCTGAAATTAATTTCAGATGTAGTACACATGTTACATTTAATTATGAAATTCCATCTCGTTCATATTACCACCGCAAGCACGATTGATTTTTCGTGGTAATTTTCTACCACTCTTTCACACATATCGGCAAATCCACACCAAACGGTCACTTTTTGTGGTTGTAATAGAGTCTCTTGAAGCACATGTGGGTTTGTTAATGTCTAATAACTCATATTTTGCTTACTGACAAAGCCATTAAGCCAAAAATGAGCTTCATCGCTGAAGACGATTTTTCGAAGAAATTCAAGATTTTTTTCAAAGAAGAAACCTTGGCGCACATATGATCAAGAGGCGTCAGTTTTTGAATTAATTTGATTTTATAAGGGTTTACAGTAAGATATTAAATGCAAAATTCGATACAATGTAGTTTAAGAGATTTCCAATTCGTGTGAACGGCGTGGAATCGGAACATCGAATAGTGAATATTTTGACTTGAACTTATCCATTATTGCATGCTCAGCCTGTCTGGTGGGACGATTATTACGACCGAAAATTGGAGTAAGCACTCTTAAATTTGCGGACACTGATTCAGAATTGCGGTAATAATTTTTAATCATTTCCAAACGTTGCTCGTTCGTAATCTTCAGCAGGATAAAAATGTTAACCTTGACTGACGTATTGACGTTGACAGATCATGAAAAACGCTCAAAGTCCGTTCGTATTAAAATACAAAATTATTATGTCCCTATTGGAAAATGCGTTAGTTAACTACCTTAGACTTGTTTATATGTTTAGCAAGTTAATTCGGTGTTATGGGGAATAAAATTTCTCAATATTATTTCATCAAATTCATTAGTGAATAAATACTTTCTTTAAAAAACGTCAAATTTAACTCATTGTTCGTTGAAGATTTACTTAAGAAATCATATAATAAATTCACTTTAGTTCTCCATAATGTAAGCGCGAAATTAAACGAGGTGTAATACGGTGTTGTTTTGGACGTGGTCCAGTGAAAGTTGAAGAAGTCCGTGATCTGAGAACGGTGGTGAGAACCATTATTCGTGCAGGAATGAAATAGCTATGTACTTACAGTCAGTAACGAAAATGATTATACACAGGGCACACTGAGTTGTGATTTTTTTTTTTTACAATTTATAAGGATTATAGAATTTATTTTGCAGTTTTTTATTAAATTAAATAATTTTACAAATTAACAAATCCAAAAATACAAAACAGCATTCATTTACCGTTAATAATAAAAAAAAATCAAGAATTATTGCAACGAAAATGATCATACACTTATAGTATGATCTTTGTTTTGTTTTAAATCATTTACATAAATTATGAATCGATTAGGTCCTCCATTATTTTTCATAACCTCTTCCAGTCTTCTAGGCAGTAATTCTACTATAACTTCCTGGTTACTTCCGGTGAAATTTTATCCAATTCTTTCATTGTTGTTTCTTGCAACGTGTTTTTGCTGGTAAAATCCTGTATTTTCTAATTTGGCGTTCCAGGTTATCCCATAAATGTTCATTGGGGTTCAGGCCGTTCGATTGGGGTGGCGAATGTTACTGGTTTGGGACGTTATTCAAAATCCATTCTTTCACAATGTGCACCGTATGCTTATAAGATCGTTGTCTTGCTGGAAGATCCATGAAAACGCGGGCCGTAATTGTTCGCTGGATGGTTCCAAATGGTCAGTCATCAGAATACCTAGGTATATCCAGCGATTCAAATTTCCATTTATAAAAACAAGTTTACCTCCCCCACTCACCGACATTGAACCCCATAGCATAAACGAACCACCATCATGTTTAATAGTTGGGATGATGTGTTTTAGCTCCAGCGCTGTTACAGGTTTTCTCCAAATTTTACTTGTTCCATCGGCTCCGAAAATGTTGAATTTATTTTCATCCGTAAAAACAACCGTCTTCCAGAATTGGCCTTTTATTTTTCATTTTTCTGCAAATTCAATTCTTTTCTTGGAATTAACATTCGAAATTAATGGCTTCTTGCGTGACACACGGCCATGATATCCAAGTTTCCACAAAACCCTTCTAATATTTTGGGGGCTTATTTGGGTAGCTTTATTAAGTATCTTCTCCACTTCTGAAGCTAGTTTTAGAGCGCTTGTTTTTGAATTTTCTCTCACCAAATCCAAAATCTTTCGCTCGTTCCGATTGGAAAATGTTCCTTTCGCCCTGTTCACTGCCCGTTTTCAACCGATTGTGTGACGTTGAATCTGGATATTATTTGAGCCACTGTAGAATGACTTCGGCCAACTAATTTTCCAATTTCACGCACAGATTTTCCAGTACGTTTGATATTTATTATTATTTGGCGTTCTTCGTTGGTAGTTTCCCTTCTAACACTGGCCAAACGCCTCACAATCGGTATATTTTAGTTTGTATACGCCTGTATTGAATATGAAAGAGGTTATAAATATAAAGGAGGACCAACTCGATATTTAAATAATTATGAAACATAATTTATGTAAATGATTTAAAAAAATGAAGGATCGAACTATAAGTGTATGATCATTTACGTTGCAAAAAATTCTTGATTTTTTTTATTATACACAGTAAATGAATTTCTGTTTTGTATTTTTGGATTTGTTAATTTGTAAAATTATTTAATTTAACAAAAAACTGCAAAATGAATTCTATAAAAAAAATTCAAAACTCAGTATGTATGATCATTTTCGTTACTGACTGTATATAAAAGCGTACGTCATTAGTGGGCATAACCAAACATTCAGAAATATTTAAAAATTAGTTTAATGATTTTATTTGTGTTTTAATAAATAGAAAAACTTAATCAGCTGTGGCTATCAAATTTAAAAAATTATTTAATAACGGAACAAAACCCCTCACCATTTGGAAGCAGATCTAGCATACAAATCCAAGGAAAATGTTAAGGTAGCAACAAAGAATAATTCTACAATTAAAACACCAATGACCTCCACCATATCTATGGAACTCGATCGGTTTGTATAAAACACAGCTCTGGACTTACAATTTGAAAGTCCGAGGAGGAAACAATATTGCGTATGTTCTCTGTCTTTTTAATCATTGAAATTCACTCGCAAGTAACATTAAATCGCTAACATTTTACAGTGGTTCGTGCCCTGGCCAAACCCAGAATTCATGGCTGGTCTCCACTTGCATATTTTTCTCTTGACAAAAATTAAATGGCTTCGACTCATGACATTATTAGTATAGTCAATACCAATTCAGTTTTTATGTATTGGTATTGGTATAGTATACTTACTACTACACTCTTAAAAATTAGACATAATTTCTCTGTTTGAATATGCAGAAAAAAATTATTTGCTTTTGTCATTTTAGATAGTGGGATCATTTTGTGACAAAATCAGTGTTGGCATAACGTTATTGTAACGGAACGCAATAACGGAAAACCCGAAATATTTCCAGTAACGTTATTTGTACCGGTATAAAAAATAATAAAATTGAAAATAACGTTATTTGTAACGTAACGATACATTTATTTTCTGTTATTTCGTTACAATTAAGGTATTCGAAAAATTCACGACCATAGCTTTTGTAGAGGTAATTTTTATAACCTGGAAACGTTGATAATTCTTGAAAACTTGCAATTCTCCAAGAATTAAGTCCTATAGTGTCGCAGCAGATTGAGCGAGCATAATCTCAATTATTCCATGTAACGATCTATTTATATTTTTATGTAAACTTCAAATTCCATTCGACCCTTTGTACCAAAAAATGGATTGGACGTACAAATATAACGAAATTAATAACGTTACATTTTTTTCCGGTTTGCCAACACTGGACAAAATAAATTGAGATTTTCATTTGTGTCTGTGTAATAATTTACATAAATTATTAATAATAATTAATATTCATTTAGTAGTTTCATTTGGTAGCGATTATTCTAACAAACAAGAACATGCACGATTTATTTTAATTAAAATGTCAAAACAATACAATGTGTGCCCAAAATTGAGCATAAAAACACAAATTATGTACTATTGGCACAACCTCATGACAAAAATATTGAATATTTTGATCTTTTCCTCTCTTGACAAAATTTCAATGCGCATGTTCTAAACCATTTTTGCGTATGTATTTTGGAAAATGTACTAAAAAATGTCATAAGAAAAAAAATAGACTAGATTTTTGTTCCGTCACGAGAAAAATATGCAAGTGGAGACCAGCCATCATTGGTTGCTGGTACGTTTTTGCTATAATTTTGAAAATTGCGATCACATCGAAACAATCGACCATAAGTTTTTGGTTACAGCAGGGAAATTCCGGTTTGATGACAAACGTCATGCATGGCTTTAAATGCTATACATATTTTAACTGGTATAAGAAAACCATAAAACCGATTCTGATTTGATAACTGAGAGAACAAAATTCAGAATGAATATTAAAAAAGTCAGACAATCTTTTATCGTGATTTTTTTTTTAGTAGAGCGCGTATTGAATCAAATAATTTATAGTTTTTTGATTGATTTTTGTTCAAAATTGAAATATAATGTGATATTGGAAAATAAAATATTAAAATATGATATTTTGTTAATATATTTTTATTTTTTTAATTACAAAAATGTTCGAGCTGTAGCGCGTTCGGGCTGTGTTCGGGATCTACATTACTGGTTTCTTCTCCTCCCACATCAAGGGTCCATTTAGGTCCATTTCAGCTGCTACGTCTTCCTCTGGTGGTAACGGTCACCCTTTTAAAATTAATACTTTGTGAAAATTGCACAACAATTTATTATTAAACCGGCTTTTTGAGAAGTGTATACATTAATATGAGTTGCCTACTGAGGCAGCGAAACCTAGATTTCCAGACACCGATGCATCTCTCAACAATATGCAGTCATTAGCCATGGTCATCAGCCATATCCACTATCACCTAAAACTAAATAGTTTAAACATTCAAACTTAATTCAATGTGTGAAGATTTGCGAATATCTTGCCGAGCAACCACATATTACTGATTCCATTGTCATATTCAGTCCTTAGTTTTCGCGTGACAAGCGAAGTACTCCAGATAAAACTATCATGGGATGACCCACTGGGTTAACGTTCATAATTTTCAAATTTGCATCACAAATATACATAAATTGAACGTTTTTTGTATGTGCAGATTTTATTGAGAAGTAATATACGTGTCGAACGCCATTTTTACGGCAGGAAATTGGTACAAATTATAAAATTGCTGCTTACATTCCGCTATTTCTGTTGGGTTTAGCTGGAACTGAACAAATTCTCTGAACAAATTATCTTCGACCACATGACATATTTCCACAATACAATAAGTCACGGATATTTGCGAGATCGCTATGAAAAAATCTTTCCCTATTGGTCGTTGGTAGCAACCAACAGCATTCGTTGTTGCTTCAAATGAGTCACTAACATTTCTGAGGTTTCTATACGGATTTTGACAAGCCGGAATCTAAAACAAATTATTTAACTTATTTATTGACATCGCTTTATTTTCTATGTTTATTTTACCTTCGATTTGAAGCTGTTCTTCAAGGCACTCGAACTGCGAGCCCTCAAAATAATGTAGTCCGTATTATAAATATTTTTATTATTATCATTTATATTTTTTTTTTTAATAAATTGACCGTCGTATAACTTCAATATTTAGGAAAATATTATTATTTGGAACTGTCAAAGCACTCCCTTTAAGCAAAATACTCATGCTATAAAAATTGTAGCTAGATAAAACTCAGTAGTAGTACGGACTCAGAAATTTAATGATAATGAGCATTGATTAGTCGATAATTTTGCCATGACCATTTGTCAGTAAGCCGGAATTCACCAACAGGGCATACGCATATGGAGTGTAATATCGACCACTTGTTTATCGAGCGAAAAAAAACCTCTGCCAAAATTCACCATCCGAGCTACTTTCAAGTACTTGAAACGAAATCAGCTGGCTTTGATAAACTGGCTTTGACATAATAATCAACTACGTAAAAAAACAACAAGGTGTCATAATTTTTGTTGGGGACACATGCACAGTGGTAGAGAGAGTTTAATCGTACTTGACCATGCTGCCTGTTACTCCGAGATCGGCGCCAACCGGCGAACTAAACGCGTGCTTAAAACATTCGTTTGGCATCAAGTCAAACTAACAACGCATATGAGAGGAGCTCAACCCCTTCAAATAGGAGAAGCAATAGCACACTAGCCGAAAACTCGGGACAACTCATTCGTAATAGTCCAGGGTATTGTTGAAAAGTACACCAACCGTCCCAATTTATTTGAATAAGTGTGATAAAACAAGAATAATTAGAAAATTAAATATTTTATTTAAGAGAAACCAAATTTTGTGACTTCAAGCCTTACATATTAAATATCTTGGAATCAAACTTGATAGGATTGCTCAATTGTTCCTAAGAGACCGATGCTTCAGATTGAAGTTGCTTACGAGAAACTCAATTTTCCTTGTAAGTTTTTGAAAAAGTGTGGGTTAGAAAATAAACCTTTTGTCTTATACGGTTTCTACGAATGAGTTGTTGTTACTTTAAAAAAATCGAATGTGGCGAAGATTCTGTTGAACAACTACTTCTTTGCAATTTACTACTTGTATGGCTTTGGTATTTACATATCAACTCATCTGGACAGGTAAAAACATTAAAAGTGGTTGTAAACTGATCAGTTCAAGTTTGAAAATAAAATATAAAATTAGAAATATTTCTCGAACTTTAAAGAATTATTTTGATCAGTTTCATCTTGCTATAGGATTCTTGCATAGGAGTGTTGTACACACAGAACATCAATAAATCAAATGACCATCTTATCTTTACGTAAGCGAATATGAATCCACTTACTATTTTATGACGCAACTTATATTAATTTCAAGCTTTACACAAAAAACGTATTAATTTAATTTACAACAAGCATATACGCGAGCTACACACACACACACGCTGTATGATGTGTATAAATAAAATTCCAGTTTACCATCGTCGTTTGGTCAATAAAATTAAGACAAACAAATTTAACAACGACGCAACGACCAAAACTCTTAATTTATTTACTTTTGTGGCCGATTGTTTATTTTTACGGTCAAAAAATGTAAATTCGCCATTTTTTTTATCTGCTCGATTTCAGGTTATAATTATATTAAAAACAATTTTTGTCTTTACGTAAATTAAATTAGTATCGTAATTTAAAGTATTAGCGCGACTCCGTCCGCGAAATGTCGTTAAATAATTAAAAATCGTTTCGAATTGACAGTGTACTCGAATATTGTTTAATTATGTACAAAGATACGTTTTTTATTGTAGACTCCGGCCATGCCATAAAATTTACGATGTTTTCAGCATTTTTTTGGTATAGAGACAGATAAATTATTATTACGAGTATTTAACACTAACACGTCGCCCTGTTTGTAGTAAAAAAGCAGAGTGTGTGAAATTGTTTACCCAAACCAAAATCGAACGTTGAACATCACCTTGAATATTAAGAAATCCGTTTCGAGTTTAAATTACAAGTTTTCGATTATTAATTTTGAGACCACCACATGCGCGATCAAACCAACCTTAAATGTTTTATAATAAATTCCAATAAATTGCACGCGGTCAACCAAAAAATAAGGCGAATGATAAGGGTTCATATGTTATCTGATAGGCGCGCATGTGTATAGAAATTACGAAAAAGAGGTGTGTATTTTGTTCATGACTGTGAAATTTGGTGTGTGCACAATAATTTTGCAACCGATAAAAACTATCGGCGTTGCATTTTGCGCTATAACATTATTTGCTGTTCTAATCAGTCGCTAAAACTGATAAGGAAATTATTAAAGTCGCAATGATGACAAAGTATATCTATATTATGTACTTTATACGATTAGGTGTAAATATTGAAAATTGCCTTTAAATGATTCATGCTTCAGTTGTCTTAAGACGCAAAACAACAGTAAGAGATGTTCGCGAGGTACGTATAAAAATAAAAATTGTTTCATCTTAAATTTTCACATGCCTGTTATTTTGTTGTTGTTTTATTTGGTTTGTCGTTATCTTTAAAACATTTTTAAGTTGATAGCCCTGACTTCAATTTTCAATTTATAGTGAGTTCTTTTGTGTTGAACGTATAGTAAGTCGGACACTTATATATGCAACAATGTATAGTGCTCTGATTTATTATCATCGAATGCCTTTAATGACTTAACCTTCAAGACATACATAGATTGTACCCGTATTTTGTCACTTTTGTAAAAGAAAGTAATTACCAAATTGTATTTTTTGTAATCTTATTTTGAAATACCCGAATTTAAAAAAATGCTAGCGCTGTTCATTGCCGATTACATGGAATTTCTGTTCACCATCTTTCTAATGTTTTTACATTTTACACAGCTTCCCTAAATCCTGACAACGTAAAGCAGTTGAAGTTAGCTCGAAACCAAATTTTTTTGGGTGTAGTCGTAGTAAGTGCATAGTCATCCCGAAAAATGTAAATTAGCAAGTAAAATGTAGCCTTATCATGGAAAAAAATTGAGCAATGAAAATGAATTTGAAAAAAATATGAGTGTGTAAGTTGTATAAGTTCTCGATAGCACAAGAAAACAAAAACTTGGATTACAAATAATATTTAAACCATAGAGGAAATAGAAAAATAAAACGTTAGTGAAAATTGTCCTAAATCTGTCCTGCAATGAATAGAATGTCTCGTATTTTCGCAGAATATCTCGACACTATACGAGATTTTAGGACGGGCAAATTTACATTGATCTTCTATAAATGATATGTATGGTTTTCCTAAATTTTTCCGGGAAAATACTAGAATCCGCTTTTGTAATTGGCGAAATATAATGTTGTATAAGATAGCGGAAATTTGACAGCGGAAAACAAGAGGTTACGCTACTCGCCGCACTATCACTAAAGAGAATTTAATGTCACTCAAGGTTCGAATCACTGGATTGTGAATAAATACAACTGCTTCAAATTTGAACTCACACAAATTTATTTACACAACACTATAATTATACAACACAAAATTAACAATTAATTATTTCAATTATAACACACTATTTAATTATCACTTTAATAATCGCTTTAATAATCACTCTATTTAACCTTCACTATATCACGTTTAAAATAGGACTCAGCATTCCACGTCAATGTAGGCCTTTATATACCAAAATATTTGTTTCTAGGATAATCCTAAATGCGCATCGAGCAAATATGTTAGTATACAAATGACGCCTAAATGTTGACCCAAATCACAAATGCAATTGAACAATTATTGAATAACTTATTCTATTCTAATCTAGGTGTAACCGTAACAGTATTTTGTTATGTAATTACCAGCGGGCATTTTTTATTCATTATGTATCACTTTTTTTTTACTAAATAGAACATCTCAGCGGAATAAAATATTAAAAGTTATCCTTAAAATGGCAAATTGAAGCAAATCTCCGAAGTAAAGGAACTCAGTATAGGAAATCTTAAAATTTAACAATATTCCGTTTTTCCGCCATTTCTTAACGAATTACGATGAAATTTGGTTAGTAGTATTGATTAGGGATTTTAAAGTAAGTTTTGGACAAAATTCTAGTATCTCTTCGTGCTGGACCAAACTGGCCATTTCATAACCAGTCTTTTTGAAAAATGGTATCTGTACATTTTACACGATATATATAAATTTTAAACTGCAGGGAACTCGGCTATTAAATAAATTTTGTAAAATTTGTATTGCATACAGATGGATTAGAATTTTCATTATAAATTTTTGAATTTTCTGCGGCCATATAAAGCTATATGAAGTTGGCCCAAAATTCTATCCCATAATTTTTTTTTCAACACTGGCAACATTTTTAAGCTATCACGATATAAAATAAACTATAACCATATACAATTGTACATATGTACTTGTATACTGTAATATATACAAGTACAATTGTATATCGCAATAGTTTATTTTATATCGTGAATTATATTATCATTTTCTATCATTCATAATACAAAGCGACCCGGAAGGAATTTGAGTATAGAAAATTAATTTATACAAATTATAAGTATCGATACTTTTAATTATAGAATTAATTATTATTATCTAACTATTATTTAACAGTTGTCATTACTATGTAAGTTTCATTAACTTGTGTGCATATAACTAAATGCAAAACACATTTCATTGTAACAAGTGAGTACATTTAAAAATTTCAAATTTGAAATTTTTACAATAATAAAATATTCGATGTTAATAACATAAATGATTGATACGAACTACAAACAAAATAAATACAAAATCAATAAATACTCATCAATTTTTACTCTGTAACTTTTAAGTTTTTGTATTGGCCTGCGATGCCATTATATTTTTCTGGGCCTGATCCATATATGACAACGAGAGCCTTGTTAGAATCGACGCACAGATATAGATTAGGACCAGAACTATTCGAAAAATATAATGGCATCGCGGACCAATACTAAAACTTAAAAGTTACAGGGTAAAAATTGATGAATGTCTATTATGAGCTATAATTGGGTCACATATGATTATGAGAGCCTTGTTAGAATCGTACGCCCTATGCATTGGTATAGTTTAGGACCAGACCTTTACGAAAATGTATTTGGATTGCGGGCCAATACGAAAACTAAGAAGTCACTGAATAAAAAATTGGCGAGTGTGCATTGAACTTTTATTGGGTTATTTATAACCAAGATGGCCATGTTAGGTTGTTTAAATATAGTGGTCGGGAATATAGTTGTACCAGAGCCTATGGAAAACGTGGGCCACCGTTAGTTTACACCTGCACTTAGAAGTTGCAAAAATGAATTTTTATTTTTAAATTAATTTTAACGATTTTTTAGATCTTTAGTTTTTGATTATGCGTTATAAGTTTGTCTTTAATTTGAATTTGAAATAAATTTTTTTAACTTATTTTATTATTTAACATTTCATAATGAGAGTATTAGTGACAGTGAGATAGTTTTAATTTTTGTTAAAGTTAATTTTGGGCTGACTATGAGAAACTCTCATGATAGTAATATTTTTTTGGGCTGAGTTCTTATAAAATGTCATGAAATACAATTTTTTGGGCTGATACAATTTAGTGTTGCCATCGCACTTTTTTGGGTTGAAATTTGGGTCAACTTCACATGCCATATAATTATTATATTATTTTTAGTTTTTTGCCAATATCTCAAAAACCTCTACTAGTAACCTATACTTTCGGTCATTTTTCTAATAGCTTAGGTCATACTGAGACAAAATGGAAAATTTGGGGAAAATTTATGCATTGAAATTCTCACTATAAATTTTTGATCTTCTACAGCCAAAAACTGAAAAAACCTATGTGGCCGGCCGCACATATACAAAAAATTATAGTTAAAATTGTAATCCACAAATTTTCCCCAAATTTTTCATGTTGCCTCAGTATGACCTAACCTATTAGAAAAACAACCGAAAGTATTAGTTACTAGTGGAAGTTTTTTAGATATTGACAAAAAACTGAAAATAACGTATATAGCCGCAGAAATTCTAATTCAGAAATTTTCCCCAAATTTTCCACATAGTCTCAGCATTATTTAAGCAATTATAAAACCAATCGAAAGTATTGGTTACTAGTGGAAGTTTCTGAGTTATTGGCCAAAAACTGAAAATAACTTGTATGGCCGCAGAAAATCAAAAATCTATTGTGAAAATTATAATCCATAAAAATTCCTCAAATTTTCAATGTTGTCTCGGTATGACCTAAGCAATTAGAAAAACAACCGAAAGTATTGGTTACTAGTAGAAGTTTTTTAGATATTGGCCAAAAACTGAAAATATTTAGTGAAATAGTGATACATAATGAATAAAAAATTTCCGCTGGTAATTACATAACAAAATACATTCTCTTTAGTGCTAGTGCTGTCACTAACGGCGAGTAGAGTAATCTCTTATTTTTCACTGTCAAATTTCCTCTATATTGTTACGATTTTGCCTTGTCAATCAAGGTTCGAATCACTGGATTGTGAATAAATACACTGCTTCAAATTTGAACTCACACAATTTATTTACACAACACAATTTATTATACAACACAAAATTCACAATTAATTATTATAATTATAACACACTTTTTAATTATCACTTTAATAATCGCTTTAATAATCACTTTAATAATCTTTCTATTTAACCTTCACTGTATCACGTTTAAAATAATACTCAGCATTCCACGTCAACGCGCGCCCTTATATACCAAAATATTTGTTTCTTAATAATCCTAAATGCGCAGCAAATATGTTAGTATAGAAATGACGCCTAAATGTTGAGTATAAATTATAAATGTAATTGAACAATTAATGAAATTAACTTATTCTATTCTATTCTAGGTGTCACCGTAACACTACCGCCACCTAAGCCTGTTCGTCCCGAACAGGATCCAGATCACCTCCTCTATAGGGCGCCAAACGCTCTAAATGCACCACCTTTGGTTTACCTTTCCGTCCTTTTTGTATGCGATAAACCACGTCGTTCAACCTTTTAATGACAGTGTAAGGTCCTTCCCATGTGGGTTGAAACTTCGGTGATAATCCTTTCTGCCGTTGCGGGTTGTGAAGCCATACCAACTGCCCTTCCTCGAAGCCTTGATTATTTGCTCGTATGTCATATCGAGCTTTCATTCGATCACTTGATATCCGAATTTTCTCCCGTACAAATTGATGTATTTCATTAAGTTCCTCTTTCATCCGGTCGACGTTATCCTGTCCGCATAGAGCTGCTGAAGGAACAGCCCCAAACTTTAAATCTCCCGGCAATCGCAGATTGTTCCCAAATATGGTTTTCGCTGGTGTCACTCCTGTTGTGTCATGTACCGCTGATCGGTAGGCCATCAGGAACATTGGTATATGTCGATCCCAGTTACGTTGGTTCCTTTCCACAACCTTTGCTAGATATTCCTCCAATGTGCCATTGAATCTTTCCACCATACCGTCCGACTGTGGGTGTAAAGGCGTCGTCCTTGTTTTATTGATTCCAAGCATCTGACATATCTCCTGAAATACCACCGATTCGAAATTCCTTCCTTGATCCGTGTGAATTTCCATCGGTACACCAAATCTGCTAATCCAATTGTTGACCACGGCATCAGCTATTGTTGTTGTCTCCTGATTGGGTATGGGGTACACTTCCGGCCATTTGCTGAAATAATCCATTATTATTAGCACATATTTATTTCCGCTCTCGGTGGTCGGAAATGGCCCCGCCACGTCCATTGCAATTCTCTCAAATGGTGCCCCGACATTATATTGTTTCAGGGTTCCACGGCTTTTTCGTGCTGGTCCCTTTACTGCCGCACATTGGTCACATCTTCGACACCATTCTACTACTGACTGTCTACATCCGGACCAGTAGAAACGTTGTCGAATTTTAGCTAGTGTTTTATTAATCCCTAGGTGACCTCCACTTGCTCCTCCATGATACTCCTTGAGGATTTCCGCTATCCGATCTTTTGGCACCACTACCAACAATTGTTTTACTTTACCATCCGTGCTTTCACACTTTCGTTTTAAACATCCATTTTCTATGTGGAGGCTATCCCATTGAGCCCAATATGCTTTTACAATGGGAGTTTTGTCAGCTATCTCACTCCATGTGGGCCGGTGTTCCTTTTCCTTATGTTTCATGATGAATGATAGGTCAGCATCCCGTAATTGCTCTTTCTTGATCATTTCATCAGTCCATTCTTCATCTGGTAACACTTGCATAAGCCAAATATCGATGATGTTTTCCTTACCCTCCACACTCCCACAATGCTTGCATTCCACGGGACATGGCCTTCTTGATAATGCGTCGGCATTTCCATGTGCGTTTCCCTTCCGATGTTCAATTTGGAAATCGTAGCTTTGCAAACGTTCGATCCAACGTGCTACTTGTCCCTCTGGATTTTTGAATTGTAACAACCAGCGCAAAGCTCCATGATCCGTCCGTAGAAGAAATTTTTGGCCATAGAGGTACTTATGGAAGTGCTTAACACATTCCACTATAGCCAACAACTCTTTCCGTGTTGCACAATAATTCCGTTCCGGTTTTGATAACATCTTGGAGTAATATGCAATAACTCGCTCCTCACCATTTGTTGTCTGTGATAATACTCCTCCTATACCATCATTACTTGCATCGGTGTCCAAAATGAATTTAACGTTGGGTATAGGGTATGCGAGGATTGGTGCTTCGCATAATCGTCGTCTTAGTTCCACAAATGCCTCTTCCTGATCATCCTTCCATTCGAATGCCTAGTTCTTCCTGGTTAACTCGTGTAAACTCTTTGCAGTATTGGCGAATCCTCGCACGAATCGTCTATAATAGGTACACAATCCTAGGAAGCTTCGTAATTCATGTAAGTTTTTAGGTCGTGGCCATTCCTTCACTGCTGCGATCTTGCCTTCATCGGTATGGATTCCATTGGTTGTTACCTTATGACCCAAATATTTTACTTCCGTTCTAAATAGCTTGCATTTCTTTGGGCCTAGCTTCAATCCGGCGGCTTGTATCCGATCCAAAACCTCTGCCAAATTCCTTAAATGCTCGTCGAAATCCTTGCCCATAACGATGATGTCGTCCAAATATACGAGGCACGTCCTCCAATGTAATCCCTTTAGCACGCACTCCATTAGCCGTTCAAAAGTCGCAGGGGCGTTACATAATCCGAATGGCATAACGTTAAATTGCCATAATCCGTTACCCACACTGAATGCCGTTTTCTCGCGATCTTCCTCCTGCACTTCCACTTGCCAATAGCCGCTTTGCAGATCTAATGTCGAAAATATTCGAGCACCCGATAATGTGTCTAACGTGTCATCGATCCTTGGCAATGGGTAACTATCCTTTTTCGTCACAGCATTTAATTTTCGGTAATCCACGCAGAATCTCATGGTACCATCCTTTTTCTCGACTAACACCACTGGTGAACTCCATGGACTGCTTGATGTTTCGATTACCCCTGCTGCTTGCATATCTTTTACCATTCGATCCACTTCTCCTTGCTTTGCCAATGGTAATCTCCTGGGTGGTTGGCGAATCGGCATTTCTGCTCCTGTATCTATTCGATGTTTTACCATTGTGGTTCTCCCATTATTGTCCGATATACTGCAGAATATTGGCATGTACCGCTCGAGCAATTGTTTTGCCAAATTTTTCTGTTCCATGGTAAGATCTTCGGTCCATTTTTCCATGAGTCGATCTACAACCTCTTTCTGCCCTTGCGAGTTAGTCGTCTTAATCGGGTTTTTCTGCTCGCACTTCACTATCGCAGATATTTCTTCGCATTTTCCAGTTATTGTCCCTTTCTTGATGGTTTTCGTCTTATCCGAGAGATTTAGAGTCCTAATTGGTACTCTATTATCGCTATCTGGTTTCACCAGGACTTTCCCGATCATAATTTCTCTGGCTCCGCTCTCCGCTTCATTGGCTTCCACAACCCACAACCTGGGTGACCCACAATCTCCCTCCAATCTTGCCCATACTATTGTTTCCGAGTTCGGTGGCAGCTTCTCCCGATGATCCATTATAATTTGCCTGGTCGTTTCTCCTATAACGGCGCTAACGTGAAGGGGCAACTCGATATTATCGTAGGTTAATACACCCCTTCCAACATCCACCACGAAGCCATTCGTTCTCATAAAATCCATCCCCAAGATGACTTCGTCTACAATATCTGCAACCAGCACCTCGTGTTGAAAGTGATTTCGCCCAATCCTTATTTTTACGACCTTTTTCCCTTTTATTGCTGAATTTTCTCCAGTCGCCGTTCGTAACTTTATTCCATTAGCTGGTTCCATAATTCCATCGATAATATCCTCACGAACAATCGTATGAGTTGCTCCCGTATCCAGCGTGATCATGCATTTCTTCCCATCAATATCGGCTTCAATTGTTAAGCTGTCACCGCTCCTTGCTATTCTCGAAACATGGATGGAGGTTATGGGGCAATCGGTAGTGGGAGTCAGCTTCTGCCCCTGCAAACTGACTCTTTTTAGTTTAACGACTCCGCTGCCGTCTGATCCTTCTTTCTGGATTCTATCTGCTCCTCGTTTGATCTACGCTTCATAGGAGATGGCGACCTTGCTCGTTTCTTCTTAATCTCCCAACAGTCCCGTGAGATGTGACCCATTCTATCACATACCCAGCATTTAATCCTGCCACTTCCATCTCTGAACCTTGGCGTAGCCCGCGCAGTGTCTATTCTGGAATTAATCTCCACTTGACGAATTTTCATTGCTGGTTTGATGATGGTTTGCGCAGTTTCGTTTGTTAACGCACAAGCGATGGTTTCCGTGAAAGTTGCCTTAGGTGACAACATCACCGCTCTGCGCGTCTCAGGATCTCGAATACCGTCAATGAATGCATCTATTTTAATTCGCTCCATGTAATCGGCCGACATATTTGAATGTACTAAATGCGCGAGCCGCTCAACTGCCGATGAAAATTCCTGTAGCGATTCTCCTCCTCTTTGGTATCGGCCCTTCAATTCCATGCGATAGATTTCTCGTTTGTGGTCACTTCCGTATTTTCGATCTAACGCCTTCATAATTCCCATGTAAACGTTCCGTTCCTGCTCGGGAATGATTTGTAGTGTTTCTGCCGCTTCGCCTTTAAGAGCCACAATTAACGCTCCAACACATTGTTCTTCAGTCCACTGATTTTGCTTAATGGCCGTTTCGAATTGGAACTTAAAAATACTGAAGGATGTTGTTCCATCAAATGTTGGTGGTTTTATCTTAACTGCATTAACCGTCTGGATCACTTGAACTGTTGTTCCATTCACTTTAACATCTTGGAGCTCCTTCTCGAGACGTTTAATGTCGGCTCCTTGTTGCTCTACTTGTAACATCTGCTGTTTCATTTGATGTTTAATGGCCGCCCTTTGTTGTTCCATCTGTTGTTTCATTCCCTCGTTCGATTGTTTTATTCCCTCCAACTGTTGTCCCATCATTTGATTCATAGCAGCCATCAACTGCGATAAATCAAAACTTCCAGATGGGTTTTGTGTTGTTCCGACCACCGTTTGTACGTCCTTTTCTTTCTTATCCATACTAATTTCATCCGTGTTGTCCTCCTCGAAATCATACACATCTGGATTTAAACCGTCCTTCTCCATGGCCTCACGTAGTCGCTCCACCAAACTAGCTTTTGCGCCTTCACTGGCCAAACCTCGCCGTGTCAGTTGCTCCTTTAATTGCGCAAGCTTTAATCCGTAGAGAATCATTTTCCTTATTATTCACAATCCCACCGCTGTCACCAATTGTTACGATTTTGCCTTGTCAATCAAGGTTCGAAACACTGGATTGTGAATAAATACACTGCTTCAAATTTGAACTCACACAATTTATTTACACAACACAATTTATTATACAACACAAAATTCACAATTAATTATTCCAATTATAACACACTTTTTAAGTATCACTTTAATAATCGCTTTAATAATCACTTTAATAATCTTTCTATTTAACCTTCACTGTATCACGTTTAAAATAATACTCAGCATTCCACGTCAACGCGCGCCCTTATATACCACAATATTTGTTTCTAGAATAATCCTAAATGAGCAGCAAATATGTTAGTATAGAAATGACGCCTAAATGTTGAGTATAAATTATAAATGTAATTGAACAATTAATGAAATTAACTTATTCTATTCTATTCTAGGTGTCACCGTAACAATATTATACAGCATGTTTATGTAGAGGTACGACTAGGTCCTATATAATGGAAAAACATGTTTATTTTGGCCAAATTGAGAGATCAGGGTGAATTTAAAACTAAACCAACAATCAATTGTTTTTGTTGGTTGTTTAGAAATTGTAAAATAGCAGACATTTAGGCGACTGTTTGACCTAACGCGAATTTTTTACTAAATTATTTTTGGGACAACAACAATAATTTAGAATCAAGATAAAATCAAATTTAAATTTTATAAATACCTCTAGTTAACCCAAATAGGCATAGATTTCATTTGGTAACTAACAACAAAGTCGTTCAATATGCCAAGTTTTAGGAAAAAAAAATAAAATGGTCGGAAATCGTATGCACTTTGGCAAATAAAGATATAAAAATTATTTTTATCTAAAAGTTTAATATCAAAATAACCAAATTAAATTATTGCATTTAAGTTCAATCAAAATTAAAACAAAAGAAATATCTTTTTTTACACAAACATGCCCACCTTGCCAACGTCAACTAGTTCTAATATTTTAATAAGGCTTCTTATGTAAGAATTAGGCAAACTCAGTAATAACAAATAAAAAAGTATAGAAAGTTCTCGGAAATTTTCAAAAAACTGTACGTTAGAATTATACTTGTCCAAGGCACCAAACATCTTAAACCCCCAATTTCATCAAAACAAATAAAATTCAGAAAATTGTTCTTTAGAATTATAATACTACAAGTGAAATTGTCTGCAATGTTAGCCCTAAACTTCCAACATAATCAAAATAACATGTTTTTCTGTTAGATGGGGTCTATTAGCATCTCAGAATATACGTCACTTACCATGACGGTTTATAGAAGTTTCTGGGAAAAATTTAGAAAATTTCACTCTCGATTTACAGTACTCCAACTTAAATTTGGCTGTCCTAAATATCCTAAAAGCCCCCATTTGAACAAAATAAACGAGTTTTGCTATTAGATGGAGCCAGATGCCAGATTTATAACAGTTTCTCTCGATTGTAGTATTTTCCTGGGAAATTTAAGAAGACCGTACATGTGATTTATAGAAGATCAATACAAATTTGGCTGTCCTTATCACCCTGAATTCCTAATTTGTTCGTTTTTTCTATTATATAGGCTTATAGTATCTATCTATTAACAACAATTAGAGATGCGGATAATAGTATTTTTCCGGAAAAATTAGGAAAACCTTGTGTGGTTTATATCTGGTTTATAGGAAATCAATATACAAATTTGACTCTCATAAACACTCTAAACCCAAAATTTGATCAAAATAAATGAGGTTTTCTATAAAATGAGGCCTCGTAGCATCTCAAAATATACGCCTCACTTAGCATCCTGATTTGAGTTTTACGGAAAAATTCAGAAAATTTTACATTAGAATTACAGTATTCCAAGGTAAATTTTAATGTCCTAAAAAAACAAAACCCCCAAATATTCTTGAAATTCAATCGATTTATTCGATCGTCGATAAATTTGTGTCGAAATACATCATACCTATCGAAAATTTAAATTATTGCATTCTTAAAATTCATAACGAAAATTTTCGATTAAAAAGGAAATGAACATTTTCTACTGGTATAAAATTGGTGAGTTTCATTTTCGCACAGCTTTATCTATCAAGCCACATTTTGTGTTGTAGAAAAAAAACGAAATCCAAATTGACATTTTTTTAGCGAACTTAAATAAAAAATAATAATTGTTAGTGAATATTTTCTTGAATAAATATTAAAAGGCAAAATGGAAAAACCACAGATTAGGGCATATTTCTAAACAAAAAAAAGAGGCCCTAATAGACCTTACAGATGCAAATCAGGCTTTAATAAAACAAAATGTCTAACAGAATGACACATAAACAAGCCGCATAATTATGGGAAGCTGCGGCAAAAAGTTTCAATGTATTCGTGGAGCTTATAAACCTTGGCAGAATTGGAGATATACATTTTACATTTATAATAATCTTAAAACCATTTTTTTCATAATAGTGTTGGCAAGATATAAAAACTGATGTCAAGCAGAAGTTGGAGGTGGTGGTGAAACATCAATTATTTTAACGGATAAGAAACACGAATATGAGGAGTGGTCATAGAGGAGTGCCAGAGGCTCCGGTTAATTTGGTATATTTGTTTATGTGACGCACTTTTCTTAAATATTGATCTCACAAATTTTAAAACTTTTTTAAGAAATTACTTGAGAATGACAGTGATCCAAATATTATTTACGATGATGATATAACTATATATATTATTCAAAAAATTCTATCCAATACTATAGCCGTATACCATCTATATCTAGTAACACTAATTTAAATCCTAATACAAAAAATTCCAACTAAAACACAATACAATCTGGAACCCGAAAGTCACCATCCATAACCACTGTGTAATGATTTGATATCAATCGATGCCTCAATTAGTGAGCGAAGAATCAAACAAGGTGGTGGAATAATTCCTGAAAATTCATTCGATAACCCGCTTCCCCAAAAAAGTAAATAATTATATAACAATTAAAATTAGCTAGATCATTAAAAGTCATTCATTATGTAACTTATATTTTAATTTAGAACGTAAACGAAATTAGAAGTCACTAGAAGGCAATCACTAACAGTATAACCGATAAAAACCAAAGTAAAGAAACATATTATAATAAAAAATTGGAGCTGTTGGAAAGCTTAGTTACCGCAACGCAAACGAGCAATGTAGTGCAGCAAAAATTGAAATAATTGCCGATTTGGTAGGGAAACAACACCACTATAATAATTAGTTGTTAATTTCGATTTATGTATACGTTCATCTACTTAATAATAAAAAAAAGTCCGTTGGTTAAATTTAAAAAAGATCATTAATTTAACGCAACGTTGTCCAATTTGTTTTCAATACACATGTTGTGTATTACCTTTGATGCTGTTTCTGGTTTATTATGCAACACGCGATGTTTAAGCAAACATCGAAATTTCATTTTTAAAAATCCATTCGCCCTTTCAATGATGCTTCTCGCTGGCTTCTGTCACTCATTATACTCAATATCTGGAGTGGCCTCTTGCGCTTTTGCTATGGGTGTCATCATCTTAATGCATATCCGGAGTGATCTTACAAAATCATTCGTTAGTCGACAAATGTATACATTTAAATAAAATAATCATCATACATAACAAATAAAAACTGCAAGGATATCTGTTTTTTAAATATTGCATTGCAAAAAGAATGTTACAGTTATTCCAAATATAACTATCATGTAGAGCCGCGATATTTTGCATTAACGTTAATTATTTTCAAATCTGCATCGCATATCTGTAACGAAAATAATAAATAATAATTTTACCATCTATCTGGACATTCATAGAATGCTAATGCTTTCTATTGGCAAGCACATGTTCGGAACATTCGTGATCTTCTTTAACAGGAGGAAAAATGGCAACATGAGTGCAGTTAATACAACCTACAACTCGGGGAAATCCATAGTTTTCATAAAATTTGAAACTTAAATTTTTTAGTTGCATTTGCGAAGTGAAACCAATTATTAATGCTATATATGTATAGTATATCCCTTTCTCAACCCAAAAAAATTGACTCAATTTAAGTCCAACCCACACAAATGTGTGAGCAAAATAACATAGTATGTAATGGCGTTTTTGATAAAAAATTTCGCTTGCTTTGAAGTAAAACCATCACAATTGTGTGTATAGATATAGTGTTTTTTCCGGACGAAAATAAGTTAAAAAGGAATTCACAAATGTGTAAGTTGGCTGAAAACACATACCAAAATAAATTTTTGACATGGTACTTTTGCCCTACCCGCACAATTGTGTAACCGGGCAGCAAAAGGGATATAGCAACTTTCCGTTCAGTGAGATTTGTATGAAATTTCTCTTTTTCCTCGTTAATACTTCTACTCACCGACGGTTGGCTTATCGATATATTAAAATTTTGGCCAACATCCTGTTGATAACACCCGGCAGCAAAAAATCTTAAAGATGTACCTATTCAAACATTTGGTTATTAATAAAACTGTTTCTATGTTTTATTTGTAAGTAAACTTACCTTTTCTACTACAGTTACAGCACTAAGTAGTTCACGAAGACTCTTCCATATAGGACTCTACAACATTCCTACTCATGTTCCAACTCATATACAAGAGGATAAAAAATATCCAAGTTTTTTTCAGCTACAAACCTGGCGCACCCTATAAATCGGTATATTTTTAACTTCACTTTGTTTTGGATTTTTTCGGTTTTTTTTTGACATCTGAGTTTTGTTTTGAAAAAACTCAATTTTTAATAGCCGGCTAAACTTGACTAAATCATAAACATTTTTGTTAATATTTTATTAAAATTTAAACAAGACTTTAGGAAATAAAACAACACTTTAGTGTAATAAAAAAAAAATTGGGATATTTTATTGAAGCGAAGTTAGTCGGAAAACCATCAGTGAACACACTGATTAGTAAATTCTGATATCATATTTTATTCAGTCTAAATAATTTGACAAACTTTTTGTCCGAGAGTTCAAAACCATTTTCAGGATGTCTTCTAAACCGATTCTTTTCAAACTCTTCCGCCTGTTCCATCACTGAATGAGATAAAGGGACAATTAGCACCAAAAGCATCAACAGCATCAAACGCGACGAAAACTTGATTGAAAAAAAAATATAAATACGAGAATACGGCCAAATGGAAGTCATCGAAATTTTGAGAGAGATTTTTAATCGACAAAATCGTAGACGATCTCATTCGATTGAATTTCAAGAATAAGGGCCTTGGATTGAGCATTCTTGAAATCGGTGGAATTTTCCACAATCGAAAATTAATTTGCTTTGAAATTCCCTCTATAGGCCGGTATCCAGCTCGCGCTAAGATAAATTTTACATACAAATTTGACGTAAAATTTAGCTAGCGAAATAACAAAAAAATATTTAGCTCGCGATTTCGCAGATGCAGTGAGCAGCTGACGCGAAAATTGTGTAGTTATTTCATTCACATATAGAGTATGCTAGTGAAAACTCTACAAACGTTTTCGCAGCAATTTATCTGCCTAAAACGATAAAACTGAGATACATTTTGGCAGCCGTCGTGAAAACTATTTTTTTTAACATGAATGAATTAAATAATTCTATAAATTTTGAAAATTTTGAATATGAAGAAGAATACTTGATTGACGAAGAAGTGGATACGGAAAATTTTGAAAGTTTAAAAGGAAAGCGAAAACTAGCTAACATTAAAAATAAAAAAGCTAGAACGAGTGAATTAAAAAATGACGAAAAACAAACATTATGTTTGTTGATAGAAAAAAATCCATGTATTTGGAATTTGGAGCATAAGTTACATAAAAATAACTATGCGATCGCCAGTGCTTGGAACGCAATAAGCAGTAAAATGGAAAAGCCAGGTAATACATACCTATTGTAATATATTTGTTTCAACATATATCTTTACACATTTATTTTATGATATAGCTGAAGAGTGCAAATCAGCATGGAAATCGCTAAAATATAGTTTACGCTACCACAAAACGAGGCCCAAAAAAAAAGCAAAAATCTGGAAGTGCAGTTCCAGATTTTGATGATAATAGTTGTACTCAGGGGTTTGAAGATGAAATCGAATGGGAGTTCGCAAAATACATGTTTTTTATGTCACCTGCGTCATCAGAAAGCAGAAGACGGTAATATAAATTTTGTCATACATTTATCACCACGGAAATTTATCTAAAACACTTGTTTGCTCTTTAGTACGTTTTCTACGAGTACAACAGCAGACGACTCTCAACCGCCAGACAGTGCCTTTGAAGAAAATGCTTCAAACTATTCTTATGTAAGTTTGTTCAGATATATATGTACTTAATATTGATATCTAATCAGAAATAATTGCTTGCAAATAGATGGGGATCCGGAATACAAAATCTACTCTAGTTGTGGAAAAATTATCTAAATCAATTTGCGAGTTGATCACATTAAAAAAAACTATTGCATCAACTTCTTCTGCTGCACCAAAATATGAGCAGAAACATGATATTATGCTCAATAACATTGATCGCATGTTACAGAAATTGCCAGACCATATACTGTAGAGTAGTTGAATTTAAAATTTCAATTAGACATTATGGAAGAGTTAAAAAAGTTGAACGTTTAAATTTTTTAAATATCAATAAATAAGATTTAAATTAGAAATTCGATTTTTGTTCTTATATTAACTAACTATGAACAATTATTATTTATTAAAAAATTGAAATAAAAAATGCTTTCAGTTCAAAAAGATAGATCTGCGCTACCACTCTAATGTACCCGTTTCTGAATTAACATACTCTTTCAGGTGATCTCTAATTTCCTTGCCAGCATTATTTTGTCTCCATTCACAGAAAGATGACTGGAAAACATTGATTCGTCATTTGAATCGTTTCTCCAACTTCCCTGGATTAATTTTCCATCATCATAAAAATCCACAAAGTTTGCCGGTATATAACCATTCTTATTTACTTTTATTAAGTAATTATGCAAGTAGCAACAAGCAGTTATTATTCTTTGTGCTCTGTCAGGACCGCAAAACATAGTCCTTTTAGTCCAACACAACCACTTAGCACACAAAATGCCAAAAGCATTTTCGACTACTTGCCTTGCTCTGCTAAGTCGATAATTAAATATTCTTTCATCGTCTGGCAATTGGTGTGTTTTTCGTGGTACATATGGTTTTATTATTCTTTTATGTAACGGGAATGCGTCGTCTGCCACAAAATAAAAAGGAATTTTTTTATTTCCTATATGGCAATTTTCTGGAAAAGGCATTTCGTCCGCTAAAACAGCTTGTCCAAATTTCGATGCGCCAAACACACCTGCATCACCTTCGCTCCCATGCGCTCCAACATCTAAATATATAAATTTATAATTGGCATCTGCAACAGCCATCAACACAATGCGGTGAAATTGCTGAAAACAAACATTTTAAAATTTTTAAATAGTTATTTGACATATGTGTCATGACATGTAGTTACTTTATAATTATAGAAAATGCTTCCAGAATTAATTGGGCATTTTAGGGATACGTGCTTCCCATCAATAGCGCCAAGGCAGTTGGATAAATTACAAACTGCGTTAAATTCGTTCGCTGTTGTTAAAAATGAGTCAGTAATTATTTCCGGTATTTCGTCCTTGAGTGTTATGCAAATTGCATTACATACTTGGTCAATAATCCTTTCAAAATGTTGCTTGCTAATGCAACGTTGCAGGTTTATTTTTATTAAGAACCAACATGTCAAAGTAGGTAAACCTATTTTATCATCCAAGCACGAGGACTGATATAAAGATTTAAACATTCTAGTACAATAATAATAATATAATTTCTTACTCTAACACAATTGCAAGTTTTTCTTTTGGGATAATTTTATCATTTGGGCGTGATCGGGATTTTGGCTCCAAACAATATTTGAAATAATCCATCAAACTCCTCTCCTTCATGTGAAAGTTTTCATAAAAAAAATTTTCGTCTGCTATCATATCATTGAACTGCCAAAAGCAAACCATTAATTATGAAAATTATATATGACAATGTTATCATATGTTACAATCCAATTGATACATACATCAACCGCAAAGCGTCCTTTTGATTTTGTATTTTGTAAATATGGTGTTACACGATATCTAGGTCTTCTTTGTTCTGCTTCAGATTCCGACATTTGTACAGCAATAGCTACCCGATTATGATATTATCTTCAACAATTGAATCCATTAATAAAAAGTTACACGAAACACTTTATTTAACTTTAAATAATTTTAACTACAATTTTAATAAAAATACTTATTAAATAGTCGATTGAACTAGATTTTTGTTTGTTGTAGGAGAAATAAAACAAACGACCAAATTTATCTCTACATAAACTTTTTAGCTTACTAATTTATCTGTAATTTAGTGGAGACTTGTGGAGACCGCGTCGCCGGCTACTTTAACCATTTTTTAAATTTCTTTTCCTTTTTTAATTTAAGGCTGCAGGCCTATTGTTGGGTAAAAGTCAATTTTAAGTAAATTTTTCGGTAAATTCATTTATTTTTCAAAAAATCTATGGCAAACGCATCGAAAAATCTGTTATAAATCCGATTTTTACCATAGTAAATGATTTACTCGACTATTGGCCCTCAGCCTAAGAAACAGAATTTTTCCCCTTTCTAAGGGCAAAATTCCGCCTAGGTTAATCGTTTCGAAATTATTCCCTTAGTAGGAAGACAAGTATTAGTAAACTTGCAAAGAAATTTGAATAATATAGCTAATTTCAAAGCAAATTGTATTTCAATTGTGGACATTTCTACCGTTTTCCAGAATACGGCCTTCAGTAGCATCTGAGAATATACGTCACTTAGCACGTTAGTTTAGGAGTTTGTCTGAAAAATTTAGATCGCACGTTAGAATTATAGTAGAATGCTGTTTCATAGATGTTTCTAGGAAATATTCAGAAAATTGTATAGTACTCCAAGGAGATGGTAGCTGTCTTCAACTCTTTACCTCCTTAGGTAGCATGTCAGGATACAGATCACTTAGCATGCTTGTTTATCGGAGTCAGTAATCGAAAAATTCAAAAAAATGTTCGAATTTCCACTTTCCATTTATTTATTTATTTATTTATTTCAAAATTAGCTAACAAACGGAAAAAAAAAATTCCAATTACTTGCTAGCATAAACACGATTTACAATATTAATTATAATAATATACAACAGAATTAGTATTTCAAATTAAAAATAATTAAAAAGTTTAACAAAATATCACAATTTACATTTAAATTTAGTTTTAAAGGTGATTAGAATTGTCTAAAATGCTAATTACATATTTTTTGTAAATTGCTAAAGAACCAATATTAAATTCTAAATCATTAAAAAAAATATTATGAGCATTTTGCATACGAATTAAAGGAGAGTTTTTACAATAATTTGTTTTAAACGGTTTAACATTAAATCACTTTGCACTATTCTATTGATTATAGATTCGCCCAAATTTATACACACGGAGAAGCTCTTGATTTATCCAAAACGATTTCGATTTCTGATATTTAAACATGATGCCACTACTTCATTAGCCCAAATAACCAATTTACAAGAGTTGAGTGATCAGTCATATTTTCCCCTTTAGCAGAGCCCTCTAAATAGAAGAGCCGTAATATTCCGCCATTTTTTTGTGAGCTTTAAGTAGAGGGGAAGCTTTTTGTTCTTTTTCATACCAATCAGTGTATTTTAATATTTTTTCAAAAGATTTTTTGTATATAAAAACATTAATGCTTCGTTTCAATTTTTAATTTGAATGGTTAGTTCAATATCCAGGAAAAGCATATTTTAAAATTGAGTCATATTATGTAACGCAGTTACAGTTAACGCAGAAATATTTAAATTAGTCTACCACAATTTTTTTTTTATTGTAGAAATAAGAATTTGTTACCGAATACGAGCGAATTGAAATAAGAAAAGAAAATTTGGGAAAATTGTGACATTTTCCTATTATTGTTTTTCAGCGCGCAGCAACTATGATGGTAGATATTTTGCGACGAAAAGCTTTATTTACGCCAACCGTATTATAAATAAAAAAATTTATTGTTTTGAGTTTTATTAATTAAGTTAAATTATTATATTAAAAAATTCGCGCTTAACTTACAATAATAATGGTTTATTTTCGTAAATAGTTATTTAATTATTTTACGCTTTTCTGTAATTTCAAGTAAATTTATTACAGAGACATCTGTAAACGGATTTTCAAATTACAGAAAGCTCGGTTTTGCAATCGGATAAAATTGAAGTTTTTTACGTTTTGTTCTGTTTTGTAATAATATATAATTAAGAAAATCATGACATCGTTGATTTTTATATACAAAAATAATTTTCGTAGATTTTGATGAACAAATTTTATTATAAGAATAATATTATTGTTTCTACATGGCGATTCATAAAATTTCGTTTCAGCTCACGTTTTCTCTTTAATTTTGTTATAAATGGGGAATGTTTAGATTGCTATTAAGTGCATCGTTCATCTCAAAAATTCTGATGTGCATAAGACCAGAATTTATCAAATAAGTAAAATTTTTCTAAAACTAAATTTTAAATTGGATGTAAGAGGAATCCGCGGCAGCCCCTTTATTATCTTACTTTATAAACCTACACAACTAAACGGAAAGCTCATTTTTATAGAAAATTAATAAATTTATGCTCCGCTTTAGTTTAAATTTAGCAAATAAATACTACATTATGATGGTTGATTTTCAAATATGTGTTCTTTGAATAGTTTATTAAAAATATAAAATTAAAATTTAGATGATTTGTTTAATTTTTTATTCATAAATTCATGTTCAAAAATTTTCCAATTACCAGAGTTTCTTATGTCATTCAATAAAAGCTTCCCCTCTACTGAAAGCTCTCCTTTTAATATTACGGCTCTTCAAAATCATAGATGGCTCTGCCATTAGGCGAAATCGAGTAACATTATGGTTTCATCGGAATGGAACCAACATTTTTACATTAGAGATGTGACTCTGTATTACGGAAGTATTTCTCGGGATTTGCGTGCCTCTTAGATAGAATTTGGTTATATTTGATCTTGTTCTTTTCCGTGCACTATTCGAACCTTCAGAGGTAATTTTAGCAAGGTTAAATGTAAGGTTTTTACAAATTCGACAAAAGGGTGGGTTTTTTCTTTTAACTTTATGGCATTACTACCTAGCACTTGGAATAGTTGTGCACTGATATTTGTGCCCTAAGACAATTAGGCATCGTCCCGAGAAAAAGTATTAGTCATCCAATGGATTTAAAATACTTTTAAGGTCAATTAATACTTTCTTTTAACATATTTTGTTTGTGTTCTAACCACGTCAACTCATGTGCCAACAAAACACAATTTGCAGGAAACGCTGCTTTTTTGTTTTAATTTGAAGAAAATTGCAGCTGCATAGCTGCACATGGCAAATTGCTCTATTAATAAAAACATGTGAGTACTGGGTCCGCCGTTTAAAAGTGGCGATTTTGATACTTGTGACAAAGAACGAGATGGGAGACCAGTAAATGTTGAAGACGCTGAGTTGGAGGCATTATTCGACCAATATTCATGCCAAACTCAAGAAGAGCTCGCTGAAACTTTGGGCGTGAAATTGCTCCTTCCGAAATAGCTTAGTTTCATTCACCTTGGTAATTTTTTAGAACTATGCGGGGAACCCATAATTAGAAGGCGAGATATGGATTGTGTCATTCAAATTGGTCAATGTTTTTCAAATAAACCCTATTTGATCACAATCTTAGAACGCATGATTTGATCCGTTCAAATTATCTAATTGACAGAAGCTATACCATTTGTTCAACATTTTCCATGAAGTTTTCCGTGAATTTTTAATTTTTTTATTAATGGTCATGGCGCTCTTGGAAAATACAGCTTTTATGTTCTAACCATCCCTTGGAGTAATGCTAGGTACAGGGCTTAAAGCGTTTCGTGCATTGAATACAGCTGCCAATTACTAATAAACGGCCTTGATCACTTTTAAAACAATGATTAAAACCATGATTTTCTAATTTAATAGTGCATACAAAACTGCAAACTACTTGACGATGAGCGAACAAGTTTAAGATCAAAATTCGTTAAAGTTAAGTTTCCCCATCAAAAGTGTAAATTAATTAACATTTGCCATATCCTAATTTAATTAATTCAAATTTACTATATGCGCGAGTATAAATTACCATAACGATGGCATTGAATTCCTGTTGCTGGTTTGCGGTTATATAACATTAAAATACTAATTGCTAGTTTTATGGTTAGCGTAGATATTGAATTTCGAACAAATATTTTGTATTTATAACCGATATAACAACAATCAAAAATTTAATTGGCTTGAAATAATATCTGGTTGTCTAAAAATGTCTAACCTTTAAAAGGTGATAAAATTTCTTTGATTTATGAATTTTTCCCAAGAAACTCGAAACAACATTTTTTTTGACAATAACAAGCGTGTCTATGTGTAGGTGTTAATGATACAATAGCCGCTTCAATTATAGCTCACATGCGATAAAGATTCATGGACAGATCATTAATATGTATTCCGTAAACAATTTTGGTCAACAGAATAAATTTAATCGTCTTAAGATAAGGCATATAAATGTAAATTATGCTTCTTATTAATTCATGGTCAACTACAGAATCATCAATGACGTTTCAGGTATACTAATCTGCAAGCTATAATTTTTATAATGCCCGAATTCCAGAAAATTAAATTTTATTACAAGGTGCAAACAGAATTATCAAATTTTTCTGTTTGTCATTTCTCGAGAAATGTGACACTATAATAACAACAACATCCATTAACAAATATCTTACTGTAATATCATTATGACATACAATTTTAGTGTGACTTCGTAATATTAATTCGCGTTAATCAACCACGTGTGTGAACGAGAATTATAAAATTTTAACGAATTGCGTCGTTCAAAAAACTTTTCATATACTCGTATACATACCTATTAAGCAAAATTGAAACAAAAGAAAGATGAAAATATGTCTACTAAAATAAAGATTTATGACTTTATTTTTAAATCGATGTGTGAATCAAACGAGTATGCATTGCTTTATCTGCTGTGTACTAAAGTACAAGCGGCAGACCGTGCGCTCGCTGCGTTTTTAGTAAACCTTTCTTCTTTCCTCCTAAACCCTAGCCATCATCCCCCCTCCCGGTCATTACCCTCTCTAATATTACTCAACATTACCCATCAGCCATTAACCCTCGATCATTACTCCCCCATTACCCCCCATCATTTTTATTATCACCTTTTTTTTTGTTTTTCGCGATCGAACCGACGCTTGGAACGTAATTTGAATTTACAGAGATTTAACATAGATTCAGCTTTTCACGGCTTGATAATTTAAAAAAAAAAGTAATATTTCACTCATGACAAATGATATTGTCTCATACTCGTAATCAGCTCATTACCCCCGAGGGGGTATATTCCAGAACCTCATTCAAAATATTTTGGTCGAATTCCGTTCAGCATAGTCTACCCTGATTACCAAATTCAGAACTTTTGTTTTCGCATGTTCACACTCGGCTAGCTCGTAACTGATGACTGTTAAATTCGGTTTAAAAAATGGGTTAAAATTAGTATTTTAACACAAACGGTTTTCAAATCTTTTATTTTCATAATCCATTTGAACATAAATTTTTAGGTTATTTTAAGAATCTGTTCTAGGATGTTTAACGTCAGTGTAAACAGTGTACTTCACACTAAGGAATCTTTGACTCATCAATATTTAACTCAGAAAATCTTTTCTGGGATGAGTATTTCTCGATAAGCTCTTGAGAACGACCTTAGAATTATAACGAAGAGGAGTGTCACGCGACAGAATTTGCCATTTAAAAATGTTAAAACACTAGACGATTGCATTTTAACTTACAATAAGTTTCAAACTGGCAATATCCATATAATAACAACTACCTAACTAGGACCAACCAACTTCCATTAAAAATATGCATATAGCGACAGCGTTTTACGGAGTTTCATTGATTATAAGCGTCACTTAATCGTTATCCATTTAGCTTGGTAATGGCGAAACTTGTTGTTCTACAATTCCTGTAACTGTAATGTGTAGTTCTCCTAAGGTCAACGAAAACGGTAGCTTGAGTACACTCTATAAAAATCTCCTTAAAATTTTCGGGTGCCGGTCTATCTAAATACGCTTCGTTTCTTCGGCTAAACTCCAATGCTTGAGCTGAAAGATATAAACGAAATGAAAAACACCACCAAAGCAACCGTTTTCTGTTAGATCGATCGCATGAGAAAGGAAAATAAAAGTGGAAAATAATAGATCATAGGTCACAATGAAGTATGTGGATTTGATCAAAATGCGGTGTGGTCCTAATTCCAAAACAAAAAAAAGCAAAACGATTACAGGAAACAATTATTAAAATACCATGGCAGCACCAACGATTTTCGTTCAATTTTTTGAAGTCGTCGGATAGGTATTTTAAATTTGCCGTTTCTGAAGCTCCTCTTTGGATATATCCAGATCTTTTGCGTTTTGATTTCATTGACCTGCCAAAGCTTTGTCCATATGTACTAAACCATTTGAATCTTCGCTTCATATGACTGGGTTCCTTGATATGGGGTCGAGTGGTTTTGTTTTTAACAACGCGATAAAATGAGTATACGTCTTTATTTTGTGGAAACTTTTTTTATTGCGTAGGCTGATCTCCCTCTGCTGGCCTTACAGTAAGTCGTTGTGTGAGTCCAATTTTTAAAAATTTTTCGGTCATTTTAGGGGCCCATTTAGGAAATAATCATCTTATTGAAACCAAACTATATTCACATTCATAGTATCGATCTGAGGGCATAACAAATTGGTCTGAATGGCTCTGCAATGATCGCCATTGACGGTAACGGTGTTTCCAGCAGCATTTTCGAAGAAAAATGGGCCAATTATGCCACCACTCCATAATCCTCACCAAACAGTCACTCGTGGTAAATGAATTGGCTTCTGATTACATCTGTTTCTCTGAATTCTGCTTATTTACATAGCCCCAAATATGGAAATGCGCTTCCTCTGAAAAGATGTTTTTTTCACCAAAACCGACATCATTATAAAGCTGGTTTATAGCCCACGCAGAGAACTGATATCGAAGCGGATGAACATTTGCTTTCAACTGCTCAGTAATCTGGATCTTCTAGGCGAATACTCCGAGGTCTTTGTCAGTAATGTCCTCAGGCTAGTGCGACTAATGGCCAAGCGCAATATTCTCGGGCGAGCGCACTGTCCGCGCTCAGCGACCACTACTTGCATCCAATAGCAAGTCTTTCTCATGAACTTTTTACACCAAATTCACTACAGCGGTTCCACTTGGTGCTCTTTCACGACCCATATTTCTTTTCAAAATTCTCACGGTTTCGGATACACAACACTGTCTTTGGAAATAAGTTTTCAATATTGAGACGAGCTGTAAAAATTTCAATCAAATCCTTCAGTCCTAGCTTATGATTTAAAAACAAAAAAATAGGTGGCCCACCCTATATGGGTGGATAAGGAATTTTTAATACAATAATCCTATTTTACATATAAATAAGGCATCAAATACAACCACAAGCATAAATGGGTCCATGTAATTATAACAAATGAGTTGCGAAGAATGGAATTTGGTGTTATAGCCCTTTGTCTGCCGGCCCACACAATTGTGTAGGTAAGGCAAAAGAATCATGTCAAAAATTGGTTTATGTATGTGATTTGAACCAACTTACACATTTGTGAATTCCTTTCTAACTTATTTTTGCCCGAAAAAGAAACACTATAACAATACACACAATTGTGTTGGTCAAATCAAGCGAAATTTTTTATCAAAAACGCCATTACATACTATGTTGTTTTACTCACACATTTGTAAAAGCGATAGTAAAGAAAAATTTGATTTAGACATTAGGAGTATGTAATCGAGTAACTTAAGTTCGCATTTTCCTTTGAACTTGAACAACACAACACTCACACGGTAGTCTCATGGGACTCGTGTTATATCAAGCTACTTGGAAATATTTACTATATGTTAATCCGAAATGAATTTAAGTAGATCCAAAAAAAATTGGAATTCATAAAACCCATTAATTTTTCATACTAAAGGTTTGTTCTAAAATCACGTGACATAATCTATGTAAATATTATTTTATTTAAAAAACAACAAAAATTAAATAAGAATAAAATCATGGAATATTTATGTACAAAAACACTTCAACTCACCACCCACTTCATCGATTTTATTTAAACCTATAAGCAGATTTGTCTAGACTTTACCTTAAAATCGAAATGCAGCATCACATGTGAAAGTTTTTTTAATGATAAAATTACACATACACTTATAAATATGTCGGATTTGCTCAATGAAAGTGATCTTCGTCCGTCATATTTGTTTTTACAATTTTTTTCTATGCACAAATAAAATACCAAGACAGTTGTTACACTATGGACAAGTTGTGCCAGAGACAGGATGTACAACGAGATTTTCTTATTAGGTTATGAATTTATGATTGATAATGATATTAATAAATGCAAGTATGACACCTCTGGTGGAGTGCAGATCTCAGCCGTGGCTCCATTTATTTATTTATTTACTTTCTGTGAACAACAAGCACGCCCCGCATTTTGAGTCCTCAATTTCGATTTAAACCCATCTTAAGCCTTTCGAGTTCAAAATAAAAAAAATCTGCTTCAAATTAAATCAACCATACGCTAATGTGTATGTATGTAAATAATGATAGGTTGTGATGTCTTCCGGATTTTAACGGATCTTACTTAAATCAGAATTTTTTGTGAAAAAAGGATAATAATTTCATAACATATAAATTATATAACGTATTAATTATTGGTTTTTGATAACATATTAATTATTTTATTATTATTATAGTTATAGTGTTATTTTTCGGACGAAACCAAAATTAAGTGGTATGCCCAAATGTGTATCCTGGTCTTTGATTTACACATAATTCTATGTTTGACATATTCGTTTCTCGTAATCGAAATTTACAACACAATTGTCTACACGTGCCGGGAAAGGGTTAAGTCTCAAGGACACGATTACAAGGAGTTGTGATTTCGGGATAATTCATTTAGGATTCCCCGGATAGGCTGTCATGTTACACCGCACTATTTTGGGTTATGTTGCATCATATTGAATGTTTTTGCACCATTTCGTAAAATGTTGCATGATGTTGCACCATGTTGCATGTTGGTTCACGATGTTGCGTTATGTAGCCCCATGTTATGTGATGTTGCAGTTTGTTGTGGGATGCGTTGCATCATATTTGGTTTTATTGCACAATGCTGCATTGTGTCTTGGACCTTCTATTATCATTTCTATTCTCTATTTTCTGATTTCTGGATAATTCATTTAGGAGCCCTACGGATGGGCCGTTATGTTGTCGTATTACGTAATGTTTCATAAAGTTGCTTAATTTTCCACCATGTTGCAAGATGTTACACCACGTTCCGTGATGATGCATCATGTTGCGTTATGTTGCACAATGTCTTGGGAAGTTCCTTGATGTTGCATTATGCTGCGTCCTATTCCAGCATGTTTTATTATGTGTACCATGTTGCGAGCTGTCTTGTGTTTTTCGATAATTAAATATCTGGCGATTTGTTTCATCATATTTCGGATTGTTGCACCATGTTATATTGGTTCCTTTCCTCTGACATTAAATGGTTGCATTAATCGCGTTCTTTTGAAAATGTCAGTTGTTATCACAATACTGGTTTGTAGCATTCACTATCTAATTAATGTTTTGGCTTTGTTACCTTTTACACATTTTGTTCGGCCTCAGAAGATTTTGATGTCGGATTTTGTTGTTCATTGTTTTTGAATGGTGTGGACGTTTCTCATTGTTATTCCTTTATTTCTGTAAATTTATTTTTACAAATTTTAACATACATTACATGAAATATATTAGTTCAGTTGCAAGAACCTTGTGGGTTGTCGTGCAACTTATCACTTTTTTTTTTTGTCAATTTAACATTTTTAATTTAAAATTATAAATAATCAAATTCATTTTCATATAAATTTCCCCATTAAAATAAATTCTGGTTCTGCTTTAAAAACTTAGACAATTCATTTCTAAATTTACCTAAATTAGTTATATTTTTTAATTCATTTGGAATTTTGTTATACATAGGGATACCACGATATAAAATGTTATTATTGCTTGTACGTTCTAATGCGAAATACTCCCTTACGTAACTATTAACGCTACGCGTACCGTACTGATGTCTTTGACTTGTTCTTGTAATAATAAGTTCATGCCTTATTAGATTATTTACAATTTTATGAATGAGAACTATTAGTTCTCGTATATTTAAGTAACTAAGTAAGTTAAACTCGCTTGCTAATTTTTCCGTAGGATATCTTATTGGAACATTTTTAATGTTTTTAATGCTCATTTCTGCATTATCTCAAGTTCTCTAATTTTATAGGAAGCTGCCGTACTCCAAATTGGATTTAAGTATATCAATTTCGAGTTAATATAGGCATTATAAAGCATCATTAAATATTTTGTGGATACTAAACCCTTAAGTTTTTTTAATGTAAAAATTTATGGTGCAATTGAATTTTTAATACTCTCAATATGTTCGTGCCAGTTTAATTTTGAATCAATTGTCAAACCTAAATATTTGTACTTTTCAACCTCCTCTATAATGCTTGAATTAAACGTCAGTGCAAATGAATTACAACGTGCTATACGTTCTCCTATTAACATATATTTAGTTTTTTCAATATTAAGGGCCAAATTATTTACATTAAGCCACCCACCTATCCTATCCAAATCGCTCTTCATATGTTGTTGCAATTGAATAACATTATTTTCTGTATATACTAATAGGGCATCATCAGTAAACAATTGTAATTTACCATAAAAATCAATTTGAACTAAATCATTCATATAAAGTTTGAATAAACATGGTCCTAACACAGAGCCTTGCGGAACTCCGTTGTTTGTATAATTCACGTTACTTACACTGAGAGAAGAGTAAACTCATATTAAACGGTAACGGAACGATTCAAGGAAATTTCGTGTTTGAATGTGTGCTAAGCATATATTTGCTTAAATTGAGATGAGTATTACTAAATTCATTGAAATCGAGCAATCTATTTTTGAGAAATAAATGTATAATTTTAATACATATAATTTCTTCGATTGATTTTTATATCGTATTTTTGTAAAATATTTATTCTTCGTTTGAGGCATTACTATCATATTCTGAGGAATAAGTTTCTCAATTTCAGTATTTCATATTTACAAAAATATAAAATAATATCTCATTTCGAGATGAATTTTTGTTCCAAAATAGAACATTCACTTTTCATTTAAGTTTCAATTTTCTTAAAACACATTGTTTAAATCAGAAACTGAGAATACCTAACATCGATTTAAGAAAACAAAACTTGATGTACTTGATGGATTTGCTTAAATCAAATATTTTTATTCTAAATTGGAGAAAGTTTATACCACATTTAAGAATGAATCTATTCTTGGATAGAGATTTGTATAAGTTCAGCTTATACTCTATATTTTTGAATAAAACCGATTTTTTAGATTTTTGAAATTTTTTATTAAAAAATAAATGTTAAAATTGTTTACAATAATATTAAAATACTAGAAATTTGGCGTAAACTGACCCATCTTCCAATATCCTTATTGAAATTAGTTTTAAATATATTTTACTATTCAAATTTATAAACTTGTATTCCACATAGTTCCTTCTTAATTAAATAATAAACATTAAAAATTATTTCAATTTTTTGTGAAATTAAATTTATAACTTATTTTTCGGTTTAAATATATTAATTTTGAATAACGTTGGTCTTAATTGTACATCAGAAACTGAAACCATTTTTGAATAATAATCTGATTTATAAAAAACACAATAGATGCTTAAATTTTGTTTAATTGCTCACAAACAAATAGTACTAAATTTTATTATTTTAACAGTGCTAATTATCTAATAAACTCTTGTTATGTAATAGAAAGTAAATATACATTTAATAATAAATCTCTTTGCTATTGGAACTGGAAAATTAACATTGAAAATGTTACATTACATACATAGTATACTTTTTAATATCTTTAGATTCGTAACGCATGATACACCAAAACATGCGTAACGGATCAGATTTTTTCCGCATATTTTTATCGTATATTTTGCAATGATTGTTGTAATAAAACAATAATTGAAAGTTCCGAAAAGCACGAGGACACTGAATTTTCAATCGATGGCTTCCAAAGTTTTCGAGTTTTGTATTTTGTGTTTGATATTCGTCCGGTTGGTGGCAAGCAATAGTGGAGCCGTTTTAAAATTTCGAAATTTTGTAAATCTGAAAAAAACATACATAATTATTAAACAACTAATAATATACCATTAAATTTAAAACATAATATCGAACAACCGAATATATTTTAAACATAAATATGTATAAGCAAAAGACGTTTTAACACCACGATTCAAGCCCAGGGCTTAGCAACTATTTTTTGAAATTAGGCCCAAATTTACTCTACGATGAATTAATTATATAGAGTGTCGGTCTAAAAACGAAATCGTAGGGAGCAAGGGACGGTGATTGATCCTGAGGACGCAATTATTAATAAACAAATTCTAAAACTTTTAAAGAGGAGTAATAAACTTAGACAAAATAATTTCACAATTCGTTTGGGCTTAAGATGCTGAACTTAATTCAATGATTCCATTTAAAAAATAAAACAATGTTCATAACGTATATAATTAAACCATTAGCAACCAAATTGCGCGTCGTATCCCATCGAATCGAATACCTAGCCATACAGATAATAAAAAAATTATATTAACAGTGTAGAATATGAAAACAATTTTGAAAATAAATAAGAAAAATAGTAAGTTATGCACGCGTAGATGTACACTACTGCTATTAGGTATGAAACTATTTGGATGTCTGAATATTATGAAATATATAGCCTACCATGTTCAAGCTCTCCGAGGTTCCCTAATCGTTCTAATGCTTTAACGTCCATAGTGTAAACAAAACTTACAAGTCGATATCGTTCTGACAAAATGTACGTAATTTTTTGTTCCTTGAATAGAGTGAATTCCTTGATCCTATCTAAGCTGGTTGCTTTCCACCTGATTTCCAAAGTTTCCCATGGCTCATGGAAACAGTTTAACCATGTTTTGTCTTGCTTAAAATCAGGATTTTCGATTGCCTCAGTTTCGGATGTTCCTGTTATTTCATGTTAAAAATAAAACATACGCGTTACACGAAAGCTTTTTTTTTTTAATTACACTGCCAGTATACCTGATGACTTCGATTTTGAACGTATTTCTGCCGTGTGGTGCCGTGTTATTCCTTCTTTCTCAAACGGTGTAAACAGTTTTTAAACTTATGATATACAATCTTCCTGAGGGATTTCGCTGGTTTGGTTACAGATGGCCATAATAGTATTTCTGTGTAAACCAAAATATAGCCAATACGATTATTTTATTTTACAATTTTATGTATAGTATATCTATATACGCACACACACACATACACTATTTATTAACTCAAAACCATACACAAAACACAAACTCTTAACATTATATTTTCAGGCAACTAAATGTATGTACAAGTATACAAACCTAACGGCTTTACACGGGGATGGCACTTCTCTTTGTCGCTTGGAATATCGTTTCGCTTTTGTCACATACATTTTATTTTTATTCACTTTTACGTTAAACACTTTAAATTTATAATTTCTGATTTCTAAGATTTATTTTTATTACCACCAAAATATTGCTGAAACGTCCTTTTCCGTATAAAAGTAATAAAATATTATTTTAAGTCGCACCACACACATATTTTATAAAATGGTTTTAACGCATGACCACTGCCTTTATAATTTTCGATTACACTAACCATTTAAGTAGCGAAAAAATTAATGCTATTTCATTAGTTGTCTACTGCTTAAAAGAAGTTAATTCTTAATTCTAGAAAGAAAATTCCGCTTAACATTATTAAATTACTCTGCGTTTGAGATTACATCAACAAATCTATAGTTTTATTCTAAAAATGAGAATAATTTTCTAAACGGAATAAAATTGTATTTTTATATTCTAAAGTAGAGATTTTTTAATCTTAAATATATTATTTTTAATCTCGTTTCCAATTTATTCACTACCATATATTGAAGAATAACCATTTTATAATTGAACATAAAATTAAAGAAAAGGACGCTTAATATTTTTTTAATAAAATAGTTTTAGTTTTAGAGGATTCTAAAACGCGTCCTTTATATCAAGAGTTCTTCTAAACAATTAGAACAACGACACCACGTACGATCCTTTACGATATTTGGAGTACGTAATTAGCGTATTTCGTACTTGTTTGTGAATTTTAAAATCGATCATATGGTAAATTCTGAGAACTTAAACTGTTATACAGGGTTATCCAATTCGAGGTTGATAAAGTAGAAATCTGTATACCGACATCTGTCAAAGATAAACGTCAAGTACGCTGTCATTTATTTAGTTGACATTCTGCCATTTAAGAATATGGAGCATTTAACAATCGACCAACGCGTTAAAATTATTAAATCTGCTGATGCTGATTTTACGAACAAAATTTTCTTCAGTGATGAAGCTCATTTTTCGCTTGGTGGATACCTTAATAAGCAAAACTGTAGAATTTGGGGCTCAGAAAATCCACAATTGATTGTAGAGAAGCCATTACACCCGGAAAAAGTCACTGTTTGGTGCGCATTGTGGTCTGGTGGTGTGATTGGGCCGTATTTTTTTGAGAACAACCATGGACGAACCGTTACCGTCAACTGTGAGCGCTATGGCCGCATGTTAACCGATTATTTTTTTACGAAAATCGAAGATTATGATCTTGACGATATGTGGTTCCAGCAGGATGGAGCAACCAGTCACGTAACACGAGCAAATCGAGATCTTTTGCAAGAGAAATTTCCTGGACGTTTGATTTCGCGATTGGCTGATGTCAATTGGCTTCCAAGATCCTGTGATTTAACGCCTTTGGATTTCTTTTTGTGGGGCTACGCGAAAGATCGTGTTTACGCAAACAATCCTCAAACTCTTGACGAATTGAAAATTAATAATCGTAAGGTAATGGCCGAGATACCGCCCGAAATATGCCGAAAAGTCATTGAAAATTACCTCAAAAGAATCAAGGCCTGTAAGAAGTCCCGTGGAGGACATTTGAATGATATCTTGTTTAACTAAAAATGGCAAGGATCAATCTGTAAAATGAAATAAAAATTACAATACATTCCGAATATTTTGTGTGTTTTTTTTAAGTTTACTTTATCAAGCTTGAATTGGATAACCCTTTATTAAAATTTTGAGATAAAGTTGCATTGATATTTTAATAGATTCACAAAGGGGTGGGATTTATTCAACTAATTACAGATCTAAAGGAAATTGACTATTCGGATACGTATTATTATACTATTGTACACATTTGGATAACTAGTGGACTCGGGTGTTACAGATATGTATAACCTATATGTATGAATAGATAAATCGAAAATAGTTTCAGGAGCATCATGAGTCTTTCTGTCTATTTCAGTAGATAAAATGTTATTAAAATTATCTCAGTTTTATAATTCTCGAATTGAAGTATCATTAGTAACCGTGCGCTGCTGTACTAAGCTCGGGGTACCCAATAGTTTTATCAGGAAGGTAATTCAATGTATTAAAATTGACCTCTGAGGTATGAGCTGTTGTAATAAATTAGGGAGTACCTTTTTCTTGTGCAAGAAGGTATTTCGGTTAAACTTATTGTATGTAAATTGAAGCTATACTCAATACTTATCAACCGATCCTTGAGTGTGTGTGCTAACCGGTACCTTTCTTATGCAGGATAATAATTCGATGGATTATTGCTCATTTTTGAGAGTATTATGTGATTCTCACTTTGAGAGTGTCTATTAATATATTCCGGGGTATCTTTTTGTAATGATAATTATTATCGAATCCTAAGATGTGTGGAGTGATCGAAGTCCCCATTGTGTTGTACAAAAATGTAAAGCAATCCATTAATTATAGATCTTTAAAGTATAGGATGTTGTAATAAATTGTCGGATACAAATTTCTTGAACAATAATGTAATTCGATGCACTGTAAAACACTGTTATACTATAAATATTTAAATTCCAAGCTCAATACTCATAAATAATAAAAGTTATTTTATTAAATGGTGGAAATGTATGGATTGTTTTATTTATGTAGTAAGGTACGATTTTGCTGCTGTAACTTTTAAAAACTAGATTACATTTCTGGATAATTTGACTTTGTTTTCAATATTTAGTATTTTAAAAAGTCGTTCTAGAATAATTCTCAACACGAGAAAAACGGATCAACTATCTTGTTCCGTTTTTCTTGTGTTGAGAATTAATTTATCAAATTTAGAAGACAAAACAAATATGATTTTCAAGAATCAAACATTCTTTATTCAATCGTTAAATATTTTAATAACTTATAGGTTTTATGATACACTAGAGAATAGGTACTGATTAATTTCATAAATAAAGTAAAAATTTAAAATAGAGTCTAAAATTATCAAAAGAAATGTAGTGTTTCTCAAAATTAGTAAATGCTATTGAATTAAAGAATTATTTTTCTTTCTTAAACTAAGAAACTTAGGTTTAAATCTATATTGCATTTTATTAATAAAATTCAGCGTAAGTGGCTTCATTTATTCTAATTATTCTTCCTTCAGCTAATTATTTCTTGAATTTTACTAAAAGTTGAATTTATTGATTCATTCGAATTTTCTTAAAATTAGAATACGATTTTTCTCAGTGTACTACACTATTTAAAATTACTGATTGCGCTCTGTTCGTTGTGTTATCTGGTCATTTGTGTTTTTAATAAGATGTTTGTTAAATTAAGACAAGCTGCTAATGTATTTGAATTTTTAGTAAATCCAAACTGATTTATGTCAATCACTTTGTTAGTGCCAAGAAAACACTCAAGCCGTGCATGAATAATTTTTTCAAATAATTTTGATATAGTTGACAAAACAGAAATTGGTCTATAATTTGTGTGATCTAATTGATTTCCACTTTTATGTATAGGAACAATCCTAGCAATTTTCAATACCTCTGGAAATATCCCATGTTCTAGGCACGTATTTATTAAATCCGTAAGTTTAACTCCAAATTTTATGAGATATCGTTTTAGAAATTTAGTAAATATGCTATCACACGCAGTTGCAACATCAGATTTTAACGATCGAACAATTAAATTTATTTCATCTTCATTTGTCGCATACAAGTCTAACGGAACATTGATCGTGTAGTTAAGATAATTAAAATCAGATAGCGTCGGTTGTGGTAAATGCCTTACCAAATTCAACGCTACACTTGAGAAATATTCATTAAAAACATTTGCAGCTTCTACTGGTTTCAATATATCTCTATTAGCAGTTTGTATATAAATTTGTTTATAAAAAACTGTTCTTCTAAATATAATTTTTTTTAAATGAAACTATAATTATCTACAATTCCCACTATCAATACTACTTTCGAGTAGTTTTCCATAATGTTCCTTTTTAGCAATTTTTAACTTTTTCTACAGTTGAAATTGAAATTTGCTTATGACGAAGTTCTAAATTGTTGTTGCCCGGCTAAGTCTTTTTTAATTTTGCTAACCTATTCCTTTTAAAAATCATTTCTAATATTTCCTTAGGCATCCATTCTTTTTCTGTCTTTCGTTTTTTTATTTTAGTAACAGTATGCCTCCGAATCAGCCTTGATATACTCGTAACAAAATCACCTGTGTCTACCGTATTCTAAAACTTTAAGTTTTATATATTTTGATGCTTTAACTATTTTGATCTTGTTTATATGAACCATGATCATTTTATGATCAGATATTTGCGTGTCCGACAATGATTTATGATACTGTAAATCAAAAATATCTGTAATCATATGATCAATAATAGTTGCATTTGCATCATTTATTCTGGTAGTATGAATATGATTAATTTTATTAGCTATACCAAACCCGCAAGAATTAATAATATTTACGTAGTTCCTAGAACCAAAACGGTCCAATAAATTTATGTTAAAATCACCTATGATAATACTGTGTGGATGACTAATTAAAATGTCCTCAAATACGTTATAAAGATTTGCCAACGTATTTTTAGGAGATCGATAACATGCAATGATATTCATCTTTTGATCAACAAGTTTGATCCCTATCATTTGACAGAAATCACTATCCTTCTCAAATATCTTCATGGACATTACACTTGACTTAATTAAAATTGCAGTACCACCATAACTATCTTGTCTATTACAGAAATAGGCGTCATAATTATTAATATTAAAAAATTGAATAAAATTATCCGTCAGCCAGGTCTCTGTCAAAATGATAATATCCGCGTTATATTGATTTGCCATAATATCAACTTCATTTATTTTTTGCCTTAAACTACGTATATTTATGTACATTATTTTTAAATCGGCCCTATACTATTGATACTGTACGTAATATTGTGTATACCAAGTTGTTTATATTTATATACAAAATATCACTCATTACTATAAATATGTGAATAACCAAAGACAAATACTGAAAGTAATCTACTTAGAACAATAACTATTGCAGATAAATATACAGATCGTGTATATGAAAAAGAAAATTAAAAAGTAAATAATTAAAATTAAGATTAACGGAAAATATTAAGAGATTTGTATAATTGAGAATTAATGCAAAAATAATATAAAATCCTTGAATAACATTTAAGTTTAAAAACATATTTAAAACATATTTTATATTACTTTTCATTTTCTGGGATAGTGAAAGCTTTCTGAACTCGAACTATATCATTTTGAGACGTAATTCTGTAAATTCTAGACCTTTCAGTTTTACGAAATAATATTATAGAATCTCTTACCCATAAATATTTAAACTTAAATTGGTTTTTTAATTTAAGGGCATCTCGATACAAATATCGTTGGAACTGGGTCAAATGATCACGAATAAAAACTGGCCGATCTTCCTCATTTTCCATGTCGAATCCAAGCTCCCCAGCCAAAATATATTTATTGGTTTTACGTTTCTCATATAGTTTAGTTTTTTCTTCTTTTGGCGAAAACTTGATCAACAAATTGTATTGTTCTTTAAACGATTCCTTGTCACTCCCATGATTTATAAATTTAGGTAATATAATTTTTTCCTTGGGGTCATGCAAATTATGTATATTTTATTATAAAAAAATATATTCATTGTTTTTGTCCGGCTAGCACGATTTTGATAAAAATTGGTGAAGGAAATTCCAAGGAATAAAATGAATGGAATCGATTTCGATGGGTGGTAACTTCGGAAAAACTCGTTTAGGACGTCCTAAATGGGACCCGTGACCATTTTTTAATTTTTTTCGGCTCAATTGATTTAGATATACAATAAATGGATTGCAACGAGTCCTAATTTTGGAAAAATTCATTTGGTATTTTTCTAATCGAACGTTTAAAAAATGAGCGAAATGAACGATTTTGATAAAAAGTTTGAGAGAGGATATTTTGAAATGTCAACAAATTATTGCAAACTTGCTCCACAATATGTTCAGTATTTCATCTCAATCGAAGCGCATGGAACTCAGAACTATCGATGAAAAAGGGAATCTAATTTAAATTTTACACATGCCTCTGGAATTGTCAAATTAAATTAACCTAAGCCATTTCTTACGCGATTAGGATACAACTCTCTTTGCATGTTAAACATAGGCTGCGTACCAATCCCAGGGTAAATCGTTTACTACGGTTAAAATTAGTACAGATTTTTCAATCAGTTTACCATAGAGTTTTTCAAAAATAATTGAATTTACCGAAAAATTTACTTAAAATTGACTTTTACCCTTTTATTGGTACGCAGCCATAGTGTATTATTTCGAAATGTGTTTCGGATGTAATTTTGAAAAATGAGTAAATTGAATGGACTGAAGACTTTTCTTAATCGAATAGTATGAATCTCGGTTGGTACAATGAAAATTTCCAATTTGATTGAAACAAGACCGCGAGTTCTTTAAATTGAATAGAGCTAAGCCGTTGCTTATATTTTGTACAAAACAGGTTTTACGATCATAAAACTATAAAAGCCGGAAAGAATTTAGAGTAAATTGGCTACAAAAAATGACGATTTTCAATAAAAAAAAAATTTAATTCGGCAAAGTTTTCGTTTTATATTTAGAAAAAAAAAATTCGAATACGTTTTGTATTATTTTACAGAAAATTCGACAACTACGGTTTGAGATTTCGAAACATACACACACAGGTGCAACGCAATACACATTAATTTTTGGAATCAACTAATCGAAAGAGGCTTAAATCCGCCTCGACATAGGAATATGACCTATCTAATGACCATACCAATATGACTAAAGATAATGGATCGAATATCGCTAGTATTATCTAAAACAAAACTTTCGTAAAACTGAGGGATACCCCTCAGTACTCGCTAGTATGTATATTGCATATAATTCTCAAACGTTATCGCCAGATTAACTTTACCCGAATTTGACAATGCTAAATAGTATACCGCTGCGGTACAACCTAGAACGAAACTTTCGTAAATCCGGAGGATAACCTGCATATACTCGTCCTGGTATCGCATATAATTCTCTAATGTTGTCGTCAGACTTTAACCTCACTCACAAACAACTCATAAAATTAAATTATGAAGTTTTGGATTATTCGGAATAATAGCCAGATAATGTTTTTTACATTAAGGTGAGGTTACCAAGCATGCTGACCACTTTGCGACCGTCCGGGTGGGAAACTAGTCAGCATGCTTGCTCCATCGAACGGAGGTCCTGGGTTTGATTTACGGTGGTGACAACGAAACAATTTCACGGCTGGTTTAGGATCACTCATTATTCTAAATGAAAACATGGTTATGAAACATCATTTGAAGCAGCCAAATCCCTTGATGGGATATATGCCAAAGAGAGAGAGATATAGAGGTTACCAAGACGTTGGCAGTTTGGTTTCGAATTCTTTTTATTAAAAAATTCGGTCGTCTCATCAGACTGTAGTGTCCAAACTGCAAAAATTAAACTTACATTCAAAGTATAGTCACAATGCCTCGGCGAATTTTAATGATTCGCTACACAATTGTCGACTCCTTCATTTTCTGGTTTATTTTCATCGTAATTATCGCAAACCGATTCATTTCAATCGCATTGTGGACAATTTGAAAGTGGGAAACCCAAAAGTTACAAAATATTCTATTAATTTAGCTTCGAATTTTTTTAAATTTATTGGAATTAACATTTCATAGAAATTGGATCAATCTGGTAAAATTATATAGCTCCTGACAGCTTTTTACTGTAACCTGATTATTTGCAGGTGATAGTGGAACTAGGTTTATCGAGTAATTTTCAGATATAAATTATTTTTTCGACTGGGATAGAAAATCAGCATTACCATTTTCGGCTGAAAACTTTCGGCTAACTGTAACAGTATTTAGAACACTATATAATTACCAAGCACAGGCCGCTTTAAGAAAAATGTCAATCAGTTATATTTTTGAACGATTAATGGGAGCAATATCGTGGAACGAACAAAAGAACCGACACTGACTCCACCATTAAATTTTACACGCAAATCTCATATACAGGGTAGGCCATCTGTTGGTCTTTTTTGTTCAATCGATGAATTTTACTAAGTAGTGTTGTTATCTGTTCTAAAAAATTCTTTGTCTTATGTAAAACTATTGATCATTTTGAAGAGACTGGTTCAGTGAAAGCTCGTACACCTCATCAACATATTCTTCCAGTTCGTACTCTTGATGCAGTGGCAGTTGTTAATGAAAGTGTTCGTAATGAACCAAGCACATCAATCAGACATCGTGCACAAGAACTAAACATTTCACGAACTATATTACGATGCATGTTGATCGTCATTGACATCCACACAAAATTCAACTAACTTAAAAATTGAAACCATCCAGACCATTTAAATGGTCTTCAATTTAAAATAGTTCATCTTGCAAGAGTCACAATTTGTGTGGTTTATGGGTGGCATCATTGGGTCGGTTTTCTTTGAAAACAAACAGGAAAATGCCCTTGCAGTGAATGGGAAACGTTGTCGCAACATGTTAACTGGTTTTATGTGGCCCAAATGGAATGAATTTCGTGTCAACGACCTTTGGTTTCAACAAGTCAGAGTGACATGCCCCGCAAGTCGTGGAACAATCCATTTATTCTCAACAGAATTTACTGATCGCACAATTTTAAGAAATTGTGAAGTTTCTTGGCCATCAAGAAGCCCGGATTTAACACCACCTGATTATTTTTTGTGGGACTATTTGAAAGGTAAGGTGTATGCTAATCATCCACAAACAATTCAACAACTTAAAAACAACATTCGAGCTGAAAATGACATCATTGATGTAGACGAAGACGTGGTGGGCATATGAACGATATTTTTTTTCATACATAAATGGCATAGAACCACTTTTCCTTATCAATAACAAAATTTTGACTTTTCTTCCCAAAATGTGTGTTTTATTTACAAATGAAAAATGACTAACAGATGGCCTACTCAGTACTAATTGTACTGACTAAATTTTCTATATTGCATATTGTAATCTATCACATTAACCGAAGCATCATGTCTGTACAGCAGAAGTGTTTATAGTAACGACGATATTCCTTTACAACCACAAAAATCGCATTGACACGTAGCAGGAAAGCAGCCAGCAGGTAAAATCACTTCATAAAAGTAAAATTCTTCTATCCAATTAGCAATATCACCTCTAAAATGACGCATTGCTTAATGCATTCCACAACATTTTTATTATAGGCAGACAACAAACCGCACTCTGTTTTTGGTGGCAAAGCAATTAATTATACCTACATACGACTATACGAGTATATAACTCACTATAAAGTTTACGTTTAAATTTTAATTAAAATGAAACGAGCAAAGTAGTCAAAACAGTAAAACCAATATTACCAGTAAATAGGAAAAACACAAAACTATAATCACAAATAATTATTTGCTCCCAGTTGTCTTTTTGCCCCAATCAGTAAATATTTTCTATTTAAAAATGCTTACAAGATTCGCTGTAATAGTGTTGTAAATATTTCCATATTTACCACCATCTGAACAAAATAAATATTACGAGTATTACGTGTCTCACTTTTCATCAGATATGTAAATGACAGTTGCAAAGAAATTGGATAAGTAAATAGTTACGTTGCTTAAGTTTCACGTCACTGTGCTGTAAACACCTTCAACTTTACATGAGTACACGCGAGACTTTCGAAATAACGTTAGATAAGTTGATGTACGTACGTCATTGCTATTGAAATGTAAAATTTAAAAAACTACATAAAACCATTACGTCAGCATACACAGCATAGTGCGAGTGATGTAAGAAGAAATATCGCTGCTGATTCATAAGACCGATTTCGTTACGTTTTAATGATTGCGTCAGTCTTTGCCTGTTCTTTAATTCGCTATTCGCGATTTTAATTTTTTTTTTATTCATTTTAATCATGCGATAGTCTTGCTCGTGAGCGCATTGCATAGGCGGGTCGCACTAATGACGATGTCATTTACGTTTCTCCGCAATAATTTATTTATTAGTTTACCTGTATGCGATAGACATGCGTGTCGTAATGTTTTTTTTATTTGTAGTAACAACAAAAACATTTAATTGTTTATTATTATTGTTATACTCGGGGTTATGACTAATCTGATAGTAGAATAAATAAAATTGCGTTACGTAATGTGGTATAGCATATAAGCGTATATCGCGTGTGTGTGTGTGTGTGTGCGCGATTTATATTTTGCATCGTGGGAAATACCGTCATAAGAATATATAACATTATTATGAAGGTAAAATCGACAAATTGGCTTGTCGGAAGTGTTTTCTGCATATATCATAAAATATGTCGTGTACAACATCACGATTACTGTACGTATTTTGTTTATATACGTCAGATTTAATTAGCAATTCTAAATAAGTTAAACGTAGTGTGCGCGATGTTGACCTTCGCGTCATCTCAATGCCATCAACTGAGTATATTATGACTGAAGACAAGTTTTTAATATCCGGGTTATTTCCGTAACACCTTTTCCTATATGTTGTACGTGCATACGTTCTTAATAAACGCACCTAACTGTATATGTGTATACAAGTAATACTCCATTTCAGGGTTCATGCGACAAATGAGCATACAACATTGTTGTGCCGTATTGTCTACACCGCGTATATAATTAACATTCTCGAATTGTAGAATTAATTTGAACAATTAAAAAATGACCTCAATAATGGTCTACACATTGTCGACAATTATCTGTTAGAAATCAGCAAAATTCTATGATTTCTTTGTTAATAGAACCATTCCGGCGTTCATGTAATGCAATGGCGTACTTATATGTACTAAGGGGCCGCCTATATAATCGACATCGCCTCCAGGTTCTCCTAGCAAGAAGCGTTTTATATATAGAACATTAATGAAGTGGATTTCGATAATAGGTTGTGCACACTGGATGACCATTAAACTATTTTTTCGAATGCTGAATTGACGATAGTTTATAATAATCGAATGGTGATTTTCCAGTGTATACAATTCTCTGTATACTTGTATTTAAAGAATGAATAAAGGGTTGATGATAGTATAACTATTGTATATAAGCCCTGTTTTCGTTATGTCATTTTACAAAATACATGAAGATTTAACACTTGTACCATGGTAGATTGGACCGAATAAAGCATAGTGCTTCTGGTATACAATTATAAGACTATAAAAAATGTATGTATGTACTTCTTTCCACACCGCCATTGAGGTATGGTACAGGCGTGTTCTTTTGGGTGTCTCCTGTATTCCTAATCCACAATAATCTAAACGAATTCAATAAAAATAAACAAAAAGTCGGCCGACCAAGAGTTTTTTTGAATTAATCCATGCAATCTTATCTGGGGTCAAAGCACCCCCATATCTTTTGCGTTTCGTCGGGGCAATAACAGTATTCAAAATACCATAATAGAATGTTTTCTGAAATATTGCCAAACATATTTGGTATTATATTTGAAGTATCAGACAGCAGATTCGTTGGAATATGAATGACATCTTGGCCGTATACTGAGGGAAGTAACATATCACCGTTACCAATTGATGTAAGGAATTGAAAAAAACAAATTCTATGAGGGGAATTCTTGTATTTTGTGTTAAAGTAACACGGTAAAACGTTGAGAATTCTGACCAAGATATAATACTATTCTCAAAAGATAAATTCTCAATTAGAATGACACGTGATCCATGCAGCGTTGGGCGTCTACGCGTATTTTAGAATTTTCGACTTCATGGCGTCGATACAATTGCTTTTGGCGTCGACAATATAGACAATTGGTGTAGAATATGTCTAGAATGTAGATAATTGGTAGATAATTGTAGAATATTATATTGGTTTATGTTTGTACATTTATTTTATAATAAAACATTAGTATTATTGTATATTAAAATAAGAAAAGGCGCTTATTATAAGTTGGCCGTATGACAATGAAAATGCACTAGCATTGCCCGTATTATTTTTATTACTTAAGACCAAGATAAATTGTTGATGAATTCAGAAGAAACTAAATTGATGATTGTTTGATTTGAGCATTAAGGTCCACTATACAATAAAAGTTAACCCTGAGTTTCCTGTGTGTCTCAAACACAATCGAATTACGATAGATGCCCTATAGGCTTACAAATCTATGCTGTTGCTTTGTACTTAAAACTAGGAAACTTAATACAAAAAGTAGGTTGTACAATAAATAAATAGAGATAACATGAACATTTTTAATTCAGCATGAGCCACCCATATCGATAGTGCGATAGTTCACATTTCAAGCGGTCTTCTTTTTTGAAGATAAGGCACATCGCTGCCACTTTCAATTCATCAAACTTATAACTTCGCTTCGCCATGACGAATGAAAAATATGGTCAAAATTACGGTTCTACAATGTTTCTTTTTATCTATAAGAAGAGTGCTGAACTAGGGAATTCATCGTAAGTTGGATCCTCATAATGTTCAGATTTAACGTAGTCTTACAAATTACGCAAATTGCGTAATTTCCGAACTTCGGTCTTCCATCATTTGCACTTTTTTGATCTACAAGTTTGCTTAACTCTGCTCTAGGTAGTACAGCCTTTTTAGCTTTACTTTACTTGCGATTGTAAATCGGTTTGGAACGTTAATATGGGCTATATTCTGTAACTCAACAGCAAAAGTCTTCTCTCTGCCCTAATCAGCACCACGTGTTAGAAAAATTTTGTTGGTTGCAGATGCAGCGTATGTGTGAATTACATTCGTAATTCATCGACGTTAAGATGTTGTCATTCCGGGAGTATTTAACGTAACCAAATAGATATCACAGTGCAGCTTTAACGCGCCAATTTTGTGCCGGTGCTATTCTTTCGCTTATCTCATACAATTGCGACATACAGGCTAAATTAACATCATTTGTGTCTTGTGTAATGTGCAGGAGCAGGCAAACCTCCAACAACAGTAAGACGCGATAATCGAAGAAACATTTGCACAACATGGGTGAAATGGTAGCAACCCGCTGAATCATAATACACACAAACCTACGAAACATGTCTTCGAAAGAAGTTCTCATTTTTCCAGAACTATTGTCGCAGTCTCTGGAGGTATTAGCATCGTGATCATTGGTCAATTTAAGATGAATGGTGCCAGGTCATTTAAATATGTGTGCTCAATAAAGAATGTGCTGGCGTCAATGGGTTGAGGTTGTCGCCTGAAATAATACAAATAGGTCGTGAGTTGAGGTTCGCGTTAGTCTGCATCAAAAGCGTTATCATTTCTGCATAGGTCAGTAGAGCCTCCGACAATTTCTTTTTAAGTGGTATTTTGTAGGCATTACTGCGGTCTCATATGGTGGATAAAATTTCCGAGTAATCTAGTTCTGTCCAATAAAATTAGAATTGCATTATCATTTACAATGTCGAATAATTCACAGGTGTGGGGTCGATTTTCTTCAGACGAAGATTGATCCGTTGTCACTTATAATTTAAGAGAACGACTTGATATAAACTGCCGGAAGGCAGCACTGCAATTAATGAATCAATAAACAGAATCATAGCAAGCATATGAATAGGTTTTAAACCTCTACGTTTTGATTTCTGCACGTAAATTGGTCCAGCATAATCAACATCAGCCGATAAGCAATGCCAAAAAATGTGACCCTACTGAATGGTAGCTCAGCCATAATAAATTGAAGAATTTCTGCTGGTTTCTCACACAAGTTTCGAAGGAGCGCGGTGCGGTCCCAATCCAAGGCTATACAATTGTGGAATCACTCCACAAATATCCGGAATTTTCTCTATCAATTAGTAATTGTTGAACTTTTGGTAAATGGCAGTTGTTCGTTCAGTTAAACTCTGTACGTAAATCATTCTGAGCTGGGCCGTATTCTGGAAATCGGTGGAAATTTCCCGCAATCGGAATACAAGTTGCTTTGAAATTCTCGAGTATATTATTCGACAAAAAAGATTTTGATTGGTTTTTTTTTGTATAAATTTAGGTCCCCATAATTTTTAAATCTAAATTTTATCCAATAAAACCTAAAATTTATTCAATATTGGAAAGTTAGATTCTATATGTGTGGTTGAAATTAAATCTAGACACATTTTGAATCAAAATTGGATCTAAAATTTGTTGTTAATATCTAATGATTATGATTAATTTTCGATATTGTCGACATTTTCGACATTGTCGACATGAGTTATTTAATTTTCGACATACATTGTCTACACGTGTAGACAATATATTAATTACGCCATGTAGACAATGCGGCACAACGCTGTCCATGAGGTATTAGTGGCAAATGTGCCGAAAGTCACCACACAACAGAATTGTTTTAGCACCAAATTATTTTTCTCTACTTTCATTTACAGTGAAATCTATCAATTATTTTCATGGCATATAGTGGACACATTGATACTTCATCAATAATTATCATTAAAGCTGATTTAATGTATCGACCTTGAGCACTGTTGGCAGTGATGCTTGATACTGAGTTCCCTAAAATTAAAACTAGATGCGCTAAACCTTTGAAAGCAGTTGTTATACATGGTACAGTCAAACCTGTTTTTGTGCAGCCTTTTTTGTGCGATTTTTTTTGTGCGCTCTTTTTTGTGCGATTTTTTTATGCGGTATGAAAAAAATTTATTCAGGACAATCTACTTAAGTTCTTGAAAAATTTCAATCAAATTAGAACATATGATTAATCTAACTAGTTAATTGACGTTAGGAATTTTGTTTTTTCAATTTTTGATATTTTATAACATTGCGTAATGAAAGTAAGCATTGCGTCATCTTGCATAATGTTTTGAGTTTTTTTTCTTGATTTTGTAATGAATATAATTAATAAATGATTGCTTCTAAGATATAGTTTTACCACAACCTGCATCAGCTGTCAAACAAAATGCATTGCTACTGGTATTATGATCTAATCACTTTGGACTGCAGTCCAAGCGAGTGACGAAAGCACCTACTGTGCTAGAAGTCGAATTAAGTATATATACAGCTAGTTTCGAACGGGAAAGGTCTTAAAAAGTAGACCCAAATAATGTATAAAATCATGAATTTCTACCAACATTGAGTGGAGATATGACCTTCCGAAAATTGCCCCAAAAAATCAGTTTTTTGGGTATAACTGCCCTAACTATTTTTTAACTAGCAAATTATGATTGTAGATCAGATTAGATTGTAGTCAATACTAATTCAACGACACTTTAAACGTCCAAAATGGATGATTTTGACCAAAGTTATGACATTTGGAAGTTTGTCTATGACGTCACCATAAAATCTTGCTTTGCTATATAAATGTTTGTTTGTTTGTTTGTCCGTACTTCTTTCATTTTATCTCATATTTTCAGGGTTTGTAGTATTTGAAAAACTAAGCATTTTTTGTTCTACAACTTTTTGATTTGGCCGCCATGTTGACCGCGGCCGGCCTCTAAATCGCCATTTTGGCCACGCCCACAGCGCTGAACCTATTTGACATACCCTGGACATATGCATATCGTTAAAAAGGTATTGACACCAGCTATCAAATAGCATATAAAAAAAATTCAAAAAATTAGAATGGAGGGTCATTTTGGCAAAAAACTGAAAAATGTCAAATCGGCCGGCAAAATTCGGCCAAATTGCTAAAAAATTAGCCCAAGACTTTTGGTTCATATTTTCAGGATTATTAGCCACAAACCTCACCTACAATATGACATCAACCGTTTGTCCCAGAAAACTCGTATATTTTAGATATTGACCTCCATAACTTAAAAGCCACCCTAGTTTTTTGCACAATTTCATATTTTCGCTCAAATGCACCCTAATATCGGTCCATTGCAGTTCATAATGATAGTGAATCAACGTATTACAATGAAACAAATATAAATACATCATATGTTATTATCATTGCTAAGAGAATTTTTACCAGTGACCCTTTTTTCATAACAAAAAAAATGAAAAAACTGACAAATTTTGTGATCAAAAAAGTCACCAAAAAGCAAAAACATTGAACATTTGACAGTCTCCTTGCATATAATCGATGTTTTTTTATTCTTTATGATGATTTCTTTAAGAAATAGATCTTATCTCCCCTCCCATTGCATGAAGATGGAATATCAGCGAGAGGGTAGCTACCATTAATTTTTGTTTCCAACTAACACACTAAAATATGTATATTTTAATGTATTGTTTAAGCGGAACCAACGAAAAAATTTCATAAATAAAAACGAAACAATGTGTAAACGAAAAATAAAATAAAAATTTGTAAAGCTTTACATTAACAAGTCTGTAGTTATTATCCTTATATAGTATACTATCGTTTCTTCGTTTATTAGAAATTTAGAACTAAAATTGTTACTTAAAAGGAAAATAGTCATTTATAATTTTATTTCATTAATAAATGCACCACATTTATTTCAAGATTACTGAGCATTATAAACATATGGGCTTATTCCTTAATTTTAAAAAATTACAGCACCAAACAGAAATTTGAAAACCTTCCGCTTCCGCTTCAATTCCACACTAAACAAATAACAAAATAAAAATAAAATTTTAAATTATAATGAAATCTAGCTCCTCCTCTTCCACTTTTATTTTACATTTTTCTTCTATTTGTTATTGTTTTTACTTCTATTTAATATGTGCGTATATCATGTTGTCGTATATATATTACAAAATTTTGTGAACTTTTCCTGTATTTTTATACTAATACAAATGAATAGATGGCCGAAATATTTGATAGGATCGGCATATACTCGAGTACAGTTCGGCTTGTAGAATACATTTTCGTTGGTTCTGGTTTAAGGAATCAAAAATGAATTGCTATCGAGTGTGTGTGAACTGTTTTGACTGACAACAATAAAACGAATCGCAATTCAATTCATTTTCAATTTGCCGTACCAAAATCATTGATATCAAATAAAAAACCTCTTAACGAGGTAAATGTTCGAGTGACGAAAGCCGAATTCAATTCACAAAATTTCTGATATCAAATTTGTGCCGAAAAAAACAATCGAATTGTCAACGATTTTTCGGAATGTAAGTGCATTCGGCGCGTTTGTTTACATTTTTCTTTCTAGCTGTCAAAAATAACAACTTGTCAACGATTTTTCGGAATGTTCAACAACAACGCGCTGAATGCACTAGCATTCCGAAAAATCGTTGACAAATCGAATGCAATTGTTTTTTTCGGCACAAATTTGATATCAGAAATTTTGTGAACTGAATTCGGCTTTCGTCCCTCGAACATTTACCTCGTTAAGAGGTTTTTTATTTGATATAATTCACGCAAATCCAAGTTTATAACATTGCCTTGTTCAGCATTCAACATTCACCATTAGCACTTCTATACATTTCATCAAAAATGGCTTCTTCTTCAATAAAATCGAAATCAATATTTTCTTCCACATAAATTGAATTTGACAGAATAGATTGTGTGTTTGAAGACTATATCCAATAATCAAAGGAGATAATATATATAATCATTAAGAAGGTCTTCACTCATGAATATTTTAAATATTTTAGCCCTCCTCCCATAGAAGTAAGGCAACCGTAAATAAAACAATTCAACAAACAATTCAATTCTTAGTTCAATTTTTGTTGCATTTTCCTTCTCTCATGTATAGACAGAAGTTTGGATTAAGTACACCGCATGGTCTATGATTCATATGACGCCCAACAATTTCATGTAATTGTGGATGTGCTTGAATATCAGGTATTTCAGCACACAGAGTCTTATCAATATCAGTAACCCCGTCTATTCTATCATCCCTATCCAATATGATCAAAATATGCGCATGATACATTCAATAGTATATATAATGGCTTTTACGACAATATCCAAGTGACTGGAATTACGGCCACAACTTATCATTTAATGAAAATGTGGCTCACTTACTTCCATACCTAATAACACGTTGATTCATCTTACTTCTTGGAAAACATATCAATTCACGTGCCATGCAGAACATTTCGAAACCATGAATTTTTAGCACTTGAACACCATTCTACTAACTACAGTATCGCCATGTTTCAGCAAGCTCATAGTATACGATTCCTTTTTGGTCCCACCAAACGCGGAGCACTATCTTCTTTTTGAAGCGATTTGGCCGTGCCGTCGATGTTTATGCTTCACCAGGTGAAAACTACGACTTTTTGCGTTTGGGATTCTTAAAAAGATCCTCTTCTCATCTCCTATAACAATTCGATGCAAGAACTTCTTTCTTTCAAGCCATGAAAGCAAAATTTCGCAAGTGGCTCTTCAATTTTCCATATGTCTCGGAACCAAATCATCAGGCACCCATTTTCCCTCCTTTTGAATTTTTCCCATAGCATATAAACATTTGGAAATACCTTGGCGAGTCGTGATTAATGCCTAAGCAGTTGATCTTAAGTTTGCGTCATCTTCATCCAATAACGCATGCAACTCTGTGTGTTGAAATGTTTTTGGTCTTCCGGAGCACTTCTTGTCATTCATAGCACTGTCTATGTGTGAAACCCGGAAACTTAGTTGTGCACCTGATATATCTCTATTAACTATGACTATTATAACCACACACTTCAGAACTAATGTTTTCAGGCTGTTCACATTTTTCGACCATTGATCTGGATCGGATGTATATTCAAAAATGGATATTTCTTGCATAAACTTTAGCTGTCATATGCTCGGTTGCACAGAAAAATGTCTAACTGCCGGTTAGTTGTGGGCCAGTTAAATTTTTTATATGAAATCTGTTTTCCCAATCAGAACAAAACAACGCAAACTTGATTAAATATATTTTATTCCATGGAAGTCCTTTTTCTGTGCAACCGGGCATTAGTACAAATAGGTTGATTGCACTGACCTATATTACATGGATAAGACATGAATGTCAGAAACCATGTAAAACAACTGCAAAAAATGGGAGCACTTTTTTTATAGTCATATCGCTCGTTTATATACACCTCTTGCTTTAAAAAAATATTTCCGAAAGATAGGACCGTATCGAGGATAGATTTAATTTCGAAAATTTCTGAAATTGGTTTTTTATTATTATAGTCAATGAACAAATAATAATATTCAAATGATTTAAATTATAAATCACATTTTATTCATTAAATTCATGTGGTATCGTTTTTGTATGCAAATTTCTTTTTGCGATTTCCCTTGATTTTTCAAATGCACACCTGCAAATATTTCGAATAAAAAAAAGAGTTCGTGTCGTCAAAACGTCAAACGTCAAAAACTCATAGGAACCAGTTTTCTGTTTACATTATTTGATTTTCGAAAATTCGGAATTTAAGAAAAAAAAGAAAATTTGTCTGTCTCTGTCACAAACGTAGAACTATTTTTTCACTACCATATAGTTTTTGTCAAAACGCATCCATGTATATAGATCAGTGGTTGATTGATTAGACTGTAAGACCAAGTACTGGACAAGTGTGCCGGATAACTCCGATCTTACTGCTACAGCTTCCTTACACATAACAACAGGGAAGCATAGGAAAGGTAATTTTTTAATGACGGAACGTTGCACATATTTACGATCGTACAGCACCAGACAACACAATTCTAATCTACTAGAAGGAAGAATAAAAGATTAATAGGTTTAATGGTTCGCTTAACAATGGTATTGGTCTTCCTAAATTGCTTTAAATTGCTGCTTTAAATCAGCAACCAAACAAACAAATATAATAATTTCACATGCATTAACAGATTTCCCGATTCCAAAACTAGGATTACAGTGAAACCTCTTTTATCCGGAACGACTGAGCAAACAATTCCGGATAAAAGATTTTTCCGGATAAACAATTTTTTAAATAATTTCATAATAACAGCATATTTTAATAATTTTTAAACTGCAGTGTCATTTATTAAGATTTTAAATTTATTTTAGTTAATTACATAATAAAAAAATTATTTCATTTTTGGAAAATAAGGTAAATAAAAGAGAAAATGAAAGAATACGAAAAAAACTTTTTGCGGATATTAGATTTTATTCCGGATAATAGATTTCCGGATAAAAGAGGTTTGTATTTATTATGTAAAAGGTTTTTTATATTTAATGTAAAATTCACTTTAACTGTTTTATAATGATTAACACAATTTATAATTTTTAACTGTCAGTTTTAGTTTTATTCAATTACATTTTTGATTACATTATCGAGCCTCGCTACTTCTGGCTCGTCACTACCATGTTACTATCTTACTAACTGCCCTTCTTCTCTCTATATATCTTTTTTATATTTATTAAATATTATGCTATGTCACCTTAATATTAATTCTTACCATATTTCGTAATGCCTAATAAACATATTTTATTTTTGTTAACGAATCAATTCTAGTTTTCGGTCAAAAACTTATGATTGCGTAAAGCAATAAATTTTGGAGTATAAAATATGTTTATTTTACAAAATACAATTTCATGAAAATATTTCGCGTGCCTGTTTTTCGAAATACAGAGTATATTGCACCGCGTATGATTTTGATATTTCCATGACAAGTGTGTGGCATTACAATTACTATTACTAGGAAGTTTCAATTCACACAGGACGAGCTTGTTAATAAAATAAATTCTTGAGACAATATATGTACCAATGTATTCTAGTTTTACAAAATTTGATACCGACATATTCGGCCTAAACCACCATCGCTGTCTGCGGAGAATTGCTCCTCGATTTTTGGTTCAACATCAAACTCGTCTGTTTTCGGCCTTTTGGACTACTCGGTGTAGCTACTTTAAGATGAAGAGGGTTTACTGAGAGCGCCACTGAACAATAAACTGTATTTTGAAAATTTGTTACGATTTTTTTGATTAGATTAAGTTTTTTAGCGTTTTAGCGACTAAATAGCTGATCAATCATTGACCTTTTCCTTTGCTACAGTTGTAAGGTCCTTTTCATGCAAGCACACACCCACCCATGGAAGCATGTGAAGTTAGTCCAGTTTTTCTTCCCAGAAAAAAAAAATCCTAAAACAATAGTATTTCATCTCATCCCAGTTTTTTATATTTAAACTTGTATAAGAAGGAAATTTCTTTTAATTTTTTTTTTTCTGAACAACAAAATATCCATCCCGGATTTTTTCATGTAAATGATGTTTTTGTGCTCTTCGTATATTCTTATATGGGGCCATATGGAACTTGGCCATTTGCGCCAATACTACCATATACGGCTGGTACTGCCCTCTTGGTCATTGTAAGCCCTTACTATTACCAGCTTTAAACAATATATTGACTGATATTGTTCTCATCTTTAATCAAAACAAGCAATTATTATCATTTTACTTAGAAAAACTATTTTAATCATTTATTCATACGAAAAGCACAAAAACATCAATTGAATGAAAAAATCTGGGATGAATATTTTGTTGTTCAGAAAAAAAATTAAAAAAAAATTCCTTCTTATTAAGTTTAAATATAAAAAACTGGGATGAGATGAAATAGTATTATTTTAGCAATTTTTTTTATTTTTTATTTTTTTTTCTGGGATGAAAAACTGGGCTAACTTCACATGCTTACCCATGGGGCGAACAAGGGTAATTGAAAAAGGTAATTGATACAGTTTAAATGTTGAAAATATAATTACAGTATAAATTCCATACAATCGCACATTTCCACATCAAGCTTCTCGAGCAAGTACTAATATCTAGTGGTTTTACACTCACACAATTATCAGTCAACCTGTTATAAGTATTTTTGAAATGGTTTAATTTTTTATTTTTTGATAAATAAAGGGTGCTCAACACGCGCAACACAACAACGCGTTTTGGCTATCCAAACTTATTACGTAAAAAAAACATTTCGTAAATTACGTGATGATTTTGGGCAGCATGGACGCCCTAGAGAGCCTGGAGCTCGCAAAATTGTTGAACATTTTGAAGAAACTGGATCAGTTGCATGTCGTAGAGCATATGAACCAGGGACTGAAAATGGAATTTTTGGATTGTACTGAATACTTAATCTAAATAGTACTAAATTAACTTCAATTCTACTTTTTCAAATTTAATTTTTTCGTGGTTTTTAGAAGAAAAAAATGATGATTGACCTCCCTTAGAAGTTTATCAATATTATCTGGGAGACAAGATGCTGCAGCAATTGAAATTAAATTTAGGTTGTGACAAACACAACTGTTCACAATTAATTTTGGAACAAGTTCCTTCAGTTTCGCCTGTACCCAGTGTTTGCCCGTCGTTACTAAACAATTGACAACAGTGCACCCGATTAAATTTTTTAACGAAATGTTTTTTTTTGAACAACTGTCCGTGTTTTCATCAATAACGATAGAGAAATACTGCCATTTTTTTATTTCAGCAATAGTTGCAGTATTTTCTGGTCTTGTGATATTTTTTATGATTTGTTGACTTTTCTGTCGATTACCAGTCATGGTTATCATTATAATTTTAAAATCCTTTAAATTAGATTTTAAATTTAAATTTAGGTGATCCAAAACTGTAAATGGTAAATTATGCTCAGCCACAAATAAAGCTAGCGAAATTTCAAATTACTTAGTTTTATTTGAATTAATTTCGATATTCTTATCAACAAGATCATCAAAGCCGTGACGTTCTATGTGTGTTTCCCTCCTACAATTGCCGTATTACAAAGTGTGCCTTGCTTTGTGTTTTCCTCCTCAATCAACCACGAATAATAATTTAATTCCCATTCCAAACGATATGGAACCATATGCTACCTTTTCCTTGTTAAATTAGGGATGTGTACCAATCCAAAGGTAAATCGTTTATTACGGTAAAAATCGATTTTAGCACAGATTTTTCGATCAGTTTACCATAGAGTTTTTCAAAAATAATTGAATTTACCGAAAAATTTACTTAAAATTGACTTTAACCCTTGGATTGGTACGCAGCCTAGGTAGGCATATGCCATATATTTAAAGTTTAAACTATTTAAATAAACTAATCAAAGTAAACTTACTCAGCAACTCTTTGTGAGTTTCATTTGCCTAGCGCAGTTTTCAGAAAAGTATGAAAAAAAAATTTGAGAAAACAAAATTTTTTTTTCTCAAATTTTTGTTCATACTTTTCTGTTAGGAAAAAGTATGTAAAAGGAATTCTATTGGGGATGCGCGTTATACAGTAATTTACTTTTTTATTCCATTTTGCTATATGTTATACAGAAATAAATCCAGTTCAGTTCATGTTTCATAAAACAACACAAAGGAGCTTGCTAGAATTAAAATCAAAATTTGTGATCTAAAACAAAATTTGGATTATGTTTTCCATACAAAATTTGAACTGGTCCGGATCAATGAGTGTCAAGAAACACGGCAAATGTATTGACTTTTCCAACACTGATATGAACACCATCGTCCAATAAAATACTCATGAAACGGTTTTGGTTTCAATAAGACGGTGCCACATGAAATTAAAGCCAGTGAACTGCTATTATTAGAAAAAGTGATCAACAATTATTTTGATGTTCGAAAGCAGGCCTGTAGCAAGAGCCGTGGTGGCCACATGAACGATTACATTATGTGTTTTTATAATATAAAAAAATAATAACAGATGGGACAACCTTTATTTGATGTAGATAGAAAGATACCAATTTTTGTTATGAGTTAGAGAGCGTACGTAACACAGCGTACTGTGACAGTATTCATTCGACTGCCGACTGTGCTGACACATGGTTGTCTTTGAACGTGTAACTTAATAAATAATTATGTAATTATTCTGATTGTAGTGAATTGCTAGTAGTGACTATTATTATACTCGTAATTTTCCTCTTCTTGAGTTAGTTTATTTCATCGTCATTTCATCATGGGATGCATAACCTCAAATAATGAAGGACACGTGTAGTGATTGTGGTGTTGTTGGTGAGCTAAGTTCTAAGTTTGGTTGGATGCAGTGTGATGAATGTGATTGCTGGTATCATGGGGAGTGTAGTGCCAAGAGTTTTGAGCATTTTGATGGCCTGTCTAAAAATAAATTCTGGTTCTGTAAAATATGCATCGGTAACAGTAATATCAAATCTGAAACAAAGATGGCATTACTTCATGCCATGGATGAATGGGCCAAAATTAATAAAACTTCGCAAATTGATACAAGCACCTGGATAGATAAAATGCTCGATGAATTATAGCCAAAAATAGTCCGGTTGGTTGACGACAAAATTCTAGCTGCAATGGTAAATCAGATAGCTAACTTGGAATCCCGTGTCCTATCTCTCGAAAAAAGTCAGAATAGAAGTAATAAGGAATGGAGAGCTAAAAAGGTGATTGTTAATGGCGTGCCGAACGAAGTGAATATCTTTTCTGAAGAGTTTGTTTTGTTTGTTGGACATGCCTAAAGTGACGAATGATGAAGTTTGCAAATGTTTCCGAATGAATATGAAAAAATAATAATAACAAAAGTGCAATACCAGTAGTCATATGTTTCTCTAAGAAGGCGATTAGAGATGAATTCTTCGTAAAATATTTAAAATTTATTAAGAATTATAACCTGACCATCAAAATTTTCAACTGTGACTATCCGTCATCTAAAATTTTTATTAATGACTTCCTGGATGGTTTCACCAACAAACTGTTCTTCAGTGCTAGACAACTCAATAAAACTGGAATAATTGATAGAGTGATGATCAAGAGAGGAATAGTTATGATTAAATTGCGGTCTGTTGATAAATTAAAAATTATCAGATCTCTTGATGAGCTGGATGAACTAAAATCCAAAGGGAATATTTCCAATTAAACATTGACTGTTAATGGATTTAGGAGTTAGTTAATAAGTATTTAATTATATTAATATATTTAAAATCGAATTAACTACAAATGCGGTTGCTGCAATTACGCTTTTTACTTTATTATGTTGAAATATTTTATAAGAGTAAATCGATTGAATTCATTATGTGAATTTTATTTTTTCTTGTTATTGTATTATAATTATTATTATTTAGTTGTATTAAATATTATATATTATTTAATTTATCTTCAATATCAATATTCTTGTTTTCTTTTTTATTTGTTATATTTTATATTTTATTGTTTTTTATATGAAAATAATTGTTATTATTGATGATGTATGGAATTCATGTAACGTTAAACTTGATTGATTGATTGATTGATTCTGAATGCACGACCAAGTTCTTACACAGGAGCTCCCGGGTGACGCCGGGCCCACCGTACACTCTTTTTTACATATAACAAAACCGAAGGATTGGATAGGTTAGTTAAGTGGGACAGAATCGGCCCGGTTACAGACACCAGGTATAGCCGATAGTTAGTAACACAAAGACAGCACAATACTAATCTACTAAGGAAGGATAAAGGTTTAATAGGTTTAATGGATAACGATGGTATTGGTCTTCAACAATTGCTTCTCTAAATCAGTAACCTGAGAAAAAATTTGTATTATTTCACGTACATCTGGAAATTTCCTGAAATGTAATTGTATATTAATGCAAAATTTAATTGATTAAATCGACCCAGTTGCAGACCCTTAAATAAAGTCGATAGTTATTAATGCAATGACAACACCATTCTATTTACACAATCAACAATTAATATTTCAAAGAAATATTATTTCACGTCTGTAGATTTCCTGAAATTTAATTCTAAATTAATATTTTCCGGCTTCCTAAATAATATAAACATTTATTAATTTAATTCTCCTGCAATTCCACGACTAACAATAGGATTTCCTGAAACCATAATTATTTAAATTATATCAAACTTAGTCTAAAATTCATTAGTATTTAACCCTTAAATCGAAAAAAAACAAATAAAACAATCTAAAAAAAAAAAAAATAAAAAAAAAAAAAAACAAAAATTTTCATATGTAAGGCATCCCAAAGGCAATGGTTCCCGGAAAAATATCAATGTTATTCAATACCAGATTAACTACCTGATAGGATATTTCAAACAATTTTAATTTAATTCAAAAATTTCAAATATTTTATTAGTTTTGTTCACCAAAGAAGAGAATATTCCATTAATTGCCAAGTATAATTATAGTGCACAGGATATTTATATCATGCTCAATGGAACTTTACTATTCCTTAACCAATAACTGTTAAATATGGTACGCAGAATTGGATTGGCACTCTAGCATGTTCAATGGAACTAAGCAAACTCAAAACAAATGATGATCAAATTCGGGTGCAAAGCCGAATTTGACGAAATTTTCGGATTCAGCTATAATGAATGAAACATGCCGTTTCCAACCGAAATTTTCCAGTTCAGATTGTAGAGCTGGGCTAGGATTCTAATAAATTAGGATCAACTTGTATTGGGATTTTAATGTGTCTTTTTGATAAAGTTCTAAAATTCGATAATTCTGAATGGAACTTGGCCATACCCCGACCAATTATTGTCAAATCAGGTAAGAAGAATTAAATGTGAATGTAAAAATGGATTTTAGAGAAGTTCTGGAGTTCGGCCGTGCTAAGCAATGTCTTAACTAATCATGTTCGAATCTGATATGTTGAGCGGAACCGGGATTTCAACATAAATCCCGGGTGAAGTACTGGATTTTTCAACAAAATAAATCCGAAAATAATCGGCCAAGGAATTTTCCTATTCCTCCATTTACACGTCAAAACAACCAGTTGACAGATGACCCAGCCGAACTAAGCCTCTCCCAAATTAAATGGAATTCATGTAACGTTAAACTGGTATTTTATATGTTAGATGCCTGTTGATAACTATTTGTCATTTGATAGACTAGGCTCGGATTCTCTGAAGGTATGTCATTTAAACGTTCGCTCGATTATTAGTAAGCATGCCATGCTACAAATATTATTTCAAAAGAGACAGTATCATATGATCGGAATCATGGCTTAAGTCACACCATACAAATACATCGGTCAAAATTAATGGTTATAAAATCTTTAGACAGGATAGGTCTGGTAGAAGTGGTGGAGGAGTGGCGTTTTATATCAGAAATGATTTCCTAAAGTTTGCTAAAGTTAAATGTAGGGGGCAGAGGCTCTAATTATAATATTGACCATTTGCTAATGGAATTTAGTCTGGGCTGTAAGAAGTTTGTTGTTGGTCTAGGTTATATGCATCATAGAAATCTACCTCTAGGTGATTTGGAAGATTTAATTTCATTATTTTATGAAAATTATAAATTCATTATATTTATGGGTGACCTAAATGTTAATCTTCTGGACCCGGTTGAGAGTAGGACTCTTAAAGGAATTTTCTCACATTTTGGTCTTACTACACTTCAAATTTTACCCACAAGAATCAATGATACTGGAGGATCTCTTATTGATGTGATAGTTTCTAATTTGTCGTTACAACCAAATAAGTTCTTCCAGTTACCTGGTGTTGCTGATCATGAACTCATTGCTGCTAACTTTGATATTCAGTTTCTATTTGCACAAGAACTTGTTATGTTTCGGAGTTTTAAAAATCTTAATTTGGTTGACCTTAACAATGATATAGATAATCTTGGTCTTGAAAATATTCAAAATTGTGCTGGTATGAATGCTAAAGTAGGTTGGATTACTAAACATCTCACCTCATGAACAAACATATTCCGTTAATAGTCAAGAAAATAAAATATGAAACTCCGCCTTGGATTAATTATAATGTCAAAAATATCATTCAAATCCGTAATATGGTTTATGCTACTTATAAAAATTGCCGTTCCAGTGAAAATAAATTAGTTTTAAAATTGTATGACAAAAAACTAAAGGGAACAATAAAAGGTCTTAAAAAGCGTCACATAAAATATAAGCTTGATCCTGCTCTTTGTTCTAAGGAATTATGGAAAAATATCAAAGATGAAGGTTTGCTTGCTGGATCGGATAAAAATGAAGAAAGGTAACAGAAGACTTAATATTAGATTCAGTAATGTCCCTTACATCAAATCCAGTTGGTCCTGATGAAATTTCCCTTAAATTCTTAAAGTCATGTGTTCCAGCAATATTACCGTTTCTTGCTCATTTATATAACAATATTATCATCTCTTGTTACTTTCCAGACCAATGGAAGATTAGCAAAGTTATTGCCATTCCTAAAATTAAAAATCCTATAACTCCTCTGGATATGCGTCCTATTTCCCTTCTATCAAGTATATCAACAATTCTGGAAAGATTATTATCTGACCAGATTAAATCGTATGTTCATTCAAATATGTAATATGTTATCGGATTTCGTAGCTCACATAGTACAGTGATAGTTTTATCCGATATCACTGATTTTATAAGAACTTGTATTGACGATGGTGATATGGCCGGTTTGGTTCTTTTGGATTTCTCGAAGGCTTTTAATTCAATTGATTTTATAGTTCTTAAATATAAATTACTTGATGAATTCAATATGTCTGCTAATGCTACTAAGCTTCTAATTGACTATCTAATTGATCGATTCCAATATGTTAATTCAACAAGTGGTAATTCTTCATTATTACCACTTTCTGCTGGTGTTATTCAAGGATCCATATTGGGACCATTAATATTTTCATTATACGAGGGTATATCAAAAAGTCTTGCAATATCATATGAAAAAAAAGAGTGAGTGAGACAACAATATATTTTTCAAAACCATTTTTTATCGCGATGAAACTTCTAGAAGAACATTTCGATGTAAATTTTACAGTTCGTTTGTTTTTGTCAATTTAGTAACATGTGTTTTAAATTTTTCTTAAAATGAATGAAATTGAATATCGCGCCGTTATTAAATTTTTCTGTAAAGATGGACGAAATGCAATTTATATATTCAACTATATATCAAAAGTTTACGGCAAATCTGCACCATCATATGCCACAGTAACAAGGTGGGTAAAATTATTCAAAAGTGGTCGGGAGTCATTAGAAGACGACAACCGCTTGGGTCAGCCAGCAGATGCCATTAGCCATGAAAACGTAATTTTGGCCGAATCTATTGTATTGGATGGCCGGCGTATTTCTGTTACGCGGTTAGCGTGGAGACTTTCTCTTTCATACGGTACCACATATACTATATTACATGACCACCTTCACATGTCGAAAGTAAGTGCGTAGTGGGTTCCCCGTTTGTTGAATGCAGAACAAAAAAAATGCGTGTTCAAACTTCAAAGGCGATTTTAGATATGTACAAAGAAGATCGAGAAAATTTCTTGGATAACATAATAACAGGCGATGAAACATGTCTTTATCATTGAGATCCGGAATCCAAACAAGAATCGATGCAATGGATTAAACGTAGTGAACCACCACCAAAGAAATTCAAAACTCAACCATCTGCTGGTAAGGTTTTGGCAACAATTTTTTGAGATGCTGAAGGAATTTTGATAATCGATTATATGCCAACGAAAACCACAATCACAGGCATATATTACGCAGAGATTTTGCGAAAATTGAAAAAAGCGATCCGGAAAAAACGGCCAAGGAAAGTTAGGAAAAAAATCTTGCTTCTTCATGACAATGCACCCGTGCACAAGGCTAATATTGCTCAAGCTGCATTAAAGGACTGCGGCTTCGTGGAAATTCCGCATCCACCGTAAAATCCAGACTTGGCACCCAGTGACTACTTTCTGTTTCCCAATTTGAAAAAAACGCTAAGGGGCCGGAAATTTTCCAGTGACTATGAAGTACAGTCTGTTGTAAATGAATATTTTATGGAGCAAAAGAAATCTTTTTTTTAGAGGGTTTAGGCAAGTTAATTGATCGATGTGACAAATGTATAAACCTTAAAGGAGATTATGTCGAAAAATAAAAATATTGCTGTCTCACTCACTCTTTTTTTTCATATGATATTGCAAGACTTTTTGATTTGCCCTCGTATGAGTGGTTCAGAGTCAAAGTGGATCAACTTAAAAAAATGTAAATTCGAGAAAAATTAAGTTAAAGTTTTACTTATTTTTCTAATTCTGGGTATGTTCGACTGCCTTAATTTTATGGCTATACTTTACAAAATACACAAAATTATCTTTGTATGCCAATATAAAATTATTGGTATTGTTTATTGTAAAAAAAAAATATTTATTGTTGTTAAGAATATGTAGTTGATTCACTTTTACTCCGAAAATATTACAGAAAATATTATTGTTTCACTTTTGCTCTTAATTCTGAGCTAGAATGAATGAAAATATTTAAAAAAATTATGTATTTTATTTATTATCAGTGCTGTTTATGGAAAATTCCGTTTATCGTTAAATCGGTAAGTGGACCAAAATGATTTATTTGTACAAGTTTAGTAGTTTTTTTTTGGATTAATTTTAGATTAAATATATAAAATAAATAATATTATTTAACTTAGGTACAATACAGTATACTTTAATTTAAATTTTTTCAATTTAATTTGGTATTACCAATATAATTTGAAACTTATTCCTTGATTATATCTTTATCGATATAGGAATTTTCCGATGGCAATTTTTTTTAATAAACAATAATTACGTTGCGCATTGTTTTTGTGCATGTGTAATACATCTGTGTATATGTATGAGATTTTATGGTGATGACGAAGATCACTTGCGTAAAAAAGAAGCGATACTTGTATAAAAACCAAACCGCTAAATTAGTTTCACGAGAGACGGACTTGAGTAAATATTTTTATACAAAAGCGCAATGAGTGAGATCCAAAGTGAAAATTCAAGCAATTCTAGCGATTGTTCAGGCCGCTGGAGCTTATTTTCAGATACTGGTTATATTCCAAACGATAATGAATATACCTACAACAGGTATGTTATTTAAAAAAAATATTTTATTCTAGAGGTAATAAAATCGTTAATTTCAATTAGATGATGACCAAGAAGAACAATCTGCATCAGTGGTTCATAAAACTAGCCATCACAAAATTAATAAAATTTGTGTAAATAATTGTACAGGTATTATTTCACTAATACACATCATATTTTTGCATTATTTTTTAACACTATGATTATGATTAGGTAATAAAAAAATGTACGAAACGATTCAAAGAATGTCCAGCAACATAAAGATGCTTCGCATAGTATTATTGTGTCTATTCCTCTTGATAAAGTTGATGAATCCGTTTTGCTAGATAATAAAAGGTAAAATAAAAGCAATTATGGTTTGTAAGGTCTCATTCTCAACAAAAAATTTTTGCAGGTTTATATAAAAATACTATAGAAAAAGTAAGTAATGAAATGGTCCACCAAAATTCAATACACTCTACAGATGCACATGAAAAAGTTGCCTCTAGCACAAGTGAAAATGCATGCGATGACTTGAAAATATCTCATCGAGGAAGAAAAAGAAAACCAGAAACCGATAAATGGAAGAAAAACGTCAAAAAACAAGCTCGAAATAGTGGGTTGAAATACACAACCAAAAAAGGTATCGAGTGTCCTGCAAAAAAGTTCATACCTAATTTGGAATGTGGTTGTCCTCGAAAATGCTCAACTAAGATATCAGAAGAAACCAGAAAGACCATTTTTGATACTTTTTGGAATCTAGGCAGCTTTTTGTTGCAAAACACATACCATCGAGGCCTAGTCAGTTCGTCTTCAATAAAAGCACATGTAGGATCTAATATTCATTCTTCCAAAACTGTCACGTTTCATTATAATCTACGGGTGCTATGCAATAACGAAAATGTTAGAGTATGCAAAACATATTTCCTTAAAACGCTGCAAATTAGTTTCGGGAGACTTTACAGGTGTTTGAAGAAAGACAAGTCTATCGCAACCGATGGTCGAGGAAAGCATACACCCACTAATAAAATTAATGATGTTGATGTTATAAATCACATTAATTCATTTCGGGCATTTCAAAGTCATTATTCAAGAAAAGATAACCCGGAAAGAAAATATTTGAATCCAGATCTAAATGTAAGAAAAATGTATGACTTATACAAAGAAACATGTGTAATTGAAGCTAAAGTAAAACAGAAGTATTATTATCATGTGTTTAGCACAAAATTTAATCTTCAATTTAAACATCCTTATACTGACACTTGTAGAATCTGCGATGAGATAAATACAAGATTAAAAAGTATCGAAAATAATGAAGACGAAAAATGTAATTTGATAGCAATGAGAGACAATCATCTTGTAACAGCTGATAAAGCTAGATCAGATATTATAAATGAGAAATTAAAAGTTTCAGACGAATATTATGCCTGCACTTTCGACCTACAGAAAGCTTTACCTTTTTCCGAAACTACAAATATCTATCGCTTACTACAAGAGAAATATGTACGTTTATAATCTTGGGGTTCATTCAATTAATCAAAATGAAGGATTTATGTACATGTGGGATGAAACTGAAGGAGGGTGAGGTTCCGTAGAGGTCTCATCTTGCCTTATGAAGCATTTAAAATCTAACGCAAATCAACGCAGATATATAATATTATATTCGGATTCTTGCGGTGGACAGAACCGAAATATTAAATTAGCACTGTCATTTTTAAAATTAACGCAAGAGGTTGGTATGAAAGTAACGACTATAGATCACAAGTTTATGGTATCGGGACACTCATACTTGCCCAAAGACGCAGAATTTGGAATTATAGAGCTAAACTGGCTAAACATAAAACGGCTTCGATATGAAAAAAGCTCACCGTTTACAATAAAATTTAAAGAATCTCTAGATGAAACGGCCCCATTTAAGGAAATACAATTGGGAAAAAAAACTATAGGAAGGAATATTACATCATTGCAAAAGATTCCGCAAACATGTTTATATCCTGCTCGACGTCCTGTAACAAGTTCATAGAGAAAAGATTTGATATAAAATTTATACCTATACCTACTGTAGGTATCATAAATAAATTATAGTTTTGTTACTGAATTAAATTTTGTATTTTCTTTTAAAAAATTTTCGAGCTCAAACATGTTTGATAGTACGAGTTCACGATTCATTTAGAATAAAAACTCAAAAAATTCGGTGCCAAAGTGAATCAAGTAGTTGATTCACTTTAGCTCTGAAAAATAAACTATATTCTTCAGTTCAATAGTGAATTACACAGATTCTGGTAGTATTTAACTAGTACGGCTTTAATAAATATCACAGTTAGATAAAACAAGTTATTTGGATTCAAATAAGAAGATAATCTCGATTTTAAATTTTTTTTAGTTGATCCACTTTGACTCTGAACCACTCATATGTGAATGATATTTCTAAACTGGCCCTCAATTGTAATCATCAATTATTTGCTGATGATCTGCTTCATACGGGAATTGACAAATCCAATAAAGTATCTACTTATGAAGGTATAATGAGTATTAACAGTGACCTGAAACTAATATCTCAGTGGGCAGTGCGTAATAAGCTAAATCTAAACTCGACTAAATCTAATGTACTTATATTTGGTAAAAGTATTAATTATAATCTATTTCCTCAGGTAGTTATCAATTCTACTCCGATTCCATATGTTAAATCTGTTAAAAATTTGGGTCTAATATTGGCTAATGATTTAACTTGGGATTTACATATTGGTGAGATTTGTAAAAAAATGTACTATTCATTGTGGCTTTTGAGAAGCAAAAGGCATGGTATTCCACAAGCAACACGCATTTTATTGGTTAAATCACTTGTTCTGAGCCACTTACTATACGCCGACATCGTTTTTTCAAGCTTGAATTACTCTTTAATGACAAAAGTGACCAGAGTATATAATAGTTGTATTAGATATATTTATGATTTACGTCAGTTTGATCATATCTCCCATGTTAGGAATAGCATTTTTGGCATCTCTTTGAGGAAATTCTTTGAATTACGACTTCTGGTTTTCTTATATAAAGCTATATAATAAACTATATTACGAAAAAATTTCAATTTTCAACGTCCAAGAGAACTAATATTTTAATAGTTGCTACTCATAATTCTGTGGTGATGACTGATGCCTTATTAGTCAGAGGAGTGCTTCTTTGGAGCAGACTGCCCTTGGTGATTCGAATGGCCGAGTCTGTTAAACAATTTAAGAAATCATGTTTTGAATTCTATACATCATCATAAATCATAGTGCTAATATCTTATTGATATTAGTAGTCTTAATGTAGAATAGATTTTTTATTTTACTTTTAATTTTAATTTTAAAATTAATTAATTTTTAATTTCTGTAATACTTTTATTTTAATTTAATTTATATAATTTGTGATTTGTTTCAATCTCTATATCTAAAAAAAAAAAAAAAAATATGAATTAATATATTTAAAAATCAATAAATAAATAAAATAAAACTACAGTCATCGTGGTCATCAATCTTCCGATGAGCTCATAATGAACGTATAGTTACTGGAATAATATTTTCAACTCCAAGTGAATTTCTTTAAACCAGAATTTATTTAAATTAGATTTTTTATTACCCCGAAAGGCCGAAAACCATTATCTTTTAATGAAACCACTGCAAACTAGCACCTGAAAATGTAAAAGCATTTTTAAAAACTAGTACTGCATCCTGGAAATAACATTTAATAATACTTAAGTAATTTAATTTCTCGAATACTTTTGAACGTCAAAGTAAAAATTAATTTAAATATCTAAAGGGTCTTTCAATAAGAACGATTGATTTTTAAATGTACTAAATAAAACAAGTTATGTGTGAGTCATCCACTCAGGTTTTTGTTTACTTGAACGGATATTTTATGGCGAGATAACCATGCCCTCGCTCGTACAAAATATACATCATGGTATACACGATGTGGCACGTAGTACCGGCTTGCTACCCGTTGAAGCTTATGGCAATGGCAGTTTCATTTCGTGGATTGGTATCGACCCAAATCTGATAATTCTGCTTGTTCCTATTCATCCAAAAATGGGCCTTTTCGCTAAAGGTGAATTTTTTTGGCGAATTAGGTAAACTTGCAACTACTCCAGAGAGTAATCAGCGAACACGTGTTGCCTATCGTCGTTTACATTAAGTTCCTAAGTATATTAGATTATATTCAGACCTTGCGTTTTGGTGACATACGGGTGTTGGCTGATTATTTATCGAACCGGTTGACTCGGATTTGGTCGCCAAACATCGAATAGTCCACTTGGCAGAACGTTTGTGGCGAGGATACAATCAATGATGATTTGCACACATTCTTCAACGCTATAACCTTCCATGGTGATATTTGCCATACACGCAGTGAAAAACACCATTTTGTCGCCCGTTTTTGCGTAGTCTGTAGCAAGAACGGGGAGGTCGTATAGAGGTCCCCGTGGGCTTAAATTGACCGTCATAAAAAACATAAGTGAGCATAACTCGATTTTTTCAATATTGAGTCAATTTACCCCTACTTGAGGGGTGGAAACCACCCCCAGAAGAAAGAAATGGGAAAACGGTCGGGAAGTTCTTGATAAAAATGCTTGAAATTTCATGGCAAGAGTGACATCAGAAATGGTCTTCCAAATATCCTCAGAGTGAAACACACCCCTCGGTAGTGGGGAAACCACCCCTATTGCCGAAAACGGTAAGAACTTCCCGACCGTTTTCCCATTTCTTTCTTCTGGGGGTGGTTTCCACCCCTCAAGTAGGGGTAAATTGACTCAATTTTGAAAAAATCGAGTTATGCTCACCCACATTTTTTATGACGGTCAATTTAAGCCCACAGGGACCTCTGTACGACCTTCCCCGTTCTTGCTACAGACTACGCAAAAACGGGCGAATTTTGCGGTCACTCTTTGACAGATATTGGTTTAACAACATGGCTGCTATAACCTTACAAATTTCAAGCTTCCCTATCGATAGACCCTTTATATTACAAATTTATAAAATTTTAAGGTGATGAATTTTAAGGTAATAACTGCGTAATACTTAATAATAAGTATTCAAAATGTAGTATAATCACAATGGCTCACCTCAATGTTCAAAACTATTATTTTTAGAAAAAAAAAATTATTCTTGTGGACTATTAATTTCTGTTTGTTTAAATTTTTCGTCGTTTTGGACAAGTGTTCATTCTTTAAAAACAGTTAAGCTGATTTCGAAATATTCCAAAAAAGGATAAATGCACTTCAAAGGAACTGGAATATATAAACGAATAATTTTCGTAAATGTAAGGGGTGTCCTAATAAGAATTTCAGAATTAGAAATTTAATAAAACAAAAACGGCTTTTTTTTTGGAAGTACTATCCTTCTGGTTATTTATGGAAAATAATTTCATTGAAATGGGAGCCGCGGCTGGCTTTGGCGTCCTCCGTTCAGTCGGTCTAATTCTGAGCACATTTTGGATTGTGTACAGATTTATTTCGGCAATGATTGCTTCAATATTGGCTCTCAAATGCTCAATTGTTTGTGGATTGTCCGTATAACACCTGTCCTTCACGGCGCCCCACAAAAAAAATCCCAAAGGCGTTAAATCACAGCTCCTTGCCGGCCAATCCACGTCACCATTTCGATTGATAAAGCGGCCATCAAATTTTTGACGCAGTTTTGCTATTGTAACGCCCGATGTGTGGCATGGCACACCATCTTGCTGGAACCAAAGGTCGTACAAACGAATATCTTCAAGATATGGCCACAAAAACGATGTTAACATGTGGCGGTAGTTTCCTTTTGAAAAAGATGGTTTCTTGAGCAAAATCCTCATCAATTTCGAGTTTGTCACAGGCCCACACAGCGAATCAATATCGAAGCGGATGGTGACGGGGCTTCAATTGCTGAAACAATTTAACTTTATAGGGCCACAAACCAAGATCTTTACGCAGAATTCGTTGCACGGAAGACCGGCTGATGTTCATTTCCGATATACGATAACGAATTGATGTTCACCGCATTTTAGGCTGAACGAACACGATAATCACGGGTATGCGTTGAATTGTTGAATAGGTAACGCGTATCACGCATTTTATGTTCAAACTTCTTGATAATGTTGGATGTGAGTCCAGTGTTTGACCAAATTGTGTACGACTTTTTCATGCGATTTCGAATCAATTATCTTTGTTGTGGAAGTAAATTTCCAACATTTCCCAACTACAAATAATATACTGAGTTCTGTCAAAGAAAGAATGATATTAGTATTGCCAGAGCCAAAATAACCGATACGTCAAATGTGAACCGGTTATTGTAACACCCTATATATCATTAAATTCGCAGTATTATGTGACATTATAGGAGTGACCACCTTTCAAACCAGAGGAAAAACCGTAAGAAAATACTCAATTGCTGTTTTTAAAGATGGTAGGGATGGATACATACTTGAAGTTTGTCCTAACTTGTCCTAAACCCAACAACAACGTTTCCAATTAATAATAAAATTTAACAGTGTAAAATATATTATTTCGGCAATAATAAAAACACTCTGTCCTGAGATACTTCTAAAAGGTTACAACTTTTGAGGTAAATGTTTTCACTTTGTACTAGACCCAATCTAACTAGAAAATATGAGTTTTCCGGAAAAATTAGGGGAACACTGGGTTTAGTATTCAAAGTTGTATAGGTAAAAAATTGAAGAAAAAACCCTCTGTTCTAAGATACTTCTAAGAGGTTACAACTTTTGAGGTAGATGTTTTCACTTTGTACTAGATCCAATCTAACTAAAAAATATGAGTTTTCCGGAAAAATTAGGGAAACACTGGGTTTAGTATTCAAAGTTGTATAGGTAAAAATCGAGGTAAAAACCCTCTGTCCTAAGATACTTCTAAGAGGTTACAACTTTTGAGGTAAATGTTTTCACTTTGTACTAGACCCAATCTAACTAGAAAACATGAGTTTTTTGGAAAAATTAGGGGAACACGGGGTATAGTATTCAAAGATGTATAGGTAAAAAATCGAAGTAAAAAACCCTCTGTCCTAAGATACTTCTAAGAGGTTACAATTTTTGAGGTAGATGTTTTCACTTTGTACTAGATCCAATCTAACTAGAAAATATGAGTTTTCCGGAAAAATTAGGGGAACACTGGGTTTAGTATTCAAAGTTGTATAGGTAAAAAATTGAAGTAAAAACCCTCTGTCCTAAGATACTTCTAAGAGGTTACAACTTTTGAGGTAAATGTTTTTACTTTGTACTAGATCCAATCTAACTAGAAAATATGAGTTTTCCGGAAAAATTAGGGGAACACTGGGTTTAGTATTCAAAGTTGTATAGGTAAAAATCTAAGTAAAAACCCTCTGTCCTAAGATACTTCTAAGAGGTTACAACTTTTGAGGTAAATGTTTTCACTTTGTACTAGACCCAATCCAACTAGAAAACATGAGTTTTCCGGAAAAATTAGGGGAACACTGGGTTTAGTATTCAAAGTTGTATTAGGTAAAAAATCGAAGTAAAAACCTTCTGCCTTTAGATACTTCTAAGAGGTTACAACTTTTGAGGTAAATGTTTTCACTTTGTACTAGAACCAATCTAACTAGAAAATATGAGTTTTCCAGAAAAATTAGGGGAACACTGGGTTTAGTATTCAAAGCTGTATTGGTAAAAAATCGAAGTAAAAAACCCTCTGTCCTAAGATACTTCTAAGAGGTTACAACTTTTGAGGTAGATGTTTTCACTTTGTACTAGATCCAATCTAACTAGAAAATATGAGTTTTCCGGAAAAATTAGGGGAACACTGGGTTTAGTATTCAAAGTTGTATAGGTAAAAATCGAGGTAAAAACCCTCTGTCCTAAGATACTTCTAAGAGGTTACAACTTTTGAGGTAAATGTTTTTACTTTGTACTAGACCCAATCTAACTAGAAAATATGAGTTTTCCGGAAAAATTAGGGGAACACTGGGTTTAGTATTCAAAGTTGTATAGGTAAAAAATTGAAGAAAAAACCCTCTGTTCTAAGATACTTCTAAGAGGTTACAACTTTTGAGGTAGATGTTTTCACTTTGTACTAGATCCAATCTAACTAAAAAATATGAGTTTTTCGGAAAAATTAGGGAAACACTGGGTTTAGTATTCAAAGTTGTATAGGTAAAAATCGAGGTAAAAACCCTCTGTCCTAAGATACTTCTAAGAGGTTACAACTTTTGAGGTAAATGTTTTTACTTTGTACTAGAGCCAATCTAACTAGAAAATATGAGTTTTCCGGAAAAATTAGGGGAACACTGGGTTTAGTATTCAAAGTTGTATTGGTAAAAAATCGAAGTAAAAACCCCCTGTCCTAAGATACTTCTAAGAGGTTACAACTTTTGAGGTAGATGTTTTCACTTTGTACTAGACCCAATCTAACTAGAAAACATGAGTTTTTCGGAAAAATTAGGGGAACACTGGGGTTAGTATTCAAAGTTGTATTGGTAAAAAATCGAAGTAAAAACCCCCTGTCCTAAGATACTTCTAAGAGGTTACAACTTTTGAGGTAGATGTTTTCACTTTGTACTAGATCCAATCTAACTAGAAAATATGAGTTTTCCGGAAAAATTAGGGGAACACTGGGTTTAGTATTCAAAGTTGTATAGGTAAAAAATTGAAGTAAAAACCCTCTGTCCTAAGATACTTCTAAGAGGTTACAACTTTTGAGGTAAATGTTTTTACTTTGTACTAGACCCAATCTAACTAGAAAATATGAGTTTTCCGGAAAAATTAGGGGAACACTGGGTTTAGTATTCAAAGTTGTATAGGTAAAAAATTGAAGTAAAAACCCTCTGTCCTAAGATACTTCTAAGAGGTTACAACTTTTGAGGTAAATGTTTTCATTTTGTACTAGACCAAATCTAACTAGAAAATATGAGTTTTCCGGAAAAATTAGGGGAACACTGGGTTTAGTATTCAAAGATGTATTGGTAAAAAATCGAAGTAAAAAACTCTCTGTCCTAAGATACTTCTAAGAGGTTACAACTTTTGAGGTAAATGTTTTCACTTTGTACTAGACCCAATCCAACTAGAAAACATGAGTTTTTCAGAAAAATTAGGGGAACACTGGGTTTAGTATTCAAAGTTGTATAGGTAAAAAATCGAAGTAAAAACCCCCTGTCCTAAGATACTTCTAAGAGGTTACAACTTTTGAGGTGGATGTTTTGACTTTGTACTAGATCCAATCTAACTAGAAAATATGAGTTTTCCGGAAAAATTAGGGGAACACTGGGTTTAGTATTCAAAGTTGTATAGGTAAAAAATTGAAGTAAAAACCCTCTGTCCTAAGATACTTCTAAGAGGTTACAACTTTTGAGGTAAATGTTTTTACTTTGTACTAGACCCAATCCAACTAGAAAATATGAGTTTTCCGGAAAAATTAGGGGAACACTGGGTTCAGTATTCAAAGTTGTATAGGTAAAAAATCGAAGTAAAAGCCCTCTGTCCTAAGATACTTCTAAGAGGTTACAACTTTTGAGGTAAATGTTTTCACTTTGTACTAGACCCAATCTAACTAGAAAATATGAGTTTTCCGGAAAAATTAGGGGAACACTGGGTTTAGTATGCAAAGTTGTATAGGTAAAAATCGATGTAAAAACCCTCTGTCCTAAGATACTTCTAAGAGGTTACAACTTTTGAGGTAAATGTTTTCACTTTGTACTAGACCCAATCCAACTAGAAAACATGAGTTTTTCGGAAAAATTAGGGGAACACTGGGTTTAGTATTCAAAGTTGTATAGGTAAAAAATCGAAGTAAAAAACCCTCTGTCCTAAGATACTTCTAAGAGGTTACAACTTTTGAGGTAGATGTTTTCACTTTGTACTAGATTCAATCTAACTAGAAAATATGAGTTTTCCGGAAAAATTAGGGGAACACTGGGTTTAGTATTCAAAGTTGTATTGGTAAAAATCGAGGTAAAAACCCTCTGTCCTAAGATACTCCTAAGAGGTTACAACTTTTGAGGTAAATGTTTTCACTTTGTACTAGACCCAATCTAACTAGAAAATATGAGTTTTCCGGAAAAATTAGGGGAACACTGGGTTTAGTATTCAAAGTTGTATAGGTAAAAAATCGAAGTAAAAACCCTCTGTCCTAAGATACTTCTAAGAGGTTACAACTCTTGGAATAAATGTTTTCACTTTGTTCTAGACCCAATCTAACTAGAAAATATGATTTTCCGGAAAAATTAGGGGAACACTGGGTTTAGTATTCAAAGTTGTATAGGTAAAAATCGAAGTAAAAACCCTTTGTCCTAAGATACCTCTAAGAGGTTACAACTTTTGAGGTAAATGTTTTCACTTTGTACTAGACCCAATCTAACTAGAAAACATGAGTTTTTCGGAAAAATTAGGGGAACACTGGGTTTAGTATTCAAAGTTGTATTGGTAAAAAATCGAAGTAAAAACCCTCTGTCCTAAGATACTTCTAAGAGGTTACAACTCTTGGAATAAATGTTTTCACTTTGCTCTAGACCCAATCTAACTAGAAAATATGAGTTTTCTGGAAAAATTAGGGGAACACTGGGTTTAATATTCAAAGTTGTATTAGGTAAAAAATCGAAGAAAAAACCCTCTGTCCTAAGATACTTCTAAGAGGTTACAACTTTTGAGGTAAATGTTTTCACTTTGTACTAGACCCAATCTAACTAGAAAATATGAGTTTTCTGGAAAAATTAGGGGAACACTGGGTTTAGTATTCAAAGTTGTATAGGTAAAAAATTGAAGTAAAAACCATTTGTTCTTGATTACTTATGATAGGAAAACTCATATTTTCTAGTTAGGTTGGTTCTAGTACAAAGTGAAAACATTTACCTCAAAAGTTGTAACCTCTTAGAAGTATCTTAGGACAGAGGGTTTTTACATCGATTTTTACCTATACAACTTTGAATACTAAACCCAGTGTTCCCCTAATTTTTCCGGAAAACTCATATTTTCTAGTTAGATTGGGTCTAGTACAAAGTGAAAACATTTACCTCAAAAGTTGTAACCTCTTAGAAGTATCTTAGGACAGAGGGCTTTTACTTCGATTTTTTACCTATACAACTTTGAATACTAAACCCAGTGTTCCCCTAATTTTTCCGGAAAACTCATATTTTCTAGTTGGATTGGGTCTAGTACAAAGTAAAAACATTTACCTCAAAAGTTGTAACCTCTTAGAAGTATCTTAGGACAGAGGGTTTTCACTTCGATTTTTTACCTATACAACTTTGAATACTAAACCCAGTGTTCCCCTAATTTTTCCGGAAAACTCATGTTTTCTAGTTGGATTGGGTCTAGTACAAAGTGAAAACATTTGCCTCAATAGTTGTAATCTCTTAGAAGTATCTTAGGACAGAGGGTTTTCACTTCGATTTTTTACCTATACAACTTTGAATACTAAACCCAGTGTTCCCCTAATTTTTCCGTAAAACTCATGTTTTCTAGTTGGATTGGGTCTAGTACAAAGTGAAAACATTTGCCTCAAAAGTTGTAACCTCTTAGAAGTATCTTAGGACAGAAGGTTTTTACTTCGATTTTTTACCTATTACAACTTTGAATACTAAACCCAGTGTTCCCCTAATTTTTTCCGGAAAACTCATGTTTTCTAGTTGGATTGGGTCTAGTACAAAGTGAAAACATTTACCTTAAAAGTTGCAACCTCTTAGAAGTATCTTAGGACAGAGGGTTTTTACTTCAATTGTTTACCTATACAACTTTGAATACTAAACCCAGTGTTCCCCTAATTTTTTCCGGAAAACTCATGTTTTCTAGTTGGATTGGGTCTAGGACAAAGTGAAAACATTTACCTCAAAAGTTGTAACCTCTTAGAAGTATCTTAGGACAGAGGGTTTTTACTTCAATTTTTTACCTATACAACTTTGAATACTAAACCCAGTTTTCCCCTAATTTTTCCGGAAAACTCATATTTTCTAGTTAGATTGGGTCTAGAACAAAGTGAAAACATTTACTTCAAAAGTTGTAACCTCTTAGAAGTATCTTAGGACAGAGGGTTTTTACTTCGATTTTTTACCTAATACAACTTTGAATACTAAACCCAGTGTTCCCCTAATTTTTCTGGAAAACTCATATTTTCTAGTTAGATTGGGTCTAGAACAAAGTGAAAACATTTATTCCAAGGGTTGTAACCTCTTAGAAGTATCTTAGGACAGAGGGTTTTTACTTCGATTTTTTACCTATACAACTTTGAATACTAAACCCAGTGTTCCCCTAATTTTTCCGGAAAACTCATGTTTTCTAGTTAGATTGGGTCTAGTACAAAGTGAAAACATTTACCTCAAAAGTTGTAACCTCTTAGAAGTATCTTAGGACAGAGGGTTTTTACTTCAATTTTTTACCTATACAACTTTGAATACTAAACCCAGTGTTCCCCTAATTTTTCCAGAAAACTCATATTTTCTAGTTAGATTGGGTCTAGTACAAAGTGAAAACATTTACCTCAAAAGTTGTAACCTCTTAGAAGTATCTTAGGACAGAGGGCTTTTACTTCGATTTTTTACCTATACAACTTTGAATACTAAACCCAGTGTTCCCCTAATTTTTCCGGAAAACTCATATTTTCTAGTTAGATTGGGTCTAGTACAAAGTAAAAACATTTACCTCAAAAGTTGTAACCTCTTAGAAGTATCTTAGGACAGAGGGTTTTTACTTTCATATATTCTTCTAAATCTTTTAAAATTCTAAACGCAAGTTTATTAATAAATTGATACTTTTTCAATTAATTATATTATTCTAAAGCATTTATTTACTAAATTGTTATATTATAAATTGATAATTAATTGAAATATTTTAAATTGCCAATAGTGTTTATATAACAAATATATTATTATTTCACACTGTTAAAATTAGGAATGTCTAGGAAAAAATTCACGTTACTATATAGTCGAGTGAACTTTTTCCTAAACTTGTCTTAAAATTGTTGTTGGGTTTAGGACAAGTTAGGACAAACTTCACGGGAATGGGATGGATCTGCTTCGGCTAATAATGTAAAAACATGACACCAAAGCTTTTTCGCGATCGCATCTAACTTCATTTTTGGGAACATTAAAATAAACGTGCAACATTGATCATGATTTACAAATGTCATATCTGCTCAATAATGTAAATCTAATTATAAAACAGTGAAAGTATGCATAAAAAAATCTTAATCTGTACCACAAAATCTAAACTGATCGTTATTAATTGTATATCATTAATCACCGTGAAACTAGAACTTCAAGATTTCTAAACGAGTATGAGTTTATTGTCAAATACCAAAAAATGTTATTTGTGCATTCTAATTATTCAATGAACGTTGTTTTATGCATTCATTTCCTTTAACGATCGTTTGTTATGCGCATTCGAATAAAAAATTGCGATCATGCCAAGGGTCCCGTGCGTTGCGTACTATGCACAGAATAAAATTACAATAAAAATTGTTAATTTATTAAAACAAAAAAAAAACGAAAAACAAAAATGAGCATAATCGATTTCACTTTCATTTGTTTTAGTTTACTTTTGTTTTTTGATGATCGCTCGCTGTTTTACAAAAACGAAACAAAAACTGAAAACGAAAAAAAGCAACACTTGATATTACGTATTCGATATTATGTTTTATAAAAAACTATTACCGCGCGCTATTACTATAACTCTGTATTATCAATGTGTTCACAATTAATTTAATATTAGTGGTAGTGGTAATAATAAATAGAATGACGATCATCATTAAATTGTTGTGCCTTCTGCCTATTGCCACTTTTAATAATTGTTCGCGCATTTGTTTATGGATTAATTCAGTGAAATTTTAATTGTTTGCGGTTTGCGCCATTTTTTGTACTCGTGGAATGATAGTTCACAATGTATAATTGTTGACTCTTATTAAGTTCGTATATATACATACTTCTATAAAGACAACAAAATAGACTTTAATGTATAAAATTGCTAACTCGATCTTCAAGGTAAGTAAAGTTGACCAATTTCGTTTAAGTTTTTTGGAAGATTTGGTAGTTTTTGAAAAATGATGGTGAAAGTTTATAAAAATAATTATTATTGTTGTTGTTGGGAGTTACGTGATTCAATTGATTCACTACTCGTATACATACATACACAAACACCACCTTTCCTTTTCGTTGTTTTATTTAAAATGTTTATTTTTGTTTTTATTTTAAAAACAGGTAAAAGAAATTTTTTAATCGTGGGGCGCGCGGTGATCATTCATATATTATTGATCAATATGATAATTAACGTATCCATATGTGATCAAGCTTGGTCAAAAGCATCGCGAAATGCTATAACTTAATTGGAGTTAAAATATTATGCTGGTGTTGCTTGGAAATTGCATTTGCAATGATATAATGATGGTTTGTAATGGGTTGATGCTTTAACCTGACGCTGAAATATTTATTTGATTTCAATGTCTTTGAATATTTTTTTATGAATAAGTACGCGGATGCACCACCCAGAGTTAATGTTGAAAAATATTTTTTCTTTTATTTTCTCGTTAATAACAGAAATTATTTAAATTTTAACGTGGGTTACAAGGTCTGAGGATTAAAAGTTTTTATTTTTTTGTATTTTTGCATATTTGCAGTAACCCTCACCTCTTGATGTATAATTGCATAGGTAGCGCATGCTCGCCATGTATCAATATTCACTGAAGGAGGTATTCGTACAATATACTTCATCTATAGGTTCAGTTGTACCTAACATGTTTTATTTTAATGCATTGATGTTCCAAACTAGCATTATTAAAGAGTTCTTAAATTTCATCTAGGTGCATGTATAATTCACAAATAAAAATATCAAGTGGTCTGTATGAAAGTACAAAACCAATATATCTATTCGGGCCGTACAAATATTTATATCTATATAGTTATTTAAATTACAAGAACTGTTCCATCGACCATTTATCTCAGTTCTGAGATTATGTCAGTCCTTCCATACATTATGTATCGCCCATTTGCTAATAATTCAATTCGAGGCGGTTCAGCGCCACAGTATTCACAGACTCGTCAAAGCAAGTTGTGGACACACAATTCAATGGGGAAGTCTTGAAGTTTGTGACTGAAACTCACTTACGAGTAAACTTTAAGGTTTCTAACCTAAAACTCAGATGTTATTCTCGCTTTACTGGAAGTAATGTAAAAAGCCAATACAAAAGCAAATGGAAGTCTGAGGCAATCATGGAAGGATTGTGTCTAGCGGAGGCAGACTATCTTGTAAACAAATTAATCAATATGCTGGTAAGAAGGTTTATTAACGTTGAGCTAGAGTCTTCTTCAATCAAAAAGAATTCAGGAGTGAATAAGTTGTGGTCGATACCTGATTTTCTTTTACCACGGATGTACACAATCATAGATCTCGAATACACCATACTTAATTTATAAAGTGAAAATGTAAACCTACGAGAATTTTGGTAAAAACTGTTTTATATACTGTGTACTGGAGAAGTGTTTTAAAGATCTCCCAACTAATGGAAAAATCAGTATGAAGTTTCATTCCGAATAGTCAATCCCCCAGGACTATAAAGAATCTGTAAATCTATCTCATGGTCTATCATCATTTCCGAAAATTTTTTGAAAAATAAACTACCATTATGGACGACACAGCACAATGCCACGAAGGGTGACGCTGAAGTTGTGAATCAAATCGAGTATCACTACTCCCGAAACTTTTGTACCCCAACCTACAAGCTTTAGATGAAGAATACCAAAACGCACATGATATTATCAACGTAAAATATTTACGTTCTTTTAATATATTTGCAAAAAAACGAAATAGCTTCTGAGGAAACCGCTACTTCCGGTAGACCGACTTCGACCAAAAATCATTGCGATCTCTTAATTTATGAAAAAGCTTAAATATGCAGTTTCACCGTCATCAGGCAATCCTTCTGGGCTGAGGAGAAGCTACATACATTTAAACTGTACGTACGTACGTGCTCATTCAGGAACACTTCTGGGAAAATATTGGGATTGAAACAGGAGTATAGGTATACTGGCTCTACTCGACCTTAGTAAGACCATGTTACTCCTATTATTGGTGGAAATTGTCGGTAGTATATGGTTACAAGCAACTTTGTGTCTGCGGAGAGAACAATCGACAACAAACGATCCCATAAAGAAAGAGCTGACCAGTCTTAACACCAAAATCCGAAACACCGCAATTTTTCTCTGACGGCTCTGAGCTGGTTGTTTGAGGTGGTATTGAGGCATAATATAAAATTCTCGGTTGATCTTATAATTTATGTGGCCAGTCTTATGGAAATCAAGATGCTTGCTGGTTTCAATATCTTGATAGTCTGGCTCCCTTGTCATTCGGACGTACAGCCTAGATACGGTACAACTTTCGATTGCAAAACAAGGCCAAAGCTGGTGTTGGAACGCTACAAAACGTGTGGGTAACTGCGGCAGGGGAACTTACGAACTTCAAAAGAACCTTTGCTTAAAGATTAAGCCCTATGTGCGCTAATCAGTCATTCATAGGAAAAAATAGAAATTGTACAGGAGCCGAGAAAACGGAGTACAAAAATCTCTAATCTCGACTTAAAGGCGATAAAAATAAAATACGATTTCTAGAGAAGATCAGAAATCATTTAAGCCTAATTTTAAAAATTTGTAAAGGTGACTAATGACGAAATTTGTGCCTAGCATAACAATACAATTTTCATAAATTAAGGAGAAAGGAACAAGCCCCTAAAAGATACTGTTTTAAAAATTGAAATACATGTAACGTTCAGTAATACTCGAGTTGAACAACAAGCGTAATACTAGAAATGAAATGTTCTGGTATTCAAAGAAACTTCGCAGTTCTGATAACATAAACCTATCCAATGCGACCCAATATAGTGGTTTAATATGTGGTAATCCAGAATTGGCTTAGTTCTAATGAACATCATAAACTGATGAAGGAACGAATATCGGCATGAAGAATTCTTGAAACAAATGAACTTGATTCTTTTGATTACAAACTTATTTTTTGAGCTAAATTCAGCCATCATACTTGGATGACAAAGAACATACTAGATAGAAATTTGCAACAGAAGTACAAAGTTTATTGGTTTTTTAATCACTCTAGGACAGAAAATCGTTCATTCAACGGTCTTTATTTTTCAATGGAATTGGCCCAATTCTGGATTAATACAAATTCACCCACTAAGTTTTTCGAATGGCATTAAAGATGCCTGATAAGTATTTATAGAACGGGTTTATAGAATACTTTAGGTCAGAAAATCGTTTATGGACTATGTTTCTCAAAATAATTGTGCCAACTCTGGATTATTTGTCGTCAGAAGTGCCATTGTCATTATTTTCAAGAACACTTTTTATTTAAAAATCGTTCATTCAACGGACCTTGTTCAATAATTTGACCAATTTTTGATTAGCACAAATTCAGCTATTATTTTATATTACTATCAAGTATGTTCATTGTGATACGAGAAATGTAGTAGCTGAATTTGTGACTGCATATTCATATCAGATATTTTCATCGCCATCCATAAAATATAATGGCTGAATCCTTGCTAATCCAGAATTCGCCCAGTTCCATTGAACAATAAAGTCCGTTGAATGAACGATTTTCTGACCTAAAGTGTCCCATAAACCACTGAACATGATACTTCTGATTAAATATTCTTACAAGATATAAAGGGTTATCCAATTCAAGCTTGATAAAGTAAACTTAAAAAAAACACACAAAATATTCGGAATGTATTGTAATTTTTATTTCATTTTACAGATTTATCCTTGCCATTTTTAGTTAAACAAGATATCATTCAAATGTCCTCCACGGGACTTCTTACAGGCCTTGATACTTTTGAGGTAATTTTCAATGACTTTTCGGCACATTTCGGGCGGTATCTCGGCCATTACCTTACGAATATTAGTTTTCAATTCGTCAAAAGTTTGAGGATTGTTTGCGAAAACACGATCTTTCGCGTAGCCCCACAAAAAGAAATCCAAAGGCGTTAAATCACAGGATCTTGAAGGCCAATTGACATCAGCCAATCGCGAAATCAAACGTCCAGGAAATTTCTCTTGCAAAAGATCTCGATTTGCTCGTGTTACGTGACTGGTTGCTCCATCCTGCTGGAACCACATATCGTCAAGATCATAATCTTCGATTTTCGTAAAAAAATAATCGGTTAACATGCGGCCATAGCGCTCAGAATCGACGGTAACGGTTCGTCCATGGTTGTTCTCAAAAAAATACGGCCCAATCACATCACCAGACCACAATGCGCACCAAACAGTCACTTTTTCCGGGTGTAATGGCTTCTCTACAATCAATTGTGGATTTTCTGAGCCCCAAATTTTACAGTTTTGCTTATTAACGTATCCACCAAGCGAAAAATGAGCTTCATCACTGAAGAAAATTTTGTTCGAAAAATCAGCATCGACGGCCTGTTTTTCCAACACCCAATTTTAACGCGTTGGTCGATTGTTAAATGCTCCATATTCTTAAATGGCAGAATGTTAACTAAATAAATGACAGCGTACTTGACGTTTATCTTTGACAGATGTCGGTATACAGATTTCTACTTTATCAACCTCGAATTGGATAACCCGTTATTAGTTGACATCCAAAAAATTTAGTGGTTGAACTTATGCTAACCCAGAATTGGCCCAAATTAATATGTTCTAGAAACAAATGAACTTGCCATCCACAAAAATAATGTGGTTTAATTTGTGTTTTTACAGAATTGGAATAATTGTATTGAACAACAAAGACCGTTGAATGGGCAACTCGAAAATTATGCGTAACACAATTTAACACAATCACAAAAGTGCGACAAACAATTGTTAGAAATGAATTCAGAGAAGAAGAATTGTACTACAAACAATTGTACACAGAAACAATTGTACACAGAACAATTCATCGAAAAATCAAATATGCGAAAGAAAGAAACAATTCATCGAAAAGACTCGTAATGCATATTAAAAAATATTGATCAATTTTCTCTAATTGTTCAATTTTGTGATATACGGAAAACAAACCAGGACAACTTCAGGTAAAAAAAATTGTATCGTTATTAAGCAGAATTTGAAGCGAATTATTGTGATGAGGAGCATCATTTATTTAAATCAAATTGAATTGTTATAATAATTCGAACATCTCGGGCAAATAGTGTGTTGGATTTAAGTTTAATTTTGAAAATCTGAATCAATTACACACTAAATGTCGCAAAAAATTGAAAACCTGTGTTAAATTTCTATAAATTCAACTTATTTGGCACGCAATGGTTCGATCGCCCATATTTAAAAAATCAGTGTAAATTCCAGGTTACTCACATAAATTTGTAATTTAACATAGATATGCAATAACTCTTTCTCTATCGAGAACAGAAAACCGCTTGACGATTTCTTGAGTAGGAGCTGAGATATGAATATTCTCGCCAAGTGATGCTCCAAAATCAAATACGCTTGAACAATATATTTCCTAAGCAAATAACCATTTTCTTTATAAGCCAAGCCCCAATCGCCGTAAAAGTTCAAAGTGCAAAGCTTGCTTTGGTAGCAATGAGAACATTTCAATTATATCAATAGCAGGTTTTTGTTTTTCAACACAGTCAAATTTAGATAAAATCTAGGGCATTATTTAACCAAGCGATCTTCATCTTCCGACAATTAGAAAACCGTCATACAGGGGAAACAAAAATATACTGTTTATTTTTCCCTCTGAATATTAATAACCAATCGCTAGTCTCTCTTCCAAATAGGTGTTACAAATTTATCTAAAATTTAACATTAACTCTTGGAGTACATTGAAAGGATGGTGTGTAAAATGATACAAGAGGCCAAACTGAAGAAATTGGAAACCAACTTTTGGCTGAAACATGCTACAGTTAATTTAGATCATCCTGAACCATAATAAAGCCGTTTTGGTAGTTCTTCCTCTCAAACTAGCAAACTCTAGAAAAAACTTATACAATAACCGCTCTTATACAATAACCGCTACTAAAAATCAACATAAATTATGACCTTAGAGCGAACGGGTATTGAATTATATTCTCAGGTAATCCCGGGAATATTAGACCTAGCATTCTTCTGAAAATTAATTTAAAAACTTTTAGTCCTACCTTCTACTCGATATATTGACGGCAATATAATGGTGACTTGTCTAGAGATAAGCATCGTTACTATACAACATCTGGCTGTTAAAAGCGTATATAACCAGGGGTGACATGTTATAATTTCGAATTTTCGAAATTCGAACTGAAAGTCGAACATTCGTATGTTGTAAAATGTTCGACTCGCGATTATGATATTTTTTTTATCACCGAGTTTATTTGTAGTGAAGTAGAGGTTCGAATTACTATTTTACAACAACAAAACTATTTTAAAAAATTATTTTCTAAATAATGGCTGGGACGTAAGTAAATAAAACGTAAATTTATGTTATAATAAATATGATTATATTTTTATAATAACCAAGGCAAAAAAAATTCACGTCTACAAAACAATTCGAGGTTATGGTCGATTATATGGAGAACCATACCGACATGGTAACTGGGCGATTTTCCGGTTCTATCTCAAAACAAACGTTAAGCGGCAATTGGAATGCTCTAGCTATTAAATTAAATGGAGAGGCCCTCCAACACGAGATGCCGAAGCTTGGAAAAAAGTATGTACATATTTATATTATACATCTATACAAAATGAGCACAATGTTTACGTTTTTTAGACGTTAGGTGTGGGCTGATTATAAAAATAAAAATGCGTAAGGTAAATAGTGACATTAACAAAACAGGTGGGGGGCCGCGCACTATATTTTTATTGCCATTAGAGGAGAGGGTTCTACAGCTTACCGGCTTGACGGAAACAGTGGTTGGAGTAGGTGGTTATGATCCTGGTCATGAGCCTGAAGAAGAATTAACCATTCGTGTTGGTATATCACAAAATAATGCGAGCCAAACAGCCGGGACGATAGAAACGAATACAACTACTCGTATTACACCCACACCCATTACAACAGATACTGTTAACAGGACACAACGGAGACGTGCCACTGCTGCTACTCGGTTGTTTGAAGAACTCATAAATTATGATAAACAGCAAGAAAGTCACATAAAAAGCCTCGAGGAATACCACTCTGAAAATATAATATTATTAAAAGAGGCCAACATCATCAGTAATAAAAGGTTTATGGTGGAAGAAAGGCGGCTAGCAGTAGAGGAAAAGCGGTTTATGTTGGCTGAAAGAAAATTAATATTGAAAGAAGAAAAATAAAAAAAAATTATTAAATAAATAGAAAGAATTTTTTTAAGGTTTACAATGGTTTTTTATTCATGAATTGGAACATTTTAAAAACAATTTAGCAAGTTGTTTAGTATTGATTCAGCAGTTTCACTTTGGAACAAGTCATCATATTGAAATTCAATCTCATGTACTACAGAAGAACCTTCATCAGATGGTCGTGCCAAATCGACCATTTCAAGTTTGTTTAAAAGGCAAATGTTGTGAAGCGCGGAACAAACATTTATAATTTTTATGACTTTTTTGGGTTCATATCGCAGCACTCTTTCTCCTAAGAGGCAACGAAATGTGTTTTTAATACCCCTATACATCTCTCAATAGGGTTACGAGATTTAGCATGTAATGCATTATAAATTGTTTGCCTTTGATTTGGATTTCGATATGGGGTCATTATGTAGTGTTCCAAAGGATATCCCGAGTCTGCAAGCAACCAAGTATTTCTTTCTCCATTTTGATATGTTTCTTGCAGTTTGCGTCGATCTTTCGAAACCTGCCATATGGCGGAATCATGGGTCGATCCCGGAAATCGAGCGCAAACTGAGAGGATCAGTAGATCGTAATTACAAATCTTAAAAAAATATGAGGATATCAATGAAATAAAAATATTCACAATTAATTTAATTCAAAAACTTACCAATTGCACATTCATTGAACGATTTCCATGCCGATCAACGAAAACGTTCATTTACGTGTGGTGCGATGATATCGACGTGCGTGCAGTCTACACAACCGATCACGCCGGGATGGCTTGTCTTTTCAAAAAATCTTTCTTTGTACATCGCTTTTTCTCGTGAGTCTGGAAACTTAATATATTGCCTGCAAATTATGTCTTCTAATATGTTTGTAATTTCTGTGACGGATCTTGAAATTACCGATTGATCCATACTGTGCATATGCACGTCACCTATAGTACGCTGATATGAGCCTGTAGCGTAAAAGTTAAGAACTGCTGCCAATTTCAAATTCAACGGTATTTTTGTGGCTCGTCTGGCGGATTCACATCGAGAGTTTATTTGTGTTAACAAATATTTAAAAATATCCTTCGATACACGAAACGACTCAAAAAATCTAAAATCAATAGTATAACTTATATTCAACACTTTTACTGAAAAAAAAAACAAATAACTTACTTTTTGTTGGACATATTCATGACGTCATATCGATCGCGTAGAAAGCGCCGTTCCAAATAATAATTTACATTATTTCTAACACTTTCAGAAGCCTCGTAATTATTAACTCCCAATAATACTATTGCAACAGCAACGTTCATTTTAAATTCACTTAATTTAATTTTAAATTAACATTGAGAGTAACATTATATTGTGGCGTAACTTTATACACAGCGTTCATGTATAAAAACAACTGTCAAATATTGTTGCTTTTTTTTCTTCGAAAAAGTGTTACCAGCTTAAGTATCACTTTTGATTCGAAAATTTTACAACATGTATGTTAGCACTATTTTCGAATTCGACTTTCAAAGTCGATTCGAATGAAAGTGATGGTACAACATGTCACCCCAGACATTATTTGGAGCAGGCCAATAGTAATATGGTATTCAGTGGAACTTGAGACCTACCAGAAAACAGAGGTAGAAAAACCAACAATAAAACTAAAATTAGTATAAAGGCTCTGGTTTGGAATTCGTACAAGGAGAGAGAACCTTAATATTATTAAAAATGAACTGAGGGAGGTTAAAAGGTTAAAGGAAGTTTTGTTATTAAATTGAAGAGGTGTACGGACCATACACAAGCAAGTCTTGGTTAGTTTTATGTGATGAAATGGGGAATAGAATGACATTTCCGAGCCCTCACGCCTTACGAAGATTATTTCTCCTAATCAGGCCACTTCCAGTTATTAAATTCGACAGCGTGATGTATGGACATTTTCAAATGCAAAATTCTTAAAGTTTTCTTCTAAACTGGCAACTTCTACATGTAACAATACACAGTAATATCGTTCAAAAACGGATGTTGTGCGTGATAAACGGATCCAAGTGATTTAAATTCGCCGGATCAAACTGGATCTTTAATGCAGAAACACAGTACGAATAGAAGTTATTCTTTTTTTGCTGAAAGCAACCTCCACTGAGTGTTTAAGGCTGATATTTGTTCCCAGAAAATTGGTTTCCAATTTATTCAGTTTGGCCTCTTGTATTATTTTACACTCCATCCTTTCAATGTACTCCAATTTGAACTTTTACGGCGATTGGGGCTTATAAAGAAAATGGTTATTTGCTTGGGAAATATATTATTCAAGCGTATTTGTCGATTTTGGAGCATCACTTGGCGAGAATATTCATATCTCAGCTCCTACTCAAGAAATCGTCAAGCGGCTTTCTGTTCTCGATAGAAAAAAAGTTATTGCATATCTATGTTAAATTATAAATTTATGTGAATTACCTGGAATTTACACTGATTTTTTAAATATGGGCGATCGAACCATTGCGTGCCACATACGTGGAATTTATAGAAATTTAACACAGGTTTTCAATTTTTTGCTACATTTAGTGTGTAATAAGTTTTAGATTCAGATTTTCAGATTTTGCTTCTGAATAAATGGCATATTATCCCATAATCAGCTAATTTTTTGCAAGCTTTTTGTGTTTTCACATTTTTTTCATCTAAATGATTCAAATAAATTATACACCTCAACCTAATAATCTTTTTTAAAATCTACTCAACATCGATATAATTTTATTTTGATATATAATTGTAAAAACTTCATTTAGGAAATCTTATGTATGTACTGATTTTCAACAGGAACTTTTGAAAAATTTTGTTTCGATGAATTGTGTTTTCGATGAATTGTTTTTTTCAAAATTGTTTTCACTCACATTTGGTTATTATAAAATTGTAGTTTTCATATTTGTCTTTCGATGAATTGTATGTCGCATAATTGATTATCGCAGAATTTTCGAGGAATCCGTTGAATAAACATTTTTTTACATACTTAAAATGTTCAAGTTGATTCTTGGCTGATACTTGGCTGGTATGTTCAGTGCTATCTATAAATAGAGTGGCTTAATTTCTGCTAATCCAGAATTGGTTGAATTTCATTGAACAACAAAGATCGTGGAATGAACGATTCTCTGTTCTTTAGTTTCTGAAACATTTTATCAGAAAATCGTCCATTGAACAGCCTTGTTGCTGTTTGGAGAAATTAAACAACATACTTATCACTTATCAACATCATTTATTAAATTAATCTGCAACTACAGAATTGAATGGGTTAGCCAGTTACATCAGCACATCAACAACCTAAAATTAAATAAACCATTAATAACACAGAACATTATTTCACATACTTACCACTTTCTTAAATTAACCCTTTCGGGTTCAATAAAAAAAAATTTTTTGGTTCAATTTACGTTCACCATACACAAATGTGTATGTAAATTATGACAGGTTGTAATGTCTTCCGTATTTTAACGGATCTTAGTTAAATCGGAATTCCTTTTGTAAAAAGCATAATAATTTGTTAAAAAAATAATTATATAACATATAATTTATTTGTTCTTGATAACATATTAATTATTTTATCATTATTATAGTTACTGCGTTATTTTTGGGACGAAAACAATATTAAGTGGTTTACACAAATGTGTACATTGGTCTTCAATTACCACCTAATTCTATGTTTGACATCTTCGTTTGTCTTAATCGAAATTTGTATACACAATTGTGTATGCGGGTCAGGAAAGGGTTAATCCAAATAATATTCATCTGAAATTAAGAAACTAATTAATAATTTATATTGTCAATCATTTATTTTATAACAATAATTTATACTTATCTTTTGCCATTCCTGTAAAATTCACCTTGTAAACACAACTTGTCAACTTAACTGTCATTATTTTCATCATATCATATTGTAGTACTAGAGTAGTAGCACGATGGGTGCGTTTTATAATGTATAATTATTTGTATAGTATATCGTACTAGTACTTTATTTAATGTTATCATTATTAGTACATTTTTATATTAAAGTTAGCTACAATCTACATTAATTATAAATTCAAACATGACAGTTATAGAGCTTAACGTATAATATGTAAAATATATATTGTAAAATTTCTTATATTCATTCAATTCAAAGCTGGCGAACAAACAAGTTGTAAAACATTAAAATTATAAATAATAAACTCTTTTGGTTATTCAATAAAATAGTATAGTGTTCAAAGTAGTGCTTAAGTTTTTTAATTCAAAATTGTCTAAGTACAATTCAGCCCGTCATCAGCTTTTCTTAAACATCAGCATTCTTTCATCATATCATCTGTAGCATCCATCTTTAACTTCCATCCATAAACTTCTCAACTTCAACAATTGCATCTGGTTAAATCTCCAACAACATTCACATACAGTTGTTAATTTGAACATGCATGATAGGAATAAGCACTGAAAAGTGCCAAGTTCTTTAGTTTCTAGAACCTTTTATGTCAGAAAATCATTCATTCAACGGACTCTGTTGTTTAATGGAATTGGGCCAATTACAGATTAGTACAAATTCAGCTTCTATGTTTTTCAGATGGTAATGATCTTATCTGATAAAAACAAGTAATTAGAACTGCCAAGTTTCTTGGATTCCAGAACATTTTATTTCTAATCTTTAATTTGTATTTCAATTTTTAAAATAGTATCTTTTAGGGGCTTGTTTGGTTTTCCTAAATTTATGAATGAAACTTGTATGTTTAACCGCCTTTCGAAAATGTTTAAGATCAGCTTAAATCATTTCTGATTTTCTCTAGAATCGAATTTTATTTTTATGATCTTTGAGCCGAAATTTGAATTGTTTCCCCTTTTTCCCGGACTCCTGGACTAGTACTAATTTATTTCCTTAAATAATCGTTATGTAAAGTTTCATTTTGGATTTCGAAAGTTTCCTTGCTGCAGTTACCCAAATCTCGAAAATATAATAAAAATTAGTTTGATTCCTATGTGAAGACCAGTGATACTATTAGGTAGTCTCCTTTTAGGGGCCTGCGAGAAGACAGTAACATGGCCTGTTGAATTTCACAAATTGCAAGGTGAGAGACATATTATACTGCATTAGTGGTCCTGAATAGCTCCTGTAGATATTGGAAAGAGGTAAGATTATGGCCCAAGTCTGCGTAAGCAACTTCTACTACCTAATCTAACCTAACCTTGATTAAAATATTGTTATCCGTTTAGGCCAGACCTTTTCATGAACTTATATCGGGAAGAAGCTTGTTTTGAATTCATTATGCTATAAATACGATCTCGCTTAGACAAACTATACAAGAGTATCGATGTCTCTCGTAACATTTCGATTACGTATATCTTACTTTATTATTCGATAGCATATTCACATATAGTTACACATTGTGATACGTGCGCGAGTGATGTTATAATAAAATGTAAATCGGAAAATTTGTAAATTTAAGTATTTTAACAAAATTCAGAAATTAATTTATGTCCGATGATGAAATTTTATAGTTTGCGTTTATTTCGTTATATTTGATCGGCATACCTTGTCGTTATTGTCAAAGCATTTGATCATTTAATACACGACGAAATTATGCAAATCCTTTGTTGTTGCGTTGCATATTCAATATTTCGGCGACGTAGTAAGTCGTCGTGGTCAGTTTTATATTATGAATAAATTATTACGTAGTTTTTGTTGGTTACGTATAAATTTTTCGAATTAATTACCATACACATATAATATCAATGGTTCAACTTTAAAGCACACATGAAGCATGGTTATTTTTATCAGAATAATTTATCGCTGGATCAAAATATAAATTTTCATTGTTTTACTGTATATAAACGGAATTACTGGCCCTCGTCTGTTCATATGTTCTGCCAATTTTAGTATGTTATCAATGGTACCATAAATAAAATACTTAATTGTTGATTGTACGGATCTTACGTATGGCTTCGTTTCATACCTGGTTTACCCTCTATTTGTATTTAGCCACTCAAATAAGCACGATTTCCTTTGCAATAGCACCTTGACTTCTTCCACAGTGAACCCAAAACGCTCTTTATGAAATACCACTCGGATTAAGGCATTTCACTTAATGATTCTACTATAAGAGTAGCAATCGATAATAGTCAACAGGAAACTTGCTAGGATCATCATGTCATCTTAAATCGTCTACATCTAAGGTATATCACATCATCCCCCATCTCTTCTTCCCCTTCCACCCCTTTCCCCCTTCTACACGCATTCACCTAATTCGCGTTTCTTGAGCAACGAAATTAATGACATCATGACCTTTCGATACGAAATTAATGACATCAATTATTCGTCATAATCATCATCAACGACAATTTGACTACTCTGACTTGCAGGAGTAAAAATTAAATTTTCCTAAATAATAAATTTGCCATTGATATTGAGCCATTCCTTAATAATTTAAAACTATGTATATATGCAAATTGAAATTGTAGACATTTTTGAAATTTTTGCGATTTATATTTAACTGAGTCTAAGTTTTATAGATAATTAGTAACATGAATATCGATAAATTAAATGGGTGTTAAAAATAAAATTACCGGCGAATTTCTTAATTCTTTTTAAAAGTATGTGTAACTAGTTTCGGGTGCTTAGTCGAAGGATCGACTCATGGGAACGGTAGCACAAAAAGTGTCATATGTTAATCACCGGTTGTTCTAGATGTATCACCTTTAACTAACCTTAAATATCGGTTTGAGTTTAGCAATTCGACTTTATTGCAATGATGGTCTTCCCCACATGACAATGCGGTAATCTTGCATAGTGTAAGACGTGGGAAAGCATATATCACCGGTTTGAATGCAATTGAACCTGTACTACTGCACGATTCGACAGACCATGATAATTTGATTGCGAATGGTAACAACCAGCAGCAACTACAATTTACATCTCTGAAGCAGGAATCAACTAACTCTGGACGAATTAGCTCCGTGGCGTTACTGACAGTCTGATTCTTGGTTTCGTCTTTTAAGGGTGGTTTTATTGAGACCCGCATATGATGATCCTTGTGGATACTCACGAATTTTTCCGCAATCACGCCAAGTTTACTTAACATTGTCTGGTCTTAGATTTTATTACTATAATTGTCGCAGTATTGTGAATAAAATAAACTAAATCAGATGTGATTTTTGTTGTGGTATGTGTATCTGTGACTTGTCTCAACGGCAGTATTTATAATACTTTAGTACATTTGAAAGCATACAAGGGTGGTGGCATATGCACGTATGTTAAATGTGAAATTTCCACCAAGGTTATTTTTATGAATGCAGTACACCTAAGCTAGAACTGTTGCTTGTGGAGGCTGTGATTAGTTACATTTTATTAATAATAGGCCCACTTATTTCCATAGCAATTTTCATTCTTTGCTCGATCTTATTGTAATGAATAACAGTTGTTGGAGATGACACCTAATAACTCCATGACTGTCGTAGCCGGAGGGGATACCCATCGATGGCCACCCTACAATCAAACGTCGGGCATTACGTTTTTAAATCAAACAGCAACATCGGACAACATGATTTTGGAACATCATCATCGGACAACACTGTTTCGCATCTGTCATTCATCCATGTGGGAAACCTCCTTCTTATCCTAGCCTTCAAACGAGAAACACGGCATGGATAACAAATATAAACATTTAATAAATATTTATCTTTGCATTAATCGAAATTTACATTTTACTTCAAATTTCGCATTTTCGCTCTAACATTTGTGGTCCTTCGAGCCGGATTTATCGGGTTTACCGGATTTATTAGATTTACCTTATAATCGTATTTGCCGTGCCCTTAACTGAGCAGTGAGGAAGGCGATCACGCGAGTCTCGGTATAATAAAATCTGCAGCGTACAGTACAGATCGAGGCCGTGTGCGGTGAAGAAGAACTCGAAGGATAGAAGGAAACCGCGGTCAAGTGGATGAATATTACCTCGTAGCAATTTCGAATTTGCACAACATAAAGAAACAGATAGCAATCACGATTGAGAACCCACTATCTCCCGTTACCATCTTTTATGTTGGAATGTAAACATTGAATAACTATGATATTTTTCAACCGATTGATTTGAAAACATGTCTTTGAAACGTCAATTCAGTACAATTTTAACCATGAATCGCTTCACTTTCACACCGAAACAACGCGCTGAAATAGTGACGCTGTACATTGAAAATAATTGTTCATATTTGTTCACTCAAGTGCATATGGTCGAAAATATCGAGGCCAACAAGCACCGTCTGACAACAGTATTTATCGTTTGATGTCGAATTTTGTTGAGCACGGAGCAGTGAGACATCGTCAACATACCGTTCATCAACGATCAAGACGTTCCAATGAACTGGTTGAAGCGGTCAGAGAGAGCGTTGCTCAGAACGCAAAAGTGTCGAATTGTCGCCGCGCTCAGCATTTTGCTTCATTGGAACCACTTTTCGGCGCATTTCGAAGGATGATTTGCATTTGTTTCCGTATAAAGTGCAATTAACACAAAGAAGAATAGACCGTCTACGTCGCTTGGAATACAGCCAAACCATTTCTCGAATGGTTGCCACTGAACCTGATTTTTGGAAGCAAATTTTGATGACTGACGAGGCCCATTCGCACCAAAACCATCATTGGTGGATATCAGTGAATGCTGGTTCATTATGTCTGCCCATAAATACATGAAAATGGTCTTGACGGTTACTGGTTTGATTAAGACCGTGCGACACGCCATACTATAAATCAAACAATTCAGTTTCTGCAACGAAAATTCCCTCCACGTCTGATGTCAAAAAGAGGCGACATTGACAGGCCTAGATCTCCATAATTTGAGCCTTTCGGATTTCTTTTTGTGGGGTTATTTGAAAAGCAAAGTGTATGCCAGAAAGCCTCAGACCATTGACGAGCTAGAGGCAAACATTCGTGCCGAATTCATCGCCTCACCGCCCTCATGCTCGAAAAGCTCATGGAAAACGCAGCAAAAAGGGCATATTTTGCTTTGGCCAATAAAGGCGGCCACTGATGCGGCAATTGATATATTGTGTTCAAAAACTAGCTCAAATAAATTGCAAAGGACCAAATTGAATAAAAATACCTCATATTTAGAAATCGGTTGTCTTTTTCAAAGTTATTCAATGTTTACATACCGACCTAAAAGATGATTACCCGTTTACCGAAAATTTATAACAATGTTTATAAAATTTAATTTAAAAAAACATAATTAAAATTGTGTGTAGATAAATATTTTTAGTGGTTGTGTAATAAAATTATTTGTTTTACGCGAGCGCTACATAAGCCGTGGCATAAACAATTATGTGCGAGTACAACTAATCAACAGCCGTCATGCCATATTCACGGAGCAATAGTATATGGGCCAACACTTGACCCTCAATGGTTATCATCGCGTCGAATTAAAACAACATTCAATAACGAATACATCGTGACACAAAACACAATGTTTTAGCAGGATGCAGCAGCAACAGTAGCACCTATGTACAACAACAGCAGCTATCACAAATGCAGCAAGGCTGCGAGCAATTATGTTTTTTTAATTATTTTATTATTTTGTTATTGTAAATAAATATGTTTAGTTGTTTTATTACCTTGGGCATGCAACTTTCTTCCTTCCTCTGCCACGAATAATTCATTCTGTGAACAACACCAACCAGTTCGCATTCGCTGCCCCAACTCCAATGATTCAGCGATGCGCATATTAAACAATATTTTTAACATTCATTGAAATGTTTGTTTATCACAGTGTATGTTATATTAACCTGTTATGATAACCAGTTCTTGAAAACTACAGTCCTTAACAATTGTAATATTACTCGAGTATGCAGCAAGTACTCGAGTAAATTTAAAATTTTGACCCAAAAATTAACTTAAACAAAAAAAAAAATTATTTGTTATTCGAAATGATATTTATTCTGTATTTGATTAACAGTTTGAGTCCCAGGGGGTATTGAAAAAACACTGAAAATACAATCTATTGAGAAAAACCTATGTACTATTTATATTAGAAGGAGCTGTCTGATGTACGTGCTTCAGTAAATCTGAGCGCGCGACTTCAACAATCGGTAACGCACCGACAGTTGCCGACATTGTTCGAAATGTGCTAGGTTTTCTCGACATAAAATCTCAACAGTGCGATCGCGCTGCTTGGGACTCAAACGATTAAAAAATATAAAAAATATCATTATTTCATTAAAAAGCAAAACACAACAAGCAACACAAAATCACAAAATTATTTGTGCATCGCAAGAAATTCTCTCATAACGGGAATCCCGATTGTTTTTAATGTGTAGACTACAATGTTACAGGTTATCCTTTTAAGCTCAAAACAGAACAAGAGCGAAGGCGACGAGCGAAATCGCCTGTCATATTACAAAACACCGAAAACATGTAATACAAATACAAACATCGACGCAGGCGACGACGATTTTTTCGTTGAAATAAATTTAGAGTCTCTTGAGACTAGGGAAAGTAATGAAAACGCAACCACCCAATAAACATTTCGCACAGAACTTCGTTCGAAAATCGGTACGAAAAAAACACACGGAACGTGGATTCCATTTGATTTTCATACGTAAAGGTTTGCGTTTTGCCTAAGAAAATGGGCAATTCTTTCCAATTGTATGGTTGTATTAGTAATGAGAAATATTCGGAATTTGTAGTGAATTTCCGTGCGAATGTCGTATATGTTTTGGTGAAAAAATTATGCTCAATTTAATACGAATTTCTGCAGGAAAGGCTATACTTCGTTATGTATACACATTTTTCGACTTTCTGCCTTATAATGGTACTCCTTTCTGTTTGACATTCGTACTCCTTTCGGTAAGAACATCTTACAGCTTGCTTGGTATATAATCTTAATATTTTCTGAAAGAAAACAGTGTTTATTTCTTTTCTAAAAAGTTTTTTGTATTTTTATTTTTAAAAATCTTTAAAATCACAATAAATGTCTATTTAAGTTTTTATTTAAAATTAAAAGTTAAATACATATAATAAATAGCCACCGCAAGTAAAATAATAATTAAAAATAATCCAATTTAAATTATATAACTAATAATATATGAATTCATGTACATATAACTAACTTAAAATTAAGGTACAACTATTTAGATTTTAATCTTTTCCTCTGCCGATCTTTGGCTAATTGGAACCATTTTTTGATGAAGCGGACCACTTCATCACGTGACACACATTGAAATTTTTTTTGTGCTGAGTCTTTAAAGAAAAATACCCTGAGTTATTTGTTAAGTTTGGATGTTTAGTTATTTGATTTCGTTTACCTATTAATAGTTTCAAAATTAAAAAGTTTTTGACGGGGATGTTGCCTTGTTGACCAAACCATGAAAAATGCGTTGCAACATCATCATGCAGTAAATTTTTTAAATTAGCCTTGAGGAATTTGCTCATATCGTGATTCTGATATGAATCAAATATGGTGGCCTAGAATTATTAACAAATTATTGTAATTTATAATTATTAGAAAGGTTTATCAATTATTTATGCCAACTGTTTTTCAATTGCCTCGTTATCTTTACACTTAATTTTGAGGTCTTGGAATTGTGTTGGTGTTCCACAAGGGCTATCAATCGGTATATTTTTAGCTTCATCGATTTTAGCAATGTTTCGATTTTTATGTTTTAACATCACCAGCTCTCTTAAAATTGTTTTCTGCGTAATTTGTATCGTAGTGGACAACTCTTTAATAATTTTTACATCCTCTTCAATATTTTTAATTCGTCGCTCCATATTGGCATGTGATGCTAGAACGAAAAGGATTTTAATTATAAATAAAAACGAACATTGTGTTCCTGGCTCCGTGTTTTTTGTTAAATTTCCGGTGATTGTTAGTTCAAACCAGTCTATCATAGATGATACTAACAAACCACGTCTGATGTTTAAATAAAATTTTCTAAATTATTATAATTTGGTTTATGGAGTCGTAGAGACATCCATCAATAACTAATATGAAATAACCATCAATTCATTTAGTAGGAAATTTAGAAAAAAATTAAGCACCAAGCTCATTCAATGTTTGAAATATTACTTTCTGGGTTATTGTTTTCAATGTTTGACTCATCAGATAAGTCAGAAGAATTTTCGAAATTATTTTTTTCTGTGGAGTGGGTATTTTTTTTTTATTTTTAAAAAAATTTTGATAGTCGAACTCTTCATCTGTCCAACAAAATGTATCGTTTGCTGTATTACTCGATTTTTGTGAAGGTTCATCTGCTATAAATATAAAAAGTTCAAAGCATTTTTTAATGTTTATTTTAAAGTGACCAACTATATTAAAATGTTACCTTTATTATCATCTGCCGGTATCGATCTCTTTAATGCAGTGCTGTTGTCTGGAATAATTAATAGTTTTATAAGATTAAACTTCAAATTAATATTAAAATAAAATATTTATTTAAAGTTTCTGCTTTTTTATTGACAAAATATTATTTTTAATGACATTCATTGATTTATATTTATAATAATATAAACATTTATATAATACCTGATTTTTTAAAGTGGAAAATATTTGGAGAATCGATTATTGTTGACATGTTTCTGATGAAATAAAGAAAATGTAATAAGGGTAGATAAGTTATGTACGAATTATTATTAAATGAGATAATTTTATATTGAATTAGATTGAGGCCATACTCCTCTACAGTTTCATCAAAAATTTCAATGAAAGTGCAATAAATATTTAAATTCGAAGACACAATTGGTGTCGTAAATAAACTATTTCCGTTTACTAACAATTGTCCAGCTACCAGTTTATCACATTTTTGTTTTTTTATTGAATGAATTTTAAATATTCTGTTATTAATATAACACAAGTTGTTTGGTGGCAGAATTGAAAATGTATATTTTTTGAATAATACTTCGCGGTATGATCCTTTTCCAGCTAATTTGTAATGCAGTGTAGCAAACGGTGTAATTTCGTGATTTTTAATAATGTTTAGTTCAGCTTTAAACAATCTGTTTTGTAACTGTTGCAATGGCTGTGGTTTATTTTTTATTAATATTTTTAAATGTCGTAAATGGTTCTCAAATTTAAAAGCACTATATGAGTTTACATTTCCAAATTTTAAAACATCATTAGAAATATGGATTAAATTGTGCACATTATACGATACTGAATGGTGTCCATAGTATTCAGGAAACTCTTTTACATATTTGTGAAGCATTTTAGATGCACATACATTATTTATTATGCATTCTTTATCATCTGACAAAATTCGGATCGCACAAAATAACAATAAGAAATGCTCGTATAAAGCCTCGGTAGTATTCGTTTTAAACAGGAAACCCCAGTGTAGCACAAAAATAAACGTAGTTCAGTTGCCTTCCATCTATCTAATTCTTTCAATGATCGTGGCTGTCTTGTAAACTCCTTTGTTATACTCTGTTTAATTGTCTGCATTCTGGTGTCAATTTCTTCAATTTGATAGTGAGACAATGAAAATGATTGTTTTTTAATAACCGTCCAGTATCTTAAAGTTTATCGCATGGCTCCATGGAGAACGCAGTGCATGTAGTCTACTGGAAATTGATCCACGCATCCCACATCAATTTTCTCCAATTCAATACTCTCCATTTTCTTATGGTGCAACGGATCAATCCTACATCGGAATCTAGCATCTGTTCGTAAAATACTATTTATTTCTGTATAAACTACTCTGCGGTTTATATATGTCCCTTTCACACTGCATTTAGTACAACCATGGTATCCACTGTGTCCTTTCACGTGTAATATAAATGTTTTGCGGGAGCGTCACAAATAAATGCTCGTAATACAACTTTATATAACATATTATTATGGATAATTCCGTTTAATGTGATGCTTTTCATTTCTTCGACAAATTCTCTTAGAAAGGAATCAGCACAATTTGGTTTGGCATATCCGTGGTAGGCCCCAATTAAACAAACTTCATCATATCCATTTATATTTGCCAATATAGGCCACAGCTGACTACTAGAGCTTTTGGCTGAAGGCAAACCAAAATGCGTATATAATCCATCGCCTAAAGAAATTAATTCGGGATTTTTTGGTGTTGATTTTAAAGTGCGACAGTCCTTTGGTAATGACGGATGATAATTTTTTAATATCATCAGCAATGAATTCATTGCATCGTTTGTCACATTATATTTTACACACCATTCCGCTAAATCGGTTTTTAAATTGGTATTGTTCCTGGCGCTGACAATTTCCGGCTCAGAGCTATCTACGCTAGAGCTTGTCGTTAAATTATCTTCATCAGATTCTTGCGCAACTGAAGCGCAGTATTGAATGTTGATAGCTACCAGTATCAAGGGTGGTGCCGGTTGTCGCTTTTTATGTATGGGTTCTTTTTTCGAACTAACAGCCAATGATAAGAGGCTATTCACTTCTCTGCTAACTTTTTTATACATATTGAATTAATATTTACCAAAAATTTATAGTAGTTACACCTTAAATAAAAAAAATAGGTAAACATTAATTAAAATGAATTTCACACATATTAAAAATTTAACAAAATAATAATATATAACATAATAATATATAACATAATATTTTAGTATTGCTGTTGGATGAGCTGCGAGTAATTTTGTTTTTAGGTTATGTTTAATTTTTGGTTATAAATTTTTAAAAGTGATTGTAGAACTTTGAGCAGTTTTTAAATTCTTGAAAGCATTCTCTTTTCGATTTTAGGTCAACAACATACAAAAATTAAATTAAATAAATGAAATGTATATTACAGAATCTCATATCTCTGTAGAATACTCATACGCATGTATTTCACATAAACGGGGGATTTCCCTAGACAACAAAATAACTAAAAATTATGACGAAATTGTGAATAATGTGTTCTCTAGTTATATTAAATTATAAACACTAACACTTCTCATGTAAAAACAACTGTAATTAAGATTATAACATTTTTTGTGTTATATTTTAGAACAATTATTTTCCTAAGGAATACCACGGTCCTTCACGCATTGCAATAATTTATATTTTTGTACCATATTATTTGTTATACATACTAAACAAATCAATTAATTGTTAACACAACAATTATTAATGTCACATATGGCACAATATATACATATATATGTATATATATAATCAAATTAAACACCAAACAATCAAAAATTTATTTATTTTATTTAATATGATGTTAAATATTATTTTACGTTTACCACCTAACTCATTTATTCTGAAATACTTATATGCAATTGGTATTGTATTAGTGTACATGAAGAAAACAAATTTTTTTTCTGTGTGAAAATCGTATGGAAATTTCCGACTCGGAATAAAATGTTTATTGGGCAGTGGCAAAAAATGAACCTTGCTTTAGATACATTCAGGACACTTTTTTCATTTTTAAATTGATAATTTTAATATTAACTGTAAATAAATTTATAATTTTTATATTTTAGTGCAATAAACAAACAATATTAAGCTTTCCAAGACCACTTTTCATAGATAATTCATAGAAAAACTTGACTAAGCTCTTTTTCGTAGTAATAAATTTTTGCGCGAGAGCACAGAGATACAAGTCTCAATTGACGATTGTTAAAGTTGGGAATGTGACATCTAACGCATTAAAAATAAGCTCATTGAGTCTTTTTTCCATGAAATTTTGAAACGGCATACCTTATGAAAATAAAAATTAACATACAAAACTATACCCTATAAGTTTCATTTTTTTGCCGTCAGATCCACGTGTAGTTGTCTATTTTTATCACCGCCAAAACAATGTTGCCAACTGTTTTCTTATACTTTTAAGTTGGTAATCATATAACTGTCATATTATTAACAATTTTTTTCAATCGATTTTTATTCGTTCTGGAACATTGTGATACATAAATAAATTAAAAATAGAAATATATAAAAAAGTATAAAAAATAGAGTGAACAACAAAACAACCGATTTTTAAAAATTAGATAATTTTACAAATTAAAATAATGTCGTTTGAGGAAAATTAGTCGAATTAATTCGTCAAAATTCAATTCTGTATGATTTCTCAAATGAAAATTATCGGAGAAAGGATAATTGCTATTAATCTCAAATCAACTGGTAAATAATTACAACATTATATATTGAAACAAATGTATGTACATCTATACGTAATTTTATTAAACGTATTTAAGAAAGTGCTTGCAAAAGAAAGGCCGCCGCAGCGAACCATCCGGTAGCCCTGCGCGATTAGCCAGATAATAACGAATATCGCAAAAAACTGCAACTATTATCAGGTGTAGGTAGATCTGGTGTAGGTAGATGATCAAGGAGAGTAAGTAGCAACCATCTGTAAAAGTTAAATTGTTTATATAATATTTTACTTTATTTACATTTTTAGAACGGTGGGAAATTTTGATAACTATCAAAGTAGTAGCAATTTTTTATTAAGTAAATATATATAGTAAGTTACATATAGTAAATTTTTTCCCACGTATCCATATCCGAGACCGTTTAACACATTTCTTCAGGCATGTATTTTCTTTCCTCTATGGATTGAGGTCTACATTTCGTCGGGCAGCCGATCCAAATCCCTCTTCTTTTGTCGAAGTATGTCCTCCACATAGCGTGTTAGCTGGTCCCATTTTTCTACCAGGATATTATCACTGATAGTATCGCTATTGCGTCATAGTTGCGTCCTCATTGTTTCCCATTTTTTGCATGCCATAAATGTGTGTTCAGCATCATCGATGACTCCGTCGTAACAATATATGCACTCAGCGGAGACTGACTTACCTATTTTATGCAGATAGGAACTAAAATACCTGTGTCCGCTAAGGAACTGGGTTAGGTAGTAGTTCGTTTCACCGTGCTTCCTGCTGATCCACCGACTTAAGGTTGGGATTAGCTTAACGATCCAGCGCCCTCTTGATTCCTGGGTCCATATGATTCTGTCCGCTTACGGAGAGTGCGTAATTTTTCCTCGCTTTTAATTTTCCTCCGCAAACCTTCGAACTTTCTTCTAAATATCGCTTGGGGTTCCTTAGCGAGGAGCTCGATCGGGATCACACCAGCAATTACCAGGGTTGCGGGTTCCGATACTGTTCTATATGCCGTCGCAATTTTGATGGCTGCCCTACGTTGCACTTGGGCCAATCGCTTGCGGTACATTTCCTTGGTCATCGGTTCTGCCCAGATTTCCGCACCGTACAACAGGATAGAATTGACTGTTGACATCAGCAGACGACGCTTACACGCTCTAGGCCCGCTCGTATTTGCCATCAGCCTGCTTAAAGATGCGGTACGTTTGGCTGCTTTGTCGGCGGCGTATTTTATTTGCTCCCAGAAGTTTAGCTTTCCGTCCTGCCAGATTCCCAGGTATTGCACAGCTTGCCTGCTTGTGATTTATTCTATGCCGACTTTGATTGGGATTGTTCTCTCCATCCTTCTTTGCGTAAGTATGATTATTTCAGTCTTGTGGAGTGCTAGGGCAAGATTATGCTCGGACATCCACTTATTTATTACACGCATCACCTGGTTCAATTTGATATGCACTCTCACAATGTCACGGGCTGCGACAAGTGCCGCCACATCGTCTGCGTAGGCGACCAATGATGTCTCGTCTGGCATAGATTCCCGAAGAAGCCCATCATATGCTGCGTTTCAGAGGTCAGGCCCCAGAACAGATCCTTGCGCCACTCCTGCTGTTACCTTTATTCTCCTTCTGTGGTGTCGTATAATAGTACGCGCTGTCGAAAATAGTCCTCCATTATCCGCATTAGATAGGGTGATATCCGAAAGTCGTGTTTCAAAGCATACAGCATGTCGCTCCATTTTGCAGAGTTAAACGCATTTTTTACATCCAGAGTCACTAACAGGACAATACGTCAGGAGTGATGATTTCTACTCTCTGCTCTTTGCATCCATTGTGGAGAGCTCCGGTCGAAATCCGAATTGCCTGGGAGAGAAATCTCTACCTTTTGCGGTTTCCGCTAATAATCTCGGTTTTATTAATTGCTCTAGCACCTTTCCTTCTGTGTCGAGCAGACACAGGGGGCGATAGGAAGAAGATAGGATCTATTCCTCCTTTTCCTTTGTTGACGAGTACCAGGCGCGCAACTTTCCAGCAGCTGGTGAAGATTCTTCCTTTTAAGCATGCGTTGAACATATTTAACAGCATGTCAGAGTTTTGCATGTGAACAGATTTTAATACCTTGGCCGGTATTCCGTCAGGGCCTGGGGCTTTCCTATTCTTCATATTTTTAATGGCCGCTTCTAGCTCCTGGTTTGAGAATAGTGGCACCTCGGCTATGCTTTCTGTTTGTTCTTCAGCTCGTTCCGGGTGATTTGGAAACAGGCCTTTGACTATTAACACCATAGTTTGGGCATCCACGATAGCACTTGGCTTCTGAGCTCAGAGTTTTTTCACCACTATCTTATATCCAAGGCCCCAAGGATCAATCCCAATGTCGTCGATTAATTTCCTCCAGCAGTGAGCCTTACTGCAGTTGATGGCTTGTCGTAAATGCCTTCTTCTCTCTTTATGTTCCAGGGATCGCAAAACTGCCTCATCAGTGGTCCTCGCTCGGTGCATGGCTCGCCTTGCGCGTAGGCAGCTTTTCCTAAGTTCTTCTATCTCTGCTGTCCAGCAAAAACTGCTCTTTTATTGTATCTCGGTTGCCCTTTCGGCATAGAAGAGTTGCACGATTTTTGATTGATTCCATGGTGTTCTTTACGAGTAGTTCCACCTCTTCTGTTCCGTTTCCGCTAGTGTGTCGAAACCTGGCCAAGGTATTTGCGAAAGCCTCCACATTCATGGCCTCCATTTTCCATCGGGGTATTGCGCTATTGCGTGCAATCGCGATAATCGAATTATCCTCAATCTGAAAAGTGATGTACTGATGGTCGCTGGCCGCATAGTTCTCTAGAACTCTCCCGCCTTGGATTTTTGGGGCTAAGTGTTCCGTCGCGAAAGTTACATCAGGACTGGTCTCTGTGTACCCCAAGGACTCTGTGTCCCACAAGGATTCCTGTTCTGGAGGCCATTTCCAGGATATACCTCCCTCTTGAGTTAAAACTCGTCATACCCCACTCTAGTGCCAGTGTGCTAAAATCTCCGGCTACAACAGCCTCTTCTCTGCGTTTCGTATAGCGTCTTCCAGGCGGTCGATCTTTTCGCGAAAATCTGCTATACATTCGTTCGGTGAGAAGTAGCAGTTGAAGAAGTATATATTCTTCCACTTGACCCATACGAATCCGTGATTTGCCCCGTGCTCAGTTATTGTCATGACGTTTGGCTCTGCAATCATAATGGCAGCTGTGCCAAGCTTATCAGCATACCAGTGTTGCGAGTCGCTATTCACATATTGCTCGCTTATGAGAACAATATGGGTCCCCTTTTCCTTTATTATCTGGTGCAAGATGTCGCTTGCTACCTTACTTCTATGCATGTTCGCCTGTAGGACATGAATAATTGGTTGCATGCTTTTGCTTTTGGCAGTGCATCCCTGAACGCCCGGCATTTCCCGGAACCTGCTCTGTGCGCGTGTTCCCAGATTACACAGAATTCGGCGTTCGAGCAACCCTTGGCTAGAAGCCGTGACGTGCTTTTCGTAAGACAGTCTAGTCCTAGGATCTCGAGGCAGGTTCGGGGCATCAGGCTTTTGACCAGCCCCGATTCTCCAACCACTTCGTTCAGAGCATTGTTCAGCTGTTCCGGATCCATTGTCCTTTTACTAAGCTCGAGCAGAACGCTGCTCTCCTTCGTTTGCCGTATGGATCAAATTTTGGCACCGACTGTCTCAGGGTTTATTTTCTCCCTTATCGTTTTTAATACGCTAGCATACGTTTGACCCTCCGTAGGTTTGATGGAGATTGCCTTTGATTTATGCCTGTGGATTCTCTTTTACGTTTTCCGTTTCACCAGATTGCGTAGTGCTTTCCGGTTGCTTCCTTCGTTTATCCCTCCTGTTTTTGGAAACAGTCCTCCAAGGTGTATCCTTGGCTACCTCATTTATTTCGGCATTTAGATTCATACGAATCAGGAGTATTGTCGTTGGCCTACCTCTTTTTCCCCGTTTCTCCTTCAGCGGGACTAGATGCAGTTCGCTTATTTTTGCCTGTATTTGGTGGTGATGTCTGCGTGTGTTGTGTTTGTCGCAGCCTTTCAGCCCTTTTCCAAGCCTGTCGCTGATTTAGGATTACACTCAGGGACTCTTCCAGGTACATGATTCCATTTTTGACGGACATCCCAATGTTCTTCTGCGTCTCAGTTGCACTCTGCATCTCATTTAGGATTTTGAAGCATTCCGAAATTTCGCCTCTTCGGTACACCTCGACACCTCCATGTGCTCCTCTATTGGCGGATTGTCCTTTGTGTGTGCATGGTTTGCCGGTGCTTTTGGCCTGTCGTTTTCTGCTGGAGTACCAGCCGTTTTTGCCACTGATGGCTTACTTTACGTCGGAGGTGGTGTTCGTCGGGGAACCTTTCTCTTACCAAAGATAGTTTGTTCCTGGTTTGGAACCGTTTGATCCCTTCCAGTAGCGTCCGAGAGCGTAGCAGTCTGGTTGCCTACTGCAAAACTCACCTGAAGTGTCAAGTTGCTCCCCCCAGAATCCGTGGGGCTGCTCGAAAAATCGGGGTGGGATTCAGAACGTGTAGTGTTCCTACCCACCTGGGGTAAATTGTTGTTAGTGCTCGACAATTCCATACTTTGAGTTGATAGTTTTAGGTCGGCCCCGGGTATTTGATTTCCCCGGTACCTGCCATATCTGGCGGGCTTTCCCCTATCCGCCACCCGGGGAGGCGCCCGATGGGGGACTAGCCAAATCCCGCACGGGAAAGTTGTTACGACTGTATGGTCGCAACGACGATTTTTGTGTTATTTTATTCACCCCGGTTGTTGTGTTCGTTTCGCCCATCTTCTCTTATGTTTTTATTCACCTCTGTGTTTGTCTGTTAAATTGTGCGCTGAACGCACCCGCGACTTTTGTTTTGTTCCCCATCGTGTGGTGGCGCAGAGGTGAAGAGAGGACGAGAAAGAGAGAGCAGTGCGCATCGAGTGTGTGCAAAGTAAAACGTTTTGGAAAAAATGTTTTTTCTTATATGTCTCTCTTTTGTACCAACGAAAATTTGATATAAAGGAGAGACAGAGAAGAGAGATTCATTTCTTCTAGAACGTTTTACGAGTTGTGCGGTGCTCGAATTTTTTTTTTTATGATGACATTCGAGTTTGTGATTTTTTATAGAAAGGTCAAGTGTTTGAGTTTGATCAAAATAGTCTAGTTTTTGGTAGTTTTTTTTAAATTCTTTTTCTAAAATTATATTGTGAGATGATAAATTGTTGTGTTGCTCAAATATAATAATAATAATAATATAGTAAATAATTATAAATACACAAATACATTGTAATGTGGAAAGTAATAAAAGAAAATTAATCATGTAGTTTCGTATAAATTTTCGTGTTTTGTGATTGATGAAATTACGTCCAACTGTAAAATACAGAAGCCATAGAAGAAATTAAGATGTGGTACAAAGCCTGTTTAGTTTTCATGACAAAATGAAGTAAAAGTGCTAACGGAATTTATATTTCCCGCTAAGTTTATTTAAAAAAAAAAAAAAAAAAAATTTTATTAATCAACGAGTAGCGACTGTCGCTTAAAAATTAAAAACCATATTAATATAACAGAGCGGTCCATACAAAATCTGTGTTTGGTTTTTTTTGAAAAAAAAAGTTGTTTGTGAAGGGTGACCTACGTACTGTGGTCGAATTAGAAAATAAAAATAATTCAATTAAAATAACTTAAATATTTCTGTTTTTGGCTGCATTAATTGTGGTTGAGTCGTAGCCAGTGACCTTTATAGTGAAAAGGGGTGTATCGCAACGTCCAACCAGATTATTTTGTGGGTGGCCCGGTGAGGTCATTCATCTGGATTTGCAGTTAAGGCAGAAAACGCACGACTATTTACACATAGGTGGCCAGGTGAGGCCACCCCATTTTATTTTGCGGATCGAGGAGACTCCGCTCAAAGCGAGACAACGCCCAACAATTAATTTCGGTGGTCTGCCGCAACGACGGGTAGCCGACCAACCGGTTGCCCGACTTAAGTTTTTGGTATCGGGGAAAGGCCCCGCAACGCCCATTTTATTTTGGCGGCCAGTCGAGGCCGAAGTAGTTAACGGCACATCAAGCCGCAACGGTCCGGGGGACAGGAGTCCTTTGTGGCATGACGGCCGCGCAAGGCCGCAACCCATTTTTCTATAGGGGAGAGGCCCCAACACGGTAACGGCCGCGCAAGGCCGCAACAATTAGTTTTTTTAAATTAATTAATTAAGGTACGATTTTTTTTGGTTTATTTTATTTTATATTTCTTTTACATTATTTTTTTTTCTTAAATTTTATTTAATTTAAATTTTTGGATTTTGTAATCGAGCGCCGCACAGCGGGTGCACGCTCGATCCGCATTGCTTTCTCTCTCTCTCTCTCTCGTTCTCTCTTGTCGTGGTGCGGGTGGAGGGGGAAGTTGTTTCGCTATGTTTTTTGTTTGTCCTTTTTTTTTAAAAAAAAAAAAAAAATAAAATGAATTATTAAAATTTTTTTGGTGTGGTATGATGGGAGCGGAGACTCTCTCTGTGTCGGTTTAGTGTTTGCGGTCCCTTGGTGCCCGCATCCAATTCCGTAACCAGGGCTTGGCCCCGTTTGAATTCGGATGGATGCGTGCACCAAGGCACCTCTACCGTTATTATTATTATTTTTATTTCTTTTGATTATCTGCTGTTCGTTCCTCAGGTTCCGGCCGACGAATTTCGGCGGAACTCGGTTTTATTATTATTTGCGTTCCCCTAACTATCTGTATGATCGCGGTGTAAGCCAGGAGCGTCATGCAAGCCTCAAACCCCACGACCTTAGCACTTCTCCCTGAGAACGTAGCCGGCAAAAATCACCATGGAGGCCTCTGCATGCGCTTAGTGAAATCTGCAGGTTGGTAGTAGCCAGCCTGTAACAAAGTAGTAGCAATACCAATAACAGTTACGACAATAATGCTTTTGTATAACAATTAGGTTGTGATAATTCTTTGATCAATATTACAACGCCAGCGAATAAAAAGAAGTCTGTTTCGGGTAAAGACCAAATCCATAATGATTTTTCCAATTTTTTGAATACGGCATCTAAGGCTATCAGCGAAATTGATAAAGCGCCAACTTAAGTGACCACTTCCACCTCAACACGATTTTCATCGCTTTAAAAATTGAAAATGCCAACTTACCGTCAGATGTGTTGAACGAACTGGAAATAGAAGTTACAAATTTAGCATATAAAAGATTACGCAAACATAAACGAAATTCGTAATGCTTTTAATTAAACTTATTATTTTTTATTTTTGTTGTATAGTTTTAGTATATTTGAATTAATTTTAAATTTTGTGATAAAATATGACTCCATTTAATTTGATATATAAAATAAATTAATTTTGATATTTTACATAAAATAAATTTTTTGAATTCAATAAACGGTTTTTATTCAGTTGTATGTACACTAAATAACATTCGAGCTCAATGAGATTCTTATACATTTAAAAGAATATACATAAGCTCTATATTGATGCAACGATAATAAACATCAACGATTCCATTATGTTGCAGGAACTATTTTAATACATCTCTACACTCGAAAGCTTCACGGGTTGAACGATTCCCATTAAAAATTCGACGCTGTTGTAGTGTCTCACCCTCGTCACGCCAGGCTCCGGAACATCAGTACAATTTAGCGAATTATCTACATAATCGTCTAGACACCTTACTTTTTTGAAGCAGTAAAAAATTTTGCAACATTAGTAGCCAGCACAACTTTTTGTGCATTTTTTGGATGCATATTAATTGTCGTTCCTAGTATGCGCTACCTATTTGCTAACATACCAAAAGTGTTTTCAATACAAATTTTAGCACGTGATAACCTTTTATTAAAAAGTTGCTTATTTGATGAAAGGCACCTTCCTGGATAAGGGGCGCATTAGGATTTTCTTCAAAGGAAATGCAGCATCACCCACAAAATAAAATGGAACGTCTATTGTGAAATTTGGTAGCATTTTACTTATTGGAATATCCTTTATACCATTTTTCAATTGTTTTCCAAAACCACTATTTTGGAAAACTCCAGAATCACTTTGGCTACCGTAAGCTCCAACATCTACAGCTGTAAAGCAATAATTGCTCTCACATACAACTAACAGAACGATGCTATGTTGGCCTTTATAGTTAAAATATAACGATCCGGCCTTTGGTGGGCATCGGATATTAATATGTTTGCCGTCGATAGAACCCAAGCAATTCGGCATACTAATTTTGGCCTCAAAATTATGGGCCATTTTCAACCACTCTGCATTGTTTGGCTTTGACATATAAGTTAAATTTCTCAGGTTCACTTTTATTAAAAAAAATCAATTTATGATTTTAAATTTTTCTTTTCTTTTATTTTTTATTTATTTATAAATTTATTTATTTGTTTATTACACTTTCGTTATTACTTAATATTTTAATCTTAAACACTTTTCTTTATTTACTTTGAATTAAAACTTTACTTTTACAATATTTTATTTATTATGAACTTAACTTCTAAATTTCTGGATTACAACTAACTTAAACTTAATTTCTTATTCTATACGAGTCATACACTTCTACAAGGAATGTGCTTGCTTGCGAAACGTGCGATGCAAGGTGCGCGTGTTATTTTATTGGGTCATATTGCGAGCATAGCAATATGATTCCTTGCATGAATGTAGAGACCTAGTTTTAGATGTGATAACTTATATACACCATTAAGATCCCACAACGCGTCAAATGTATCCAATATAAACTCGCGCACGGTCGATGCACCCAACTTGAAACTCCATGCCAGCATCTGAATAGAGCAACCATGAGCAAGATACCTAAAAGAAAATCGATTTCGCTTACATACTTTTTTACTATTAACTTATTTTTACTGTGTTATAATTTCGTACATCAGTGTTACAGCCAATGTAGTTTCAACGCTAAATAAAAACAAAAAATTAAGGCCAGCTTGAAAAATGTGCAAGGGACAGGGCGAAAACGAGGTTCAACCCCAAGAGAAGATAAAATAATAGTGAATCTTCTAAAACGCAACCCACAGGAAAAAATCAAAAAAATTCAGAAAGGAATAAATCGAGAATTCAAAATCTCTCAGATGACTGTACGAAGACGACTACATGAGGTAAATGTCAAATTCTACACTATTCAAAAAAAGTCGATCATAAGCCATACTAATAAGAGGAAGCCACTTAAATTTGCACACACCTACCAGGCAAAACCCGACTCACGAAAAAAAAATCGCGCCGTTATTATGCCAACTCGCCATAGTGGTGGCGGTAAAATAATGGTATGGAGATGTTTATGCTATACAATGGCGTTGGTAATCTTATAATGCAACCTCAAAAGGTAACTTCAAGTACGTACTTGGAACTGTTGAATGAGCACGTATTATTTTCCGGATGTGAATCAATCGGCAACCATTTTAGATATATTGCAGCAAGACAACGCTCCAATTCACGACGAAAGTAAAATCATCACGAAGTTTGTAAGAGATTTGGATCAGCAAACACTTGATTGGTCACCGCAAAGTCTGGATTTAAATCCAATTGAGAATATATGGAATTTTTAAAAAAATGGCGGTATAAATTGGAAGGCAGCGAAATGAAACTTTTGTTGCAGTGAAAAATATCTGGGATCAAATTCCAACACAAATGCTAGAAAATATCGTGAATAACATTCCACAGCGTCTTCATGAAGTGATTGCAAACAATGGTGGGAATACTTCATATTGACTTAATTTTAGTTTTTTTTATCAAATACAGAATAAATGTTATTTGGAATAACAAATAAATTAATTTTTAAGAATTTTGTAATTATACGTACTTTTAATTTCAGGATTTCAAATTTTCGGGATTTTTTGACACTTTTCAGTATGAAAATAAAAACCATCAGCCGCCCTTAAGCTGGAGAACAAATGCTGATATGGTATTGGGTTTAGGGCGGAAATGACTTTCCTAGACATGTATTGTCCTTGACTATAAACAGAATTTCCTCTGCTTCTCTCCACTACACCGCCTTATTCATTTAGCGTTACCCGGGGCATCGCCTTTTAGTTTTAATTGGGTGCCAGGCGGAGTTTTAAGAATGGCTCCTTGTAACTGTTAGAGCTCCCGACGTGCGACTCTTCAAGTAAAGGTTGATTGCTGCCCTAATTTTATGAATTTTATAGTCCAACGATTAATAAATTTGTGCTTTGCTTCCTCAGCTCGAGGTTTAGGCTTCACCGTAAACCTATATGCATTGACCGTTAATCTTGTTACATTTCCTGGCGTAACGAATAATTGTATTTTCACCTTTAGTTCTGTAGAACACTTACCATGCCATTGCGCAACAACAACATTGAGTTCTGCAACTTCCTTGCGGTAATGTAGGCTCTTTTGTAACTTTGGAGTTGCGTATTATTCGGAAGCCGTTGTATTGTTGTTAACATCAAGCGGACGAATTGAGTCACAAAAGGGTATTCCTTGTGACTTCTTTTACGCGTGAATATTTATTGTTTTTTTAGGGGGGGGGGGGGGGAGAGGGGGAGGGGGGAAGTGAAGTGGGGGCTTTTATAAAATTTTAATATTCCAATTATAAAACTTTTTTTTTGTTCGTAAAATTTAAAAACATGAAGTAGTAGTAATTTAACCAATAATAGCCTCCCTGATGATCCGGGTGAAAGACCCCATAGTCAAATATTGTACTCAAACCGGAATTAAGCGAAGTGACCACTCCCAACCAATTACCGATTTGTTTAGGAGTAGATTCCTCCTCGGTGAATGGTATAGGGTTAACAGTGCCTGCCACCAAATCATTGATGAATAACAAAGTCAGTAACAAAACATATCTCTGTGTGACTCGAGCATTTAGGGAATGTGTCGTTGATGACCTCCTGATTAGCACAACGTTGATCTTTCGGTCTTTGAGAAAGCTTTTCATCCACTTGATAGTCATCGTTTCCAATCAATATGCTACAAGCTTACGAATTAGATTTTAAAGCCAAACCTTGTCAAAAGCCTTCGACATAAGTTAAAAAATCGGTTGTGGAACGGCATTCGTTCTGTACTGTTTATCTGAAATTATTTTCACAAGAAGAGTCCAAGCCTTCTAAGTGTTTTCTAGTCAAATATGCCAGCAGTAATTCTTAGACATCTCTAAGACATTTTTTAATTAGTCTTTATAAAAGCCACCTCCCAACTTTTTTAATGGAATAACACGTTCCAATTTAGGTAGGCCTCAGGGAAATTTGTCAGATAAACTAACAATCGTATATTGGTGACACTGCTTGTTTTTTTAATACATGAGTAAAAATAAACTTGCGCGTAAATTTCAAATCCACACTGTGTTAAACACTCTACAACAGTACCAACCACAAGATCAGAAATCCACTAGAGTAGAGTGTGTGGTTTAGACACGTTCTTCGCTATACCGGACCACCAAGACCGTGACGTCGTCACCAACGATTTTATCAATTTAAGAATCTCATGCGCGGATTTTAATGAATGAAAACGAGTACAACTGTGTTACGTGTTACACGTAGACGCATATGGGGATGGTGTAGCGTTGAAATATTATGGAAATCGGAACATAATTTTTATTGAATGAGGTGTGATATAACAAATAGCATATGAAAGAAACTGTTTTCAACTTTTTGTATTTGTTGATTATCGAATACTGCACACACATGCACATACATGTAAATAGATAGTAAATTGAGTGGTTTTTAATCGAAATATGGTAATAAAATTATTTACAGGAAGTATAAATACATTTTTGGAATTGGAGGACTGGATTTTCGTGTTTCTTGTTTGGTGGGGTATTTACACCAGTTATATAAGCAATAACCGCAATGTTTAACATTGGGCCAATTTAACGCGTGGTATATTAGCAACCTTAACACTCGTTGTAATATTCATTTATAGTTTTATTTACATCTCAATAAACTTTCTAAGTGAAATCTTAAATTGAAATGTAAATACTCTGTTTAATTTTTTTTTCTTGATTACAAACAAAATTTGATATCCGGGGCGACCAATTTTTCACCGTACTTTTACGAAATAAACTGTTACGTTATCGTAGGGTCACGCTTATATGATATACCGGTTTAGAAACATGTATTCATATACTCAAATACATTGATTGATTTTAAATTTGAAAATTTAACAAACCACAGCGAACACTGCACTTTCAAATCATTCCCATTCATTTCGAGTGTGTACATCCACAAATGTAAACGAACCTTGTGCAACCCAAACATAATTGTTATTTCAACAATGTTTTACCTATTACTTCTTATACGAGTAGTATCATAACATATAATACGTCTACGGTCTTATTGCATGTTGTTTGATCAAGAAAATAGCAGGGCACATAAAAATAAAAAAGCAAATTGAATTAAGATTAGAGTCAAATGTCTTGTCTAGGTTGAACTTTTTTAATATATATATAAATCGTAAAGTTCAGAGACTGCATGGTAGAAAAGCTTTGAGAAATAATATTTTATAAAACTGAAAGTGAAATTATGAAGTTTACTATTTTACCGTTAAATGGTGTAATGCAAAATATTAGATGTACATATTTACACAATTTAATAGAATGGCTTTTATTTCCAAAAATTGATTTGAACTAAATTTTGATGTCTGGTTTGGTTAATACTTTGTTTAATGTCTTATTTATGTTGATGAATTTGAATTACTATATATTGTATATACACGAACATGTATAAGAGGTTGGTCATAAGGCGTGTACGTTACACCCAGTTATTAAGTCGTATACAATAAAAAATTTATTTATTTGTAATTATTGTTTTAATTATTACTTTTTGGGTTCATTGTTTCAAAATAAACTTCTTATCTGTATACTTACTTACATACTTTTACTAACTGGACGTTCAATAGAGACTTACAACAACTCTCAAGTCTTCGCATTAACTGCCGCATCATTTTAAATCGTTATTTGACTAACTAAACTCTGATTTTTTAAATTTGGGTAATTTTTTAAAATTATTCAGTCTTCATCTCCTTATGAAACAAAAATTACCACGACGATAAAAAGATAAATGGATACAGGTACGGTAAAAATAAAACAAAAACCAGGTTGTTCAAGTGCACACAACAAATTTGGGAAAACTATACGAGAAAGAATTTGGAGAAATCTTGTGGTTCATATGAACATTTAGCTGTTAGTCTAAACCTGGAACCTTTATCAAAATATCGCATGCTCATCAAAAATGTGTACTTAAAAGTCTAAAAAACAAAAAATTTGAGGATTAACTGACCCTCAAAAGAAAGTTATTATCGCAAAATCTACATAAATATTTTCTCTCTAGGCACGATGGTGATGAATTTCAGATGATAATATGTTCATATTACAAGACCCTCATAACAAACAGAATGATCGTATAATGCTAGTGTCATTAAGAAGCATTCTACCAAATAAATTAGCCGTGCAAAGGTTTCCTAATAATACTTAATAAACACATTTTAATTAATCACTTGTTTTTTGTTTCGCAGAATATTTTCAATATTTTTCAAAAAGTTTAAAAAATCACTCGATCGATTTCGACTTGTTAGGTCATCATCAGGAGTATCTACTGATGTAGAGTAGTAGATACTCCTGATAATGACCTAACAAGTCGAAATCGATCGAGTGATTTTTTAAACTTTTTGAAAAATATTCAAAATATTCTGTGAAACAAAAAACAAGTGATTAATTAAAATGTGTTTATTAAGTATAAGTGTGTTTCGCCAAGTGCCTACGGCAAATAGCGTAAAAAGTATGTTTCCTAATAATCTTTTATGAAGCATGTCAAATTCAACACCGAGTACTAAACTGAAAATTTTACTGTTTGCAGCAAGATAGTACTCCTTGATATAAAAGAAAACTAACTCAAGTGTGGTGCCATGTCAATTATCTGGTTTTATACCAACGGTAGAATGGTCTGCTGCACTTCGGACTTAAACCCTTTGATTTCTATATATGGAGATATATGCTTGGAAAAATTGGAGATATAATAAATTTGAATTTGTGTTCATTTAAAAATATATCAATGGGATTCTCATTGATTATAGAAAAACGAGTCAATATTTTAATTAAGTTTCTTCATTCAAAATTAACCAATCTACAATAATTGAAAACATATTTCAAATACATGAAACGACACATGGGTGCAGCAAACCAAACCACAATTTATAACTTTATATATTAAGTTTTACCAACTATACATTTGGTGTATACGTAGTAACCGGTAATTGTGCATAATCACCGGATTTACTACTTTAACCGTGACATACACACAAATCAAACAATCAATGCCTATGTTTTTTATACGGCCGTATCACAATATATGAACTTTGTAGGGATGCAGGCCCAAAAAACGTAAACACGAGGAAACTTTCATACAAATGTTATGAAAATTCTCTTTTGTAAAAATTTTATTTCACTTTATTTATTTTTATATCTCGCAAATTTGGCAGACAAATAAATTGTACCTCCTGAGCGCGAACTTTGTTTATTTATCTTTAATTTTGATCAATTGTTTTACATTTTTATCGTAATTTTCATTCAAAGTTTTAGCATTTTCCACCATGATGTCTTTAATTTGATAATTGTCGTATAAAATACAGAAAACCCTCGATGAACACGATTAATTGGGTCCGTGTTCTTTGAAACCGTGCTGTTCTTAGTTCTAGGCTACAAAACACGGGAGTGTGAAAAAAAACGTTACTTTTGAATTTTTTTTTTTTTGTTATTAACTTTGCTTTATATTTTATATGACGATCGTCAAATTAAGGACACCACCAAACAAACTTAAAACTGAAAAACAATTGATCACAATTAAACAGAAATAAACGAAGTTAACGAAGGAAATCTATCGAATGTACTATCGATTGTTTTACACTATCGAGAAGCAATCAATTATTTCACGTATTATCGACTGTCGATTTGTTTTTTCAAATTTATTTTATTTTATTTATTATTGCTTGAGTTTCGTTTTCATAAATATGTTGGTTGTAAATTTATTCATAGGTTACCTTTTTTCTTATTGGCTCGATGGGAATATCATTGCTGATCGTACAATTATTTTTAAAATATTAATATGGTAGCCTAATGCTAGAAACAGATGTGCGGAAAAACGCTTGTGGATACGCAGGCGGAGACGTAAGTCAAAATACATGCGCGGACTGTTTGATGTGACGTTTTTACTTTTTTAGGCCACCTATCGGCAATCTATTGAATTGCATGATTTTTTTATCCTGTAAACTCCTGATTTTTATAATTAACCCATTAGTGAAAAAAGTGTTTTTCTTATTTAATACAATTATTTAGTTGTCCTTGTCCTGAGGGCCTACTATTGCTTTCGAACGTTTTCGTTGACTACGCGCTACCAATTTTTTTGTACTACTGGAATTCATTGTTTGTATTTCTGTTTATTTATTTCATTTAATTTATGTTAATATTTTTATTTATTTCAAAAAAAAAACTAATCAACGTTTTTTTTATTACTATTGATCAATTTTTTCACTGATGTGATTGTTGGATTATTTACTTTTACAGAATGTTCTTTTTTACAGTATGTTCTTTTTTCAGCTAATACAAAACTGTTTTCCATTTATGTAATTTTAGCAAAATCCGTTATACATTTCATATTTGCAAAAAAAAATTTAAAAAAATTAGTTTCAAGAAAAAATGCATGTAGGGTACCCGGGTGGGTACCTCAGTCACTCAAATTAAGATATTTTTTTCTTCACTCACATCTAAGGTTAAGATAGTTTTCATATAAAATTCAGCTTGTGCAAGAATTTAAACCAACCGATTTTGCCATTTCGCTACGCGGAAAAGTTGAAGAAAATCCCGATTTCTTTCACAAATTATTAATGAGCGATGTAGCACATTTTCAATTAAATAGCTTCGTAAACCAGCAAAACTATAGCTTTTGAGCAACAAAAAATCCAAGATAAATTCATTAGCGACAATGAAACCCACTTAAGCGTATTGTTTGATGCGGAGTATCGTTTGAAAAGATGTTTGGCCCATATTTCTCCGAAAATGAAGTCGACGCAATAATTACCGTCAATGGTGCTCAATACCCGAAGATGTTGGAAATTTTTTTAAGGCCTGTTGTAAAAAATGTTTCCTATAAGATAAAGCTACATACCTTAGAACACAAAATGGCTCTATTACGAGACACCTTTGGCGTGTTCGCCAGATTAATTCGCTTGCGACTCTTTTCTTTGGACTTATTTGACAGAAAGAGTATACACGTTAATAAACGAGTGACGATTACTAAAACCCAACATCCGCTACGAAATCCTGGCTATAACATTTTTCATGTTCAAGTAAAAAAATTTTTTTTTTTTTTTATTTATTTATTTATACAATATTACAACTGATTCAGAAGATCATCTAGTAATTTATCTTTCTTAAATTAAGTTCTCGGATTAAGATGAGTAACCTATTGGTTACTCATTTTATAATACTTTCTTCTAAAACAAACTGCCCAGCTCAAGCGGTTTCTGCCTTTGGAGTCTCCTCACTCCGCTAGTGGTGTCCAACATACGACGGATATCTGCATTTTCGTGTAGAGATAAGCGCTGTACGTGTTTCCTTGCATGGTTCTTTATTTCATCGGTGACGTATTCCATCTTCAAGTCTCTATGGATGTTGTCATTCCTAATGTACCATGGGGCGTTCACAATCCCTCGTATCACTTTATTTTGGAAGCATTGTATCATTTGTACATTGGTTTTCTTGGCACAACCCCAAAGTTGGATACCATAGGTCCATACTGGTTTTAGCATTTGCCTGTATAGAAGCAATTTGTTGTGTATTGAGAGCTCAGAATTTCTACCCATGAGCCAGTACATTTTTCTATATTTGATGTTTAACTCTTCTTTTTTCTTCTTGATGTGTTCTTTCCATCTTAACTTAGCATCGAGGGTCATGCCTAGGTATTTAGCTGTATTTGCATATGGAATTTGGTTTGAGTTTAGAACCACGGGAATACAGTTTACATTTTGATTTGTAAAGTTGACGTGTACTGATTTGGCTTCATTTAATGAGATACGCCATTTTTTAGTCCAGTTGCTCACCGTGTTAACTGCACTTTGAAGTTTGCTTGTTGCTTCCGAAATATCTTTTCCAACGGCTAGAATAGCTGTATCGTCTGCAAATGTTGCTACTGTGGTACCTTCAATATTCGGTAAGTCTCTCGTATAAAGAATAAACAGAATAGGTCCAAGTACGCTACCTTGTGGTATACCTGCTGATATTCTTTTTATTTCAGAGTACTCATTTTCAAATTTGACTCTAAAGTGTCGATCAGCTATGTACGATTTCAGAATTTGATAAAATTGCTTAGGCAGGTCTCGATGCAGTTTAAATTCAAGCCCTTGGTGCCAAACTTTGTCGAAAGCTTGAGCTACATCTAAGAAAATACTGGAGCATATTTTCTTATTCTCGAGTGCATCCTCAATGACATCCGTTATTCTGTGAACTTGTTCAACTGTAGAGTGATTTTCTCTAAACCCAAATTGGTGTGGTGGAATTAGGCATCTCTTTTCTATTATAGGTTTGAGTCTTTTCAGCAACAGTTTTTCAAATATTTTTGATATGACGGGAAGTAGTGATATCGGTCTATATGATTTTTTATCGTTTCCTGGTTTACCTGGTTTAGGAATCATTATTACTTCGGCCACCTTCCATTGCCGTGGAACATATTTCAGTCTGAAAGCTGCATTAATTATTTGATTTAATTTACGCAAACCTTTCTCGGGAATGGCTTTCATAATTTGCCCAGTTATTAAATCATAACCTGGAGCTTTTCTGATACTTAAATTACTATTGATTTCAGTTTTAAGCTCCAATAAAGTCACATGCCTTATGTCAAGATCATCTGCTTTGTTTACGACTGTTGTATTTTCATTTGCTGTTTGTCTCGGCAACGGTTGGAAAGTCTCTTCTAAATAAGCAGCAAATAGAGAAACTTTCTGCTTGTCACTTTTAGCCCATGATCCGTCATCGCATTTGATAGGCGGCACATGCATTTTGGATCTTTTTAGTCCCTTCGTTGCTTTGAGACCGCGTAGTGGCTTAGTTATGCTTTCGTTCTTTATTTCCTTTATTAGTTGTTTTAATTTGTTGCACAAAAAATTTAAAATAGTTTTGTGTTGCGGTGCACGAGAGTGCTGCCAGATTTTGCGAGCTTTCCGTTTCTCTTTGAGTAGCTCTCTGACTTCAAGAGGATAGTTATGTTTCATTATAGCGTTGGTATGAGAAATCGGTGAACTTTCCCAAGCCGCTTGCTGGATATTGTTATTAAATATTTCTAGTTCATCTTCCAGCTGCACCTTCGTTCTAATTGGTTCGCCGAGATTTGTTCGATCTTCTACTAATTTCTTGAATAGATCCCAATTGGTTTTATTGTTTGTTAACTTGGGTGAATTATCTTTTTTTATTATCATTGTACTCAGCGTCATGATCACAGGTGAGTGGTCAGATGATAGTTCTTCACTATTTTCAATGCATGTGTAGTCCTCTAAAACTCCTTTTGTTACAAAGAAGTCAAGAAGATCTGGAATTTTATGTATGTCAGCAGGCCAATATGTTGGTTTATCGCCAGAGAAGAATTCACAGTTGTTCTCGCGAGCTGCATAAAATAACTCTTTCCCTTTAGAGGTTGTAAGTCTAGATCCCCAATAGGTATTCTTTGCATTAAAATCACCGCCTATGATAAAATTTGATCCTAGTGATTTAAAAAGTCGACTGTAGTCTTCTTTTTTTAATTGATGGCGTGGGGGACAGTAAATAGAGGAGATACTGAGTTCCCTATTATTTAGTGATTGAACTATTATGGTTTTAACCTGCATAATTTCTTCCTCAATGCCGGGCACTTCATAATGTCTAATATTATTTTTAACAATTACGGTAGACCCGCCTCTAGCGTTTCCTCCTGGATGAATAGCATGCTAGCATTGATAGTCACGTATTTTAATAAATGAAGTTTCTGTTAAATGAGTTTCCGAGACAAGACATATATCTATTTTTTCTAAGTTTAGAAAAATTTCTAGTTCTGGAACATGCTGTGGTAATCCATTCGCGTTCCAAATAACAATTCTAAGTGATCTATTCATTTGATTAGTATAGCATTGATGTAAGCTCATTCGTAGCTTCTTGTCTATCCAGCCGCTTATATATAGCTTCTAGACCACGTTCTTGTTTTGCTAGCCGGGCATTTATCGTTTCTATACTTCGAAATATCCTTTCTAGTGGATTTTCTTCAATAGTATTCTGTTGCGTTATCTGAGAGTAGGATCTCCTCTCTGGCCCTATTGGCTCTGGTTGCGTCGGCGCTCTAGTTGTAGTTGGAATCCTTTCTCTTCTAACATTACTGTTTTGAGTCGATTGGCGTGTTTTATTTCTTAACCTTTGCAGTTGTACCGCTACTTCGCATCCTCTATAGTTGGCTGGGTGTTGTCCTTTACAGTTTATACACCTTGCAGGTTCGGTTCGACAAAGAGAACAGTCTTTCGCGTTGTGTCTGCCGGCACATTTTACGCACCTAACATCTCTCCCGCAATATTTTTGGGTGTGGTTATAACCTTGGCATTTCTTGCATTGAGGTATTAATCTCGTGTTCTTTTTCAGTGGTTCTATTTTAACCCTCATATTAAGTATTGCTTTGATATTAAATATAATATCAATTTTTTCGCTTTTGTTGAATGTGAGCATGAATAGCGGGAGCCCTCTTTTAACGATCTTGGTTCCTTGACTATTTTCAACTTTCTCTCGTTTAAGGATATTTACTGCGTCTTCAATTTGCAGCTCTTTCATTTTGAGATCTTCTATTATATCCTCCTTCTTGCAGGTGGGATGTAGACCTCTGGCCATAACCTTGATGTTTCGGTTATTTTTGTCTTCATATGTATACCACTCTTTACCTTCTTCAGTGAGCTTTGTGGCTAAAGCTCTGTATGCATCGGGATCTCTTGTGTTTATCTTCCAAACATTATTGTTTAGTGCAACTACTCTATAGTCGTTTGTGGACACTGATTTCATGAGAGCTTGGATATTCGCAAACTCAGTAATGCCTATCACATTAATTGGCAGTGGTGCTTTGGTCTTCATTGCAACCTTGCGTTGTTCTTGTCGCTGGTGATGTTGGGGTACAGGCACTGGTTTGACAGTTTCATTAACTTTTGCTTGCGAGAGCTCCTCAACTACTGGCGAGAATTCTGCTCTTCGTTTTTTCATTGGTCTTTTCTTTTGTTTGTATATCCAATCAGTTTCTCAAGCAAGTTCCTCCTCATCTGTGTGGAACTCAGCGTCAGTACGGGTAAGTGTACTGGTTTCGTTGTAACAAGTAAGAGGAGTTTCCACAACCTCTGTCAGATTGGGCTTCTTTAGCTCCTCGTTTTCTTTCTTTAACTTAGCGATTTCATTGCTAAGTTGCGATGCGACTTTTTCTATTTCACTCAGTCTTCTGCGTAGTTCAGCATTTTCGATTTCCTGCTGAGTTGCGAACTCTATTTGTCTAGGTGGTGACCTAGCTAATTTTGAACTTCGATCGAATGGGAGTAGCAATGGTTGGCTCACCCCAGAATCCTTTGAGCCGGCCTCGTTAGAGGGTGGATTAGCCAACTGAGCAGTTGGTGTACCACCTGGGGTAAAAATTCCTTTTTGTTGAAAACTCATTGCATTATAATGACTGGGTTATTGAAGCAGCTACCAATCTAACCAGTGAAATTGGCAGTGGGTCAAAAAAAATGTCCATTAAATGAACTGTATTTAAAAAAAAGTTAAGTCAAATAATAAATTAAAAAGTTATTAAACATTCACAGTAGAACGGCATTTTTACACCATGCCGTACATTTTTGAAAAGTACTGAACCTGATTACTAGATGTCGCCAATAATGTTTAACCCTTATCATTTTTGGGTAGTGCCAACCATAAAAAAAATTTAAATTTCTTGAATCTGTCAATTAGTTGGTGTTTGAGAGTTAAAACGGCATAAGAAAGAACGACAAACTTGATGTGCCATAAAAATCAGCTCTGTCGAGTACAACATTCAAACGGTGGATATTAGTTTAAATTTGGAGTTATATTGTATAATTGGGCGTTATGATTGTTAATTTAAGATACGTGAGATTGTTAAGCTTATAAACATTTCTCTCAACATGAGACAGCTATTTGCGCGATTGGTGCCGCGCGTGCCCACCGACCTGCAAAAATTAGAAAAAGTTGATGTTTCTATTTTATAACCATTCAGAAAACATGGATTGAAAATTTCGCACCAGAAACGAAGGAAGAATCAAAACAATGGGTGGAAGTTGTTGTACACAATTAAAACTATGATGAAATTTTCCAAGTTCGGCTACGAACTGCTGCCCCATTTCTGCTCCTCCATATTTTTTTTTTTTTTTTTAATCATTACCAATTTTTATTTACAAAAAATATACAATAATTTAAAAATATATAAATTGGTAAGAACAGTGTACCTTTGGTTCAACAGAACACGGGCCAGGTACACTGAATCCTTTTTAACGAAAAAATGTTTTGTAATTATAAAATATGTACTTAGAAAAAAAAATGTAACATAACAATACAATTGCATTTTTGCAATTCAAAGCATTTTGAAAAAGGGAGAAGTTCATCCAATATATAAACTAAAATACCTCATACACAGACGTATAACTGTTGAAGAACCAAAGAAAAGGTCCGGACCAATACACTGTTTAAACTGTCAAGAATACGGTCACTCAAGGACATATTGCAAGTTGATATCAGTGTGCGTCGTATGCGGCGAACTACACAAAACCAAAAGTTCCCCAAAACCAAAGAACTCTTCAACTGAAAGGAAATTCAGCAATTGCGGTGGAAACCACACTGCAAACTACTGAGGAATGAGGATGCCCAGTCTACATAAATATTAGTCAATTTTCGCGTCCCAGGAGGCAGTATAAAACTACAGCAGATGCGCAGAATAATATACCTCCGCATACACCAAATGACTCTCGTTCGCACAGAACACCAACCAGTAAACCAACATACGCAAGCGTTCTTCAAGGTGAATGATCAAATGTTGAACCTACCTTGAATAACTGCATGCAAATGATGATGCAATTAATGACAACAATGCAAAGTATGCTACAAGCAATGCTTCAAAATCAAACCACTATGATCCAGAAACTAGAATATCTCCGATAAACTATCTGAAGATATGTCACTGGAACGCAAACGGTATAAGCCAACACAAACTTGAATTAGAACATTTCCTAGCTAAACACGAAATTGAGCTTATGTTAGTTTCTGAAACCCACTTACCGGATAAACACAATTTCAGAATTAATGGTTACGAAGTTTATGATACAAAACATCCCTTGGGCAGATGTCGAGGAGGAACTGCTATAATTATAAAAAAGCGGATTTGCCATTATGTTCTAAATGTATATAGCACTGAGGAAATTCAAGCAACCTCCGTGTGTGTTGACCTCGACAAAGAAAACTTAGTCATCGCTTCAATATATATTATATATTATTAATATGTCCCTCCAAATAATAACGTTTCGGCAGATATCTACAAACGATTTTTTGCAACCCTGGGTCAACGTTTTATGGTCGCCGGCGACTTTAATGCCAAACATACCTACTGGGGTTCAAGACTGACTACTATCCAAGGGGACGTCAATTAATGAATGTTATTCAAGAAAACCACTACGATGTTGCGTCGTGTGGCCATCCAACTTATTGGCCTACTGATCGTCGAAAAATTCCTGACGTCCTAGATTTTGCAGTCACAAGTAAAATAAACCGAGAGATAATCCAAGCTAAACCACTTTTAGAATTATCTTCTGACCACTCTCCGGTCTTACTACATTATTGGGCCGACCAAAAGCCATGATCTGCAAATAATTATCTAACAAATACCTTCACTAACTGGTTGAAATTCAAGATGAACATCAGTGCACATATCGACCTAACGTCTAAACTGCAGACGACGAACGATATAAACATTGCTATGGAAAACTTTAATGATCTACTAGTCAACGCAGCTATTTCGGCCTCAAACATACAAGACACACCATAACATCCGCTGAAATAGAAAATATGTTAACAGAGAAACGTCGCTTAAGACGTATCTGGCAAATTAATCGAACACCAGATGCTAAACATAACTTTAATCAGGCAAAAAGAAAACTACAAAGTCTACTACAAAAAAAAATGGATTATATGCAAAATTATCTTAAAGAATTTTTTCCCCATTCGGACACAAACTATTCATTATGGAAGGCCACTAAATACCTTAAACGGCCTCAGCAACCAAATCTGCCAATTCGTCTTTCAAACGGTGAATGGGCTAGAAGTGATGAAGAAAAAGCTAAAGCCTTTGCTGATCATCTTCCAAGTGTATTCACTCCAAACCTTGGATTATCGGTGGTTCAAACAGAAAATATAGCAATCAGAACTGTGAGGAAATTTAAGATAAAGAAACCACTGGTAAAGTTTATTATTGCACATCAAATTCAATTAAAGAAAGCCCCTGGGTATGACCAAATTACAGGTGAAATGCTTAAACAACTGCCTGAGTGTGCCTTTGGACGACTGGCTCAAATATTCAATTCAATTTACGAATTAGGATATATACCTGAGTGCTGGAAATTATCAACTATAAAAATGATCCCGAAGCCTGGCAAGGACCCTACCAAAGTCTCGTCATATAGACCAATAAGTGTACTACCAATCGTCTCGAAAGTATTCGAAAAAACTATTATCGAAAATATTAAACCGGAACTACGAAATATCATCCCTAGTCATCAATTTGGTTTCAGAGTCGAGCATGGAACTATTGAGCAAATTCACCGAGCAGCTACTGAAATAAGGTCAGCATACGAAGATAAAAAATACTGCTCCGCCGTATTCTTGGATGTTGCCCAAGCCTTCGATAAAGTTTGGCACGAGGGTCTGCTTCATAAAATAAAGCTTAAATTGCCAGAAATTTACCAACTTATGAAGTCGTATTTTTCAAATCGCAGATATTATGTCAAATACAACTCCTCTAAATCGAACGAGAAAAACATTATGGCTGGAGTACCTCAAGGTAGTGTGCTTGGCCCAACGTTATATTTAATTTTCACTTCAGATCTACAAACGTCTTCGCAAATTATGACGTCTACTTTCGCAGATGATACGGCAATCGTATGTAGCCATAAAAATCCAAAAACGGCGTCCGAAATTCTGCAACAACATATTTATGATATCGAAATATGGCTAAAGAAATCGACCCACGTAACATTCACTTTAAATAAGCTTACTTGTCCGCCTGTCACAATGAACGGAATACCAATCCCTCAATTAAAAGGAGCAAAATATCTAGGCGTCCATCTGGATCGACGGTTAACTTGGCGAAAACATATTGAAATGAAACGAGACCATTTCAAATTAAAAATTGATAAAATGCATTGGTTGATAGGGAAATATTCAACTATTGACCTACGAGTAGAATACAAACTTCATCTGTATAATACAATGATTAAACCAATTTGGTCGTATGCGGTTGTCAATTATGGCAATCAACCTCAAATTCGAATATCGACATTGTCCAACGAACACAGTCAAAAATTCTGAGAATGATTACAGGAGCACCCTGCGGTTCGTAAAAAACAAAAATATACTGAAGGACCTTAGCATCCTAACTGTCAAAGAAGAATTGAAAAAGATGCGGATCAGCTATGCAGAGAAACTGGTATCTCATCCGAATTTGCTGGCGCGAAACCTACAAGATATACCTACGTTTTCGCGATTAAAGAAGAAAACGATGACTGTAATAGCATAAATTAATAAATTATTAAGTTTACTTATTGAACAAAAGTAGATTCTGCTCCCGCAGATTTACATAATTATCTTAGTTATTAAGATTTGAAAACTTATTGTTATTTTCATGTTTTGAAAGATTCAATAAATAAAGATAATTGTTTAAAAAAACAATACAATTTAGCGTATAAAATAAACTTATAATTTAATTAATTAATAATTTACGGTATAAAATGATAATAAAGTATATAAATAATATAATAGATGATAATAATATAATCTCTAGACAAAAATTAATGACAGTTGATTCCAATTATTGTAATATAAACGTCACGAAAGTGAAACTCTACTCGTTCGAGTTTCAAATATAAAAACTGAAGAGCTCCTCAATATTCTCGGTTGTACTAAGCCAATGTTTTAGTTTTTTTGAAAATGATGATAAGGTGAAACACCTACGAATCTTGCAAGGTAATTTGTTAAAGATAATAGGTGAAATTACATTGAAAAAACTTCTACTGAGATGTGAATTATATTTTGGAATATTTTTTTTGAATAGAAGACTAGATCGAAGAGTATAGTCTGAATAGTTAATAAAAGAGTTTCCGCTGATATTGTAAAAAATTCTTAAAACCTTGCAGACAAACATGTGACACAGAGGCAAAATATCAAGAGTTTGAAATATGGGCCAGGAGGGTGAACACGTTTCTTTACAACAGATTATTCGAGCAATGTGTTTCTGCCTATTAATTAATGGCATTAATGTGGTTTTGCATGCGCTACCTCGGCAGGAGAGACCGTATTGCAGGATTGAATCAGCTAATGCGAAATACACCATTCTCAATAAATATAATGGACAATATGAACGCAAAACGTACATTTTCCTTGCTAGCAATAAAAGCTTAGTTTTCAAACCCTCAATATGTACCTTCCAATTTAATTGTTCGTCTATCAAAATGCCAAGATAACCATAAAAATGAACCAAGTCAACCATGAAACACCCACTGGAATTACAGATCCTATTGCAACCATACTCATGATACTTAATGGCTGGTGGTGATGTCAATCCGTGTCGAAAATGTAATATTTTCGTTTTATCACTTAGAAGAAGATTGTGAGCTTTGAGCCAAACCGAGAGCATATTCAAATCACTATCAATATACATAATGTTATCTTGTAAGCGAAGACTACTATAGGCAAACGAAAAATCATCAGCAAATGCAATGGGAGAGCCACAGAATTGTTGTCTAAAAATTCCGTTTACATAAATCAGGAACAGTAGGGGCCCAAGTATTGAACCTTGCGGAACACCTACATTAATTGGCAGAACATGGCTAAAATGACCATTTATTTTAACTACCTGAGTACGACCATTTAAATAAGAATATAACCACTTGTGGATCGTATCGCGAAAGCCAATGCGGTAAAGCTTCATTACAAGAGCAGAATGTTCCACTCTATCAAAGGCTTTAGTTAAATCTATAAATAACACGGACGCCTTTAGACTATGGTCAATGTTTTTACTTATTTGTTCTAAAAATGACAATAGAGCTTGTTCGGTATTTCTGTTCTTTCTAAAACCAAATTGTAAGGGAGATAGAAAATTGAATTTATCTAAAAGGCTTACCAACCTAGCTTTCATAGCGTTTTCAAATATTTTTGAAAAAACCGAGAGGAGGGAGATTGAGCGATAATTATTTTTTTAAATATTGGAACTACCACGGTTTTCTTTAAGGTAATCGGAAAAATTCCTGTAGCCACACTTAGATTAAATATAAACGATAATTTATCAACCACAAAGCAAGCCGTTTTTTACAGTACAATTTGAGGAGCCGATCGATTTCTAAGAGAATTGATTATTGAATACAGTTCCCAAGATGATATAGATGAGAAATGGAAGCTACTCATTATATCATAGTGTTCTGTGATTAATCTGTTTTTTTCAGTATTGTGCATTTTGTAAGAAGACTGCGTCGAGTCACCAACAGTTGTAAAATAATTGTTGCATGCATTGCAATGTCAACTGACCCTTGAATGGAATGCTTCATCTAATCAATAATTTCTGTAATTGGAACATGCTGTGAATGGCCAACTATTATTTCGTTCACTGTTTGCCAGTTTTTGCGAGCGTTTTTGCCATTACTACGGAACTGTCGAACATAAAACTGTTTTTTAGTAGCGCATATTTTCTCGTTTACAGAGTCACACAACTTCAAACTGTACTGTTTTAGTCTATTATTATTAGGGTGCTTCTTGGCCAGTTGGCAAATCTTGTTTCTATTACGTATTTGTTTCAAGAGACAATCGGACATCCATGGCTTTAACTTAATTAATTGCTTGTTCACTGATTTAGAAGTAGTACATTTATCAACGTGATCTCTAAATATGTTTAAAAATTGGTCAAAAGCCAAAGACGGATCCCTGCAGCAATATACATCTGTCCATTCTTCATATGTCAGCAGATTAATTAATTGATTGTGATTAACATTCGATACCTCAATGTTTCTACTAGTATTTGTATATTGGATACGCCCTGATATTTCGATGTTAATTAAACAATGATCTGTTATCTTAAGATTTAAAACAACACACGACACCTCATTAAAGTATCTTTGATCAAATCGATACAGAACATTGTCTATACAAGTTGCCGAACTATTTGTAATTCTAGTAGGTTCAGAGGAGGGAGACTAACATTAGAAAACTATCTAGGAGTGGATTGTTTTGTAAGAAATTGATGTTGAAATCACCCATAATAAATAAATTAGTATGAAATACGTCATTAATTAGCTTGGCGAACTCATCAACGAACGTATTAAAACTAGTATAATTCAGTCTATATATGCAAACTACGAATAATAATTTGGAGTTCAGGGTGAATGTAACACCGACGGCATCGAATATTTGAAAGTTAAAATTAACTTGTTTACAATGCTAGTTATTATTGATATAAATAGCTGCTCCACCCGCACGACTGTCATTATTACATTTAGCAAATAAGTTATACCCATCTTAACAATAATTTTCAATTTTCCTCTTCATAAATCCAAATCACAGAAAGACCAATAATAAGAGGCCTCCTTTTCGTGGAGTCAATGTATGCACACAGTTTGCCATTATTTTTCCTAAGACTTCTTATATTTTGATGGATAAAATAAAATTCTTTTAAATTACTATCCATTGCACAAACTTATATTCTTAAGATTTGGCACCCCGCTAATATTATATTTTCCCAAACTTGAAGAAGCGACTAGCAGTCCGAAAAGATTTTAATTAAATGAAGATGTTATGAAGGCCACTGTGTTGAAACGTTAAGGTGAATTTTCTCAACAAAAAAAAAACACTGTTTTGTTACATAGGCTCAGAACTTTTCAAACAGCCTGGTATAATAGTCTGGAGTTGTTAGATTTTCCGTATTTTAAAAATGATTTCAATAAGCATCGATTATGATGATCATCAGTTATGGAAGAGCTGTACGAGATTATATTTATCGACTATTTAAATAAATTAACATGACAAATCCTCCATGATAGTTCGTTCGCAGTGGCTTTGCAATATAAACATTTCAGCGTTTCTTAACTTTTAGAAATTTATTAAAGTTTAATATTTGGGAAATAAATTTAAACAATTTGAATTAATAAAAAATTCAAATTTGGCTATTATTTTTGACACATTTTGAAATCACTACTCGGAATTGTGGAATTTCCAAATGAACTATATGAATAAATTAACCAATTAGGTGCGTTTATAAATTATAAAGCCAAACTTATGCAGAATGGGCTGAATTTAATTGAATATTATAATAATTTTGCAATGGATGTAAAATAACAAAATCATACTTTGAGAAAGCGTGGGTGCGTGTGCGCTCACTACTTAAAATACCTAATTTGCATACTGTACGTAAATGGTGTATTCGAATTTCTTTTCTCAAATTTTGGCCAATCTCGCATCAAATTATGATACGCGAATACGCAATATCTTGTATTTTTGCCATTGACCTTTCAAACGATTTAAATACCATAAATGCAAGCAATTCGAACTGGTTCTTATCAAGGAAACAGAAAAAAAACTAAGTAATTGGATCATAATAAACTCTATCGACTTACAACAATAAAAAAATATCGTTCGCTTTCAAAATCACTCCAACAAATTACTATTTGTTATTAACAAATTTAATAAAATTCCATTTTTTTCCCTCTATATACGCTGGAACTTGTAACTTTATGGTATTTCTATAGCGTTAAAAATTAATTTTAATTTCTACTTTACTTAGGTAGGTATAAACTATCTGCATACAACAACAACAAAATTCCAATTAAATTCATATTAGAAAATTACCTTTAATTCTGTGTTATTTTTTTACTTTTAGTTTTTTTTGTTTTTTAAACCGCATGAATTGACGCAATTTTCTTTAAGTAATTTCACTTTCAATTTTATTTTCTGTACATACTCGGTACTTTACTAAAGCTTTTTTATACATACATAGATACATACATACATATTTAATAATTTGTTTATGATGAAGTAAAATAAGAAGTGATAAATTTCACTTTCATTTGAAGAAATGGAAAAAAAATTAAATAAGTTGTCTTGGGCTTTCCAAAACAGACAACCGAAAAACGCTTAATTCAATATATACATATATGTGTAAGTGGTATGCGAGCATGTATGCGTGTGTGTTGTGCTTGACTGTTTTGATTTCCGTTTTTTGTTATTGTTCAATTTAATGTAAATTTGGTTGTTTTGTTTCTGTGTCACATTTGAAAGACGTTATGTAATAATGGCCTGATGATGATTTTTTTATGTTGTTTGTATAAATTTCACATTTCACTTTCGATTGTATAAAATTACACAAAAAATCCATTTAACAAATCATTAATATTCAATATTGATAATATTTTGAAAATTTAGTTTAGTGGATCGACGCAACCGATTGAGGCCGATTCGATTGTTATGTAATGTGTCGGTTAAGTGACACATGCTAATTAGATGCGTGTTGACCTAATTAAGTACAAAGTGATGTTTTATAGTTATGTGAATTTATCAAAAGACTGGAGCTTTTTCCACTTAAAGTCGAGAATATTTCACCGTTACTCTGTGGCATTGTTGTATTACGTCGTAAGTAATTACGAAGCACACAGAAAGTGAGATAAAATGGCTCAACACTAAAAAAAACACCTGCAGCACCTCCAAGGAACTTGGCTAAAGAAAAACAAAACTGCATCTACTAATTCATTAACGATTGTGCTAGGAAAAAGTGCTAGATGTCAGTGATCAGTAATTTTATATGATACTTGCAACTTTAAACCTTTGGTTAAACCTCTACGACTGCAATGCTTTGGAGAAGGATCACATGAGAGGTGCTACCAAGATGTACTTATGCGAATTACACTAAACAATGGTATTATATATTTTGACGGTTACAACAACAATTCACGTAATTTTCAACAATATTACACAATATTTCTCCCAATATTAAACACAAACACTAAAATATGACATCAAATAATTTCCACAATTATTTAATAATTAACCATTTACAATTATTTTTAATCAATTGTTGCCATACTAATTTCACTTTTACATTACTTGTATTTTCCCCGCCACTCACTTTCGCTTTTACACTATCGCGTACCGCGTCTTACTAAGACTCACCAAAAAGAAAACTTAAGATCACTCTTGTATTCATCGCACTCATATTTAAATAGCACACTGAACATTCCAGGTTATCCGCGAACAATCGCAACCAATCGGCAACACCACTAAACTGCTATAAAGCTACTATCCTTAAACCTAGATGTCATTAGACTTAACAAAAATGTTATTAAATTAAAGTAAGCTGAATCAGCCATCCCACGCTATAAACCCGCACTGAATTACGCTCAATATTCGAAATCGTAACATTACTCCCACCTAAGGCTGTACGTCCCGAACAGAATCAAAACTATCACCTCTGTAATTCAATCCAAACAGTTCCAACCATTCAACCTCTCCTTTGTCATCACCTCTTGATGTCATCCAACTTGGTTTCGTTCCACCTCAGCCACATCCCGGATGACAATCCAGTGCGTCACTGCTGGCATGCCACGTGTCTCCTCCATACTCGGCACTACTTGTTAGCACATCTTCCGATCGATACTGCTACACTCGGATACAGCCACCACCATTATATTGCCCTCGTTGACTAGCATTTCATAGGTTATCTCTTCCGCCTTCGTCTGTACTTCTCGAATTTTAGTGACGTAGGGTCCAGCCCAGTCGACGTAATATCGCTGTCCTGTCGCGATTAGAACAATTCAATTAGTGGAATAATTCTTAATCGCCACCAGGTTGTTCTAGACCATGTCGCACTGTCAAGATTATAGATAAATTGACAGTACTACCTTCTTTCGGGAAAAACAAAATTATTTACGTTTATCACTAGTTGTCCCCAGATATCTCTAATATTAATAAAGCAGTCGTGCGTTGGAAATTTTCATTATTAAAGTATTGATTAACATTTTAGATTAACAGTCAAAAAAGCTTATAAAGCTTATAAATATTTTTGTTTAATCTTTCTGAGATTCTACAACTATAAACAATTGTAAGTATTTTATCGTTATAAAATCAGTGGATTAGTGTTTACCTATTGCAAAAAGAAGATTCTTGATGCTAGTGACAACTGGCGTCAAAATTTGACAGTATTATACATAAAACAAGTGACCTGCTGGTGAATTCCGGTTTGCTGACAAATGGCAATGGCAAAATTATATGATTTTTTTTTCGACTAACCAATTCTCATTATCATCAAATTTCCGAATCCCGTACTACTACTACTACTGAGTTTTAACTTGCTATAATTTTTATAGCATGAGCATTTTGCTTATCGGGAGCGCTTCAAGTTATTCGACGATCGAATTATTACAACATTATTTTGAGGGTTCAAAGCGAAGAACAGCTTCAAATCGAAGGTAAAATAAACATATAAAAAAGAGCGATATCAATAAATAAGTTAAATAATTTATATTAGATTCCGGCTGTTCAAAATCCGTAGAAACCTCAGGAATATTAGTGACCCATTTGAAGCAATAACGGATGCTGAATTCCAAAGGTTGTTTCGGTTAAGTAAACCAATATGAAGAATATTAATAAACTTTATAAAACTTTTAAATTCTACGCTGCGAATTTTATGTACTTTACTGTTCCTCTCTGTTGGTTGCTACCAGCGACCTATAGGACACAAGGCTTTTTCATAGCGATGTCGCAAACATCCGTGTCTCGGTGTATTGAGGAAATATGTCATGTGGTCGAAGATAATTTGGGCAGAATATTTGTTCAGTTCCGGTTAAACCAATCAGACGAGACGTAAGCAGTAATTTTATAATATGTACCAGTTTTCTGGAGTCACCGGCTTAATTGACAGAACGCATATTTCAATTAAAAAGCTTTGCAGTGACGTTGAACACGTATATTATTAATCCACAAGAAAATCTGAGATGCAAATTTTGGAGATTTTGAATGTCAATGTTCGATACGGTAGGTCATCCCATGATAATTTTGTCTGGAGTACTTCACTTGTCAAGCGGAAACTAAGATCTGAATATGACAACGGAATCAAAAATATGTGGTTGCTCGGTAAGATATTCACAAATTTTCACACATTAAAATAAGTTTGTATGTTTAAACTATGTAATTTTAGGTGATAGTGGATATGGCCGTGGGCTTTAACCATGGATGATGAGTCCATTAGCATCACCATATCTAATGCACCGCAGGAAGACGCTTACAACATGCGCCAAAACAAACACGGCATATTATTGAAAGATGCATTAGTGTGTTTAAATCTAGATTTCGCTGCCTCAGTCGGCAACGCATATTAATGTACACTCCTCAAAAAGCCGGTTTAATAATAAATTGTTGTGCAATTTTGACAACGTGTTAATTTTAAATGGGTGTCCATTACCACCAGAGGAAGACGTATCAGCTGTAATGGACCCAAATTATGTTGTGGAAGAAGAAGAAACCAGTAATGCATCCGGCAAGAATTCTTTCTCTTGGCAGAGCAATAAGAAACGGTTTTGAAACGTTTTTGTAATTAAAAAATAAAAATAAACCCGAGATAACATATTTTACTACTTTATTATCCAATATCGCATTATATATCAATTTTGAACAAAAATCAACCAAAAACTATAAATTATTTGATTAAATACGCGTACTATTAAAAAAATCACGATAAAAAAATTGCTTGCCTTTTTTTAACGTTCATTCTGAGTTTTGCTTTCTCAGTCATCAAACCGAAATCGGTTTCATGGTTTTCTTATACCATTTAAAATATTTATACCATTTAAAGCCATGTATAAAAGCCATAAAACCGGAATTTCCCTGCTGGGCTGGGACGTTCTAACATCATCATGGGTGAAGTGAATAAAGAATAGTAAATACTTTTTTCAACTAAATACTACCGAGTTAGTGAATAAAACTTAGTAGCAAAGTTGAAAGCAAGTAGTTACTAATTTAACCAAAAATTTCCCAGCATTTACTTAAAAGTATGTGAATAAAGACTATACCTTCTACTTTACATAAGTGTTGAAATACTTTATTTTTCCAGTAAAAAAAAATGGTCCGCGTAAACATAATTGTTTATGCCAGGCATGTCAAACTCCTTTCAGTGTACGGTAAGTACCCGTAAAATTCTGGAGTACCTATTTTCTTATATTTCTGTTTCAATAAGGTGTCGCATCGTAGTTCTATAAATTCCATTTGCAAATTTTCATCAACCGACATCAGAGAGCAAAAAATATTTAAATTATACTCGGTACTTTGAAAATCCGAAAACCTCTTTTCGAAATCTTCTTCCAACATTTTTAGTTGTTTCTCATATTTTTCAAACTTTAATTCTCGATATTTAAGCAAAAGTGTCTGACAACTATAAGAAAAATTTGATAATTTTTTTTTTTTTATTTTTATTTTCCATAGGGACATCTTTTGTTTGAATGAATTTATTTGGTCATACAATGAAGTTGTAAGCATGTTTCTACACTGCAGGTTCATATTAAGTTGACTGAGATGCCCAGTAATGTCAACTGAGAAAGCCAAATCTTGTATCCAACTAACATCTTTCAGTTCAGAGCACTCATAATCTTTAATTTGCAAAAAAATACGATTTCGCACAACAGTTGTAAAAATCTTCTTAAAATTTTATGACTCAAAAGCCAACAAACTTCAGTATAATATGGCAAATCTTCGCAATCATCTTTCAGCAATGACGTTTAATCCGCGTGCTCGAATAAAATTGACAATTTTACCAACTTTCTTAAATACATTATCAATTTTAATTACTTTTGGGTGGATAATGCAATGGAAGTGTTGAACAGATTTATTATATTGGGTTTTAACATAAGCTTTTAGTCTACCAATGACCCCATGTCTATAGCTCCCGTCATAGAAGGAGCCTCATCAGTTGCCAAAGATACCTAGGTATTCATTGAAAGATCATATTTTTTAATAGCAATCATTAGTAAATCGGAAATATCTCCTCCAGTTGTTGTACCATGCATTGGAATTACTTCCTTCAGTTATTGTCATATTCCTGTCGTCTATCGACCATATCCTCGAATAGAAACGGCTAGCTGTGCTGTATCTGTTAAATCAGTACTCTCATAGATTGCAATTGAAACCACTTCAACATTTAATGCAACTGAGCGAAGTTGGCTTCTTAAATTTGAAGCAACGTCAGGGACACTATTCGCAACTGTATTTCGGGATAAACTTATGCTTTTAAATTTATTTATCATATCGGGGCATAACTCTCCAACTGCGATAACCGAATACCCTCTTCCTTTTCCTTTTTTATGTTCGGAAGTTGTGATTTACTTACCAGAATTTGATGGTTTTTAGCACGCATCTCTCTTTTACAATTATCACTTCGAAAGTATCCATTCTTATATATAAGCAATTATTACAAATTATCACTGTATTTTAATAATAAAAAAATTTGTTGTCCTGGTAGGTCACTTCAATCACAATATTTTCTAGATTAAATTTCTTCAAAGTAAATACTAGAACAATTGTTACTTCGGCACTTGGACCGGGAGGTACTGGGTTCGAATCCCATCAGAGGCAGGATGTAAAGCAAATTTTCTTCATCGATTACGATCGGTGATGTTAATAAACACAACTTAGACCCTCTGTTGGAGTGAAGAATTCAGCGCCGACCCACCGTCCATGTCAGTTTACAGGTTGACATGGAGCTTGCAATGTGCAGGTGGTATACTGTAAATGTGTGAGTAGGTGAATGGGTGGGTGAGTGCGTGAATGAAAAGGGGAGTATTAATTGACCTTAAAAGGACATTAAATCCATTGGATGATTGATACTTTCTTTTTAAAAAAAAAAAAAAAAAAAAAAAAAAAAAAAAAAATTGTATGTATTAAAATGTCTAAACAGTAAATACTTTGAATATTTCCCAGTTGATACTATAAAGTAAAAGTAAAAGATTATTCACACAAATCTGGCCATTTAATTTTACTTAAAAGTGAAAACTTTGAAGTAAATACTTTTTTTATTCAGTGCGCCCCATGTTTCGATAATTTATCTAATGAAGAAATAATTGACAAACGAAACAGAAGTCAAATTAATTGTAGCAGAAAGAGACGTAGACTTCCATAAAATATCGAAAAATGATGATGTTAGAACATCCCAGCCTTGACATTTATTCCACACACATTTATATAGTATACCCAAAAATCATGTTAATCCTTGCAATTTCGGAACAAAGCTTTCTTCCAAACCTACTATCCTGTCCAAACGTAGCTGTCACAATTGCACTTCGGCAACATCCGATAACACCACCGCACCTGCATCGAATTTCTCATTTTTCTTTAAGTCATACTTACCGTCATCATCCATGCGTTGAAATCCGAGTTCTTGCTGATTAATAAATGGCTCACAGACGTCGATTCTGCATATAGTTCAGCATACTGAGCCAACACGCCAGTTAAAACTTTTACCATCATCGAGCTGGCTCAGCTGATTTCCCATATCTACTGTTTCCTCACCATCAGTCGACTCCACAAGGCCCAATGGTTTCTATCGAGCAATGGCACCCACTCCATAATCTTTATCATTCGAGTCCACCTTATTGCATAGCTGTTTCTCACATCTGCTTTGCCCGTTTATTCTCGATGTGCTCGTTGCCTCTTTTAATTTCTCCGTTTTATTTGATTAGAAAAATCTTAACATTGCTGATCAAATTTTTGATTTATAACAGCCAATAATTGCGTTCCAGGTGGCTCAGGAACTGTTTCCATCACCACATGTCTATCGTTGAGCACCATACTATTCGCAGTCGAAACCTTGGTTCAGCCAGTGGCTACCTATGATCATAGGTGATCATTCTTTTATCGCAGTTTTTACCAAATGGTATAACATCTCTGAATTTCGATCAAAATTAAATGGGATTAAAATAAATTCGCGATGCTGCGGGCTGCTAGTAATTGTTGGTGATTTTAATGCCGCAATTTAGACTAGACCAGATCTATCAAATAATCGTTACTTCATACCAGATATAATGATGGTATCCACACCCCACGCGACTCTCTTCTAGCTCAGCATGCTGGATAACTATGCTACCTTTCGTTACTTTTTTGAATGTTGAATGAACAGAGCAGCGAAAAAGATCAGATAGAGCACAACTAATCAGGTTGTGGGACATGTATCAAGTAAACAGCCCCCCAGCTCTACCGGAGAATTTCACAAGACAAATTTAGGTTTCTGAAAAACAATGGGGTGGAAAACGACAGGCCTAATGATTGGCTGTCCAGACTGCTGATGGAGGTAAATCACTTTGAGACGACGACGTATTACACAGGTAGAAACATAGGCTTGTGTAAAGGTTGATGCTAGCGCCCGCTGTAAGATGAAGTTGATGATGATGGGTCTTGTGGACATTATCAACTCGATGAAACTGCACAAGTCAGTCTTAATTACAGCTGGGGTAGCTTAAGGCTTCGTGCTTGGGTCTAATTTGAGGAATGTTTTTTACGATGAAATGAGACGACATGTTAAATAAAGCTTTCCTGGTGGGATAAGTGGATCAAGTGATACTACGAATTAGACCACACAAACGTTAATCCCCAAGATGGTTAGTAATGGTGTCACCAAAACTTAGTAGGATGATGGCTACTGTGGGTAGGTGCTAGGCCACGTCCTAGTAAACGGAGATAAACCATGACAATATTGAGAGTAGTACATTGTTATATGGGCAGATATTTCAACGATTGCCCTGAAAATTGAGTAGTACCGCAAAACCATTATAGAAACCAAGTACTAGTCCCGAGATCTAAAGGTAGTCTATATTCAAAAAGACAACTATGGGTGAGAGCTGAATAGATGAAACTTCATCTAGGGGTGGATCGTCTTCATGGTGCGGTAGGTTCTTTACTATGCTATAGTAAACATGTAATGATCCGAGGAGCACTAAATCGGCATGTAAGATGGCTCAGATTGAAGTAAAGCCTAACGCGGTCGAGACTGGAGGAATGGATCTTCTGTGGATTGTAAGTGATTTATTTTTATGAGTAAAAATCTCGCTCTGTCGTGTAAGCCCATTCCACCACACAGTAAGTCTTAAATTGTCTGCTGCCGTAACTGTACTAGTTAAGGATGGTTGTCAAACAAAAATCATAGCAAAATCAGTACTAAATTTGGGTTCTAAACTGAGCAATTCTTGAGCAAGCTGAGCTGACCCCGGAGAGATGTTTTCAGGATAAATTTTAATAAACTTTATTTAAATCCATGGAAATTTTAAATTGAGTATAGCAGGGTAGATTTCATCATAACTGAACCACTGTTACAACTTGATCTATGCTGACCTCTCAATACATTCAAGATCCTGTTCACATCAAGATTGACAAAAAATTTGAAAATTTAAAAAAAATGAGAAAACTTCTAAATTCTATCGGGTTTTCCGAAGTGAAGTTTGCTGATTGTTTTCCAATTTTTATCGACATTGTGGTAATAATATGAAACCCGAAGAAAATTTTCTCGAAATGTTTTTGAACAAACCCAACTTTTTATGGCTAATAAAATTCAAATTATCTAATGAATTATTTGCAGCGTTAAGATACTGAATTATTTGAACAGCCAGAAGTAAAAGCGTGAGGCTCATACATAAAAAACTCATAATGTAATTGTGGCAGCAAATATTCATCGTTAAGTAGAAAGAGTGAAAAAATTTACTTCTGGTTCTATTTGACATTGCAAAACAGAGGTTAGAGGACAGGCATGTAAATTTCGATGATACTACAGATACAAGAATTTTGATATTAGCGACTAGAAGCACTTACGACACCAATTTAAATCGGTAGTTTAAAAGCAACGTCATAAATAATAATTCTGCGTTTTTTGAATACGTTAAATAATTTAACATGCATTCTTTACATAATCTGTTGCCATCACCTAATTAACACTTATCGCTTGAAATGTCTAACAACATGTGTATACCAACAAAAACAAACTACTTAAAATATCATGAAATAACCTTCAAAAATCATATTCATCATATTTGTAGATCTTCAAACTCGTATGTTGATTACGCTTAACAAGACGCGATGTTCATTTCAACCTTCAACATCAGCATGACAATGACAATATACTTCGATATCGAAATCTTAGAATGCACATATTTATACGAGTATATATTGTTGTTTGAATTGAAAAAACTCGGTAAGTTGATCAGCATTGACATAATACTTGAACTACTAAACCATATGAGCCACAGGCTTAGTGTGGTGTCAACAAAACAAGCGAGATTAAAAAATTAAAATGTAACAATAAATAATTTAGTTTTTATTTAGCGCAGTTAAAATTTGATAAGTTTCATAGATAACGCAACACTTAAAAAAATATGATAATTTAGCTTGAACTTTATAATATTTCTTGAACTTTATTTGAAGCGTCGTGGTGGTTGGTATTTAAACTAACTTTTTAAAAGCTTTAGTTCTCAAAGTTATGTAGGTACTAATATTATTTTATTTTGATGTACTAAACTGTTAAGTTTTACTATGAAAAGTTAGATGGCAATGAAACTAGTAAAAATAAAATTACTTTGGTGACATCTACAGAATAGTAGAAAAAAATTGCGAATAGAATAGTACATTGTTTTGGCCGATTGCTTAACTATTAAACAGTACAGAAGCTTGCTGAATTGCATAATCGTTTTGTTTAATGTGCAATTTGCATTCGGCAATATTTCTTATCTTCAACAAAATTGAGATAAAAAGTTGTCGGAAAATGTGTTAGGTTAGAGTCTCGAATAAATTTTCTGATGGTCATTATTATGTTCAATAGATGGCACTTTAATCATTAAGAATGTTATAAAAAATAAAGCTGTTTTTATTTATTTTAGAAAGAACAAGATGGAAAAAATTATGGATGCTCAATTATTATATTTACATTCACGATAAATAATATTTGCAAAACAAATGAGAAAAAAAAATATAAAAAATAATAGAGCGAAAATGAGAAAAAATGTTTAAAAAATTGACACGGGAACCCTAGAAACAAACCATGCATTTGAAATGTGCAAGACGAAAACATTTCAATTTTCATCTTTTGGTAACTTGCAAGAACCCACACAAGAAGCTGTCGATAATCATTAATTTTTACCATTTGATTAGTTTATTCTTAAAATATTGGTTATGTTTCTACCATCTGTAGGATTCATAGATTTCCATATCTATAGGATTCATAAAATACAAATCACGCTTATTGAAATAATTTTAAAGTAAAGAGTTTAGAATTTTTTCAGTTTACTGATATTGGTGTGATCTATTTAGCAAATTTTTATTTCTGGACTGAATATGATGTCATTTTTTATGATTGGTGGGAATGGAATTTTAAAATGATTTTTAGAAAACGTTCTGAGTGGCCTGGGAAGGAACTAAGCAATTTCTAACCCAACCAAGATGCAAGGAGCATGGTGGATAGAAATGTGTCTGTAAAATGATTTTTGAAAGAACTTCTGGCATATGTCTATCTGGCATGGAACTAAGTTATTAATATATTATGATGAAGTTTTTTTTTGGTGGATGGAAATGGGGTTCTAAAATGATTTTTGAAAGCAGTTGTGTTATATTGCGACGCGGGAAAGAATTAAGCCATTTCATGATAAAAAATGTTACTGTAGACGGAAATGGCATTATGATGATTCTTGGAACAAGTTCCGGAATATGGCCGTCTGGGACGGAGTCAAGCCTTTTCTTAACTGATCATGATAAAATTTGTTTTGGTGGACGGAAATGGGATTATAAATTGATTTTTGAAAGAAGTTCTGGAATATGGCCTATTGGGACGGAACTAAGCCATTTCTTAACCGACAACCGACCATCATGAAATTGGAAATACATTATTCTTGAACAGATTATGATCAAATTTGGTGTGGTGAATGGAAATTTAATTCTACAATGAATTTTAAAAGATGTTCTGGAATATGGCCAACTGGGACGGATCCAAACGGTTTTTTAACCGATCATAATGTAAAGTGATTTTTGAACCATTTCTCAACCGACCATGAAGAAATTGGAATTAAGTTATTTTTGAACAGATTATAATAAAATTTTAGTTATGATGATTTATAAATGATTTTTAGAAGTTCTCGAATATGGTCAACTAGGACGGAACGAAAATATATCTTAGCAGATTATGATGAAAATTGGTATACTGAATGAAAATTGGATTCTAAAATTAGTTTTGGAAGAAGTTCTGAAATATAACTATCTCAGACGGGCCTAAGCATTCCTTAATCGGTTGAAAATGAGACTATAAAATGAATTTGGAAGAATTTCTTGAATTTGCCTAGCCGGGGTGGAATTAGGCTATTTCTGAACAGTTTATGATGAAATATTTTATGCTGGATGGGAATGGCATTTACTATGATTTTTAGAAAAATTTCTGGAATATGGCCACCTAGTGAAACGTATCATTTATAACTTATAAACAAACCAAGATCAAGGCGTAAAGAGCAGAGGCGGTTGAGCGCGCAGCACTTATAATAAACCATAATAAAAAACAAATATAAAAAAGGAAAGCGAATCTGTTTGTGTTTTGTATAACGGTCGGTTTTATGTTGAGAAAAATAAACATTTTAAAAATAAAAAATATATATAAAACCGTACCAGCCATAAAGTTTTCCTTAAACCACAGTCGCCGTCTATTGCTTGGCTATATAGTAGTCAGTATCATTAGTTGCAATGCACTCCTGGAGTGCGTTTACAAATGCTACATTGTAATCATATTGTTACAACTGTCATTGTATTTTTTCCGGCCATCTTAACTATATATTGTTTGAAACGTCAAATTGGCATTACATATACAAATAAATAAAAAAAATTTATAATTCTAAAATTATAAACATTTTAAAAATGGAAAGCGCAGATTTGCTATTGCTTGCAACATTATTGAATTATAAAAAAGGATTAATGGACGTAAGTACTCGTTAAGAATGAATTGAAATTAATATTGTTTATGGTTTAAATTATTCCCGCCAATTTTAGATGATGATAACAATGAACAATGCGGCCGAAGATGACGAGGTAGAAGAGCTGGATGTACTAATCAGATTCAAAAAGCTATTATATAAAAAGCTATTAGTTTCACTATTCAAACAAACATATTTGGTATTGTTATCCATTATTATATAAATAAATTTCGAAATTTTTTTTTACTGAAAAATTGTTTGATTATAAAACAAACAGCGTTTACATAAAAATGACATTTAGAATCTATATACCGAGGAGAGTTGAAAATGACGTTTAGAACAATGTACAACACAGTTTATGAACGACAAAAAGCACATGCGTGTTGTTACAATGGTGGTTTATGAACGTTTTAGAACTGTCCTTGTTAACAATATTGTTACAATGTAAAATTTGTAAACGCACTCCAACATACAGGTCGATCGATCCAGGAAAATTTGAATTTTTTCGCGGTATTGTTTATGGACACCAATAAAACTTGGAAGAAGCACAGGAGACCGGGGCACGAAATACCTGGTCGATGAATTTTTTTTAATTGATATTCACAATTTTCGATTATGCCGTCATGCCTCGGTATTCCTTGTTTAAACGTTATTTATGTATAGTGAAGTGCCTGGAATTTGGAAATGGCAAACCTGCAAAAATGTGATAGATGTCGGACAAAAGATATAGTCATTTTTCAACAAAAATCATAAAATGTTATACAACAGGTGGTTGGGTTGGTGCGGAGCAAGCGTTACAGTTCACTCCAACTGGATTTATCTTTTGATATAAAAATAATTTTACTTCGTCCAGTGTTATACATAGTGAGTGGTGTGATCGGAACTCACTATACTTAAATATTAAGAAATGCAAAATCATGTCTTTCCATCGTAAAAGAAATCCGGTTATTACTTCATACAAAGTCAACAACGAAGTACTGCAAAGAGTCAATGAGATTATAGACTTAGGTGCGAAAGCGAATGCCATGTTCGGATTTGTTAAAAGATGGACAGGTGAATTTAAGAATATTCAAACCTTATGTTCACTCTATTTCGCTTATGTTCGATCACAACTGGAATTCGCTGTAACGGTCTGGACCCCATATTATGCTGTACACATAAAAAGAATTGAAAGCATTCAAAAGAAGTTCCTGATTTTTTTATTAAAGAAAAGTGACTGGGATTACGACCACAACTTACCATTCCATGAAAATGTGGCTCGCTTACCTCCATACACAACAAGATGCACGGATTACAAAATATGCACACTCGAAAATAGACGACTTCTTTTGGGCACGGCTTTTATTGGTAACGTTTTGCTTGGTCACGTTGATTCAGCTTACATCTTGGAAAACATATCAATTCACGTGCCATGCAGAACATTTCGAAACCATGAATTTTTAGCACTTGAACACCATTCCACCAACTATGGAGAAAACAACCCCATTAATAGGATGTCTAAATCTTTCAACTTAATCGACGATGTATTTGATTTCAACTTATCAAAGGACAACTTTAAAAATATCCTTAAAGACTTTTTTCTAAATTTTTAATTGTTTAAACCAAAATTTGGTTTATATTTTTCTTTTTCTGTTCTAAAGTTTTTTGTTGTAATATAATTTTAACTATAACTGTAAATAATCTGAAATCATACATGTATATTACAAACTAGATTTCTTTAAATAAATAAATAAAATAGTGCCATTATACACAGTTCATACAGAGTATTTGGTGCGTGGACCGTTTTGTTGAGAAATGTTTTTTCTGGTCAGAAAAAAAATTTCGGGATGAAACTCATATTTTCATTATTTTTTAATTTTTCTCGGGCTGAGATTTGAATTTATCGTGGAAACAGACCACATAAAAATAGTCTTTTCGGGATGGTTTTAGATATATTGTTAAGAGTTAAATGGTACGGAAACAAAAAAAAAATGAAATTCTAAAAGTTTTGTTTAAATTAGAAATACTTTTTAACTATAAATAGTCATAATTATTATACATTATTTAAAAGAGAATGTTATCAGCTTTAAAATGAAATTAGTACTTGAAATTAAAAATGGTAATTTCTCAAGATATTGAAGTGTCTTTAAGGCAAACTGCCATGTTAGAAGGCTCCCCTTTAAACGTCGATAATTTCTTAGGAGGGCTTTAACGTGCGAAGTGATAGAAATAACCTCTGTAATCACCGCTTTTCGTTGCTTTTGGACTAAAGATCAAGATTACGGAGATATTTAAACACGTGTCAGCCACACCATGTGATTACGTATATAGAAAAAAAAACATGTGCTATCTTAACAGACTCTGTATGACGGTATTGTAGCGCGGCTAAGATCTTGGTCGTTGGGTGGGTCTTTTACAGGCTGTATAAGATCTGGAATAACTGTCAAGTTATAATTGAAAAAAAAATGGTTAAAGTAGGAGAAAAAAAAATTAAAATGAACCAAATGAATATGCAACACTCCCAATCCGAATGTATTCTGGAATCTGGTTTAAATGAGACTATATCCCAAAATGGTAACTAGCTAATTAGACAATCATGTTAATTAGTATAAAACAACAAAAAAAATAAAAAATTTAATAGTAGTTGTAAAAAATTAAATTCCTAACTATACTAATATTAAATGCAATAGTAAATCTTTCGAGGGAAGAAGAGTTATCAATCAAGCCCATTGTAGCTGGAGGAATAACGAACTGCGTAAAGAGGGTATGCTACCAGGAACAACTTATATTTCCATCTTAAAATTGTTTACACGGAGTTAGCGATTCGTTAAATTCACATATTCAATATGTGAAACAAAAAGCTAAACTAGATGTGTTGCGAGATAAGGCTTATCCATTTAACTGTAGAGGTAATAGTGGTTCGTCTGATTTCCAATTCCATCCACATTTTAAGAACTTGTCCTCAGTCAATTTCTGTGATACAGAAGTTCAAATGCTGAGGAACGGAGTGAATTTTGCTCCTACACCAAACAAAATCGGATTTCGATCATTCGAAAATCTCGCTGTAGATGCTGAAACAGCCTCACCTGGCCAGACAACCCAAGTTAAATCAGTGCGTGCGCTACAAATAAAGAAAGGTATTGATAACTCTTCTACTCCGACAAACTCTTCTTCTTCTGCTGCTTCTAATACTAACCTCAAAGTGATTGGTGCGATAAAGAAAAAACTACGTGACCATGACCTAATAGCGTGTAAAGCGGATAAAGGCAATACAATTACCGTTCTCACAAAAGTCGATTACTGTAATAAAATTTCTAATTTTATTACCGAAAGCAAAGCAATAGAGCTTGGCAGGGATCCAACTGAGTATTTTAAGACTTTTGTTAGTAAGTGTATCAACCAATGCCAGAAGTTATTTGATGGAACTGGATGGAAGTACTCTATCATGAATCCATCTGCCCCGATCCTTTATGATTTATCAAAAATCCATAAGAAAGGCATTCCAATTAGACCAATTGTCGCGTATTGCTATGTAAGGGTTTCATAAATTTTTTCAAATTGTTATTATAATTTCTTTTCGACTTACTCGGTTAAGAACTCGGTAGAATTGATTAACAAAATTCAAGATGTCGATATTCCGTTACATTCAAAACTAGTTTCATGTGACGTTGCCAGTCTTTTCACTTCTATTCCGATTAATACTTTGTCCCAAATAGTTTGTAATTACTTAGATAGGGATGTTGTAGATGAAAGCTTACGTCGTGAACTGAAGCTAGTTTTTGAGACTTGTATTAAACAAAATTATTTCTGTTTTGATAATACATATTTCAAATTCGCTGATGGTCTACCCATGGGCTCCCCTCTGTCACCTTTGTTAGCTGAAATTTTCATGAATTTCTTCGAACAAATGATCATATCAAATAACAATCCTTATTTTCGTTATATAATATGTATTTTGGTATAGATATGTTGATGACATATTATGGCTATGGAATGGAACTGATAGACTATTAGACTTGTGGTGCCATCTATCATGGAAACATTTTACGGATTACTTTTATTGTTTATGGGGCATGAAATCTCTTCCATTATGTTTCGACAATCATTTACACAAAAGAACAAAAAGATGATATTTTGTTCTTTCTTGTTCGTCCACTAACGAAACTACACGCGAATATAAAAATAATAAAATAAATAAAAAAATCATATTTGAATTTAATTTTGTGCGTTTATATTTCAAAATACACTCCCCACACTGATGACCACCGAATAGAACAGTCGCAATAGTTAAGGTGAATAATAAAATAGCTGTAGTACGCATAATTAGTGTCGAAATTTTATTGTGTGAATAGACGCCATTTTCGAGAACATTCGAAGACGGTGTGAGTGTATGTTGGAAAGTTAGCCTAAAAATTCCACGTGGTTTCATAAACTCAAAAATATCGTCGTAACAGCGGTTGCCGGTGTTAAATATTGAAATTATAAGTTAGTGAAATGTCGGACACTGACGAGAAAAATGTTGAAACAGATACTGGCGCAAAACCAGTTGACCAAACACCTACAGTGAATGTATTGACAAACAAGGTTCCTATTCCGAGGCTACACGACGATCAAGTAGAAACTGGGTTTTTGTAACTGGATCATTGGTTTGCTATAAACAATATCACAGAGAGGTTAAAGTTCGGTACAGTAGTTGCGTCATTGGACGCAAGAGTCGTCAACCGGGTTTTCAGTGCGGGTAAAGAACCCACCTCCAACAATGCAATATGAACATTTGAAACAAGCTGTGATCGCTGCTTATGCAGAGTCGTCGCAACAGCGGTTCCAGAAATTGGTATCGGGCATACAATTAGGTGATCGACGTCCTAGTCATTTACTCAATGAGCTTCGCCGAGTAAGTGATACACCGGACGAAAAGCTACTAAATTTTTTTTGGCTTAGTCGCCTGCCAGTACAAATTAAAACTATAGTTAGCGCAACTAGCGGCGATTTATCAGAGTTAGCCAAAATAACAGATGCAGTTATGGATTCGTTGAATGTCACTATCAGCCAAGCATCATGCGAAAATTCAATTCAACCTCAACCGCAGCCGGTGAACAATTTTGCCATTTTACAACAACAGATACAGGAGTTGACGTTGCAGGTACAACAATTGGTCCAGCGGTCACCTCAATATTTTAATCTTTCAAGATCAAATTCACGAGACCGATACGTACATCAACCACGATTTGAGGCAACGTTGAATAAACCAACCACATGCCGATTTCACCGTAAATTCGGTACATCAGCGTTCAGATGTATTCAGCCATGTAATTTTGCGCAAGCAAAACCGTCTAAATCGGACACTACCCCACCATAGGTAATAGTCACAAATATGCTAAATCAGTCAATCTTATACTAAGTCCAAAATCAAATCACCATACACATGTTAAAAATTTCCAGTCTACTTTACACAATCATAACAATGTAAATCAATTGTGTGTCTGTGATATTGGTAGTAATTTAAATTTTCTGATAGATACGGGCGCTGATATTTCGGTGTTGCCCAGAAGTCATGCAATTGGTACAGCGATGCCTTCATCAAAACTTCTGTACGCGGCAAATGGGTCAATTATACCGGTTTTCGGTACCAAGATATTGCGATTAAACTTAGGATTGAGAACTGCATTTCCATGGACGTTTACCATCGCTGACGTAAGACAGCCAATTATTGGATCCGATTTTTTGTCTCACTATAATTTATTAGTGGACGTGGTAAATATGAAATTAATTGACAATGTAACATCCTTGCAAACAAGAGGAATTCCGACGAGCGTTGATGGTTTATCAATAAAAACATTCAACGAGAATCATAAATACTCATCCCTTTTAAAAGAGTTTCCGGAGATCACCCGGTTAAAAAACAAAGGTATACCATCGAATGTTAAAGTTACTCATCAAATCGAAACTGTCGGGCATCCAGTGAGTTCTAAACCACGAAGACTGTCTCCAGAAAAATTAACGGCAGCTCGAGCGGGATTTGAGGAGCTCATGCGACAAGGGATATGTAGGCCATCAAATAGTAATTGGTCGTCACCTCTTTACATGGTCGCCAAAAAGGATGGGTCGTGGAGACCATGTAGCGATTACAGAGCTTTGAATGCGATTACGAAGCCTGATAGATACCCATTACCATATATTAATGATTGTAGGCATATACTCTTTAATAAAACCGTCGAACAAGCAGATGTGCCTAAGACGGCCATAGTAACGTCATTCGGGTTATTTGAGTTCCTATACATGACTTTCGGCTTGTGTAACGCCGCCCAGTCATTTCAAAGATTAATGGCCGAAGTTCTACGAGGACTGTATTTAGTCTTCTACTACATAGACGATATCCTGATTGCATCATCCGACGAACAACAACATTATGAACAATTGCGCGAAGTATTCCGTCGTTTTCAAAACGTTTATGTATAAATTTGTTGAAGTGCGAATTTGGAAAAAGTTCTATCAATTTTCTCGGACATCAAATTACATCTACTGGAGTACAGCCATTGCTAGAGAAAGTCGAAGCGATACAGAACTATAAGCTTCCAAGAATATCAAAGGAACTTAGGAAACTTTTGGCGATGATCAATTTCTACAGGAAGTTTATTCCGAATGCTATTACGCATCAAATGGTATTACAAAGATTGATTAAGGGTAACAAAAAGAATGACAGGACTATACTTGTTTGGGATAATGTATCAACCAAGGCATTCAACCACTGTAAAAGCGGACTGTCTACACCTACTCTATTGTGTCATCCATCGCCAGATGCTCCGCTTACATTAACAGTCGATACTTCAGATTACGCAGTAGGCGCAGTTTTGCATCAGGTTGTCAACCAACAATTGCAACCTCTTGGCTATTTTTCGAAGAAGTTGGACGATACGCAAAAAAAGTATAGTACTTATGATTGTGAACTCTTGACGGTATATCTAGGGGTGAAACATTTTAGGTATATGATAGAAGCCAGACGATTATGTATTTATACTGTTCACAAACCGTTGGAGTTCACTTTTAAGCAAAAGTTAGACAAAGCGTCACCGAAGCAAATCCAATATTTGGATTATATTTCGCAATTATCTACTGATATTCGTCACATTTCCGGTTCGTTAAATGTAACAGCCGATTTTTTATCCCGCATTAATTCATTGGAGAGCTCTTCTGTAATTGATTATAAAGAGATAGCACCGGAGCAGCAAGCTTCCCATGAGTTAGGTGAATTATTAACTAACCGAAAATTAACAATGATGCTTAAAAAGTTAATCATTCCGGGAATCAGTCAGCAGTTGTACTGTGACATCACTAATAATCGGGTACGTCCATACATCACAGCCAGATTTAGGAAACCTATAATCGAGAATCTTCACAACTTGTCGCATCCAGGTGTCAAAGGTACCCAGCGTTTGGTTCAAGAAAGATTTGCTTGGAAGGATATAAGAAAGGATTGTCAGCAGTTCGCCAAGAATTGTATACCATATCAACGTTCAAAAGTTGTTAAACATAATCGTTCAGAAAAAATACAAGTTGGGCTAAACTACTACCTATTATACTGCTCGGATTAAGGTCAACGTTCAAGCAAGAAATCGAAGCAACACCAGCGGAGATGATTTACGGACAATCATTACAATTACCAAAGCAATTTTTCGAGGAAGCAAGTATCGCGTTGATTCAGTTGGAATTCGTTGTCCAATTAAAAAATTTTATGAAATTGATCAAAAATACGGTCACTTCAAACCACAGTAAAGGTAAAACCTTCATGCATGAGGCGTTACAAAAGTGTTCCCATGTATTTGTCAGAAATGATGCAGTGTGTTACGCGTTCCAACAACCATACATAGGACCATTTCCAGTATTGAAGCTGTAAATAGTGATGCTGTAAATAATGAGTGTACAGCAGTTCAGCCGCAGTCTGCAAGTTCCGAAGTAGAAGATGCAGTCCAAGGAACTTCATCGAATATATTAAACAGTCAAGATGCTGGAAATACGAAATTGACATCCACTGGATCATTATCACACACTATACTAGAACAGGAAGAGTTATTAACAAGCCGATTAGATTCCTGTAATACTTACAGTCTTGGGGCGCAGTAGTGTGGTGCCATCTATCATAGAAACATTTTGCGGTTTACTTTTATTGTTTATAGGGCATGAAGTCTCTTCCATTATATTTCGACAATCATTTACACAAAAGAACAAAAAGATGATATTTTGTTCTTTCTTGTTCGTCCACTATCGAAACTACACACTAATACAAAATTAATAAAATAAATAAAAAAACATGTTTGAATTTAATTTTGTGCGTTTATATTTCAAAATACACTCCCCACAGACTCTTTCCTTACAAATTCTCAATATCCCACCATTGATTTTACGTTGGAAAAAGAAGAAAATAAATGTATTAATTTTCTAGATATAACAATAACCAGGATTAATTCATCTTTAGACTTCAAAATATATCGGAAATCCACGTATATAGACACGCTATTATCTCTAGCTCTTCAAACGATCCCCATAATATTAAAATGTCAGCTTTCCACTTACTCATAGATAGACTAATAAACATCCCTCTGTCAAATTCAAATTATAACACTGAGCTTAAAATAATTCTACAAATTGCAACGTATATCGAATATACAACTAGGACTATATTAAAGTTATTAAATAAAAAGCTAAAGCGTAAAAACGAGCCAACGGATTAGCAACATCGTGTCCAATTATATCAATATTAGTTTTGCTTTTTATAATAATAACACAACAAAGAAAATGATTTTTAACAATAAACCTAGAGTTGATCGCCTTTCCAAGTCTGGTGTTTATAGGATTAATTGCAATGATTGTAGTTTCTCCTATATTGGTCAGACTGGGCGCAATTTTGGAGTTAGAGCAAAGCTAAAGAACATGTATCTGGTTGCAATCAATCAACTTTCAAAGCGCTTCCACAAGTTATTTGATAAACCTGTGAATTATAAAAAAAAATTGTTTTCTCGGGCCCAAATGTCACGTAATTTGTAATTAATTTCCCGAATTAACTAAATAACCGAATAAAAAATTTATAAACTATAGTCAGAAATAAATAATTTAACTAATTTTTATAGAACTATATTAAAAAAAACCTCAAAAAGTAAAAGAAGGAAAAATAATTAACTTCTTAATAATAACATATTTGAAGAAAAAAAGAGTGAGTCCATTAGTACTCTCAAGGAGATGTGTAAACATGGCGTGTGTATAGTGTGTGGTACAGTTTACTTTGAAGGTAGAAGGAATGCAATTTTACTAACCAGAGTTTTTCATTTGTTTATTATCGTGAAATTGGTCTATTTCTCTTTCGGTATAAACGATGCAATTGGATTATGGAAACTAAAATAAGTTACATATACTGTCGACTCTAACTTTTCTAATTTTCGTTGAAAAATTGCACAATGGTAGTCCCTTATCTCGTAGCAGATATATTTCGATCTGAGTTCAAGTGCAAATCAAATCAGCTTGAGGAACAGCAAAATTAATATTGAAATCCCCGCTCGTAATCATCGGCAAAAGATGATAGTACCCTTTATTTATTTAGAGGGCGATTTATTCGGCGAGGTGAATACAGCTTCAGAAAGCATCTTAATCCCATTGAGAAGCTGAAGTTCAGCCGTGTATATATCATCAATGGGTTGTGTTGTTACTCTCATACCAGTTGTTTGTCCAACGATGATTTCCTTATACGAGGTGACTTGTATAAGTTCTACTTGTATTTTTATAAATTGCTACTACGGCAGCTCACTGACCATCTCTCTTGAACTGAGCGCAGCACTGAAAATTAGTAATATTAACATGCTTGTCTTTGCGTAGCCAGATCTCGGAAAGCAAGAAAATTGAGCATCCCTGCGTGACTGTATCAGTTAGGTCGAGGTGATGTGACCTGAGACTCTGGCAGTTCAATGTTAAAAATCAGACATCAATATTATCTCGTACAAAATTTGCCATTACAACCTGAGCTATACTTAGCGGATTTGTAGTGAGGCGCGATAGCTCATTTTGAAGAAGACCCATTGAGGTCCCATTTTTACATCCATGGTAGAAGACATGATCATCGATAGCCGACGTGATGAACAGTCCTTCGAGACTCGTTACTCGTGATAAAGCAATATACACAAGTTGTTGACTGTGTCTTTTATTGTAAGAGTATATACTGACTATCTCGTTGTAGGTACCCGCCCTGTAATGCATGAATTGTGGTGGCACGTGCGCAGGTACCACTGGAAAATGATTACGCTTTAACATTAATTGTCCGATTGTTGTTTCGATTAACAGTTGAGGTTTTTCTAGAAATGGGCACCAAACATGATATAGAGACGTACAGGCCAACCATAATGGTGATCCTAGGTATGTTATGTATACCACATTCCTGGAATATGCGCGATACAGTATTAAAGCCTGCATCTTACCATATTCCAAAATTATACGGGCCCAAGCCCTGCCTGCATCCTCGACATAAATGTTTTATCGGGATATAATGTTAATCACAGAAATAACCAGGGCGATAACCGCAGCAAAGTTATTGTCTAACTACATTAATAGGTTAGTTAAGTTAGTCATAATAAAAATCACACCTTGGAAGAGAATTTGTTAGTTTATTAGTTTTTGTTAATTGGAAAATGGTATAGGAACTTCTAACTTTCATCATACGTATATATCGTCATCAGTCATACAAAGTACGACTGGAATAATTATTTCCATTGGCTTCTAGGGGTCATTTCATCTTTCTCTCTCTCTCTCTCTGGCACTATATCACATCAAGGGATTTGGCCGCCTCACATGAGGTTTCATAATTATATTTTCATTTCGGATAATGAGTGATTAATTCATTGATCCTAAACCAACCGTGAAATTTTTTCCTTGACACCACCGGGAATCGAACCCAGGACCTCCGGTCGCTGGAGCAAGTATGCTAACCACTTTGCCACCGGGGCGGCGTCATTTCATCTTATGCTGTTATAATATGTTCGCCTACCAACTAATCCAACACCATTTAAACCGAGAGATACTTGTTCCTAAAAACCCGACAGCATATATTTATACATATATATACATTATATATATACATATATTTATACATATGATGACCGAGAAAACTTATTTAGTCCACGTGGTCAAATATTAATTATATATTAATATAATCTCGTAAATGTGTCATATAGCTACTTAAAATATTCATTTATTCATCTAATTTGGAACAGAATAGTTTGGTACCAAAATCTACTCAAACTTAGTAAAATTATAATATAAATTCATTTGGAAAGGCCACCGTGAACAACATTCATATTACAGGAGGTATTTGGTTCGCTTATTTGAATTGGAAAAGTCATAAAATTAAATAAATATGAGGTTAATAAGCCAAGACAAGTATCTCGTGGTTCCGAACGTTAGAAACACTAACCTTTCAATGACAAGGCTTCAATATACGTTTATCCGATGGTCTGCAGATCCAAATTTTTAAGTCACGATTCCTATAAACTTGATAGCGTCCAACAACATACCATCAAATTACTAAACTCTTTATTTTTATTATTATTTTCTTAACTTCCAATGCACTATGAGAATATACCTTATTCCTCCACTCATTCATTCCGCCGTTCCACATAGTGCTTCCGAGAAGCAGCCGCTGTATCTTCACTTTTCCCGTTTACCTATAAAACTTTATGCAATTGCGCGTAATTTTTGAACAAAAATTTTTTAAGGGGAAGCAGCAATAAAATGTGAACCATCTTCATAAACTACACTGCATACGACGCAAACAATGCGAACACATTTTAAAAATGATTCTCCCTATAAACTACAACTACAAATACATATGTATCCATCTATGACGACCCACTCTGAAGCAAGAAGCAGTGTTTCTATGTAGCACAGTGTGACACGGGCTATTCACACGCAACAAATACGTAAGTTTATATCATTTTTATCACCAACCAATATACACGAAAACAAGGGTATGATATCAAAGGGCCGAATGTCGAAGGGCCGAATGTCGAAGGGCCGAATGTGTTGAAGGGCCGAATGTGTCGAAGGGCCGAATGGGTCGAAGGGCCGAATTTTTTTTGATTTTTTTTTTTAGAAATATATTTTTTTTATTTAATTTAATTGTTTAATTTAATTTTGACTAGCCTTTAGTATCGCAGTCAAAATTAACTGTCGCGACATTTTTATCAAAATGGTCATAATTTTAACTAAAAATGTAAACTTATCAGACGCCATGTTGGATAAATTTTCATTTTTTATATATTATTTATAATTTTTTCCGCTTTTGGATTAAATTTTTCTACAATTTTTTTTAGGTGGTTATAATTTTAACTAAAAAATTGGTAATTTGGTTGACTGCCATCTTAGAGATGTTTTTATAAATAAAAAAATTTGAATTTTGTACATATGAACTATTTTAGCTAAAGTGTAGATGACGTATACATCGCGAAAATCGGATAAGATGAAAACTTTTTAATTTTTTTTTTGTAGGATTGTGTATAATTCCGGAAAAATTATCACATAAATTATCACATTTTCCGGGAAAATTATGGCATTTTCATTTAGTTTTTTTTTGTGACAAGTTATAGATAAAACAACAAAATTTAATATTTAATATTGTTACAGGCTGGCTACTGCCAACCTGCAGATTATCACTAAGCGCATGCAGAGGCCTCCACGGTGATGTTTTGCCGGCTACGTTCTCAGGGAGAAGTGCGAAGGGTCGTGGGGTTTGAGGCATGCATGGCTCCTGGCTTACACCGTGATCATACAGATAATTTTAAAAAAATAAAGCGCAAATAATAATAAAATATACCCGGAGTTCCGCCGAAATTCGTCGGCCGGAACCTGAGGAACGAACAACTCAAAAATTATAAATGGGAGAGACGTGCCTTGGTGCGCGCATCCATTCGAATTCAAACAGGGCAAAGCCCCGGTTACGAAATTGGATGCGGGCACCAAGGGACCGCAAACACTAAACCGACACAGAGGGAGTCTCCGCTCCCATCATACCGACCGAAAAATAATTTAATAATTCATTTTATTAAAACAAAACAAAGAAACAACTCCCCTTTCCCCCCGTACCACGATAAAAAGAACGAGAGAGAGAGAGAGAGAGAGAAAGCCCAATGCGTACCGAGCGTGCACCCGCTGTGCGGCGCTCGATCACAAAAATTTTGAAAATTAGGAATATAATATAATAAAATAAAAAAAATTATATATAAAAAAATATAAAATCAAAAAGAATTAAAAATAAAAAATAGTACCTTAATTATTGTTTTTTTAAAAAAAAATATATACTGGTGCGGCCTTGCGCGGCCGTCATGCCACAGGTGGTACCACACCCGGACCGTTGCGGCCTTGGTGCCGTTGTTGTTGCGGGGCCTCTCCCCGATACCAAAACGAATAGCCGGTTGGCCACCCGTTAGTTGCGGTGCCTTTCACCGATACCAAATAAAATAAATACAACTGGCCGGCTGGCCACCCGTATTGTTGCGGGGCCTTTCCCCGTTCCAAATAGATAAATACGAGGTGCCGGTTGGCCACCCGTACCGTTGCGGCTAGATGCCGATAAATATTTTGGCCTCGACTGGCCGCCAAAATATGTTGGGCGTTGTCTCGCCAACCGTAAAAAAAAATGAGTTGGCCTCACCTGGTCACCTTTACCAAAACACGTTGGGCGTTCTTCACCACCCGTTAAAACCGTATCTAGTACGTACGGTATATGCACTCTCCGATTTATTTCAGCACAGCGACTAATAATTTCAATCCGTTATAAAGGATCACGCCACCCATCAAAACCGTATCCAATACGTATCGGTGCACTCGACGATTTATAGTACTTCAGTACCACGACTAATAATTATAATTATAATGCGGCTCATGTGCTTGTTAAATTATTCCAGTTTACAAAACTATGCACTCGATGAATAAACCAACATCGTCACAAATGAAAAAAAACAAAATGCCTTCAAACTTTTACATAAATACGGAAAATTCCCAAAACAAAAATTTATTATTATTTTCTTTTTACAACAATTTTATAATTATAAACTTTTATAAAGTTTTAAATATTGTTTTAAGAATTCCTAATGAGACTCGCACAATTATCTTTATTTCATCAAACTTTTCTTATTTTTTTTACAAGGTATTATATCGTCCGATTTTAACATCCAAAAAAAACTTTTTTTTCTATTCACAAAAACTCTCTTATATAAAACCAAAACTTGACTCATCAAAATCAAAACTCGAATCACAAAAAAAAAAAAAAATATTCGAGCGTCGCACAGCTCGTAAAACGTTTTAGAAGAAAATGCATCTCTCTTCTCTGTCTCTCCTTTGTACCAAATTTTCGTTGGTACAAAAGAGAGACATACAAGAAAAAAACATTTTTTTTTTTAAACGTTTTACTTTGCACACACTCGATGCGCATTGTTCTCTCTTTCTCTACCATTTTCGTTCCGTTGCCAACATAACAGAAGAAAACACACAAGAATCCATCCACCAAGAAATCACGTTCAGACAACAAAAACCCGGACGCAAGAAACCACGTGGAGAATAGAAACAAATTTACAAAAATGTCTTGTTAAGACCACACAGTCGTAACAATATTTTTGTTTAATATTTTAATATTTTTTTTAGCGTAGGTGTCAATAATAGATTCTATATAATCCGCTCCTACGTGCGGCACGCAGTGCGACATGTTTGAAGATCCCGGCTTCTACGCCCCCCGAAATTAAAATCTAAAGACCCCCGGAGGGCTAACGGGGAGGAGCGTAGGTGTCATTAATAGATTCTATATAATCCGCTCCTACGTGCGGCATGCAGTGCGACATGTTTGAAGATCCCGGCTCCTACGCCCCCCGAAATTAAAATCAAAAGACCCTCGGAGGGCTAACGGGGAGGAGCGTAGGTGTCATTAAAAGATTCTATATAATCCGGTCCTACGTGCGGCACGCAGTGCGACATTGTTGAAGATCCCGGCTCCTACGCCCCCCGAAATTAAAATCTAAAGACCCCCGGAGGGCTAACGGGGAGGAGTGTAGGTGTCATTAATAGATTCTATATAATCCGCTCCTACGTGCGGCATGCAGTGCGACATGTTTGAAGATCCCGGCTCCTACGCCCCCCGAAATTAAAATCAAAAGACCCTCGGAGGGCTAACGGGGAGGAGCGTAGGTGTCATTAATAGATTCTATATAATCCGCTCCTACGTGCGGCACGCAGTGCGACATTGTTGAAGATCCCGGCTCCTACGCCCCCCGAAATTAAAATCTAAAGACCCCCGGAGGGCTAACGGGGAGGAGCGTAGGTGTCATTAATAGATTCTATATAATCCGCTCCTACGTGCGGTACGCAGTGCGACATGTTTGAAGATCCCGGCTCCTACATTCCCGAAATTAAAATCTAAAGACCCCGGAGGGCTAACGGGGAGGAGCGTAGGTGTCATTAATAGATTCTATATAATCCGGTCCTACGTGCGGCACGCAGTGCGGCATGTTTGAAGATCCCGGCTCCTACGCCTCCCGAAATTAAAATCTAAAGACCCCCGGAGGGCTAACGGGGAGGAGCGTAGGTGTCATTAATAGATTCTATATAATCCGCTCCTACGTGCGGCACGCAGTGCGGCATGTTTGAAGATCCCGGCTCCTATGCCTCCCGAAATTAAAATCTAAAGAACCCCGGAGGGCTAACGGGGAGGAGCGTAGGTGTCATTAATAGATTCTATATAATCCTCTCCTACGTGCGGCACGCAGTGCGGCATGTTTGAAGATCCCGGCTCCTACGCCTCCCGAAATTAAAATCTAAAGACCCCCGGCGGGCTAACGGGGAGGAGCGTAGGTGTCATTAATAGATTCTATATAATCCGCTCCTACGTGCGGCACGCAGTGCGACAAGTTTGAAGATCCCGGCTTTTACGCCCCCCGAAATTGAAATCTAAAGCCCCTCGTAGGGCTAAGCGGGGGGAAGCGCAGCGACGTCCTGCGTGCCGTGAGAGTTATGGAAGCCGTTAGCATCTACAATTACTTCATTTCAAAATTCCGGCCGAAGATTTTTCCTTCCTAAAATTTTCCTTCACCAAAATATATCGATGACCGGATACGTGGAATTTCATAAATATTCAAAGATGAAAAATATTAAAATACATAAATTCATAAAAAATTCATTTATGTTTAATAAAAAAAAAATTACAAAATATTCTATAAAAAAAAATACGAAAAAATAAAAAAATATAAAAATATTCTAATATTCTTAAAATATTTTATTTTGTTATAAAACAACAAATTTAAAATTTATATTTCTAAAAAAATTCGGCCCTTCGACCCATTCGGCCCTTCGACCCATTCGGCCCTTTGACATTCGGCCCTTCGACACATTCGGCCCTTCGACACATTCGGCCCTTCGACATTCGGCCCTTCGACACATTCGGCCCTTCGACACATTCGGCCCTTCGACATTCGGCCCTTCGACACATTCGGCCCTTCGACACATTCGGCCCTTCGACATTCGGCCCTCCGACATTCGGCCCTTCGACATTCAGCCCTTCGACATTCGGCCCTTTGTACCTATTCCAAAACAAGCTGACGAGACAATCAAATAAATATATATATATATATTGAAACAAATTGAAAACGAAGAGACAAACCTACATATAAACACTCGTATGATTATCCCGTGTTTGGGAGTAAAACCATATACATATTAAATAACTTATATATAGGACGTTCGTGTTCTTTTTTTCTCTTATCTTATCGCAGTAATAAAATTTTCATCACAGTGTCGCTTTTGGCGTTTTTTCGAACTTCGAAAAAAATTCGAAGTAAAATCAAATTGTCAAAAAGTTTACAAGTTTTGATTGTCAAAGAAAATAATGGAAGTTAAAAAAGCGTTTTAATTATCATTTATTCATGAAATTACATAATGGTGTTCCTTATCACGTAAGAATCGTCGAGGTTAATCTCATCAGTCATCACTTATGTAATTTGGATCAGAATTTTTGAAATCCCCTGCGTTGTCATAAATATCGATCGTAATGGTTTTTTTTAAACATGAAACTTGATTTTCTGGAAATTACATAATGGTGTTCCTGGACATTACGTTTACATTGAATTTTAATTTATTTTTCATGTTTCGAATTATTATGTCGGTTAGATTTCTCACATTTCTCTTCTAGTGCGACAAGCAATACTAAAATATAACAAAACAAAATTTATTGAGAATTGTTTAAAACATAAGGGATCAATTAAATTACATAATAATTCCTAGACATTCATTACGTACCCCTCCTAACATATACATTTCGTTAAAATCACATGTAATATGAACAGCACAGCTCGGACACGGTAATTTTCGAAACGAGAAAATTCCGTCTCAGATTGTCCAGTCAGTCGACCGTAAACAGAAAACTACTTGCCAAACCTTCCATAATGTATTGCCCGTCTTCCTCGTCTGCAGTTGATTCACCACTTAAGAGCTCAACATTTACATCGTAAATAATTCCTATGGATTAGAATCGAACATATGGCATGGTCTATATTTTAAACGGGGCGGCATGTACTTACCACCGGTAACCAAAAAATACGACATCAGTAACATGCAAATATTTTCATTGTGGATGGCTGAAGAAACCATGATGGACTTTAGATTTTTAATTAGGAACTTCCAATATTCAGAACGGTGAACTATACAACGTTTCTAGCATTTTACTAGCATAACTACACTAAAAATTAAGGCTATGTTTGACTATACATGCACATGACATTTACTTTTTTATTTTGACACACAGTTTTCTTTTCACCAGCTGTGTTGATTTTCGTATTTTTTTCGAACTTGTACTAAAACACCTAACTTCACTCTTGTCTTATAGAAAAAAAATTTTGGAACACGATTTTACATGGCAGTGTCCTATATTGATACTATTTAATATTTTCTCTCTTTCTCTCTCTGGTTTTCACATCCCATGAAGGGATTTCGCCGCCTGCACTAAGGCCCTCAATCCATCTCGATCCACCGCTCTCGTCCTCCAGTTTCGACATCCTTACAATTTCCGAGGTCGAGTTTGTAATGAATCCGGTATGGTAATCACAAGGAAATCACTAGCAAGGAAATATACCATAAAATATAATAAAATAAAAAATAATATTAAATCAAAAACACTTCTCTTTTGGATCCGTTACTTTCATGTGGAAACTTTATTTATATACATAGTAATTTAGGTACAAAATGTGCAAGTATGTATTCATGCAATGGTATCAAAATATATACGAAATTAATAGCATAAATTATGTATATATTCTAAACGATTGCACGTGTATCTTACGCAAACTAATATTCTCTAGAAATGGGCACCAAACATTGGTCGATATTCGTTTTCTGTGCCCATCCAGCTTTAAGCCGCGTGGCCTTGTTGCCAACTTGTGAATTTGTACCGAAATCCATCCAGAGTCGTTTGACATTTTTTCCTGTTGACGTTTTCATCATTCTCGTTGTTCCGGTCAGGATGGCTGCATTCGATATACTTCAGACAGCCCATTGTTCCATTCGCGAGTCCATCTGTTTCAATGTTGGTTTTGAAAAAGTAAGGCCGACCTATGACCATTGGAAGTTCGTACGGCAAATTATTTGTGTACACTATGCTCATGTTATGGATCTTTTGACGGAGTTCCTACTCCTGCAGTCCGCTGACCATCTCCCTTCAACTGAACTCAGCATTAAAATGTAGGAATATTAACATGCTCGTCATTGCGCAGCCAGGTCTCGGAAAGCAAATGAATTGACCACCCCTGGGTGACTATGACCCGAGACACTGGCAATTCAATGTTAAAAATGAGACATCATTAATTATAACCCCATTTAGTAGAAGACATGATCAATAATAGCTGACGTGATGAACAGCCCCTATAAAGACTCGTTACTCGTGATAAAGCAGTATACACAAGTTGTCGTCGTGTTTTTAATCGTAAGAGTATGTAATTTGGTAATTGTAATTCGTATTTCGTATCATATTTTATTTTTTTTTTTTTGATTTTTCTGATCGATGGAAATGTCGATGGTTTCTATTTCATTTTTTAAATTAGTTTTTAGTTTTCCCTACTATTATACATATACATACAAGAATGCCATGTATAGTACAAAATGGTTTTATTGAGTTTGTTCCTTTTTTTGAAACGAAGTAAGTACGTCGTTTCCGTTCGTTTCATTTACAAGTTTACTCTAATACAAAAAATTTTGGTAGGCGCTGGTAAAGATGTTTACACATCAAAAAAGTAACCGAATATCACTAAAATGTTGCTTCTACTATTGACGTTAGTGATACATATAACGAACAAAACGTAACGCACGGTTAAGTGATTGAACAGCAAATTTACTAAGGTAATTAAATGTAATTTTTTTATTTTTGATATACGAATTTGGAAAGATTCCACTATTCCACTTCAACTGGTAAGAACAAAAAATCTCACCGCACGTTTCCACTTGAATCACTGCCACATTCATTTTTTTTCAAATTCCCCGGAATTTGTTTGATTACTGAAAATCAATATTGAGATAAACAAGAAAAAAAAACTCAATTAATTACCACTCAAAAATAGTAAGGAAGGAATTTGGATATACGTTCTGTTTAATCAAATAAGAATACTAATCACAGTATTAATTTTCATATACCTCTCAAACAATACAAATGCGTATCCAGCTGTTTGTTAAACAAACACAATGTGGTCCACGCAATGTCGGTAGAACGGCTACAACACAAGCCACACGCCCTTTGCGTTTTTTTCTTTTTTTGGTTTGTTAATCGTGCTCGAATCACCACTTGGGAAATTTTTTTTCCTTTATATAATACACTAGAATTATTTTTTATATGAGAAACATTTTACAATAGGCTTAATTATTTAGATATTTTTAGACTGAATGTTTCAATTCGAATAAATAGCTATTCCCAAATTTAATCACCTTCCAGATTTGTATTCGATCATGGTGTGTGTTGTGAGAAGATTGACTCTATAGGGTTACATATTTAAGTAAGAGAACAATAATGCATATAAATGAAAGTGATTACACATCCAGAGTCGGATGTAAGAATTACAATTACAACAAAAATGTACAAATCATCTTTGGTACTTGAATAAGATTTACAAACAAAAAAATTGATTATAATGTAGAGCATCTAGTCAGAGATTTGAACATCATACCAGTTACTGGCTATATATAAAGGGTGTTTTTCTTTATAGAGTTACACAAGTTTTAATTATAATAAAACAAAGAAATATATTTACAATATCAATGAAACGGGCTTTATTGGATAGAAAATTTTATGACATCAATGTTTAAATATGATTTCGGCCACGTGGCACGGCTCGCGCGTACAAGGCACAATCTGGAACACCATTTTTCACAAACTATTCGCAGCATTTGCGGCCGTATTTCGTCAATGACTCTTCGAATGTTGATTTCCGGGTGTTCAATTGTCTCTGGTTTATCGACGTAGACAAATAACTTTACATAACCCCAAAGAAAATAATTCAATGGGGTTAAATCACTAAATAATTGGACCATTATACACGAAATTATTCTTTCATCAAAAGTTTCTTTGAGTAAATCAATTGTAGAGCGCGCTGTGTCGCATGTGGCTCCGTCCTGTTGGAACCACATGTCAGAAAGATTGATGCCAGCTAATCGAGGTACGAAAAAATTTCTAATCATGTCCCTATACCGCCAGTAACATTCTGATCATCATCATTTTTGAAGACATATGGACCAGTGGCTCCGATGTAAGTCTATACATAATGAAAGGTCAAACCAAACTAAACAAAAAGCAACTATCAGCTGCTAAATGGATTGTCAAATAAAGCAGTGTTGCCAACTCAAAGTTGTGAACCTCTAAAAACACACCCTTTATAAAAAAAAACGAAATGTTTAGGTACCTATGTGTATGATTGAGAATGATAACCACAAACCCCAAAACAAACGGTTACTAATTGCATTAGTACCCTGAATTACAAAGTACTCGAATCAATGTAATATTGTTTTTATATCTGCTTTGTGTTAAGAATGATCATTATCACATCATACACGATGCATACAAAGGAGAAAGACAAAAAAACGTGTAGCGATATGCACGTCATATCGTTACACTTCACCTTCGTTTTGATCAAGGAATCCAACGGTACCACTTTAGGGACACCCTATAGAATTGTTCACTTTAAAAAAAGTAAAATTTAATTTTTGAATAAAAATTTATGGCTAATGTAATTTTGATTTTCAACGTAATATCTATTTAACGGTTAATGCAAAAATATTAACCAATACTTAAATTTTATTGAATGGTTCATCGCAGCTAAATTAAAATCAACATCATCTGGATCATTGGATCATAGTTAATAAATGACGCCAATATGGGATTCTCCTGTGTACAAAATTATTGAGGTCAACGAACTCGTATACCAAACGATTATTAAATTAATTTATTATGGTGATAAGAGTGAGTGGAAATTAAACGTGATCGAAGATAAGGAAACCTTGAATATAGTGTCTGCAACAATTAGACATCAAGTCATAATTTGAATTTTGTTCTGAATCTAATTATATGATGCGAGATAATATCATCAGAACTAAATCCATTTATACAAGCTACCATAAAATTGAACAGGAAAATCCCTAGGGAGTGTTACAGAAGAAATTGAGACCGCACATCGCAGCACTAAGATTTTGGAAAAGCTATCCGATCATACAGTGGAGAACTAAAATTTAATCTAAATTTTAATCGAAACGCACAATACCAGCTCCAAACTTCACTGAAGTAGAAAATATAAATAAATCACAGTAGTAACGACTACAGTACAATGTATACAATACTAATGACAACCTACATACGCACATATGTTTTATCAATTTTCTATTAATCATTCAAACTAACATAGTATTACTATCATACATTAATCATGCATCGTCATTATTACGATACGTCATAAATGTGACAATATGTCAAATGGCAAATTGAGACGCCCCCACACCCACAAAGAAATTGAAATTTGTATCTATGTAGAATTACAACAAAACGTGAAATTTAATGCTCGTTTAACGATATACTCAATTCATATTCATTTTTTTCATTCAACAGGTTTGCGTGCAATGCTATCTGCTGTGTATTCCACTGAGAAGTTATTTTATATTTTTTAGTTTTCTTGTTTTTCTAGGTAATTGTCGTAAAATGAATTCGCTAGCTAAACTGACTCTTACTTGCAAGTGCTACTTTATTAGGAAAACAACTTTTGTACAGAGAACTCGTAGCTTTTGTCATTAAGTTTTTATTTCCTTTGTGCGAAGCAGTTTTTTTTTACATAGAAGTTTGTTTTTATTATTGTGCGCATCGCCATTGCTGCTATCGTCTTTTTAAAATGGTAATTAAGGTTTGTGCATGCTGTGATAATAATATTGTGTAAAAGATTTTAAATCTATAACCTCTAATTTCAGGTCGTTTATCAAAGTGTCTTTATAATCCTGATCTTGGTACCATTGAAATTAATTTCGTCTCAAATTCATTCGGCATCACCATGCGCCGCAGACATATTTACCTATTTCCCCAATGATCTGACATACGATACATGGTACGGCCAATTACATCTGTTCAAACATGTTACTCTGCATGGTATATTCATCGATTTGGTATTTGATAATCGGGCAATTATGGTCGATATCGATAATTATGAGGCGACAACACGTGATGGATTTGAATTCCATGTTGAAGATCGTAATTTAAAATTGCGACCAGGTCAAGTGATTAATTTAAATTTTAATGTAAAATTTTCGCCAAACGGGAAAATTCCTCAGCTGAGTAATGTCCGATTGAATGGGGTGAATATATGTTCAAATATTGAACCGGCGATTACAAGGGCGCCAGAAACGAAACATGATGATCGATATAATAACAATAATAGTAATAATAATAACAACAACAATAATAATAATCGGAATTACGGAACTAATAATAATCGAAATAAGGAAAATACTAATTGGAGTAATAATGGTAATCGAAATAATGGTAATCGAAAAAATAGGATTATTAAAGGGAATAAAAATAAATATAAATTTTCTACTAAAGGTACGGAACGCTGGACTCCACCTGGACACATGAATACAAAGGTTCGTGAGACCCCCACTAGAGGAAGTGGAAGCATTCCACACACTTCTCGCGATGAACATACAACCCAAGCTTACGAGAAGGATATACAATCGATTTTTGTTAAACACCCAACAGCCACTAGTGTAGATAAGGATCTAAAATGTGGGGATATAACGACGAGAACCAACCCACTAGTCGTCGCCGGTGAAGAACCGTATTACGGACAATTTCCTTGGCATGCAGCATTATACGTTTCAACAGCCGGCAATTTAAAATATACTTGCGGTGGTTCATTAATATCACCATACATGATTATTAGTGCGGCCCATTGTGTTACGTTGCCCCATAGCCGACATACGATACGAGCCGAACATTTATTAATCTACCTGGGAAAGTATAATTTACAAAAATGGTTGGGTCATGAGCAGGATGTCAAAGTACTCGACATAACAGTACATTCAAAATATGATGCGGATACGCTATATTCTGATATTTGTGCGATTAAATTAAAAAGGGAGGCACGATACAGCAATTTCGTACGTCCGGTATGTTTATGGAATTTCGATAATGATTTACATCTGATAAAAGATACCGTTGGCCTTGTGCCTGGCTGGGGCTTTAACGAGGATGGTGTACAAAGTGAAGATTTATCATTTGTACGAATGCCGGTCGTATCACATCAAACGTGTATATTGTCGAATAAGCATGCCTTTAGTGAAATTGTTAACGACTCATCGTTTTGTGCGGGTTTCAGAAATGGTATGACGAATTTCGGTTCTTTGGGATAATTTTTCAACTAATTAAAACTTACTTTCGATTTAAGGATCATCAGTGTGTAATGGTGACAGTGGTGGCGGTATGGTATTTCAACGGAACAATAAATGGTATCTCCGCGGTATTGTGTCACTTTCAATCCCACTGCGAAATCAAAATCGGTGTGATCCAAATCAATACGTTGTGTTTACAGATGTTTCCAAATTTATATTATGGATTCATAATTTACAATAAATTATTTATAAGTTTTGTTAAAAACATTGTTGTTGTATTTTTTGCTAGTTCACTTTTTTAGTAATTAAAAAACTATAATTTAATTATTGGTGACACGTTTCTTCATTACGATTATCGTCTGTATATCTTAAGCCGGAAATGCTTAAAAATGTGATTTCGCTACGGAATTGCATATATCTTATATGTTTGATTTTAATTTATGTACAGGGTGTGTCAATGGAAAAAACCACACAATTTTAAATACTATTTATTGATACGGTATAATTCCGCCCCTTGGAATCATACTATATACATACCAATAAAGACTCCCCGCCCTATCTATTAGTTTCGACCTTTTCAACGGGAGCACCCTGTAGCTGATATAGAAGATGATGTTCTCCACATTTATAAGGCTAATATCAAAACAAGAAAATGTAATTAATTCATCGCATCGATTTAAATTATAAATCGACGAAGTTACACAAAGTCTCTCTGTTAAATGTATTTATTATTTTGAGTTTCTTTCTTGGAATTCTTGGAGAGGCGACACTTAGTAATCTTGGTGCTTGTAACTGCGAACAAAAATAATTTCATTGAAAATTCCTCTCGAACTATGGTATCTTAGAAATTGTTGTTCTTTTCATTTGCAGTTTATCGTAGATTGCAGAGAAGAAGTTCCCCATAATTTGTTACACTGGCGTTTCACAATTTCACTTTACAATGTAGAGCAGAGTGGTTAAATCTTCGGGAATGTAGAACGTGTCCAAGCCGGCTAAACCATGATGATTTAATTTACCCAATTATATGGAAGTTTTTCAGGTCACATCTGATCTCGAGATTCAGGCACATCGTGTACATTTCTCCATTCTTAATAGGGCCTAGCCTCATACGTATTAGTTTGCGCTCTAAAATGACAAACAACGGAATAAGAGCGTCAGCGTATGGCGATAAAAAAACAACCATAAACCACATAACCACGACATATTCTGTCTATGTCAAAATGGATTCTAGAAGTTAGCATACTAGAATAATAAAAATTCTAAAATTATAAAAATTGTTTACCTTCTATGTTTTTGGCCCATGACGTTGGGGCGGTACCATCAGAGGGGGTACTATACAGAGTGTTCCAAAATTGGAAGATCAAACGAAGCAGGGTGATAGGTGAGCTCATTTCCAACAAAAACAGCCAAGTAAAGTTTTTTCGATTTTTTTTTATGTTTTAATCTATGCAATCTGAAGCGCTCCCAACTCTTTCCTGGTTCGGTTTTCACGTCCTACTTTACGTATTGCTTGTCAAAGCAAGGACGTACGGCTATAGGTCAGTTTTTATCACCATCTGCACATTGCATAGCTCCATGCCAGCCTATACTGGAACGGTAAGATGGTTCGACTTGAATTTTGCACTCCGACAAGGGGTCATAGTTGTGTTCCATTTCATCACAGAACGTAATCTGTTGATGAAAATTCCCTTTTGCATCCCGCCCCTGTCGGAATTCGAACCCGGTACCTCCCGATATAACCGCTAAAGCTTTAACCACTGTGTTGTTTGGTCGGTTTTTCGAATTATTGATGGTGCAAAAGTTATTCCACTTTTTGTGTGTTTTAGTAAAATCGCATGCGCAACCACCAAAAAATTAATTTAGAAATAACCAAGAGTGTTTAAAATGTGGCGTGTTTAACTTTCGTTTTTAATACGAACTGGAAGAGTGTGCCTTTCCAATAAAATCATTTTTATAAGCTGCGACTGACGAAAGTCAAATAAAAATAATGGTGTATTATTAGCGTCGCATGCTTTTCTGATAGTGGGTTAAGTTTCTGTAGTACATTGTTTTCCCGCTGGCGTCATCTAAACATCAACAAAAAATTTTGAGGAATAAAAAGGCTTTACATAACCATTATTTTTATTTGATTGACGATAATACAGCTTATAAAAATGATTTTATTGGAAAGGCACACTTTTCCAGTTAAAAACGAAAGTTAAACACGCCACATTTTAAACACTCTTGGTTTTTTCTAAATTAATTTTTTGATACGATTTTACTAAAAAACACAAAAAGTGGAATAACTTTTGCACCATCAACAATTCGAATAAGCTTAACTTGGCTGTTTTTGTTGAAAATGATCTCCCCTATCACCCTGTTTAGTTTAATCTTCCAATTTTGGGACACCCTGTGTATAAAAAACAGTTGGCAACTCTAAATTTATTTCAACGAAAAAATCGTCGTCGCCAGAGTTACATTCCATGAACCCAGAAAGCTGAAGATAAAAATGCTCATTCAACAATATTATTTTAAAGACATATGAGCCGTTTATTCTGAAAGTAGTATACTCGTAAGTCACTTTTTTTTTAAATCGAGGTAATTAAGGGTTTGCGTTTTAACACGTTTAAAAATATTGATGCCAGCTTTCGAGAAGACTTACTTGAGTTTGGTACCTCAGGATACTTATATTTTCTCAGTATAAATAATTTCGCATAGTCATTGATAAATTACCATTTTTCATAACGGAAAGTAGCTTATGCCACTTTCAAAATAAACAGTTTAGAAAAATTATTGACTTATATTAATTTTGTTCGATGTATTTTACTGAAGTGATCTTTTGAAAGGACAGTGATTAAGAAAATTGATGTATAAATTACATATATAATGGGGGCCCATTTGACAAAGCCTAATCGTGAACGGAGCCCTCTGGATACCTGGCGACCACCAGTTGTATTTAGCCTTACCTGCGTATACGGATCTCTGTGCAGGTGGACCGTATTTCTCCGATAATTGTGGGAATAAATGGAAGGTTTGTAAAAAATAATAAAAACAAGGGGACCGCTACCCAGCAAAAACCGGAAAGTACTATAGAGGTGAGTAACTCTAACCAGAAAGGTGGGGCTCCCTCATCTGAGGCAGGGGGAAGCAACACCATGGCATCGAAGCCAGGTGGAAGCGGAACCGCCAAACAGAAGAGCGGGGGACCTAAAGAGATCCCCCCAAGCAAAGCGACGGTACAGAGAGAGAGACGGTCGGCGTTTAGAATTCTGGAGAAACTGGCTGCGACCCCTGAGGGGCAGCTTACAGTTGCGCAGAAGGAATCTGTAGCATGGGCTAAGAAAACTGTCGGCTGCAATAGCTCGGAGAGGGTCCTTGTGTCTAAAAGACAGAGGTCCCAGGATGAGCTTGAAGCAGAAGGCAGTAAGCGGGCCAAAGTGCAAGCAGACATGACGTCGGGTGCTCCTAAGGAGCAGAAACTGAAATTATTTAGTGAAATCCTGAAGGAGCACGTGCTGATGCTAGCTGTCATTGACAAAGGTCAGGAAGATGGGAGCATCACGTCGGAGAAGTGGAGGGTAGTGTATAATGCACTAAACTCCATTTTCTTGCGGATCTTGAGAGAAAATCCGGGATCCCCCCCGTCCTGCAGAGATGCGGGATGGCACCAAGGGCGCGTTAAGCTAACTGCGTACTTGGACCGGAGATCGGTTGATCTCTATAAAAGGGCAGTGGCCGAGGTAGGCGAGGTGTGGCCGGACGCGAGGCTTGAAGCAGTCAGCAGAGGGGAAATCCCGAGCAGGCCGAGGGCACGCGTCTGGTTACCAACTGAGCAGGATATGCCAGAGGAGATCATTGAGATTATCCGGGCCAGTAATCCCGATCTTCCAACGGAAGGATGGAGGATTGTGAAGCAGGAGGAGGCCAAGGCGGGCTTTAGATTGGCAATCATGCTGATCAATAAAGAATCCTTGGCTTCCCTTGCTAGATCTAAGGGAGTGATCAACTTCGGTTTCGGGTTGATCACTCTTAAAGTTTATAGGAAACACGAGGTCGATAAGGGCGCGGAAGACCAGCCTGGGGGCGACGGCGAACGGACCCGGCAGGAAACGGTCAAGCGGGCTGAGGACGACCAGGGTAGTGTTCTGATATTTCGGACGAAGAGAAGTTGGTGATGGGAGGCAACCTCCTCTCTCTGAAGTCCGATGGGGGCAACCCGTCGAACAGATGACACTATCCTGATGCAGGGAGTGCATGAAATGGTGAATAAGGTAGATTACAATGATTAGCATTGTACAAATAAACCTACATCACACGAAGGCTGCCTCGGCAGCTCTCGTGCTCAGACTGACTAAGTCAGATGAGGACTTGGTGTTAATCCAAGAACCTTGGATTAACAATAACAGGATCTGTGGCCTCAGAATGAAAGGGTATAAATTATTATACTCAAGCAACTCTGAAAATCGTGTATCTTAGCGAAAAATAATTTGAATAATTTTCTTCTTCCACAATTTAGTAGCGAGAACGGTACAGCGGTGAGCGCTGAGGTAGGCTGTGAACAATTATGGCTAGCCTCAGCCTATATGGATCGCGAGAAGGAGGTTCCACCGGATAACCTAGGGAACTGATCCGGGAAGCAGGTCAGAGAAAGGTAGGTGTGATACTTGGATGTGATGCAAACGCACATCACACAATCTGGGGAAGCACAGACATTAACGAAAGGGGTGAGTTATTTTTTGATTACTTATTAAATACTAACCTTGTAGTTTGCAATATTGGGTGTGAACTAACATTCTTTGTTAAAAATCGACAGGAGGTTCTACATGTGACCTGTGCGTCAGAAAGAATTTTTGATATGATCAGTGGGTGGAGAGTGGCGAAGGAGCACTCATTCTCTGATCACCGATATATTACATATAAAATCAACATCAAACCTGTTGCCCGGAAAGCCTTCAGGAATCCCAGAAGGACAAACTGGAACAAATATGGGGAGGTGTTGAAGGAACTATTGCCGCTGGAGGTTCCTGGACTTCCAGCGACAGTAGAGGAATTAGATGGCATGGTTGATATTGTCACAAAGGCATGCAATTTGTCATTTAATGCTGCGTGTCCCCTGATAAAACCTAGGGGCAGGCAGAAACCGACATAGTGGACCACGGAGTTGGGAACCTATCGGAGAGCGTGTAGGACAGCCTTTAATAAGGCTAAGAACACCAGGGAAAATCGGGATTGGGATTCCTATAAGGAAGACCTGAGAAAATACACAAAAGGGTTGAGGAGGGCACAAAGGGGGTCTTGGAGACTTTTCTGCTGTAGAATGGAGGAGGTCTCTGAGACTTCTCGCCTTACGAAAATTCTAGCTACTAACCCAACCAGTCCTAGTTACTTCATTAGGCCGGACGGGTTATGGACAGCTTCAAGCGCGGAATCACTGGAGCTTCTCATTGAGACCCATTTTCCGGGAAGCATCGATGACTCGATGGAGCCTAGAGCTCATCGAGAAACACTTTTAACAGATGTGGATGACATCGTGAACAGGAAAAGAATCCTATGGGCGCTGAACGGTTTTAAGCCTTATAAATCGGCGGGCCCGGATCGGATTATACCAGCAGAGATCCAAAGGAACTCTGCAGCTATCCTCCCCTGGCTGGAGGTTATCTTCAGGGGATGTCTGCAACTGGTCTATATTCCCAGGAAATGGACGGAGGTCAGAGTGGTTTTTATCCCGAAATCGGGAAAAAGCTCACAGGCTTATCCAAAGAACCTGAGGCCTATAACTCTATCATCCTTTCTAAAACCTTGGAAAGATTGATAGACGTACTTATTCGAACAAAAGTTGAGCCAAGGAATTGGGCAATGTCGCAGCATGCGTACTGTAAGGGAAAATCGGTGGACACAGCTCTGCACGATTTAGTACGCATGATTGAGAAGTCAATTTACTCGCAAGAGTATTGTATGGTAGCATTTCTCGATATTGAGGGTGCTTTTAATAATGTAAAAACGGAGGCGATCATGAAAGGATTGTCATTTTTGAAGGTGGATTATCCTATAAGAAGTTGATAAATCAGATGCTGGTAAGCAGGATTATTACCTCGGAACTGGGGGAGTCCACCATTAGAAGGCGGGTGGTTGGAGGAACTCCGCAGGGAGGAGTAATGTCCCCCTTTCTTTGGAGTGCAGTGGTGAATGGATTGCTGTTGGAACTGGAGAAAGAGGGGATGGGGGTTGTAGCGTATGCAGATGAAGTAGCGATAACTGTCTCAGGCAAATATCTGGATACGATTAGGGATATTATGCAGAATGCACTCCTGATCGTTACGAAATGGGCCGGCAAATGCGGATTAGGGATCAACCCGTCCAAGACAGAGCTGGTACTATTTACTAAGAAATATAAAATTCCGGTAGTTAGCCCTCCTACCGTGAACGGCATTAGACAGGCTTTTGCTGACAGAGCGAGATTTTTGGGCATAATCTTGGACAGTAAGCTCAGCTGGAAGCCTAACATTGTAGAAAGGGTGAATAAGGCTAATGTAGCCATTTACTCGTGTAGAAACGCCACAGGGAAGAAATGGGGATTGAAACCGGAGCTGATACACTGGCTCTATACCGCAGTGGTAAGGCCTGTGCTGATGTATGGGGTGAGCGTATGATGGCCAGCTCTGGAAAAGGTAACCTACATAAGGATGTTGAAGAAGGTGCAAAGAACGGCCTGTATGCTTATAAGCGGGGCGCTTAGGTCAACACCTACACGCGCTGTAGAGGTTATGTTCCACCTTATTCCAATCGAACTTTTTGGTAAGCAGATGGCAGCCAATGTGGCTACAAGGCTCTCGGCTGTCTCTCAGTGGAAGTGTCTTCAGGCGGGACACTCGACGATAGTTAGATCACTAAGGGAAGAACTGGTGAATCTAGATTATATTAAACGAACATTGTGCTTCTATATAGGTTTCCGGATCATCTGTCCTTCTAGGGAATCCTGGAGGAACGGATCAATACTGGAAAACGAGGCACTGAAATTTTTCACGGACGGCTCTAAGCTAGACGGCAAAGTAGGAGTCGGAGTCTTCTGTGAGAAGCTCAAATGTTAATATTTCTGTTCGCCTCCCTGACTACTGCAGCGTGTACCAGGCTGAAGTGGTGGCGATAGGAGAAGTCGTGACATGGTTGAAGCATAACGTGGTATCCGTTAGGGATATCGCGATTTATGTGGACAGTCAAGCGGCACTCAGGTCACTAGAGGCGGTTTCTCTGAAGTCACGGGTGGCGCTGGATTGCCGATCATCTCTTAATGAGATGAGCGAGTATTTCAGTATCCAGATAATCTGGGTCCCTGGTCACTCGGACGTCACGGGAAACTGCAAGGCAGACGAACTAGCTAGGTACGGTACGACTCTCCAGATGCAACCGGGAAGGGCAGGTCTGGGGAGGCCTATAGCAGCGCTCAAATTGGCGCTCAGTAAAAAAGCAATCGCCTTGACAGATGAGAGGTGGACCAACACTCTCACGTGCAGGGTAGCAAAACAATTTTGGCCAAAACTGGACCTGCGGCGCTCCAAGGCACTAGTATCTCTGGGAAAACGAGATTTAGGATTGGTCGTAGGGATACTGACAGGACACTGCCTTTTTGCGGAACATGCGAGAAGGCTGGGTCTACAGACGAATGACTTTTGTAGAAGTTGTATGGACGAAGAGGAGGAAGAGACGTTAGTTCACTTCCTATGTTCGTGTCCGGCACTATCATACAAAAGACGTAAGTACTTGGGTGTGTACGAAATGGACAGCCTTTCTGAACTCGCGGACTGTGGGGTGCGAGATATTTTACGCTACATCAGTAGCTCTGGTTGGTTTCAGCGGGAGTAAGGGGAGAATGGATCCTGTGGTATCACAATGGGCCATTATTGGCCTAAGTGTGCGATAGCAGCCACTCTAACCTAACCTAACCTACATATATAATAATTGTCGTACCCTAAATAGGGGTGTACGCGTTGTTAGTTTTAAATGATTCACTCGAGATTTTATAACAATCACATGTATGCACGTACAGTCAGTCACAGAAGACTACATACACCACTAAAATTTGCAAAATCGAGATAAAAGAAACGAATTAAAAGTTGTAATATTAATTAAATAATATTTTTAGGCAAAAAAATTTTTTTTTTTAAATTAAACAAATTCATAAAAATTATATCACAAAAGCCTACATACAGTAAATAAAACCAAAAGGATCATGTTCAGACACACTTAAGAACTAAAATTAATATTTAGTTGTGTCACCATTGGATTCAATAACAGCGCTTAGTTGCCTCGCAACTAGAGAAAATTCAGTTCTCGCTATAGAGAAAATTCAGCCCATGTACTCGAAAGGGCAATTTTTAATAAATATTTTAGGACCCTTTCTTCCAGTTCATACCAGATATGCTCTATATTGTTCTATATATATTTGGAATTATATTCTTGATATAAGATCCACTGGTTGCCTAGTCCTAAGCATTCGACCAACGGCTGTAAATTGATACGCAATATGTTCAAATACATTCGGTGAACCATATTACCTTCTATAGATACTAATTTTCCGATACCAGCTGTATCCATAGCTCCACAAACCATTAAATTGCCAGTGCCATGTTTAACGGTGGAAGCTATTTTTTTGGTGCCATATTTTGGTTAATTTTTCGTCAAATTTTTCCTCCTCCATCGGAATAGAATATATTGAATTTACTTAAGCGCAAAGCAATATGCTCCAAAATTCAGTGCCTTCATTTACGTCTGTTTTTGCAAATTCAAGCCTTTTCTGTTTATTTACTAGGCTTATATTTTGTTTTTTCCTTAAACCCTTCTATTCGTAAAATTCGACGACCTGTTTCGGGATGAACATGCTTATTCGTGCTATTCCAAATCCCAAACGCTATTTTTCGAACACGGATTGGATGCAACTTTTTTAATTATGCTTCGAACTTCCCGTGCGGTAAGTTTTTTAGGTGGCCCAGATCGTTGTTTATTTTAAATACTTCATCTATTATCAAAATTTCGCACTATTTATTGTTTTATGAGATATTTTAGATATTCCATTATGACTCTTATTCTGTTCCCGTAGCTTTATTATCAAATTTCGTATTTCGATTGACTCTTAGTTCGACTCGCCGTTTTTTAATGCCAAAGACAAAAAATATTTCTCACTCAGGACGAATGCAAAATTAATACTGAAAGTGTCGATAGACGTGCGTATAGGTATTTATATAAAAATGATACGGTACGGTTGGTACGGTACGTTGCAATAATTTGAGAATAAATAGAAACGTGCAACTGTATGTAGTCATTTGTGATATAAATTTTATGAAGTTTTTGAAAATTATTATTTTTTTATTCAATAATATTTTTTTTTTATATAAAAATATTATTTAATTAATATTACACCAATTTATTATTAACCTTTATGTGACTGAATAAAAAAACACCTTTAGCAGACTGGAATGGGTACAATTGTACCCAAATATAAATTAACAGAGAATTTGACTAATATCGTTTTCAGTGGCACAAAAATCCACATTTTTTTCTGATTGGAATCAATTGGAAATGGATTTGTTTACATTTTTTGTCTTTTTTTTTGAAAATGGATGAAAAATAAATCCAAAAAATTTGTTGGATTTTTTTTACGTTTACTCACACATATACTCAACGTCATGTCAATTGTGACCACGCAATTTCTATTTAGATTTTTTATTATATTTGTGATTGTTTAAGCAATTTGTGTTTAATAAAATAAAAATTGTTTTATTCAAAGTGTTGTTTTATAAAGATTATTGCGTGTGCACCGAAAAAAATCTTACAACAAATAACTTTACAACTTTTGCATTTCATCAGCTGTAAATTATAGTAAATAACGCAAACAATGGACCAACAATGTGAAATACTTCAGTTTTGGGGTCATCACGAGTACACCAAAATGGGCAACACTTTAAAAGGTCGTGAGATCAGGAATACGGTCATGGAAAGTGCGGGCAATTCCTATAAAACCACTCTATGGATCAAATTTATTGATTAAATAAATAAAATAAAGTAATTTATTGAAATTATTTATTGATTTTTTGATTGATTTGAAAAAAATTGAAAATTTCATCGTTATCCCATAAAACGGTTAATTTAGCATATTCGATAGCAATATCCGTGCTGTAGTAGTCACGAAGAGCCCGTCTAAATATTTTTTGCAAACTTTCATATTCTTCGCGGCTTGTTGATACTTTTACTTCGATTATTATCCATTTTAGTCATATTCGCTTTCATTTGATTCGTCAGACATTATTATAAATGAATTATTTAATAAAATATAGTAAAATCTATAATAAAAACAAGAAAAAAACACGGCTTTCAAGTTTGCGTTATTTACTATAATTTACAGCTGATGAAATGCAAAAGTTGTAAAGTTATTTGTTGTAAGATTGTTTTCGGTGCACGCGCAATAATCTTTATAAAACAACACTTTGAATAAAACAATTTTTATTTTATTAAACACAAATTGCTTAAACAATCATCACAAATATAATAAAATATAAATGGCGCGACGTCTTTTTTGACAACTTCACATGACGTTTAGTTTTATTTTATGTGTGAGTAAACGTCAACAAAAAAATCCAAAATTGTGTACTCTGGCAAAAAATAATAAATCCAAAAATTTTAATCAAGATTTTTTTGCCACTGAAAATTACATAAATTATTATTTTTAAAAATGTTAAACATAGAGAAAAACAATTATATTTCTCCACAAGCAAATCGACAAGAAAAAATGAATACAAAAAATTAAAAATAACGGGAAAAACAGTTATAAAACATAGACACACTATAATTTTTGTAGTTTATGTTTGATTTATAAGTTTTATACTGTAGAAATTTAACAACAACATTTTTTTTTTTTTCAAATTTCTAATTGTGTACGATTAAATATTGATTATCATGTCTAGTATCGCATTTGTTTTTGAACCTGGGCCAAGTGGTGTTTTTGCTAAAAAACGTCGTGTAACCGGGTAAGTTATTATTATTCAATACATTTATAGATTGATAGTTTTTTATTGAAATTAACGTTTTTATAGGTTGACACCGGCTCAAATACAATATTTATTAGGAGAAGAATCTGAAGAAGAGACATATGATGCTTCCGATGATGACGAATATATTCCGGATCCAGTGGTTGTTGCTTCCGAAGAGTCGGATGCTGAGGACGATCTTATTATTGAGGAAGAAGAAGTTGTCTCTAGTGAGAGCGATGATGAAGAAGGACAGTTGTCAGATGGTTTTATGGGTAAGGATGGCACACAATGGGTTAACACTCTACTTCCACAAGCACAAACGTTGTGTTGCAATATCATGCGCGGAAGAGGAGGAGCAGCGAACTTCAGCAGAAATTTCACAGCAAAAGAAACATTTCGGTTATTTATATCAAGTGAAATGATTGACATAATTCTACGAGAAACCAATCGGAAAGGACACAGAATTACTGACAGTTTGAACAAGGAGTTATTGGTAAAGTTTCCTGATGCGACCAAACGACCAAATAAAAAATATTCAATCCGTTCACGCCAGAAGAATTTGATTCATTTTTGGGAATCTTAATTGAAGCAGGGATCCACAAATCGAATAATGAGCATATATCAGAATTATGGTGATTAGATTTTTCGCCTCTTATTCGAGCATCAATGCCTCGTGATCTCTTTAAGATGTTGCAACGATTCATCCGTTTCGACAATGAAAATACTCGTGCTGATCGTGTAAAATGTGATAAGGCTGCTCCAATACGTGACCTATGGATTATGCTCAATAATAATTTACAGAAAGGTTACAAACCTTATGAATGCATTACTGTGGACGAGCAATGGTGTCCATATAGAGGGCACACAAAATTCACCCAGTATATACCATCAAAGCCAGCCAAGTATGGCGTCAAAGTATTCTGGGCTTGTGATGCTTCAAATGCATATCCTCTAGAAGGTGAAATTTATACTGGAAAGCCTCCAGATGGTGTACGCCAAACAAACGTCGGCGAACGTATTGTTCTAGATCTCGTAGCTGGGTACAAAGGATCAGGTAGAAATATAACTACTGATAATTTCTTTACCTCATTGGAATTGGCTCGTGCACTAAAGTCATGGAACATGACCTTAGTTAGGACTGTTCGAAAAAACAAAGCATTTTGCCTCCGAACATGAAACCATCCAAAGACAGAAAAATATTTTCTACTAACTTCGGATTCAACAGTGATGCAGCTGTGTGTTCTTATGTCCCGAAGAGAAATAAATCAGTTATACTTTTATCGACAATGCACATGACTAATGATCTGTCGGATACTGTAACTGCGAAGTTTGAAATTATCAACTACTATAATAAAACGAAAGGTGGAGTAGACACAGCTGATATAATGTTGATGGCATACACAGTAAAGCGGAGAACTAATCGCTGGCCACTTGCAATGTTTTATAACATAATCGACGTTGCGGCCTTAGCATCGTATGTTGTTTACATGGAACATAATCAACATTTCATGAAAACAGATCGTCGTAGACAATTTTTGAAGGATCTTTCGCGACAAATGTGCATGCCTTCAGTGGAAACACGGTCTATCTCAATTAGTCCTGGGACACACTGTTTCTCTCCAACCAGTGGCACCAAGACAAAACATTGGTACTCTATCGAGTTCTGGACCGGCCGTTGTCGTAGGACGATGTTTCATTTGCTCTGAGGGATATCGAAAAGATCGAAAGACTCGAAAAAGCTGTTTTAACTGTGGAAAACCTGTTTGCGCTGAGCATTCTGTGAATAAACCAACATGTAGTAAATGCAATTGAATAAATATATTATTTCTTATATCTTTTGTTTTAATTTTTCATGCAAAACAATATGGGTACAAATGTACCCAGTCCAGTATGCTAAGGGTGTAAAAATTTTAGGGCATATTTAAACGAGGAAAACGTGGAAATTTTTTGGCCAATTTTTTATTTTAATTGAGAGTTTCAACAGCTTAAAGATGTCAGAGGATTTGAGCAACCTACGGAAACTGTATCATAAAAAAATTTAGAGTCAAATATGCATTTGGGTACAATTGTACCCATTCAGTCACATAAAGTTTAAGACCAATTTTCTGTGAAAGTGCTACAGTCGTCACAAAAGTTTACATACACCACTAAAATTTTCAAAATCGAGATAAATGAGACGAACTATCATTTATCTCGATTTTGAAAATTTGAGTGGTGTATGTAAACTTTTGTGATTGACTGTTTTGTTTTGTGATTGACTGTTTTGTGATTTGACAGAAAATTGGTCTTAATAATAAATTGTTCGAATAAGAATTCGATGTTTAATAAATAAAAAGTTTCCATATAACAATTTTTTTATCATTATTTTTGGTAAAGTTCAAGATAACCTACATTTCCTCGGATATTAAAGATTTATTACAAATAAAAAATTATCCCATACATTTTTATTGAACTTACCTACAATATCTAATTTATAGCAAACTAACTGACCCGGCGAACTTTGTCTCGCCCCAAATTACTTCGTCCGAGCAAACACTTTTGACCTTCACAAAAATTGAATATAATGAGAGAAAAATCAAATAACTCAACTCAATTCTCAATAGACGTTTGAGTTATACGAATGAGTGGCCATTCCATTCACTTTTTCATCGAATTCAACACTAAAGGTAGGTTTATAGTTGCGTTCGCTCGTTCGGTCATTTGTTCGACCAATCATCTTTTGTACAAAAATCCGGAATCGTCAATTTTGAGCAATATGATTGGTGGAAAAAATTGTCAGAATGAGCGAACGAACGCAACCATAAAGGCGGCATAATGTATTGAAAGGTGAATAAAAGGTCGATTCAAACTTAGCATCGAGCAATAAATATATCAGAGAAATCAAGTAGTGTAAATTTTATAAGCAGGTTTTTCCGAGGTTAATCTTATTTTATAGTTTTAATATATTTATATACACAAATTTTATTTTTTTTCTATATTTAATTTTTTTTTATATTTAATAACGGCATAGTTATTTTATAGTTCATTGTTCTTGTTAGGCTTATACAGATTGCCAATTGTTAAATAGATTAACCTCGGAATTTCTATATGAGTCCTCTTATTTATATTTTGCTTTATGAACTTAGGCAACTATCGAAAATTTAGTTGTTTTTTGCAAATTGACTATGTCAAGCGAACGCCAAAAGAACGGGGAACTGAATGCACTTGTTTTTATATATATAGAAGATAAGATTGCCAAAATTCTACACAACTTATATATATAGTAGTCTGCAACCAACGTCATCTATTGAAAATAATCCGAAGTGGCTACTTAAATGAATGATCATTGTCAAAATACAATTTCCATCGGTGGTGTTAAGTGTATTTCCATACAAAAGTCCTCTATCTACAAAACGCAATTCTCGATTTTCCGATTTTTTTTTTTTGATTTTTCAGTTTTCATTTGGTTTCGATTTTTTTCGTGTTTACGGATTTTTCTTTAAGTTTTTCCGAATTTTATTTTTTTCTGAGCCCCACTGTATTAAGATGGACAATACACAAAAAGAATCTTTCAAATTGATCGTGTCGTTCTCGAGTTTTTGCGAGACTAACGCACGGCAATTGATTTTTATTTAGATAAATAGATAGAGAAAATAAATAGATAAAATAAATAGATTGGGTAAAAAACAAAGTAGAAGTAGCCTTCGGTGGGATTCGAATTCAGTACCTCCCAATCCAAGCGCCGAAGCTTTAACTACACCACCTGTCTCATAAAAAATATACACACAAAATTCATATGAAAATGGTTTTTTATTCGATTTTCCGGGTTTTCCGACTTTTCCGACCAGGAGAACCATCTCCTGGTAAATCTATCTCTCTTCCACTAATCCCCGCAATTAATTTTCTGAATACAGTGACTTATGCCACTTTCAAAATAAACTTGTTTGTAATACCGTTAATTGGCGAAACTTCTCTCGCACAAAATTTCAATTGTCCTCAACATATTGATTGCAAATTTTTTAAAATGAAGAGATACCGTTAAGGTATAACTAATGTTATCATTAACTTGATTTTTTTGAAAAAGTGACCTATGCCACTTTCAAAATAAAACAATCTCCGCTGATGTGACATTGTATACAACATGTTGAATGGCATGAGAATGTGTTGTGGAATTTTGTCTTGTAACTAAATATTGCTAGCAACACGAAATTATACTGCATCACGGTAATATGTTGTTGATTGTTACATTACAGATGCTATTTTTTTTTTTTTTTTTTTTTTTTAAGAAATCTTTATTTCTGTATATTACAACTAATCATATGGATTATCTAGTAATTGTTTTATAAGTTAAGTAGTCCATTCTTGTGGGATAAGACCTATCAGTTCATCCCAGCTCTGTCAGTCCTTTGATTTAAGCGGCTCAAGGAACCACTAATTCTAAAGGCTTTGTTCTTTTTAGGCGCTTTGGTCCATTGGTGCGATCCAGTAGGTTCCGTAGCTCCTCGTTGTCATGCTGCTGCAGTCGCAGTACATGACCCCTTGCAAATTTTTGTATTTCATCGCTGACGTTTTCCATGTTTAAGTCTCGATGGAGATTGTCGTTTCTATTGTAATATGCATAAATAAATTTCAATGAATTTTTAAAGATAAATATTGAAAGACAAAATTTCACATTAGAATAAAATAATTTCCAAGAATGAAAATTATAGAAAATAAGTACAATAAAATATTATATTATATTAAAATAATAAAGATACACTTATGCATAAAGACATTTCCTAGAAATAAAGATATGAAGTTAAACATGTTGAGATCTATTAAGATCTATTAAAGAAAATTATTTAGAATAAGAAAAACATTCAATATTCTAACTCTGAAGAGTATAGTTACTTAGTGTTGATTCCCAACTCTAAAGTGATCGGAAAAAGTGTCATCTTAGATTAATTAAATTGTAAAATAAACTTAAAGTGAAAATAAATGTTTTTTTATAATAATTAAACAAATAACAAACATAAATCCAGCGTTGATGGTTGTGTTTGTATTGAATGTCTTCGGTGTTTTGTAATATGACAGGCGATTTCGCTCATCGCCTACATATTTATAGCATGTTGGTTAAAAATGTCAGGCAACAAAACTTACCCGGATTCAGCAGTCAGGGTAAAAAAACCTACACGGGTTGAGCAGTCAGGGTAACATTTTGACATTACATAATGATCGTTACAAAAAAAAATCTTACCCGGAAAAAAATCACGAGATTTTATCTGGTTTTATAAAAAATTTACGCGTACATATTATATACAAAAGTAAACGTCAAAACATAAATATCAAAACAGACAGCGCGTCATTTGAACAATTCAATTTTGAATTAATTTTAATTTTTAATAGATGTATTAAAATTGTAAGGACGATTTGTAATTTTATGCGACGTGTTTTCAAAATATGTTGTATATTAAAATGTTGTGTTTATGTGCGAAATTATAATTTATTATATTACAAATTAAAAATTATTGATATTGAGTTATAAATAAATTAATAAAATTTAGATACGGGTGACACTATTGAAATTTTTAATAGTACTTTGCTTTATGATTGTTTATTTACCGATGCTTACAAGTTAAAATGTAAACCTGACATTTATAATAAACATTTTTTTGCCATTCTTTTCATCAATACTACTACAACGGTCGGGTAAATTTTTTTCATGTTCTTTTACACAGAAACCGGGTATCTTTTTTTCTCAAAGTCTAACGAATTCGCCATTAGTTTTGTTTTTCGTGATATAGGCCCTATTTTTTAATTCATCCTGAGCAAGCAGTGCCCTGTCAAAAAATACTCTGTTTTTTTATTCTCTCTCTCTCTCTCTGGCACTATATCACATCAAGGAATTTCGTCGCCTCAAATGAGGTTTCATAATCATATTTTCATTTCGGATAATGAGTGATTAATTCATAGATACTAAATCAGCCGTGAAATTTTTTCCTTGTACACCTGATATCGAACCTGGGACCTCCGGTCGCTGGAGCAAGCATGCTGACCACTTTATCACCGGGCGTTTTTTTTATTCAACTTGAGTAATTTTACTCTGCACACTATGTTTTTATATGCGAACTGTGCTTACACCGCGCATACTCGGTTCTTCAAATTTTACTCTCAAAGTAAAAAAAACAAATTATTACTCTATGCACACTGGATCATTTGGCACTGTACAACCTGGGCTCAGTGTACAATACCCAGGGCAAGCCTGATTGCTCGGGTTGAATTAAAAAATTATGCGTCTATTTTTTAATTCAACCCGAGCAATCAGGCTTGCCCTGGGTATTGTACACTGAGCCCAGGTTGTACAGTGCCAAATGATCCAGTGTGCATAGAGTAATAATTTGTTTTTTTTACTTTGAGAGTACGCGACTTAAAAATAATAATGTTAGCGAGGAATGCTCGTTATATCTGCTGCGATCATCGATGTTATGACTGCGGACACTGGAGAATAATAAACATAGGAACGAACTAAAATATTAGGAGACATCTAACCAACCCTAAGAACATTTAAGTGTAGCATATTCCAACATACTATTTTTTCCAAAAAGAGAAATCTTCCAAAACATTTTACTTCTCTCAAAAGGGGAGGAATGTTGTGCAATATCTTCGACATTGTTATGTAAGGTCGGAAAATGAACATTTGTGTTCAGTAGTGCTTGTATAACATTTTCATTTCCTTTAAATTTATGTGTATAAAACGAATATATTAGTTTTAAGATATAGTCATAATCAGCAATTATTAAGTAATGTGTAATTAGAAATTATTTATCAACAATTATTTTAAGTGTTTAAATTTAATTTGTGTGAATTTAAAACAAATTGTACAAAATGTGAACCATCAAAATGTGAACCATAACCAATAAAAATGTTAATAAAATGTAATAATCAGCGTGAAGATTTTGTTTAAAATGCCCTCCCTTTCTCCAAACCGCTCCGCATAACAAGATTTCAAAAAAGACTTTAATTGTGTTAATCATGAAATACGACTGCTGAATAAGAAAAATTGCAATTTAACCCAACTCAATTGAAATTATTTAAAAACTTAATATTTATATGGTAGGAAACAGAAGGTGACTGTTAATGGAACTATAAGTGATGAATTAGCAATTTTTGTGGCTTTCCACAGGGATTTATATTGCGACCTTGCCTATTTAAAATTTGTATTAACGACATTTTTGATTTGTCATTAAAAGGTACTTTACAACTTTTCGCGGACAATGGTATTATATTTTATGCAGTGGATTCAAAACATCATATATATTCAATATTTAATCGATCTGACCTTAATCGAAACTTGATTAAATTTAAATCGTCTAACGCTCAATGCCGAAAAAACAAAGAATTTAATATTTGGTAAACAAGAATTTGGTAACAATCTTCAAGTCCTGTATAAAAACATAAAAATTGATAAAGTGATTAAATATTGTTATTTTAGATTGTCAGTCGATTACTATAACTAAACCCTCCTTGGAGTTGAGTAGCAAAATTTAAACTAAATGAATTAGAAGTTATACGCAAGCAGGCTTCAAATTTAATTAAGGTGTACCCAATACGTTACCCAACAAATGAATTGTTCAAAGAATTGATATTATATGCGTATAAGATTTTGAATCATTGTGAAAGCAGGGGCACTTATATAACAAGCTTCCTACCGCAATTCAAAATATAACGACCTTGAAAAATTTTAAAGTGCAAACAAAAATGTTTATGAATTTACATAAAAAAATGTTGCATGAAACTGTATAGCGAATGATTTGAAGTTCAATATGAATTTTGGAACACTTACACGAATACATCATTGATAATTTGTGTTTATGATATTAGTGCGAACTAAAAACAGTTTGATTTAAATGAAAAATTAAAAACTAGTTGCACAAAACCCTTCGGGTTACAGCAACTTGAACAAACAAGAAATGATTTTTATATAAAAAATTGTATTATTCCTATATTGTAATTGTAAATTAATAAAGATAAAAAATAGTCGACTCATAAAATGTTTTCATAATTTACTTTTAAACCCGTCTTTGCAAGTCATAAGATGGTAAATTTTGTTAAAACTCATGATTTGCATGAGTTTAAACAAAATTGACAATCTTTTTGATTTTTAAAAGTAAATTGAAAAAATTGTATGAGTCGACTATTTAATTATATTTTAACAAGAAAAAATATATTTTCTCTGTGTTTAATTTTTCCACCGGTCACTTGAAGAAAATCATAATTTCACTTCCCATAAATGAACACTTCGAAAACTCCCTTCTATTTTCCAGAGTGTCAGATTGTAGGTTCTACATCCAGTGTGGTATGGTGATAGTTCTTGCAGGTTAACGTGATACGGTAAGCCTTTGTCGTATTTCCAGCCATCTTTCAAAGATACGTAACGTATATAGACTACTTTTGGAGACCCTCTATGTTACGAATTATGTTAATTGTAAAATTTTTACAATATCTTCAATATCCCCAGTCCACCGTTTAATAAAGCCAACCATAGAATTAGCTCTAGCTATGCACTGCTCGATATGTTTAGAGAAACTCATATTTTCAACTAATGTAACCCCTAGGTAGGGTTGGGCAAGGTAGATTACGCTATGTAATCTACGCAGTTGTCGATATGTAATGTACTAGGTAGATTACGTGGCGATTTTCTGCTTCTTTGACGTGGACAATGTAGACAACGTCAACAACCTAAGAAATGATTTTAAAATGTAAATTTTTTGTTATTTTACTTTAGTTAGTCTGATAAAGTTGTTGTCTGGCTATTACGTAATAGTCGTATTATCCATGGGGCAAAATAAGTTTATATTTTCATAATAAAACACCTAACTTATTAGTTAGTATTGGGAGTGTGAATATAACTCCGTCATTTCCCAATGGACGTCGCTACTACGTGAGCATGCTCAAGAGCATGGAAAACCACCCAGAAAATTTGAAGATACTGAATTAAATGTTGAACATACATGAATTAAAACGAGAAAAAGACCTCGAACATCGAAAAACCATTTGTAAAATATTGCTTCAAAGGCAACAAAGAAGAGGTTTTTTGTATCGAATTGTTACGGGAGATGAAAATTTATTTAATTAGAGAATCCCAAACGCAAAAAATCTTGGGTGAAGTCTGGTGAGGCTAGTCCATCGCAACCAAACCCAGATATTCATTGCAATGAGCTATGCTCTGTATCTGATGGGGTAAGAAAGGTGTGATATATTATATTATGAACTGCTGGAATCAGGTGAAACTATCAATGACGATGTCTACCGACGACAACTAGTACGTCTAAAGCGAGCTATAGAAGATAAACGAACAGAATGACTGAAAAGAAACAAGAACTGCGCTTAACTTGTCGATCACTGTTCGAAATTTTTATTTTTATTGCATCGCTGGCGATGTATGTGTTCGCGAATATTCCACGTCATCATTTTCCCTGTTTTCATGATTAACGCCGTTGGTAATTTCAGTATTTTCCATGATGATTATCGCCAACGTTTACTTTACATTGCATCGTTGATGTGAAGAATAATAATCGCTTCAATAAAATTATGAACTCTGAAGGCGGATTCATTGTTGTAGTTCGTTGTATTCGTTCCGTTCGTTGTGTTCGGTATTTTTACTGGAGTATTATTTTAATGAGTTCATTGTTGATGAAAAAACAAAACATCAAAACACAAAATGAACAACGTACTTGACTACAAAATAAAAATATCGAAAATGTGTCTGTTTGATTCTACCATTATACTATATATCATGTCGTCTCTTTCTTGCCATGTTCCTTCAGTAAAATAGTTGAAGATAGATCAACTTGATGAAAAAAATACCGAAGAAATAAAACGTCATTTGCGACAAATCCTATTGGTTTATAAAAAAGCATAACGAACGGAACAAACGGTATGAACACAACGAGCTACAACAATGAATCCACCTTGACTAGGTTAAAACTCGTGACCTTTAATTTGACAACTTTTGGTGGTGTATACCTTAACCACTCGACCACCAAGTGATATATTTGAGTGGGGTAGAATTCGTAACAGTATGACGAACACAAATAAAAATTTTAATTTGGCACTCATTTCCATTATCCCATTCGTTATCTACTAAATATACGTCAGTTCTGTGAACAAAACATATTTAGTTCAATTCAACTCCATATTTTTTTTAGTTTGGCCAAATGCGTGTAGATGTCATCAATATGGTTCAAATATTTTTACCATTTGAATTCTTAATTATGGTTTTCAAAAATTTGTATTTAGTCTGAAATTAACGTTACGATAGAGATTGTTAAATCTGAACTAATTTTGCAGTTCAGAACTGAATATCTAACATAATTTAATTTCTGAATATTAAAGACATCATAACTAGCATAATCTGACTACTAATTTAGTTAGTCAGAAATTCGAGCTACGGTTTTTTTTGGTGAAAAACAGTGGTTCGAGATCGTGATAGCTTAAGCCAAATTTTGTCAAATTAAAAATTAGAGTTTAATTTTTTTAAATTAAATATCTTACATGAAATTGTCCTTTATATGCATAACACAAAAAATCCATAAAAGTTCGATAGTTTTATTATAATATCATTTTTCTTAGCATTTCCGAGCAGTTTTGTATAATAACAGAACTGTATAGAACAAGGATATTACAAAAAAAAACATTTAACTTTTATCCTGAATGTTTTGTCTGATACATAGACGACTATGTTGTCTAGTTTATAAATTAAAAAGTGTTACCTACATTTCATTGTAAATTAATTAAAATTTGAAAAGAGCTATCGCGAACATAAAAATCAACGTCAGGCACATATAATTAAAACCTCAAATACTTTGTGTCTGATACCAATTTTATCGGCTAAATCACTGACTAATGCAGTGAACCTGACGCCGAAATTTTTTTCTAAATTTCCGACTAACTGAATTCATGGTCAATTCTTACAAATTATTGATACGTGTCTCTAAGGTTCAGAAACCAAAACTGGAAATTGATAAATTTTACTTGTTTAGTTTCACCTCGACTAGTATGAATTCACCGTCATAAATTGACGGTGAATTCATACTAGAATTCTTTGTTAGTCAGAAATTTAGATAAATAAGTCGTCGTTGGGCCCAGAGTATAAACTAACTTCATGTTAGTTCATACCAGTTATCAATAGATGGAGTAAATGCACTAAAACTTTATTAGAGTTTTATCAATTTTCAAAGTATTTATTCTCGATGGTAGACAATTAACAATTTAGGACTCAATTTGGGACTAGATATTAAACCCAGTATATTTATTAGTGATGTTCAAAACTGGTTAATTTGATAACCAAGAACGATTCGATCTTTTTCCCCACTGACCAGGTTATTTTAACCTGATCTTTTTAACCTGATCTACGTAAACCAAATCGGCTTCAAAGAGTAATACACATATACCATAAGTTTCTTGAACAAAAACAATGCAGAAAAACAGAATCAAATTTTGTACATTATTATTGGAAAAGAAACTGTTTAATTTCAAGGGATTTTGCATGTTGTACGTACGTACGTTCGTAAAATGTAAGTGCGAGGATTGGAATATAATTTTATTTGAGACATCGAAAAATGACGACCTAAATTATACTTGCAAATCACTAAGTAAAAAAAACTTTATTTAATTTTCGATAATAATCACAACCCAACGTAAACAGAACATCGTGCAATTTAATTTTTATATTTAGTGTTTTCCGATGTAATGTGCTGTGCATCACAAATTCGTGTAAATATATAATATATTTTTCTCTTTTTAACGTGAGTAATTTAAATACATATGTATACAATACACTTCGATAATCAGTATATTCATATTTACAAGTTGCCTTGTTTGTGTAATGTGTATTCGTGTACACCGGGTGTTTCTTTTAAACTGAGACGATCAAATATATCGAAAAATAGCCACTCTACGGAAAAAATGTCCATAATCAAAATTTAATCATACCGCGGGGGAAATACATTAGTGCAAAAAAAAATACTCCCCCACCCCCCGCTTTGTAGGTGGGGCAGGGTTTTTTTTAAACTAAGATAGGAAGCCATATTTTTTATTGCAGATACGGATCTACGACTAAAAGTACGTATGATTTGAATGAAATATTTTGTTCGGTTCATGATAGATGGCGTTGTAATCGACGAAATTCAATTTTTTCAATTTCTTCTTCTTAGAACACACGCATTCGATTCTGCAATACGTTTGAAATAAAAAACATCACGTTTTCATTGGAAATACTCGAAATTCGTCATTAAAACAATTTAGTCAGTTTTGTAAATCACATTTAACGTTTGTGTTATTTCTTATTTTCATGTTTTTCGTAATTGCAAAATAACCGATAAAATACTTTAGAATGGAGCGTTTAACTGTGCCAGAGAAAATTGAAATGGTTCTGGTTTATGGAGAAGCTGGCAGACATCTTGAAAATGCTGTTGCTATTTGCGCTCAACGTTTTCCGGATAGGATTCGTTCACGTGCTTCATTTGACCGTACTATCAAACAATTTATTACTGATGGAAATGTTCAACCGGAAAAGAGGACCCGTAGAGCAACAGTCACTGGAGAACATAATGAAATTGCTGTATTGGCAGCAGTGGCTCATAATCCTCATGTTAGTACACGAGAAATAGTTCGCGATTCCGGATTGTACCTCACCAGTGTTTGGAGAATTTTAAAACGGCACAAGTATCATCCATATCATGTGTCTTTACACCAAGATCTTCATGGCGCTGATTTCCAAAATCGGGTAACTTTTTGTCAATGGGCACGTGAACAAATACAACAAAACCCCAATTTGTTTCATTGCGTAATGTTCTCTGACGAATCGTCTTTTCCAAACCATGGAACGGTTAATCAACACAACATGCATTATTGGAGTGTTACAAATCCGCACTGGCTTCGTCAAGTTGAACATCAGCGTCCTTGGACTGTCAACGTGTGGTGTGGAATAATTGGCAACAAACTCATAGGCCCCCACATTATTGAAGGCAACTTGAATGGTCAAATGAACCGAAACTTTTTGGAAAATGAACTGCCAATATTACTTGAAAATTTAAGCTTAGAAGTGAGACGGAACATGTGGTTTCAACATGATGGTTGTACTGCACACTATTCGGTGGTGGCACGTGAAATACTTGATCGTGATTTCAATGGTCGCTGGATCGGTAGAGCTGGTCCGATAAATTGGCCCGCCAGATCACTAGATCTTACTTCGCCAGATTTCTTTTTGTGGGGCTATCTCAAAGACAAAGTTTACAAACAAGAACCAACAACACGTGAGAACATGATTGAGCGAATCAGAAATGCGTGTGCTGAAATTCAACCAAACACACTTCTCAGTTATGTACAATCATTTGAAATGCGTATTAATAAGTGCATTGAAGTCGCAGGCCATTATTTTGAACACTTATTTTAAGCTAAAATTATTTTATTCACCTGCCATTTACATTAATAAATTGTTTTGATGATGAATTTCGAGTATTTCCAATGAAAACGTGATGTTTTTTATTTCAAACGTATTGCAGAATCGAATGCGTGTGTTCTAAGAAGAAGAAATTGAAAAAATTGATTTTCGTCGATTACAACGCCATCTATCATGAACCGAACAAAATATTTCATTCAAATCATACGTACTTTTACACCTTTTCCAATTGTAATTCAGAAAGTATCAGTTGTAATTCAGAAAGTATAAATTGTAATTCGGATTAGTCAATTGTAATTCAGAAAGTATCAATTGTAATTCAGATTAGTCAATTGTAATTCAGAAAGTATCAATTGTAATTCAGATTAGTCAATTGTAATTCAGAAAGTATCAGTTGTAATTCAGAAAGTATCAATTGTAGTTCAGAACATTTCGACATTCGTCGAATTGTAGCAATTTCACAACAGGAATTTTATGTATTGAACGAATATGTTAATTTACTTCATAGTCAGCGAATTTTAGGTAAGAATCACTTGATAGGTTTTTAGAGATTGCGGAAGATAACACAACTTACCATTGAAATATATATGTACATAGTAATAAATGAGACGACAGTATCTGTTTTGCGGTGAGGAGGATATTTATTCCGTAATGAAAGATTTAATTGAAAATATTTTGGGAATTTACTTTCTCAATTATATTGATAAATATTGAATTTTTCTGAATTATAATTAACAATTTATTTTTTTACAAAGCACAAATAATAAACAAGCAAGGGTAACATTAATATAAACAACAACAGAAATATAATTTAAATAAAATAAATAATTAAAGTAATAAACGAACTTTCACTTTAGCTACTAACAGACATGTCATTCATTGCCAAAGCGGCAACTTGATGGATTGAAGAATGTTGTATGGCACGAGCACAATCACCTCCGGCTACACTGTTCTTTGCTTGATCAATAATCCCCTCCAAGTATACCAATCTTTGTTCCATAACACCAGGACCTGTAACGCTTGGTATCCTAATATTATTTTTAGCGTAAGCCTTCACCTTTGACCAAATAGTCTCAATAGGATTAAGCATTGGTGAATATGGCCCTAGCCGCAGCAGAGACGCTGTAGTCTCATTATTAATAACTGTTTCCAGGTTTGAATGGCAAGGTGCGTTGTCTGAAACAATTACCAAATATTCAAGTTCATTTCCAATGTTTTGCCAGTGCTCCATCAGTCTTGTCACCCACGCATTTGCTAGATGGGCGGTAAATGAACCTCTTCTCCGCTCCATTAAAATAACTCCTGCAGTAGAGATTGCTCCTATCAAATGGATGTTAGGGCCTCGTGCGGCTGGGAGAAGTTGAACTGCTCTGGCACCAGCTACTGCACGGCCCCTTGTCCGGCGGCAAAATAAATTAAAATTGGTTTCATCTATCCAAACAATCTGTTTCCCTTGTTGAATATAGTTATTCAAACTTTGCACATATTCTGCTCTTTTCCTTTTATTTATGTCAGAGTTCATAGTGCAAGGTTCATTATGAACTTTCTTCGTAGTGAAGAGCCTGCCTTCTAGGTAATTGCCTACTGTTGACACAGATATCGATATGTTGAATTTGGTCAACATTTTTTGTTTTAATTTCTGCAGTGTACAGCTGCAATCCCGTTCTACCCATGAAACAAGCGAATCAATTTGTGCCTCATTCAAAATTCGATGTTTTATACCTCCTCTTGCTAACATTTTGTGTTGCCCTGATCGAATCCAATGAAACGCGGTCTTGTACTTGATGTCCAACGTCGCAGCTAAGGACACCCAATCATCACCTTTATTGGCACAATTCACGATTCTTTCACGATCTGCATTAGTATTTTTTTGTACTTTTTTCGTTCTGTGCTTGCAGTTGCAGTCAGAACAGCTCTGCAAATAGGACATATAGCATCCGGTACATTGTTCATATCTCTTTGACACTTTGTATGCAGTAGATGTCTGCATGGTAATAGCCTTATTACTTTATTCCGTGTCATTGAAGTGCAACAAATAACGCAATTGTCTTTAAACTCCATTAAAAAATATGGGATTAAACGATTTAAGTTTTCAGAAGAAATAAAACAAATTAATTAAAAAGTCTTTTTTTTAAACATAGAATATGACACATATTTTTGGTTACTATGTTTAAAATGATCATTTTTTATGTATAATGCTAATGCAGTAAAATTAAGTACATATTGTAATTCAAATAACGTTAACATGTTCTGAACTACAATTGATACTTTCTAAATTACAATTGACTAATCTGAAATACATTTGATACTTTCTGAATTACAATTGACTAATCTGAATTACAACTGATACGTTCTGAATTACAATTGACTAATCTGAATTACAACTGATACTTTCTGAATTACAATTGGAAAAGGTGTAGTCGTAGAATCCGTATCTGCAATAAAAAATATGGCTTCCTATCTTAGATTAAAAATTACCCCCGCCCCACCTACAAAGGTGGGGTGAGGGACTATTTTTTTGCACTAATGTATTTCCCTCACGGTATGATTAAATTTTGATTATGGACATTTTTTCCGTAGAGTGGCTATTTTTCGAGATATTTGATCGTCTCAGTTTAAAAGAAACACCCAGTATATGGTTGCACTTATCGCGTCTTTTTGAAAATGTTGGTTGTTATGAGTAACAATATCAATTTGTATCATTCGTTAGCTAATTAATGTTTTGACCGTGGGGACTATTTATTTAGTATTTTTTCGGTAGACACGATTTTCATAAAAATTAGTTAAGGGAATGCGAAGGAATCAAATGCCAGGAATCAATTTCGATGGGTGCTAATTTCGGAAACATTTGATTAGGGGTCCTTCGGTAGTTATCGGGACTCTATTGATGGGTTCTAAATTTGGCAAAATTTGTTTAGACGATTTTCAAATGGGTTTTATGTCCCTGTTTTAAACAAATCAGCTCGAGCGATTTTGGTAAAAAAATTGGAGAGGGAATATTTTCGAATGTCAGGTGGTCCGGTTTAGTAATTATGTTTCGCTTTGTTTCACAACAAAACTATGAGCATGTCATCTCATTCGAAATTGACGGAACTCAGAAAAATAAAATTTGGACATGCCTCTGGAAACTTGTCAATTTAAATTAGCCTAAGCAAATTGGCATATAACTCTCGTTGTATGTTAAACATAAGATAGGATTCCAAAATGAGTACCTGATGATATTTTGAAAAGGGAGTAAATTCCACCAAACGGATAGGCGGATTTACTTGTTTGGATGAAGCTTCATACTTAAACTATTTTCATAAATTAGGAGGTCCCAAAATAAAAATTAATTTGTAACAAAACTGGTTTAAATCATTTCTAAAAAATTTAAGTTTAATAACGATTTTTAATAATAAATTGTTGATTTACCATAATTCGGCCACTCTACAGCCCATACAGGGTGAATGATCGGAATAAAACTTTATACTTAAGGTTTTCTGATAAGTTGACAGATTCCAGAGAAATTTGGTAGAAATCAGTGAAACGTTATCATTTTTTGGCAATATTGGCACCTCACACACTTTTATTCACCGATCGTCCAATATCATGAACGTTCAGCGTCATTAAACCACTCCTTTACTATTGAAACTGATGGCACAGAGTCCGCCAGGTATTTATCAAGCCCCTCCTTGATTTCAATGAAGGTTTTTTTATGCAAAAAATAATGCTGCACAGGAAATTTACTATTTTCCATTTTCGCGAAAATTCACGAAGTTGTCTGCTGTCAATGGGTGTCAACCACAAAATGGCGCATATATAGATGGCAGTTGACGGGAGCAGTGTTGCATATAAAGTTTCTGCACGGGAAATTCAAAAAGTCACTGACTTATCAAACTGCCTTCGTATCTATATAAGAACTTTTCTTTTTCTGCAAATATTTTGTTGAAGGTGGGAGTGGGGGGGGGGGGGGGGGTGATGGGTGATGGGTGATTTACGAAAGAACTATGAAAGACAAGAAGATTTTAAGATTTTCATTTAAACTGGCAACAAAATTGGTTCATATCATTTTACTAAAACTTAATCGAATAAGGTTTGAGCGAGAACAAAGAAAATGACGCGATATCAAAAATATGTCGACTTCCATATTTTTGATATGTCTTTGAATGATGAATAGAATTGACACGCCCCTCCATTTTTATTACTTTTATTACTAGTAACAAAAGATATTTTATAATAAGCCTACATGAAGCCATCGAGAGGTATAGATCGGGCAAAGTAGTTTCAAAGGAATAACGAAACCGTAGAGTGCAGTACAGCATAAAAAATGAGGGCAAATGCAAATGTAAAAAATGTATTTAATTGTTTGTACCAATTTTGAAATGTGTATGCATATTCAACCATCTTTGACCGATCAAGGCTCTTGCTCTAGCGACTAAGAATAATAATAGGCATCGAGCGGAGCGGGAGAATTGCAATCACCAACGCAATAACAACAATAACGAGCAGCAAAAGAATCAGCAGGGGTAGAATAATAATAATAAAAGAACAGTGGCCCACCATGCTGGAAAATCATTTGAGCACGGACTTCGCCATATTTACACAACAAGTTGCTAATTCAGTATCACAATAACTTAGCTATTTTTATTATTCGAATTAAATACAAAATATAATAATTTATTCGCTTATAATTAATAAAATAAAATTAAATAAATTAATTTAAATTTTTCTCAATCCATGACAAAAATTTCGCCACATCCGTGAACACCGGATATATATCGGTGTTACACGTTTTTGCCGATTTTTCTTTAATACTGATCGAAACAATGCCGCGAAGGCGCAAACTTGAATCGTAGGGGATTACCATTCCGCCACCACTATCACCATTACACACACTAGATTTTTCTGAAGAAAAATTAAAAATAAAATCATTAAAAACCGTTAGCATATGCAAAATATATCATTTTTTACCATCGTATCCCGAAACACAATACGATTTTCCAGTCAACATCTTATTATAAAATTCTGGTTTCTTTTTAATGCAATGCGACTTTGGCATCACCATCATTGTGGTGTACGTTAAATTTTCATGCATTGTGCCGTGATTTAAACCCCATCCTGGTATTATACCAAACCGATTATACAATTGCGATATATCGTTGGATTTTTTGGAATCCCACAAACAAATTGGTTGTACGGTCGGTGTTACTTCAACGGATTTATCAAACTGCATGATAGCGATATCACTGTAGTAGGTATCACCTACATTGTACTCAGGATGGGCAATAATTTTTGAAATTTTTCGATATTGTTCGCCACCCATTTCCGCCCGCAGGCTATGAAGTCCAAGGTATACGATAAAATATTCAATAGGTAATAGCTTAGCACTTCCTTTGTATGTGATACAATGGGCTGCTGTTAGCACCGCGTTTTTAGAGATGAGAGAACCACCACATGTATAAATATAATCATTGAATGTACCGTAATATATTGCTGCATGCCACGGAAATTGATTACGTTCTGCGGTGTTTCCTTTTTTATTGTGGGCGACCACTAACCGATCGTAAAATTTACAATTTTCGTTTAACTTTGCCATGTTTTCTAGCGAACTGGATTTTTTCGATGGTGGTGGTACAACTAACCAATCAAAAAATTTTAATGGTTCCAATGCAAGCGGAAGTGACGTTGAATGGCTGAAACTAAAACGTGAAATGTATAAATAACATCAAATTATAAAAACTTTTAATAGTTACATATTATTATTGATATTTTCCGTAGTAGTGACATGTGACTGGTCTTTTCTCTTAAAATTTTCGGGACCACACAATATGACATCATTAATACGGACTTCTAGAATTGTTGGTTTGGGTTCATTTTCAATTAACGAAATAGTGATATACAACACCAATGGCCCTTGTTTAGTTTTGGCTCGATCATTGAGCGCAACAGCATAACTCTTTCCGTCAAATGTCCGCGTAGGATATTGGGTTGTCTGAAATGAACAGCAAACTTATATAAAAAATGGAATATAACGAATATTATTTGGTGTTATAAAAAATATTACCAACCCCTAAGTGATAAACTTTCCTGTCGAGTGTAATATCTGCAACCAACCGATCTCCTACATCTAGTTGACTCCGATTTACATGAATCTCAGCAGTTATGCGCTTAAATTTTTCGTCCAATTTATACGATTGAACGACGTTACTGTTTAGACATTGTACCAATTTTTTTACCCTTGGCTGTCGCTCAACTCTCAAAGGATTTAGTGTGGGCGTCAAACACAACGGGCTTTCATTTATATTCACTTCGGTTATTTTCGGTAGCATTTCAAACTCATTGTACTTAACAAAAAATTTTAATTGTAACGGATTTTTTTGGTCCATTTGTGCGGGCATTTTAATTTGAAAATGATGTCCATCCAGAGTTTCGCTAGTTGTGTATTTTGTAATACCCAATATTTGTACATTTTTATCGAACGCAATATTAACAACGCTTTCATTTCGCGGATGCAGTCCATAGAAATTAACTGTAGCCATTAATCGATTCTTGTCATCCTCAGCCTCTTGCAACAGAATATAATCCTCATTCGAACAGTCAGGCACATACTTAGGTTTACGGTTCGATATATTCATACTACGTTTCCATATATTTAGAATATGCTGGCTATCATCACACTGGGCCTCATTATTTATCAATATTTTTAACAGTCTTGGATACGTTCCATTATACCGTACAAAAAATTCAAACGATAAATTTCGTTCGTTCGTTATGGAATTTCGTTTAACGAGCCGGAATAGGGTACTATTCAGTTTTAGTACGGTACCATAATTGGACAAGATACTGTCGACGGCATTGTCGAATATCAATGAAATCGTAATCAATGGGGTTTTAATCCCAGTATTAACCGGGAGCCGTATATTCCCAAACCATGACTCATAATTATTTGCATTATTTATGAATTTTGTATCGATAAACGTTAGCAATTGGTTGCACTGCGGTACCGTGGATGTAACACACACCATTTTCAAAACAATTGCGATAATGACTGCGGTCAGCTGAAATTTGTAAACAAATTGTTATTAGAATTTTATTAATTTTATCGATTTTTTATGCATAAATTAAAAAATATCTATTTGATAACTTGTTTCGCACGAAATTTGCACAGTATTGTTGTACCGGATATTTTTATTTGTTGTTGTTGTTGTGAAGTATGTCAAAATATTTAAAACTACAATTTAATCATTATGAATATCTTTAAAATCAAATTTATTTAACTGCTACGATAACAAATTGTCGTTTAGCTTGCCGCGGTGATATCATCACACATCATTTACTGGAATCTTTGAAACTCCAATGTTTATCAGATTTTTTAAAATATCTAGGTAGCATCTACATATACAGACAATGACGAATTTATTTACTACGGATGTATGGAATATATTGCATATGAATAAGTGAGAACGAGGTGACAAACAAGAAAGACGTAAAATAGTGAGAGACAGGTATTTCCAAAATATTGCATTCTTTTGTTATGGTCGTTCCCCAAAGGGTATTGACACGGTCACTTGTGCGATTCTAGATGTTATCTTGTTCTGAGTGTTTCTGTCATTTAAAGTAGAAGTAAATTAACCTGAAATTATTATAGGCAACCTTCAAAATTAAGTGACCTATTTTTCATATTCGTGCAGTAAATTGTGATGGAAAGGCGGGGCGCATCTATCATTAGACTCGTAAAGATATTAAATAATGATGAAACATATGGCCATCGCAGCTCGATCAAATTAAAATTTAATTCATTTATCTGTTTTTCAGCTTTGTTTTTTATTTTACTTTCATCACTTCGGTCGCTTAATGTCCAATGGTAAACCATTAGACTCTCACGAGACAGGTAGCTCCAAAACTACTTTGTTTTTCTCTTGAATTACAAAAATTCCTGGAGTCTCTATAAGGCAAACACCCAACGAATTATTATCGGAATTTGATTGCCGAAGTGCCGAGCCTATTTAATACTTTATAAAATTTTAATCCAATACCAAAGAATGGGTGTTTAAATGCCATGGGATGGTGTATGTATCTTGGTTTTACCCAAAATCATTTACGAATTTTATTTCTACCAAATGAAGATAGTCGAAAAGGTTTCTAAATTTTAAACCCGAAGCTCAAAACCTAGTTATGACTATGTTGAATTGAATGTGATGTTTGGTCAAACGCACCTATAGCCAAGAATGTTTCCAGACTAAATTCGGTTTTGTCTAGTGATATTTCAATTCCTCTAGTGCATAATGTATTGAACTTGTAGAAAACCCCAACTTCATCGTAAACATTTTCTAGTTGCCACGTTGGTAGTTGTTCGCGATAAATTAAGCTAATGGATTTTGTCAGGACAGATGAGACGTGTTTAACCTCTTCTCCAATGGAATCACCGGTAATTCCAATCATGGCAAATCTATATTAATGGAATATGTTGAAACCGAAGTCTTAAAAGCATCTACCATTGAACCTATTTTTTAGAGATTTGTTTGTTTTAGTGCGGCAATACCAATATCGAAAGTGAAATTTTTTTGAATGCACTTAAAAATTTTACTTTTTTTAGATGTTGTAGTGATTCGTAATGAAAATGAAGTTTGAGTACGGATTGGTGTCATAAAAACGTGGTCTTGCCGATATTTAAATTATGACTCTTGGCTTCCACATTCCACAGAGTTTTATAAAAATATTTTATTCAAAAATTTAAAAACTTTAACGGATGTTTTAGTGAAAAATGGTTAACCGGTAAACATCATCACTATACGTAAACGTTATATCTCGATTCCATAAGTGTTATCCCAAACGATGAGCCGGCAGTCCAACCTTACGAAGTAGTAGTAAAAAAATGAGGCAACTGGAGTGGTGGAGCAAATAGAAACAACCATAACAGTATAGCCGCCTAATCCCGAATAACAGAAATCAACCTTGGACTTGGGAGATATGATGAAGGCGCTGTTACTACAAATGAAGGAAATGAGAGCACACCAGGCAGCCAAGTTTCACCAACAAAATGTCAAACTAGACCAGCAAGCTGCCAAATACGAGCACGAAGTGCACAATTGGCAGAACTACGAGCAGAACAAGGTAGACGGTTTGTCGAGTTATACCAGAAGCTCAATCAAATTCGGCATGCCCAGAATATACAAGTTAAAGAGCTAAAATCTCTCGAGGTAAAAATAGATATCCATTTCAAGGATTTTGAGGAATAAATCAGGCAAGAACTTGAAAATAAAATTAAGCAAGTAAAGACCCGCCTCGAAACACACATATCGTAAGCTATTCCAGATGGCCATAGCTCAGAGCAGTTCCAAGTGGCAGTGCAGCACAATTGTTGGGGCGCAAGGGAGCAGTATAACGCACGCATTTTAGCTCTTCGTGGGTTAGCCGCAGATGTCTTGCAAACTTTATCCGCAACAGAAAGGAGCTATGAGCGGGTCATGATGGAGTTGAAACTATGATAGGGGCAATTATATGTCAGGGAATTATGTAAGATTCAACTCCAAAGCAAGCGGCAACTACGTGGCGAAAGCTTGCAAGACCTGGAGAGAGAAGTAAGGAAATAATCCCATCAAGCATACGGCAATGCACCTGCTGCCGATGTGTTGGATGGACTAAAAGTGGTCGTGTTTAAAACTTCTTTTAAGAATCAATCCTAGAGGTTTAACCATGAACGAACGAGCATTAGAATATATGGTAGCTATGGAGAAAGTCTGACACACTAACATTGCGCATTTAATGGGCATGGATCCGGAAAACTAAGTTACAACAGCTTTGAGGTGCGTAAGCTGGTGCAAGGGAGAAAATACCCCAAATGCATAAATCGCGAACAATTTGAGACGCAGAGACGGCCGTAATTTAACCAGTGAAGAAGTAGAAGTCAAAAAGTAAACAGTGCGAAAAGTATTGAAAAGTAAAAGTGAACTTTAACTGATACATACTGTTAAAGTTAGCCAGATTCGGTTTTAACAGCTAAAATACATAATCCGAAATGTCGATAATGCAGACTCGGTCGTGCCAACTAAAATTTACTAGCCGACAATTGTCGGCAATGTAGATTCAAAACAGCTTATATTATTAACCTGTAAAAAATCGGTAAGGAAGATCCGTATAAATAGCCAGTCGAAAATTGTCGATAAAGCAGATCAACAATTTTGGTGTTAACAGTAATTTCTTTTTAAATCAAAAATGTTTATTTCAGTTCATCAACATAAATTATTCAAAATTAAACTTTTTTATTAAATGCATTAAAATTATAATAAAAAAACTATTTTAATACGCAGAAAACTCAATGGCACATTGCAAGCAAAACTTCCAAAATTTCAGGTCAATTTCCATGTGATTTATACAAATTTTCGGTATAAATAGATCGCACACACATAAAATTTGAAAATTTCTAAAAATTTACCGTTTAAAGTATTATGGCTGAAAATAGATTCAAATGAAATTTCAGGTCAATTTTCATGTGGGGAGTCCGCAAATATTCGGTTGAATAAAACATACAAAATGGTTATAAAATTCACAGAAATACCAAGCCGAAAAATGCCGATAATGAAGGTTAAATATAAAAAAGATTAAATGACAGCCGAATAATGTCGATACTGCAACATGGAAATTGATTTGCATTTTTTTCCAGGTGTGATCATCATTAAGACCTTTCATTTGAATTTATTTCCAGCCATGACACTTTAAACGGTCAATTTTTAGACATTTTCAAATTTTGTGTGTGCGATATATTTAATATATGGAGGACCTTTAAATGATAATTAAGATGGCACTTCATTTAAAATATTCTCCAAACATGTAACTAACTATAGAGGCATTTCACGTCTTTCCTCCCCAAACATCTAATACTGCACTCAAAGAAATTTGGTGTTGTATATGATAGTTTTAATTATTTCGAATTAAAAATTCTTATTTTAAATTTTTTGTTGGTTTTTAAGAAGAGCAAAATAAAAATTTCTAATATAAATAATTACATTCGGACATGAAATTCGTATCTACACTATTGACATTTTTCGGCTAGGATTTTCGATGGACATGTTACCGACAAAATTCGACGGTCATTTTCGTTTGATTATTAGAATCTGCATTATCGACATTTATTCAGTTGGAGTCGGCTAACTTTAATAGTGCCTTTAACTGTTCACTTTGAAAGTAAACATGAATTAGTGAGCAGAAATTAAAGATGTTTGAAAATTAAGTTTGCAACTTAATTCGCTGTGTGTTTTATTTGCAAAATTGTGTACGAATCCATATCGAACGCCCGAAATTCGCAACCAAATTTATATGAAGAAAATTCAAAATTCATCTCGAGATTTATTAAACGTCCAATAACATTATATTTTGTAGACACAAAATTGTTGTTTTTAGTGAAAATTGTAAAGTTTTTTGAGATTTAGGTACTACTTTGTATAGTTTGAACTATGTTTTCCATTTCTGAATCAAGTTACTTTCACAAATATTCATTTCAAACGCAGTTTCAGTAAAATTATTTGTCAAATTTTCATAAATTATTGTATCCTTTGGGAACGACGGAATATACCGGAATATGTGGGAAAACAGTGTTAGCCGGCTGGACTAAAGCTAGTAAAATAAAATATTGTAGACTTTCTACAAAACTTTAATTTTAACTATATTAACTAGCAGAACTGATTGAGGATAAATTATGCAATTTTAAGATTGCTTTCGCTTCTTTGGAAAAATTACCAACGGAGTTTGGTTTTTTGATTTTTTTTTTGAATAATACTTAAAATTTAATAAAACGGCACGGCAAATCATCTCAGATTTTTTTTCTGCGTCTTTTGATACATTCTAACTTAAGTTTTGTTGACTGATATCATCGCAATGAAATCAAAACTTTGCGTTTTTTCGAATATTGCTTGTTTTGGAATGACATAGCCGAAAATCTAGATAGAAAATTGGAAAACACCTCCTTTGTTTTCCAATAAAACTTCAATTAAAAATTTGAGATAAAAATATTTGTGTTAGGTTCTTTAGTTTTTTTGTAATTGTACAACAAAAAGTGGTGTTTTTTCTACAAATATGAATAGGGCCCTTAAGACTGTATGTTATTCAACTTGTCAAAAACATTGTGTACTAGAACAATGTGTCTTTTTGGGTACACACAATTGAATTGAGTACACAAACCAATTGGTTAATTGAATTGGTTAGATTTCAAAGTTCATTGCTTTTACACATCAATTTTCTTAATATGAAAAATTTTCCGAAGCACTCCAACTCTTTCGCAATTCGCTTTACACGTCCTTACCTTACGAAATCGCCTGCCAAGTCAAGGACGTACAGCTATTGGTCCTAATTTATCATCCCATCTACACATTGCATAGCTCCATGCGGGCCTATACTGACATGGAAGATGGGTCAGTCGGCCCATGAGTTTTGGACTCCGACAGTGTGTCATAGTTGTGCTCCATTTCATCACAGATCGTAATCTGTTGACACTCCCTTTTGCATACTGCTCCTATCGGGATTCGACACCGGAACCTCCCGATCCAAACGTCAAAGCTTTAACCACCGTTTGGTTGGTTTTAAAAATTCTTAAAATTTCGATTCTGATCGATAGAGAAATGATGTCAAACGATGTTTTTTGTTTTTACACCGCAATGGCGTTTAAATATGAATATTTTTTATTGTCCCTAGATGGAAAATTAATAAATACTGAATGTGTTCAAGATTAGTGATATTAATTTGTTATACGGGGTGTTTGGCGCGTGGACCGACACAATTGTATGGCAGATTGCAGGGATCATTTGGAAGCTTTCATCACAGAGAACTGATGTCCTAAGTGTCACGGTACCTGTGTTATGATATTTTTAAGTTTTTTTCAAATTACTCAAAATCTCTTCTTTAAATGGTCATAACTTTTTTGTTTATAGTCGTAAAGGTACAAAATAGCATTTATCGTATTCTGCAATGTGATTTTCTTCTAAATAAATTATTATTTAATACAATTGGTTTAAGCAAAATGACTTATGGGCTTATCTTAAATGGTGTTTTCTTAACCCTGACCCCGGCAAAATAGTATCTCTTATTTTGACCACGAAATGAGTGATTTGTATAACACGTACTATACCAATGGAAACGGCATAAACCAGAGAATTTTTTTAAATAAAGCTAACTTCAAAATAAGCTTTAGTTTTTTTAAATGAATTTACGTGACATTTTTGATACTTTTATATATTTTTTAGGATTTGGAAGTCCCTAAGTAATTTTTCTTAAACCAATTGTACTAAATAATGATTTTTTTTAGAATAAAATCACATTGCAGAATACGATAAATGCTATTTTATACATTTACGACTATAAAAAAAAAATTATGACCATTTAAAGGCGAGATTTTGAGTAAATTGAAAAAAACTTAAAAATTTCATATCTCAGTCACCGTGACTTCCAAATGACCCCCCCCCCCCCCCCCCCCCCCCTTGTTCAATCAACAAGTTTATTTTACTCGTGAATTTGTAGAACGATTAAAGTAGCAATTCCTAAACTGAGAGTTTCAGGATTTATTGAATTGAATGAGTAAAATGGAAGTGCCATGAAATTCCATTACTAAACGAAAACCGTAGGAAAAGCCCTCACCAGCGGACGGCGCCCGATTGTATGAATATTATATAATCTTCCAGAAGCAATCCAGAGGGAAGTTGTCATTACTGCATTTTAAAATTGTGCAGGGAAGCGGAATTTTATTATTAATTATTTTTCATTCGCCATTTCGGTTATCTTAAATTACCTAGTTTTACTGGCACTTCGTTATTCATTCGATGTAATATCTCTGGAAACACGTTTTTTTAAATTATCGTGATATAAAATTTTATTTTATCAAATTTATTAGACAAATTTGTGACATCGTTGAAACATCACAATGTCTGACTCAGAAAACGACCACGAAAACAATCACAATGTTGGTGTTACAATAAATGTAGGGGGTATCACTTCTGATCCCACTAAATACGGCCATTTGATTCCGGCACTTGACTCTCAAACGGTCAAGTGATCAGTGAAAGATTAAGCGAATCGGCAAAAAATAAAGCTCGATCACGTTCTTTCGGGGTTGCAGTTAGGTAACAAAAAACCATCTCAATTATTACGATAGATGTGGAGGAGGAGTGTTTATCTTCCGATCAAGGTACAGAGTCGGTTTTAAGAAATTTGTGGATACGCAGCGTCTACCAACTCGTACTCAAGAAATATTATCAAATATGGACGAATCTAATTTGGTTCAATTAGCAAAGACCGCTGATAAAATCGTTGAAATACAAAGGCCTTATTAATTTATGCAGTGTAAGCTCTCTTAAATTTATTGATAATAAGCAACAAAGTGATGTACTTTATCAAATTGAAGCATTAACACAAAAAGTTGAAGAATTATTTAAACAGGTTAATACGAGGGATTCACTATCAGTCAATAACAGGTCACCGGCTCCACGGTCCAAGAATAATAGTCGACATTGCAGTTTATCGCGATCCTATGACCAAGTTAACAAATATCCAAATTGCTGGTGTCATTTTAAATATGGCATTCATACAAAGAAGTAAACCCTTGCTTTTCATGGCGGGTGTGGGGAGTGTAAATTCTAAAAGTCATTTCATAATTACCGATCGTCAAAACAAATTACAATTCTTAGCTGATACGGGCGCCGAAGTCTAGTTCACAAGTAATTAAATCACCAGAGTTTAAGTTATTCGTTTGATGTCGTTTAAGTTATACGTTTGATCAAAGAAATTTAACTCTTGATTTAGGCTTTCGAAGACCATTCAACTGGAAATTCATTATAGCTAAAGCCGACAGATGCATTCTAAATGCTGACTTTTTAGCTCATTTCGGCTTAGTAGCTGATGTTAAACGCAAAATTTGATTGATACTAATTTCACTACAACCGGAGAACCGATATAAACCAATTCGTACGGTATTACAACTATCAAAACCAACGAATAACATCCGGTTATTTTACAACTATTACAAAAATTCAAATCAGTGACTCATGAATCACAAAGTCTTAACATTGTAAAACATAATATTACACATTGCATTGAAACTTCAGGTCAGTCATGCCAAGCAAAAGTTCGAAGTTCAGATAAAATGCTCATAGCCAAATCGGAAATCGAAACGTGGTTAGCGCAAGGCATCTGTCGTTCATCTATAAGCAATTGGACTTAATAAACACATTTTTATTAATCACTTGTTTTTTGTTTCGCAGAATATTTTGAATATTTTTCAAAAAGTTTAAAAAATCACTCGATCGATTTCGACTTGTTAGGTCATCATCAGGAGTATCTAGTATCTACTGATTTGTATTAGTAAAAATTTTGTTATATAGTAGAAAAAAGCATAATATAAATAAAAGAAGGAGGGACAAAAAATAAGCAATAAAAATGAATCTACGGATCGCGCAGGTAGGCGATGAGTCCTTCTTTTATTTATATTTTGCTTTTTTCTACTATATAACAAAATTTTTACTAATACATATCAGTAGATACTCCTGATGATAACCTAACAAGTTGAAATCGATCGAGTGATTTTTTAAACTTTTTGAAAAATATTCAAAATATTCTGCGAAACAAAAAACAAGTGATTAATAAAAATGTGTTTATTAAGTATAAGTGTGTTTCGCCAAGTGCCTACGGCAAATTGCGTAAAAAGTAATAAGCAATTGGGCCTGTCCTCTGCATATGACTAACAAAAAGAATGGTAATTGGCGACTATGTGGCGATTACAGAGCACTAAATACATTTACAAAACCAGATCGGTATCCAGCACCATTTGTCATGGTCTTTACTCATCAGCTCGAATCATGTACCATATTTTCTAAAACCGATTTGGGTAGAGCTTATCATCAAGTACTGGTGGAATCACAAAATATGGAAAAGACATCAATAATTATACCCTTTGGATTGTTTGAATTTCCGAGTATGAGATTTGGTTTACGAAACGCTACACAAACTTTCCAAAGATTGGTTCACTCACTGTTCAGAGAATTAAGGTTCATTTTTTCATATATCGATGATCTACTCAGCATCAAAAAATATGGAAGAACATCTTCAACACGTACATATTGTAATTCAAAGATTAAACGAAGCTGTTATTAATTTGAACATATGTGAATTCGCCAAAGATTAATTATCATTTTTAGGTTTCGAAATTTCTAATCAAGGTTTATCCCCGGACAAGTAGAGTGAAAATAATTCAAGATTTTCCTCAACCGAAAACTATCGATTTCTGGGAATGATAATTATTACAGAATTTTTCTACCTAATGCAGCATCTGATCAAGCTCTATTATACGAATTTTTAAAAGGTTGAAAAAAGGACAAATCAGAAATTCCCTGGACTGAAGAAACATATAAAGCATTCGAATTGTGCAAATCTAAATGAGCAAAATGTACTCAATTGCATATCCGGCTCAAAATGCAAAATTCACAACATTCGTTGACGAGTCTGATTTAGCTGTAGGAGCAGTATTACAGCAGCTTACAGAAAAAGATGGGAACCTTTATTTTTCTTCTCAACCAAGTTACAAGCGGCTGAAATACGCTACAGCACATACGACAGAGAGTTACTTGCCAATTACTTATACCTCAATAAAAATTTTAGACAAAGCTTCACCTAGACAACGACGCCATTTAGATTTAATTGCACAATTCACATCCGATATTAGACACATCTCAGGAAGTTCTAATGTTGTTACTGACACACTGTCACGTATTCAATAAGTGGACGTTGGAACCACAATTGATTATGTTTTGTTGGCAGAAGCACAGCAATCAGATAAAGAACTTACTGCATTGATTGAATCAAATCCAAGTTTAAATTTTAAGAAACTACTAATATTTGGATCGGACAAGTACATTTTTTATGACATCTCAAATGGCAATCAATGTCCATTTGTGTCAAAAACATTCCGACGACAAATTTTCGATTCTTATCATAATTTATCACATCCCGGAATTAGGGCAACTACAAAACAAATTACGAAAATGTTTTTACATACAGTTACAGTTTTAATAAAGCGACTTAAACCTTGTTTTATTGAATCACAACAAACCGACAATTTAACGGATACATCAACACCATTACACAATACACAGAATAGTAATTCATCACGAAAGATTTCACAACATGCAAATCGCAAACGAGTAACTTTTACACCAGACATTACTGAACAATACAAATCAAGATCAGGATGAATTTCAAGAAAACCAATTCGTTTTGAAAATAGGGTATCGTTCTTGTTCAATCACTGGGGGGGGGGGGGGGGGGAGGATAGTGTGGCGGTTCAATCAACAAGTTTATTTTACTGGTGAATTTCTATAATGTTTAAAGTAACATAATTCCTAAACTGAGTGTTTCAGGATTTATTAAATTGAATGAGTAAAATGGAAGTGCTTTGAATTCCATTATTAAACAAAAACCGTAAGAATGAAAATTAATAATAATCAGATTTTAGCTGGTCCTCAATCACACGAGCGTCTGTTTTAAATATTGTATTAATTAAAAATTAAACATTAAATATAAAATAAATATAAATCGAACATCATTCATCAAATTGAACGAAATATTGCTTGGCGTTCAAATTAATTAAAGGTACAAACCAGTCTAGACACATTGTTTGAGCATTTTATCGACAACAAAAAGAAATTTGATTTCCGACAGCTTCTGATACAGCCTTAATGAGGCTGAATAAAAATCAAAAAATGAGGACAAAATTCCAGAAAAAAAAATTCAAATTCCCCAATTCCAAATTTTTTTTTTCAGTTTTCCAAAGTCCAAAATTCCAACTTCTAAAATTCCAAAATTTTCCATAAAATTAAATTTACCCGAAAATATATCTATGATTCCTTTGAAATGCGGGTGCTGAATTTATGGGCTAATCCATCTTATATCCCTTTTCCTGCCTGCCACCACAATTGTGTGGGTCACGCAAAAGAATCTTGTCAAAAATATATTTTTGTATTTATTTTGAACAAACATACACATTTGTGTATTCTAGTTAATTCGTTTTCGTCCGAAAAATAACACTGTAACTAAAATAATTAGTAAAATAATTAATATATTATCAAAAACAACTAATTAATATGTTATATAATTTATTTGTTATCAAATTATAATGTTTTTTTGCAAAAATAATTCCGATTTAACTAAGATCCGTTAAAATCCGGAAGACATTACAACCTGCCATTTTTTAATCACACGTTTGTATGGGTTGGACTTAAATTAAAGCAAAAAAAAAATTCTGGTAGAAAAAGGTATTCCTATGATAATTACATTTCATTCTATTTTCTATTTATGAACTAACTATTTATGTATAGTACATATTCCATTCCAATTTATTTTCCTCAGAATAGAGAAAAAATCGCGTGATTTTTTCTCTATTCTGAGGAAAATAAATTAGAATGGAATTTTGGAGTTTTGGATTTGGAATTTTGGTTTTTGGAATTTTGGAATCTTGGGTTTGGAATTTTATGCCTGGAATATTGAGTTCTGAAAATACAACCCCAACCCCTTATGTGGTTTATGGTTGCAATGTTGAAGTACTTGTGTAAATAATAAGGGAATGTTCACATGGGAAGAATTTATTGATGCTAAATCGGAAAAAATTTCAGCGTTTGAAATACAATTTGATTAAAAATTCTCTATGTAATTCGATTTTTTCGCCGCCTACTTTAACTATTTTTCAAAATTTGTTTGCAAGTCTGCTATATTTTGTTTCCCTAATTCCGAACCGATGTATCCATGTAAACATGCCGAGAAATTAAAATAAAATGATTAAAGTAGCTGACTTTTCGAATAATACAGAGAATTCTAAAGCAAATTAATTAGCTCTGAAAGAGAACAGTGCCAATTTTTGAAACTAAAAGCAATAGTCCCAAATAACGTATACATCTCCAAATATGCTAAGCTAACCCCAATCTACTTGTAGACGACACAACAAGTTTATTAAATTAGCAACTGTTCGTAGTTCATAACTTAATGACCCAGTAGGCGAATGGCTTTTCTGACCGGCAAGTAATTTAGGGTGAAAGTCATAAATACTAATTAACAAAACAAAACAAAATTGCTAATCATATAATTATTGAGCCAACAGGTTTTTAATTTTTAAACCGTTCAACAAAATATCATAATTATACGCACAACTAAAATTTATTAATTATAGTTTATGTTATTTTCAAATTTGAATGACACACATGATTAATCTCGCAATCTAAACACGTATGTATTAGTCAATAGATACTTATACACAAACACAGATTTAGTAGTCAGCTCAAGCACGTGCGGATTTTTCGTACTTTGGAAATGCATTTACATATATCTGAAAGGGAGCAATGAACTTAGAACCACTTAACACTTTTTACTTATATCGTATTCCAATGTGTATATAAATAAATTATCACAACCACTTTATTCACTTTAATAATTTATCGATATGTATACAAAATGCATCTAAAGAAGAGCAAAAAACTGCATTAAAAAGAAATCAACAAGAAGAAAGTGAACTTTGTAAGAATGCACATATCGGTTCATTGACTTCAGCAAAGAACAATAATAATTCCGATTTTAAATTATAAAATCCAATATTAACACGAAAATTAACACTAGATTTAATTATTTTGACGTTAACTAAATTACCTTAAACAGTTTCATTTTCTATAATTCTGAATTAAATTATATTTATTTTATTACACGCTTAATATTCTGAGACGATCGACAAACTTCTTAACACAACAAATCTTGATATCAAACTGTCTCGAGAATGAATTTGAAATTTTTATTTTCCATCCGCAATGTTTTGATTCTACCACATGCCAGCTTCTTATTTTGTTTTTGTTTTAGTTTTTGCTTTTCTTGTATTTCTGGTTTCGTTTTATTTTTAAAGAAATTCATTTCGAAATAAAATTTATTTTAAATAATAATAAAATTAACGCGAATTTATTACTATCAATCGACGATCGACGTAAGAATAAAAATTATAAATTTGAATTAAATTATTCAGCGTGTTTTTTTTAGTATTACGTTAAATTACGGTAAATTACACAAATAAATTACAATGTACGTTTGGGGCATAAAGATGGAGATAAGAAAATCGCGATTCAATATAAAAGGTGTAACAATCATAAACATTCTTGCTATTAATTTGACAGGTAAAACGGTTTAATTCACGTGCATAGTAGCACAGTAGTCAGATGTTATCACACTACATCTTTTGGGTGCCTATACTACGTTTGAAAACAGTTTGATATACATACCATGCAACGAGCCGGCATTAGATTATCGATACACCAAGTTGAGCAATTTAAAATCGATCGATGCTTCTGCAGCGGTGCAATTGGTACCACAAGAAGGTATAAAATGCGGGCACTTGCACCCGAAACCAGGGAATTGGAACCCTAGTGCCAGTGCTTAGGGAGTGAGCAAGTAGGCTCCCAGCCATCGATATCCAGGCACTGCAATGCTGCTTCGGTTAACCCCTTGGTCGGTGTAACAGAACATGCGTCAAGGATCATTAAAACGAACAAAGATGAGGAGGGAGCGCCGAAAGAATCTCAAATGCGACCATGGTGACTTTACTAGCAATTCTAGGAAACAGAATCATGGAGCTCTCAATGCAGATTCAGTGTTGCGTTCGTTCGTTCCTTCCTTCCTTCTGAATTTTTTTTTCAACCAATCCAAGTTGCTGAAAAAAATCACAAGAAAAAAACGTCATTTTTAACCATTTAATGAAATTGGTTTAAAAAAAATCAGTAGGAAGGAAGGAACGAACGAACGTAACACTAATTCCGGATACTAGGTACGCAGGATGTGAGCTTAGCATCCAAATCTGTCTTAACCACTGCTGTAATATAGGAACCTTGATAGGAGTATTGGGCTTCAGATAGATTCGACTATTCGAGCCAAGGTGAACAGTATTGATATTTACAGCTACTACACACCTTCTATAGTGAATCGAATGAGGAATTTTAGCCCAAACCCGACAACTTCAATGTATGAGCCGCCGAATGGGGCTCCGCTTCCCCCAACTAGATAAAACAAGCTCGATAATTGACATTACCCATGAGCAAGGGCCTTGTCGATAGAGGAATAGTATGGAGAGTGAGTAACCTATATACACATAGTGATCCTCTAGACATTTGTATGAACTAGCAGATAAGTGGTCGCGCAGGACTTTAGTTAGATACCACAGAGAACCAATAGAGTGGAAGTTCAAAGCGTTCGACGAGAACATCTTCCATCTTATTTAAGAGGATTCTTCTCTCTCTACAACCGCAATTAACAAAGCCGTCCATCTTATAAAATATTTTACAAGAACCGGTGATGAAATAATGAACCGGGAATGAGTAAAAAATATCTCAAGGCAAGCAGGCAATACCAGTAACACGTTAAAAACCCTACTCTGTGGGAATGATATTTATTGTAAAGCTAGATCGGAACTTGGGGTAAACCTTACCTTCCTGTGATGATTCAATTCAAAAGTGATCACACTACTGCCCTCACATGTCTGGCAATGTTGTTTGATATAGCGAGTTATCTGTTCCCGCAAAAACAGGCTTTTCTCTCTCTCTCTCTCTCTCTCTGGCTTTCACATCCCATGAAGGGATTTCGCCGCCTGCACTAAGGTCCTCCATTCATCTCGATCCACCGCTCTCGTCCTCCAGTTTCGACATCCTAATGTTCGTAGATCTTGTCCGATGTCGTCGCGCCTGCGTAATCGGGGTCTTCCTCTACGACGTACTTCGGCTGGTTGTTGGTGGAACACTTTATTTATCATCCGTTGTTGTGGAGACCTTGTAACGTGGCCGAGCCATCTCACTCGAGATTGGATTTGATGAATCCGATGATATCGCTGCCTCCGAGGAGTTGCTTTATTTCGTGATTCATACGAATCCGATATTCGTTGTTCGCAACTTTAATTGGACCAAAGATTGAACGGATAACCTTCCTTTCGAAGGTAGATAATAATCTACAATCGTTAGAGGTCATGGTCCAGCTCTCGCTTCCGAAAGCCAGCACAGGTCTTATAAGTGCTTTATAAAGTGCGAGCTTGCACGACTGCGATAGATGTTTCGATCGCAATAATCTTGATTTGGCGTAGAAAACTCGTTGTCCGGCAGTGATTCGGGCTTTTATTTCTGCCTGCATATCATTCGACGATGTTATAACTGAGCCGAGGTATTTAAAGTTTTCGACGCTATAAAAGTTGTGGTCGCCAATTCCGAGATTTGCCGTAGAGATGTTCTTAGGTGTTACTAAATATTTGGTTTTACTGCTGTTCATCTCCAAACCAAGTCTTCTTGCGCAGTGAATGAGCGGTATGAAACTGTCTTTGATATCACTATATAGGCCTTCGGCCAAGAAGCACGATATCATCTGCATATCCAAGAATTTGGCCTGACTTATATACAGTGCGAAGTTTCGATATTGCTTTAGCTCACTAAGTACTCAAGCGCCAGATTGAACAGCAAAGGCGCGAGTGCATCACCCTTGCGAACACCAGATGTTGTTTCAAAGGGGTCTGAAACAGATCCTTCAATTACGATTCTACATACAGACCGGGACGTTGTTAATTTACACAGAGAAACGAGTTTCTCTGGGATTCCCAGGCATATGAGCGCGGCCCATAGGTTGTCGTGGTTTATACATACGTCTGTCTGTCATACGCCTGTCTGAAGTCTATATATAGCTGATGTATGGTTATGTTGTACTCCCAACATTTTTCCAAGATCATCCTCATGGTGAAACATTGGTCAGTGGTCGATCGGTTGGGACGAAAACCACACTGATAGTCGCCAATGATGTTTTCGGCGAAAGGGATGAGTCTGGCAAGTACAACATTAGCCAACACTTTGTAAGCAGTGTTCAATAGAGTTATGCCACGAAAGTTTTCACATTTAAGGCGGTCGCCTTTTTTATGCAACGGACATATGAGTGCGGTCTTCCAATTCTCCGGCAACTCTTCTTGGTCCCAAATACAAACGACGAGATCGTATAAACTTGTTGCAAGAGTATAGCGCCTCCGAGTTTAATTAATTCTAATAGCTTCGTCTACTTCCTCTACTGTGGGATATTCGACAAAGACCTCTTCACCTGGCGGAGCTATTGCGCTAATGGGGGTCACTTCGTCATTCCGATTTAGCAGATTTTGAAAGTAGGTTTGCCATACTGAGAGAACATCAGCCACGTTTGTTCTCAGCTCTCCATTCCCGTCTTTGATGGCTGTACTTCTTCTGGTGTTGCGAGTGAGAGTGCTTCTGGTGTTGCGAGCCAACCATTTTTGCGAGCCAACCGGCATTGATCATCGAACCATTCCCTGACTGTATAGCGTGCCACTGCTCCTGGATGTTAGGAGGAGCATCTTCGTCGTTATGGGGCCTGTCTAAATAATTAGTGACAGCTGATTGGTAACTCTGCAGTGACGCTTGGTCTTTTAGAGCATCGATATTCCATCGAACGGTTTTTTGTGCTTGTCTGTTAAACGTAGATGACAGTTTGCACTTATACTTAATTATGACAAGCATGTGATCGCTGTCGCTGTCTGCACCTCTGTAGGATCTAACGTCAGATATGCTGGAGGAGTGTCTCTTGGACACCATGACGTGATCGATTTGGTTTTCCGTTCTTCCATCATTCGATCTCCACGTTACTTTATGGATTCTCTTATGTGGGAAAAACGTACTTGATACAACTAAGTTGTACGTTATGGCCAGGTCGGTGACGCGTTGGCCGTTGTTGTTACTAGTTAGGTGCAGGGTGTTGGGACCGATGTGCGATGTATTTTCTGCACTCCTACCAATTTTTGCATTAAATTCGCCCACGATGATTTTAATGTCGTGGTGCGGTATGTTATTGATGACTTCCTCGAGCTCGACAAAGAAGAGATCTTAATGTCATCTGATTTATCTTCGGTGGGTGCATGCACATTAACGATCGTGATGTTAAATTTCTTAGTGCGAAGTCTGACCGTGCATATCCGCATGTTGATAGGGCGGAAATCGATGATATGGTGCTTCACGCGCCGATGGATGAGGAAGCCAACTCCAAGTTCTCCTCCGTTCTGATGGCCGCTGTAATGAAGAGTGTAACCATTGGTGGTGTCATGGATCCCATTCCCAGACCATCTAAGCTCTTGTAGTGCAAGTACGTCTAATGTGTAACTCTTTGGTTGGTTCGAAAGGTTCCGGAGATCTTCAGGTCTTAAGAGGCTAAGCACGTTCCATGTTCCCATTTTTAAAGCGTTGTCCGTGTACAATTTCCGATGTCGAGTTTGTGATGAATCCGATATGGTAATCCGAGCCTTTGTTTAGGGTTCATAACTTAAATGTTTTTATGAGGGAAGGTTGTTGGCCTGCCGCTCAACCCGCTTATTACGTGTGTGGGTCACGTACTGGTGAGAATCTTAAGGCATCAGTCTTACCTTGAAACACATTTATATAGCGAGCCGCTTGATACAAGACAGACGCCCGCTTCAGCCGCTCCTAACCTGAAGAACAGACTCTGGTTTTGTATGGGTTATGAGGCGCCAATGGCCCGCCTTGACAACAGGCTTGTGTACTGGAAATATTAGAAAACGAAAAGGATGATGTGCCTCTCATCACTGAAGAAGAGGTTCTGAATGCGAGTTCCAGGGTGGGTAACAATAAAACCTCTGGTCCGCGCATTTCGATTATTGCATTACAGTCAGCGATTAAAGCATACCCAAACATCTTCACAGCAGTATATAATGGGTGATTAGCTGAGGGAATCTTCCCTACTAAATGGAAGGAACAGAATTTTGTATTCTTGCCCAAAGGAAAAATTGTATATGACCGGCTACAAGAAGCTATAGTCAAAGCGGGAAGCCTGGCACTAGGCCGAGGACCAGAAAGCCTTCGGAAGACGTATTCAACGATGGACGCGATTAAGTATATTGTAGAAACGGCGCAAGACGTGACAACCGGTTCTAAGTGGCTACACGGCAGCAACAAATACTGTGCCATTTTGACTTTGTACGTGAATAACGCATTCAACACAGCCAACTGAAGCTGCATTATATTTCAGTTATCCGGATTGAGGTACCGAAATACCTACTGAGAGTAGGCGCGAGATACTTTAATCAGAGGATCTTGATGCATAGGAATTAGTGCCCTATGCTCTGGAAAAGTGGAAAATGATGTACAATGGTATATTTCAACTCGTCACACCAAGTAAAACTTGGAGAATTTGCGGACGACATCGTGATTCTGGACACATGGAGGAGATTTTATGGAGATTTGTAATAGGACAGTCAGACTGATCTGACAGTGGTTAGAATCTGCTGCTCTGCAACTAGCAAAACATAAAATAGAAGCCGTCCGTATCACTGGCAGAAAAGTAATGTAGAGTATAACTTTAGTGATTTATGTCCAAAAAATAGTTACCTAGCCTAAGGGCAATGATAGATTCCAGACTGTCATGTAATGCACATTTCATTATATACATGAGAGAGTCAAAGCGGCACTAGCGCGAATAATACCTAATATAAGAGAGGGTGCGGATGAACAGAAAAGTTCTGCTCGGAAGCGTCGTTACCCTGATTTATGGGGCACCAATTTAGGCCATTTCCGTCGTGGCTAGGGAATAAAAAAGGACAACCACAGATTAACGCGGTTCGAGACCATGACTGTCAACAGGCACACGGATATTAAAACCAAAAAGTGTCAAAATCTTTCTTTTCATTTCACAGGACAATTAAGAATTAACAAATATAATAAAGCTAATATTGACAATACCTAATAATCAGGAATCATACTTTCCTGTTAAACTGAATAAACAAAATCGATTTACCAAAAAATTATTTACCTATTTTTAGTAATGGACTCATCCAGGTAACGATGAGCGAAGGACGGCAAGATAAAATGCGACGGGTAAAAGTGCAAGTCCCTATGGCAGCAGTAAAATTGCGGACCACGTTGCGGTACTAAACGCGGGCGGTAATCGAAGGAGCGGCCCAGACCTAAAGTAAAATGTGAATTCTATTGTTTTACTCGAGAAACATGTTGAATATGTGAGCAGTTAAATGTTAAAGAACATCCAAAACAAACGCCATATTTTGCAATAATATTGTTGGGTGTTGCTTTACCGTCCAACTGAATCAAACTCTGGGACATTATCACGAATAGTATAAGATGCAATACGAGATACCTACATTTAAACACTTGTTGGGTTTTGTGATAATTTACGGGTTTTAAATAATTGCAATTGTTAGTACGTGTACTTACGTGGTCGAAGCACTTAGGTAATTGAAAATAAAATATAGCATTTTTAAATTTAAAAACTTTATTACATCAACATTATTAGTAGGACCTTTGTGATTCGCGCAGCACCTTTCGCTCATAGTAGCGTGCTAAAGCGCTTTCAAAAGCTTCACCAACCGTACGCTTTTTCCAAATATCTATTTTAGGTTGTTGTTCTGCAGGCGGCTTTTTCTCCGTTTTCTTTTTGGTTTTATTTTCATCGTTCTCGTCACCACTAGATTTGTCATCTTCATCAAGATTATCGACCTTCTGTTCACTATTGCTAGATACTGATTCTAATTTAGATTCGGGCTCTGTTGTGACTATTGTAGCCGCATCTGGATTCACTTCGGGTGGTGGATTTGCTTTATTTTCAACTTCTTCCTCATCGGATGAAGAGTCTATACTGAAATCGGAGTCTGCATCGAGATTTGATTGTATATGAGCTTTTTTCGACTCTTCGGCTTGGCGGGTTTCTTCTTCTGCCTCTTCCTTTTCATCCTGAGACGATTTACGTTTACGATAGCTTCGTTCCTTTGCCTTCTCAACAACTTTGATCGATTTGGACTCTGGTTTTTCGTCGTCTGATTTATTTTGAGAATCATTGGGTACCCCCATGCGCTGCTCATATAAATGACGATAAAATCCCCCTAAATCTTTTTGTTTTGTCACATCTCCGATTGATTCAAGATATGCTTCGCGTTTCTCCTCCTCTTCGGCAAGTCGCATTTCTTCCAGTTTGGCCCGATACGCAGATGTAACAAACGATTCTTTATCTTTAAACATTTCGCCTTCGGCCTCGCGTTCCTTTTGTACTTGCCGTTCAATCCGACGTTCTTGCTCTTTTTTACGTTTTTCTGCAGTCTCCAGTAGCTTACCAATATATTTTGGTTTCTTCACTTCACTCGACTTGGCTTTTTTTATTTCATTACGTTGCTGTTCCATTTCATCGTATAACTCGTCATATTGAAATATTGTTGGATCTTCTTCGAGTGCTTTTGCTTGAATCTTTTTTGCATGCAATTTTTGGTTAATCCCGGGGCCTTTCGAGATGGCTTTCGGTGTATCCTCATCATCGGAATCGGTTTCATCACCGAATATCGATGGACGTGAAAAATTTGCAGTTGGTATTGGTTTAATCGGTGTCTTACCAGCGGGAACAATTAGTCCAAACCTTTACATAAAAAAAATGAATTAATTATATTTATTAAAATTAAATTAAGCTAAACAGCTTACGCTTTTGGCATTTTGTGTTTGTTTATTTGTAGAATTTGACGTTTAAACTAATGCCGAAATATTTTTCGGAATTATTAAGTGTTGTATGCTAGTTAAGAGATGGCGGTAACACAATTTTTCGGAGTTTATCTAAGACGCTTTGAGGTTATAAAAATTTCTCTTAGGTGCCTCTTCCACGAATAGTTTTTCTTTTTGTACAATAGATGTCAGAGTAAAACACTTTTAAATTTATCTAAGACAAATTAATAAATTGTAAACATATTTTGAATATAGATGACAGCGCAAATAACCAAGAAGATTTATTTTTGCTTTTTTAAAGAACGATATTTTGTGATGTGCAAATTTTTCAAATCAAGATTGCAATCAACTCAAAATCATTGTGTGGTTTGTTTGAGATAATACTTGATGAAAATTTTGAAAATATTTTAGAAAATCCACGATTAATTTCTGCTTCAACCGTACGATAACCGTTTGATTCTCAACTAACCGAATCCGAAATCCTAAAACCAGATTATTCGCATGTGTGCTTTGAACCCAAAAATGCCACACAAATCGTGTTCCAGTTTTCCGGTTAATGACTTTCAATTGTTTACCCTCTTTTTGCCATGCTCTATAATAACAAAAACATATCACTGACATTTCTCGCTCCTGTCTAGAGTAATTGATCCTTTATGATTTCCCCTTAAATTTTATGTATTATGTTTGTACCGAGCGGTATATGAGTTTTGTGTGTTATTTCAAAAGGGGATTAAAATTTCAGGCCTCTGTTGTTTTTGTTTTGTAAAATTTGCTTTACGTTAAAAGGAGATATGTGTTGTATTTAATTCACTGATCCTTTGGTGATATGTTTTGATAGGTGATAAAAAATTTATTTATTTACGAATATGATGAAATTTGATCGGGTAGAAATAATCGTTATATACAAATAGTTGCGATGGATATGTCGAATTCGAAATGCGGTATTTCGATTTAGTTTGCAAAATTTAGATGTTTGGGTTGTTTATGGATTAGACTTTTTGTTTGTATGTTTCATCCTGCAAACATAAAAATACCTTATGTTAGATTTTATAGATCTGGTGCAGCGAATTCATATAGAGGTCTATATTCAAGCTTTGGTTACTTGAACATCTTTTCGATATCTCACAACATGATTTACTACTTGAAAAATTTATGATTTGATTTTGTTCTAACTTTTTTATTCTGTTCTAACTCTAAGATTATTGAGGTAGATAATAGGTAATTGTTAGAATCGTGGGGTTTGCTTCCCATTATTCTTTCTATCGTTAAAAGGACGTTATATTAGATTATAAAAAAATATTACCCGAGTAGGAAAAATGTCACCCAGATAAACAACTTCGATTTTATAGACTCATCATTATGTCGGTGGGACATCGACTGATAAGGCGTACACAAGAGCAAGACCTTCTTTCTCCACTTGACCGTAATTTTTTCCAACTACTGTTATTTTGCTACCATCAGCGTGAACATTGACAGTAAGTGCTGAGTTGTAATGAGTGAGGAGTAATTCGGATCTCAGAATATCATTAAATTTGTCAAATGGTTCGGTCACCAGTCGGGCTATTGGAGATCGCAACTCATGTATTTGTCGGACAAACTTTCAATAGATGTTTATTGCTCCTAAAACCGATCGAAGTTGTATGATGTTTTCTAGGGCCGGCATCGAAGTTATTGCAACTTCGATTGTTCTATGATGATGCCCTGCTTAACTTCACTCGGAAACCGTATTCCTGAAGTCGTTGGGAAAGTCGGAGTTCACTCCGAAACGATTGAACGCGAATAGTCCGTTGTGTGTGTTCATCGCCAGGAATTGCTTTGATTTGTCGTCAACTGATTTGTAGGTAAGTATCTGACAAATCAATTTTGCTGCGCATTTTACTGTTGGTGTGTTGTGCAAACATTTTCTGGGGAAGTGGGAGTGGATGTGCATTGGTCTTAATGCATGAATTCAGCACGGTTGTATAGTCGGCACATATTCGTGATGCGACCGTTGAGATGCGGCCCTCAGTACCTAATCGGTGAAATAATGTCGAGTTTTTGGAGACGATCTAGTTTGCATTGAACTCCTTCTAATGCAGCGAAAGAGTTTGAGAGTTTTAGACTACACGTGAGTGAAAATAGTGGAGGACTATATCGTCAGACCACTCACCTGTGGTCATGACTCTGAGTACAATAATAATAAAAATAGATTACTTGTCTAACTTAACAAACAGTAAAACCAATTAGAATTTATTCAAAAAATTAGTGGAAGAACGAACAAATCTCCGGAAAACAATTAGAACATAGATGCCGCTGGAAGATGAACTAGAAGCAACGAAGACGTTAAAAAGAACCAAACTCATGTGCCACCTATCAAAAAAGATGACAGTTCCTGGGCTATAGGCGACAAACAGAAAGTCCAACTATTTGCTGTTTATTTTGGAAGAGAGTTTTCAACCGTTGTTGAGGTAAACAGCAAATCAATGTATATTCTGCCGAAAACAAAGTAGATGATCTTAACTTAAGACATGTGTCTTTATTGAAATTATAAACTGCAATCCATAAAAACTTAAGCATCAGAAAGGATCCAGGTTATGGTTTAATTACTGGGCAAATTATGAAAGCCATTCTCGAGAAAGATTTGCGCGTAGATTAGTTTAAATAATTAATGCAGCCTTCAGATTGAATTATGTTCCATGTCAATTGAAGGCGGCTGAAGTAATTATGATTCCTAAAACCAAGTAAACCCGCAAACGATATTAAATTATATAGACCGATATCACTACTTCCGGTCATATATTTGTCAAAAATATTTGAAAAATTGTTGCTTAAGAGGCTGAAACCGATAATATAGACGAGCGAGATTTTAATTCCATCACACCAATTTGGGTTCAGAGAAAATCATTCTACAGTTGAAAAGAATAACGGATGTCATTGAGGATGCACGTGAGAATAAGAAACTCAAGAATCTCAAGCTTTCGACAAAGTTAGGCACCAAGGGGTTGAATTTAAACTGCATCGAGGCCTGCCTAAGCAATTTTACCAATTTCTTAATTCCTATATAGCAGATCGACACTTTAGAGCCAAACTTGGGAACGAGTACATACTCTGAACTAAAAAAAAATTCAGCAGGTATACCACATATAGAATGATACTAAACTTATTACTAACGTGTTCGCCGATTTCTTCAGTTTTTCTAACAACGTCTCAGTGTCTGATGCGAATTTCTTTAATCTTTTTATAACTGTGCTCAAATATCATTTATTTCCATCAATAATAGTCGCGGTTCCAAAGATGATTTTTTAAGTGGTCCCGATGGTATGTCGTCTCTTTTTCAAAAATCTAGCTGGAATTTTCCAAACCTATGGAAAGATCCGTTCAATGTTCTGGTTCACAAGAAGGATAAATAAAGGCTTAACGAGAAAGTTAGAACACTTTCTGCGAAGTAGGCCGTGCTTACTAAAATGTTATTCTGTTTAAAGGGTATTCTGCCAGTTTCATCTCCAAAAACGGACGAAATGTCACAACTTTTTAAATGATTTGAATGAATTTTTAAATGATACAAAAATTTTCAGATTGTTCTAAAGTTGGCTTAATGTTCTTTTGTACTTCTGAAAATTTATTTTATCGGAAAAAATACAATGGTATCAAAAATTCCATCAGTTGTGTGATATGTCATACAGCAACAGAAACAATTGGTCTTTTGTGCGAACGCTTCGATAAATCGAATAATTTATCGAAAAGGGAACTTTAATTGGCCGCCTAGATCTTGCGATCTAACACTCTAGGTATTATCCTATAACTTGCGAGGATCAGTTACAAGTTATTATTTTTCATTACTAAATCGGAGCCTTAGTACTAATTCCTCAACATGTTATGAATAATTGTTGCCCACAGAGGTTTTCCTACTTCTAATTATAATTAAATGTTTTCCGGTTCCACAAACGAAATTAAACTATTGAGATGAAAATAAAAAAAAATTGTAAAATGGTTAATTTGTCAAAATCCTTTGGTAAAATTGATTTATAAAACTTGGTTCTGCATATTGTTTTGCTGTATGCAAATGAAACATTTCACAGCAGTACTAAACTAAGAACAATCATCTTACCTTGTTGATTGGTGTCAATCAATCTATGTATAAAACCAGTCAACATATTTTCCACGATGTATCATCGCGGATTATGTTTTTTATAACCGTTCGCGTACATGTTTTTATTCATTCGTTCATCATGAAATGCATGAAACGAATAAAAAATTATGATTATTGAAAATTGCATATTGTGCATTAAAGCCGCTTTGGCTACTGACTCAACTGAGGTTGCTGTGTATTATACCATTATAACTCGTACCTACCTATACACAACGAAACTCAATTTTATTTTGTTATTGCTATCGTAAGACCTAACTTATGTTTCTTAAGACAAAATTTATTTTTAAAACAATCATTCTTGTGATGATGATGGAAATCAGTCAAAGTTCATGTAACAAAGATTATGATGCGATATTCGATGATGAACCGTGCATAATGGTAAATATAATGATCCTCGAACCACATATCAATAAAATTCAGTGCTGGGATGTTCTAACATCCCATTTTGCGATATTTTATCGAAGTCTACGTCTCTTTCAGCTACAATTAATTTGACTTTTGTTTCGTTTATCAATTATTTCCTCTCTATTGCTATCACAATCCTACTAGAATATATTTGAACAATATCTATTTCATTTATTTTAGTTCTACAATCGAAAAAAAAAATTATTTGGTGATAGAAACACAGTAGAAAACATCACATACAATGTTGCAATCTAGCAGGCTGGTAAATGATATAAAAATTGAAAGAGAGATAAATGTTATTCTACAGAAACGAGAAATAAACTTCAATAAAATATCAAAACATGGTGATTCTAGAGCCCAGGAAGTCAATTCGCGTTCCATGAAATAATGAAAATGAAAAAATTTTTTTCATTTGCAATCGAGTAGGTTGGAATTGCCCATTAGAAATTAGGATTTCACTCGGTGGAATTTAAAATTACGTGCAAATAATTCAAACTACTAGATTGCAATTGAAAAAAACTTTTCATTTTCATTATTTCATGGAACGCGAATTGACCCCCAGCACGATAAAGATGGTGATCGACGATTTTATTTGATCATTTTAACTATATTTTTGATTCATTAGCTGCTATCATACATGTTTATCGAGTAGAACTGTAAAGGGTGTAGATTAGAATCAGAAACAATCTAGTCCATATTTACAAAAATAAAATCAGTTACTACTTGCTTTGCCTTCTTTCGTTGAGCTTGATTTAAATGAAGGGTGGTTAAATTTTAAGGGCCGGTGTTGATTTTGAATAAAACACAAATTATTTAGGAAATTATTGTCAATTCTTTTTATTATGATAATATGGCATGGTTCAATTATGTATGGAACCAAATATTGGCCAAATGGCCGCCGCGACCTCGGCGGCACACCTCCACCCAATGGTCCAAATTTTCGATGACGCTTAGGCATAATTGAGGTTCTATGCCGTTAATGTGCCGAATTATCTCATCCTTTATAGCTCTTGAATTGTTTCTGGCTTATCGACGTACACCTTTTCTTTCAAATAACCCCAAAGAAAGAAGTCTAACGGTGTCAAATCACATGATCTTGGCGGCCAATTGACATCGCCACAACGTGAGATAACACGGCCATTGAATTTGTCGCGCAAAAGAGCCATTGTTTCGTTAGCTGTATGGCAACTGGCACCGTCCTGGTGAAACCACATATCGTCCACATCCATATCTTCCAATTCGGGGCATACAAAGTTCGTTATCATCTCACAGTAACTGCCTGACCGGCCTCATTTTGGAAAAAATACGGCCCGATGATGCCGCCAACCCATAAACCGAACCAAACAGTCACTCTTTGTGGGTGCATTGGTTTTTCGACAATCACTCTTGGATTATGATTCGCCCAAATGCGGCAATTCTGCTTATTGACGAATCCACTGCGGTGAAAATGTTCCTCATCACTGAAGATGATTTTCTTCGAAAATTGATCATCCACTGTTGCTATTTCTTGCCACCATTCTGACCATTGACGAGGTTTGGAATGGTTAAGAGGCTTTAGTTGACCTTATAAACCTCGTCAATTGCACCTTATAAGTGTGTAAGTGCAAGTCTTTATGCATAATGTTCACCAACGACGAGCGTGAGAGGTGCAATTGTTGGGCACGACGAGTTGAGATGGACGGCTCTTCAGCCAGACTATCGCGAACAGCAGCAATATTTTCTGCAGTATGAGCTATACGAGCATGCACTGGTGTTTTAAAATCTCCTACAGACCCGGTTTGCTCAAATTTTTGAACGATTTTTCCGATTGTACGCACATTTGGACGATTAAATTGACCGAAAAAATCACGAAGTGCACGATATGCATTTTGATTTGAACGCCCATTTTCATAATATGCCTGAATAACTTTAACGCGTTTCTCGATTGTGTATCTTTCCATGGTTCAAATTGAATTAGTCTGAAATTGAGAAATGTCAAATTAAATGCCGAAAAAAACTTGACGTTTAGGTGTGGTTCACATTCAACGTCGGCCCTTAAAATTTAACCACCCTTTATATAAATAAACTTTTGCAAAATGGTTGTATTTCCGAAAAAATATTACTTGAAGTTGATTAGATCAAAAACTGTGCGATAGTATACTACTGTGTACTAAACCAAACACCGGCGTGTTTCCTGAAAAATGGAAAATTTCAAAAATTACTCCAATTTTTAAATCGGGTAAACGTGATGATATCTCATGCTACAGAGGAATATCAACTACATCATCAATTCCAAAATTATTTGAGTTAGTATTATGCAACACCTTTAAATCTACAATTGCACGTCATATATCAATAAACCAGCATGGGTTTATGCCTGGCCGATCCACATCGACTAATCTGGTTGAATTCACCAGTAAACTAATTAACGAGATAGAAAAACACCGTCAAGTTGATGTAGCGTACACGGATTTTAGTAAAACATTTGATTCTATCTGTCATCATAAAGCACTCCAGAGTTTATTCAATTTTGGGTTTTCTCTCGATTACATAAATTGGTTTCAGTCATATCTATCAAACCGGCGCCAATTTGTAATAATGGGAAATGAGAAATCAAACGTTATTAAAGTTACATCTGGTGTTCCCCATAAGGATCACACCTCGGGCCTCGGATTTTTATTGTTTTCATAGACCGGATAACCGAAATAATCAAAAATTCAGTCGTGCTCATATTTGCAGATGATGTGAAAACTTTAGAAGAATTTTAGAGAAACTTCAAGAAGACTTAGATAGATTAAGTGAGTGGTGTGATCGGAACTCACTATACTTAAATAATAGGAAATTCAAAATCGTGCCTTTCCATCGTAAAAGAAATCCGGTAATTACTTCATACAAAGTCAACAACGAAGTACTGCAAAGAGTCAATGAGGTTATAGACTTAGGTGTTACATTTGTCGTAAACGCCAGTTTCAATAGGCATATTGAAAATTGTATTGCGAAAGCGAATGCCATGTTTGGATTTGTTAAAAGATGGACAGGTGAATTTAAGGATATTCAAACCTTATGTTCACTCTATTTCGCTTATGTTCGAACTCAACTGGAATACGCTGTAACGGTCTGGAATCCATACTATGATGTACACATAAAAAGAATTGAAAGCATTCAAAAGAAGTTCCTGATTTTTTTGTTAAAGAAAAGTGATTGGGATTACGACCACAACTTACCATTCCATGAAAATGTGGCTCGCTTACCTCCATACACAACAAGATGCACAAATATGCACGCTTGAAAATAGACGACTTCATTTGGGCGCTGCTTTTATTGGTAACGTTTTGCTTGGTCACGTTGATTCAGCTTACATCTTGGAAAACATATCAATTCACGTGCCATGCAGAACATTTCGAAACCATGAATTTTTAGCACTTGAACACCATTCTACTAACTATGGAGAAAACAACCCCATTAATAGGATGCTAAATCATTTAACATAATCGACGACCTATTTGACTACAATTTATCAAAGGACAACTTCAAACATATCCTGAAGGACTATTTTTTAAATTTTTAATTGTTTAAACCAAAATTTTGTTTATATTTTTTTTCTGTTTTAAAGATTTAGTTGTTTTAATATAATTTTAAATATAACTGTAAATAATCTAAAATCATAAATGTATATTACAAAATAGATTTCTTTAAATAAATAAATAATTTACCGACTGATGTACGGGAAATTATTTTTGTTCCCAATTCAACAAATACGCCAAAATTTACATTAAGCCAAACATTTAATAATAACACTGTGCTTGAATCGCAAACTTTTTTTTGTAACAAGCTGGGCATCCAGGGGTAAACCTAATTCAAGTATGCTGAATTTAATGGTGCTAGTCCCATTTCAAAGTTAGCCCCATTTTTGAGATATCGCTTTCGACATGTTTTGGCGAGTCAAAAAATTGTCAAAATATACATAATATACATAAACATCGCGCCGAATAAACATCGCGCCGAATAAACATCGCGCCGACAAATATATAGTAGATATAACAGAAACTATTGTATATTTAAAAGAAAATTAAATCGATTTAGTTAATTTTAGGATGATTTTTCTTAAATTTTTCCTAAAAAATAAACATTTTTCTTAACTTTTTTAATTTTAATTTTCTTATTTGTTCGTGTCGTATTCGGGATGTTCTTCCTCTTGCAAATTCCAACAAACATCACCCAAGAGTGCATGCAGCTTTTTGCCGCCGTACCAATATTCGAGCCTTGTCGTCACTTGTTGAAAACGCTCGTCGTGCTCATTGGATTCGGTTGGTGATTGTTCGGCGAATTTTTCCACATGCGGAAATGCAAAAAATGTAGTTTAAATGACATTCGAACGTTTATATTATGAAAAGCGATCAGCATATTTTCAATATATTTGCGCCAAGCGGGCCGATTAATTCCGAGAACATTCTTAAAAACTTCTTTTACACATTTCCATGCCACAAGCTCTCGTTCACTGAGAGCATTTTCACAACAACATTTTCATTCCACTTAACCGTGGAAAAATGCGACGCAATTCGATGAACGCATTTCAATCTGGATTGAGCGTTTTATAAAATTTTTAACTACTCTAAGCTTGATATGAAGTGGTTGTAGCAATATTTTTTCAATTGGCACAAGTGGAGCCTCAACACACACATATATGGTGGATGAGGTTCTTCGGTTTTGATATGTTCGGCAAAGTTGTTTGTCTTGACTTGCGGAACAACTTTGAAGCAAATCTTAATGGAGCTATCAACGTGAAAATAAGTGTATATTTTGCCAAATTTTTAAAATCGGGACTGACTTTGAAATGGGACTAGCAGCATTGAATTCAGCATACTTGAATTAGGTTTACCCCCTGAATGCCCAGCTTGTCATTTTTTTTCAACTAGCACAGTGTAATTAAAATAAGCATAAAATAATTGTGAAACAGAAAATTTTCATTTTACGAAAGGGCAATGTAATATGTTTGTCTAAATATTAAAAGCATTAATTAACCAAGGTGCCGGTCAAGACGGTAAGATGGATGGTATTTAGGATATCTATTTATTTATTTAGTTTCACACAACATTTTTTAGACTACACACTCCATTGTGAGCGTACAGCTCTTATATTGTGGTGTCTGGTCCTTTGTGATTCCCTTATTCCCTCTTCTGTCCACCTTACCTTATCGTATTTTACCATATATATAAATTGTAAATTAGTGGTGATTTTTGAACTGCCAGTATTTTTATTTTTTGCAGATGGCAAATGCAACTTGATAATTTCAATTTTTCAAGTATATCAGAAACTTTCACAATATTACGATTTAGCAATTGGAACTGGAAGACTGTGACGTGGCAATCTCTTATTGAAAAACTATTAGAGAACCAACAATAAAGTTATAATCTACATTCTACATTGTCTATGAATATTATACATTATCGACATTGTATACCACAAAACTAATTGTCTAAACTATTTTCAACACCGCACCATGTCAACAATTCCGAATTACGCGTAAACGCACAACACTGGCTAAAATCCTTAGTGACATCCACACAAGCCCAGAATATTCTCATTCATGTCACACCGCTAGATATCCTAGGTAAACGAATGGCTGTTACAGGTCCAGGTCAATCTGTAACAATAAATTACTCCTCTATTCTTTGCTGCAGGAACACCCCAAATACTACCGACTTTATTATCCCGTCACCATCTTTTGATCAAAGGTTTAGGACTGGTATTCACACCAGAAAGGACTGGCTGTGAGAAACATTTCTAAATACTTAAGGTGCTAATTTATTCACTGATATGGTTCAAAGATGGATGGGGAGTTTGGGGGTGGTGTTTTCTGTGAAGAATTAAATGTAAACCTCTCTTTTCGTCTCTCGGGCTACTGCATAATTTTTTAAGCTAAACTAATCGCGATAAGAGAAGCCGTTGACTAGTTGAGGTATAATGTAATATCTGCAAGTGATACTTGAATTTTTACGGATGCGGTCAGGCTTCAATTAAGATGGCCAAATAATATTTCCGTAAGTTGAAACTAGCTCAGAATTGTGTCCCATCTCTTAACGAGACGGCAGATCAGTTCTACATCCACCTGATGTGAGTCCCAGGGCATTTCAATATAACGAGGAATGAAAAGGTGGACTATAAGGCACATATTGTTTGTGAAGATTATGAGGTTGATGTTCCAAAATGATGAACTGTTTTCCAATTATAAAGATGATGAAAAAATGGTTGTAAAGATGCAGATGATGATATTCCAAACCAAAATGTTGAATTATTTCCAATGATAAAGATGATAAAAGATGTATTGATGGAGTTGAAATTTGAAGATGATCCAGTAAAAGAAATAAAACTACACTATTGAACACTTAACGTTATTATTAATAAAAGCCAAAGTAATTTAATTTTATATAAATGAACTAACACACTGTATATTTAGGTTTTTTTTAATCTTAATTTGCCACTGGTTTGTAATCGAATGACTGAGATTAAATTTTACAATATATATTTTTCATATTATACGTTAACCCCCAACTGTCATGTTTGAATTCTAATTAATGTAGATTGTAAGTTTGAATATAAAAATATACTACTAATAATTATAAATAAAGTACTAGTACGATATACTACATAACTAATTATATTATAAAACGCACCCATCGTGCTACTATACTCTAGTACTACAACATGACATAATGAAAATAATGACAGTTAAGTCAACAAGTTGTGTTTACAAAGTGAATTTTACAGGAATGTCAAAAGATAAGTATAAATTATATAAAATAAATGTTTTGACAATATAAAATTATTAATTATTTCCTTAATTTTAGATACATATTATTTGGTTCAATTTAACAAAGTTGGTAAGTGTGATGTGAATATAAAATAATTTTTATCTTTTGGTTTTAATTTTAGGTACAGCTGATGATGCAGATGTGATGCTCGATGATGATGATAATACCGTTGTAGAACTTCGCATTGGATGTGTATAACTGTGAACCCGTTTTGCTTATACAAATATTCAATAAATAATGTTTGCCTCAAACCAGCTGTATTATTTGTTAGTTTCGCCAACACATATAACATACAGCCTGCCTCATCACACCAAGCAGGGTGGATGTTGAAGAACAACAGGAAACGAGGTGCTATTGCTGGACACTGTCTCATAGGTAAGCATGCGATCAGAATGGGAGTCCCCTCTGATGAAAACTGTCGTAGTTGCGAAGATGAAGAGGAGGAAGAAACTGTTCTCGATTTGCTTTGCAACTGTCCTTTTCTAGTGCTTAGCAGACTGAAATTCCTGGGAGCCCTCAATAAAGTGGTATTTAAGCTTAAGATGGCTTGGTTGAAAGCTGAAGACGTTTCAATGAGTAGGTGAGTTATTGCATGTATATACCAGTCATTTAGTACAACCACCCTAACCTAACTATTATTATTATTATTGTAATCTTTATTTCAATAAAATTTGAGACAAAGTAGAGCTCCTTTAGACTTTATGTCTGTAGTGGAGATATTTATAAAAATTACAATTATCATTTAAAAAAATATAATTAGGTTACAATTTTTAATGAACAAATACTATTTATATATACAAGCTTAGTTTTTATTTTAGTTATATTGTAAATTTATTCTCCGGCTCATTAGGTTTTAGTATAAATGATTAACTTCATTACTAAAAGTATTGCTCAATATTATCAATGCTAAGCAGCCAAATTCGAACTTCCCTGAAAAATTTATGTTTCTGCTCCAATGGAAGCATTTTAACGCGATTCGGTAAAAGATGAAACCAATACGGCGCCATGTATAAATAAAATCTTCTAAACTTCTCATTACTACAACGAAGACCAACAAAATTGTTTCGATTTCTCATATTATACGCATGATATATTAGACTGTGAAAACTATTGCTGCGAACAAAAAACATTTTCAATACTTTAAACACGTATAGATATCTCAGAGGTAACAAATTCAACTAACGAAAAAGCGGAATTGTGGGTGTAACATTCGGACGAGCGTAAATTAATTTAACAATTCTTTTCTGCGCTATAAAAAGATCAACAATATTAGCAAACTAAATACCTCCCCAATTAGTTATCCCATACATTATGATGGATTCTACAAGTGCATGATATAACCTTCGCAAAACATAAGAAGGACACAAAGGTCGAAGATTATAGAATTTATGCACGGCAGTAATCACAATTTTCCTGATATTATTTAAGTGGGAGGTCCAATTAAGCTGTGAATCAATTGTAACTCCTAGATATTTAAACTCTTTTACGCAAAGTAGGTCAAAGCATTGGGTAGAACATAGGTTCTTATCACATGAGTGAACATGGTATATGATAAAGATTTGATCAAATGTTATGTCAGGACGCCTAAAATGCATAACTCTTGACTTATGTATCACTAGCAACAAGTCGATGAAAGGAAAACCATTTACACAGAATGCATAAGTCACTCTCAATAGAGCGTTGAATTTCAATGTGATCATTCGACGCATAAGTTAATGCCAAATCGTCCGCGAATGCTGTAGCGGAGCCTGTTAGATTAATTTCAAAAACGGAGTTAAACTAAATTAAAAACAAGAAAGGTCCCAAAACTGAACCTTGGGGAACACCACATTTAAGATGGCCTGGACGACTATCCACGTTATTAACCCTTTGAGCCCTGATTTAAAACTGGGCCAAATAGATTTTTTTTGTGACATGTTTTGGGTTGCTTGGTTACCATTTTAAGTAAAAATAAGAAAAAAAAAATTTAAAAATAATTCAGGGTAGGTTTCACCTAATGTACACGCACATGTACAAATCGAGTCAAGAGTAACTATTTTTCTAATAAGGAAAAAGTTTATAAACTTATTATTTCAAATTCAAACTTAAAAATGTGTATTTAAAATGCAAAAATAATTAAAAATTCATATGTACTCGTCTAATAATACAAAAGTAGTTGCCTCTTTATTTCCACTAAATTCAGGAAAATGATCAATAATCATACCGAATATCCGAGATTGAACAAATTTCGTCCTGAATTCTTCTTGAATGATAAGGAAATCCGGTATTGGTAATATCCACTGAAGGTCGCCCTCGTTTTTGTGAATTGGTGAAAGAATTCATCAGAAAGAGTAACACAACCGGAATTCCAACAAATCTAATATGTCTTTAGCTGGTATGTTTATTTTTTGCATATACGTAGTTTATACTCAATCCAATTTGCGCTGATCGCAAAATCTAAAAAATACACCCGTACTTACAATGGCCTTTTTTGGATCTGATAAACGTCCTATAATATTGGATTAGTTGATCTGAAAGATCAACTCCTCCTATACCGCTGACATATAGATGTACAATTTCCGGTTGTGAAACATATCACTGCCATATCGCTTTAGGGATGCGCTTCATTTTTTTATTGTGTTTATAACACCCTTCCTCATAAAATTGGATGCTAGATAAACAGGTTTTTTATGACCACAATAATTTTATCAAACTTGCTGACACATTGCTCTAAATAACCGTAGTCCGTTTTTTTAATTGGCGGTCTTACTTGCGAAATCGGTTAATTCGGCGGTCCCAATTGCATTAATCCCTCTATTGTTTAATATTTCCAACAAATTGTTAGTTGTAAAAAAAATTATCGAAACACAGCAGTTTGTGTCTTTGGACTTCAATTCTTCGAATTAAATGGAGGACGATTGCTGCACAAACCCAAATTGTTGTTGATAGAAATCAGAAATTTCAGTTCTTGTTCTTGAAATTTCAGTTACAGTTCCGTCGTTTTATACTCCTGCAATAACAGTTGCAGCCACTGTTTTCGGATAGATGTTTGCGTTTTCGTCATCTTCACCAACAGCCTGTTCTACTTTGTTTCTTGTTGGACGTCTTTTATTGGTACTTGTATTGCTACAAAGTCCTAATGTACATAATGTTATACAATGTACATGAAGATGTACATGGCCGTTGGTTATATTTGTACATCTACATGTACATCATATTAAATTGAGAAAAATCATATTTGAAAATGAATTAAACAAGAATTTGTTTTTAGAATATACATTATTGGATATTCAAATGTATAAAAAACATTATTTGGCTTACCAGGATATTTTTTATTTGCACTAAAATTGGGCTAAAAAATAAAGGATTTCCACTACTAAAAAATATGTGATTGTACCTTGATGTTTTTTTGAATACTGATCTCATTTTTGTAGTTTGAGAGAATTTGTTGTAATAGAATGATGAAAATGAAATGAAAAATTGAAACAAACATGCAATAGAGAAGAAAATATGAATTTTGTGAATACTACGTCTCTTTAAAAAGTGTGTACATACTCATGTACAACAGGTCTAAAAGGGTAAACTCTTACAATTTGACTACGGTTTCGAAGGTAACTGGTAAACCAATCTAACAAATTGCCCCTAATTCCGATACTAGATAATTTTGTAAGTAGTATATCGGGGTTGACGGTATCAAATGCTTTCGAAATGTCCATGAAAACCGCAGAGCATTTGTGAGAGTTGTTAACAGCTAAATATATATTACTGAGGAAATGTAGGAGAGCTTCTTCAGTATATTTTCCAGCTGTAAAACCAAATTGGTGGCCATTTAAAAATTTGATTTCATCAAGATAAGAGACCAACCTTCGTTTTATTAATTTTTCAAATAATTTGGAAAATGTACTCAATAAGGAAATTGGTCTGTAATTATTCAGTTGCAAAGCATCACCCTTTTTAAAAACTGGAATAACAACAGCTGTTTTTAGAATGTCAGCAAAATTCCGCTCATTAAACATAAATTATAAAGAAACTTCAATACATCAACCAGATACCAAATACAATTTTTAATAATCACATTGTCTAGAATGTTTGTTTTTTAATTTCTTAATTTCAAGTAGAATCTCAAAAGTTTGTACTCGTTTCTGTTATGAGTAGTATTTTGATTAAGATCAGAAGTTAAATCGGACGAGACATTTATAAAAAAATTATTAAATTCATCACGAATATGTTGACAATCCGTAAGAACTTGCTCAGACTTATTTTTATAAATGTGCGTTAATTGGTTTGTGAATGTATTACGTCCCAAAATAATATCAATTTCCTTCCACATAAGCTTATAGAATTGTTTCCTACTGATTCGAACTTATCTTTGTAATACAATCTTTTGACCCGTTTGCCATTGTTATTCACGTATTTAGAAAGTTTTCGGATATAATTTTCTAACCGCACGTTATTTGGATACCTTCTTAATTTTTTAGAAATTTTTTTTAAGTTTATTGATTTGACCTAAAAGATAGGAATTCATCCAGGGTTTTAATTTCTTGTTGTTTTGAACAGTAAATTTGTCTCTGCAAAAATCAATATGAGAATTTAAAATTTTTAAGAAATTACTGAATGCTGTGTTACAATCCTTTTCACTATAAACAAGGTCCCAGTTTTCAACTAGTAGGCGATCCCTAAGCTTATCGTAATTGACTTTTGAGATATAATCACTATTGTATATTACTAGAGCCTCCTAAATATAAAAGCCTTAAGATTCCGCCATTTTTTTCATGAGCTTTCCATAGAGGGGTATAGCTTTTTGTTCTTTTTCATACCAATCAGTGTATTTTAGTATTTTTTTAGAAGCTTTTTTGTATATAAAGCCATTAATGCTTCGTTTCAATTTTTATTTGAATGGTTAGTTCAATATTCAGGAAAAGCATATTTTAAAATTGAGTCATATATGTCGAATTAACGCATCTTAAATATTTAAATTAGTCTACCACAAAATTTTTTTTTTTTATTGTAAAAATAAGAATTTGTTTATATGTGTATGTAAGAACTTAGTAGAGAGTGTTCCATCAAAAATTTCAGCATTTCTTTCCCAAAACAAACGTTCATTAAAAAATGTTTTTTGAGTAGCTATGTAATATGGGGTTATTGTGTTCTGGATTCTATTACAACATTGTTGATGATCAAACTTCGAAAACTGTTTTTTCGTTATTTGTTAAAAATTTCATCGCAACAAATTCGCAGGCTATACTGTTTCATCCTGTAGTATAAACAAACCGGAGCTTCATAAAATAAAAACATTATATTATAAAGCTTTTCGCAACTAATAAAACAATCAAAAGATGTCGCTAAGTATAAATTAAAGCTAAATATTAAAACCTAAATGTTTGTTAACTAAAATTTAGCAATTTATTATGTATCCTGGTTCAATAGATTATTGAGATCTCCTGGAACTGAAAATAACCGAATACGACCGAATTGAAATAAAAACAGAAAAAATTTGGAAAAAATGTGACATTTTTCTATTATTGTTTTTCAGCGCGCAGCAACTACGATGGTGAATATTTTACGACGAAAAGTTTTATTTACGCTAACCGAATAATAAATAAAATTTATAATTGTTTTGAGTTTTATTAATTATGTTAAATTATTATATTAAAGATTCCGCGCTTAACTTACAATAATAATGGTTTATTTTCATAAATAGTTATTTAATTATTTTACGCTTTTCTATAATTTCAAGTAAATTTATTACAGAGACATCTGTAAACGGATTTTCAAATTACAGAAAGCTCGGTTTTGCAATCGGATAAGAAAATCATGACATCGTTAATAATTTTAGTAAATAGATTTTGATGTAAAAATTTTATTATACTCGTAGGAATAAAATATTATTGTTTCTACATGGTGATTCATAAAATTTCGTTTCAGCTCATGTTTTCTCTTTAATTTTGTTATAAATGGGGAATGTTTAGATTGCTGTTAAGTGCATCGTTCATCTCAAAAATTCTGATGTGCATGTGACCAGAATTTACCAAATAAGTAAAATTTTTATAAAACTAAATTTTAAATTTGATGTAAGAGGAATCCGCGGCAGCACCCTTTATTATCTTACTTTATAAACCTACACAACTAAACGGAAAGCTCATTTTTATAGAAAATTAATAAATTTATGCTCCGCTTTAGTTTAAATTTACCAAATAAATACTACATTATGATGGCTGATTTTCAAATATGTGTTCTTTGAATAGTTTATTAAAAATATAAAATTAAAATTTAGATGATTTGTTCTATTTTTTATTCATAAATTCATGTTCAAAAATTTTCCAATTACCACGGTTTCTTATAGTAATTCAATAAAAGCTTCCCCTCTACTGACAGCTCTATTTTTAATATTACGGCTCTTCAAAATCATAGATGGCTCTTTTATTACTTGTCTATTCGAAACCTCCCAGGTATTTAGTGAAATTAAATTATGATCCGAAAATTGAATTGGTAAATTATTAATCGTAAAGTTATATGTATTACTGGATTTAACGAACATATGATCTAAACATGATAAATTCCTGTTTGGGTTATTAGAAATACTCAGGAATCCATATGATGCAAGCAATATTTGGTAGTTAAAACTGCTTACGTTGTTTAACAAGTTGATATTGAGATCACCTAAGATAACTATATTGTCATTGCTAATTGTTGCGAGCAAATTATCCAAATCATCATCATCAGTCACTGTTACAAAAACGGTAAAAACATAGAAACGTCCAAACAACAACCAACTAACCTAACGTTTCTCTGAGGTTTTCACCCCAAACCAAACGATCAAGCAATGATCAGTGCTTCACCATGGGGATGATGGAAAACAATTTTAGAAAATGTTTAGAGTACAATATATGGTTATAGACTTCCGGCGCAGGCATATAACAGTGTGACCAAACATTATGACTGAATTTCATTACCGCACTCTGTATGTATATGTTATATAACAAATTGGTTTGACCATATCGTTAAGTCGTCTACCGTAAATGCATTGCGAGATTGCGAACACACAAAAAAACGTATAAGAACATTTTCTTGCTTTTGGTACGGTTATGAACGTCTACACCCAAAAAATTAGCATTGTTCTACCATAAAATTATACGATCATCAGATAAATATTTTGCGCTGTGCAATGGAATTAAAATGTATATGATCAATTGGTTGGTTTTTGTGGTTATACGCAGAGAGAGGATTATAATGGTGGTTTGATTGTAATCTTCATTATTTCTTCGGTTCTGGTTTTTCTTTCTACCGTATTTGAATGCCTTCTTTAAATTTTTCGTTAAAACGAAAAAAAAAAAAAATTAAATTATAGGTTTTACTCTTCTTAACATACATTTTTGAAATGCAGGAAAATTATGAATGCTTGAACCATACTCGTACAAGGAGTTACTTACGTATCGTGAATAAAAAATATATGATCAATATCTGAAATATAAATTAAATTGTATTTTGTTAGCAGTTAGATAGGAATCTTAGCTGATTTCCGGACAAACTATAGCTATATGCTTCAACACATAGATTAAATTAAAGATTTCTTTAACGTTCGCGCCTCGTTCGCTACTTATGCAAACCTAGAATTCCCACATTACCATAATATAACAAATTTATTTATTCTGTTCCTCTAATTCCCATCTGTTTGTGAAGAAATTATCATCTTTCATCTTGTCCTTAAAGTTACTCGTATATTTGTACAAAACCAAAATGATAAAAGAAAATTCTGTTTGTGTGTTCACATTTTCTGTGCTAAATTTTCCATGCCATATATGTATCGATGTCGAATGTGTGTATAGAACACATATGTATGCACACGAGTGTACACAGTATTTGAAAAATCATGATATGAAAAGACACCAACAACAGAACGACTCAAATCGAAAAATGAAGAAGAAAACCAAATAAACGTATAAAAATCGAAAAACCAAAAAAATGAAAATTCCACCATTAACTACCACCGTACCTCTGCCCCCAAAAACCCAGTTACTATATACACCAAATCTACAATAAACCTCTCCTGATATTTGTAGATGAAATGAATGAAAAATAAAAATTTTCCTTTTTTATTTTTGTGTTGTTGTTGGTTCTCGTTCGTTTTATATTATTTGTTATTTTACAATATATAAGGGTGGTAAATCGAGTGGGTGTTAGATATATAGTAAGCAAAGGTTGGTGTATTCCATGCGGTGTGGTATACACAGAGTACAAGGTAGTTTAGGTTATGTTTTGTTTTGGGGTTATATTGTTTTTACACACAAACAAAACACCAGTTAAATATCGTATATACATACATACATAAGTACGGGTGTGTATTCGGGTGGAATACGAAAAACAACAAATATGTAATACCGGTTATTGGGAGGTGGGATGGTTTTTGTGTTCGAATATAAAAAATAAAAATATTATGTATATAATACATAAAAAAAATAAAAACTTCATCTCCGTGGCCACCTAGTAACATATACTTGAACTAAATATAATATTATTATTATAGTTTTAGATAAAGATGTATTCACAATTTTTTTAGGAATCAGGGCTTTTTGGCATGTTCTTCAACGTGTTGTGTATTTCCAAATAGAGATTGATCGGCTGCTTATTTCCATTTATTTGAAATCATATTTATCTAATTATATATATAAAAATGGTGTAAAAAATGTATGTGCGCTCATCAGTTGAAAACGGCTGATCCGATTTGGCTCAGTCTTTTTTTGTTGCGTTCGCAATTGCTAGGAGATGTTTCTTCCGAAAGAAAATTTTAAAAGACGGAAAACCGTAAAATTGAAAAATGATATTTTTGTACGAGATTTTGCGCGTATCCGACCCAGATGGTCTTTTAGAAGAGTAAAATTGGAAAATCTGAGTTGAAACATAGGAAACTTGTGAACGAAAGCTTGAAAAATCTCAGAAAATCGTGAAATAAAACGATAAAAATACAAAATTAACGAGATATAAAAGAGATGGCACTGATGGTGCTCATTAATGCCACTACCCGGTAGATGGCATTGTACGTTGATTTAAGCGTTGTGTAATTTGACAAGTGTCAAAATTGGAAATTTGAGTATTAATTCATTGTTTTAAGATATTCGAATTGTGTGAATTGCATGTGCGGAGATCACAAACCAGATTCATACATAATTAGTGGAAACTACGGTTATCCAGTATATCGGCGTCGCTCACTCGATTATGGTGGCAGAACAGTCACGATAACGATGAAATGAAAATATGTCGTGGTCGATAATTGCTGGATCGTTCCGTATTGCACGCTTCTATCGAAAACATTCGCAACAGACTGCAATGTTTGGTATTGTAACTCCATTTCTCTCTTTTTTACTCTTTCTAGATTCGATTTTCAGTCTATCGCTCTCGTTCTCCAGTTTCGACATCCTAATACGAGTAGGTCTTTGTTTATCAACTCTTTGTTTATCACTCGTTGTTGTGGAGACCTAGCAACGTGGTCGAACCATCTAATCCAATTGGATTTGATGAATCCGATAATATCGCTACCTCCAAGAAGTTGCTTTATTTCGTAGTTCATACGAATCCGATATTTATTGTTCGCAACTTTAATTGGACCAAAAATTGAACGGATGATCTTCCTTTCGAAGATAGATAACAATAACAACCGTTAGAGGTCATGGTTCAGCTTTCGCTTACGAAAGCCAGCACAGGTTTTATGAGTGCTTTATAAAGTGCGAGCTTGTACGACTGCGATAGGTGTTTAGATCACAATAATTTTGATTGAGCGTAGAAAACTCGTTGTCCGGCAGCGATTCGGGCTTTTATTTCTGCCTGCATATCATTCAACGATGTTATAACTGACCCGAGGTATTCGAAGTTTTCAACGCTATCAAAGTTATGTTCGCCAATTTCGAGATTTGCCATGGGGATGTTCCTTGGTATTGTTAAAAATTTTGTTTTGGTACTGTTCACCTCCAACCCAAGTGTTCTTGCGCAGCGATTGAGCGGTATGAAAATGTCCTTGATCTTGCTAGGTCTTTGGCCAAGAAGCACGATATCATCTGCATATCCAAGAATTTGGCCTGATTTATTGAATATCCAGCGCGAAGTTTCAATGGTGCTTTTCCTCACAGTTTTCCTCAGAGTGCTTCTAGTGTCGCGAGCCAACCATTTTTTACGAAGCGCTCGTTTATTTGCGACGACCCTTCGGCATTGATCATCGAACCAATCATTGGGGGGACTCGGAGGTCTTCTTCCGATGCGTGCCACTGCTCCTGGATATTAGGAGGCACTTCTTCATTGTACTGAGGGCAGTCTAAATAATTAGTGACAACTGATTAGTAACTCTGCAGGGACGCTTGGTCTTTTAGAGCATCGATATTCTATCGAACGGTCTTTGGTGCTTCTCTGTTAAACATAGATGACAGTTTGCGCTTATACTGAAATATGACTTGATCGCTGTCCATGTCTGCACCTCTGTAAGATCTAACGTCAGATATGTTGGTAGAGTGTCTCTTAGACACCATGACGTGATCGATTTGGTTTTCCGTTCTTTCATTATTCGATCTCCACGTTACTTTGTCGATTCTCTTATGTAGGAAAAACGTGCTTGATACAATTAAGTTATATATTATTGCCAGGTCGGTGACCCGTTGGCGATCGTGATGTTAAATTTCCTAGTGCGAAGTGTGACCGTGCAGATCCGCATGTTGATAGTGCGGAAATCGATGATATGATGCTTCACGCGCCGATGGATGAGGATCTAACTCAAAATTCTCCTCCGTTCTGATGACCGCTGTATGAAGAGTGCAACTAAGGTGTCATGGATCCCACTACAAGACCAACTAATGCAAGATGTTATTATATCGAGAGGGCATGTAGATGTAAAATTGGCAAAAATCGGAATACCCTGTTTCTCGGGACACTACACAGAGTGGCAGTCCTTTTGCGATTTTTTCAGTGCAACTATCCACGACGATCAAAGATTAACCTCCTCGCAAAAACTGCAATATCTTAAGGGTGCATTAAAGGGCAAAGCAACTGGATTGCTGATACACTTCAGTATTGCGGTCGCGAATAATATAGAAGCGCTCAAAAAATTAGGAGATCGATACGACAGAAAGAAAAATACGATATATTCGTTCATCAAGCACTTTATGTCGCAACCTGTTGTAAACATAGCCACCAGCTCTAATGTTTGGCGTTTACTCGACACGTCCGACGAGGTGATTCGAGGACTAAAGGTTCTTGGAAAAGAAGCGGAGTCAAGGAACCACTGGATGGTTAACAAGCTGGACAACAAGATAAACAACTTATGGGCGCAAAAGTCGGGGGAGTTTACCATCACTCAAACAATTTTTCGATTTTTTGGCAAAACGAATTGATACACTTGAATCCGTAAGAGGTACTGAACGATCAAACGCGCAATCTATCCAAACGAAGCCTCATTTAAAGAGTCATGTGATTTTGAGCGTTCAATCCTGCTCATTGTGTCCTGAGCAACAGCACAAACTATTCGAATGAATAAAGGTCAACAAAATGTCTGTACCAGAGCGAAGAGAGATATAGAAAGGTGAAAATTGTTGTTTTAATTGTCTTAACAACATCCATAACGTATATAATTGTAAGTCAAGCTTTCGTTGTAGAAAGTGTAACAAAAGGCACCACAGCCTGGTTCATGAGGAGCTGCCAACAAACAAGGATGTCCAGTTAAATTCTCATAATGCCCAATCGAGTGACGCAACCGAATCCGGCAATACGAATCACGTTACAGTATCAACCATTCATACTGGCACCGCACCGACGAGAAGTTCAATTCTTCCTACAGCATTAATATACGTAAAGTATACAGATCATCAAAATCAACAATGTTGAGCGTTATTAGATTCCGGCTCTCAGGCACTGTTCATACCGAAAAGGTGCACTCAGAGGTTGCGTTTGAAAAGCGCATATCACCGTTAGCGACTCAAATGAAAACCTATAGATAGCATACTTAGAAGGTTTTGGGAAGTCGAAACCATAGATGTCAAAACCCCAAAGCTATCTGAAGAAGAACAGTTCTGTGAACGCCATTTCGAAGAAACCAAAACAAGAAATAACACCGGTCGCTTCACATTGCATCTTCCATATAAAATATCACCGTCTCACCTTGGAGATTCATTTAGAACAGCACTTCAACGGAAGCACTCTATGGAGAAAAGATTTCCGAAGGATAAGGAGTTTGCAATATAATATAAAAATTTCATACGTCGATGGTCTAATGGTAGGTGCAGAATCAGTAGAGAGTGCAACCAAGTTGAATAATGAAATTGACACCATCCTATCTAGTTCCGGGTTTCATTTAAGAAAATCGCTAATAAACGACGAGAAATTGCATAGAACACCATTCCACTTACCCGCGAAACGAGCACCTTAGCGATAGAAGGATCTAAAGCAGTCAAGGTGTTGGGGCTTTATTGGGATCCGAAAACAGATTTTTTCCAGTTCAAAATACACCTAAGCGAAAATCTAATAACCACGAAAAGAGGTATTCTGTCAGAATCCAGTCGATTGTTTGACGTGTGCTAGTGACGGTCGCAATTAAAATCTTCTTTCAAACATTATGAACTGAGAAGTTGGGCTGGGACGAGAAATTACCACACCGCATAGCGGATGAATGGTTACGAAAAAGGAAAAATTTGTACATGCTTGAAAAAGTTAAAATAAATAGATACGTACACACCAGTCCAAATAGTAAAATTATTCTTCACCGGTTCTCGGATACGTCGAAACACGCTTATGCAGCAGTTATATGCGCTCAGATAATAAAACCAGATGAAAGCTCGATCGTTAAATTATTGGTAGCCAAAACCAAGTTAGCACCGGTAAAGCAAATTTCGATTCCTCAGCTGGAGCTGTGTGGTGCTTTGCTCTTAAGTAGACTTCTGTCATCTGTAAGAAGGGCCTTACAAATCGAAACAGTGGAAGTTGTAGCATGGACGAACTCTACTGTTGTGTTAGACTGGCTCTCAGCCCATCCTTCCAAATGGAATACATTTATAGGCAATCGGACATGAGAGATTCTCACAACAATGAACAGAGCCCAATGGTGGGATGTAGATTCTGCTAACAATCCAGCTGACTATGCATCCAGGGGAATTGAACCAAAGAAATTGGAGGGTCATAGTTTATGGTGGAACGGGCCTGAATGGCTAAGCGATTTCGATAAATGGCCAAAGGATTTAAGGGTGGAGGCAATAACAGTGGAAGAAATGTATACCCAATCGTTACACATTGTAACTCCCCAGCTTACTGTAATTCGATTCATCAACTTAACCACGAAAACCATCAATACAGAAACTTTATTATCATACCTAACAAGCGAAGATTTGAAGGAGCCATACGGGCGCATCATAAGCCACATCCAGTCGAAGCATGTCCATGTGGAACTCAAGCAAATCCGAACTCGAAAGGAATTACCAACATCAAGCTCACTGAAATGTTTAAGTCCTTTCCTCGATGAAACACGACTATTGCGAGTGGGTGGCAGAAAAACCAATGCTTCCATATACCTACGATGTAAAGCATCCGTTGAGCATGCCTGCTAAAAACAAAATAACCGAATTAATCGTAAGAGAGCATCACGTACGACACCTGCACGCTGGACCCACATTTATGATAGCAACGCTACGGCAGAAGTACTGGATATTAGGTGGATGGAATTTGATACGAAAAATTATTCACGGCTGCGTAAGATGTGTTAAACATAGTGGAAAGGTGCAAAATCAAATAATGGCTGACTTGCCAGAAACGAGAGTAAAATTTGTCAGACCATTTTATAAAGTTGGTGTGGATTTTGCAAGTCAATTCCAGACATATTTCGTTCAACGAAGGGAACAAAAATCTTATAAAAGCTACGTATGTCTCTTCATTTGCTTGGTCACTAAAGCAGTCCATATCGAGCTTGTCTCTGATCTGACCATAAATGCTTACCTAGCTGCTTTGCGAAGATTCCTGGCACGTAGGGGAATATGCAAAGAAATTCATAGTGTAAAGGGGACGAATTTCATTGGGGCACGTAATCATCTACATGAGTTGTTCCAGTTTATCAAACAAAATGCTAATGTTTTTTCAAAATTTTTGGCCGCAATCAAGAGCATGAAGCACCACTTACGATGAGTGACAGATGGGCACACGCCTACGATAGAAGAAATCTCCACATTGTTAGCTGAGGTGGAGGCGATGTTAAATTCGCGACCAATATGCCTGTTTTCCAGTGTCGATGCGGACTAACAACAGCTCACTTTTTAAAAGGCAGTAATATAATCAGCACATTTGGCATAGATAGCACATTTGGCATAGCTTTTTACTGTTCATCTTTATACAATTGATCGGATTATACTTGAAAAAATCAGTGGAGGGAATGCCACAATATTTTCTTTCAATTGCCAAAGTCTCCGGGCACAAGTTCCTCTGTGGTAATATAATAATGCAGAAATCACATGTATATTAATGTTATCAGAAACTCGGCTTCGTAATCGTAAATAGAAATATTCAATCGCATAACACAATACAGACAGCCTGAACAGAAATTTCCAGCATTTTAGTCAAACCGAGCGAGAAGAATTTTGCCCTTATTCCATTGCTGCTTGTCCAATTCTTTAGTGAAAAAATTAGCCGACTGGCGCTGCGAAGAAAGTGGAACTTGATGTCAATATGTTTATTGCGACGAGTTTCAGGATTCTTGGAAATCATAATCGTACCCAAATTGTTTTCGAATATTTTAATTGAGAGAGACATCCGACTCTCTAATTTCATATCAAAAATTACCTTTTTCATACACAATGATTCACCTTCTACTGTACAAGCAGCATCAAATTCCGCCTCATACTTTGAAAGGGTTTCTAAACCTTGTTTGTTGATTCCACAATTGACTACGTTGCCAAAAACTTTGAGTACAAATCCACTAGTTGACTTTTGATTCGTACTATCATTTGCCAAGCCAGAATTGGCGTACCCCTTCCCCTGCCCAATCAAACGTTTTCATAATTTCTAGAAAATTTTAACTTTTTTAACTTAAAATTGAAAACGCCATTTAGATATCGAGACAACCTTTTCAATTGTCGCATTGTCGATAATGTTCATAGGTTACACAAATTTGGAACGACTTAGGTAGTTAAATGCAAAGCAAATATCGGGTCTTCTTTTCAACATGAAGTACATCAGACTGCACAATAGTTCACGGTACGGGGGTCGGTGCTCTTGATGAGCTTCAAGTTTTTGTTCATTGGTGTGGATGATGAATCAAACATTCTAAAACGTTCGATTATTTTTTAATGTAGTGTGATTCATCAATTCATATCAATATCAACATTCAAGCCCACGAACTGCTTAATAATACGCAGATCCTTCATATCAAATTTATCGAATAAATCTGATTTAATATCAGCGATCTGCTCTCCCATGTAATCAACGTAGATATTTAGTAAATCGAAAACCTATTATTCGTTTGAGTCTGTAGTAGTCACGCGTTTCATCGTTCAAATTTCAGTTTAGTGATGAATGAATGACCGTTATTCCAGTACTTTAGTGATCGCTTCAGAACGTACAGGGATTTCTTCTATTTCAGTATCATTCTAGTGAAAAATTCCATATGACTTTCGTCTCGATATCGCTTTTTCCGCTCGTTCCACTCACGTACGCGCCTTTATAATTTTCCTTTCCAGCCTCTTTGGAAGCCAAACGAATTTCTTCTTCGCCGTATCCGAAGCGCCTCTTACGGTTATTCTGACAATTACCGAATGCTGTGTTCATTCTGCTACTTTGCTCCAGATGTCGATCTGCATATACTTAAATATAAACCTAGGCTCCATATGGTCATTTTTCGGAATTTGTCATGAAAAAGATTTAACCCATGACTAATACCATTGTTTTAATACAATTGACCCTTTGATCTCATTAACCTCCACATACAATGGATATAATTCAAAAATGTGCCCACATTATCACATTCGATAAGTTGCGAGGAAGGGAAAATTGAAAAAAATGGAGTAAACGATCCGGTTACAATTTTTGAGAAGTTGGGAAGGAAATCAAAAATATTAATTTACACTCAAAAAAATATTTGATATTTCCAAACACTTTATAAAGGAAACACTCAATATGTTTACTAAATATATTTGCGAGAAATACGATTCCTTGCTTCTGGTGAATCTTCTTTAATTCTTTATCGAAAAGAATTCAATTATTTTCATTAAGAACTTATTATTTGTCACAAATAACAAATAGTATTTATACCAAACTCATTATTGGTTGTTATAAATAAAATTAGTTTCTCATAAATACTTAAGGTTGTTTCATTACAATATAAAATGTGTTTAGGATGCGTATTAATTGATTAGAAATACTACTCTATATTAATCACTGCAAATATTTAAAAAAAGTTCCGCTAAACTATAATATTTACCCCGATTATTGGAAACAAACGAGAATTCATTTTCATTCTTTCCAAACAATCCAAATAAATTAAAAAATAAAACATATGCGAAATAAATTCCATTTTATTCATGAACATTTTATTCAAATATACAAAAATTATTAACTGCTAAACCTATTTGTTATATTTAGTAAATTAAAGGTTTTTCGGTTCTTGTTGTTTCAAGCGCTTGGCAGCACACAAATAATTCATTTTCGATTTTTATTATGTATTTAATTAACTGAAACTAGTAGAAGCGGACAATTGAAATTGTCCGACAAGCGCTCGATAAAATAGGAAAAATATTACAACAGACGGACGGACAGAGGTGTTAAACCTCTGAAACAACTAAGGTGCTAATACAACAAATTAGCCCAATAGACAAAAAATGAATAGAATCTTAAGCAAATCAAAAAAAAATTATAGAAACTAGTTTTGAAATAACACTCTTTTTATTATAGATAAAAGTATACTTAGAATAATAATTGAAAATTTAAAAAAAAAAGTAGACAGCCGCATCTGTATGACCTCTATTTTTAGAAAAAGTTGAATATCTCGAAAACTACTTGACCTAGAGTTCCCAAATTTTAAATGTGATCTTTTTAGAGTAGTATCTATCTGTGTGCAAATGTTGAGCTCTCTGGTATGTATAGTTTTTGTTGTGATAGTGCCAACAGACAGACGGCCTAAGTCTTTGTATAAGCTTGCTCGCAAGAGCGAGCGCTAAAAATGGGATTTCGTCTTCATAATTTTCAAATGTCAGTAGCAATCCGGGCTTGTACTTTTTATCTGTTAATTCAACCCAATCTACAATCGTATAATAATTTGATGGCACTTTGTATTTCTGAACAAACTCATCATTGTTTTCCTGTGGAACAGTCATAATACACTTTATGTTTAGATTTCGCCCGCTTGTACTCAAAGAGTTGTAATTAAATAGAATATAACAAATCTTAAGTTGATGTTTCAAAGCAAGCGTATTATAATAAATTTTTTCGACATTTAGCTATACACGACCTATTTCTTTGTAATGTGTACAAATGTGAAACTTAGGTCGCAAGTGTTCTTGAAATAAAGTCAAATATTGTTGATGGTGGTCAGTGATTAAATAACGCAATAATTCTATAGTACTTGGATCAGAAGTTTGTGTATTAAGGATTGAATATATTTCTCTTAAGCTCAAATACAAATTCCAATGTTTGTTTTCCCTTGGAACTAAATCACCGACCAAACAGTTAAAATAAATTATAAAGTTGCGCATCTCTGATGCTGAATATTTTAGTTTAGTTCTATGTAATAAAGTGTGTTCTTTAATTTCAGGCGGTTTATTTGAGCAGTTTCCAAAATCAAAAGATCTTATTCTACTATTAAACATACTCAGATTAAAAAAATTATCTTCGTAAATGAATTGTTTTAAAATCCTTATCATAACATAGTGTGCCACTCCCTCGTTGATGTCATGCATTATGTCAACACTTAAATTATCAACAATGATCCGAAAATTTAACAAATCGTTAAATATACACTCCTCTCTTACACCGGTTAAAGAAACATTGCAAAGATTAACATCCTTGATATAGTTAATTCTATTTCTCAGATTACTTGCATTATGCAAACATAATGAGTGAGTTGTTATTTTATCGGTTTTACAAATTCTACAAAAATAATTAGAGTTAAAACTCTCAGAAAATCCCAAAATTTGATTCAAATCTAAATTGTCCCCAAGAATTATAGAACGTATTAGTTTAACTTTACGATACTTTGGATGATTTATCTCTATACCCGAATTTTGCAAATAGTTTAATTGGTTTATTAAGGGAGTAAATATGTGTTTGTTGCCATTTGGCTCTAATTGTTTACGTTCGGAAGAAAAGAAAAGCATTGCTAAGTAAATTTGACCTAATTTTGCCTGCAAATAAGGTGGCATACATGGGATCCTTAAATATACTGCTCCTATTTTTTGTTTGTTGCTACTATTTGTTGGGTGATTTTTTTGTGGTTAGGATTTTCATGCATTAGTATTTGACAGATCACGCGGGATTTCAGACAAGGTGTCAAAGAGAAAGATGCTCAGTATGCTTTGACATTTCATAATGAATAGACTTACTAACGAGCAACGCTTGCAAATAATTGAATTATATTACAAAAATCAGTGTTCGGTTCGAAAAGTGTTTCGCGATTTACGTCCGATTTATGGTCTACATAATCGACCAAGTGAGCAAACAATTAATGCGATTGTGACCAAGTTTCGCACTCAGTTTACTTTATTGGACATTAAACCAACCACACGAATGCGTACAGTGCGTACAGAAGAGAATATTGCGTCTGTTTCTGAGAGTGTTGCTGAAGACCGTGAAATGTCGATTCGTCGCCGTTCGCAGCAATTGGGTTTGTGTTATTCGACGACATGGAAGATTTTACGCAAAGATCTTGGTGTAAAACCGTATAAAATACAGCTCCTGCAAGAACTGAAGCCGAACGATCTGCCACAACGTCGAATTTTCAGTGAATGGGCCCTAGAAAAGTTGGCAGAAAATCCGCTTTTTTATCGACAAATTTTGTTCAGCGATGAGGCTCATTTCTGGTTGAATGGCTACGTAAATAAGCAAAATTGCCGCATTTGGAGTGAAGAGCAACCAGAAGCCGTTCAAGAACTGCCCATGCATCCCGAAAAATGCACTGTTTGGTGTGGTTTGTACGCTGGTGGAATCATTGGACCGTATTTTTTCAAAGATGCTGTTGGACGCAACGTTACGGTGAATGGCGATCGCTATCGTTCGATGCTAACAAACTTTTTGTTGCCAAAAATGGAAGAACTGAACTTAGTTGACATGTGGTTTCAACAAGATGGCGCTACATGCCACACAGCTCGCGATTCTATGGCCATTTTGAGGGAAAACTTCGGAGAACAATTCATCTCAAGAAATGGCCCGGTAAGTTGGCCACCAAGATCATGCGATTTGACGCCTTTAGACTATTTTTTGTGGGGCTACGTCAAGTCTAAAGTCTACAGAAATAAGCCAGCAACTATTCCAGTTTTGGAAGACAACATTTCCGAAGAAATTCGGGCTATTCCGGCCGAAATGCTCGAAAAAGTTGCCCAAAATTGGACTTTCCGAATGGACCACCTAAGACGCAGCCGCGGTCAACATTTAAATGAAATTATCTTCAAAAAGTAAATGTCATGGACCAATCTAACGTTTCAAATAAAGAACCGATGAGATTTTGCAAATTTTATGCGTTTTTTTTTAAAAAAAAGTTCTCAAGCTCTTAAAAAATCACCCGTTATAAAAAAATTAATTTTTTGGAACCCAAGCCGATTCCACACTCAATGCCATATTGGGCGCATGGTGCTTCATTCACACTGCACACCTATTCATATAATTATCACCTGCACGTTGCAAGTTCTATGTCAACCTGTACATTGACATTAACGGTGGGTCGACATTAAATTCTGCACTCCAACAGAGGGTCATAGTTAGTTGTGTTTATTAACATCACCGACCGAAATCGTTGATGAAAATTTGCTTTTTTTGAAACCTGACTCTGCTGGGATTCAATAAAAAACCGGCAATTTAATCTAAAATCGACGGTAGTTAACACGAAAAACGAAAAATTGTCGATATAATATATGTGGTATTGCTACTACAGCTAGAAATGATTAAATGTACCATTCATTTTATTGTGATTTAAACTCTGCACATATCGACTTCGATGGTTTTTTTAAAATTACCAATGTATAAGATACCTTTTGTGTTGGAATTACACATTTATTATATATTCTAGTACATAACCTAATACTTACGTTCTTTCTGGTGCTTCATCCAATATGGAATGGATAATTATTTTGAAGATGTTCACCCTATCGTGGTTGTTTAGCGACTGCGGACCCTTTTGATATTTAAATAAAATATCTTTTGCCGATTTGTTTAGCAGCGAATAAATACCCTTAAATTAAGAAATTTTGAATATTTAATGGTTATTTAAAAATGTGTTTTATTATTAAAATGTTACTTCTACGGTGAATTCTGAATGGATGATTTTGTTGTTTTGATTAAAATTAAGAAATTCGACGCTGCTATTATAATTTATGACAGTAGATTGCTATTATAATTTATGACAGTAGATTGTGCCATTGGATTTTCTTCTAAATGAAATACCTCAAGACCGTTGTCTTGTAAATGTGTATTATTATTGTCACTAACTAAAAAAACAGGCTCATCTTTCATGGCCAAATTTTTTTCTTTTAATTCTGAGACAACTAGAATTAGATTCTGTTGGTACCGATTTACATACGATTTAAAATTAGTAAATTTAAAATTAGTTTTAATTTTGAAATGGGAAGCAATTAAAGAAATAAAATACACATATGATTATTCTATAATAATTAATCTAATTGAATTTTATGTGAAATACCCGCGGAATGAAATACATCGTATGAAAATTCGCCCGTTCCTACTACAGGCACTATTTCGATAGTATCGTTGTACGTTACTTGAATGGCCTCAAAGTATTGAACCATTTTTAATTGCACAATTTTTTCTCAGAATTTCTCTTGAATATGGTTTATATCTTATTTAACACTGGTTTTACCTTATCCAAAAATTATAAAATTACGAAGTAAAACACTAACACTTAATTTTTTATTTTTATACACAAGCACAACATTAAACTCTGATATCAAATGAATATAGAACAAAATTCGTATAATGTGTTTTTTCGCAAACACTATTTATTTATCGTAAGTCGTTTTTATTCACCGTAAACATCAATTATTTAACCCAAACATTTAAGTGTTTGTCATGAATAATTTTGTTGTTCAGGAGCAATATTTTAAAAAAAATGTGTTAATTGTTTACAATAAAGATATTTTTTGTTTGAGTTAAATGCCTAGCTGTTATTTACTAACAATGGTAGGCTAATAATATTCCGAAGTAATATTTTTTGTTTATAGCTATTGAACAGTATTTATGATAAATATTAATTGCGAATTACAAACAATATATGTGTGTTAAAAATAAATGATTATTACTAGTAAATGTATTCGAAACAATCCTTTTTTTTAGTGTAAGGACGCACTTTTCGGTGGAGTTATACAAGACAAAACTGTCACGGTAGCCCTATGTGGAGGTTTGCACCTTGAAAGCTACCTGGAGAACGTCACATAAGTATTATTAATTTCTGCTTCCAGTAAACGGGTACCAACATTATCAGTGATAGCTTGGCTTCAGTTACAGTATGTAAGGCAACAACGGCTGCTTCATACTTGTTAGGTTGTTAGATAATGAGAACGTCAATATTTCATCAATTGACATCGTACCACCCTTATATTCGCGAACTGCACTACCGAACTCTCTGAAAAACGTCTGGCAAGTTTTTACTTTCACCACATAATTCATTTTCTTCCACTAACAATTCCACTCTGAACTTCCAGTTATCAAAATTAGTCCATCTGAAAATGGAAATTACGGTTGATCAAATGGTGAGTCCATAACACCTTAATGTTAAAGCTGGAATATATACTGAGAATTGAATGGCATTATCAGAAATGTACAGAGATTCACTGTATGATCACATATTTATAATCACATATATTTTAATAATATGGAATTTACTAATACTCGTTAAAGGTTTATTATATCAGAAGAATATACAGCTGTTTTATTTTTAGATGACACACGGTAGGCAATTTTATAATTACTAGCATGTATTCCGACAGACCACATACGAATGTGGTCTCTGGGTATGTTAACATTATACGAAGTGTTTCAGCGTTGGCATTGCTTGCTAGCACCAACATCTTTAACTTCTTCGGCAATTTAACCTTTTCACTATTTATCATTATTCGCGTTATGGTTGTACGAAATAATATAATGTGCGCCAAAAGGCACTAACGAATCAAGGTTTCGTTTAATAAAAGTAACCACAGGATCAAAACTTTTGAAATAACACAATTACCGAAAAACGGATATTGATATATCTTTATCTTTATTTAAATAGAAACCAACAATCAATCTAAGTGGTCGGTACTCTGGTATCGAATATTTCCGCCACGAGCTCTGACCACATCTAGCATTCTTTTTGGCATACTATGCACAAGGTTTGCAATGTACTCCTGAGGTATCATTTCCCATTCTTCCTGCAGAGCTGATTGAAGATGATCCAAGGTTTCTGGAACAACTTCCCTTTTGCTTAAAGGACGCCCTCGCATATCCCACATGTGCTCAATGGAATTAAGGTCAGGGCTGCGAGCGGGCCAAATAATTCGATCAATTCCCACCTCATCCAAATAATTGTTGACTACGCTTGCAACGTGGTCCCTGGCGTTATTATACATTAGTTTAAATTGCTGTCCAATAAATGGGGTGTATGGAACCACAAATTCTTCTAGACATTCCACGATATACCTTTGGGCAGTTATAGTGCCGCCGCGTAGAAATACAAGGTGCATACGGGCGTCTATAGAAATGCCTGCCCACACCATTAGTGAGCGGCCATGAAATGGGACACTTGGGGATATGGCACATTGTGAATATCGCTCTCCGGATCTCCGCCATACTCTTTCCCGTCCATCCGATTATCGCAGACTGAACCTTGATTCATCAGTGAATAACACGGACTTCCAGTCGTCCGTAGTCCAATTGACATGGTTACGAACAAAAGTCAAGCGGTTTCTTCGATGAGCTGGGAGAAGCCCTGGCCCTATAGCAGCCCTCCTGGACTGCAATCCATGTTCATTTAATCTTCGCGATGCTGTGCTAACTGAAATATTGACACCACGTTCCTGTGCCAATCGACCAGCGACGCTTCTAGCTGTTTGGAAACGATCTTGCAGTACCATTGATACCATAAACCGATCGTTCCGCTCGTTTGTTGCTCCTTTACGACCTGATCCAACCTGATTAAACTGATATCGTTTAATAGCGTCTTGAACTGTACTTCGAGGGAAATTTAGGTGGGCAGCAATATAACGCACGCTACGGCCATCCTCACTCAAAGCGATTACTTTTGCGATATTTTCTGGTTTCATAATTATAAGATTTGCTAATAATAATAATTAAGCACTGTTAACGTTAACTGTAATAATAATACTAACAATAAATGCTACTTTAAATGTTTCAAAACAATTGATAGATGCCCATTTATTTAGAAACGTAACAATCGAAATTTTGAATATTTTTCATTTATTTCACTTTGTTGCTGTGATTAGCATTGGATTTTAAATAAAAAAAATACGGTTCCTGTTACACCAATTTTTCGGTTATACACTATTTAATATGACAGTGAATTTAAAATAGCGTAACTGCTCTAGAAATTGAAGATTTACGAAGAAATTCAATTGTACGGGTTTTTTTAACGAGCAGTGTAGTATTATATATGCCTATCACTTTTCGAGATTATTTTTTTTATTGCATCTGACGATGTATGCGTAGGTATTGCAAATGTGTATACACTTACTTGTAGTTGTATTCACGAACAATCCACGTCATTAATTCCCCTGCCCCTATCGTATCTTTCGATATGCTCAAGGCGGCAAAGTTTGGACGTCAGTCTGTTATTGCTATCATATCTTATCTTTTGGTATCGTGGGATCGATTCATTGCGGATTAAGTGATTATTAATTGCACTATCGTTTGAGTGATATTTGTCCGATATCTCGTTTTATTCACTCGATGTGAAATTTTATTTGCGCGCCTCTAAAACAAAACAAAAAAACGTATTATTAATATTGTGAATATACCTTTTCTATCTATGACATTTAGGGGTTGAAAAAAATAGCTGAGACACAACAAAAAAAACAACCAAGAAGTAGAAAAAGGAAAATATAAAATTATATATTTATGGAATCCAACAGAAAACACCAACAACAATAAAAGTTTACATGTTATTTCGAAAATGTTAAAGGGATGAAACTATATTTTCTACCCACAAACGATATAAACACGAAGAGCAACAACAAAACTCCACGGATGAATTTTCGCTCCTTTGATTCATAAAAAATTGAGGTGGTTGTATTTTTTGACAAATAAATGATGATGATATTTAAAAAAAAGGAAAAACCAAGAGATGCGAGCGATGACGGTTTAATATACGGACGGATACTTTGGTGTGTGCATTAAAGGTAAAGATTTTTTTTTACGATTTAAATAGGGATTTTCATAAAAAAAATTCCGCACCCGCTTTGTATTCATTTTTGTTTCGAGCTGTGACTTAATTTCTATGTACAATATACATTTTGGTTATAGTTGATCGATGATTTATGAGTTTTTAATGTTTTTAGACGTTTTAGTCAAATAAAAATTGAAATTGAACTTGTCGACTTTGCTTGGGTGTATGTGTGTGTGTGTGTATGTATGCAATGATGAGATAAATTTGGTGAATGATTACAGCGGCAAAAGAAACTAAAATTCGTTTCACTTATACTCGTACCTAAATCAACTTTATGGAATGGGGTGTATCAAATCGATTTCGATGGAATTGATTGATAACCGCGCCGCGTACATAAGAATATCATAAAATGTTTTCTTGTTCGCAAAATTTTATTAAAATATTGATCCGGGTCTTTTTATGGATTAACGATGGCAGTAGATTAAGATAGCATCGATAAATGATATATTATTTATAGTTGAGAAAACGTCATCCTGAAAGCGTTTTATAAAATTTGTTTGGATGGATATACTCGTAGCACTGTTTATAGTTCTACAAAGGACAATGACGTATGTTAGTAAGTAAAATAAAGAAAACACAATTGATCAGGTTAGGATAGACTACACTGTCTAGCGTTTTCACCATTTCATGGTTTCAGGTATAACACAGATCCACTAACTAAAATCATTTGGTACAGATACTCTTACTCGATACTCTATATGTGATCGGTGAAATTATAGAAATGAAATGAAATATATAAATTTCGAAATTGGATGAAACGAAAGGATATTGTACAATCAAATTCTACACGGTAAATATAAATTCTGGTAAATGACCACTTGATTTTCTGGTATTACTAGTTCCAGTTCTTGACTGATATGGCATAAGGGCTTAACTCGACATAAGTGAAATATGAGATTCTAATATACAATTCATTAGATTCTCATATTTGGCTTATGTCGAGTTAAGCCCTTATTCCATATGCCTCGAGTGTCGACTCATAAGGAATAAGGTCTTAATTCGACATAAGCAAAATATGAAATTTTGATAAAAATTTTATTAGAATCTCAAATTTCGCTTATGTCGAGTTAAGCCCATATGAGTCGAGAATTAAAATCCAGTAAATAAAAAAGGAAATTTTGTTTTCTAGTTAAATTTTAAAGTGAATATACTAGATTTTCAGTCAAAATAAAATTAAAACCAGAATTTTAATAAGTTCTAGTTAATTTCTATAGTTCTAGTGTTTATTATACTGGTTCTCTAGTGGTTAGTAAAAAAAAATACTAGAAAATTACCAGATCTTTTCTGTTTGGTTCTATAATGGAGTGCCTAGTTAATTTTACCAGAAATCAAGTTAATTTTGTTACTAGAATTCCATTAAAAGTTTAATTTACATGAATTCTTGCAAAATTCTAGCAAAATCCAGTTCCGCCATATTATTTTGGAACTAAATATGATTTCTATTAACATTTTACATTACCAGAATTCCAGTAAAAATCTAGTAAAATTCGAATATTTTTTTATTTATATGCCCTGCAGTAAAGTTTATAACTAAAAATGTTCTCACTTTATAACTATGCATCTCATACTACCTCTCTTACAAGAATAATATTTACCTGAATTCTAGTACTATTCTAGTAAAATTTAATCGTTTACTAGAATTTTAAGAGAATTCTAGTGAATGTAAACGGTTTTTATCTTTTTTTACATAGATATTGCTAATTTTACCTGAAATCCAGTTAATTCTAGTGAAATTACTGAAATATTGCTTGAATCTGGTAAAATTAACAGTTATTCGAGTTTTTTTCTGTTTTTTTGGTATATATTTTCAAATTATCTTAGGAACTCTTCAGTATTAAGCAAAACTTCAATAAGTGACATCAAAATAAAAAAGTGATTTCCGTAATAATTATTATTTGAGTTATTAAGAAAAGCTATTTGTTGTTTGTATCAAAATTAAAATGGATATAATAGAATTAAGTAATTTTCTAAAAGAAAATGAAATTCCAGAAGATGTGATTTCAATTTAATCAGGTAAGCCTTTAGAATTTATATTACTTTAGTGACTATTTTCCCGATCTCACCGAAATACTCATGGAGGCTCGCAAACTTCTGTGAATTTAATTATGGTATAATGGAACGGTTATTTTAATGATTACGATACGTATTCCTGCCGGAATATTTTTTAAATAATGTTCAGGTGTTATTGTATGTTTTGTATTGTAAGGAATTGTAATAAAATTTTTGTAAATGCTGAGTGTATACAATTTCCGATTAAGTTTGAACATCGCTTTTATTAATAATTCAATAAAACTTTAACGTAACTTTAAACATATCATTTAAATAAATTAAAAAATGTTAAGCAAATACTATAATACAAAATTGAATACATCGAGGTGGTCACCAATGCCACTATTCAGGCTTTCCCTGTGGCACTATTCTGGTTTTCCCTGGGAATAGGGAATTGGGAAAAATATTTTCATAGCATTTTTGTCTAAATTATATTTTTCTAGCCTACTGTTGGATTTAGTTTGGTGTAAATATTTTTTCTGGCCTACTGTTGGAATTAGTTGAGTGCATATATTTCCGAAATAAAATTTATTGGGAATTTTTTGTTCTGGGGTTTTATTGTTCTATAACAATAAAATATAAAACATCAGTCGGTGATCAGCTCCAAATTAATTCCTGTGGACGCGGAGTCTCAAGAATTTATTTTAAATTGCATGTCCAGCATATGCATTTGGGCTAAGGTAATAATAACTGTTATTAGTTTAGTAAAAATATCGGGTTTAAAAACTTTTATGTAAAGAACATTTTTAGGTCTATTTGTACCGGATATGTATTAGGTCAACTATTTTAACATTTTATTTGTGATTTTGACATAATAGTTATATTTATTCTTCCATTTTTATTTATGATACAGTTTGAAGAGAGCACCTCCGAAATAATAAAAAATACACGACAATCGCAGCCATATCTAATATATTTCGCCGATGAAGGATTACTGCACCAGGGAATATTTTGAATTATAATCGACAGACAAACTATTAATATTGGGCAGACCATCTTTATTAATGCAATGGACTTACTGTTCAAGGTTGTTTATGTATTCGGATTGAAATATCCGAAAAATGCTATTTATTTTTACAATTTCATCGAGGTGTATTTTTATAAAATAAAAGGAGCAACACCAACACTAAGGGTATCAAAATTGTATACTCAATTGTATAACAAAAGCGCAGTTTAATAACTAGTTAGTATGTTATATATCGTTAATAAGTATAAGATATTTGTTAGTTCTGGATACATTTTTTTAATATAATGAATTTTAATAAATATAATTTATTGTTCTTAAAATTACAATGATTAAACCAAATTTTAGTTTTTTATTTTTATTTTCCATATATTTAGAATTGTTTTTGATTTGTTCTTATTGGTACAGGGTTTTGCTTGGAACAAGCATGGCATACCTCTTAGTGTTTTATAGTAATGATATAACTTATCGGTAAACATCTGCTAATTTATTACGTACATTAATTTCCACCACTTTGGGTTTACTCGAATATTTTTCTAACTTTACTTCACGTCAATATAAATGAGTGCTCAATGGAAAATTTATCGTTGAATGTACCGCATAGTCTCGATTTTCCAGTAATAAAACAAATAGGTTTCAATTAAAATTTGTAGGCTGAATTAGTTTTAAAATTAGTATTGTCTAGCAATATTAATAGAATATCAATTAGAAACATAATAGAAATCATGTGATTTTACTAGAAAATTGGTAAAATTTTTAAAATTTTACAAGACAATCAACATCACACACTACTTGATATCGGGTTAAAAAATTTATTTATTTATTAATTTTAATAGAATTTCTGTTGGAAAAATATTGATTTTACTAGAAAATAAAAAAAATCTGTTACTTTTACTGGAATATCAATAAGAAGCACAACCCTTACTTACCAGATATCATCTAAAAAAGCGAGAAGTTCAGTATTATCACTAAAATTTCAGTTAAAAAAATAACTGAAAATCTAGTGATTTTACTAGAAAAACAGGCTATTTCATAATTATACAAGAATTCCGGTTGAGAAATGCAACAAAATATTATACTAGAATTCCTGTTTTACTACAATATTATACTAGTAAAACTTATTTGAATTGTGAACTACCAAAAATCTAGTAACATACATTTTACTTGATTCAACTAGATCATCTAGTTTGCTCACATCTAGTGAATTTTTTATTACCGTGTACCTGTTGTGATGTCTTTGATTAAGACTTTGGATAGCTACTTGATTCCCATAGCCAGATGAGAGAAATACTGAGAAACGCAGGTTTTCCCCCAATTACATATTCTACAATACGCTATACATTTCTCAATTTTTTGGACAAACTTGTCTGATACATCTAGTAAATACTAACATGGAAAAAATTAAATACAACGTGGTAAAATATATCTCATTCATTTGCCCAGCCCATCGATACAAGACAATTTTCTGTTATGCATACAATGTTGGTACCATACTGTACAATGAATACGATCTATATAGAAGAGTTAAGAAAAATTGCGAGACGAATACGAAGGAACAATAGAAAGAACTTAAAATTCTCTAAGTTTGTAATTCGAATAATTTTTAGAACGGTCAGAAGGAGTCAAGATCTGATTTGCAGTCTGTTCTGGGGCCGAAGCACTCTCAAGTCGTTCGGGTTCACTTTCAATGTCCTACCTTACGCATTGCCTGCCAAATCGTGGACGTACCCTTGCAACAAATGTGCAATGTGCTTCTTAATTGGAGCGGCTTGAAGGAAGAAATGTTGGTGTAAGCTCGAATTAACATCTCGAGTTAACATTACGATGGTTTTCCACAGTATCAGTAGATATAGTCGGCGATGATGGTGACATTGTGTTTTTTTAGTGATAATGCAGAAGATGACGATTAGACGACATGACGATTAGATTTGTTCGATGTTTTATATTCTGCAAAATCCGATTACTTACTTATTGTCGATTACTTACTTATTGTCACAGGGAGAATTTCACTATTAGATTTGATATCGATTCGCAATTCGTACCCAATTTCATGATCGATTCTCAAAACTTGTCTAAATTGTTCAACTTGTTGTCCAATATTTCGTTGAGATTTAATTCGAAATTGTCTACAGTTTTAATGATTTTAGGAAAGTATTTCTCGATGCTGAAATTGGTAAGTGACGTAGTTCCTGAATTATAGAAATATTTTCACTCATCTTATAATTAGAATTATCTATATCAAAAACGAGAGAAGTTAAAAGCGATACCTTTGAATCAATCAAAGTAATGGTATTCCTTGCAATTACGTTCGAAAGCGACTAAAGATAAACGACAGGCAAATAGACTCAGAATGCAACATGTTAGCCAACACAATGAACATGACCGATTGCGCCGACGCGGTGCGACCTATTCATAACATTCACCTGTTACCTGCTATACCCAGGCAAACACCAGTTGACAGACATGTTGTCACTGCCGGAGTTTTTAAACAAAAATTAAAATCTCTAATGGATTTCATCATAAAGCACCATGGGTATGTATGGCCAAGTTCGTTGTTGGATATACTCCATTGAATGGGAAAAACGTGGTCTGCCTCACTCCACATTTTCGTTTGGTTCGTTCAAAAAAAAAATCAGACCGGTTGAAATTGATTCCATCATCTCAGCCGAAATCCCGGATGAAGCTGTTGATCCAAAATTGCATACAGTGGTGACTAAGAATATGATCCACGGACCTTGCGGGGCTTTCAAAATGGACTCGCCCTGTATGATCGATGTTAAATATTCCAAGTGATACCCGAGAGACCTGATTGCCGACACCATCACAGGCAATGATTGGTTACCCGTTGTATCGTTGCAGACAATGGGCGATCTACAATTGGGTGGTCAAAGGGCAAGATGTTTATATGGACAATCGTTGGATTGTGCCATATACGCCAATATTATCTAAGACTTTTGAAGCTCACATCAATGTGGAATACAAATATGTAAACAAAAGCAGCGATATGGCGGTTTTCGGCGTGACTAAAGCAATCGACCGAGGTATATCAGTATGAGATGGGTCGCTGAAATGCCACGCTACTATACATGGAACGCATCATCGAAATCGTTTCAGCGTTACAAACAAGGCAAACCACAGTTGAAGGACATCCAAATATATTTGCATCAGACACTTTGGGTTGCATATACATTGTACATCCAAATAACGCCAAATGTTACTATCTTCGATTGTTGTTGGTGAATGTTCGCGGTCCGATGTCGTTTCAACAACTGAGAACTGTTTATGGATTTTTGTGTGCTTCGTGAGGCGTGTCAAGTCGTCAAATCTTGATCACCGCATCAAATTCGCACACTATTTGCGATCATCATGTCCACATGTTCCCTTTCGAATCCGAACGATTTGTGGGTTAAATATAAAGACGACATGTCTGAGGATATTTTGCATCGTGTGCGTCGACAAACTTCAAATTTCATATTGTAAATGACAGCAGAAATGCACAATGAGGCATTGATTATGACAGAAGGTATGTGCTTATTGATGGCGAATAAAGTGTTATCGTATTTGGGCATGATATCACCTAATCGTTCAATGCACGATGCATTCAACCACAAATTGCAAAGAGAATAACAATACGACACTGAAGCGTTAGCCGAAGCCGTTCGTACAAATGTTTCAAAATTGAATCAACATCAAAAGACTGCATACGACTCTTTGATAGGAGCTATGAACAATGGAACTGGTGGCATTTACTTCCTGGATACTCCCGGAGGGACTGGAAAAACATTCTTAATTTCGTTGATTTTGACGTCGATTCGATCATAGCATGAAGTTGCCCTGGCATTAGCTTCATCTGGAATAGCAGCGACTTTGTTGGAGGGTGGACGAACTGCACATTCTCTCAAAAACAGTGCAATGGCAAAGATTCTACAGAGACGCAAATTGATCGTTTGGGATGAATGCACGATGGCCCACAACATGTCACTGGAGGCGATGGACAAAACGTTAATAGATATTCGTAGCAATCAAAACATTTTTGGTGGAACCATGCTTCTGTTGTCCGGTGATTTTCGTCAAACTCTTCCTGTTATTCCACATTCAACAGCAGCTGACGAACTAAACGCTAAACCATCACTAAAATGCGAGTGTATTTGCAACAAGATCGAACTACACATGTGTTTTCGAAACAATTGTTGGACATTGGTAATGAGAAAATCGCAGTTAACATTTCGATCGGTTTCATCACATTACTCACTAATTTCTGCCACTTGACCGAATCGAAGGCAGAGCTCATTCAACGTGTTTTTCCGAACATAAAGTACAAAACTTAAAAAACCATAAAAACGAGACATACTGGCGTCGAAAAATAAAGATGTCGATGAATGGAACGATATTGGCTGTGAAAAGGCTCATGAACAACATCATCGAGGTGACGATTATCAATGGAAAGTACAAGGAGAGCATGTTTTGATTCCGCGCATTTCTATGATTCCAACGGACTTGCCATTCGAGTTCAAACTGCTGCAATTCCCTGTGCGTCTGGCATTCGTGATGATCATCAACAAAGCACAAGGCCAGTCGTTGGAAGTTTGCGGGATTAACTTGGAGCTTCCGTGTTTCGAGCATGGGTAACTGTATGTCGCGTGTTCGCGTGTCGGTAAGCCATCATCTTTGTTTGTTTACGTGCCGAAAAATAAAACGAAAAACGTAGTTTACCACAAAGCTTTGAATTGAATGTTCACTTACTTTTCCATGTAAATAAAAGACACTGAAATCATTTTAATTACGAACGAGTTTCATTAAATCAATAAAAGGAACTTAAACCGTACACAGACACAGTGCGGTCAATATTGCTGATCTCAATGAATTGAAGTTGGAAGGTTGATTTGAATAAAATTAATTTTAGGTAGTACGACCACCGGGTTATCTAGTCTATACTAAAAAATTGTATCAAACAAGCTTGTTTATGGGAGTTGTGGGTTGCCGTAATTACATTTAGTACACTGCGCTACTAGAGTATTAACCAAATTATTGTGTGCCCAAGATTCTGTGTGATGTTCAATATTTGTCAAGTTTAATGAAACAAAACTAATAATCTGTAACAGCGAACTGTGACAGTTTATTATAAAGCAATTATACAACAAAAGAGTCAACAATATCACGAAAATGGCTATGTTGGCCTAAAGGATAGGCTAAATTAACTATCAATACAATATAAAATGAAAATTTACCGTTTAGTAAGTAATACCATTTTCAACCGCAGTAATCAAAACGATATTATAGATATAAGTTATTCTTCTAACTTGCTCAAAAGCCGCTCCTCAAAATGCAACCAAACCAGCAATCAACTTATCTCAACAGTCAACGACGAAATGGCAGAGTGCAATGGTGACATCGAAATTCAAAACGACAACTCAACTGAATCTACTTAATAAAATCGATAATAATATATTTATTTCAATAGAGAGGATACAACCAGCCAGGTACTACCAGCTATTTTACAACCAACACCGCAAGAACATCAATTTAATGAAATATTATCGTTCCCTAGGAGAACGGATATCCTCACATCGAGATGCTGCAAACCGAAAAACCATTTATCAATTCACCGGTTGGGGGTTAATTACATTGGTCCTTGCTACGATGGTAGAATTATAATCAGACATAAAAATAATAAGGAAATACACATTATTAAGACAACGAATAGCGACAATCCAAATCACCTATAATCTCAGACTAGATCACTGAGAACAGCATCTCCGAGATCGATTAAACAATGGAAAACAGTGGAAATAGCACATCAACTCATACGCGAACATCGGAAAAAAACTCCAAGTTCAAGAAGAAAGTTGTACAACACCCCAGTCTTCTGACAGTTCAAACGAAAACATTTGACATTTCAAAAAAGGAAGAGTTAACACATGTTTCTGTTCTAGATCATATTGCAGCACACACCAACACCCAAGTCGCGTTACAACCCCAAACGTGCGAATTTCCACTGCACTAAATAAATCATAATGATCAGTCAATTTTCTGCTTATTTAATTTCAGTATCTAAAACATTTGTAATGTTTTGGTAATTTTTTGTTAGTTTAACAAATTTTTGTTTGTGCGTGTTTTTGTCGATTTTGTTGGAAACTGCATATCCGTTGAATAATAAATAATACATATATGCCTTACTGTTTTACAGTGTACACAATTTTGATCAACGCCCTCTCAATAGAATAACCCTTTCTAGATTCAAAATTATTTTTTTATATTTTAGCTGCCACATTACTTCTCTATACATTTTTTTTATCATATTTTTATTTAAAGATTTATTTATACCTTAAATAACATAACCTATAATTTACAATACGTATGAATTCTCCATTTTGTATATTGAAAAAAATATTTTTTTGGTATAAGTTATTTACAAGCAAGACATCATAAACAGAAGATAAAAAATATAGTTTTTATAAAAACTTCAAATACGTATGTACTGTAGAGCGGTAGATAATAACATACGTACTCGGTAAGTATGGAAGTAATGGCGATTTAACTTTAAATTTTGTATTCCTTTGCATGGCATTGTTGTTGTTTATTATACAATATTTTTATCTTAAGACTTTAATCTTCAGCTGCAAAAAGCATAAAAGAAGATGAGAATGAAAACATAAATGAAAATCCACATTGAAAATATTTATAAAAAAAAATACGGAACTTGTAAGATCAAAGCACAAAGAAATCATAACGATAATAATACGATATGTAGCATAAAACATCTTCTCTTTACATATGATAAAAAATTACTATACAGCCACTGTATTTTAATATGTAAGCTACATATATTTAGTTCACACACATTTTGTTGATGCGAAAATATTTTTATTTTAAGAATTAATTTTAACTGTAATATTATTTTGTTGCTGTTATTTAAGTTTTCGTTGACAGATAATGCAAATATTTTGTAAGGAGGCATAGTATATCTACAAATGTTTGCTTGAAACTTAGCTAAGGAAGGTGGCGTTTACTCAATACCACATTTACACTTTACTTTTACTTTTTTATATGTTTTTCATAGTGGCTAATGATTAAACGCCTGGGTTTCTAAAAGATGCTAGCACTTTGTTACAAATAATTCTATTAAAATAAACCAACTCTCCCCAATCCTTTCCAACAGAAATCCTAATAACATCAATTTCTATTTTCTTGTTGCAACCTTTTACAAAACAATTAGGAATAATTTCCAAATATTTTCGGTGCACTTGCGCCACTATACTGGAATATTTCGACTGTAATTTTCCCACTCTTATTTTACCAACACTAAATCCCAACAACAAATAATTTCTACAAATATGTATAAATTAAATCACTACGAGGGATGCCGTAAATGTTTTTATAAAATGGTAATACTAGTGTTTTCCGATGCAAATCTCTATGTCAGTCAAAAATTATAAAATTTTTGGAGGTTATGTTTCTCAGAAGTCATTTGTCAGTTCGCATTGTAACATTAATTTTTATTTACTTGAAAAATTGAATTCAATGAAAAAAGGGAATTATCGCGTGAGAATTTTCGTGTGATGATTTTTCACGATTTTCGAAAGAGGCTAGCTCAACAACAGTGGTTCGAATCACTTCATTCGACTTTTGGCGACGAAGCACCATCCTTGGCTAGTGTTTATATTAGAAACAATGAATTTAAACGCGAGTGACATTCACTCAAAGACGAGCCTCGTGAAGGCCGTCCAAAACCAGCTGTTGTGCCAGAAAATATCGATGCTGTGAGAAAACTGACTGAAGAGGATCATCATGTGACTTATCGTGAAATCGAGGCACGCCTCGTGATAGGTGACGAGTCATGGTTATATGCGTATGAGCCGAAAATAAAAGGGGAATCGACTGTTTGGTTCTTCCAATTCGAAGAAAAACCAATAAAAGTTGTGCGAGCTGGGAGCGTTGGGAAGCAAATGGTAGCGTGTTTCTTCAAGAAAACCGTTCCATTTGTTTGCCCGAGGTTTTCAACAAATTGAAAGAAAACAACCCAAAACGGCTAATCATTTTGCATCACAATAATGCGAGCTCACCCATATCACATCAAACAACGAGTATGTGACCACTCAGACGATCGTATTATGGATTTCCCCTACGCTTCAGCCCCGACATGGCACCAAATGACTTCTCTCCTGTTCCCAACAATCAAAGATAAGATGCGTGGACAACGATTTTGGAACTATCATCTTCGGACTAGCAAACGTGTTTCGATAAATGGTTTGAGCATATGCAAAAGTATATAGATCTTAAAGGCGAATATTTTGAAAAGCACTAAAGCTATTTTTGATGAAATTTTTTTCTAAAAACTTTTACGGCAGCCTATAGGTATTTTCTCCATTTACACCATTACACCATTATTGTCAGTTTATACCACTTATTATTTTTTGCACTATTCACTTTCGATTTTAATATTTCGCGTATGTACCTCCTGAACGACTGACTAACTTAGACTGACTCGTACACACCACGGATGATTTGGTCGATAATATAGTACTTTTTAGATACTCTGGTCGTATGAAAAGTACTTCGATACTTTAGAGTTAATTTGAATACTTTTGAGCCAATTCAAGAACAATAATCCCTCGGAGTTCATCTAGAGTTTGAGTCAAAGCTAATTAATTTGCTCTATGCTTAGCTATTTAAAAAACAAGATTTTTCGTGGTTTGAATGTTGGGTCTAAAATTTAGAAAATATACTTATAATTCTTTATCAATTATACCGAATGCAAGTAAAGGGACCTGAATTGGTTCTTTGATCAATTTAATCCTATTTCTGGGGTATATCCTATATTCGGTCGCAAATTAATTATTTGCGATCAGAAATATGGTTACTAGATTTAATTTGCCATGCCAATTGATACATGTTTTTTTAAATTTAAATTTATTTTCCGATTGTAGAGTAGAAATCTACGAAAAGATTGCTACGCATTTTCCGAGGTCGCAGTATTTTTATGTATTTCTACTCAACAATCGCAAAAAAAATTTAAATTTAAAAAAATGTGTCAATTGGCATGGCAAATTAAATCTAGTAACCATATTTCTGATCGCAAATAATTAATTTGCGACCGGATAGAGGATGTACCCCTAAAAGCATCAAAAGGTATTTAATTAGATGTTGTGAAGAAAATTTGCATAATTTATTAAAACAGAAATGTTTATTTTTATAAATCGGTCAGCACATATAGGATTAATATGGAACGGCCATACACCGTTTATATTTAGGGAGTCTATTAGAGTCTTGGAGTATGTAGTGTCCCGGACTCTACACGATCTGTTCAAAATTTCAACATTCGTGCCAAACCATTTTCGGATTATTCATCAAATTGTGCACTCATCTCGCAAGTATGACCTCATCTTAACCAAAAAGTACTCGATACCAAAATATCGCTGAATTACAGTTGATGTTGTTTAAATAATTTTTGTAAGTGAAAAATTTGGAGTTTCTAAATTTGTGATTATTGTAAAAAACGCTCTTAACGCTCTTTATTTGTTAAATTAAGACAAAATGACGCAAACTTTAATCTAATGGCGATAGCATCTAGCACGAAAGAGCTTAAGTATAAAGTGTTTTTTCTATTTATATCATTATCATTGAGTCGCAAAATTTGGGGAAATTCGAGAATTCTAAAGACCCTTCCATACTCCGCGATTGGCATCTAATCAGAAATCTTGGTTGGTTATTTAAAATGAAATTTTACTGTATGAATTGAAAAGCAGTGTAAATCCTTTTTAAGTTCAAGGATCCCACGATTTCTATTCAATCTCGAGGGTGATGTATCATTGCGTGATCCGAATCACATTCCATATGTGTATGACCAAAAACTAGGAATTTGTGGTCAATTGTTTGAATGTTCCAATTGGACGATTGTAGAAATAAATAAAACATTATCGCTGCGAATGAATTTTTGTTCAGGCCTGAAAGTTATCACTATAAAGTGTTAAATGCAAAACATTCGGTGGTAAACACTTAATGTGAGAAAAGAAGCATGAAGCAATCTCATTTCCTCCACGGCGAGCAAGTTGAAAGTCCATAATGGTCTTTTATAAAAGCTGACAGAAGATTTTAACAGAGGTGTTGCCAGACATTGCTGAAGATTAAATGTTAAAACTCGTTTTCTAGAATTAATTTCTGCATCAGCTTTTTCCATGCCTTTTTGCAGTCATACGCCTTCTTACCTTCATCGTGATGTTGTTTTTGTTCTTCTAATAACTCTGCTCTTTATTCATCAGATATAACAACTAGTTTCATTTTAATTGTATCACATCGGCTGCAGGTATCGACTTTAGGAGATTTAAATTTTAAATTTAAACTATTAAAAATATGTCGATATTTGGTAATAGAAACTGGACTTGAAGTCGTTTCACAGTACAATCTATGCATGATAGAAAGGTTTAAATCACTTGTTAAATATTTAACTGAAGCGTCTTTTCGAACATAGTGGCTTTCATAGAAAGGAAAGCTTTCAAAATGCTCTTTTATTTCTTTTTCCTTTTCTTCAGCCAACTTAAGAGAAGGAGCATGGCAACTTCGTTTGTCTTTGGTGATAATGATCGCCGATGAATCTTTCTTTTTCTTATAAATTGTTTTTAAATCTTGTTCATTTTCACAAAACGTGTAAGAAAAACATTTTTGGCAAACTTGTGTCCGTTTTCCGTACAGTTCAAGAAAATATTTGTAAGAATGGCTTCGAATTCTTGGAGCTACGGCACTTTTACGCTTAAGTTCAGTTTTTTTTGGATGAACTTCAGTTAATCCAGACAAATATACTTGCCTTAGGTTATATTCTCTAAGACGCCAATACTGTTCAAATAATTTCTTTTTACACCTCGAAGTAACGTATTCTTTCCCCAAATTACTTTTATCCTTCCTCATCTTTTGGCTGTTGAGTCCGTCAATGTGGACCTCACTAGCTGAATTTAAGACTATGTCTTCATATTCTCCTAAACCAATTCCCTCGTTGTCTTGATCTAATTGACTATTTTCCATATGTTCTTTGCAACAACTTCAAATCAATTTCAGCAAACAAACTACATTGTGTTTCATTCTGCACTACCGGCTCAAATACATCACCTTCGTTATACAAAACATTTGTAACGGTTAAGGCTTATAGAAATAAGGGCTAGCTACAGGAATCAAGTGATTGGGGGAATAGGTATATCTCGTTCAAACTTGAGTACACAATGAATCACAAAAGTTATCATACCGCGTACTCTTATCCTCTCTACCGTATTCTATTTGCTACTTCCATCAGTATACAATTATGTATTCGACAATATTATGATATGTAGATATAATTTTAAGTAAATGTATTCCATTAGCAAACGATCGTATAGCACAGTCTGTAATTTGCAGAAGATTTATATAATGTTTGATTGTACCATTACCTATTTACCTATAATTTAATTGTTTTGGAGAGAATAATTTATAATATGTATCTGTATGTACTATGTACTTATATAAAATGTGAGTCTGATTGTAATTCCGGGAAGAGAGATTGCGTAAGCTTGGTGATAATTGAATAATACAGAGAAGGTGTGAGGGGAATATATAGAACTTGTTCATGTAGGGGAGAGGATGAGAGATGTTGAGGTTGATAACCGGAGTTGACAAAAGGCAGTTGGGGTTTCGCGTTAAACCACGATCGACCGAAAAGGCAAATTAAGCCATACGGATTATTAATTATATTTAAAAGTGAAATAATTATAATAAATAAAAAAAAAAAAAAACTAATAGACATTAGTCTAACACGAAAAATTAAAAATCGTGAAGATAGTGGATACACAAAAACTATAAAGTGTGATGTGTGCACGAATAGTGTTGGGCCAGGGTGTACAATCTTTTCTTGGTGTACAACAAGATAAAGATAATTAGTAAAAACGAAAAAAAAAAACATTCGCTGGCTAGAAAGTGTTAGTGTGTTTCGGTTGCATTCAAGATATGTGCAGAAATTTATCTGGTAGCACGACAATTATTTAACTGCGCTAGTTTCATACCAAAAGCTTATGTTATAAAGCTATATAAAACATATAATTAAGTGGTGAATGCAACGAAAAAGAGTGTCGAAAAAAAACAATTTCATGAGTGTTGAGCGGTAAAGAAATCCGTAATGTTATACAAAACGTGCACGTTCGAAATTAACGTACTTGAAGTTTGTCCTAACTTGTCCTAAACCCAACAACAACGTTTCCAATTAATAATAAAATTTAACAGTGTAAAATATATTATTTCGGGAAGAAAAAAACACTCTGCCCTAAGATACTTCTAAGAGGTTACAACTTTTGTGGTAAATGTTTTCACTTTGTACTAGACCCAATCCAACTAGAAAACATAAGTTTTCCGGAAAAATTAGGGGAACACTGGGTTTAGTATTCAAAGTTGTATAGGTAAAAAATCGAAGTAAAAACCCTCTGTCCTAAGATACTTCTAAGAGGTTACAACTTTTGAGGTAAATGTTTTCACTTTTTACTAGACCCAATCCAACCAGAAAACATGAGTTTTCCGGAAAAATTAGGGGAACACTGGGTTTAGTATTCAAAGTTGTATAGGTAAAAAAATTGAAGTAAAAACCCTCTGTCCTAAGATACTTCTAAGAGGTTACAACTTTTGAGGTAAATGTTTTCACTATGTACTAGACCCAATACAACTAGAAAACATGAGTTTTCCGGAAAAATTAGGGGAACACTGGGTTTAGTATTCAAAGTTGTATAGGTAAAAAATTGAAGTAAAAACCCTCTGTCCTAAGATACTTTTAAGAGGTTACAACTTTTGAGGTAAATGTTTTCACTTTGTACTAGACCCAATCCAACTAGAAAACATGAGTTTTCCGGAAAAATTAGGGGAACACTGGGTTTAGTATTCAAAGTTGTATAGGTAAAAAATCGAAGTAAAAACCCTCTGTCCTAAGATACTTCTAAGAGGTTACAACTTTTGAGGTAAATGTTTTCACTTTGTACTAGACCCAATCCAACCAGAAAACATGAGTTTTCCGGAAAAATTAGGGGAACACTGGGTTTAGTATTCAAAGTTGTATATGTAAAAAATTGAAGTAAAAACCCTCTGTCCTAAGATACTTCTAAGAGGTTACAACTTTTGAGGTAAATGTTTTCACTTTGTACTAGACCCAATACAACTAGAAAACATGAGTTTTCCGGAAAAATTAGGGGAACACTGGGTTTAGTATTCAAAGTTGTATAGGTAAAAAATTGAAGTAAAAACCCTCTGTCCTAAGATATTTGTAAGAGGTAACAACTTTTGAGGTAAATGTTTTCACTTTGTACTAGACCCAATCCAACTAGAAAACATGAGTTTTCCGGAAAAATTAGGGGAACACTGGGTTTAGTATTCAAAGTTGTATAGGTAAAAAATTGAAGTAAAAACCCTCTGTCCTAAGATACTTCTAAGAGGTTACAACTTTTGAGGTAAATGTTTTCACTTTGTACTAGACCCAATACAACTAGAAAACATGAGTTTTCCGGAAAAATTAGGGGAACACTGGGTTTAGTATTCAAAGTTGTATAGGTAAAAAATTGAAGTAAAAACCTTCTGTCCTAAGATATTTCTAAGAGGTAACAACTTTTGAGGTAAATGTTTTCACTTTGTACTAGACCCAATCCAACTAGAAAACATGAGTTTTCCGGAAAAATTAGGGGAACACTGGGTTTAGTATTCAAAGTTGTATAGGTAAAAAATTGAAGTAAAAACCCTCTGTCCTAAGATATTTCTAAGAGGTTACAACTTTTGATGTAAATGTTTTCACTTTGTACTAGACCCAATCCAACTAGAAAACATGAGTTTTCCGGAAAAATTAGGGGAACACTGGGTTTAGTATTCAAAGTTGTATAGGTAAAAAATCGAAGTAAAAACCCTCTGTCCTAAGATACTTCTAAGTGGTTACAACTTTTGAGGTAAATGTTTTCACTTTGTACTAGATCCAATCTAACTAGAAAAAACGAGTTTTCCGGAAAAATTAGGGGAACACGGCGTTCAGTATTCAAAGTTGTATAGGTAAAAAATCGAAGTAAAAACCCTCTGTCCTAAGATACTTCTAAGAGGTTACAACTTTTGAGGTAAATGTTTTCACTTTGTTCTAGACCCAATTTAACTAGAAAACATGAGTTTTCCGGAAAAATTAGGGGAGCACTGGGTTTAGTATTCAAAGTTTTATATGTAAAAAATTGAAGTAAAAACCCTCTGTCCTAAGATACTTCTAAGAGGTTACAACTTTTGAGGTAAATGTTTTCACTTTGTACTAGACCCAATCTAACTAGAAAATACGAGTTTTCCGGAAAAATTAGGGGAACACTGGGTTTAGTATTCAAAGTTGTATAGGTAAAAAGTCGAAGTAAAAACCCTCTGTCCTAAGATACTTCTAAGAGGTTACAACTTTTGAGGTAAATGTTTTCACTTTGTACTAGACCCAACCTAACTATAAAATATGAGTTTTCCGGAAAAATAAGGGGAACACTGCGTTTAGTATTCAAAGTTGTACAGGTAAAAAATTGAAGTAAAAACCCTCTGTCCTAAGATACTTCTAAGAGGTTACAACTTTTGAGGTAAATGTTTTCACTATGTACTAGACCCAATACAACTAGAAAACATGAGTTTTCCGGAAAAATTAGGGGAACACTGGGTTTAGTATTCAAAGTTGTATAGGTAAAAAATTGAAGTAAAAACCCTCTGTCCTAAGATACTTTTAAGAGGTTACAACTTTTGAGGTAAATGTTTTCACTTTGTACTAGACCCAATCCAACTAGAAAACATGAGTTTTCCGGAAAAATTAGGGGAACACTGGGTTTAGTATTCAAAGTTGTATAGGTAAAAAATCGAAGTAAAAACCCTCTGTCCTAAGATACTTCTAAGAGGTTACAACTTTTGAGGTAAATGTTTTCACTTTGTACTAGACCCAATCCAACCAGAAAACATGAGTTTTCCGGAAAAATTAGGGGAACACTGGGTTTAGTATTCAAAGTTGTATATGTAAAAAATTGAAGTAAAAACCCTCTGTCCTAAGATACTTCTAAGAGGTTACAACTTTTGAGGTAAATGTTTTCACTTTGTACTAGACCCAATACAACTAGAAAACATGAGTTTTCCGGAAAAATTAGGGGAACACTGGGTTTAGTATTCAAAGTTGTATAGGTAAAAAATTGAAGTAAAAACCCTCTGTCCTAAGATATTTGTAAGAGGTAACAACTTTTGAGGTAAATGTTTTCACTTTGTACTAGACCCAATCCAACTAGAAAACATGAGTTTTCCGGAAAAATTAGGGGAACACTGGGTTTAGTATTCAAAGTTGTATAGGTAAAAAATTGAAGTAAAAACCCTCTGTCCTAAGATACTTCTAAGAGGTTACAACTTTTGAGGTAAATGTTTTCACTTTGTACTAGACCCAATACAACTAGAAAACATGAGTTTTCCGGAAAAATTAGGGGAACACTGGGTTTAGTATTCAAAGTTGTATAGGTAAAAAATTGAAGTAAAAACCTTCTGTCCTAAGATATTTCTAAGAGGTAACAACTTTTGAGGTAAATGTTTTCACTTTGTACTAGACCCAATCCAACTAGAAAACATGAGTTTTCCGGAAAAATTAGGGGAACACTGGGTTTAGTATTCAAAGTTGTATAGGTAAAAAATTGAAGTAAAAACCCTCTGTCCTAAGATATTTCTAAGAGGTTACAACTTTTGATGTAAATGTTTTCACTTTGTACTAGACCCAATCCAACTAGAAAACATGAGTTTTCCGGAAAAATTAGGGGAACACTGGGTTTAGTATTCAAAGTTGTATAGGTAAAAAATCGAAGTAAAAACCCTCTGTCCTAAGATACTTCTAAGTGGTTACAACTTTTGAGGTAAATGTTTTCACTTTGTACTAGATCCAATCTAACTAGAAAAAACGAGTTTTCCGGAAAAATTAGGGGAACACGGCGTTCAGTATTCAAAGTTGTATAGGTAAAAAATCGAAGTAAAAACCCTCTGTCCTAAGATACTTCTAAGAGGTTACAACTTTTGAGGTAAATGTTTTCACTTTGTACTAGTCCCAATCCAACCAGAAAACATGAGTTTTCCGGAAAAATTAAGGGAACACTGGGTTTAGTATTCAAAGTTGTATAGGTAAAAAATTGAAGTAAAAACCCTCTGTCCTAAGATATTTCTAACAGGTTACAACTTTTGAGGTAAATGTTTTCACTTTGTACTAGACCCAATCCAACTAGAAAACATGAGTTTTCCGGAAAAATTAGGGGAACACGGCGTTCAGTATTCAAAGTTGTATAGGTAAAAAATTGAAGCAAAACCCTCTGTCCTAAGATACTTCTAAGAGGTTACAACTTTTGAGGTAAATGTTTTCACTTTGTACTAGACCCAATCTAACTAGAAAATATGAGTTTTTCGGAAAAATTAGGGGAACACTGGGTTTAGTATTCAAAGTGGTATAGGTAAAAAGTTGAAGTAAAAACCCTCTGTCCTAAGATACTTCTAAGAGGTTACAACTTTTGAGGTAAATGTTTTCACTTTGTACTAGACCCAATCCAACCAGAAAACATGAGTTTTCCGGAAAAATTAGGGGAACACTGGGTTTAGTATTCAAAGTTGTATATGTAAAAAATTGAAGTAAAAACCCTCTGTCCTAAGATACTTCTAAGAGGTTACAACTTTTGAGGTAAATGTTTTCACTTTGTACTAGACCCAATACAACTAGAAAACATGAGTTTTCCGGAAAAATTAGGGGAACACTGGGTTTAGTATTCAAAGTTGTATAGGTAAAAAATTGAAGTAAAAACCCTCTGTCCTAAGATATTTGTAAGAGGTAACAACTTTTGAGGTAAATGTTTTCACTTTGTACTAGACCCAATCCAACTAGAAAACATGAGTTTTCCGGAAAAATTAGGGGAACACTGGGTTTAGTATTCAAAGTTGTATAGGTAAAAAATTGAAGTAAAAACCCTCTGTCCTAAGATACTTCTAAGAGGTTACAACTTTTGAGGTAAATGTTTTCACTTTGTACTAGACCCAATACAACTAGAAAACATGAGTTTTCCGGAAAAATTAGGGGAACACTGGGTTTAGTATTCAAAGTTGTATAGGTAAAAAATTGAAGTAAAAACCTTCTGTCCTAAGATATTTCTAAGAGGTAACAACTTTTGAGGTAAATGTTTTCACTTTGTACTAGACCCAATCCAACTAGAAAACATGAGTTTTCCGGAAAAATTAGGGGAACACTGGGTTTAGTATTCAAAGTTGTATAGGTAAAAAATTGAAGTAAAAACCCTCTGTCCTAAGATATTTCTAAGAGGTTACAACTTTTGATGTAAATGTTTTCACTTTGTACTAGACCCAATCCAACTAGAAAACATGAGTTTTCCGGAAAAATTAGGGGAACACTGGGTTTAGTATTCAAAGTTGTATAGGTAAAAAATTGAAGTAAAAACCCTCTGTCCTAAGATACTTCTAAGTGGTTACAACTTTTGAGGTAAATGTTTTCACTTTGTACTAGATCCAATCTAACTAGAAAAAACGAGTTTTCCGGAAAAATTAGGGGAACACGGCGTTCAGTATTCAAAGTTGTATAGGTAAAAAATCGAAGTAAAAACCCTCTGTCCTAAGATACTTCTAAGAGGTTACAACTTTTGAGGTAAATGTTTTCACTTTGTTCTAGACCCAATTTAACTAGAAAACATGAGTTTTCCGGAAAAATTAGGGGAGCACTGGGTTTAGTATTCAAAGTTTTATATGTAAAAAATTGAAGTAAAAACCCTCTGTCCTAAGATACTTCTAAGAGGTTACAACTTTTGAGGTAAATGTTTTCACTTTGTACTAGACCCAATCTAACTAGAAAATACGAGTTTTCCGGAAAAATTAGGGGAACACTGGGTTTAGTATTCAAAGTTGTATAGGTAAAAAGTCGAAGTAAAAACCCTCTGTCCTAAGATACTTCTAAGAGGTTACAACTTTTGAGGTAAATGTTTTCACTTTGTACTAGACCCAACCTAACTATAAAATATGAGTTTTCCGGAAAAATAAGGGGAACACTGCGTTTAGTATTCAAAGTTGTACAGGTAAAAAATTGAAGTAAAAACCCTCTGTCCTAAGATACTTCTAAGAGGTTACAACTTTTGAGGTAAATGTTTTCACTTTGTACTAGATTCAATCTAACTAGAAAAAACGAGTTTTCCGGAAAAATTAGGGGAACACGGCGTTCAGTATTCAAAGTTGTATAGGTAAAAAATCGAAGTAAAAACCCTCTGTCCTAAGATACTTCTAAGAGGTTACAACTTTTGAGGTAAATGTTTTCACTTTGTACTAGACCCAATCCAACTAGAAAACATGAGTTTTCCGGAAAAATTAGGGGAACACTGGGTTTAGTATTCAAAGTTGTATAGGTAAAAAATTGAAGTAAAAACCCTCTGTCCTAAGATACTTCTAAGAGGTTACAACTTTTGAGGTAAATGTTTTCACTTTGTACTAGATCCAATATAACTAGAAAAAACGAGTTTTCCGGAAAAATTAGGGGAACACGGCGTTCAGTATTCAAAGTTGTATAGGTAAAAAATCGAAGTAAAAACCCTCTGTCCTAAGATACTTCTAAGAGGTTACAACTTTTGAGGTAAATGTTTTCACTTTGTACTAGACCCAATCCAACTAGAAAACATGAGTTTTCCGGAAAAATTAGGGGAACACTGGGTTTAGTATTCAAAGTTGTATAGGTAAAAAATCGAAGTAAAAACCCTCTGTCCTAAGATACTTCTAAGAGGTTACAACTTTTGAGGTAAATGTTTTCACTTTGTACTAGTCCCAATCCAACCAGAAAACATGAGTTTTCCGGAAAAATTAAGGGAACACTGGGTTTAGTATTCAAAGTTGTATAGGTAAAAAATTGAAGTAAAAACCCTCTGTCCTAAGATATTTCTAAGAGGTTACAACTTTTGAGGTAAATGTTTTCACTTTGTACTAGACCCAATCCAACTAGAAAACATGAGTTTTCCGGAAAAATTAGGGGAACACTGGGTTTAGTATTCAAAGTTGTATAGGTAAAAAATTGAAGTAAAAACCCTCTGTCGCAAGATACTTCTAACAGGTTACAACTTTTGAGGTAAATGTTTTCACTTTGTACTAGACCCAATCCAACTAGAAAACATGAGTTTTCCGGAAAAATTAGGGGAACACGGCGTTCAGTATTCAAAGTTGTATAGGTAAAAAATTGAAGCAAAACCCTCTGTCCTAAGATACTTCTAAGAGGTTACAACTTTTGAGGTAAATGTTTTCACTTTGTACTAGACCCAATCTAACTAGAAAATATGAGTTTTTCGGAAAAATTAGGGGAACACTGGGTTTAGTATTCAAAGTGGTATAGGTAAAAAGTTGAAGTAAAAACCCTCTGTCCTAAGATACTTCTAAGAGGTTACAACTTTTGAGGTAAATGTTTTCACTTTGTACTAGACCCAATCCAACTAGAAAACATGAGTTTTCCGGAAAAATTAGGGGAACACTGGGTTTAGTATTCAAAGTTGTATAGGTAAAAAATTGAAGTAAAAACCCTCTGTCCTAAGATACTTCTAAGAGGTTACAACTTTTGAGGTAAATGTTTTCACTTTGTACTAGACCCAATCCAACTAGAAAACATGAGTTTTCCGGAAAAATTAGGGGAACACTGGGTTTAGTATTCAAAGTTGTATAGGTAAAAATCGAAGTGAAAACCCTTTTTTTCATAAAACGTTTATCACTCAAAAATACGATGTGCACCATACAAAATACAAATAGTTAATGATACGATGAAAAAATATTTCTCGCTTTTATACTCTAACAAAACTAGCAAACATATTTTCATTACTATTTTATTTAGCTTTGTATTAATTTTTGTGAGAGTATAACTTCGATTTTTTACCAATACATTTTTGAATACTGAACGCAGTGTTCCCCTAATTTTTCCGGAAAACTCATATTTTCTAGTTAGGTTGGGTCTAGTACAAAGTGAAAACATTTACCTCAAAAGTTGTAACCTCTTAGAAGTATCTTAGGACAGAGGGTTTTTATTTCAATTTTTTACCTATACAACTTTGAATACTAAACCTAGTGTTCCCCTAATTTTTCCTGAAAACTTATGTTTTCTAGTTGGATTGGGTTTAGTACAAAGTGAAAACATTTACCTCAAAAGGTGTAACATCTTAGAAGTATCTTAGGACAGAGGGTTTTTACTTCGATGTTTTACCTATACAACTTTGAACACTAAACCCAGTGTTCCCCTAATTTTTCCGGAAAACTCATATTTTCTAGTTAGGTTGGATCTAGTACAAAGTGAAAACATTTACCTCAAAAGTTGTAACCTCTTAGAAGTATCTTAGGACAGAGGGTTTTTACTTCAATTTTTTACCTATACAACTTTGAATACTAAACCCAGTGTTCCTCTAAGTTTTCCTGTAAACTTATGTTTTCTAGTTGGATTGAATCTAGTACAAAGTGAAAACATTTACCTCAAAAGTTGTAACCTCTTAGAAGTATCTTAGGACAGAGGGTTTTTACTTCGATGTTTTACCTATACAACTTTGAATACTGAACGCCGTGTTCCCCTAATTTTTTCGGAAAACTCGTTTTTTCTAGTTAGATTGGATCTAGTACAAAGTGAAAACATTTACCTCAAAAGTTGTAACCTCTTAGAAGTATCTTAGGACAGAGGGTTTTTACTTCAATTTTTTACCTATACAACTTTGAATACTAAACCCAGTGTTCCCCTAAGTTTTCCTAAATACTTATGTTTTCTTGTTGGATTGGAGATAGTACAAAGTGAAAACATTTACCTCAAAAGGTGTAACCTCTTAGAAGTATCTTAGGACAGAGGGTTTTTACTTCGATGTTTTACCTATACAACTTTGAATACTAAACGCAGTGTTCCCCTAATTTTTCCGGAAAACTCGTATTTTCTAGTTAGATTGGATCTAGTACAAAGTGAAAACATTTACCTCAAAAGTTGTAACCTCTTAGACGCATCTTAGGACAGAGGGATTTTACTTTCATATATTCTTCTAAATCTTTTAAAATTCTAAACGCAAGTTTATTGATATTTTTTAATTAATTATATTATTCTAGAGCATTTATTTACTAAATTGTAATATTATAAATTGATAATTAATTGAAATATTTTAAATTGCCAATATTGTTTATATAACAAATATGTTATTATTTTACACTGTTAAAATTAGGAATGTCTAGGAAAAAATTCACGTTACTATATAGTCGAGTGAACTTTTTCCTAAACTTGTCTTAAAATTGTTGTTGGGTTTAGGACAAGTTAGGACAAACTTCACGGGAATAATAGTTTTTGCTTTTATTTGCGGTAGAATTATATTGTCTGCACACTTACGGATATGTATAACGTGTATACATATCTTGTTTTTTTGTACTATGGATGTTCAGCATGTGGTGTATAGAACCCTCCACCCGACTCGCGCTACCCATCAAGAAGTGTGCCACTACGTGCTGACAGCGTGTTAAACCATATGTTACACATTTCCCCTGAAACTTCCATTTCCTGGAACTATTATTGAATTAAGATAAAATGTTTAAAATTAAATTTATTAGTTACCTACCTGTAAGTTCTTCAGCAGGTTCATTTTCCTTTATTTCTGAGCCGCGACTTGGAAAAGTATTATTTTGAATCAGGGCAAGTTCTTCAATTGTTGTGAGACTGGAATAACCTGGAAAATATAATAAATATGTATGCGATAAGATTGTACTTTTAAATAAATAAAAAAAATAAATATGTTGTGGGTAAGGGAAAAATATACATTAGTATTACCTGTACTATTTGTTGCTGCTAACGATATTGGTTGCTGGTTAGAATGTTTTTTTTTTAATTTTCCCAAACCATTTCTAGCATTCCACGTGAATGATTCATTTTATTAAAAATTATAATATAACAATAAAAAATTATGATTTACCTATTAAATTCACTGATATGAATTTTATTTTCATCACACACTATCACTTTTCAATCTTTAATTAAGCTATCACAATATTTTGATTTTATTAAAACATCTTAAATCTATTTAAATATTAATATTTTAATAACTGAATTTTGACAAAGTATTTTATTTCAAACAAGATGATTTATTATTTTACAAAATATTTTTTCACTTATTATTTTGAAACGATCTTACATTCATTTAAAAACGTTTTACTCGTAAATTTTAAAACGACAAAATATCTTAGTTGTAACTAAAACGCTCTAATAAATCAGATAGCGCAATGAAAAAAATTATAATTTTTGTTTACAAAACACCGTAAATACTTTTAAATATAACTGTGTTCCACTGAGGTTAAATTAAAGAAATTAAGATGTTTTGTCAAAATAATAATTTTTTTTTTCAATTAATATGGTTTTTGATTTTATTTACATATTACGAGTTCAAAAAGAGATAAAGAGAAACGAAATAGAGCAAATGGTTGAATTTTTATGTTTGAAAAACAATGAAAAATGAATTTTGGCTTAAATTCAATTAAGATACTTGAATTTTTTACCACAGATATATAAGTGTAGCATAAATAGTTTCGAAAATATGAACCCGCCCAATGACGAGCGACGAAACAAATTCAGCCTGGAAAACTGGAACCAAAAAGAGGTTACAACCGTTATCGGAACCTAATTCTGTTTTTACGCGATAGATACGTTCCGCAAAAACCCGAGCAAAAAAAAAATCGCGTAAAAAAAACGCGGAAAAATATTGCATTATATTCGGTAGGCGAATCAAAAATTATGATGCTTAAACACACATTTTATTTCATGAAGCTAATTCACTGATCTAGGTATATCACATGGATACGACATGACAGAAACTATATGGTAGAGGAAAAATAGTTCTACGTTTGTGGCAAAGACAGAACAATTTTCTGTCTTTTCTTGAATTCCGAATTTTCGAAAACCAAATTAATGTAAACAGAAAACTGTTTTCTATTTTGACGTTTGAATTTTGTAACGAACGCCCGTTAGCAGATGCCCAGGAGTTACCAGCAGTAGCATTTGCCCGGCTATTGCGCAGTCTGGCGTGGGGTTGTGATGGTGTCCTACCTGGATTTTATTGCTGCTATTGACAAAAACTACTCATCTCATTTCACTCGGACACACACACGATTTAATTATTGACGCACTTGGGTAACCCTAACAATTTTTCTTTTATTATTTTTTTTGATTGTTATTTCAGGTTCTTTTTCTTTAATTTGCTGGTAAATTCTTAATGATACCGTACCAGTCGATGGAAACTCCATTAAGCAGACAATGGAGTTTCCATCGACTGTTACCTTTTTTGTGAGCAATCCTCTATCGATTTGGCAAGAGCCTTTTCCATTTTCTCTTTAATCGCGTTTCTGACGATGTATGCACGCTTAATTTTGTTCCAGAAATAACTGACTTTCTAATAGCTTCGCCATTTTCATTAGTTCTTGCTGATTTTTCTCTTAAATCGAAGTGTTTACCTACAGAAGAGGCACCTTTGCCTGTCGCAAGTCGCTCCAACGCACTTGAATTTTAAGTTCTTAAGAAATTGCTTTCCTTTTCGACTGCTTTGTGGTTGACATTGCATAATAATGAGCTTCCCTATAAAATTGAGTGAAGTTTACGTAGAAGGTTATAGTACGGTTATACTAAGAGCTGACGTGCCGAAATCTAACTTAGTATTTATAGAGTGCGTACACCGCTCTATTTGATCAAGACTAGAATATAGGGGTGTCTCATCTGCGAGTAAGTCCAAACAACTTTAAATTTATGTCTCATCTTGATTGTCTCACGTGGTTTGCTCTTACATGGTGGATATCAAACTGACTTTTCTATGATTGGTTGTACCCAGAACACATTTGTGCCACAATTCGGGTAGAGCGTCATGCCAGAACCTGTGTCCGACAAAGCAAAAACTAACAGAATTAAGCGGTTTTCGCTTGATCGGATGGGAGGTTCTGAATTGACATTATATATCGGATGATGGTATAAATGTTCTCTGAATAGATCTGAATAGATTTTGCAACCATTTATAAAAAAATAACTAGTTTGATAGTTGCCATTTTTAAGCGGGACGAAAGAGAAGTCAATATGAGATAGACTTTAGGATTGTTTTGATTGATGCCTACATAGGTGTGGCATTTCTATATTTTATTTCGTGGTAAGCCGGATTTTGGTGTTGTTGTGATGAAATTCGGACCTTCGACATTCGGCCCTTCGACATTCGGCCCTTTGATATCATACCGTCACCCCTCTAGAGGAGGAGGTTATCCAGCTTATTAGAGTAAGGGATGGATAGTGTCGGTGGAGTGGCGCACACCCAACATTTTGGAGTTCCACGCAAGCGGACATATAACGAAGTCAACAATAGTAAACTCTCGGTCACAGAAATACTGAATATCGAAGATTTCGGCGAATCTACAGAAGTCCTCGCATCCGACACCTCAAATGATCACGAATTAAACACCGGAGAACGAAATCAGAGACAAATTCCACAGTCCAAAGGGCAAAATCCTGTAAAGCTCATCGAAAAAGAAATCAATGTACAGCAACAGTTTTTTTTGAAAGTGTCGAGGGTTTTATCAAAATACAAAACGAGCGGTCTGTAGATATGGTATTAAACCAAAAAAAAATATACAAGGCCATTGACCGACTTGCTGATCGTCAGAAGATGAATAACGAGATTTTACAAGAGCAGCTCGCAGAACAGAAGAGCCATAATGAAAAAATGGAGCGTTATGATCTTCAAAAAAATCAAATGAAGATGCAAATCCTCGAAATTGAGATAAATAAAACTCAACTCTAAATATAGCACCTGTAACAACTGCAATAGCCAGAAAGGCAATAATTAACATTGAGGCTGATTTATTTTGAGCCAATAAGGCTTATACCTTTAATTTGTGATAATTATAAAACTACCCACGAAGGCTGTTCATATTGAAAATAAAATATAATTTCAAACAAAAAAGATAAACTACAATGATATTTTCTATTTCAGTTTCGTCTTGGATCTGTGATTGTCCGTATTCTGGAACATTGAAATGAATGCATATGTTGTGTAGCACTGCTGCAACATTTATAATTCTCACTGATTTTTCTAGGGAATAATGCAACTGGCGGGCTGTATTCTGAAGACATCTGCACTACCCCCTCCATACGCCTAGTGTCCACTCCATAATGTTGCGGCCCAAACTATGACCCTTATTAAATCGGGCTTTTGGTGGGTTAACGCCAGCGTTTCTGAAAGGCGTAATAAGCCAGGGTAATAGAGGGTATCCAGCATCACATTTTAAGCATAAATTAAGCGCTTGGATTAAAAATCAGCAGCCTTTCCGGTTATAAAATAAATGTACTGTGTCTCCTGGTGGCTTTGCGATTTTTATATGGGTTCCATCAATAGACATTACAATACCCGGAATTTTCGATTTTGCGAAAAAGTGTAATCTCGCTTCTGTTTTTTCGACCTCGGTCATTTGGAGAGTAATCCATTTTGGACATAAAATTTCTTCCAATATTACCAAAACTTCATTTAAAACCATAGGCACAGTTGGTTGTGCCATCCCGACAAAACTATCCTGGCCAACAGCTTAAATTCTCGAGTGAGAGATGTTGATTTAACTACTGGTTTCATTTTAGTTTTTAGTTCTGCTAAAACGTATTTGAAAGCAGCTTTATTTAGCCTAAAATTTTTAAAAAATCAAAAAAAAAAAATAACATTATTTTAACCTATGTAAATAAGAAATTCAGAAAAATTTCTACCTACTGGACCTCAGACAATTGGGATATGTCATGGCCCAAATTACGAATTGATTTTCTCCATTCCTTTCTATTAACCAACGATTCTTCGTCGTTTAAATATAACAAAAAAATGTCCATATTTAATTAAAACAAAATAATTTTCACGACTATGTTCACTCTTTCGAGTAATAAACACTACATATTATGATCAAATTTTTGACAGCTAATTGAAATTGCAGATTTACTACGAATCGATAAAGCAGTTTTCCGTCGGTTTCGATAATCAAAATAATTTTTAATGCGGATCGAACACATTCCCGCCGCACTAAATCCGGCGAGTTCTATAATTGGGCTGATTATAAATATTACTAATAACTAACAAATTCGCGTAGAAAAAGTTCGCGCAAAAACTAAATTGGGGATTTTGTACTTAACTTTCTGTTCCGTGTGGTCTACATCACTATCTCGCTTGCCAAATATTTATGACTTTCAGATGTTCTTGTAGTCTTTTATGATTTTATTAATTTCTTGTTTCATTTCTCGCGCCAAAGTCTTGTTTTGTTTGTTGCGTCCCTGTACGTTTCTGATCAAATTTTTGATTTTGTTGGCCCTCTATTATCTCTACGTACTTATAATTATCCGGGTATAATCCTTGCTTCTCCATAGCCTCACGTATAGTCGCAATTTTAATTCATTTTTGCAACCCAACCACTGGTTGTCGTCAATTGTTACGAATTTGTCCAGTAAAATATGATAGTCCGCGCATGTATACCAAGAGGCGTTTGGTCTTATTTAATTTGATATAAACGGTAAATCGCAAAATGTAACACATTGGGTACATTCAGGTACCCTATCATGATTAGTGAAATCATCGCCAATTTGATTTGAAAATTTCATAGTGCTAAACATTTTCATAACGTTGGCTGCTATTTTACTCAACATGTTCCCAACTGTTGGGTGCCTTGAAAGCGCTCATTGTCATGTTATAATAATTAATTGGTTCGCTAAAGACCACTAAATGCTCACCCTACTATCCGATTATTATTATTAATGTATGAAAGAAGTAAGAATTGCGGGTGCATACACTAGGAGGGTGACACTCCAAATTTTTTAATAAATCCTTCAAGCCATTAATTGGACCGGCGCCTAATTCTCATATATCAAATCGAAAAATCTATTGGACCAAGAACAACAATCTACATTGTATTGCCGTAAAAATTATTATTCATTCGATAAAAATTATTGAAAAATGTTCCACTACTAGAAAATCGCGTCTTAATTTTAGTGTACGCTCAAATTACGTATATATTCCAACTTTATGTACTGTGTGTGTAACCGCGTGTACCATGTACGTACATCCTTATTACACAGCATTTACGTAACCGTATACAATTTCATATATTTTACCTATTATAAACCCCTATACTTATCATGAAACCAAAATCTAGAAAACGTTACCACCGTAATCATGAAGCAGTACCAAGCTACATTTAAAATAACGTATAATTTTTGTATTGTGTACCATATAATTTTCTTCTTTTTTCCATTTTTCCTTATATTTTCCATAATCTGAAGTTCTTTTGTTTTTATTGTAGTTTCCATTCTTTATATTGTATATATCCATAATATATAGAAAGGAACATCTCAGTTTACTTCTTCATTTTTTATAAATGGAGGGAAGATAAGATTATATAATATCAGTTCATAAGTGCATCTGCATTTAAAAATTTATGATACATGTATGTTATGTGCCTATATACTTGTACGTAATGTGCAACGGTGGAAATTTATTTAATTTCCATATAGTCATTTAGTTATATTGATACTCTGTCTGTCTGTAACAGAAATAATATACGGGGCACATATTAAACCAAAGTCTTAAAGCCATCAAACAGTTTCTGTGTAATTTTCCCACCATAAAGATGGAAAGCTTATTCCAATCGTAATTAAAATGTCAAGCGTATATTATTATGAGTATGGTTGAGTTTTCTTAATTTAATTTTGAGTTTTTTTTTTTAGTTTCTAACTACTTGTTGTGTAATGTACTCGTACACATAATTAAATGATTTATTACTTTTCGTTCATATATCTCATTTGACCCTTTTTACTTAAAACTATTACAATTGTTTTTTATATTCTTCGCTTTAACGATTTATTTATTTAGTGCTCTCCTCATCTTAGGCTTTGAGATTGGTAACCAGAAAAAAATACAATTTTTATTTAGCTGCTGGAAGTCAATATTAAGATTACGTACAGTTTCTTAGAGGATTTATGTAAACGTTTTAGTAAGTCAAAAGTGGCATGTGGTGATTTAACCTTTCGTTCATATAACTTTTGCTAAATGATTGATACTTACGGTTAGCACTGCACATTGTCATCATTCAAGTTTTGTTCAACAAAACTTTTAATGGTTTTTTTTATGAGCAGTTTGTAATTAAATTCGCTTAAATATGTCATATCACTGAGACCCATTTTCGCTATTAAACCATATACATAGCCATAAGATCTAAAGAATTGACCACCTGTTTACAGCATACTACATGTTTAACAAAATGGAAGAGTGTATATGTTGTGGCTAACACCTGACCTTCTTTTATCACGAATCTAGGTAAATCGCAAAATCATTACACTTATTACAATGGTGAGTAAAGGACAACTACAGAACTTTATGATCAATTTAACCCCAAGCTATGAAGAAAAACGAAATGCCGTTCTCAGAGTAGCTGATTTTCACAAAAATCAACATGTTATTGAGCCTGCAACGGCCAGTTCCTGCAAACTCAGGAACACCGCGCATAGCATTGCAGAGTATTTTCCTTCTTTTTTTTAGGAAAATACCTTGCAATGCATTCCTTAAAGGAATTGCCAGCGACACGCTGATCACAGCAATTCGTTTGAAACAATGTTTTCAAATAGTAACTAATTATTTTTTTTTAATGTTCATTAAAAATTAGAATTAACCCAAAACTTCATTCAGCAACATATTAAACGGCAGAGCCAACAAAAACCAGAAAAAGGCAAAGGTTCCAGTTTTTACTCAAAATAAACGTGTGTGTTTTTAACAAATAATAAACCAGTATTTAAATTAAATTTGAGTTATTGTGTTTTTATTTTGTCTAATTAATTGGGGATTATAAGTGTTCATCTAATCAAATTTTCCAAACACGACAACTGCATAAAACCCCATATTGGTGACCCCGACGCTCCTTTTAAGGAATCAGGATATTTAAAATCGTAAGTTTTTACCAAGTTTATTTAAATAAAAATAAATTAGTGTATTTAAAAGCCGCAATATAAAGAGGCAGCGTTTCATTTTAGTTTTATTTCCCGTAGCATATGTAATTAGTAGTACATATAAAATTCCTCTCAACAGCGGCCAGTCTGTACCAGTTAAAAACGCGCTGTGAATTATTTTATTTTTTTATATTTTTTTTCGGGCGTTTCGTATTTGCGTTTTGCATTATTTTTTAAAGCGTTTCAGCATTTGTAAATAGAGTAATTTTTGTGTCCGCGTATCTATAAGACACACAAGTAAACAACACAAACACAGTTTAGTGATTTTTGGACGAAAGTAAAAGCGAAATATGTCGGACAACGAGTTCGAACCCAGTTCCAGCGGCACCACGAAGCAACCTCAGCATTTAAGCAAGATTACGGCGCAAGGACAAGTGGCAGCAACAACAGGCCACAGCATCAAACTACCAGCATTTTGGGAGACGAGTCCTAAATGCTGGTTTTTGTCAGCAGAGATCGCGTTCAACACGAACAGCATCACTAGTGACAAAAAAAAGTTTACTTACGTAGTCGCGTCGCTCTCGGAAACGCAAGCGGACAAAATAAATTTTATTTTGCATGATCCGCCGTTAGAAAACAAGTCGGAGGTGGGTAAACGAGTTCTTATGGAGCGTTACGCCATATCCGAGGAGCGTAAATTGGAGACTATCCTCAGCAAAGTGGAGATTGGTTATCAGCGTCCTTCCGATTTCCTGCATCAAATTCAATCGCTGGCAGACCGGTAGTTTTCGCCCAAAATCATTAAACAGCTATGGATCAGGCAATTGCCTGATTTCATACAAGCAGCACTAGTTCCACAGCAAGATAGGCAAGAGGAAGCTCTTGCTTGCATAGCAAATAAGTTACACGAATTAGTTTGCAGTAAACAAAATCGTGTAAATGCATTACAGCAAAATACTTTTCAGCAACCAACAGACAAACATTGTTCAAATAGCACAAATTTGGAACAAACTCTTAGTAAAGTAATTGACAGGCTTGACAAACTGGAACATAGTACACAGTTTCATAGCACGCAAAATACACACAGCAAGTCTCCTAGGAGAAAAATATTTTCTCCAGGTAGACAACAACATTATCGCCCGACAACAAACAATCAGAGTACTACCAGCAGCAAGCAGCAACAACGCTACAAGCAAATACATCATACCGACAACCACAAAACTGGTGTTGGTATCACAACAGGTTTGGCCCTAGATCAACGAAATGCTCTAAACCATGTGGATTCAACGATCCACATGGCGGAATTACACATATTAATTCCCCAAACTACTAAATCTTAAGGTCTCAGCGGCGACCTTAAAAAAATAGCACCAAGCCGCTTATTCATCCGCGATCCAGTCAACAAGCTAGATATTTTGATTGACACTGGCGCGGCTCTTAGTGTCATTCCACACACAAAATACTTCTGCTACAATACAAATCGGAGTTCCGATTTAGTATTTTTAGCAGCAAACAGTACTACTATCAACACATACGGTACCAAACTACTCGACGTAGACATCGGTCTATGTCGATCATTCAAACATTCATTTATGCTAGCAAGTGTTAATCGGCCCATAATTGGGGCGGATTTTCTTACGAAATTCGGCATTCTAGTGGATCTACGCAATCGCAAACTTATCGATCCATCCACTAGTCTTACAATTCACGCCATAACAGGATGCGTGGACACACCTACTCCACTTAATTTTATAGTCAGCAACGGTTACGGAGCTCTCTTAAAGAAGTATCCTTCTTTAACAGCGCCACTGAATTACAATTTACCGGTAAGACATAACATTGTCCATCACATTATGACGAACGGACACTTACCTTTTTCTCGACCTCGTCGACTCGACTCAATTCGGCATAAATCAGCTGTCCTAGAATTCCAGCACATGGTGGACCTAGGAATCTGCAAACCCTCTTCTTCTCCTGTATCATGTCCGCTACACATGGTAAAGAAAAAGAACAACGATTGGAGACCATGTCGGGATTGTAGATGGCTCAACGAGGTCCCAATTCCTGACCGCTACCTCATTACCTACATTCAAAAATTTTCCATGCAATTACATGGATGCAAAATTTTCTCCAAAATTGATCTCGTCAGGGCATATCATCTCATTCCAATTGCTCCCGACGACATTTACAAAACAGCAATTACTACTCCATTTGGTTTATTCGAATTCACTCGAATGCCATTTGGACTGCGCAACGCTGCACAAACATTCCAGCGTTTTATCAACGAGATAGTAAAAGATCTCGACTTCGTCTTTGTATACATAGACGACATTCTCGTCGTGTCACAAGGCGAAAAACAGCAATTTGAGCATTTAGAACAACTCTTTCAAAAGTTTTCAAATTTTGGCGTCAATTTTATTATCGCAAAATGTGTTTTCGGGACCAGTAGTCTGGACTTCCTCAGTCACAAGATTACCGCTAATGGCATTCTGCCGTCTCAAGAACGTATTAATGTTATTAGCGATTTCCCAGCACCACAAACTGTCAAGCAAATTCAACAATTTATCTACATGATTAACTAATATCACCGATTTATTCAAGAGATAACGTCGTCGCTGATACCTTATCTAGGACAAGTGACGACGAAATTGCCTCAGCTGAGAGGCCTTATACAATCGTTACTATCGCGGAGCAACAAGCTCGCGATACAGAACTTACAGACATACTCTCAAGTTCTTCCACTTGTCGTACAGCTAAGTGGAAATTGGAAGGATTGCCACTTAACAACTTAACAGTTTACTGTAAAACATCATCTACAGGCCGCAATCGTCCGTACATTCCGGAAACATTGCGTCGACCCATCTTCGACACTCTACACAATGTTTCACATCCAAGTGTTCGAGCTACACGCAAGCTTGTCTCAGCAAAATATTTTTACCCAAGATGAATCAAGATACTACCCTTTGGGCAAAGTCTTGTTTATTTTGCCAAAAATCAAAAATACATCGTCACACCAAATTGCTTCACGAGAATTTCAAAATTCCGTCAAGTCGATTTGAGCATATCCATGTAGATATCGTGGGGCCACTCCCACCATCTAATGGATATACACATTTACTCACCTGCGTAAATCGTTTTACACGGTGGCCTGAAGCTTACTGTATTAAAGACATCTCCGCATCAACCATTGCAAAAACCTTTGTCAAAAACTACATATCTAGATTCGGCGTTCCCAGTACAATCACTACTGACCAAGGCACTCAATTCGAATCTAAATTCTTTTCTGAGCTTATGCAACTTTAAGGCTCACACAGGATTCGAACCACTGCCTATCACCCGCAGGCAAACGGTATGGATGAACGCTTTCACCGCCAACTTAAAGCTGCTCTTAAAGCAAGAGCAAATACCGTTAACTGAAGTTCGGAGGTACCAATAGTTTTATTGGGAATCCGAGCAACAGTCAAAGATGACCTAAAATGCTCACCAGCAGAACTGGTGTACGGTCAAACACTTAAACTTCCTGGGGAATTTTTTGTGCAATCCACTTAGTACCCAAATCACTGCAAACTTGTGATTTCGTCTTCGTTCGTACTGACAAAGTCCGAACAGGTTTCGCTACACCATACGAAGGTCCATTCCAAGTGGTACGAAGACTTCGTAAACTCTTTGTTATTAAAATCAAAGATAAACTCTTTAATATCTCAATTGACAGACTCAAACCAGTTTGTGGGATAATGAATACACCTTCATCATTCATCAGGAATCAAGAAAATCGTTCGATTTGCCAACAACAGTCCATGCATTCGAATGATTACTTCTCAGCAAGCATAATTTTTAGTTTTCATTTCTTTCAAAGGATGGAAACTATCACTATCAGCCATCTCAACGCCCGACACGAGGAGTTGATCAAGCAAATCGAAATGGAGCTAGATGCTACGGCTCTTGAATCGGAACTAGAATCTGCTCCATCAACGTCGAAGCAAAGAAAAAGGATGCAATCAAAATCGGTGGCAACACAAACAACACCGACGACACTACCATCTAATAACTCGAAAGCAACACGTCTTTTGGAGTTACGAATTCTCAGATTGGAAAGACGCATGAGCGCTCTCCAATCTACAAAAAATGCAAAGCAAGCAAGCAATCCAGTCATAACCAACCATTCAAATAAAACAAACATTTGTTGGTTCCACACAAGGTTTGGGTTTGGAGCCTAAAAATGTACAATTCCGTGTGAATTCACCGCAGATAAAATGATTGATTCCGTATGCAAACTATCTTACAATAATCATTTAAAAACTTTTTTTTCAGCATGCAAAATAAATACAGACATTCCTCTGGTATTTATAAATACTACTTCTTCCACCAGTAATGGAACCCTTACTCCATAACATTTGGAAAAGGACGTTCGCACTGGGGAGGGAGTAATGCAACGGTCAGTTCCTGCAAACTCAGGTACACCGCGCATAGCATTGCAGAGTATTTTCTGTTTTTAGGAAAATACCTTGCAATGCATTCCACAAACGAATTGCCAGCGACACGATGATCACAGCAATTCGTTTGAAACAATGTTTTCAAATAACTAATTATTGTTTTTTTTTTTAATTTTCATTAAAAAATTAGAATTAACCCAAAACTTCATCCAGCAACATATTAAACGGCAGAGCCAACGTGTTCCAAAATAAACGTGTGTGTTTTTAACAAATAATAAACCAGTATTTTTATTAAATTTGAGTTATTGTGTTTTTATTTTGTGTAATTAATTGGGGATTATAAGTGTTCATCTAATCAAATTTTCCCAACACGACAACTGCAATAATACCCCATAAGCCTAAAGCTGTAGTAGTCAATTGTCAACGCCTATTAAGTGGCTTACATCTGTACCTTTTCAACTTCAAATTGTGACTAAACAATTTCAAATTGGGAATTATCAATTTCAATTTAGAAATTGACAATTTCAATTTAAGAACACAATTGAGGAGTGTCGGAACAAAAACCGATTAATCACATACAATTTTTTTTGAGGCAATTGAAAAAATATGTCCAAGACAATGGCTTTATAATAAGAAGTGAACGAAGTTTACCAATTTATTGGTGTTGATAACAACTGTTTGGAAACCTAAAAGCCACATCGGTACCTTTTGAGATATTATAAAAAACAAAATGAATATATCGTTGTTTGATAGAACGCGATAGGATAAATCGGTGTTCGACAAAACCCGTGACAGTTTTGAATTATTAAACAACATCATACATTTTTTCAATCACTGAATAACAAAAAACTTAAACTATTGTGACTATTTCTGATTCTTCACAGTCGCAATCGGAATCATTGTCATTTTGTTCAGGATCATCTGTTACTTCTGCTTTTGTATCAATAGCTTCAGTGGAATTTTCATTCAATAATTTTTTGTACCAGGAAAACGTTTCGTTATCCTAATCGTCACTAAATGTTTCAACATGAGAGACTTTACGTCTGCCTTCTTCTGAACACTTAGGCACTTATTTACATTTAGTGGGGTCATGGACTGGTTGCGTCTTTACTGATTTTAAGATGATGAACCGTTTTCTTTCCAGTTCAAACTAATTAATGATATTGTGGAACGTTTTCACTTCATACAGAGTTTTAGTTTGTCTCCTTGTTCCTCGTCCCTGTATAATCTTATATTGTTTCAAATGAATACGTTTTAAATCCCTCACTCACTCCAGTTTTTTATAAAACATTGCCAGAGATTTTACATTTTTTAAGCCCCAACCTTGTCCCAGTAATAAAACATCCCCATGTGATCGGCATTCAAAAAACTGTGCCCACGTACTGGGAACGTCAAACATATCACTTTAATTTTTTCTGGAGATTCATTGACGAGCCAAAACATAAGACAATGGACTATAATATGTGAATTTTTGTTTTGCTTATCACAACCATCACAAAACACACGTAATACTCTTTTGCCCACTAAATTCAAAGAATTTAAATGATGCAAAAATGCCGAACGAACTTCAGTAGCTGCTCTTCCACCATTGATAGAAACGCGGGTTTCCCGGGTCCATACCCACGAAGCAAAGGTTGTAGTAGCTAATCTGTGCCCTAATTCTCTAAAAACCAAGATAAATTGTAAAGTGTAAAAGTGATAACTTTTACACACGAAAAAAATTATCGTAGAAGTCTAGATTTACGAGGGTATATCAAAAAGTCTTGCAATATCATATGAAAAAAACGAGTGAGTGAGACAACAATATATTTTTCAAAACCATTTTTTGTCACGATGAAACTTCTAGAAGAACATTTCGATGTAAATTTTACGGTTCGTTTGTTTTTGTCAATTTAGTAACATGTGTTTTGAATTTTTCTTAAAATGAATGAAATTGAATATCGCGCCGTTACTAAATTTTTCTATAAAGATGGACGAAATGCAATTTATATATTCAACTATATATCAAAAGTTTACGGCGAATCTGCACCATCATATGCCACAGTAACAAAGTGGGTAAAATTATTCAAAAGTGGTTGGGAGTCATTATAAGACGATAACCGCTCGGGTCGGCCAGCAGATGCTATTAGCCATGAAAACGTAATTTTGGCTGATTCTATTGTATTGGAGGACCGGCGTATTTCTGTTCCGCGGTTAGCGTGGAGACTTTCTCTTTCATACGGTACCACATATACTATATTACATGACCACCTTCACATGTCGAAAGTAAGTGCGCGATGGGTTCCCCGTTTGTTGAATGCTGAACAAAAAAAAATGCGTGTTTAAACTTCAAAGGCGATTTTAGATATGTACAAAGCAGATCCAGAAAATTTCTTGGGTAACATAATGACAGGCGATGAAACATGGCTTCATCACTGGGATCTGGAATCCAAACAAGAATCGATGCAATGGATTAAACGTAGTGAACCACCACCAAAGAAATTCAAAACTCAACCGTCTGCTGGTAAGGTTTTGGCAACAATTTTTTGGGATGCTGAAGGAATTTTGATAATCGATTATATGCCACCGAAAACCACAATCACAGGCATATATTACGCAGAGGTTTTGCGAAAATTGAAAAAAGCGATCCGGGAAAAACGGCCAAGGAAAGTTAGGAAAAAAATCTTGCTTCTTCACGACAATACACCAGTGCGCAAGGCTAATATTGCTCAAGCTGCATTAAAGGACTGCGGCTTCGTGGAAATTCCGCATCCACCGTACAGTCTAGACTTGGCACCCAGTGACTACTTCTCTTTCCCAATTTGAAAAAAACACTAAGGGGCCGGAAATTTTCCAGTGACTATGAAGTACAGTCTGTTGTAAATGAATATTTTATGGAGCAAAAGAAATCTTTTTTTTTAGAGGGTTTAGGTAAGTTAATTGATCGATGTGACAAATGTATAAACCTTAAAGGAGATTATGTCGAAAAATAAAAATATTGCTGTCTCTCTCACTCTTTTTTTTCATATGATATTGCAAGACTTTTTGATTTGCCCTCGTATATTGGATATCGTGATGTTTTAGTAATTTCGCATTCACTAAATTTTTTTCAAGATAAAATGTAAAGTGGCAAGATAAGTTTATGTCAAAAAGTAACACAAGTATTTTATCGCGGAATAACTTTGCTTGAATGTGTAAAACGCTTTCGTTTGGATATTATTAATAGTTAATTGCAATTTTTGATATTTTAGTTTATAGTTTTATTTTAGAATTAAATAAGATCAAGCTCTAATTATTAATTAAACTCTTACTAATTATTATTTAAATTTGTGTACTTATAAAAATGGACCAATATCGTTGGAATTAAAATATTCTTTCAGTAAAGTTAAACATTCGAATATGTTCATCGACCGTCTTCACTATTACCTATACTTTTACTTAGGTTTATATCCAGTCGTTCCACAAATACAACAAAACAAATAAATTTATTATTAATAATTTTATGTTTAAAGTAGGGAATATATAATGTACCTATTTATATAAGAAGAAGAAGACTTAAGGGGTAGAATATCCTAGAACAAGATGGTCTGTGGATTACAGCCAAAGCAATTTTAGTTGCTCAATTTTCAAATATAAATGTCAAGTGTTTCAAGTGTCTGATTTGACAACATCTAAAATGGACCCGCTCTCCACATAGCAAGCAAAGTTTTCAAGTTTGTGTGCACTTGCAATATTTTAGTTGATCATTACACTTGCACAGTTAAAAAATTGACGAGCACAATAAATATGAAGGCCTATAGAAAACCAAAATTAGTCAACAAATTTCAGTTTGATGTTGTTTAATATTTCATTTAGAGACACTAAGATCTCTCAACAGTTTATAAGATCTTACAATGATTTAACTCTAAACTATTTATTAACTTATGTTTGAGAAAAGTAACAATTAGGACAAATTTCGAAAAATAATGAACGAGAACAATATTTAGTTATATTATGCATTAAAATTAGCTTTTAACTAGCACTAAGGCAAACAAGATGTATAATGCATAAAATCGATTTCTAAAGTGCAGGTAATTGATCAAAGTCTCACCTCCTACTCGTTACCGATCCTTAAGATTAACCCAAACATTTTACAAAGATTAAAAATTAACTCATGGTAAAAAAACAAATCGTAACACTAAAACGTCCCTCCATAACTAGACCTACATCAAATACTAGAAATGGGTCCGATTAACAAATTTTCGGTGTTATTGGGGAGGCACATAAAAAAATGTTGGATGAGGAACTCGTGGAGTTTGGAAAGCTCGCAGTGACTAACCAAATTTGATGGTTAAATGAGTTTCGTTGCTTAAAACGCATAGCTTTTTGTAGTTTACTCGAAATTCTAAAATTTTAATAAGACAATCCCGGGCTTTCCGAGATCCGACTATTATACTTAGGTATTGTCAAGTCGCATGTGCGGAAAGAACTAAATATGGCATCGGAAAGAGCTAAACATGTCTTCAACAACGAAATACACTGAAATTATGATCTACTTAAGACAGATTTGATTGAATTTCAAAAACATATCGCAAATAATAATTATGTACATAATAATGCGATTTTGTATGTAGTATAAAGAATAACCTTTAAACAGATTAGAATACACAACATTAATCAAAATTCAACTGATCGATCAATTGTAAATAAGACTTATATTGTACACGTCTTTACCATACGAAGTACAGAAATTTTTGGCTGTTGTAATGTTCTTTTCAAACATTTGGTTTGTTTTATAAGTCTATCTAACCGTATCTTGATTTGAATTTCAAATAACTCCCGATTCCGATCATTTTTCAATATGATTTTGGGGGATATGTTTGATTCTAGATGGCTTTGATGTATATGCAACAATTTACGTTTCTAGAGATTATATTTTTTGAGTTATTAAGGATATAAAATAATTAAAATTTCGTTTTGACGTTTAATGTTATCTTGCTCGCTTGCTGTCAATAGGTTTATCTTTGGTAAAAAAACTGTTTACAGAATTCGATTTAAAAATACCAAGATAATATATTGTATAAAATTTTCACCTGTAAAATTAGCCATACCACAACCCGTAACAACTTGAACTATAGATTGTGAACGCAGATGCTATTTAGAGTAACTTATATCCATAAGAATAATGTTGAAATTTAAATGGGAATGGTAGTTATAGGCCCTCAAAGTCTAAATATGAACTTACATACATCATAAGAGTGTGTTAAGTTTTGACATTTATTTATCGTAACCGTATTAAATTTTATCTTGGAGTGCAATTACAGAATGCAAATATTGTAAAAAGGCAAGATAAATTATCGTTTACACGTTTACAAATTATCTTACTGCTTAGAGAATTAGAGCACTGTCTTGAATAAAAAGACTCTCCGATGGGGGTTTTTGGTAATAGTAGGACTTGTTCATCATTTCCTGATCACATAACTTATAGAACGCTTTAGCGCGTAAACAAAATGCACGTACCACACGCGTCACAAGCAGGACTCTTGAATCCGATATTGAAATCTTCAGAGACACCTTCTGAAATATGGTTTTTGCCACAAAAAGGTCATTGTATAGTTGCCTTAATTTTCGTGGATTTAAGTTACACGATAGATAAACTCTCCTAGACTTCGATCTACTATAATGACTTTCACTTGCAGGTAATTGTCGTAGAAATTGTCTTAGTTTTTCCTTTTTTGCGGTAGATTTTGATGACTTTCGAGCTATAATCTAAAAATACTTGCGGATACGCGAGAATAGGCTGTTGAACAATGATATAAAAAACAAAACACTACAAAACCTGCTAAAATAAAATTCTTTCTAGAAAACTGATGTCTTGCTGATACGCAGATACTTATTTAAAACCTTCAGGTGTACAACTAGCCACTACGAAAAACTATATAAATAAAATATTTAAATTTAGTCGTTTATCACTCATACCATGCAATGTATGCATCACACATACTGGTAACCACAATTTAAGATTTCAAATCTATTACCCTGATAGCCAAAGTAGAGCAGGTACTAACACACACTCAATAAACATTTCGTGTCGGTATATCTGAATCCAAACATCATCTGAATATGTGCGGAATCCCTACAGAATGTTCGTTGGTATACACGAAATTTTATGCATGTGCATCGCATGTGCCATTTTGGACCATAGCGAGTTGAAATTTCAATTGTGCGAACTTATTTTTGAAATTGCTAAAGTGAAAATTAAGAAATAAAGGAATAAAATTATATGTATATATAAATATTGCTCGTATAAGTAAACTATTTATTATATTACCGGAGCCATATTGGATAAAATAATTAAGGTTTTGGTTTTATTAACTAAAAAAATTTGTTAACTAAAATTGAGGTTAGAAAAATCTATCAGGTAAATATTGTATATTCATAATAATATGTTTTGTTATAATTAAAAATACGGTATGGTGTTCAAAGCTTATTGTTCAATATTTTAACCAATGACATTTGTTTTTATAATTGATGTAATATTTGGAAGTAATGGCAAAAAAAGATATCAAATGAAATTAGTGCATTGGGAAACTCACTTCTACGCTATACAGAGATGACGGACAGCCATGAGCACAGTATTGCTGAGGGCGTGAATGATAAAATAGGATTAGACGAACATGGAGATTCATAAATTACGCCCGAATTTAATAAACAAGTTTGCACTGTTTATGACCACAATTCGGATTTTAACTCTGTTTCAAGAGAAAATGCTACAAATTCAGATTTTAGTGATGATATGTCATTTGTAGAAACAAAGATTGCTTACGAATTAAGGTAATGGGCATTAAAAGATAAAGTTCCACTAAAAACTATTGATAATCTTTTACAGGCCCTTGGTCGATGTAAAGTTAAAGGAATTCCGCTAAGCGCGCGTAAACTACTTCATACTGATCGGGAGCGTATTAATATTTTAAACATTGCCGGCGGAGAATATTTTCATTTTGGGATCCAAAGTTGTCTGCAGTCCCAAAATTTTCCGTTTCTAAAAAATGTTTCTGTTATTGTAATAGATATTAGTATAGATGGCCTAAGTTTATTTAAAAGTTCTCAGGTGGTATTATGGCCTATAATAGGATCTTTTTCAAATATTAGAGTTGAAAGTCTATTTATAATCTGGTGATTCTCAAGAAAGTCAAAACCAAATTCAACCAACAATTACTTAAAAATGTTTACAAAAGAAATACTGGTTCTCAACAAACAAGGTGTTGAAATTGGCAATGATAGTGAACCAAAAATTTTTAAAATTCGTGCTTTTATTTGTGACAGCCCTGCAAGATCTTTTGTAACTAGAACCCAATATCCAACTGAGAAGAGTAGCTGCCCAAAATGCACTCAAAAATGATTTTATGTCAAACGAAGAGTTCCTTTTCAACAAAAAGTTTTTCCCTTACGGAACGATGAAAGTTATGCATGTAGAACCGATTCCGAGTACCATTCACAAGAATTCCAATTGCATAAAAACGTGTTAGAAGGGGCTAGGATTGGTATGGTTTCGCAATTCCCACTCAATGCTATGCATCTGGTTGATCTTGGTATCACGAAAAAAATTTTAACTGTATGTTCGCAAGGTAAATTTAAAGCAACGTTTTCAAAACAGAAGAAATAATTTCCATGCCGAATGAATTTCATAATAAAACACCTTCAGAATTCCCTAGAAGACCACGGAGTTTAGATGAGCGCTCACGTTGGAAAACACCTGAATACAGGCAATTCTTATTGTATACTGGGATTGTGGTGTTAGAAAATTGTATTGATTCAAGCGTAGAATGTTATCTTGCGAAAGAAGCACTGAAAGTGATATTGAAGTTGCTAATGCATTTATACAAGAATTTGTTAAACAGTTTGCTATAATTTTTGATGAACATACAAGATTCATTTTGTTTGGTAAATAATAAAATACCCGTTAAAATCGTAGGGTTTGGTTTTTGTACCGAAGGCGAAACAATACTGACATATAGATTTAGAAAGATTTCTAATTTCTTTACGAAACCTATAGTTTCATCTGTTGCATTAGGCATTGTTGCGTGTAATAATCTTGAAACTGAAATAACAATTTTTTTAAAATCAAATGTAACCGATAAATTATGAAAATCAAATGATTTTAATTCCAATCCTTCATCAATTTAACAATTTTCATCATTAACAATAGTATAATGAATTTACATTCACCACCGCCATCTCCGAGTAAAATCAATCACCGTATCATTTTGAACAGCGAGAATTTAATGGAAGGATTTCTATCGTCTACACCGATTCATAGCCGTAAGTTTTACATATTCTGCAAATCTTATTATGTAGTAAAATTAATAATAATTTATTATTATCTTCACTTAGCAATAATGAAACGCAGGTGTGTGGATTAGATTTAAATAATGAAACGACTTACAGTTTTTATATAAAATTAGAAAATGTTGCTGAACCAATTTATACTAATTCCGCAATCAATAACGAAGCTATTGCAATAGAAGCAGCCGCGCATACTGAAGTTAGTTATTATAGTGAACCAGTTTTTGACGTACAAAATGATTTCGAGCCAATAATAATTAACAAATTAATTGGTCCAGTGAATGTTAAAGAACACACTGCTGATGAAGAAATAGATAGATTGAAGAAATTAATGAAAGTAAAAATGTAGGTGCAGCCGAATTGGCCACAAATAAATTTCTAAAAGAGAACCAATACAGCAAGCGAACCGCAAAACTATTACAATATTTGACTGGAGAAGAAAAGAATGAAAGAGACGTTGAATTTGAGCAAACCTTTCCTGTTCAAACAATTGAACAACTGAATGATGTGGAGGTTAGCCTTTTAAAACAGCAATTTGCACAACAATTGGTAAGTTCGTCCTACGGCGACAAATAAAATAAAAATATTGAACCTTTTTTCTTTTACAGACTATTTATTTACGGAGATTCAGAAGCAATCCTGAATCTATTGAACCGGTATTTAAATTCATTGCCTATGATGGTGTCTACAGCCAATTTAATTTGCAGGGCATAGCAGGCAAAAAGGCTTTTACTAGCTGAAATTTTTTTCGAAGATGTTATTTGGAATATTTTTTGTTTTAAGTTATATTTTTATACGTTTCTTACACATAGCTGGCTTTTGTTCCTACAGATGCTTGCGGTAAGAGGGCTTGGTGTGGCAGAATACAATAATCAACTTCGCCGTTGTATCGCGAAATCTCACAACAGATTTTACAAACTAAAATCATTAAAAAGTCCAAATAATGTCAAGTAATAGTTTTTCTTAAAAAAATATTTTTCTTAATTTAATTTAATTGAAAAAGACTTATAAGTATTAAACAAATGAATTGATTTTATAAATGAAATTGAAATATAATAAATGAATAACAATCAATATTGAAATTTATAATAAAAAAATTTATTAAAATATGAAGTTTTGGCACTTTATGTAGTATGAAATATGGCTGAATAAGTAATTCTTTCGACAGGCTGAAGGACTATCGAATAATTCCTGGGAGTCAATTCGCGTTCTGTGAAATAATGAAAATGAAAAGTTTTTTTTCATTAGCAATCGAGTAGGTTTGCATTCCCCATAAGAAATTTTGATTTCACACAGTTAAATTTTAAATTACGTGCAAATAATTCAAACTACTAGATTGCCAATGAAAACAACTTTTCATTTTCTTTGATCAGGCCTGAAAACCTACAGAAAATGTCATGAATAATAATAATAAATTATATCACTATTTGTCCTTCACTGGCTTCATGGTTTTCTCATTTGAAAGTTGGATAGTTGTTTTGTGTGTATTAGTGTACTGCTGAATTATTTCCCGACGTCATATATCATTTTATTGGAGGAATCAGCTATACATTCATGCATGATTCACCTGCATTTTCAGGTATTCTGGGTTATCAGGGTTGTTCTCTATTCTTTCTTCTACTTTACAATACAAAATTTTAAAAATATGTTTTTGCTTTTCTTAATTACATTTTTGTAGGTCCGCTTGCACAAGATCCGTTGTGTTTTTTAACGACACAGTTTACTCTCTTTTCGTTTCGTGGTTTATAACAGCAACAGTTAACACTCATACAATCATTAGTTGAAAATAGCAATAGTATATACATGATTTGGATGAGAGAAGTTTAGTAGATTTCGAACACTATTAAGCCAATCGTCAGAAAATCTGACAGCAATTACGCGTCAACGTCATTGTCAAGAGTCATCATGTTAAACTTTTTGAAATACTAGTGGACATGGTCACCTCACAGACTTGTCATTCATTTCTCTGCATTTTTCTAAATCACTTTTAACATGAGCTTTTTAACTTGACCAGCTAAGTTCGATAGCCTTAAACATTGGGCTATATGGGCTTAGTATTAATAAGTGATGACCGGTAAATTAATCTTCTTGGAAAACTGCTGAATTTTGAGCCTTTTGAAGACAACCATATGAATTCATCTGCTTCTGGTTTTTTAAATGCACTTCGCCAAACCTCATGATAGATTAAACCCATTATTCCAATACATACAATAACATAAATGTAGCTCTTCTGCTGTCCGCAAAAAAGGAACGAGCAAAGACTTCCTCCCTTAGATCGTCCCTTAGTTCGCGAAATAAATAAAGTAAAATTTGTTTTCTCTATGTAAACATACTGCTCTTGCAGAATCCTTACGAATATTTTTTTTACGTTGATCAACTCATTTACTGATTGAAATCCAGAATTCTCAGATCAAGAAATATCGGCAATTGTTTCAACTTTTGCATTCGTAAGTTGGATGAGTCAAACCCAGTAAGGCAGCTGTGAAGGAAGTAGACAACTAGATCTAATCAGGATTGACTAAAAATATAATAAAACTGCAGAGAAGACTAACCAAAGGGCTAGAACCCTCCAACCAAGAATATAAATTATGAAAGATAAATTACTAGATGCTTTGTAAATCGGATGTAATAAATAAATATAATTAAAAAAAAATAACTTTTGCATTTATCATTTCCCGGGAAGTTTATTTAATTAATAATAATTAATAATAATTAGATAATTTTTATTTTCATAAAGTATGCCGTGCTAAAATCTCATGAAAAAAAACACTCAATGAGTTTTTTTTAATGCACTAGATGTCACGTTCCCAACTTTAACAGTCTACAATTGACGACTGTTAAAGTTGGGAATGTGACATCTAGTGCATTAAAAATAAGCCCGTTGCGTCTTTTTTCCAGGAAATTTTAGCAAGGCATACTTTATGAAAATAAAAATTAACATCCAAAAATATACCCAATAAGTTAAATTTTTTGCCGTCAGATCTACAAAAAGTTACCACATTTTTCATTAAACTACCTCCCAAGTTCACCATATTTACTTGCCATTGAACAAATTATACTCGATTTCGTAAGCTAATGTTAATGATCTGTTTGAGTTAGGACCTCAACATTTCTGGCTTTTGATCTGATACAGTAAGTTAAATTACGTTTAAAATGTTTCTTCATAAATTAACAAACAAATTCTTTATAACCCCAATATGCAAAATGACCCAAATCAGTAATAGTGTTTACTGGAAATATTTTAAATCAGCTGCAGATAAAAATACAGCCGAATACATTATATGAAAAAAAAAATGTAATGCAAAGGATCTTCAATGACGGGTTCGCTTGCATCGGCACTTAGATGGCAAGCACGGCATGATGAAGAAAATATTTGCTCGAATACTGCTTGGGGCAATTACTTTATCTTCAAATCGTCGTCCGAAGCATAGACAATTTTTTTCGAAAAAGATAACACCATTAGAAGAAATAGGGTCGGAATTAATTGCGTATGATAACATCTCTATTTACAAAATTTCGTCCTGTGATTTCACACGAAGCTGCTTGAAACTACAAGGCCATCAACTCCGTAAATATCCAACCGATATAATGAATCTAGTTTATAAATTTTACGATAAAATCAAAAGAGAAACTATTAACAAAATCAATGTTGTCAATGTTATAATCGGCGTTATTTCAAATCTACGAAAATTTTATTTCAGATAACCTTGGACTAATTGGAATACGCGGTTAGTTGCACAGCGGTAAAATTGTTGGACCTAGTCAATCAAAACTTAAACTCATTTAACCTACTGCGACGAAATCAATAGTGTGTCTGCGATCACCAGGCTCAACAAAATAAATAGTCAAGAATGACAATTGTAGCCTAGAAGCTCTTCGTCTATACCTAGCGGATAGCTAACTGGTTTAAAAAAGGAAGTTGGGACTTTCCCAGCTGAATTACAACATGGCTATGCTATAATTAAAGACCATATGCTTCTTTTTCTCTTCCTAGCTCGCGTGACCTTTAGTTTCATCCGCAGCTTGTAGAGAAGGAGTCGAGTCGTTATACTTAAATCGCTGAACGAATCCGTTCATAGAGTCATTCATTAGCAGATTCTGTGAAATGGCGCTACATTGCTTGTTAATAGGATTGCGTGAATGATTGATCTTTTGCTACTATTAGAAATTCATGTATCAAATTCGATTTCGCAAAAAATGCGATTTTTTTTGTGATATAGAAAATTAAGTGTTTAATAAAATGCGTTTATTAAGTTTAAGTATGTAATGCCTACGGCAAATAGTGTAAAAAATAAAAAGTATCAGATTTGATTTCGACAATACTATATTACCAAGTTGATTGATTCGTTGTTAAAATCTCATGTTGCCAAGGTTCAGTTGGATGGGTCCTCAGTTGTGCTATAAAAATTACCAAAAGATATTCGTAAGGTGGTGTACTTTCTTCACTGCTGTAGCTCTTGTTGATTAATATTAAAATTTGATTGAACTTTTGAGTCGGTTATAACAATGAGTCGTTTGCATAACCTTGAGCAGAAAAACCGTACTGTTGACGTTTAAACAGTACGGTTTTTCTGCTCAAGGTTATGCAAATGATGAATTGTTATAGCCGACTCAAAAAAGCATCTGAATTTAATATATTGACCTGACGCAACAAGCCCTAATTCTGTGGAGGCTTGGTGCGTTAATAAGAATCTTTACGTTAATCCATCCAAAACTGATATCACGATCACTAATATAGATCGGGTTAAGCATGTGGATTCTGAAATATCTTAGAATTCCTGCATCTTGAAGATAAACTACAACAAATGACAATGACGTAGAGCTTTTGGCACTTCCAGAAAATTGTCTCCGAAAATGGTGTACTTCATCTACAAGTCACAAGTACTACCCTTGCAAATTTGCGCGTCTAAAGGTCTAAAGTCGGGCACATCTTGCTTTATTGCTTGTCGCTTGAAATGCTATGAGGTTTGGAATATATTAGGGGCACTCACGGGGCACCGGTAAATTCTCGGCTATAGTATTGTTCGTTCCAAGAAAAAAACGGTTAATGACAGATTTAGAATTTCTCTAATTCATTCTCAGTAATTTATCCTTACTTGACATAATCCAAATACATACGAATCGCATGCGGCTGGTTTCAACTACTAGTGTGATGACTGCTTAGAAGAAAACGATGATATTCATTATATGTGTCTAGCCGCCCTGCTTTTAATAGGACCAGATTTCATGTTTTTAATTCCTTTTCGCCTTGAACTCCTTGTGTCATTAAGTGCGGAGTTCTGGCTGGGCTCAAAACTTTCCAAAAAAAAAGTTGTTCGTGCGTGAATTGTAACTACAAAATATAAATATCAACTTTCAGTACAATAAGCATTTCTTTAACTTCAAATAAATTTTTATAATGGAAACATGCAACCCGAAAAGTATTAATTTAGAATTCAAATTCAAGAATTCTCCAGATGTGGAATAATAATATTTTTGGTTTTAGATGCTGATTTAAATTAGAAAAAAAAAATTTTAATTAAATTTTGTATCCTTCCTTCTAGTAGATAAGCAGCATTGTATTGTCTTGTGTCGTATGATCGCTAGGCGTCTGCAGCCAGGTCGTTCCGTTCTAAAAAAATACCTTTCCCATTCTTCCCTCTTGTTATAGTTATATGCAAACAGGCCGTAAATAGGTATTTATCCAGTACTTGGTCCTACAGTCCAATCATTCAATCCGAAAATTTACACCGATTGCACATTTATTTATTTCAACTCAGCAAACATTTTAGTCGTTAGCCGACCAATCAAAGAATAGTTTCTAATTTGTAAACAACTGCAAAAACGTATAATTCTGCCTTAAAATCTAAATAAAAGGAGTAAAAAGGGTTACAACAAAAACAAAATTAAATTAAATGTGTTAAAGTGTTAACATCAAAAAATAATCAACCAAACAATTAACGTTATGGTAAAAAAAAAATCGGAATAGTTAAACATTCACTATGGGGCTACAATTTGATCCCCCCCATTTAAATTTGTCAACAGGATTAACATTTTTGGTGACGGACAAGTTAAGTCTATATCACGAGAATTTTATGAGGGCATGTAAGTAAAGTTTTGGGACGAGATTAATATGTGGTTGTGACATGGTGACGCAATCCAATAGTTGTATTTTATGTAGACAAGATTTGTTAACCACATTCTCAACCTGCTATTACATAAAACTATGCAACAGCGCTATTATAAAATTCTAGTGCGGTTTTAATAGATTTGTACTACAATATTTTGAAATAATTCATCTGTCCAGATGTATACATACTCGTACATACAAAAATGTGCATGTACAGTATGGAAACTAGGTTAGTGGTATATGAAAATGCATTACACAAAAAAAAATTAATGTGTAGTTTTCATAAAAGCTAAGTGGTTATTGTGGTTAATTTAATACAATTTAATTTGTTTTTAGTGTTGTTGAGTTTGCTGCTGCTGCTGCTGCTGTTGAAACCCTTCTGTTTCTTTACTATATTTACGAAGGTATTTGTGAATATTGTTCAATATGAATGAATAGTTCATTTGAAAGCTATATGAGTTTGAACAATAAGTTGTGAAAGTTTTATCAACTTGTTATTACAAAAATTAATATCTTTACAAATGTGTGTCTCCAATAATTATGGCTTCATGCGCACTTTAATTCATTTGATTCTCTAAAATTGCAAAAAACCAATGGATAACTCGCTTAACGTATGGGTAAAAAGTAATTGTTAATAGCACATAAAATTAATAAATTAATTTTCCAACATAAGTAATTATAATCTAGTTTTATTTTTATGATATATTTTATAGTTTATTTATATTTTAATTTACAATATTTTATTATAATATCATTTTAACACACGTCTTACGCGTTGGAGAGGCAGCTTAAACCTAATTATTAAATTTTCCATTCCATATGTGTTTTGTTTTTCCAAGGGATTTAATGGCACCTCATTTTATCCATCCAATTAAATAATTCTGAAAAAATTTGAACTAAAATCGATTTTACGGAAGTAAACGATTTACCCTTGGATTGGTACGCAGAAGTTTAGGAATTGCTACTTTGATAAACCAAATTGTTACATAAATTCACTAGTAAAATAAACTGGCTGGTTGAAGACGTATAATTATTTGTCAAAATTTATGGTGTTATTATGCTTTCTAGAAAACCACACTCCACTACACTCAAAACTGACTTCATCCGTACAGACAATGAAGTAGGGGACCTAAATGAGAGCCCTGTGGCTCTTCGGAAGAGGCTACTTAACTCACAAATAAACCAGATCTGGAAAACACTGAATTCACGACCAAGTAAGTATACGAGCTCAACCTTGATAATCTACTTTGCGGTATCTTATCAAATGCTTTACTTATATCTCTAAAGACAGTATCGACCTGATTACCGTTTTCTAAAGCGCAAATAAATAATTTTAGATTTGGTGATGTTTCTGCAAATTGATGTGCGTAAGCCTAGTAATCCAGACTACCTACTAAAGCTTTAATTCCATGGATAACATTTGCTGACAGCAGTTTTTTTGCTGATAATACGCGAAGAATTACGCGAACAAAGAACAGAAATATTTTTTATTTCATTTTATAGAAAAATTTTATGGTTGGCATAACCTAAAAATATCATAAAATTTTTAATTTGTACGTTTTCGCACAATTCGATTTTTTTTTATATACTTTAATTTTAATATACATATCACAAAAAACCACTAACGTTAACAAATTTCAACACAAAAAGAAAAAACAAATCGACATTTGGGTATAAAAATGGCGAACAACTTATTTTATAAGAGTGTGAGAAAAATTTCTTATCTTTACACACATTTTTTGTAGATGTGTGAAAAATGCTGCCATAAAAAATACTCCAATTTACATTTTTTATGGCAGCATTATGGCAGTAAACTTCCCCTATCACACTTTCCCTCTCAGCAAAATTTTACTGACAACATGTTTTGTTTCGTACACAACCAGTAATATCTATATTTTTTTCTCGTTTGTATTTTTGCTGACAGCAGATTATTTCCATGGAATAGAGCCTTAAAGTGTCTATTCCATGGGAAAATTTTACTGACTGCAAAAATAAAAGCGAGAAAAAAATATAGATTTACTGGTTGTGTACGAAACAAAAATTTTTGTCAGTAAAATTTTACTGATAAAATAATTATCATTGTGGTAGTGTGCTGCCATAACGTGCTATAAAAAAATGTAAACTTTAGCACTTTTTATGGCAGCATTGTCAACACATCTACAAAAAATGTATGTAAAGATAAGAAATTTTTTTCACACTCACACAAAATAAATCGTTCGCCATTTTTATAGTCAAATGTCAGTTTGTTTTTTTATTTCGATACCTAAAGTTCGAGTTTTGTTTACATTAGTGGATATTAGTGTTTTTAACATTTTTTAGGTGTTCAAATATACAAAAGAAATCTAAATACTTGTTATAAAATACAAATAATTTTATATTAAACTACATAATAATAAATTAGTATGGAAAATTATGGTAAGTTTGATTGAGCATTATTTTATTTGGTGGATGTAGTGTAGTTTTTGTGCATCAAAATATTTTAAATATAATATTTTAAAATATTATATTGTGTATCGACGAAATTATTAGATACGTGAGAATTTTGTATTAATCTATTTATATAATTACAGCACCGAGTAAAAAATTATCGTATTGGAAAATATCCGGGTTGAGCAAGTATCGCAACTGGACGACAGCGGCAATTCCCCGATACACAATTTTTTTGCCAGCTATGGTGAAGAGTACGATGAATATTCAGCGTCCGCAGAAATTACAAACATTACCGGGTATGTGGATGAGTGCGACGGTTATTCGGAATCAAAATCACTGCTATCACCCAAATTCATTATGTTTAGTGGATCTAAATAATCCAAATCTTCCAAATCCATGGTGATATTAATAAAAATTATAAATTAATTATAAAATTAATGGCAATTACAATTTTTTTTGTTTGAAACGAACGAAACGAAATTACAACTTTTATGAAAATTTTAGGTTATGTCAAAATGTAACTGTCAAAATTAAACCATAAATTTTGCTATAAAAATGAAATAAAAGATATTTGTTTTCTTCGTCACTCTTATGGAATTTTAAGTATTTTTTTGTTTTCGTGTTAGTATTTGTTATTTTCCCATGGAATAGACGCTTAACTTAACAATTGTATTGATTGATTGATTCTGAATGTACGACCAAGTTCTTACACAGGAGCTTCTGGGTGATGCTGGGCCCAGCGTACACTCTATTTTACATATAACAAAATCAAAGGATTGGATAGGTTAGTTAAGTGGGTCAAAATCGACCACCTTACAGACACCTAGGTATAGCCGGTAGTTAGTAGCACAAAGACAACAAAATACTAATCTATACTAGAGGAAGGATAAAGGTTTAATAGGTTTAATGGATACACTTAGAAAAAAGATTACTACCAAATACTTAGTTAAATTAATTTGGTTGTTTTAACACAAAATTCTAAATCTTTTGTTTTATTTGGAAATTTGGTATTTTCTTATTTGGTTACTACCAAAAATGGGTGAAATTTGAGTTACCAGGATGTTGGTACGTAGTTTTGTTTAACTTAACCAAAAAAGATTATGTTAGGTGAACAATCTTATTGTTACAACTAACAAAGTACTTTGGTTTTTCTTAACTACTTATTTTGGCAAGTTTCGTCATATAAACTAAGACTTGTTAAAAATTACAATATTTACGAAGGGGTTGACAATTGCGTAGCGAATCATTAAAATCCGCTAAGGCATTGTGGTTATACTCTAAATGTAAGTTCAAAGGGTTTTTAATATTTCTGCAGTGATCAGCCTGATGAGACGAGCGAATTTTATGTTTGGTAAAACATTTAGGGGACTAGTTTTGGGTTCATGTTGCACGCTGCGTTAAATACTTTTATGTTAAATTTTCCGTTAAACTGTTGCGTTAAATTGAGTAAAACTTGTTCATTGAATTCGTTGAGTGGCACACGTTGAATGACCAATAACTTTGAATAACCATTGATACCTATGGACTTAACATTTTAAATGACATCGGTGTACTTCCTAATGTTATTTGAAAGGTTATGTCTATTTGTCATCATAATGAAATTTTGGTCTAAATTCTACGATGTCCTATTATTGGTCATTCAATGAGTATCGTGTAAGTTTTACTAAAAAGCCTATAAGCAAAGTCCGTTAATAGTGATATTTCGATACAACCTCTGCGATGTCTAGTTATTGGACATTAAAAGTATTCCACACAGACTCCATGAGTGCACTGAATATGTTCCACATAAAAATCTTTCAGTACTAATCCGTTTGGTATAAACTTTAAGCTGGGTTGTTATTGGAACTTTAAAATGTGCCAACTATTTTTTTAAATAAACGAGTTTTATTTATACGTAAATCTGGCGATGGAAAAATTAATTGTTTGATCAAAATTATTGGCTGCGGTCGAATAGTCGGGTAAATCGTTTAGTACAGTAAATTGAAATTTTAGAACATATTTACCTCAAGCAGTGTCCCAATTCTTTGGTAAATATGTGTCGCAAAAACCGCTCGAGGGGTAAAATATAGTGTTTAAAGGGTTCATTTCGGTATATTGGTAACTGCCAATAATAATTCTTGTTGTCAAAAGTTTAGAAATTATTCACACAAAAACATGGAGAATTTTAATAATAATGATAATATTTATAAAATAAATTTCCAGAATAAAAGAGATTTGGCATTATTGTTAAGACTGTGTGGAGAAGTGACGCAATTAACACAAAAGTACGTAGTAGAAATCCTCCACCACCTTTGCAAACCGCGAGAGGTATTGTGCACTTTTCATAATAAATTTGATGTTTAATTTTAGTTTAAGTTTCAGACCGGAATCAGCTATTGTTTAGGCCATAAGACCCCCAGTTCTTTTAGAAAGATAGTGGAATACAAACCTCAAAAAATGAATGGTTGGGACGTCGAGGTGGAAGTGATTGTTATTTTGTTCTAGTTAGCTTGTGGAACCAGCTATAGAGTGGTTTCGAAGGCCATGGATATGCCGAAATCGACCGTAACAAATATTATACAAAAATATTTGATGATATTTGAGCAGCTGTCATCGAAGGTCGTACAAAAGCCACCGGCAGTTTCGGCATTGGATGACGTCGGTCAAAAATTTGGGAATAAAGCAAGTATTGTAAAATTAAACATTTCTGATTTACTTAATGTTCTTTCTGTTTTATAATTTTCAATATTTATTTTTATTTTTTATTCTCGTTCTCATGTGTTTGACAAGGCAGTTGGGACTATTGATGGGTGCCATATCAAAGTGAAATGTCCTGCCAACCAAAAGGACCAATATATTAATCGCAAAATGGATTACTCAATCCAATTACAAACTATGTGCGATCTAGATTTTAAAATAATTAACATGTGTGTTGGATTTCTCGGGTCTGTGCATGACCAACGCGTACTGACCAATAGTAGCCGGTACCGTAAAGCTATTTTTCCACCGAACGGCTACTTTTTATTAGATGATGCAGGCTGTAAATGTATGGGGCATCCAATAGCAATATTGACACCTTACAAAGGAAATTTGGACGATAGTCAAACGTGGTTTAACATAGCCCACTCAAGAGCTCGAATTACTATAGAACAAGTTTTCGGCATGACGAAAACTAGGTGGAGAGCTATTTTTTTTAAATCATTAGAGCAGGAAATAAAGAGGGGCGTTCAGGTGGTTTGTGCATGTTGCGTTATGCATAATATATGTGTAGCATCAGATGACTTGATGAGCTTCGAAGCTCAGCAAATCACCGAATATCAACCACACATCAGAGACTACGCCGATGGTATTGAATTCCGAGAAACAATCAGAAGAAATATGAAGTTTAATAAAATATATCTTTTTCAATTCTAATTCATTTATTTTATTTCAAAATGATAAATCTGAAATAACTTCTCATCCCCACTTCAAAAAAAAATAAGTATTGACCACAGTATTTCACGTTAAATTATTCACAGCAGCTTTTTAAGATGCAGCATTTCATAATATTAAATCATTCAGAATTAGATATTTCTTCATGTGGAAACATTTTTTTTTTGTAACGAACCGCATTATTCTTTCAATTCGTTTTACGAAATTTACAACTTCTGCAGATGTATCTTTAAAATGTTGTAATAACGCATGTGTTCTTTCTATTTTCTTTGCATTTTCCTAGAAGTTGGTTCGAATTCCGTCATCGAGTCTGAGGTTAAGTCGTATACATCCGGCGGGGAAGTACTGCGCATACTGCCGGAAGCTGCTAATGAGCTATCAGAAGTGGATGGCCCCATTGATGCTCCAGGTTCGTCGTCATCAATCACATAGGGCGAATGAAACCCATGTGTAGTTTTAAGAATACTATGAAGCTCATCGAACAGCTCCCACTGAGTAGGTAGCACTTCCCCGCCATCTGTAGATACGCCGGACTGTGGTTGGATCATTTTCTGTAATAAGATAAATATAAGATTCTCTAAAAATTAAATTAATTTTAGAATATATATTATAATTGTATTGCCTTATATTTATTTAACAAGTTTTGCCACTTTTGGGTTACAGCTTTCACCGACTTACTAAATCCAGCCTCTTTAATAACCTTCCTGAGAACAAACAGATAGATGAATTTATAAACTCAAAATCTTGACTTGAAATATGAGATGTTACTTACTCCCAACACTGGCGAGGAATAGTGTGTGTGTGGACTGGAAATCCTTGTCCAGCATAATCCGAGTTTGGATTAGCATCCTTTCATCCTTTAATGTCCCTGTAATATAATAAATGAACTTATTGTTAGTAAGTTTTTCCGCATATACTCGAACGAGTAATTTTTTTGTTTCTCGCCGTTGCATCTTTCTGTATATAATTTTTTTTGTTTCTTATCCATTTTCAGTCTTATTTTGATGATTTGTATATATGTATTATTATTTATCGGATTAGCGATCTATAAAAAATATAATTTTAGATATAAATAACAAATATTTGATAAAAAAGATTTAAATAAAAAATATTTAATTTAAAAATAACAAGCCATTATGTTTAGTAGACTTACTTTTTGAATTGGAAACATACGAAAAAAAAAATGTCAAACGCACAACAACAAAAACTCAATTACCCTGCTATTTAGTACAGTATTTCAATTTACCCTGTGCACTGTTAAAAAAAGGTAAAAAGGGCAATTTACTCGACTATTCGACCGCAGCCATTATTTACATCTCGATGAAATATTTTTAGAAAGGTTGAATTTATTAATAATCAAACACTCAACATATAAATTGGAATCCAATCTGAGTTATACATGAAAGAGCGAGTGAGCTGTATAACATTAGAAAGAGACCTAATGAATTTTTAAGTTATTTCTTAATAAAAAAAAAAACATGGTGAGCGTTTTATCTCTTTCTAATATCGTATAGCTGTCTCTTTCAACAATGTGTTTAACAGTGTAAAAATTGGATTTGTATACTGCTGATATTGTTTTGTTAGAATCAACACTTCCATTTAAAAATACACAAATTGATTTTAAAATTTGGGCTGAATGTTATAAATGTCGATAGTGATCGTTTTTCTGGCTGAGCTAGAAAACTCTTCCGATAGTGATAGTTTCTTTATATAAATTATGAGTTTATGTCTTTCTAGGCTACCAAACAATAGGAGGATATTTTTAAAATACATAAAGTAATTTTAAAATTTAGAGCTAAATGTTATAAATGTCATGGCACTGTTTACTGTTGCGATAGTAGTGATAGTTTAGTGTTACTATCACGTTCTTTCGGGTTAGGTATCGGACTAGCTTCATATACATGGTTCAAAAAATACGTGAAATCATATATTTGATATATGAAAAATCGTGTTTAAATTATATATTTTTTATGTTTTGAATTGGTAGTACTGATTAAATGAAATTTTTGTCAAGTTTTCAGAAAAATTTGAACAATATTTTGTATGTAACTACAACATTATGCAGTTTTGCAGAAGGTTAATTTTAATTTAGCTATAAATAAAATAATTAATTTTTTACATGCAATTCTGCACTTTTGGATTTTATAAAATATTGAAATTGATATAATATCATATACATATAATGTAAAAAATAACAACAAAACAACGACAAAAATAAATGGACAATTTAGTTCTAATCAAACTCTACTGTATGCGTGTATTTCAATATTCCGATATTAGCCCTCACCAGTGAAAGCTGGAATTAAAAGTATATTAAAAGTATTAAATTAATTCAAGCTGAGGCTGAATTAAACAGTGGCCCTTCGAGCCTTTAAGAACTGGCGAAAACAAGCGAGTATTCTACGTTACAACAAGTAACACGCGAATACTAATCAACTTTCGAACGAGAACTGCCAAAATTCAAAAATGGAAACCCTTGCATTCAATCAAGAAGAGCTTGCGACTCAGATTGATACAATATGTAATAATTATAAAAGGAAAACATAAACCTACCGAATACAACCGTTAAAAGAGCTCTATACTAAATTTTAAAAAACAGATGACAAAATAAGGGAGCTGAAAGATGTTAACTTAGAGCACCCGTACTTTAAAATGGTAACACGTGTAGTGCAAGAATATAATGAATTTATTAGTATAATGCGTGCAAAATTAAACAACGGCCCACCACTTACACCGGTCCCAAATCATCGAAGTATAAGCCAACCAGAGTCGAACAATCAGTGTTCTAACAACAAAGATGGAGGTTTGGAAACAATGAATCCAGAGTTGCAGCGATTAATAAAACGACAGACCATTCGGATGAGGAAGAAGATTGATACAAGAAGATTGATGATGCCGAAAACCTTGTCGTGACTTGGCCAAAATCAGCAAAGAAACTGTAACTAGGAGTTATGCAAAAACTCATGGAACAAATAGCTGAACTCCATGAGGAAATTTGCATGCTCATTACTGATGAGGAAGAACAACATATAAAGTACTTCACAGAACAGTACTTTGAGAACATTGATAACAAGTGTCAAGCAGTAATCCTTCAAATAACAACGAGCATAGAAGAAACCGAAAAAATTATACCAACAAACCAAACAACGGACATTCGACTACCACGAATTTAAATCCCTATATCTGCTTGGGATTACCAGAAGTGGGGTGGATTTCGTGACACTTCCGTTAAACTCATCCATGAGAATAGACAGATCAGTGATACCCATAAAATTAACTATCTTAAGGGTCTGTTGGAGGGTGCTGCGGCCAAATTAATCAACCACCTCCAACCAACAGAAGAAAATTACCAAGCCGCCTGGGAAATTTTGAACAGCAGATATAACAACAGAAGACTACGAATTTCAACATATTTGAATACGTTACTCAGTCAAGTAAATGTAAACATAGAGTCTGCAGTGGCACTGAAAAATCTTCACGATACAACAATTGAATGTTTGTATGGAATACGTAACTCAGGGGTAAACATTGAATCGTGGAACTCAATAACAATCTTCACCTTAACTAAAAATGTAGACAGTGAGTCAAGGCGACTCTAGGAGATCTCCTTAGAAGATCCAAGGGAATTCAAACAACAACGGAATTTTTAAAATTTTTGGAAGGAAGGTTTCAAATTATTAGAGGCCAATGGCAACCAAAAGCCAATAATCCTACCAACAACCGCCTCACGTGAGAACAAAGGTCAAATAGTTAAAAGGACCTTTTTAACAACAACAAATATCTGTGGCTACTGCCGAGGGGGACATACAATTAATGATTGTGAAGGATTTAGGAAATTAAATTCCAGTGAAAGATCGCAAATTGCAATACTTCATAAATTATGCAGAAACTTTATCAGCAGAACATGAGACCTATGTATGCAAGCAGAAGAACCAATGTAACATATGCAATGGAAAGCATAACACAGGACTGCACAACGATTTTGACGCAGGTATAGAGCGATTATCTAAAAGTTATTTAACATAATTAGGTCCTGTGATATTACCTACAGCTCTATTCACATTAACAACAAGCGAAGAAAAATACATGCTCTTAAGAGCATTAATTGACCCAGGCTCTCACACGTCATTCATCTCCACAAACGCAGCAAATCTTCTTAAGGCTAGGCAGAAACAAGTCAACACTAAAATACCAGGGGAATGGGACGAATGGAAACCGGGGTATGCAGTCACAAGGTAGAACTAACTATATCTTCAAGGCGTCAGAGTTTCTTTGGAATTAAGTTTGAAGTAATGGTGTTTAAAAAATTAGCTGATAATATTCCAGACATCGATTTAGATACCAACAAATGGGCACATTTGCAGCATTTACAACTTGCAGATCCATTATACAATAAGTCCAATAGCATTGACGTAATAATCGGGGTTGACTGCTATCCTCTAATTGTAAACAGTAACATAATTAGAGGACGCCCACAAGATCCTACTGGCAAACAAACCGAGCTTCGTTGGATCATAATGATTAAAACAATTAAGCAACAACTAGAATTATTAACAGAAAATGATGCCAATGTGCAAGAAAAAACACATACCAGATAGCACAACGCGACTACCAGATGAGAAATATACGGTACATTTACCGTTCAAAGTAGAACCATCTATGCTAGGAGAATCCAGAAAAAAACAGTAGAACGATTACTGCAAATCGAAGAAAATTTCTGAAAGATAAACCCAAAGAAGTTAAAAGTACAGAATGAGCCTAAGCAACTGTCAAGTGTCACAAATTCGGAGGGTAAAAGAGAAAGCATCTAAATCAACTGGATTACAACAACAAAAAATCTATAAGAACTCCACGCCAACAACCAAAATTGTTTTCATAATTTTTTCTGAATTATAACTTAAATTAAGGATAAATTTACCGCAAATCACTAGCTTCTTAACATAATTTACATTTTATTTTATTTAATCACTTGGTAAACTTACTCTTGGTAAGATATTCCTACACTTCATTTTGCACAAAATTTTGTAATTTTTGTGATCATATAATGCACCACTACATAAACAAATAACTATTTGATAAAGTTTTTATTGTTTTTATGTATTATAATTAATAATTTAAAAAATTTATAATTTATAATTTTAAAGTGCAAAATTAAAACGTCAAACCGTACAACAACAAAAACTGGTTTGACGGGTTCTTATAGCGAGATATGAGTAAACCTTATGGATTTTTTATATAATCATCCTATTCTGGCTTGTGACAGATGAAATAGCAAATTTTATATTGGTAAAATATTGCCACCTATTCTCCTATTTTAACTTCTTTGGATAAACCATTCGCTAAATTATATCACGAATTTATGGAAGACTCTCTAGCGCAGGGACATATGCAATTGGTGAAAAATGGTCCAGGTGACAATTCAGTATACTATATACGCCATCATGGAGTGATCAACCACGAAAGTACTACCACAAATACTTTTTACACTATTTGCCGTAGACACTTGGCGAAACACACTTACACTTAAAAAACACATTTTTTATTAACCACTTGTTTTTTATTCCACAAGATCATCTTGAAAAATAAAAAACAAGTGGTTAATAAAAAATGTGTTTTTTAAGTACTACCACAAAGCTAAGAGTAGTATTCGATGCATCGAGCAAAACTACTTTGGGATTATTAATTGGCATCATTTTGAGATGGCAAATACACAAAGTCGTGCTAACAGCAGATGCGGAAAAGATCTTCCGGCAAATATTGTGGCGAAAAAATCCATCATAGCCAATAGGAGAATACAAACTAAAACGGTTATCTATGGAACAGTGGTAGCTACGTTTCTTGCTGTAAGAACATTAATGCAATTGGCAGAAGATGAAAAGAACAACTATCCGACAGCTGCAAACATCATGGAATGAGATTTTTACGTGGATGATCTGTGACAGCGTTGAGGAGGTCATAATCAATCAACAACAGATGGCAAGACTTGTACGAAGCGGAGGATTTCCATTGCACAAACGGGCGTCGAATTTAGCTGAAGTCATGATTAACGTTCCTGAGCACCATGTATACATACGAGCAAAAGGAATGATTAATTTAAAAATCAACCATCTAATAAAAACATTAGGGTTTCTCTATACTCCTGTGGATGATACATTTGAATTTAACCTGACCAGGCTAAATCTTTCAACGGAAGAACCAACGAAACGTTTACTGTTGTCCGCCTCTTCAAAATTATTTGATCCTGTCGGCTGGTTATCACCAATAATGATAACAGCAAAACTGCATAATGTTGTAGTTAAATGACCCTGTTCATCTTGAACATCTTGCGGCGCGGGTTGTAACGTGTGCTGATGTTGGTTGGTTATCTGATGTGTTTGCGTTTGGAGAAGGTGTCATACAGACAATTGGAAGGACGGATGATTGATTTCGGCGGTTTCTTCGTATGTGACGGATTATGAAAGTTATCACCACCGCAACTGCTATCCATAGGATAAGATAATGGATAATGATGAATATGATGAAAGTACTCGTTGGTTGTGTACTCTTCTACCTCTTTCATAATGGAGATTTGTTTTTCTAAGCCCCTTGATTCTGGAGTTTTGAATCTATCAAAGGCCAGTATGCTTAAGTGATTGTCTCTTAAGGCGCATTCTGATTCTAGCTTTATTATTCGCGACCCTGATAATTGCTTTTGGTTTGTAACTGACCCACATATGTACAACCGTCACAGTTGTGTCCCTTGTCATTACGAGTACCCATTGATTTGGTGCGTATAGTTTTATCCAAAGATTTGATGTTACGTTTTGGTATTTTATCTGACATACTATATGTCTTGTAAATTGGACCTGTGTGGCAATATTGCGATTTCACAGCAAGTTCCTTCCCTGACATCAGACAGTATTGTTGGTATCTCGCATAATAGATGATCATTATTGATAATGTTACATTTAGATATATCTCTGGGTAGTTGCGTAAAATGTTCATGTTGAAGATCAACGGTCATACATTCAGTTGTTGACACTATAATATGTGCATGCCTTTCACTTACTATTATATTAGGCACAGCTACTACTGAATAATTGTTATAAGACCAGACATATGATAAGGGAATTCAAATTTCGATTGAATGTTTCGAAAACTGTTACAAAGTTTCATCTCTCATTTAACTCTATTGAATAGAAATGGTTGTGAATCTCTTATCATATCATCGCATCATGGTTGGTCATGCTACCGCCCTTAACGCGCCTTGCCATAAAAACTTAATTCAAAGCCAAATCTCAGCATATCAAAAAATTCCACCTCGCAAATTTAACGGATACTACAAGAAAAAAGTTGTCAAAATTAGGGTGAAAAATAGATTTCATTTCGGTGGGGCGAAATGTTTTATCTTTATAGTTTCATTATTCGAAGGGATGGCATTTTTAAAGAATTTCCTTTCTAAGAAGTAATAATGAGGAAAATATTTATGGAATGCAATTGAAATGTTTATTTTCTTCATGTTTCTTATCTTGAAAAAATTGGTTTACTTATGTTAGATAAATTTTTATGAATGAAATGTTGCGATATTTTTTTCCTTATTTTATTTATTATATTTGATTATGAGATTAAGTTGGATTTTGAGTTATTTTATCTTCATTTATAATATTTATACGTTGGTAAAGTAATCTAACCAATATAAATACACAGCATTCTTTACATATTTGTAGGGCATGCGATTTGATTTGATAAGAAAGTTTGAGATAACTTATTAATTGGGGTTGTGTTTGTTTAGTGAATTTTCCAATTTGGATTTCGACTGACTTAATTATTTCAAAGTTTTATTCTTTTAGTTTTGTGGCGATTTATATGCCAGATTCTATATAAGATTTGATTAGATAAGTTTTAATATAGTTCGAACTTCGAAGGATAGTATTTGTGAAAAGGTATTGATACCACAACTTTCTGATTGTTTTGAATGAGATTAGAATCAAATATGTTAAATGTACTTTGATATGGAATACGGTTTAGCAACATAAGTCTCTAAATAAATACTCACACATACGTGTTCTTAAAACTTTTCGTCATTTCCTATATTAACTTATTAAGCACACGAAGGTAATGTTATAGGTTGGTATTACAGATGAAGTTTCTATACTTCATGGATGCACTTCGTAGCGTAAACCGAACAATTTCCAGTCTCGCCTATTTTTGTTTTGTTGGTTTTGGTGTACATTGTCCATAACGCAGACAATGTCAACCTCATTAATTTTCGTCTTCATTCAGAATAACGGAAAATGTTTGGTTTTTCCTGCTGGACGCCCACATATTTCATGAAGTTCTAATATTGCGGTGTTACAACTGTTTCGGAATTCGGATTGATTTTATGTGGTTTGTGAGCCCTATTTCATTTCATAAATTTTTTTAAATTAATAAAGTCTTTGTCTAAATTGAATTATATTTTGCGCGAATGTTCATCTGCATTTAAGATACAACAAGCTACAGCCAAACGTCAACATTCAGCAACAGCAATCTACAGAAAATTGTTATTTGGAGAAAATAAACAACGTACTAAGCGTTAATGTAACAACACGAACTGAATTAATCCAACCGATTACAAATGTTGAAAGCCATGAGGAGCCACAAGGCACAATCCATACTTCCACTTAAACGGGAACACGTGTACTCGTGTCATATAGATATAGATGCAATGAAAGTACCAAGCTATAAAAATATGCTGTATTTCTGAGAATCACAAATCCCAAATCAAAAGTAGTAAGCATGTGAAATCTTATTGTCTGGACTGTCTTCTAGACAATGCAGTAACCAGCACCTGCCAGTTATAACATTAAGGGTGTTAATAGATAAGATTACAGGGTTTAATGATTTAAAAGGTCGCCAACCGTTTTACCTTCGAGAAATAAAATATATAACGACTATGTTAACTTCTAAGGCAAGATACTTATCGAAAAAGACAATATTTTGAAAGAGAAAGTAGACGGACAGAAGTTTTAAAGTAAGAATCTTATTTGAAAATGGGCATACTAAGGGGAACCCCGAAGAAATACACCCGCTTCGTTACTGCCCGTTACTGAAAATAAAGTACTTAATAAACACATTTTTATTAATCACTTGTTTTTTTGTTTCGCTGAATATTTTGAATATTTTTCAAAAAGTTTAAAAAATCACTCGATCGATTTCGACTTGTTAGGTCATCATCAGGAGTATCTACTGATTTGTATTAGTAAAAATTTTGTTATATACAGTGGTACAATAAAGAACTCGCACAGGCAGTAGTTTCCTTCTTAACGACCGTGTAATATTGAAAATAATCGAAATAAAATTAAACAACAAACTAGATTAGGTTAATTATTTATTTCAGAAGAAATTTAGAAAACAAAAATGATGAAAACAAAATGTTTAAGCCTATTTTCATTAACTTATACAGAAACAAAAATAAAAATTATTCCAAAAAAAAACTCGCACAGTGAGTTTATTTATATAATACATACATACATACATACATTCTACAACGATTTTGTCTTGCACCAACAAAAATTGCATTTTTTCATACAACAATACCTTTTTAACTTGGGCACCTGTCTAACTTGTAAGTTGGACGCTATTCTCTTGCACCAAAATTCAATTCTCATGTAAATTAACCTGCATAAGTCGGACAACAACAAAATAGCTCATCACAACATAGATATCATAAACTATTTAGACCAAGATAGAAGCCAAAGAGGCTCAGTGGGCAAGTACTGTTTTTGTTTACCTGTTTACCAGCGTCTACGATTATTTTCAGTTTTGACTGTACTACTAAACTATTGCACAATATTGCGTATCCTTTTTTGCCTTTCGTTGCAATACTCCTTATCTCAGTATTCATTAATAAATAGTTTACTGAAAAACTAAGGTTTACTGTTCTGAGTTATATTACATAAAAGTGTTTAAACATGCGTTCTGGCAAATATTCTACACCGGAGGAAAGAAAAATCATTATTACCCTCCACAACCAAACAAAAAGTTTATCAGAAATATCTAATATTGTCAATAAACCTAAATCTACAATCAAGGGAATTATTGATCGGTATGGGATTACTAAAAGTGTTCAAAATAAAGCAAAAACTGGCCGCCCATCGAAATTAACGACCAGAAATAAACGGTTTATTGTACAAAAAATTAAAATAGATCCTAGAGTGAGTGCCCAACAAGTTACGGATGATTTAAAAGAATATCAAGGACTTGTTGTTTCTGCAGAAACCGTACGAAAAGCTTTGCGAAACGAAGATTTTCATAGCAGAAGTGCGCGAAATTTTTTTTTCATAAGCAAAATGAATAAAGCGAAACGATTAAAGTTCGCTAAAAAATATGTAAATATGCCAGTTGAGTACTGGCGTCGATGGATATTTACAGATGAAAGTAAATTCAATATCAGTGGTTCAGATGGAAATTGTCGAGTATGGAGGAAGCCAAATACAGAGCTGGAGCCAAAAAATATGGTTGGAAGTGTAAAGCATGGTGGAGGTAACATAATGGTCTGGGGCTGTATGTCAGCTAACGGTGTGGGAAATTTACAAATTATCGATGGAATAATGGACCAGTATAAATATAATAAAATCTTGAAGGAAAATCTGCAATCTAGCGTCAACTTCAAAATGGGACTTCCGGCAGATTATATTTTCCAGCACGACAACGACCCAAAACATTCAGCTCTGAATACCCGGTTATGGTTGCTCTACAATACACCAAGCTACGTTAAAACTCCACCACAGTCGCCAGATTGCAATCCTATAGAGAACTTGTGGGCGGAATTGGAAAAACAGGTGCGCAAACGGCGTGTAAGGAATCGCAGAGAGCTGAAACACGCTTTGCAAGAAGAATGGGCAGCTATAACACCAGAATATACAAAAAAAACTTGTGGATTCGATGCCAAAACGACTCCAAAAAGTTATACAAGCAAAGGGCTGTCCAACAAAATATTAATTTCAAGCGTTCAGGCGATGATACGCCTATCAAAGTATGAACAAAACCGGCTGTGCGAGTTCTTTCTTGGAATAATTTTTACGTTTATTTGTGTAAATAGTAATGAAAATAAACTTAAACGTTTCGTTTTCATCATTTTTTCTAAATTTCTTCTGAAATAAATAATTAACCTAATCTAGTTTGTTGTTTAATTTTATTTCGATTATTTCCAATATTACACGGTCTTTAAGAAGGAAACTACTGCCTGTGCGAGTTATTTATTGTACCACTGTAGTAGAAAAAAGCAAAATATAAATAAAAGAAGGAGGGACAAAAAATAAGCAATAAAAATTAATCTACGGATCGCGCAGGTAGGCGATGAGTCATAGGTTAAATAACAAAATTCAAGGTATATTATTGCCACCATATAGCTTGTAAAGCGAATAAAGGCAATACAATTACCGTGCTCACAAAAGTAGATTACTGCAATAAAATTTCTGATTTTATTACTGAAAGCAAAGCAATAGAGCTTGGCAGAGATCCAACTAAGTCTTTTAAGACTTCGGTTAGTAAGTGTATCAACCAATGCCAGAAGTTATTTGATGGAACTGGTTGGAAGTACTCTGTCATGTATCCATCTGCCCCGATCCTTTATGGTTTACCAATAATCCATAAGGAAGGCATTCCGATTAGACCAATTGGAGCGTATTGCAATGCTCCTGCCTACATGCTATGTAAAAGTGCGTTCATGACATAGTGAGTTAGTTAGCAAAAATTTCTATGGAAACACACAAAAACACACAAACAACAACAAATATAAAACAACTTCAACTCGAGTTCGGAACTAGTAGGCGTGGTACAAAGTATTTCAAATAATTTGATTGGTTTTGAGTTCGTTAGAGAGTATGGAAATATTTGTTTCCGATGTCATGTACGCGACATAAGGGTTTCATAAATTTTTTCAATTGTCATACTAATTTCTTTTCGGCTTACTCGGTTAAGAACGCGGTAGAATTGATTAACAAAATTCAAGACGTCGACATTCCGTTACATTCAAAACTAGTTTCATTTGACGTTGCCAGTCTTTTCACTTCTATTCCAATTAATACTTTGTCCCAAATAGTTTGTAATTACTTAGATAGGGATGTTGTAGATGAGAGCTTACGTCGTGAACTGAAGTTAGTTTTTGAGACTTGTATTAAACAAAATTATTTCTGTTTTGATAATTCATATTTCAAATTCGCTGATGGTCTACCCATGGGCTCTCCTCTGTCACCTTTGTTGGCTGAAATTTTCATGAATTTCTTCGAACAAATGATCATATCAAACAACAATCCTTATTTTCGTCATATAATCTTTTGGTATAAATATGTTGATGACATATTATGTCTATGGAATGGAACTGATAGACTGTTAGGCTCTTTCCTTACTTGGTTAAATTCTCAATATCCCACCATTGATTTTACGTTAGAAAAAGAAGAAAATAAATGTATTAATTTTCTAAATATAACAATAACCAGGATTAATTCTACTTTAGACTTCAAAATTTATCGGAAACCCACGTATACAGACGCTGTTATCCCTAGTTCTTCAAACCATCCTCATAATATTAAAATGTCAGCTTTCCACTCACTCATAGATAGACTAATAAACATCCCTCTGTCAAATTCAAATTATAACATTGAGCTTAACATAATTCTTCAAATAGCAACGAATAACGGATATGCAACTAGGACTATATTAAAGTTATTAAATAAAAAGCTAAAGCGTAAAACTCTAACGGGTATTTATCCACCGGATAGTCCAACGCGGGAAAATTGGCGTTGCTTAGAGTATATAGGAAAAACGAGCCAACGGATTAGCAACATCGTCTCCAATTATACCAATATTAGTTTTGCTTTTTATAATAATAACACAATAAAGAAAATGATTTTTAACAATAAATCTAGAGTTGATCGCCTTTCCAAATCTGGTGTCTATAGGATCAATTGCAATGATTGTAGTTTCTCCTATATTGGTCAGACTGGGCGCAATTTTTGAGTTAGAGCTAAGGAACATTTATCTGGTTGCAATAAATCAACTTTCCATAACCATTTAACTTCAGAAAATCACACAGCTAGCTTGAACAATTTAGACATATTACATATACACCCCAAAGGCAGACGTTTAGATACCTTAGAATCTTACGAAATTAGAAAATCAATATTTCTTAACCAAAATATCCTTAACGAACAGAGAGAAATCCGGTTCTCACCAATTACAGACCCCGATCTTTTCTATTTTCACGTACGCAATAATATACCTTGAATTTTGTTACTCAACCTATGACTCATCGCCTACCTGCGCGATCCGTAGATTAATTTTTATTGCTTATTTTTTGTCCCTACTTCTTTTATTTATATTTTGCTTTTTTCTACTATTTAACAAAATTTTTACTAATACAAATCAGTAGATACTCCTGATGATGACCTAACAAGTCGAAATCGATCGAGTGATTTTTTAAACTTTTTGAAAAATATTCAAAATATTCTGCGAAACAAAAAAACAAGTGATTAATAAAAATGTGTTTATTAAGTATAAGTGTGTTTCGCCAAGTGCCTACGGCAAATAGCGAAAAAAAATGAAAATAAAGTGTTTGAAGGACGCCTGGTTCAAGCAGCTTTACGATTAATTCATCTCAGAATTCTTGGATCAAAATCAGATGTATAGTTGTGTCAATAAAAAGACGCTAAAAAGACGACACGCTAGTCGAGTGCTAATAGTCTGCATCGCGGGATAACTAAACAACACAGCACAATAAACAACCTGCCGGGTGTGTTTGATGCCTCGTTTTTGGTAACAACTGAAGTGTCGTTAAACCACTTAATGATGACCGGGTTAAAATTGCAAGACAAATTCGCCGGCAGAATTCTCCAACGACGAAAAATGTATCAGTAAATCATGATTAATGTGCAGTCAGCAGATGTGCATGTTGAATACCCCCACATACAGTAGGTACCATATAAAGTTTTCTAGCTGTGCGAGCTCTGTTACTACTAACCAAGAAGCAATATCATCTTATCCAATATCTGCTACCACACATGTTTATCGATTTGTATGTGTATGCCACTTGTTATCCGGAGCTAACTGCAAAGGAAAAACCCTTATACTACTGCGAGGACTGAAGATGATCAGCATAACGGAGTTTCAACGCAAGAAAAAAGTCTACAAATGATAAGGAAATATTGAAACACATACGATTGTATTCTCATAAAACGATTGTACGATGAGGATCCTCTGCAAACTACAAGTAACTAGTTCCCGAGCAGTTAACTCATCAGTAAAAGCGGATTAGTTTAAGGTGTTCGACCCCGTAGGCTACTTAGCACCTACCACATTTGCAACAATAATCTATATGCAAGAGACGTGTCGTTTAGGGACTAAAAATATTAATGCAAAATGGCTGAAATGTAAGAATGGAATGGATGGCATAGAGCATCAAACTAGGAAGAAGCATAAACCAACGAATCCAGCAAAAACCAGTTTTGGTACGATTAAAACTAGCTCATCAATTCCTCGACTGGAGCTTAGTGACTCTTTGTTGCATAAGTCCAAATGAACTTGCAAACTGCAAATTATGGTGACACATGCCACGTTTACGCAACATCTAGCCAGCTCAATGGAAATCAATTTAAATGGCACATGGTGAAGTGAAGCATAGCAACAGCCCAATTTACTGGACGAAATAAAAACAAAACAAGCGTTTATTGTTTCTGACAAAGCAAAGCAAAAAACGAAGAATTTCGATAGATTTCTTTCTATCCGACAAGATAATAAAATGTCTAGGATGATATAGTAATATTTAAAGGTATATGTCAAAAAGACTAGTTGAAAATGGAAATTGAATATTTTTGTAAAATTCAAAGAAATAATAGATCGAACTAATGAGCTCATATCGTTTAGTCCTATTTGATTGAAAATCTTTTCTGCGTGAAGGACTGCCAGCTTATTTCAGAGCTTTTATCGACGAGTAAAATCCCAATAATTCTGGAAAAAACTTATTATCATCATCCTTATTATCGTGATTCAGAAATGTGTGGCCTATGCCCGGTTGCATAGAAAAATGACTAACGGCCGGCTAGTTGTGTGCCAGTTAAATCTTTTATATGAAATATGTTTTCGCAATGAGAAAAAAGTCAACACCAACTTGATTAAATATATTTTATTCCATGGAAATATTTAACGATTATTTAAAAAGTTATTCTGAAGCAAAAAAATTTAACTTATTGGTCTTTTGGTAAAAACTGTCTTATATAAGCAAAAATGCAGCCACTTCCGTTGCACAAATTTCCTTTCGTAAGGATCTAGCCAAATTATGGAAAAAGCTTGAGTGTGGAATTTCATTCCAAAAAGTCCAAATCCGCCTGGTTTCGGCATCTCGAATTTTGGTGAAATGAAATCTTATTTATCAACTCGTCATTTCTTGAAAAAAAATTATCTGAACAAACGTTTCTAAAATTTAATTTACAACTTTTTGTGTTTTTAATCGTTTTTTCGTAAATGCTTACAAACTTTTGAAAATATTTGAAAAACACAAACGAAAAAGCTTTTGTGGAAGCTGAAAAGACACCCGATAAACCGATTTTGGCCAAATCACTGGGATCTCCCAACTCATCGATAAAAACTCAAGTATTAAGTATTAAGTATTAAGTATTAAGTATTAAGTATTAAGTATTAAGTATTAAGTATTAAGTATTAAGTATTAAGTATTAAGTATTAAGTATTAAGTATTAAGTATTAAGTATTAAGTATTAAGTATTAAGTATTAAGTATTAAGTATTAAGTATTAAGTATTAAGTATTAAGTATTAAGTATTAAGTATTAAGTATTAAGTATTAAGTATTAAGTATTAAGTATTAAGTATTAAGTATTAAGTATTAAGTATTAAGTATTAAGTATTAAGTATTAAGTATTAAGTATTAAGTATTAAGTATTAAGTATTAAGTATTAAGTATTAAGTATTAAGTATTAAGTATTAAGTATTAAGTATTAAGTATTAAGTATTAAGTATTAAGTATTAAGTATTAAGTATTAAGTATTAAGTATTAAGTATTAAGTATTAAGTATTAAGTATTAAGTATTAAGTATTAAGTATTAAGTATTAAGTATTAAGTATTAAGTATTAAGTATTAAGTATTAAGTATTAAGTATTAAGTATTAAGTATTAAGTATTAAGTATTAAGTATTAAGTATTAAGTATTAAGTATTAAGTATTAAGTATTAAGTATTAAGTATTAAGTATTAAGTATTAAGTATTAAGTATTAAGTATTAAGTATTAAGTATTAAGTATTAAGTATTAAGTATTAAGTATTAAGTATTAAGTATTAAGTATTAAGTATTAAGTATTAAGTATTAAGTATTAAGTATTAAGTATTAAGTATTAAGTATTAAGTATTAAGTATTAAGTATTAAGTATTAAGTATTAAGTATTTAAAGGTAACCCTCCAAGAACACGGTATTCGAAGTACACGGTTTCGAAGAACACGGATAGCTCTTTCCTGGAATTACATGGTTACAAATTTCACGATTCTTTGATTCTCTTTTATTTTATTTTTTGTATACCATACAAAATATTTTGTATTAAGTATTAAGTTTCACCCTGATCAGTCAATCCGTCTGGGTTATAGACAACCAACAATATTAAGTCTGGACGACACCACAAACGCACACACAGGCAGGCACAGAGATTTTTTTACAACTACTTTGTTTGTCTTCGGCAATATAGTGGGTGGCAAATTTGCAAAAATGTCGTAACCTAAATTTTCCATGATTTTACTATGAACAAAAGTAAAATAAATAAAACCGAAGAGAAAATTACGGAAATCTGTAAGACCAAAAGGAAACAAACATGAAAGCATGAGTTAAGCAAAATAACTCACTATCCACCGAAACTCATAATCATTAAAAATGGGATAGATTGACTGATCCTAATTACCATACACTGATAGATTTTCTTAAAAGAGGAGGTTATCACACCTGATAATCGTGAGACACCTGATATTGTGTTAAGACATTCCAATTATTCGGTCAAGTGAGCTATTCGAATATCGAATAGTAAAATTGAAAGTATTCCATTATTCGGATTATTCGACCAAACAAAAAAAAAGTTTTTTGGTAACAAAAAATAAAAAAATTCATTTTATTTCAAAACTAAACAAAAAATAAACATTAATTTAGTAATAATTGAAAGATTCAAAATTCGGAAAGACGGATTCTTTTTATTTCTCTCACGGCACCTGTAGTAGAAAAAAACTCATTCAGTGGCGGTTGGCGTTGGCCTAATCGTTCCTAAGCGCGTTCAATAACAGATTCAATATATTTAATCGTTTTTTAAAGGAATTTTCTTAGTTTACGAAACTATATTTCAAGTTCACTGTATATCGATCTCTTCTACCAAAATAACTGAATCTAAATCCCTCGATAAGCTCAAGATGTTAGTGTTTTTGCTGTAATTAAACGATGGTGGATGGATTGTTTCTATTATTGTTTGCGCTAAGGCAATTGCGGCAGATTTTGTGGAATATTTAAAATATTAATTTCAGCGTGGAATAGTTCCTGGTTCAAGTTAAATAATAAGTGTCATTTATATTTCATCCCTTCGTTCATTCATTCGTATCTTTAATTCTTAGAGACACGTTTTACTTATTTCTGATTCCATTTCAGAAAGTTTATTGCTGCTGAGTTCCATAACAGCAGCTTCTACCGGCATGAGAACATCTAGTATGTTTTGAAAGACCAATATTTCACTTTCAGAAACTGTTTCCATATTTAAATCGATTAAGGACTTGTTTACAATATCGGTTAACTTTAAAAATCGCCTAAGCATAATACTCAACGAATTCTAGCGTGTTTTTATGGCCAGCTTAAGCCTAATTGTTTCCCCACATTGTGGTGAAACGTTTCGTTGCAAAGTTCAGTGTGTTGCAGGAGATATCTTAAACATCGTGATAATAGTTCATACCTTTTTAATAATTTCATCAAAATTACCGTCTGCATTCATAAACAAAAACAGCTCACTTCATTTTCTTCGTCAAAATCTAAATAAACATAAGAAAATCCATCGCTTTCCATAGCTTCTTCGTCAGGTTCGTTATCTTATTATAATTGAGTTTAGCCGTTTCACATCGATTTCTGTCGTGATGTTTTTATAAAAACAACTAATTACAGCCAAACGTAATGCGTGATTATGGAAAAGCTGATTAATCGCATCTAAGTGATCTCCATATTTTTTGATGACGGAAGCTTCGTCATGGGTTGATGCAATTTTGTCACTTTTTATATTAATACCGAATTATGCGAACTCACTTTCTACTAAAAGTTAGATTTTCTCAGCATTCCCTTTTTCTTCGATTTCCGATAAACCCAATACCTCTTTAACATGGGCCGTAATGTTTAAATATCGCCTTAAATCGCAACCTGTCCACTCATCAACTGTGATTGCAAATTTTCGATTTCTATATTTTAAATTAAAAAGCGCGAATTTCGCAAACTTTTGGCTTCGAAGAATCTGTTGATAAGTTTTGACACCGTCGAAGGTCTTTTAAGCATTTTTTAATTATAGTTGTTTTTTGTTTTAATCCATGCCATCTGTTTTGGGGCCGAATCACTCACTACTCTTTCGCGGTTCATTTTTCCCATCCTTTACGCACTTTACACAGTTATGTTAAACGAAGACGTACGGCTATAGGACCGATTTTAAGTTATCATTTTCGCATTGCATAGCTCCATGCCTACATATAGTACTGGACATGGAAGATGGGTCGGCCCATTGGTTTTGTACACTGACAGGGGGTCGTAGTTGTGTTCCTTTTAATTCTCCTTTATCAAAATATACATAAGCGGACTCATATAGATATTCTGAGGTTAATCTATTTTACTATTTCCAATTTGTAAAAGCCTAACAAGAATAATGGACTATAAAATAACTATGCACATATCGGTATAAGATGGATTAAAATTAGAAAAATATTAAATTTTTGTATATAAAATAAGATTAACTCCGGAGAAATTGGCTTATAAAATTTACACTAATTAATTTCTCTTATATATTTATTCCTCGATGGTATAATGCACAAATTCTTACGTTCAAAGAGTACCGATTATTTGTTTTTAATCCACGAATGCGTTTTTAATTCTCGAATAGGTTTTTAATCTATTCTAATATCTATACAAAATATTCGAATATCGAATAGTGCAAAACAAGCCGAGTATATTCGAATATCGAATATTCTAATATTCGTTTGGAATGCCTAGCTTGCAAGGTAATCAAAAACCAATTACTTATCGCCTCACACATCTCTTCGAAAACAAACCACTACAACGGCTGAAATCACATGCTATATGCCGCATCATGCTGTTTTTAAACCGGAAAGCATCACAACAAAGTTAAGAGTGGTGTTTAATGTTTTTTCAAAAGCAGCTATTTGTCGGTCGTTCGAATCATTGGAGTGTGAATAAATACAACTGCTTCGAATTTGGACTTACACAAATTTATTTACACAACACAATAATTATACAACACAAAATTAACAATTAATTATTACAATTATAACACACTTTTTAATTATCACTTTAATAATCGCTTTAATAATCACTTTAATAATCTTTCTATTTAACCTTCACTGTATCACGTTTAAAATAAGACTCAGCATTCCACGTCAATGTACGCCTTTATATACCAAAATATTTGTTTCTAGAATAATCCTAAATGCGCATCAAGAATCGGGCAAATATATTAGTATATACAAATGACGCTTAAATGTTGACTCAAATCATAAATACAATTGAACAATTATTGAATAACTTATTTTATTCTATTCTAGGTGTCACCGTAACAATATTATGCATCTCGGCCTATCCAAATGTCGGCATTACAAATTATTTGCGGTTAGAACTTTACGACATCTGGCGCAGGATGAAAAGTTTGCCTTTTCATTTGAATACCGGATGGAGAAAACAGATACGAGGGTTGCCTTTTATATTTCGGGATTGGACAACCCTAGTGTTGCAATCTGGCAACTGACAGCTCTATCGTAAAGTTAGACATTTTTGAGATTATACGTACTCAAAACGTTTTGACATTCGAGCGCTATTTGTGTTGTTTACAGTACTCATTAACTCAACATCTCGGCGAAAAAATGGAATTAAATCGTGAACATTTTCGTGCGATTATTGTTTACAACTATCGACGTGGATTAAGGCAGCAAGAGTGCATGGATGAACTTAATTCAATTTTTGGCGATGAAGCTCCATCAAGGACCAGTGTTTATCGATGGTATGGTGAATTCAATCGAGGTCGTAGTTCACTCCAAGACAAATTTCGTGAAGGTCGGCCAGCATCAGTTGATGTTCCGGAAACCATTGATTCTGTGCGCGAACTGATATTGCAAGATCGTCATGTGAATGTGACCTATCGTGAGATTGAGACAACCTTAGGCATTAGTGGGACCAGCATAGATTCAATATTGCATAAACATTTGAATGTCAAAAAAATTTGTTCGCGTTGGATCCCACACAATTTGTCAATCGCTCAAAAAAAGGCTCGTGTCGATTGGTCGAAAGAAAAGCTCAAAAAATACGATCGCGGTGCTTCAAAACACGTCTATGACATAGTGACAGGTGATGAATCGTGGATTTACGCGTATGAGCCCGAAAGTAAACAGCAGTCGACTGTATGGGTGTTTCTAGATGAGCCGAATCCAACAAAAGTTGTTCGTACACGAAGCACTTGCAAGCAAATGATCGCCTGTTTTTTTCGGAAAAATGGACATGTCACAACCGTACCACTAAAACAACGCAGAACAGTCAATTCTGAGTGGTACACAACCATTTGTTTGCCAGTTGTCTTCCAAGAAATCAGGAAAACCAGCTGCCGAAGACGGATCACTCTTCACCACGACAATGCGAGCTCTCACACATCGGCTCAAACAACTAAATTTTTGAGCACTCAAAACATCGATTTGATGAGTCATCCGCCGTATAGTCCTGACTTGTCACCAAATGACTTCTTTTTATTCCCGTACGTAGAAAACAAACTGAGAGGTCAACGTTTTTCGACACCTGAAGAAGCGGTTGCTGCGCGTTCAGAATGCATGTTTTGGAGATACCTCAATCAGAGTGGAAAAAGTGCTTCGACAATCGGTTCAAACGCATGCAAAAGTGTATAGATCTTCATGGGGAATATTTTGAAAAACAATAAAGCGATTTTCGATGATTAATATTTGTTTTTGTTCTCTATTTATTTATTTATTTAATTATTTATTTCTATTTCTAATCCCGAAATATAAAAGGCAGCCCTCGTATTTATGTCGATGAAAGGATGCAAAACCATAAAAGAAGCTCTGCTCTTTTAAAATCAATTAACTTATCTACTACAAAAACGCGGTCTGAATTTTTGGGCCAGCAATCCAAAATAGCTACTAAACAATGTACTAAATAATGAATTTGAGACTGAGCACAGATATATATATACATATATAAAATAGAAGTTGAGGAAACCTTCAAACTCTCGGGCTTTATTGGAAGCCTTATACAAAATTTTTGGAATTAATCATAAACCCTCCTGCACACACGGGATCAGTGACAAAGCAAAATATATTTTTACCACAGCCAAGTTATTTGATTCGCTAGGATGGCTACCTCCAGTTACTTCTGGCTCTAAGGGCTCGAATACATTAAGAGTTTTCTCAACGAATTTATCTTGCTTAATGATTTGAAATTTTTTGGTGTGGCGTGTGAAAGTTTCACAAGTGAATCACTCGTCGAAGTTCATGGATTTAGTAATCCATGGAATCAGGCATTAAAAAGTAATCACTTACGTTGAACCACATCAACGGCACCACATTAAATCAATTGATAAACCACGTGATCTCGGGGAATAACAACAATGGAACTCATGAATCACAATATCTGGTAGACAGAGCACTGCCATGGTAGAAAGACATCAAAAATTATCATTCGATAGAGAGATACAAAGCCAAACAAGGCAATTTAACAACCGCTAAGGAACATCAAGAATAATTATTATTTATTATTAAATTCTAAATTTTAAGAAAATCGTAAAAACTGCGAACAACTTCATCAAAAAGTACAAAAACGAAAACATACATTGGTACGATTTACACGAGGCAAGGATCATTACAAGACAGACTCAACTTAAGTTGTGGCAAAGCAGAAATGACACAATTACTGAAGAATGGCTCAGTAGTCAAGTCAGGCAAATTACTATTACTGTAACATCACTTTTTTCGATACTATCGAAATTTACGTCTCTTTCATTACGAATAAAATTTAAAGTTTCTATTGCGATCTCAGCAAACTCGAATAGAATATTATGCCTCTTTTTCTATCATCTATATGTTTTATAAGTGACACTTTATCGAAAAACAAAATAGAGACAAGCAACAAAATTGTTCTAGTAGACTGCGATCGCAATAGAAAAAACTAGTTCAAAAGCGAAACAGTAAGCAAATTTGTTCTAGAAAAAAGAAACACAATTTTTGATAAGTATCGAAAAACATGTTGTTACAAAATCTCAACCCTGCTTAGATAAGGCGTTTTAAGTAAAAAACAAAGCAGAATAAAATTTCCACACAAGTCCTTGTTCTCATTAGAAGATCCCATCTGTGGTAATCTAATATGAAACAAAAATATTAAAACCTTTAGACATAGCCCGAGCGAATATAAACGCAAGTTGCCTAATCGTACAATTTCAATAAAATTTATGCGAATTCATTTATACCGAACCGGCTTGCATTGTCCCTGATATCAGTTTAGTAACGCCTAATCATACATATCCGACTTACGCTAGTACATATGTTAGCCATCTGACGGTTTCAAAATTAAGGTTCGGTTGTCGATGGTAAAATTTTGCAACTAGAATATAGTTTCAATTTTTGCCCACAACCCATAAAAAATATTGCAAATTTAATTTAATTTCCGAAACCATAACAATTCGTCATATTTGCACAAACAATTATACGTAACATTACTAATTGATCTTGCTCGCGTTCTATGAAATAACCTACTCTATAAAAAAATATCTACCATCAGAAGCAGAGTAAATTAAACACTTTCTAAAATACGCGCAGACCATGGCAAATTGTGCATACCGCAGCATCCATTTTTAAGCAGTGCAACTAATACCGCACACAAAAGAAGCGCAAATAAATAAATAAATAAAATTTACCATACTTAAAAGTAAACTTTATTTTCGGTAATTTAAAACTTTTTTTTTTTGTGTTCAGATTTTGTGTTGCAAAGTATAAAAAAAAAACAGAATCAAGTAAAGCTAATAAGCGCAGGTTCGGTAAATAAAAACCTTTAGATCATGTGTATATAATACATAATATACAATAAACATAAAAATTTACATAAATCTGACTGTTTGTTGTTGTTGTTGTTGTTGTTGTATTTCGGAAAATTCGTTACAACAAAATAGATAAAAGATTGACTAACAATTTTTTTTTAATAAAATTCGATCAACTACTTCTGTTTCTTGTGTTTTAATGTGTTTATGGATTATTTCATTAATTTATTTTCTTTTAGTACGTAAGATAAAAAAAAGATTAAAGTTTTCATCAATTCATGTGTACAGTGAGGGAAATTTCTAAATATTAAGCAGATCATGTATCAACACCGTAATTCTCATATAGGTCTTGTACGATGTCGTAGCATTCGGCAAGATTCCTTTTATTAAACACCGAGGGCACAGCTAGTAAAAATTGTTTTTATATCCAAAATGCTGAATTCAACCGTGCATGCATCTGGAAATCCCGGAACATCAAAATAGGCGAAATTAAAAAAAAAATCCTGGGAAAAAAAATACCAGAAATCAAAAATCCAGGATATCAAAATTCTGGATATTAAGCCGCTTAGCGGAATCCCATTTAGACCATTGCTGTAAGTATTTAGGTATTTAGAAATAATGTATTTATTCCGTTGAGGAAATGATTTGGGGTAAGCGGTGTTGCGGCGTTAACGGTCTTGAATTGAGACAACCTTCAATTTTGATAATAAACGTTGTTAGTCCTTCAAAATGTAATGCTTTCCGTTACTACATGAATGATTCCATTTGAAATGATGACCATGGAGTCCATGGTTTAAACAAACTCTTCGGGCGTACTACTCAACTACAACTTTTTATGCAAGTTCATTTGTAAACGATTCATGTTCTACCACCATCTTTAAAAATTGTTAAAATCATCCACCCACCGGTTTTGTATTGATATGTAATGCGAGTTCATTTGAAATCAATTCTTCAATTTTAATAGCCGATATATCGATACACGTGTTACGAGGTTCATGATCTGATATGAACAGTGGTCGATTTCATCAAAGTGACAAATTCATGATTCATATTATGTCAGCTTGATTTAAAATTGCGTTAACATGCTTCCAAACAATAAAGGAATCCAGTCGTGTATTTCGTTCACTCAGTGGTCGATAAATGGTTTCATTGAATTCGTGGGTATTTTAAGCCATGCCAACACGATTGTTGAATGCGACCATAGCGTTTTTTATCGATGTTTAATTTTGGTCATATTATTCTTTTAACGATAAAAGCAGCGCTGCGCACAATTCAAAACGATATAGAGGGAGTGTGAATTGTGATTTCAAACAGTGTGTGTACTTTCCGTTTTTCTCACCCAGTGGTGAAGTGCTAGTAAAATAAGTAGTGATCAGTATATTAATGTTAAATTGTGTGGCCTGTTGTATTAAACAGCGCCTACACCATGAATGAAGAGGCATCTAGGATAGGAAGACTACATGAGTAGACGTCTAGAGGAATACCAATCGGACAGCTACGAAAGTGTCAATAATATGTTAATGATCTCTTCATCAACTAAGAGATCCAGAAGATCACAGTCGGGAAACACATCTACAAATAAAAAACCGTAGCGGGACAAATCTGAACTACCTCTACGAAACAAATTCTCGGTAATATCCGAACCTGAAAACCAAGCAACGGCCAAAAAGGAACGCACAATAAAAAAGTGACAAACACAATAAAACCTAAAAGTGTTAAAGTGCCCATAATAATAGTACCTAGCTTGGACACCAAAAAATTAAGCGAAAATTACCAAAAATAATAAAAACTCGTCACAGTAAACCATAAAAACGTTTTTGAGTTTTTAAAAACCAATAAAGTGAAGGCTCACACATACACAACAGAAGAGGACAAAACCTTCAGGGTAGTCATGAGGTGCGTACCTTCACGTACGATGAAAGAAGAGAAGAACTTCAAATGCAAAACAGAAAAGGTGCCAAAATGAACTGCACGATGTAATGTTACCAATATCGTGTGAACCACTTAGAAAAACAACAGTAATACAATGTATGCAGTTTCAACGCTTTGGACATGTGGTCAAAATTTGCGCTTACAACTACCAATGCGTCAAATGTTAGCAAATTCACGAGCCAAGTGACTGCCAAAAAAACCACTCGAGATTCCGAACCATTCTATGTCAATTGCAAAAAGTATGTCTGTGTGTAACTTCCGCGGCTGCGCTATAAAAATTAAGCAAAAAATAGCTGAGCTCAGGAGAAAGAAGGAAGAAGAAAGGAATAGGATTCACAATCAAAAAGCTTTCGCTATCAAATCAGCAGAACGGGGAATAAATCCTAATATCAAACTTGCGAGTTTGTTTACCACCTCGGCAGGAGAAACCACCAAAACAAATGAGCCGCCTAGGAAACCAAAGGGAAAAGCAGCAGTTCCGGTGAATACTAACAATATTGTAAATTTGTTATGGATTAACTAACAATTTGTTATGAGTTGTGCAAACAAGTCGCTCACTATCGTTGTGCGGGCTTGAAAAAAGCATCGTACGAGTTCATATGTGGAAGTAAAAATGTGCAGTGGTTTTGTGATACGTGTTTTGACATGTTTAACACATTTATCGGTACAGCTACAGAATGTACTTTACGTACTGTGGAGCCGCGTTCACAACTATTTATTTCAAGATTACATCATGATGTTAATTTGGATAATGTGAAGCTGTACTTAAAGGACCATTTTAATATAAGTGATGTTAAAATTCATCGATTTAATCCAAAAGGTGTCAATGGGTTTATTCAAGATTATTCGTCTTTCAAATTATCAGTTTCCAATGTTCATATGGACAAGTTGTTAACTGCATCCTCGTGCACCCGATACTCTTGTGAAGAAATTTGTTTATAAGTCTAGAAGTCATCCTTTTTTAGTAAAACAGCGTCCATCACAAATTGTGATATAGAGATTCAATTTGATAAATCTCCTTTAAATGTTACTGATCATTCCATTCCTAATGATAAATCGCATTCTAATAATAATTGCTTATTTTTTGGTCATCTGAATGTACGAAGTTTGACGTTGCATTTAGATAAGATAATTATACTTTTGCATAAATTTAATTTTGATTTTCTAGCTGTATCGGAGACCTGGTTAAATAACAAAATTTCGACTAGTTCTCTTCAAATTAATAATTACAAATTTCTGAGGTCTGATCGTATTAATGCTCGTGGTGGTGGAGTAGGATTGTACTATCGATCTAATTTGAATGTTAAAGTGTTATCATGTGGTTTAAATGGTAAAGTCGAATTTATGACATTTGAATTGTTTGGTAAGTTTAGTAAATTTCGTATTGTTGTTTTTTATATCCCACCTCCCACTTCGAGAGGGGACATTACAAGTATTTATGATTTTTTTGCTAATTTATTACAAGAATATGAAAAAGTCTTCTGTTTGGGTGATTTGAACTTTAATATGCTAAATAATAATTTATTGACTGATTGTTTTAACATACTTAATTTGAATTTTTTGCCGTTTAGTGCTACGAGGTTAGAAAGCCTTTTAGACTTGATTGTTGTTTTTAAGCCTGACCGACATAATATTATCAGTTATGGTCAACATTCTGTTCCATCAATATCGGATCATGATTTAATGTTTACTTCTTATAAATGTTGTCGCACTAGAGATAAGTTGACTTATTCTATTGTGCCTAATTATAGGGAAATTAATCATGAATATTTTGTAAATTGTTTTTTCTCAATTGATTGATCTATTTTTTATTGTTGCTATTGTTGTAAATATGATTGTTGATTTATTTATTTCATATTTCTTATATTTAGATTCTATTTGTGTGCCCCGTAAAAGAACTATTAACAATTGTCCAACAGCTCCGTGGTTAAACCAAACTATATTGGATTCAATTCAATATAGAGATTTGATATATGATAATTATAAAAGGAGTGGATTAGATGCTGACTTTGCTTCCTATAAAAAGACTCTAAATAAAACTACTAAGTTTATCAAACAAGCTAAGTACAGTTTTTATTTTGGTAACATTTATAACTCTAAAATTACTTGGAATAATTTAAAGAAACTTGGTATTTCGTGTTCTGTTGCTAAAGTTGACATAAAGTTCACTGCTGAAGGTATTTTGAATGATATCTGTAAATTTCGCGAAGATTGAGTGGTTTTGCCACTGCCAGATATTGGATCTGTTGATCCTGATAATAATTATAAATTTGCGTTTGATTGTGTTGACGAGCTAATTGTCATGAGTGCTATCCATTCAATTAGATCTAATGCTATTGGATACGATAAAATTGATTTTAAAATAATAAAATTATTTATTGATCTGTTTCTTCCACAAGTGAGATATATAATTAATCAGTGTTTGTCAAAACCAGTTTTCCGAATTTGTGGAAAGTTGCTTCTATTGTTCCTATTCCAAAAAATGATATTGTTGCCAATCTTAAAGATGTTCGACCAATAAGTATATTACCTGCCCTTTCTAAGGTGTTAGAAAAAGTTATGCAAATCCAGATTCTGCAGCATTTTAAAGAATTTGATTTTCTTTGTAAATTTCAGTCTGGGTATAAGCATGGTCACAGTACTACAATGGCTTTGGTGCACATTGTTGATGATCTTTCATCAATTTTGGATGAGCAAGGTTCGCAAGCTTTATTGGTTTTATTGGGTTTCTCTAGGGCGTTTGATAGCGTTAATCATTTACTTCTACTTCAAAAGCTTTATTTATATTATAAATTTTCAAGCTCTGCAATTAATTTGTTGTACTCTTATTTGCATAGTAGGGAGCAGTTTGTAAGTAACTTGTAGAGTAACTTTGGGTGTACCACAAGGATCAATTCTGGGTCCGTTACTATTTTCTATTTTTATAAATGATCTTCCATGGCAAATTCATCATTGTTCTTTTCATCTTTATGCTGATGATTTACAACTGTATATCGGATGTAAAGCACAAGGGTTGAATGGGGATGCAATGAAATTGAACGAAGATCTTAGTGATATCTTATTACGGGCTAAATATAACTCAATTGCGCTTAATCCTAATAAAAGTAAAGCATTATTTTTATGTAAAAGTAATTTGAACATTATTAAGCCTACTCTTGTTTTGGGTGATGACACAATAAAAAGATTAATCAAGAAAATATGTCCAATTCAGTTGCGAGTATTTTTGATTAAAAGTTTAGTTGTACCTTTGTTTACGTACTGTGATGTGATTTATAGTGGATGTGACAGTTCCTCTTCCTCTGGATTGCCTCTATATCTTTATGAAAATTAAATTTTTTCAGGCTCTGCGCACTAGAAACATCAACTTGCCCGTTAACAAAAGTAACATAATATATAATAACTCGCTTTTGATAAATGCGTTTATTATTTGGAATGGTTTACCTTTTGAATTTCAAAATTTGAATTCTCTTAAAATGTTAAAAAATCTAGTATATTTAACTGTACAGAGAACTATTTAATTACTATTAATGTAATTGTAAATATTTTGTATATAGATGAGGATTGTAATTTTTTTTTTCTTTTGTGATTTTCTTTTTTATAGTATAAAAGCTCCGGCTTATGCTTGTAAATATATATTATCCTGTTTCCATGCAGAGTTGAAAGTGGCTTGAGTAGGAGTTAGCGTTCATAGAAACAGGGTAGAGTTGAGTTTTCGTTAAATTATTTTGAACTCGACGAAACTAGTGGAATTGAGTAGAGTTGAGATTCAATATGGCGGCAACGAAAATATTTCGGTACGATTGTGACACGAATATTTAAAGTGATAAAATTCAAAATGGCGGCGCGAATATTTTGGAGTGAAGAGCAATGTGAGTTATTATTAAATTTAATCGAGGAAAAAAATATTATAAAATTAATTGATGGCAGAAAATATCGCCGAAAAGAAATTTTTAAAATTGTGCTTGATGAATTTATAAGCAGGGGCATCAGTGATAAAAATGAAGCACAACTAGAAAATAAATGGAAAAATCTGAAAAAGGCATACATCGCAACGAAAAAAAAAATAATTGTAGTGGTGCTTCTACCGCTATTTGCGATTACTATGATGTATTGGATCGCCTTTTAGGATCACGGCCCAGCGTTGCAATACTATCAAGTGGAATTGATGCTGCTGAAATACAATCAGGTAAAATAAAATGCGTTCAATTTAATTAAATATATTTTTTTTAATTAAGCAATTTTCTATTTAATTTAATTTTAGAAAATGCCAACCCCGACAATACATTACCAATCGAAATGTCAGAAAGTTGTGATTCGGATTTTGAGCCGGCTCCAATGCGAAAAAATTGCAATAGAAAGCGACAATCCGACATCGAATCACAACTTAATAAGTTTAATGAAATTTTTTTTTAAAAATACAAAATCACAATGGAGCACGAGTTAAAAGTTGTCGCCGAGCAAGAGGCAACCCGAAATATTGAGTTTTTGGGAACCATGCGGCAGATTTTAAAACAAAATAATGAAATGTTTTTAAACGAAATTAAAAACTTATTCAAAACAGATGAAACATCTGCACCAGGTACATCTAACCAGTACTTGATGGCTGGGCCCAGCACGGGACTAAGTAACAATTCCAACCTGTCAGATCACAACAGATCAACGATCAGTAACATTAATTTTAAGAAAATCATGGTGCCAACCATTAATTGTAGTTCCACAAAGTCTGTAAAAATAGTTGTTCGAGATTTTGGCTATTAAAAATGAAGGCTTAGAACAAAATTAAAAACTAAAAAGTTTGTCGAAAACAATCCAGGCAGTGATGTGGTTGAATGAATGCATTGAGGCTCACATTATATAGAAAACCTAGCGAACGATTTGGTGACAACTGTTAGTTAAGCATACATCTAAAAAACACCAAGCAAAGGACTAGAAATTTGGATATCATTTGAACCACGCATGCCATTATAAATGAGCTTATATGCTCAAAATGTAGTGTGTAGTTCTCAAAATTTTTGTATATAAATAAATAAATAAATAAAATACAACCTCCAGTACGGTACAAAAACAAAACAATAGCGTAAGTGTGGATGACGATGAACTCGAGGAGGAACTAAGCGAATTTATTTCAATTTTAAAATAAGCAAAACAATTAAAATAAGTATATTTAAAATTTTATTATATTATTCTATGAAATACATATTAAATAAATTATGAATTATTTTTGAATTATATTTAATGTTTTGTTAATTTCTTCTGCTTGTTAACAGTGGATAATTATTCGCCATATATTGTTTAAGGTGGTTTCTTATTTCAGATGCAGATAGTTGTTCACGATTTATTACGCCATTAGATTGTGGGTGCAATCTGTTATTTTCTTCTACAGCTCTTAACCAACTTTCTTGAAATGGCAATTTTCTTTTTTCTGCAATATTATGCAGAACGCAGCAAGTAGCAATGATGGATGGGACAAAATTGATTTTAGCATCAATTTTCTTTTGGATTATTCTCCATCTTCCTTTCAGTCTACCGAAGGCATTTTCTACCACTATACGAGCCTTGTTGAGGTAAACATTAAATGATTCCTCCTCAACATCTTTTGGAGATACATACGCCTTCATCAACCAATTCTCAAGTGGGTATGCTGGGTCCCCAACAATAAACGACTTTATTTGTCTTCCATTTATTAATGTTGATGGCTGCGAATTTTACAATAATTATTAAGTTAATGCATATAATTTTTTTTTAGAAAATTATTACCTTTTCGTAATTATTTATATTCTTATACACAAATGAATCCTTTAACACTACTGCATCCTGGATGTTTCACAGTTATGTCCATAAATCTGCAAATAAAAATATTATTAATTATTTATATCGATAGCAAAGATATTTGACAATTTTTCATTACCTCTAATTTGCGTCCCCTGAAGTACAACAGAGGCCCATGTTTTCCTGTTGATATAATCTCTATATCCCACTAATGGAGCTGTTACTGGAATATAGCAACCATCAATTGCACCGAATACCATCGGAAGGTCGCTTCTTATTTAAATTCCTCACACATTGATTTATTTTCTTCCAGATTTGGCATTTTAATTTCCTTGGGCAATAGACTTTGATGACTGCTGCACAAAATTGTTTTAAGCATCTGTATACAGAAGCTTTATGCACTCCAAATTGGTTTGCTACCACCCTATATTCCGAACAGGACGCCAACTTATATAATGCAATTCCAACTTTTTTCTCGACATCAATCGGTTTTCTAACCCAATTATGGTTAAACTGCAATGCCGGTCTTAATTTGTCACATAAATACTGATACGTATTTTTGTCAACTCTAAAATTTTCCATCCATTCATCGTAGCTATCACTATTCACTACCGCTTTCCACCAGTTATCACACCTCTTCTTCATTCAAACTTTTGGGGATCTTCTAGAAGCTCTACAGATGTACATATGCCTCAAATATGCAGCTACACTTTTTGAGTGCATTTCCAACATCAGCCTCATTCGTCGACGATGTTTATTTAAACATTTTTGCCACTCAGTTTTCAATTTTTGTGCGTAGAACTCGCACATCAAAGATGAGATTTTCTCATTTTTTTTTTTGATGCGCTATACACAGGATTTTTAACTTATTATTCATTCTAATATTAACCATTTTTATTATAGCTAATATTAAATCACTATGCTGTATTATTAAACTATCTTAACTACACTAAACTGATATTTTAAACTTAGCTAGCTTATCCAAACTGTGTTATATTAGTTATGTGCCACTAAACTATAACTATTTATTCACTAGCACTATTCTAAACTATATTTCACTAATCTATTTAATTTTAAATATAATAAAAATTATTTTTTTTACAAACAAACAGAAACGCGATCGCAAGATAAAATTCTCCTCTACTAAGCAGCTGTCAAAATCTCAACTCAACCTTACTCTATTCATGTAAACGCGATATATGTAATAAATAAATAAAATAAATATAAATAAACTAAATAAGAATAACATACATTTTAGCAAATTTGTAAGGAACGAGAGCCATGAGTTCTTCGAGTGAGATTCAGGATCCTTAATTAGGAACGTAAACGAATTTTTACCACAATACAGAGAGCTACAGAGACGTGAAGACAGACAAACAACAACTTTTTACTCTCGTAAAATATTTTTAATTAAGACAATGTAAAATTTAGATTCTAAGACGCAAACTTATCAAGACCTTAAACACCTAGAACTTAACCATTTAAACCAGATCAGGGCAAATATTATGTAAGAATAGGGCTCGTAGTAAATAAGAAAATCAAAAATGTAAAAATCAAATCCTCAATGTAAAAACTAAGTCGTTAATAAGGAAATGAAAAAACAAAAAACAATTCCTAAACAGGTATGGTAATGTTTCTGGTAAGCGGTTCACGACTTTTATTGCAACATGACGGTAACTTCCCGTTATCTCCTGTGCATTTCGCATAGATCAGGTTAGAATTATGTTATGGTAAGAATCATGTTATGTTATTTTAACTTTTACTGTAACATGCTCTTGTACAATTGAAAAACAAATCTAGTACATTTTTTTGTCTTGTGTAACTTAAACTTATTTAATTTTAGAAAAAGTTACACGCATACCTAAAACAACTCGCGAGCAATATAATTTATACGTGTCATTTATGGAGAATCATCCAGAGTTGTGTGCGAAGAAAGATTCGGATGATTCAGTGCAAGAATTATGGACAGAATTGGTTAATTTATTAAATCCAGCCGTAGGGGCTACAACAAATTAAAAACAATGGAAAGGTTTAGTATACAATAGAATAGTAAAAATTAAAAATATTGATGTATATTTATCCCCAGAACCGGAACCTTCTTGTACGGTACCTAAGGCTCCACCGAAAATGTCCCAAAAAAGGAATCAGGATAATGGTACGAAATAATCATGCATGATTACTTTTAATTCTAACCTCAATTTTATAGAAGACTTCGAAAAGAAATTAGCTAACAACAAAAAATAGACGTAATGATGGAAGGGTTTTCTATAATCATACTAGCTATGCACGATATAGCGGAGAGTTTCAATGACGCCTCTGACGTCTTTATAAAAATGAGGGAAAAATAATAAACCATTTGGTGCGGTTTGTTAAAAATTGTGATATTATTTTTACAGTGAATTATTAATTTTATATGTATTTTTTATTTAATTTATGAACCATATATTTTATTTATGAAATAAAACAAAAATTATTGAAAATATTTGTTGATATACGTTTCCCGTAATCTGCAACTCAAATTATACCAAATTCCAGTTTGTTCCGTTTCATCCATGAAATCTATTATATTATTTTCAGGGTTTATTTCATTTCTGGGTACATAACTATCTTCTAAGACTTCACCTGTAACCATTTCATCGTCCAAACTCGGATCCAAACATAAATTATGTATAACACAAATACTGCATTTATAATTTTACATGCAACCATTGGGTGGTAATGTAATGTACGATGTCGTAGTAGACATCGGAACCTCGATTTCATGCGGCCAAAACATTTCTCGACAATGTTCCTTGCCCTTATAAATTTTTCGTTGTATCGAAATTGTCTGCTTCCATTTTTCGGATTATTCGGGCGCAACAAGCAACTACATTTATACTGTGTTATCTTTTCCTGATGCGATATAAATTCCCACGAAAAATTCGCTATCCTAAGGCGGTGCATTTATTGCAACGTGATATCCATCGATCGCTCCGGCACTTTATGACATCATTTAATAAATAAGTGCATATTAGACTTGTGATTTATTTTATACATCGCGGTGCGCTTAGCTGCGATACGGCTAGAATATGGCAACTTCAAGCTGCTACTTGACCCATTCGACCTATGGCCATAGAAATGTAGAGCACACAGTAATTTAATTCTGAAGGGGATAAAAATTCCACTGCTCGCTTATTAAGCCAAAACAATTTCTTGAATCGGAATTAGGGCAATCCATAAGGATTACTTTCATCTCGAAGCATCCGTAGATTGACACCGTGTTGAATTTAAAAAAATATAAAATTGTATCATCCTAAATAAATGAGAAATGTATTTACGTACCTGGCACGTCTTTCATTTCGTTCTCTGGTATACCGTAGAATATATGACATTTTATAATTTTGGCGACTTATTTTAATTATTTGCCTATTTTAAAAAATATGACTATCACAGAATTTGACGTATCGGATTTTGTTTTTGTCTATAACATTTCATAAAAGTACCTAATTTATTACTTTTATGTTATATCAAAATAACATAAAATAATAAAATTGAAATAGACCGGTATACTAAATAACAATTTTCATTTTATATAAAATAATAACATTATAAAATTTTGCCGCCGGAATAGGGGTCAATATGATGATAGTTTGGTTAGTTTTGCCTAAAGCATATATTTGGTTTTTATGTGATGAAAGTTTGGGATAAATTTTACCTTATGTAGCACAGATGGATTGATTGATCGGGATAAATTAGTTTTTTCCATAAATTGGGAAATCCTAGTGATTTTTGGCTGAAATCAGTGCACCGGTATTTGCAGCTTTCATAGGAGCTTTATCGTTTTTTGAATTATTTCGGAAAGGATGTTTTTGAGAAAACTTTTGTAAACTAAAAGATTCTAAATTCATTTTACAATCATATCGGCCGGAAACGGCGATTTTGAACGAAAAAATGTTTTTCTCCTAAAATTTGGCTTTAGTACAGCCCAGACGGATTAATTAGGTTGAAACTTTATACATAAGTTTTTTCCTTAAATTAGTATGTACTAGTAATGCTTGACCGAAATCAGTTGACGGGAAGGGGAAGCTTTCGTAGGAGGTTTTTCGTTTTTGTAAATATTTTGAAAAGTATGTAACATTTACGAAAAAACTGGAAATGACAAGTTTAATAACAAAAATGTATTTCACTAAAATTCGGCATCTCTACAATCCAGACGGATTGACAATTCGGATTCAATTTCCTTACTAACTATATGAAGTGGACATCTCTCTCTCTCTTACTAACTATATGTGGTGGCTTTTCCAAGTTTTTTGATGATGTTGAAAAGTTTAGAATCTACAAAAAATCGACAAAAAATTAGAATATTCAAATAAATTTAATGATTAAATTTTCAATCAACAACTCCAATTTTTTGTAGTTCTTTGTGTTTTTTATAGATTTATTTATTTATTTTTAGAAAACCTAATGATGTTAGTAGAACAATAAGGTTTTCAAAAATTAGCAAATCTCAAAGAACGACTTAATTTAGAAATTTTATTTATATAGCCCACGAGGCAGCTCGTAAAAATCCGAAAAATTAAGTTAAATAAAATAGTTAGTAAATTCAATTTGTTAAGGTTATTTTAACAATAGAAGGTAATATCTTTTTAGATGAATCTCTTTCTTATGAATTTAACTTTTACAACTGTTTATCAAACGTGGAGCCGTCTCAGATGATTAACTTAAAATAAATCTGAAAGAATTTACCGTACACAGCTTAACTTGTTGTAAAAGCCAAATGAATTTTCCAAATTCAACAGTCAACCCAAATTAACACACCCAATAGCCATGTCTACTCTTCTGACAATAATTTTTTAAAGTACCGTATCTAGCAATAGCGTATTGTTTTATAGAGGATCAATTAGTACGAGATTTTAGTTATTTTCAAAAAGACCTGCTTTGGAATTGTACTGTATGTACGTTTATGGAAATCTTTTATACTTATCCTTGTTTCAGCATACCCCAATTAATATTGTGATTTCGTTATTGGAGTATCTTGAAAAGAGGGTAAGTACAAAAGGTTTTCAGCACGAACGTACCGATATGCTATCAATTGCAAGTAGAATAACCTGTGTCACCTGGCCTGTAATGTACTTTATAGCACATAAAGATTAGTGGGGAAAAACCAGATTGGTCTGTATACTTTTATGACAACAGCAGCGTAATTACGTTAACGAAATAGATTTTATAGCACCAATAAAATTATTACAAGAAGACGACGAAACATCTGTTCTACATTTGAATAGCCTAATTAGTAATCCACAAGGTCAGACAATTACATCTAAAACCAAAATGAAAAAATTTTCCAACAAGCCAATTGTTGTAGTTGTGGTAAAAAAGGGGATCATTTTTTTAAGAATGTATTACCTTAATTGTTCATATACTTTACGTGGTTTATTAAAACCTCAATGTTTCATGATACAAAACAAGGATGAATATCCTCCTCATAATAGCAACGGTTTTGGAAGATTCGGTGGTGGACAATACGGATCAGATAAATGCACGAAACCCAATCAGGAGCTTATAAATCATTTGCAACATTCATATTCCATTATATTGCTATTGCTGTCATTAGAAGGTCGTAGAGGAGAGTGCACTTCCGAAGAACATTATATTTTGTTAACTAAGGTTGTTGAATATTTAAATAAGCTTAATTACAATTGACGTTGAGTAAACCAAATTTCTCTTAAAGAAAATTGATTATTTGGGTTACATTGCAGAACCTAACTTATTTTATCGTCTGCATAAATAGAACTTAACGAGTTATTAGCTTTAAAATGAGCAGATGTTATTGGCTTAAAGATCACCTGATATTTACATTGCTTCAGATAAGAGTCCACCCATAGCAAGAATTGAGGTGCGGAACCAAGAGCCCTAAGTTTAAACAAAATCATCTGTTGCGAAACCCTGTCAAATGCTTTGCTGAAGTTCGTGGTAATAACATCAATCTCATTTCCATCCTCCATAACGTTCAAATTACGAGATGTAAATTCGGTTAAATTGGTTGTCGTAGAGATCGTCCTCTGAGAGTCATGCTTATTGGCTGAAAACCATGTTTTACTTTGAAAGTAAAGAGAATCGTATACAACACTTTCAAATAACTTAGGAATACTGGATAGTTTTGCAATTTACCTATAATTGGAGCCATCTGATTTACATCCCTTTTTATGGATCGGAACTATAAAAAAGTGTTAATGTATAGATGGAAATATTCCATGCGAGCTTTGGAACACAGCTGTAAATGGTTGAGCTAAAAGATAGAAAATAAAAGGCAAACCATTGGGACCAGAGGAAAAATCATCTTTTAGCTTGATAATCCTCCTAACCACAGTATCATAATCAATTTGAATATGTAACTGAAGTAATATGCATCGAGCTCAATATCGTTGTTGGTGTATTGAAAAATTGACGTTATTAAAAAATTTTGCCAACAGGTTAGCAACGGTTTTGGGATGACTAGAGCAATGTTCACTGAACTTCATCATAGAAGGATATTGGTCTGATTTCTTATTGAAGTTTATGAATTGCCAAAACGCTTTGGGTTGGTGATTATTTCCGGCTACATAATCCGAGTTTCGTATTTAAAAATTGTTTCCAACTTTTATTTCTTTGATTACGCAAACACAATTCTCTGTTGCACCATAGAGGAACTGAAAATTTATTTCTTCGTACAGTACAAGGAACGGCTGTTGAAAACATTTAACGATCGAGGAAAAAAATTGAATGATATAAGTCAACCAAATTTGTTTTCGAAACTCGGCAATTGTTTGCGTCAGAAGAGAATACTAAATTAAGCTGCCTAAAACGTTACAGACCTGAAACAAGCCAGAACTTGAAAAGTTATCAGTAATCAAAGATTCTTTTTCAGATTATTAAAAATGAAATCGTTACCATCTACGAGTAGATGGTATGTGTCCGGAAGACAATTAGGGATTTTAACACAAATCAGATCAATATTATCGGTATTCGGGATCGATATTGAGCAGTCAAAGTTAATATGCACCGAAATAAGAACCCCTCTACCATTCAATATACAATCATAAACTGAACCATTTTTGCACATTGAAAACATTATAATCTAACCTAAAATGTTAATTTTTTTTGGAACACCAAATTTTGGTAACCTTTTCACAAAAATCTGCACTTTTTTCACCAACAACACGAATAATGTTGGTTTTAAGGTCATTGAGTCTTTGTGGTTTATTAGAGTATTGATTTAACATACCGCTAAAAAAACAAGTTCATTTGGTATATATCGAATGACCTTGGTGACCAATTCACATCGGAATTTTTGGAGATTACACGATCATTAAACTTTTCTCTTTTCTCAAACTAAATATCGTTCAAACCGAAATCACCTAATTCAGTGACAAAAAATCAGTAATCATGTGTCTGTAGCGTTCTCCGTTGACGATAACAGTAATGCCATTTTATTTTCAAAAAATATGGTCCAATTACACTTCCAGGCCATATACCACAGCAGCATGTAGAGGTTTTCACTCCAAATGAGACAATTGTGCTTAATTACAAAGCCATTTAGCCAGAAATGAGCTTCATCGCTGAAGATGATTTATCGATAAAATTATGGATCTGTTTCAAGTTGCTCTAAGGCCAATCTGCAAAGTTTCTACTCAATAAATGGTCATTTGGTTTAAGTTTATGAGTGAACTGAATTTTAAATTTCTTTATAGAGAATATTCCATGTGCTGTCATAAGAAAATTCACGTTCTTCATCCGTTCACAACAACGATATTTTCAGCAGTACATTTACGTTTCTGACGGGTTAAACTCCTAACATTACAAACACTACAATTTGGCTCCAATTTTTTAATTACACCATTAATAGTAAACTCTGTAGGTCAATTACGTTGACCATAAATTTCAACGTAATGCGCGAAACGTAGCCCGAATAGATTCATTATTTTTGAAATAAATTTAAACGATTTCTAAACGAGGTGCACAATTGTGTATTTCCTATGGTGATTTGCCAACCACTACTGACCGTCCATTATGTTGCCCAACATTATTTCAGTGGCATTATTGTAAAACACGTAGTTTCTCGATTTATTGAAACGGTTATTATCAGAATCAAATTGAACTGACCTTTTTCCATCGAATCCAAACTGGAAATCACATACTTTAACTTGTGTAAAAGCTCTTTGTTGATTGTCAAATACAAAAACTATAGTTAATGATAGAGAACTCGCAGATTCTAGTACACTGCTAATAGATTTGCAGTAAAGCCCCGAAACATGATCTATCGTATATGAATTGGAAAATGACATTATGTGTAAAATCTCCTTTATTGAATTCCGGAAATAATAACCGTTGGTTTCTTCAGAACAGTATAGATGAGAATTGTGAGCAACGTGTTAAAATAATCGCATTCTATTTTAAAAAAACAATCTATCAATTGTACTAACGCAAAGAGCCTACACTCGTCATTTTGGAGTCAAACAGCCACCATATAAACCAACTATGCTTCGTTTATTCTGCTGATTTCATATTCAAGGGTCTGTGCTGTGAGTGATTTACCACGTGCTGGGAAGCCACGATCAGAGAGGTCACAGGACAACATTCAGCATTACGCCGAAGCATTGAAGAGTTAAATGATAGATTTTTTTAAAAATGGTACTAGTAAACATAGCTACAGCAATCACTAGTGATACCACAAGCAGTCTTGTAGCTTTAATCCTGGATAGTATTGGAGGGAGGTTTTTTTGATAACTTCAAAGCTTTATTCGGAGAAATTGGTACAATGTTACGGGTGCGCCATCATTTATGTTGATATATAAACACTGGACTAGTTTGTGAATACAAGATCAATTGGTGGTGGCTGCATTTTAAAGCCAAATGTGCTCATTTTGCTGAATTTTCCATTATGTTTTTGAGCATTTCGGGCGGTATAGCGATGATTTCGGCACGAATATTTGCCTTTAGCTCAACAATGGTCTGAGTCTTGCTGGCATACATTTTGTTTTCAAATAACCCCACAAAAAGAAGTCTGGGGGGGTCGAATCTGGAAATATGGGTGGCTAGTCAATGTCGTCTATTTTTGACATCAGATGTTCAGAAAATTTTCGTTGCAGAAACTGGGGCGGAATCATGAAATACGACCGAAAAAATTTAAACGGATTTAATAATGTTTTCAAATTTATCAGATTAAAAGTATTCAAATTTACTATGATGGATGCAGACTGGTGTATAATGCAACTTATATAATGTTTTAAGAGCAATGGTTAATTTCCTACTAGATTTTCGAGATTAATTTTTCTCGCCCCAGGTTCGTCGCCGTTTCATTTTATGGGATGGCATTGAAATCTTTTGTATTTCAAAATTGTAAAAATTCCGGAAATATAATTATTTTGATGTATGCAGTGAAAAATGGTCAAAGTTGGCGTAGATATTTTGTATGAAAACTCAAATAAATGAAAGTTTAACATAAAGAGTTAATTCGACAACTATTTCATAATCGAGCAGTTTTAAACGGAAATGTTGTACCGGTAAAAAATGAATTTCGAAAATCTTATAGGAGATTAGCCATTGCTCTTCAAATATTATAGAAGTTGCATTTATACATCAGTGTGCATCCATCATGGTAAATTTGAATACTTTTAATCTAATAAGTTCGAAATTATTTTTAAATCCGTTTAAATTTTCCGGTAGTATTTCATGATTCCGCCCCAGTTTCTGCAACGAATGATTCCGCCTCTAAATTGTTTGATTTGCAGTGTGGCATGTCGCACCGTCTTGTTGAAACTAGTAACCGTCAAAACCTTTTTCACACATTTGTGGACAGACATAATGAGCCAACATGCACTGGTATCGATTTCCATTGCCTGTTCGTTTTCTCTGAAAAAATATGACCCATGGTTTTGACGTAAACGCCGGCTCAAACAGTCACTTGTTTTTGTCATGCAATTGTGTTTCATGGATCTCGTGTGGATTCTCCGTTCCCCAAATGCAGTAATTTTGCTTATTAACGCCGCGAGAGTGTTTGAAATGGGCCTCGTCGGTCACCAAAATGTATTTCCAAAAATCAGTTTCTGTCTGCCGGCAATATATTTTGTGTTAATTTTACTTTATGTTTGAAACAAATGCAAATCATCCTTCAAAAAGCGCCGCAAAGTCGTTCCACTGGCGCCAAAATGTTGAGCGACGATATAACATTTTGGGTGGTGGGCAACGCTCTCTCTGACCACTCAATCAGTTCATTGGAACGTCTTGATCGTTGATGAACGGCATTTTGACGATCTCTCACAATCTCTCGCATGTTGACGATCTCACATGATCTCTCTCTAAATTCCACACCAACGATGAATAGTGTTGTCATACGGTGCTTGTTGACCACGATATTTCCGTCGATATACACGTTGAGTTTATTTCGTCGCGTTGTGTGGGTATGAAACGATTCATGGAATATGGCGGATGGGGTAAGACATGCAGGCTTAATTGCATCAATTATTGTTGATAACGCTTTCAGTGATGGTCTCGATGGTCTCTTTATGCTGAAGTGGCTCATAGTAGATGACTCTGAACTGATCCCACGAGATACCCAGCATAAGCTTCTTGCCATGGACATTCGGTTTGACGGATGAACAAACGTTTATCGTTGATGCATGAACGGGCTTACCCCAATTTGTCCCCACTTTTCTGCGCTTTGGGCGGTCGCACGTGGAAAATGGCGTTCGACGTCTCTTGGCTTGAATTCATACGGAACCCAATTTCCTTGTTTTTGCACCATAACCATGGTCTGGAGACGATTTTGAATCGATTGTTGAGTTACTCCCAGAGATTCAGCGAGCTCTTCTTGAGTTTGGTATGATTCATGGCCCAATAACGGCTACAACTCAGCGTGTTCAAACTTTACAGGTCTTTCCTCGCGTTCTTTGTCACGGGTATCAAAACCGCGATTTTTAAATTGGCGGAACCAGTATTCACAAGTATTTATTGATGGAGCATGTTCCTCATATGCTTCATGCAGGAATCGATATCCATCAGCTGCAATTTTATTCAAATTAAAACAAAAAAGGAGCCCTTCCCTAAAATTGTGTTTGGTTGGCAAACGGTTGACATGGTTAGAGCACAAACAATATGTTGTTTCCACTTGAGCCAAATGCCACATACTGCGATGTTAAGAAGGAAACGAAGACACTTTAACATGAGTATAGTTACAATTTTTCTGGCCCAAAAAAAATACTGATTTATTTGGAAGTAACCTTAAGCATTGTATTCGAATGATCGATCTGAGAAAGTTTTTCTATTGGATTAGGTGTGTATCGGTGACTGGAAAAACGCCTCTTTGGAATCAGAGTGGAGTTCATGGTGTTTTGAACTTTTCCTGTGATATTCATTTTATACGATTCGTAATCATATTTCAATACAAAGCTTGGTTTCGTTGCCATAGATCGTCGTCTGCGCAATCTTTTTCAGTAGGTAGTTTGCAGAACTGTTCATCATGTACGGAATTGTGTATGAGGCTAATAAAAAGTCACTTTGTAGGTTGCGCCACTCAAATGGAGTACTTATCAGTTAATTCGACCTCATTAGCAGTTGTGTTAACCTAAGCGACAGCTATGGTTGATTGTGATGTTCCAGTTATATTGTTATTTCGTGCTGGCTTTTGATCATCTATTATTTGGCACTATTGGATGGATGGCTGACAGTGATGTTATTGATGATATGGTATAGTTTATATTCTCTAAACTTGGTGTTTCGGTCTGGGTGGGGTCTTCGGACATGGATCTTGTGCCCCGACGTCCTTCTGGTTGAACAGAAAAATGGGACATGAAGCATTGTTGCTAATGTCTCTTCTAATTAATTCATCCATTTTCACATTTACTACAGAACCACTGCAAAGCAGGCACATCGACACCTCAGCAAAAGCCCAGTTATCTTTCTCGTCTTAAGTCAGGTTTTTCTGTCCCAGTTAAGGAAGGAACATGTAAACGGTAAATACAAGATATTGGAATGATCCTACACATCTTTATAAATTTTTTGTCCACCACCCACACCCATCCGAATTGGAATTGCTGTCACTGTACCACCACCGGAGAATGCATGCAATATAAAATTCCATTCCATTCTGTACAAAACTATTTTTTTATATACTAATTTTACATTTTATTTTATGTATATCCAATATAATTTTGTGTTATTTTATTCCACCAACAGAAGCGAATGAATTTAATCGAAACGAAATTAAATTGCATTTTGAAAAATAAAAAATAAAATAAAAATTGAGAGAAGAAAAGTAAAAAAAGAATAAACCGGAAAAATCGGAAGCAAAATTATATTTTAATTTATATAAATTTCAAGGTTTTCGATTTTATTTTTCATCTCTGCATACATTTTGCAATGTACGAGTATACAAGTACAGCTTGTGCTCCCACCCAACTGCTCTCGCCGTCGAGATAGTGTTACATGGTTGTAGGTAGCATGCACAGATGGGAGGAGAACACATCGGATTTTTTTATAGTTCTATTCATGCTATTCGGATTCTATTATCTATGGTTATTATGGTGTTATTAGTTGAAGATGAATAGTTTCGACAAAAACAGAATTAAACGAAAAAAAAAGTTAATTAGAATTGAAATTATATAGATATTGTGCTGTACGAGTAGCAACTATCAACGATTTGTTGTAATATAATTTAAATTTTTGTGATTTTATCCTGGGGCGATTTACAAAAATTGTTCGATTTATATTTCGATTCTGTCGACTTCATAAAATAATTAACCCGTTCTTGGTATAAGTAGAGCAAGTATATGCGTCTGTGACGCGTCTATGTACGTCGTAATTTAAGACAAGTGCCTAATTATAAATCTGTAAGTACCGGAGACACCCAGGTTTGAATAAACTAATTACCCCTACAAAATATTTAAATAATTTACACCCTTAAAAATAGGGGTTGAAACTTGCTTAAATTTTTTTATGACCAGACGCGTTAAAGTTAAAACCCAACTATTGTCCAGGTACTAAAAAATGTGAGTCACACTTATCAACTGCGTCGTTATAAATAGATATAATGAGGCACCTGGCAAAAATTTTATTTAGTCCGATTCTCACAGTGAAATTAGTTTAACGTAAAATTTTAACAAAAAAAAGAAAAAATGTCACCAAAAAATATTAAAAATCATCCAAGTGAAAAAAGTTACAGTGAAATAAATTTAATCGAAATTCCAGTAAGTGCACTTCGATTGGAGACCCGAAAAATTTTATCAAATTTATTACATCGACAAAATATGGGGTTCGGTGCTGCCAATGAAAATGTTCGTGATTATCGACAGTTGCTATTGAAAATCGGAATTGTTCATTTTGACGGTGATTTAACACAAATGAATGGAATCGAGAATATACTTCGGATATGGGAACGGCAGCCGATCAGAGAAGCAAATTTATGGAAATTTCAAAATATACTTGGATTAATTGGGCGATGGGATGTCGTTGGTAAAACAAACGATTTATTTTATGAAGACGCGCTGATTTATTTAACACAGCAAGCAGATCGTGTATTGGATTATAACACAGCCGAACGCTGCGAAAATATATATTCGATTCCGGATGAGAATGTTAAATATGATGCTATGGTGTTATGTGCGCAAATGGACCGCGAATTTTCATTAAATTTAGTACAAAGATTAGGTTGTCTAAATTTTAAACTATTTCTACAAGATGATGCCTCTACAATAAACCACCGTGCCATACTAAAAAGATGTGATCGATTAATAATAATTGTTTCGCCTGCATTTTTAGGAAGTCGTGCATACAAAGTGTTTCAAAAGTATTCTCTATCACTGCGCTACGGAGAGGATAAAAATAAAATAATTCCATATTTATACCAGAGTTGTCAATTGCCGGACATCCTGAGGTTTTATTTTGTGCTCAGCTTTATTGAATCCAGCTACGCAAACAACAAAGATCCGTTAAAAGAATGTTTAGCCAATTTGAGTGCGATTGAAAAAGGTCCCACTAAAACGCCAGCTAAGAGTAAGAAATTTTTTATTACAAGATTTTCGATGCCGCGCGTATCGAAATGGACAAAATGGATGAAACGGATTAAGAAACATAAAAATACATGCGTAAATATAAATGAGCATTTTGAACAACCAAAAACGAAGAATTTGAATAATATGATTTATAATGTGGGTAAATTAATGATGGAGAAAATGGTGTTGTAAATAAAATAAATGTAAAAAAACTGTCAAATGTATTTCTTTTAAGTATCGCGATTTGAGGACTTTTTTATTATTCTCTTTGTTGTTATTTTCAAAATAGGACTTGATAAACTGCACGTAATCTATGCGTTTTCATGAGATGTTAAAGTGGTTTCAATTTTCGATTCTTTCTCCCTTTACCTATAAAACCGGGTTTGCACCGTAATAAAACCAGTTTTATAGGTAAAGGGCAATAAACGAAAATTAAGGTTAGCAAAAATTTAGCAGCGGAAAATAAGAGAGTACGCTACTCGCCGCAAGTGGCAGCTCTATCACAAAAGAGAATTTATTTAGTTATTTTATTATCAACGGAAATTTTTTATGAATTTTGGCTCTTTTTTTTCAAAAAATAAAACGTCCTAACGGAATAAAATATGAAATGTGGCCACTAAAGTTAGAAATTTTAACGAAAATGAAATTTAGATAATAGTATTGGTTAAGGATTTGAATGTGAGTTTTGGACAAAATTGGTAATCACAGCTCTGCGTTGCTAACTGAACTTTAGGTCAGATGAAATGTGATTACGTATAGAAAAAAAAAATATGCTATCTTCACAGACACTGTATGACCAAAGAATAGAGTTGTATAAAGAGTACCGAAACAAAATAAAAAATGTCATCAAAAAATGCTTGGGTTATGCAATTCAAATGGGTTATACACTCACAAAAGTTTATTTATTTTATATAATTGTATTTACGGGTTATGCACTTACACAGCTCTGCAACTTTGCGTATATTTTTCTACTTTTAATATGCTTTTTTTGTATAGCCGAATAAACATCGCACGCACTCGTACACGAGTTTTTTAATTTATATTTTGCTTTACATATTTTATATATGTATGTGTAGTTTTTTTTTGGTTTTCGATTCCACGGTTCCACCAATGCCTTCGAAACTACTGGCCGCTTACACCAACTGATGACGACACGCTAAGTCGACGGTTCAACTAGATGGCAGATAAATTATAAAAAGGAAAATTACATCACAAAATATATTTAGTTGCAATTATTACATCGAAGTAGAAGGTTATTCATTTTTTATTTCCGTTTTCCAGTTTTTTCTAGTTTTTGGCTCCGCCTTGTTCTCATAAAACCAAAATAAATTTCGTCATACAAAATTACAAAACAATAAAAATATCATTTCTCTCTCCAGTTGTTTTTTGTAATTTTGTTAATTTGTTAAATTTGTTTAGTTTCGAACAAACTGTTGAAGCCGAAGGATATTCGTTTTTTAATTTTTCTAGTAATGCATGTATATTTTTAGTTTAGATTTTGGCATTTTTTTGTCATTTTTATCCAACATAAGTCGATTTGTAATATCATCTAATTCAAAATTGTTGTAATTGGTACGTAGATTCAATAAAAATAGGAAAAGAAGTACGGATATCATGTAAAATACAGAAAAAATGCATCGTACCGTACGGCTTCGACTAATTATGTGACACTAAATGAAAATAACAATAAAATATAAAAATGAAATGACAAAATAGAAACAAAATGATCACATAATATTCTCTGCTCTCACGGTTTTATTTATATTTTTGTAGTGGAATACACTAGAACTTTGTATTACGTTATCTAAATAGGCGCATTTCTTTAAATTCTCATTAACTTCTTGAATGTGGATCGAAAAAATTCAATTTATGAATTAAGAAAATCAATTACACTAAAATTGTTCATAATTTGTTAATTTATTGTATAATAATTCCGATTTTTATTTATTAAGTTTGTGAAATTTATTTCAGTCGTAATAAGGAGGCAAAGTGTATTATTTTTACTTAATTATGCTGACATCTGGTTGTCGACTTACGTTGTCGTCATCAGCAAAAAATGAATGTTGTCACAGGCCAGTACTATAGAAGGCACAGGTTCCACACTTTAATTCTTTCAGCGTGATTCTTTCTTCGTTTCTTTCCCCTTCATCAATAAACTAATTTTTTTGGCGGGGAAATTGTTGATTCTTTTTTCGTCAATATTTTATTTTGATTCACTGATTTCTTCGCACTATTACGTAGATAAATATTTCTTCACACTGTTACGTAGATCGATAAACATCTTGTTTATTTGTCTTTTGTAAGCCATTTTCGCAGCAAATAAAAAATATTTTTTACTATTCGAATAAATCAAAAAATATAATTTTACGCACATACATAAAAAAGAAAGGCTATAGTAAAAAAAGGGTGTACCAAAAAAATCGTTCGGATTGTTTTGTTTGCTTATAATAAAAATAGAAATAAAAATGATTAATTTAAAATATAATTTATATTTAATTTAATATATAATTTAAAATTAAATATATTAATTAAATATTACAGTTTTAAATTAATTATTTTTATTTTTAATGTGTATAAGCAAACAAAACAATCCGAATTTTTTGGTACCCCCTACAAATGCGCAAGAAATCAAATGTGGACGTCGATTGATTTTTTGAAATCAGAGAATCACGCTGAAAGAATTAAAGTGTGGCGAGACCCATTGATTCATTTTTCGTATTGTATAAAGACAGCTTGTGTAACAAACAAAAATTTCAAGGTTGTTATCCTGTTATGAATACACGCATATTATATAGATACATATTTTTGTTCTCAAGATATAAATTGGTTAGCTCGATTATTATATGTACGTATGTAACTAAATATATTTCATGTACATAGTTTAAAAAAATAGCTCTTGAATTGGGAAACGATTATACATTAGGTACAAATATAATTATAAATATTCGATCAACATAGATTAAAATAAGTAACGATAATTTTAAATGACAAAATTTCAATTTGATTAGATTTTTGGAATGAAAAGAGAATTTTTGGATTATGAAATGATTTTTATGGAACGATATTGCCAACATATGTTTATAACCATGAATGTTTTAACAAATTTCTCATTTATGAATAATTGGCTGCATATTTTTTAATTATATTAATCAGCTGTAATGTAAAATATCACATATTAGCATCCAAAATAATAAATTTTCAATTATTAATCAATTTAATAAAAGGACAATATTTTTTTCGTGTTGCCGTTTCTAGAAATGGTAAAATTGCAAAATTGTGATGTAAACGCTCGATTTAACGGACTAATTGGGGTGTCTGTTAAATCTGAATGTCCGTTAAATCCGAATGGAAAGTTTTTAAATTTAATCGACTATAGATTTTGCACTTGTTCTGGGATATGGTCGCCCAGGACAGAACTCATTTATCTCTTAACCGATTATGAAGGGATTTTGTTTGTTGCATGGCAATGAGATTCATAAACAGTTTCTAGAAGAAGTTCTAGAATATGGCCATTTGGGAAGGAAATCAGGCTGTTCTTAGCTGAAGAATCCCATTTCAATCCAACACACCCATAGTGTTGGATTGAAATGGGATTCTTAAATTATTATTGATTGAATTTCTGGAATTTGACCACCTGGGGCGGAATTAGGTCATGGGATTCTTAAATGATTTTTGGACAAAGTTTTGAAATATGGCCACCTGGGACGGAACTGGTTTAATTCTTAACCGATTATAATGAGATTGGGTTTGTTGAAATGAGATTATTTAATGAAGTTTGGAAGAAGTTATGGAATATGGCCACCTAGGACAGGACTTGTTGGATTTGTTTAAGAAATTCTCTCGACAAACAATTTCAATTTTGAGACCGCAAAATAACCAAGCTGTTACCGAGGACCGAGTTAGTAATGAACCCGATCAGTTACCACAAAATTACTTAATCTTGGTACACAATAGGTTGGAACAGTTACCAATATTCTTCCATCTGGTTATTAGCGGTATTTGTAACCCTATTGTTACCAATATTTAATGCTATAGATTAACCTAAAAAAATAAGTGATGATAACCTTTTATTATAAGTAATACTATAGTTGTGTTTCTCGGTTACATTATTAGATTTGTAAAGCTAGAAACAGAACAAGCGACGACGGCGAGCGTCGACGAATAAATAAAAAATATCGCCGCGATATCGCTGTAGCTAACAGAACAAAAGCATCAGCGTATGGCGATAAAAAAACAACCAAACGGCATAACCTTTTGTGTTTTTGACACATGACGTTGTGGCATTAGGCTACTAAATTGAAAAAAAAAATGGTTAATAATATGACGGTTAATTAATGCCAACTTATACATAAATAAAAAACAGTTGGCAACATTGTTTCGTCGGCAACAAAAATAGAAATAGACTCTACCCAGCAGGAAAGTCATTAGAGACACACTAATGATTCGTCAAAGACACTCACGCATGACACGTATATAGAATTTGATCAAAAAGCGGGACTCGATTTCATGCATGACAGTCTTAAATGAATTGTAGGTGACACGTCTAAAGCGAATCATATGTGAAATGTCTAAAGCGAATAATGTGTGGCATGTCTAAAACGATTACTAAATGACTCTTCATTTCCGACTATAATAAGACGGTAAATAAGCGAATCACATGTGACATGTCCGAAATGATTATGTTACGTGCCGTCTCACATGTTTATTGGCAGTTTTTTTTTTTTTTAATAGTGCAATAAAACAGTACTTATATAATTTATTTTAAACATCTCAATATCTGTATTTCATATTCACAAACATATCACAAATACAGTAGGTAGCTACTAGGTACATTAAATTATCACAAATTCTTAATATTTATATTTTTTTTTTTATAATTATACATATTTTAGTGGTAAGTATAAAATTATTTTAATAATTCAGTCTTCAAAGTTTCGAGATTATTTAAATATTATTATCACAAAATTTTAAAATTAATAAAAAAAAAAAAAAAAAATATTTGTTTTATATATTATTATTATTATTTTTTTTTAATTTAATGAAAACTATAAATAATAATTGTTCTCAATATATTCATATATTCTTAAATATTAATTCAAAAATAATAATAAATAAAATAATTACCAAATTTAAATATTATTTAATAGGTTATGTAGGGGAATTCAGTTGTTAATAAAATAAAAATTCAACTATCTATAAAATAAAATTCATTGAAACTTTTAATTAACTATAAAAGATAAATTGAGGAAAATACTTAATTAATGTAAAATTTAAATTTCAAAAATATTCAAATTTACGATAAATAAAAAATTCTTATTTATATAGATTTTCCCGACTTGTTCTTTTTAATTTTCTTTGGTGCGATCGCCGGATAACGACTTTAATTTTAGCCTCATAAACGGCCAATGATTCCTCTCCAATTGCATCTATAATGATAAAAATAAAAGAAAAACAATTATATTAACGCACATATATATATATATATATATATATATATATATATATATATATATATATATATATATATATATATATATATATATATATAATATTTAAAATCTGGTTATATAGCCTATGTTTTATGTTTTAAAAGATAAAACGCAGGCTATAGGCTATATAGCCAGATTTTAAATACACAATATATATATATATATATATATATATATATATATATATATATATATATATATATATATATATATATATATATATATATAAAGGGTGTTTCAACAGGTGCGCTTCAACTTTTTTCCGATAGGGACGGCGAACGACGCCATATTTTTTATTAATCTTTTGTCATTTGGAAACTTCATTAGTATACATTTCATCATGGAACGCTACACACGTGAACAGCGATTGCAAATCGTGCAAATTTTTTATCAAAGTAATCGTTCTGTTGCTGCTACTTCAAGAGCATTACGGCCATTTTACGGTCCATTTAACAAGCCAGCCCGTTCGACAATCGACCGTATAGTGGCAAAATTTGAGTCTACGTTTTCGCTACATAATGTTCCGGTGCCCTCGAGAGCAGGAAGTGCTCGAAGTGTTGAAAACATCGCAGCCGCCAGGGCTTCAGTTCAAGAAGACGCGAATGTGTCGCTCACACGACGTTCCCAACAATTGGGCCTTTCTGTGACATCATTGTGGCGAATTTTACGTAAAGATCTTGGCCTACATCCGTATAAGATCAAGCTGACACAACAACTAAAGCCGTTTGACCATTTGAAGCGACGCCGATTCGTGAATTGGGCTCAAGAGCAAATCGAAAATAATGCAGATTTTCACCGAAAAATCATCTTCAGCGATGAGGCTCACTTTTGGCTAAATGGATTTGTCAACAAGCAAAATATGCGTTACTGGGCAGGAAGCAATCCACACGTGATTCATGAGACACCGTTGCATCCCGAAAAAGTCACTGTTTGGTGCGGATTACATGCCGGCGGCGTCATTGGGCCATATTTTTTCATCGACGATAACGATCGCCACGTTACTGTTAATGGAAATCGATACCGCGATATGATAAACGATTTTTTTGGCCGCAATTGAATAAAATGGACTTGGACGACATGTGGTTTCAACAGAACGGGCCACATGCCACACAGCACACGATACAATCGCGTTATTGAAGACTAAGTTCGATGAGCGTGTTATTTCTCGAAATGGGCCCGTCCAGTGGCCGCCGCGCTCGTGTGATTTGACACCTGTAGATTATTTTCTGTGGGGTTATGTGAAGTCATTGGTCTATGCCAATAAGCCGGCGACGTTGCAAGAGCTCAGAGCCAATATAGATCGTGAAATTGCTGGAATTTCGGCCGATTTATGCGAAAGAGTGGTCAAAAATTGGGTTCAAAGATTGGACTTCGTAAAACGTGCACGCGGTGGTCAAGCAAAAGAAATCGAGTTTCATACTTAAATGTATATGTTCAAATTCGTTAATAAAAAAAAAGTTAGTTCAAAAGTCGAACAGTTTGTGTTTTATTAAAAAAAAAAGTTGAAGTGCTCTTATTGAAAAACCCTTTATATAATTATATTTCAATTTCGTTTCTATTGTTTTTTCTGTTTAATTAAATGCTATTTCGGTAATTATTTTTAGTGAAACGTTAGATACAGAAGGATGAGAAATTGCTTATGTAGCATAATTTGAAGATCAAGTAAAATATTTTAAAATTTGCATTGTTAAATTACGGAACTGAAACTAGTTATTTACTGAATTTTTACTTATGACTGAAAATATGGGAAAATAAATATTAACATCTGTATGCATATTAACATCATATTTTTCTGTGCCTCAATTCTTACCAAATAATACTTCGGAAAAAATTATTATTATTATTATTATTCTCTTTATTTAGAAAAACAGGTTACATACATTAATACAAATCATAAACTATTTCTAATAAAGTTAGAGCTCCTAATAGGTTTTTAGAACCTGTGGGGGAGCAAGAAAGAAAAAAATCATGAAATTTAGGTTGCCAAAAGTGTACAAATAAAAATAATAAATTAAAAACTATCATAAAAGAATAAATAAATAATACATACAATAAAATTAAAATTCCAGCTCATATTTAGTGAATACAATACAAAAAAGAAAAATTAGAAGTAGGTTTCAATGTTGTCTATATTAATCAGCCAATGTCGAATCATTTTATCAAAATAGTGTTTGCGGCCAATCGGAATGAATTTCAACTCTATTGGTAATTTGTGAAACCAATACAATCCCATATAAAAGTAAGACCTTCTGAACCTTTCATTATTACAACGTAAACCGGCAAAGTTGTTCGGATTCCTTAAAGTATACGTGTGATGAATACGACTATGGAAACTGGAACTCCGAACAAAAGACATCTTTAATACCTTATAAACATAGAGATATCTTAAAGGTAATAATTTCAAATCTCGAAATAAGGGAATTGTTGGAGTTGTTAAAGGCCGACAATAAATCAATTTAATAATCCGTTTTTGTGAAATGTATAGGTCCTCTATATTGGAAAAATAAATCCCACCCCAGCTTGATATACCATACATAATAATAGATTCAACTAGTGCATGATATAGAACTCGCAGTGTTGACGGTGGGCATAATTGCTTCAGATGGTAGAATTTATAAGCCGCAGTAATAACATTTTTTCTGACAATGGTGAGATGAGAATTCCATTTCAACTGCGAATCGATGGTAACTCCTAAGTACTTAAACTCATTTACGAGGGAAATTTCAAAGCACTGCGATGAACATGAGTGTCCAGAGCAAAATGGAACATGATACAAAACCTTAGAATTGGGAGATGCGGCCTGACCAAAAAACATTACTCTGGATTTATTACTAAGAGCCAGGCGATGGTAGTAAAACCAATTACCAAGATTCACTAAGTCTGTGCAAACTAGGTTCTGTAATTCCGAAGAGTTTGCTGAAGTGTAACTTAATGCCAAATCGTCCGCAAATGCAGTGGTGTGCCCCAGAAGATCGATGTCGAATATAGAATTTATGTAGATTAAGAATAGAATAGATCCTAATACTAATCCCTGCGGAACGCCGCAATTTAAGTAACCAGGTTCACTAAATTTATCATTTATTTTAACAATTTGGCTACGATTGTTGAAATAACTAACAAACCAGTCAAAAACTTTACCTCTGATACCTATATTTAATAATTTGTTTGCAAGAACCTCGTGATCCACCGTGTCAAACGCTTTTGCAATGTCTAAAAATAACGAAGCGGATTTTTGCGAATTGTTAAAAGCCGAGTAAACATAACTGAGGTGATGTAGTAGTGCTTCTTCAGAGGATCTTCCTGCTAAGAAACCAAATTGACTACGGCTAAAAAAATTGATTTTCTCCAGATAACCGAGCAATCTACGTTTTATTATTTTCTCAAATAGTTTGGAGAAGGAACTTAGCAACGAAATAGGTCGATAATTATTTAGTAATAGCACATCACCTTTCTTATGAATTGGAATTACAAGGGCTGATTTGAAAACATCTGGAAATACACCACTTTCTAGGCTGAAATTGAAGAGGTAAGCTAAAACATCTACTAGATACCACACGCAATTTTTTAAGATTAGGTTGTCGATTGCGTCAATTCCACAAGAGTGTTTATTTTTCAAACTACTAATCTCTTTTATAATCTCTCTGGCGCTAATCGAATCAAACACACAAGACATACTTGGTGAAGTGGTCGAGCCTAAAACATATCTGCTATAGCCTGGAGAATTAGGCGAAAAGTTAGTGTTGTTCAAATTATTTGTTATCTCCGATGGAACGTTGAGGAAATAAGTATTGAATTCATTACTTATAGATTGATAATTTGAAATAAGAACATCAGATTGGTATTTGTAAATTTTGGTGATTCGGTTTTTGTCTTTATTTGTTCCCAAAACTTCATCAATAGCCTTCCATGTGAGTTTAGAACTATTTTTAACATACTCAAATTTCTTCTTGTAAAATGAATTTTTGACAAATTTAATTCTAGCATTTACTTCCTTGGAGAGTTTCTTGACAAATTTTTCCAAACGTGCATTAGAGGGATTATGACGTAATTTTCTAGAGAATTTTTTTAATTTATGAACCTTCAAAAGGAGATAAGAATTCATCCACGGTTTCAGTTTTTTTAATGTAGGGGCAGAAGATTCAACCTTAGATTCACGAATGTGCGATTTCAGAATAAATAAGAACCTATCAAAAGCGATATTGCAGTTATTCTCACCATAAACAGTCGCCCAACTTTCAGATTGTAGTCGAGCATTCAGACGGCTATAGTCAACTCTCGAAAAATTAGCAGCTACACTATTTAGAAGCACAGGGATCTGAGATGCAAAAATGTTTAGCTTTATTAAGTTGTGGTCAGATAGATGAATCGGTGTGTTTTCCACAGTAAAAATAAACGAATTTGTAGATTTTATGAACACATGATCAAGACAAGATGAATGTCTAGTAGCTTCATTTAAAAGACTTAGAAATCCGTGGGAGGCTAACATGGTAAGGTAACTATAGCATTCATTGATATTAAGTAAATTTATGTTGATGTCTCCCAGAACAACTATGTTATTATTATTAATTGATAGAAGTAACTCCTCAATATCGACACAAAACGCGTTTACCGGTTTATTACAAAATCTATAAATGCAGATAAAGGTCCAATCATGACGCCCCAAGGTAACATTTAAAATTAAAACATCAGCTGTGGTCCAGTTGTAACAATGAAAAGAAGATACAGTTAAATTTTGATTGATAAACACACCAACACCACCAGATCTATAATCATCATTACAGCAAGCAATGAAATTATAATTTGGCAGTCTGTAATATGAAGATTCGTGTGAGTAAATCCAGATTTCCGAAACAAATATTAATAGTGGTTGCACTTTTAAACTAGATAAATAAGCACTGAAAATGTCGAAGTTTGCTCTCAAACTTTGAATGTTTTGGTGAATTACACTACTCATAATATAAGAGTAACAATTCAATATGCATACAACAAATACCGAAAAACAAATTTTGAAGAGTGAGAGCAAAGTACAACATTTTCAATACAGCCAGATAAATCACAACAACGAATAATCTATACCAAGTAAATTTCAAAATATTCCGACTAATTATAAATAAATTTGAAAATGTTAAAAAAATAAGTTTTAAGTTTTTTGAGTAAATCACTAAAAAAAAACACAAACAGTGTTTAAACATCATCCAAATCATAACAAACACTACCACCATAAAAAAAAATAATTACCGGAAGCAAAACAGCTGACTGATTAATATAAACAAATATTATTTTTGACAACAAAATGTATAAAGAGTTAAGCTGGAATATGGAAAGAATATATAAAAAACAAATATGAGCTAATAAAGGTAAGATAAAAAAACTACTTAACGTTACATTATTTAATTCTAGATACCGAAGGAGCAACCGCTTTATCCAATTGCTAGTGTATGATGTTCTGGATACGAAAAATATCGTTCATGGAGTGAATACGATAGACGTCAGAATCAGCCGATTTCTTTAGGTAAATTTGTCCGGATTTGCACCATAAATATTTAAAGTTTGATGACAGTTTTATGTTTTTAGCCTCATGATACAGCTGTGATTGGAATTTTGAAAGGCGGTGCATTATATGGATTTGATGCTCCCGGTGGTTTTGCGGCAAGATGATATCCAGATCTTTAATGTAAAGTGTTTTAATTTTGCGCATTTGCGTTAAAACTTTTTGTTGTAGATCGATGGATTTTAGTTTTACAATAAAGAAGTTGTGTCGAGTTACATAATTGTTGGTTTTATTCAGTGTGGTTTTGCTAACGTTTCTACGAATGGGTTCGATCGATAAAATATCATCCGGTTGAATGGAATTTTCGACTTTATTAATTGTGTTGAAAATCATTCCACTAATGTCAACATGTTCCATCGGCAAGCCACTGATTGTAATGCTTGAAGCGTTTAGCATTTGAGCTGGTTTGTCATAATCAGCCTCCATTTGATGTAATTTTGCAGAGTGGATACTAAACTGGTCTTCTAGATGTTTAAGTTTCGAAGTGAGAGCATCGTTCGCAGCTTGGAGAGTATGTACTGCGTCTTTAACTTTGTCCAGAGCAGATAGTTTCTTTTCCATTCGTTTTAATTGAATCATAATATCGGCTAGACTCACGTTCACATCACATTCAGAGTCCGAGATTTCGTTGTCAATCACAGATTGACTGGATTGTAGACGACAGCTTTCACATAACCAATTGACAGTTCGATTATTAATATCACTTAACAATTCCTGTGAGATACAAGCGCACTTAACATGGTAGAAATTTTCACAAGGACCGCTACATTTAATACCAGGAAGTCGTCCTTTTTTTGTGATATTGGCACCACACGAGCGGCAGGTTACGGTCATTGTTTTACAAAGGCGCGAAATTGATTGACAATAAAATGGTTGACGATGTTGTACTTTGCTATGAAGATGTGAATCACGCACGAATAAATTAACAAATCCCTTATATTTTTGGTGAACTATATTTTAAATATGACTTAATGATTTTATTAATATAAAAATTAAAGCAAAAATTAGGTAAATTTAATTATTTTATTTATTTTTATTATTTTATTATTTTAGACGTATTTTAGATGTTTACACTTTGACAACTGTTAGCTGAATGATGAAAAAATAGATAACCATTTTAAGGCACGTTTTCCTTTTTCGCCGTGCCAGTTGTACTCAAATAGTATATCATCGGAAAATAACTTATTCATTATGCGGTCATAGCTATTCTCGTTCCCATGAAATTTTGTAATATATTCCATCTATTTAGATTGAAAATTGAAAATGAAAGATTAAATAAAATAATTACAACAGAAATATTGTTAAATCTTACAAATTTATTACGAAAACTCTCATCAGCTATCTTCATTTCCAGGTCATCCAATTCAGCAACTGACTTGATAATTAATGAAATTCCTAAATCTAAATGTTTTTTCGAGTTAATGGTGTGCTCAATTTTCTCCAGTCTCGTGCTTATTTGGGAAAATTGCTTTATTAAAACATTTTGTAAAACACCTAAAGGAAGAATAGGAAACATAGGAAACATTAAACTAAAACATTCAAATAAACTTACGAGTAATGTGCTAAATACGTATTAGTGAATATGCGAAGCTGAAACTTAGTGTAACAGAGCATTAGGAAAATTTGTCATTTTAAATATGTACCTGTACAGATCGAATTTTCTGCATTATCTAATGCCATCTGCGTGCTTGCATTGACATACTTTTTTGCATCGCTGGTAGAAGGATGATGAGTTTGATTTGTAGATGTCTTCAGATTGGAAGTATTAAAATAAAATGCTCTCTTTGGTACTAAAGTAACAATTTTTTTTTGAGGTGGTGGCGAATGATTTGCGACTATAATTACTGGCGGGCAAAAGAAAATGTTAACACTATTTCACAAGATTCAAGTTTAATACTAAAAATATTTACTTACTAATTAAGTAGTCGGAAATTTCTGTATTATCTGACTGGGCCATTGTAAACATTTCAGGTGATTCCTGCATCGCTTTGGTATTTCCTAATAATTGATGTATGGCAATTATTGCATTTATTAATTTTTTAAATGTAATAATGGAATAAAAATATAATTATCTTTGTATGGTATAGCAACAGTTTTGTACTCAATATCAATAATATTAAATGATTCTAACTGATCAGTGATCACTTAAATTACTTATGAAGTCAGTAACTCCTATCAATGATGAGACGATTGGATATTTAAAAAAATCGTTTATTGTTTTAAATCTATAACCACTGATAGTCGAATTATTTGCCCTCAAAACAGAGAAATATATATTTGATTTAAGTACGCAGAAGCAATTGGCTGTCGTGCTTCCAATATAAAATTTTGAGAATATTTCTTGATTGTCGAACTCTGTAAACTTCTGCAATTTTATGGTTCGGTTATAAACTTGCTGCAATATCTGTGTTGGCTTTCGAATTTTTTTCTTTAATATTTGTAGGTAATTTTCAAATTTGTAAGCTGAAAATGATGTTAAACAACCATACTGTGCTACACAATCGCTTAAATGCAACAAATTGTGAACGTTGAAAGAAACCAGGCCTTCTCCATAAATTGTTGCAAAATCTCTGACAAATTGAATTAGTTCTTGAGCCAATTGCGTATTTTCTTTACTATCAGTTGGATGGGATAATAAACGATATACACAAAAGAAATATAAAAAATGTTGATATTTTTGGGAATCAATAAAATCTTTAAGTATAACGACGCCAGTATAAAGCTCAAAACAGAACAAGAGCGAAGGCGGCGAGCGAAATCGCCTGTCATATTAGAAAACACCGAAATCATGCAAAACAAACACAACCATCAACGCAGGCGACGACGATTTTTTCGTTGAAAAAAATTTAGAGTCTATTTCTATTTTTGTTGCCGACGAAACAATGTTGCCAACTGTTTTTTATATATGTATAAGTTGGCATCAATTAACCGTCATACTATTAACCATTTTTTTTTCAATTTAGTAGCCTAATGCCACAACGTCATGTGTCAAAAACACAGAAGGTTATGCCGTTTGGTTGTTTTTTATCGCCATACGCTGACGCTTTTGTTCTGTTAGCTACAGCAATATCGCGGCGATATTTTTTATTTATTCGTCGACGCTCGCCGTCGTCGCTCTTGTTCTGTTTCTAGCTTAAAGTGCAAATTGCCTCAATTCCGTTGCTTTCCATCTAGGTAATTCTTTTAACGATCTTGGCTTGCGTTGAAATTCTTTCGGTATATATTGTTTCAAATTTATCAGTTTATTTGAAATGCGTAATAAATTTACTTTAGATATCTTGTATTTTAACTTTGTATCTATCCAAATAAGTAGCAACTTTTTCATAATTCCTATATCCAGTAAATGCCTTGGTTCCACAGGGAACTGTGAAACCATTCCAATTTTAGTTTCCAATACATTTAGTTTATTATGAAACTCGCTACAGTGATGTTCTAGATGCTGCCTTATCAAAAAAGATTCATCAGTTCTTTTTTCCCAGATTTCTGTTGAAAAGGAAACGCGTCCGCTCATTTTTGATCCCTTTTGGCAGCACTTGCTGCAACCATCAAATGAATTATGTCCTCGAGTACCGGTTAAAAATGATTTTGTGGGAGCATCGCATGAGAAAATTCGAATAGAAAACGGTTTTCGTGGTTCATGTTCGCTAACTAAAATTCCATTAGTTGTTAATTGATTTATATCAGCTGCAAAATCCTCTACAAAATCGTTGACAGATAAAGGTTTTCCTGGCCCAACGAAGCACCCAATAACAAATATGTATACGTTTGGGAAATCTACTAAGGCGCCTAAAATAGGCCACAATGTTGTGGAACTACTTTTAAAAAGTGGAACACCGTCTACACCCACGTCGATTACAATTTCATTAACACCACGGGAAAGTTTATAAGGTATATTAATATTTGAAATAGATATTTCAATTCCAAAATGTATATAATTGCCGCCAGGTATTTCTTTAATTAGCGGCATATCACCAGGGCATTTCAATATAGTTTTCGATGTCCTTGCTTTCATGTTCACTTTAAACTCATTTAATATTGTGATTAAATCATCAAAAGCCACTCTCGTAATATTATGCTTCACAGCCCAAGCACCTAATTTGTCGTCTACATCTTGCTTGTGTTTCCATTCGGTGTATGGCATGGATTCAATTTCATTGTTTAATTCATTTTCTAGTGGAAAATCAAACTTTTCACTATCTTCAATGTACCCTTGCAAATTTATTTCCTCAATATTATAATTTTCTACATTATTCTCATTACAGTTTTTATTTTGATTTTCAAGAATTTCAATTTTACTTTCTTGCCATTGTTTCATAATTGCACATTCCGATTTTTTTAGTTTCCTATGGTAGTTACTTTTAGAAAATCCTTTAATTTTAATCATGTTTAATTGCACAATCTAATTGTATCACACGTATTATAATAAATATGATAATAATATATATATCTTATTTATATCCTGTGTTGAGAATTATGTATGTAACGCAAAAATTTTGTATGCACACAAAAAATTGAAATGGCGGATTATATCTGTTACATTAAATAAATATTTAAATTCAGCAAAATATACTATAAATTAATATAAATATAATAATGTATGTATGTACCTGATTAATAATAAATATTTTAAATTATAACACAAGAAAATTTATTTTTAATACGAAATAAATTCTATATTTATTCAGATCGAAACAGAAACTTTAAAAGTTGAAACACCGAACTGAACAAAAGAATGCGTACTAATGAAAAATTTGTTTCGAAGTACGTATGTATTAAAAAGAGAACGAACGTAAACTTGTCGTATGTGATTCTTCTATGAAGAATCAAGTATTGGTATTGAAGAACCAGGAATGTTTTTTTTTTTTTTTTTTTTTTTTTTTTTTAATTAACTTTATTTACAATAAAATAATATTACAATAAAATTATAATGTCAATTCCTCAATGGATTTACTGTCCTTATTTAAGGAAATTAACATTATAATAAACATATTTCTCATACATGTGTCAGATGCATATATGCATTTCCAAGTTATACAATTTACAAAATGTAATTATTTACCGATTCTCTATAATAGATCTTTAATTGTTTCTTGAATTGATGAATATTCATTACGGTTTTCAATAACTCAGGCAATCTGTTGTAAATTTGGGGACCGGAAAATCGGATTGATCTGCGTCCAAATTCGTTTGTAATAGATCCGCATGATATGTTATTAGCAAATCTGGTTCCATATTTATGATTACTATTACTAAATTCTAAATTAGATAAGGTAGAAGAGACATATAATGTCCTGTACATATACAATGAAACTACCGGTGTGAAGTTTTTGGACACTTTTAATTTTTTGGACACTTTTATAATTTGGACAGAAATTTACGCGAGTGTCGAAAAATAATTTTTTTAGACATAATTTCGATTTTGGGTAAATATTTGCACACGTGAACATTTCTAAAAATTGTAAATTCAAAAAAAAAATTTGTTTATAATAAAGATCAAATTTTTGTATTTCATATATGTACATACATATTAAACTTTTATGAAATTTAATCATCAATTCAGATAAATTGAATTTTGGAATGAAAGGATGTAGTTAAAGGTTATGGTAAATTACACAAATCTCAGAGATTGGCTCCCATAGTGACTATATAGGTTCGAAAGGGGATACATTACGGAATTTAAATCACCTAATGCCATTTCGAAATGAGCCGTAGGGCTCTTGTACAAAATTTTTGAACATACACGCTATCCGCGATTTTAATTTGAAAAAATGCCGTTGTAGGTTATGGTAAATTACACAAATCTCAGAGATTGGCTCCCATAGTGACTATATAGGTTCGAAAGGGGATACATTGTGAAATTTAAATCACCTAATGCCATTTCGAAATGAGCCGTAGGGCTCTTGTATAAAATTTTTGAACATACACGCTATCCGCGATTTTCATATGAAAAAATGCCGTTGTAGGTTATGTTAAATTACACAAATCTCAGAGATTGGCTCCCATAGTGATTATATAGGTTCGAAAGGGGATACATTACGGAATTTAAATCACCTAATGCCATTTCGAAATGAGCCGTAGGGCTCTTGTACAAAATTTTTGAACATACACGCTATCTGCGATTTTAATTTGAAAAAATGCCGTTGTAGGTTATGGTAAATTACACAAATCTCAGAGATTGGCTCCCATAGTGACTATATAGGTTTGAAAGGGGATACATTGTGAAATTTAAATCACCTAATGCCATTTCGAAATGAGCCGTAGGGCTCTTGTATAAAATTTTTGAACATACACGCTATCCGCGATTTTCATATGAAAAAATGTCGTTGTAGGTTATGATAAATTACAAAAATTTTAGAGATTGGCTCCCATAGTGACTATATAGGTTCGAAAGGGGATACATTACGGAATTGAAATCACCTAATGCCATTTCGAAATGAGCCGTAGGGCTCTTGTATAAAAATTTTGAACATACACGCTATCCGCGATTTTAATTTGAAAAAATGCCGTTGTAGGTTATGGTAAATCACACAAATCTCAGAGATTGGCTCCCATAGTGATTATATAGGTTCGAAAGGGGATACATTGTGGAATTGAAATCACTTAATATCATTTCGAAATGAGCCGTAGGGCTCTTGTATATAATTTTTGAACGTACACGCTATCCGCGATTTTCATATGAAAAAATGTCGTTGTAGGTTATGTTAAATTACACAAATCTCAGAGATTGGCTCCCATAGTGACTATATAGGTTCGAAAGGGGATACATTACGGAATTGAAATCACCTAATGCCATTTCGAAATGAGCCGTAGGGCTCTTGTATAAAATTTTTGAACATACACGCTATCCGCGATTTTCATATGAAAAAATGTCGTTGTAGGTTATGGTAAATTACACAAATCTGAGAGATTGGCTCCCATAGTGACTATATAGGTTCGAAAGGAGATACATTACGGAATTTAAATCACCTAATGCCATTTCGAAATGAGCCGTAGGGCTCTTGTATAAAATTTTTGAACATACACGCTATCCGCGATTTTCATATGAAAAAATGTCGTTGTAGGTTATGATAAATTACAAAAATTTTAGAGATTGGCTCCCATAGTGACTATATAGGTTCGAAAGGGGATACATTACGGAATTGAAATCACCTAATGCCATTTCGAAATGAGCCGTAGGGCTCTTGTATAAAAATTTTGAACATACACGCTATCCGCGATTTTAATTTGAAAAAATGCCGTTGTAGGTTATGGTAAATCACACAAATCTCAGAGATTGGCTCCCATAGTGATTATATAGGTTCGAAAGGGGATACATTGTGGAATTGAAATCACTTAATATCATTTCGAAATGAGCCGTAGGGCTCTTGTATATAATTTTTGAACATACACGCTATCCGCGATTTTCATATGAAAAAATGTCGTTGTAGGTTATGTTAAATTACACAAATCTCAGAGATTGGCTCCCATAGTGACTATATAGGTTCAAAAGGGGATACATTACGGAATTGAAATCACCTAATGCCATTTCGAAATGAGCCGTAGGGCTCTTGTATAAAATTTTTGAACATACACGCTATCCGCGATTTTCATATGAAAAAATGTCGTTGTAGGTTATGGTAAATTACACAAATCTGAGAGATTGGCTCCCATAGTGACTATATAGGTTCGAAAGGAGATACATTGCGGAATTTAAATCACCTAATGCCATTTCGAAATGAGCCGTAGGGCTCTTGTATAAAATTTTTGAACATACACGCTATCCGCGATTTTCATATGAAAAAATGTCGTTGTAGGTTATGGTAAATTACACAAATCTCAGAGATTGGCTCCCATAGTGACTATATAGGTTCGAAAGGGGATACATTACGGAATTGAAATCACTTAATGCCATTTCGATATTTTTTCATTTATGGTCCTTTTTAATATCAGCTAATTATTACATTTTTAAGAAATCACAACAATTTTATGTTTATTGGACCTATATTGTGTTTGGCAGATCGTTTACATCAGAATATCGTGTATACTACATCGAAGCGCAGCGCAGGTATATATTTATACATTATAACACCTATGGTATAGTAGTATTCAAATCTCGCTGGAATTCTGACAGTTCTCGCGCAGGCAAAATATGGCGGATACGCAGTGATGTATTAAGTATAATAATACCAGTTTATTGTTTACATTTTTATGTTGTATTTTTATTACTTAACTGTATAAATTAACTTTGTAAGAATCACTGACACTTTTGAAATTAATATTTAATTCGAAAAGCAACGAATTAATTCATAATTCCATTAAATTGAAAACCTATTTTTCTTTTTTATGTTGTTGTGGTTTTGTTCGATATGAATGACATTTGGTTATTTATTTTCCCTAGTTCGTACCAAAATTATATGTTGACATTGTTTCCAAAGGCGTGCAATTTTTTTATAGATGTATTAATTTTCACTTGAAATATCATTGTAATAACATAAATACATGATCATTTTGAATATTTTGTGTATTAAAAGTGAAATATAATTCTTTTTAATGGTTATTGATTATTTTATTTAGATTTACTATCTAAGATAAATGCGACCCATCAAAATTTTTATAATTTTTTTTTCTTCATCACTGAAAGCTGCGCAGAACAATTAAAAAAAAAATTTTTTTAAGATCTGAATAGGACTATAGATATGTATGTTATGTTAAAAACGGTTTGTCATAGTTGCATTTATTCGATGTTACTTAGCAACAGTGGGCGAAGTGCATTGAAATACCTACTAAGTAGCGAATATTGCAGCAACAACAAACATTAATATTTACTGCGTTTCAAATTTATAATTAATTGTTATTGTTTTATCAATTTCCCTTAACCTTACGATTAACGAAGTTAAATTTCCATTCTTCGCTATTTTTCGTTTGCAGTCGGGCATTATATAATTGTACTCGTCGAATATTATGTGGTTGTTCTCTTTTCTTTTTGGTTTAAAAAAATATAAACTATGATACGCCTACAAAAAAAATTCTGAAGAGATGTTTAGGTTTAACATTGTTATTTTGATACGAAATGGTCAGTATAATTTTGGGATGCGTATGCGGAGAGGTGGAGATTGAGATGTCAAAAATCAATGTTTTATGATCTAATTTATGGCTACAAAATATATTCTGATAATGATTAGTATTTGTGACATTCGCTACATTTTAGTAGGAGTTTCGGTTGTACTCTGGCCATTATTTCAAAAAAAAAAAAAAAATGCTGTATAATTAAATGTTTATTGAACCTATATATATTATATAATATATAAAATTATGTAATTATTCTTAAAAAACAGTCTGTCTTAGCTGATCTTGGACAAGACAATTCAAAAAAGAAAACCCCGCAATCGAAAATGCAGTTAGGACGAAAACTAACAACGCTATTAATGTAGAAATTTATATCTTTAAATTAAATTGTTTCGATCGACAAATATCGGAGTATGATTTAATATCTTCCGCCTACAAAATAATTTAATTTGAAGATGAAATGATATACGTGACTACGAGAGCCGTACGGCTCATTTCGAAATGGCATTAGGTGATTTCAATTCCGTAATGTATCCCCTTTCGAACCTATATAATCACTATGGGAGCCAATCTCTGAGATTTGTGTAATTTACCATAACCTACAACGGCATTTTTTCATATGAAAATCGCGGATAGCGTGTATGTTCAAAAATTATATACAAGAGCCCTACGGCTCATTTCGAAATGACATTAGGTGATTTCAATTCCGCAATGTATCTCCTTTCGAATCTATATAGTCACTATGGGAGCCAATCTCTAAGATTTGTGTAATTTAACATAACCTATAACGGCATTTTTTCATATGAAAATCGCGGATAGCGTGTATGTTCAAAAATTATATACAAGAGCCCTACGGCTCATTTCGAAATGGCATTAGGTGATTTCAATTCCGCAATGTATCCCCTTTTGAACCTATATAGTCACTATGGGAGCCAATCTCTGAGATTTGTGTAATTTAACATAACCTATAACGGCATTTTTTCGTATGAAAATCGCGGATAGCGTGTATGTTCAAAAATTATATACAAAAGCCCTACAACTCATTTCGAAATGGCATTAGGCGATTTCAATTCCGTAATGTATCCCCTTTCGAACCTATATAGTCACTATGGGAGCCAATCTCTGAGATTTGTGTAATTTACCATAACCTACAACGGCATTTTTTCATATGAAAATCGCGGATAGCGTGTATGTTCAAAAATTATATACAAGAGCCCTACGGCTCATTTCGAAATGGCATTAGGTGATTTCAATTCCGCAATGTATCCCCTTTTGAACCTATATAGTCACTATGGGAGCCAATCTCTGAGATTTGTGTAATTTAACATAACCTACAACGGCATTTTTTCATATGAAAATCGCGGATAGCGTGTATGTTCAAAAACTATATACAAGAGCCCTACAACTCATTTCGAAATGGCATTAGGCGATTTCAATTCCGTAATGTATCCCCTTTCGAACCTATATAGTCACTATGGGAGCCAATCTCTGAGATTTGTGTAATTTACCATAACCTATAACTACATCCTTTCATTCAAAAATTCAATTTATCTGAATTGATGATTAAATTTCATAAAAGTTTAATATGTATGTACATATATGAAATACAAAAATTTGATCTTTTTTATAAACAAAAATTTTATTTTGTATTTACAATTTTTAGAAATGTTCACGTGTGCAAATATTTACCCAAAATTGAAATTATATCTAAAAAAATTATTTTTGGACACTCGCGTAAATTTCTGTCCAAATTATAAAAGTGTCCAAAAACTTCACACCGGTAATGAAACTTGGTAATCATACAGCGCACTCAACGGCAAAATTCCTTTGGATTTAATTTCATATAAATACAATGATGATACTCGAAAAGGGAGCTTCAAGAAAGCTTTCACACTTTTGTTTTGCATGATTTGAAGAGGTTTTAATCTGCTCCGACTTGCCGTTCCATAAACAACAATTCCATAAAGAATTCTGGGATGAATAAATGCAAAGTACATCAGTCTCAATACATAACTAGGCACAAAATACGAGAGTTTCCTTACCAATCCTACTAAAGGAGCCATTTTAGTACAAACGGATTTAATGTGTTCACCCCAAGACATGTGCGTATCAAAAGTCACTCCTAAGTACTTGAAATATTCAACTCTATCAACTACAACGTTATTTATATTAAGATATGGCAAATCAATTGGAGTTTTTTGTGGTGAATGAAAGATCATAAATTTTGTTTTATTTAAATTCAATGAAATTACATTCGATTGAAGTATTCCAGTAAGATGATCATATCATGCTCCATGCTATTCTGTATTGTAGAAGGGACTTTAGTTTCATAAAATATTGCAGTATCGTCTGCAAAAATTTGAATTTTGCCAATCAAGGGCAAATTCGAGATGTCATTGATAAATATCAGGAACAGTAATGGTCCCAACACACTGCCTTGAGGAACCCCACATTTAACAGTTAAAATATTACTGCTAATTCCATTAATCATAACATATTGCTGACGATTAGTTAAGTAACTATTAATCAATTTATAGGCTACACCACGAAATCCATAACCATATAGTTTATCGAGAAGCAGCTTGTGATCAATAGTATCAAAAGCTTTTTTTAGATCTAGAACGAGGGCTGCAACATACTCCTTTCGATCCAAAGCATTGTAAATCATGTTAGTCATTTCAACAAGAGCCACATCAGTGCCCGCACCTTCTCTAAACCCATACTGATATGCGTAGAAAAAGTTCGATTCGTTTAAGAAACTCCTGAATCGCGAATTTATAACTTTTTCAATAATTTTATCAAATACAGATAGAGTACAAATAGGTCTATAGTTAGAAATTAGATTTTTCTCACCACTTTTGAAAAGTGGGACAATTTTGGCAATTTTTAATTGATTAGGATATTCACCGGTTTGAAAAATTGTATTTATTAACTTCGCAATAATTTCAGTGAAGAAGGGCACATTACGCTTCAGAATCTGATTACGAATATTATCTGGTCCACTACCTTTACCATTATCCAGAGAACAAATAATATTACAAATCTCCGCAGGAGTAGTGGGCGATAGAAATATAGAGTCAGGATTCGAACGCAATGTATTAAATTTATTAATATCTCTATCACTTCCAATTGCTTCTCCCGCAGCGAATTACCTATACGTACAAAGTAATCGTTAAATATATCAACTATATCAGATATATTACTATATTTATCATCGTTAACGACAATAGTTTGAATATCGGAGTTATAATTATTTCTATTTAAAAACTGGTTGATATTATTCCATAAGTGTGTTTGGTTCACATTACTAAACATAATTTCATAAAACTGTTTCTTCGCATAATATTTCTCCGATGATATATTTTTATTTAAATTATACAATTGTTCACGAATAACCATGTTATTGGAGTCTAATTTGTGTTTCTTTAATAATCTATTGCATTTCCCAATGAGTTTCCACAAATTGTAAGTCATCCAGGGACAAGAGTTGCTCTTCAATTTAGCAACAACACTTTTAATTACTGTAAATTTTTCAACTAACTGATTATATTTCTCAATAATCAGTTTAAAAGTTGTATCAGGATCATTAGTATCAAAATGCGTGCTTTCGAGAAAATCAACAAAACATGAGTCAACTTTATCAAAGTTAATAACTCTTTTTTGCAGTTTTCGTCGGAAGAATTGTTGTTGATGTTGATTTGTTATATGAGACGAATCAATGACATGTCATAAATTGGTTTATTAGTCAACATGCTGTTAATCTACGAAATAAAAAAAATATTTTTCTCTTTCTTACACATTGGGAAAAGCAAAACAAAAACTGAAACGTATTTTTGTACTAAAAATTTGATTAATATGCATGTTGACATATTTCCTGCTGGGTAAATTTTTTTCAACGAAAAAATCGTCGTCGCCTGCGTTGATGGTTGTGTTTGTTTTGCATGATTTCGGTGATTTCTAATATGACAGGCGATTTCGCTCGCCGCCTTCGCTCTTCTTCTGTTTTGAGCTTTACTGAGAAGCTATCATAATTTGACATTACAAATTTTTGAATAAAAATGTCCCCGATCACCCGATGTTTTGTAAAAAATACGGCTGTTTGTTATGCAACGCATTGTTGCCAAATTGTGCTCGAGGTTATAGCGGGTAGTTTCTTAAACTATAAGAAACTCCGCACAATTATTCTCAACGGACAATCCTCCGTTCACATAATTCTTTATAAACGGACAATTCTCCATGTAAAGAATTATTCCAAATAATATACAACAATCTTGTATATACCAATAATGTACATAACAACTTGTACATAGTAATCGTACAACAACACTTGTACATAGGTACTAAATTTGTGTACGCAAAATATAATTGACAAATTATATTTTGGTTACACAACAAAATACCTCTACAATCAAATCATTGAGATGCATAAACATCGTATTGATTTTGCAAACCAAAATCATGTAAAACGCATCAACACATACATCAAGCCAGTGCACAAGAGATGGCATTGGCAGCATCTATGTTTATTACAACATAATTTATATAGGGTGCACCTTAATATTTTGGTGCATGTTAAACGGTTTTAAAAACCAGAAAATCCGGTTTTGGATTTCTGAGCTTTTTAGAATGGTACACAAGAAGATGAAAATAAAAAATATCTTCGGTCTATTCAATTTTGGAATTTTGCAGGAGCAACACACTGGAGCACTAGTCATCACCAATACGAACAATAAATATTAAATTTATTTAATAAAGTTTTAGTTAAAAGTTCTCCTCATATATACCTCTATAAGGTGTTAAAGTGGATTTTATTTCATAGATGCCAATTCATATATGTATGTATAAAAATTAAAACACATTAAAATTTATTTTTAAAATATCAATTTTTTCGTATTTATTTAAAAAACTCAATTCAAATATTATTTTATATACAAAAATCGCTTTACTCTCCTTTTCGGACATCGTATTTAGTACTCGGAACTGGAACTGCAAATAAATGACTGGTAAATTTTACTTCTGATGCTAAAAAATCTTTAAAAATAGAAAATATCTTAGTTAGTTTTGTTTGTGTAATATAAAAAATTATTATTGTTAACAATTAAATTAAAATATCGAAAAACCATGCACGTTAACCCTAAACAGGATGGGTTGAGGCTTGGAGACTCATTTTAAATCTTTCTGCTAAAAAAGCATTTAAAAAATTATTTCTATGTGAATTATGCGGTATGTATTCCAAGATCAAATATTTAAGATTCAGAGGACATAATCATATTTTTAATTTTTTATTATAAATATAGGCCTATCTGAACTATTTTAGAAAAACAAACACTAAAGCATGAAATGAGTCTTTTTCTCACTATGTATTTCTACAAAAAAAATATAAATATTTTTCAATTTGATTTTTTTTTTAGTATTTCTGATATCCTAATATTGCTCATTCTTTGGAGTTTATCAATAGAACAAATTGGTTTTCTTTTCTGGCTATAACGAATTTAGTTAGAAAGAGACATCAACACATTTGAGCTGTATAATATTGTACAACACAACATAGTGTAGTTTTTATTTCAACTCCACTACAACAGAATTTTTGTGCAGCAAACTAGAGCGAGATAAAAATTTAAATTGGAATAAGTATCCTTTTCAACAGGAAAAACTCCTACACGTAATTTGATCAGAGGCAGTATTAGCAAAGTCAAACTTCCACCTGGAAAGTATATAAAATCGACGCTCGATGCTTTTTCCATTTTTATAACCGACCAAGTGATTCAAATAATAGTGGAAAGTACCAATTTTTATGGTTCTGAAAAACGCAGAGCACTTTGGAACCCAATAGATGTAATTGAAATATGCTGTTTTATTTGTTTATTGATTAATGCTGATGTCAACAAGCAATGAGTGTCAGACCTCCATGAATTTTGGCACCCTCTGTTTAGTAATGTTTTGTTTAGAGTAAACATGTCTTGTAACAGATTCTTGCTTCTCTTTCAGTACGTGAGGTTTGATGATAAATCACCAAGATCAGCCAGAAGAAATTGTGATAAATTTGCCTCTTTTTCGTGAAATTTGGGAAATAATAAATACTAATTTTTTAAAACATTATATTCCAAGGGAAAACGATACAATTGACGAGCAGCTGGTGCTTTTCGTGGGAGAGTATCCTTCAAACAATACATTCCGTCCAAACCAGACAAATATGGGATGAATATATGGTGGATCTGCGATAGCTGAATAGCTACCCTCGTATTCCATATTTAGGGAGGGTCATCAAATAGGAACCAATTTTGCGTCGAAGTTGTAAATTAACTATACACACCAGTTTTCTACAGCAATAGAAACGTCACATTTGATAACTATTTCACAAGTTTTGAATTGGCGCAACGACTACTGAGTGTTGGATTGACATGTGTTGGCACACTTCGTAAAAATAGAACTTGTATTCCCAAAATATTTTACCTAATCTTTAACGTTTAGCCGAATCAAATATTTTTGGATATTGAAAAAGCTTGGTAATCGTCAGTTACGTTCCTAAAAAAAAACTTCAGCTACGATTTTACTGTCATCTATGCACCATGATGATAAAATAAATGCAGAAAACCATAAATCGGATATTAATTTACATTATATTTCAACGAAAGGAGGAGTCGATACTTTGGACCAGCTGTATCACGCATTTACCTCCAAAAGGAAAACCAACCGATGGCCTCTTGCCCAATTTCCTTGCCCATTTATCCAGACTTGAATGCTAACAGGAAAAATACTCGCCGCATATTATTTTTACAAAGCCTTATTCAGGAATTGGCTATGCCCAACATCCAAAGAAGTAGTACGGCTCGTCTATCTGCCGTTACAAAGAGGTCAATGACACAAGCCCTTTTATCTTGTACTTCAGAGCAGAAACCGGGTGAAGCTGAACAAACATCTAATAGTAAAATAAAGGCGTAGGTGCTATATATGTAATTCAGCCCTTGGACAAATGACCCGCCAGCTTTGTCACATGTACCAAAATATTGTTTGTAATAAACACTCATAAAAAGTGACTGTCTGTAAGGGCTGCGTCAATAATTAATTTCTTTTTTTATGAAATATTATTTTTGTTGTTGAATTTTATAAATAAATAAACATGAAATTTAGAAATTACTTTGAATTTTCCTCTAAAATGCTTTTGAGTCCGAGAGACTCATCGCATGCTTTTACGTAAGTCAAAAAACCCATGCTTATTAGGGTTAATATAAAAATTCACTTTAGAAATCTTGGTAATAAATACATTAGATTAGTAGAATTATATTTCTCTACCAATTACTGACATTTTGAAAAATATGATTAAAGTGTGTTACCAATAAATGACCGCCACCATTTAAAATATGGCTGTTTGGTATTAATAAAATGTTTAACTTCTTTATTGGCAATTAAGTTTTACTTTAAGTTAAAGAAATATTTTACTTCATATTTAAATGTATACGTCGATTAATAAATGTAGTAATCAGCAAATTAGGTAACAAAAACTACCAGCAAAACCTAAACAGAAAAAAACGTCAAGCAACATACCTGAATTTTACGTACTCAATTCCACAAAAAATTTGTTCAAAATAATATGAAAACCAAAAAAATACTAACCACGAGAACAAAAATTATAAATTAAAAACTATTATTGATACACATTTAATTTATTATTTGAACATAATCATCTACATATAATTATTAAACACTTTAATTAAAACCACTTGTTTAGAACACATAGAAAATATTTAAGAACTATTAGAAGAAAATGAATTTCCATAAAAAATAAAAACTTACCACTCTGAATTCATAAACATTTTGAATGAAAAAAAGTTCTTTTTAGATATCAAATAACCAAACTGCGAATAGTAACCAAGAAATTACTGAACAAATAATGTATTAGTTTTCCGTAAGTAACTGACAAGTTACCGACAATTTTTAATACGTGAAAGAAGAGAGCAATTTAAAAAATAAAAATTCTCGACTGAACATAAAATTGTAAATAGGAGAGATAAAATAAATTTGATTATATTTTTTACAAAAAAAGGTTACCATGCATCAGTAACGTTGTTACCGAAGCACAGCGTACGGTTACAAATTGTTTGTCGGGTCTGGAATATGGCTTCGAGATTCGGTAATTTATACTAGGGCGGAACTCGATAAAAAGCAGGCGTTTTTCGTAAAAAAAGCAGCTCGTGATGCTAACATGTTTCTGGTAAGACTAGATGCCTTAATATCTATCATCAGTACGTAACCCACAGTTACGGGTCACGGATTAAGCGGCAGCTCAATTATTTACTCTCACAAAAAATCACGTTTTGAACCCTACACAAAGGGCTCGGATAAATTTATATTACTCTTATCAGCAACGACCTCGAAAACTGTTCACGCGACCATGAAGTATGATGTCTTCTAAGATCAAAAGATTTTCCCAACCTTTAGAACAAAGCAAACATTTACAGGTGATATTATTTGTTCACGATTGGAATTTGGTTTCATTATTCACTACAATACAACTTCGTTTACATCCTGTCGATCACAAGTGAACTGATAATTTATTTGCAGTGTTTATACTTTCCATTGGTGTTGTTATTTATAGGTTATAATAGTGTCGTGAAGAGCGAGACTTGTTTTGCAATTAGTTATCAATCAAATGTCAGCAGATAGTCGCAAAAAGTGTAATGTTTCATCCACAATTATTCCAATAAATATTAGCAATTGTAATGACAAGTCTGAAACTATTTATACCGATAGTAACAATGATTTCGCTGAAAAGCCAGTGGATGGAATTACCTGGGTACAAACGTAGAGTGTAATACTATTTAACGATCATAATTCAATAAAGGATGGCATGGGTGAGTTCCATCAACAAATGGAAAAAGAAAACTTTAGTATGCGTATATGATAAGTGTCCGGAATTGTTTGAGGATATAATTTTAACGCTTTGTTGAATCTAAAATTACTATGATATAGTCCGCAGAAATCGGGAACAATTCGTTGGCCCAACTAGCGGTGAACATCGTTTGATAGGTGAATGTTTACGAGCATGTACGATTTTTTTTTATTTTTGCATAGGAGTTGAGATATAGTTCAGAGGTCAGTAACTATGGATCAAATCTCTACTCCTATACCATGAAAAATTCTACAAAAAAAAACCGTACATGCTCTTAAACACTGACCTATCGAACGATGGGTACCACACAAAACAATCTTTCATTTTGTGAGCATGAAGTTTCTGGCAACTTTCTGGCAAACCTTATAAATCCTATTAAACTTCTTACAAACGTTATAAATGTAAATAAATCCTGACAAATGCAAATTGACTCATGATGCAATCTAATATTTAAATTTAATTTACAGAAGTTCTGTAGAAAACTCATCTAATTAATCGAAACTATCAAAAACTAATTTAATATCAATATCGTGTAAAAAACTATAACGTTAAGGTAAAAATATGATGGTTGATTATATCATTAAACAACGAATTACTAATGCCGTTTAAAAAAGTTTTCACAAACAGCCACCATATACAAATTAACCATAAGAGTCTTGGCAAACAAAAACGAACTTTAGATTTTGGAAATATAGAGAAGGGGAGCGGCTACGTGGGTTTAGAAAAGTCATATATTGCTTAAAATGACGTCAGTAACAGCTTGTTAATTGCCGTGCAATAAGGTTTTCAGGTTTTAGAATAGACTCAATTTAATTATCTATTTTTTACTTTGCTTAAGCCGCTTCACCACGTCAAGGCTGTGATAATGAAGCAGTTAGGGGAATACCGTTATAGTTTTCGAATTGGTTTGTTATAAATTATGTATTTGGTGATTAAGTGTCGTCCCCAGCTGACACTAACCACAAGTTAATGTTAAATAATTGGTTTATGGTTTTTTCAATTTATGGCGTAAAATGTGATGCAAAACTTACATTGACTGTCTTGTAGGTTAAAATACTATTCACATCTAAAGTGAAATTTTTTTCACATATAGTATATTGCATATATTGAACTACATTGCATATATCGAAAAACACGTATTTTTGGAAGGCGTTTATATATTCATTGGTGTGCTGGTAAATTTCTTTTATAAATTTACGGTTTATCAACATATCGGCGGCATAAATTAAGAGAACTCCACAATTATATGTATTATGGTGTGTTGGGAAGTATAAACAATTCACGATCACTTCAAATTTAGTAGGTGTCATATTCCGTTTAAGAGCAACTTGGTCCAAATAATTTTGTAGCAATACCGCACTATTTTTTAAAATTTTGGATGGAGCTAGTGGGTCCTAGGTAATAATTTTTTGCTTTTCCATATCAATATATATATATTAAAATACAGTGGTTTGAATTGATAAAGACTGATAGAAATTTAAATTCCATTCCAACCGGAAAGTTTAACTCAAACTGAGAGGCATCTTCTTTCATTTTATAGGGCACATTTGGATTAAACATTTCAAATACATACTCGTAACACATCCCCGGCCAAATAATTATTTTTGATAATGATTTGAAACAGTCATTTGTCAACAGGCTAGTCCCATTATCGAATTTGAAATAAAAAATATTTAAATGGACGTCGGCCATATTATTATAGTATCCGACATTGTTTATGGCACATAATTTTCTAGAAGCTTTCGACTAGAAGGATCATTATAAAGAATTATACTTATTAAAAAGTATTCGGGGCCCTGTTTTAAATATCGATTGCTTTCTTCCGTCATTTCAAAAATATTCGTTTTTAGTTCACAATCGAAAGAACTAGATTTTGGAGAAGATATTGGCGAGATCATTTTTAAAACCTTTTCTTTGTTACAATCATGAATAAGGCTGATTTTCAGACTCTTTGTGTGGGGCTCAATGACAGAAATAATTTCATTTTTTCGTTTTCTACTTTTTAGTAATGGAGCAAAATAAATAGATTTCGCACAAAGTTTTGTTTTATCCCTCAAAAGGTCAATAAACCGGCCAACTTTAATATGACTAGTTTCCATAAATTCATATTTTACTTTCTGAAACCAATTTTCTATGCTGCCATTGTTTACTCGCTTTGCTGTAATATCAATTTTTTTTTTCAAATAAATTGAACCCCACAGTGGAAAATAGGTCAAAAATTTAAAAAAAAAAAACTTTATGAATTCCGGGTAACAAAAATCGTTATTGTCAATACATCATCATCATCCGATTGTGCTAAGCAACATTCAAATATTCGTAAATATCTTAAATAAAAAGATTCGCTTTGGTTAGATTCAGGGATTTCTTCCTCTATACATCTGATTTTGTCTCTATGTTATTTTCTGGAACAATAATTTTTTTATCTCCGTATATAATTCACATTAGATTAACAAATTTCGAATAACCCAACTTAAACTCTCGATTTTTTCGCTGTGAACAGAATATAGAAACACATAATTTTGAAAATGTTATAGGCTTCTCCCAATTCACTGCAGTCCACCAACGAATTTTCAAACGTTAAAAAACATTCGAATGTTTGGGACAATCAGTATTTTTTTTGTTAATTTGTCTGACTATAATAGCAATGAAATGGCTTTTACAAATGAAAATGTTAATATGCTTTTTCAATGCGTTCAGATTATGAAATGAATCATACACATATTCCAAATAATCGCTTATTGACATATTATTTAAATTTAAAATAGATAAAATGAACACCCAAGACCAGTCGGTCACGAAGTACAAAGGCATTGGTATTTTAAGGGGTAGTTTTGGCGATCTTTAAACGAAAATCAGACAAAAACGAACTTATAGCCGACACATTATGAGTAACTGTAATATATTCTACTACAGGAATGAATATTAATTTCATTTACTTTTACCACACATGCATAATAAAAAGCATTTTGTAGTTTTTGTGCTTTTTACAGCATTTAGGCGTTCTTATGACGCTTCCGATAGCGTCTAAGTACAAAACCTTACCACCCTCATGGTTCAGTAGCAACAAATTTTCTAGTCGCATTAATATAATTGCTATAGGATCTTTAGCTGAATAATTATTTGGATCATTTACGAAATTTTGAGTATTACCTTGGATCAATAAATCGGGGTCTAAATTAGAATGGGAGTTTAATAAACTTTCGTAGGCAGTTAGTTTGATCAGCTCATCTTGTTTTTCTATCCGCCGTTTTCCTCGCAATTGACAAAACTCTTTAAATTCACCATGTTCAAGTAAACCCTCTCCATTTGTAAAATATTCCATAATCGAATCTCGAACGATGATTTTGTATTTTGATTATGTTGGCCATATTTACAGAACGCATAAGCTGTTATATTTCTTAAGGATCTGTTACGGTTAATGGTGCTAAAAGACAAGATTCACGTGCATCTTATTAGGCCCATTGATCGTCTGATATCTGTTCGAATCGTGTCGTGGTCTGTGTTAAACAAATTCAATTTGTGATACAGTATTATAATTATTCAAATCTATAACGTTTCCGACAATTTCATTTTGTGATCGATTTTCGAAAACGGAAAATGAAAAATTTTCGTTTGAAACTTCCTGTTTAAATTCATTATTCAATTCCTCGGATAATGTTTCGGGTATCATTTGTCTAACACGCGAATCATTAAATATTATTATAAATTGAAGCCATGGAAACCGTTTTCACAATGTTATCTTATTATTGATTCTGTTGATGGTAGAGCAATTTAACTTTTGGATTTGCAAAAAGCTTCGCAAATATTTTTTTTAATATTGTTAAATACTCTACTTCTACGTTGTTGGATGAATTTTTATGAAATCCTCCATTTTCACTAAGTTTTGCCTATTAGCATAGATGAATTATTTAATAAGATTTATAAAGCCGAATACATCTCTCCATTATGTTGTTTATTGTTGTAAAAAATCATTCATTAACTTATGTTCTTAATTTGTGATTTTACAGACACCATAAGTATGTTGTAACCGGCTATAGACGCCGCAAATACGATGATAACACCTGTGTTAGCAGCTTAAATATTAACATTTATACATATAATAAATTTTTTGACTTTTTAACTTTTCAGTTAAATTTTTTTAAAATTTATTGTTTTAAAACGAAAAATATAAGTTTGTAAGTTTGAAAATAAAAAAATGTAGCTTGTAAGGTCGCTGATTACGAACAGCTTTTAACCTATCTTAAAACTAATCAATTTATTTTCTAATATACATTTTTTGTTTGCTGTGGTAAATTGTCGCTACCCACATATATCGTTTAAAAACTGATTATTTAAAGAATCTTAGATAATTGTAAATACTGAAACAAAAATAGGTGTACTAGGAGTAAACACGTGTCGAAGAACAACAGAACATGTTTTGTTGAAAACATCTATCCCAAAAAATATTGATTCATCCGCGTAGGACTTCCGAATGTCAAGTATATGTTGATTTATAGAAGAAAATTTTAACGGTTTAGTACAACGGTTTCTACTGCAGATCGCAAAATCAAAGTACTTGAATATAAGTAGGGCAACGATTATTTTCTAACCAACCGCTGTACGTAAATTACTCAATAATTCATTGTTTTAAACCGGCACCGACCAAATTAGCCCGCCTCAATGAAATCTGTACGATAATTTGTTAGACATTTATTACAATTTATTACAACAAATCCCGATTTTATGACAATTGCCATTTTCCAGAAACGAGTGGTCGGTTTAGCTTACAATTAAACCTGCACCGCCAAAATTGTAACTTTATTTGTAGCTATGATATCGGGATTGTTCTTGGACCAGAATTTATTACATTGAATTACATTGAATAAGTTAGTTCAAGACCACCCGTATAACAAGCCTAAGCGTAAATTTCATCCCAAAACGATTGTTTATTTCATAAACGCCAATTTCACCAACTTTAATAACGTTTTTACACCAGACTGCCACCAGATTTTGGAACAAATGTTGCTCCAAAGCCTTGTCGGTAGAGTAGGTCAATCTTATCCAGGTACGTAATAAATTATTTTTGTATAATATTAGACGGACTAGACATAAGAAGATGTAGGTTTCAAATTGCAATATATAGGTTGGCAAAGCCACATTTAAGTATTTATTACACCACACTGCCACCAGATATTGGGTCAAATGTTACCTCGTTAACTTAGTAAAGGGAAAATTAACCTTATTCAGAGGCACTATTCTGGTAATTCCCCGGGAATAGGGAATTGGAGAAAGAATTTATATGTAATTTTTGTTCAAATATTATTTTTCCAGCCTACTGAAGAAAAAAGTTTGGTGTAAATATTTATAAATTGGAAATAATTTTTCCATATCTAAATTTTCAGGGAAAATAATTTCCAAATTAATTTTGTTCAAAAAAAATTAACTCTAGCTTTTTTACCTCCGTACCTATGCCAGACATTTTTTTTTAAATATAAATTCTTTCCCTAGTTCCCTATTCCCAGGGAATTACCAGAATAGTGCCACAAGCAGGTAATACATTATATTTGTATCAGATTAGCGTGTTAGACGGAATTGGCTGCAGAGTGTAAAGGCTTCAAATATGATCAAATGTCGATTTTACCACATTTAATAATTTTTTACGCCAGACCGCCACCAGAAATTGTATACAATTCTTCTCTGTTTACCTTGTGGAGGGCAGATCCACCTTATCCAGGTGTGTAATAAATTAATTTTGGGTCAGGTTATACGGAGTTGCCTTCAGAAGTTAAAAGCTTCAAATATGTAATTTTAAAGACGATTTTACCACATTTAATAATTTAGTACACTAGACCGCCACCAGATATTAGGTAAAATGATTACTCCACATGGACCTTGTGAATATCTGGTTGTGGTTTGGTGGAATAAATTATTAAATGTGGTACAAAATCGACCTTTAAATTACCTATTTCAAGCCTTTGCACTTTGGAGCCAATTCCGCGTATCCTGACACAAATACAATTTATTACACACCTGGATAATGTTGATCTGCCCACCAAAATGGTAAAGGACTATAATTTGACTGGTGTAATTACACATTTGAAGCCTTAACATTCTGAGCCAATTCCGTGTAATATGACTACAAAATAATTTATTACACACCTGAATAATGTTGACCTGCCCTTCACAACGACCACGGAGTAACATTTGCCCCAATATCTGGTGGCGGTCTGGTGTAATAATTTATTAAATGTGGTAAATCAAACTTTAAATCTCATATTTTTGAAGCCTTTACAGTTTCGGACCAATTCCGTGTAACCTGACACAACAATAATTTATTACACACCTGGATAAGGTTGACCTACCATTCACAAGGCATGGATTAACATAAGACTTAGTATCTGGTAGTGGTCTGGTGTAATAATTTATTAATGGTGGTAAAATCGACCTTTAAATTACAAATTTGTAGCCTTTAGCTTTTGAATCAAATTCCGTGTAAACTGACCCAAAAATAATTTATTACACACCTCGATAAAGTTGACCTGCCCTTCACAACTACCACCAAGTTTCAACAGACCTAATATCTGGTGGCTGTCTGATGTAATAAAATATTAAATATGGTAAAGTCGTTTTTTAAATTACATATATGTAGCCTTTACCTTTAAAGCCGTCTAACCTGATACAAAGATAATTTGTGACCCCCTTGAACCATGTTGATTTCGCTTCACTAGGTTAATGAAGTATCATTTGATCCAATATCTGGTGGTGGTTTGGCACTATTGTGGTAATTTCTCGGGAATAGGGAACTGAGGAAAGAATTTATAAGTAATTTTTGTTGAAACATTTTTCCGGCCTACTGAGGAGTAAAGCTTGCTGTATACATTTATAAAATAGGAATAATAGTTCCATACCTAAATTGGCAGGGAAAATTATTACCCATTTAATTTTGTTTTCAAAAAAATTAATACATACTTTTTATCTCAGTATGCCAGAAAAAAATGTTTAAATAAAAATTACATATAAATTCTTCCTCCTCTGTTCCCGGGGAATTACCAGAAAAGTACCACTGTAGGCCTATTCGAGCTTTCCCTACAGGAATAGGGAATTGGCGATAATATTTTCATAACATTTTTGTCTAAATTGTAGTTTTCTGGCCTACTGAGGGAATAAGTTTGGTGTAAATATTTTAGAAACAAAGTTAAATGGGAAACTATTATTCCCTATAAAAATTTTGTGGAACAAAAGTTTCCTAATTAAGTTTGTTTTAAAATTTTTTGCACTAAACTTGTTCCTTCAGTAGGCTATAAAAATTCATTTTAGATAAAAATGCTATGAAAATATTTTTCCGAAATCCCTATTCCCAGGGAAAGCCAGAATAGTGACTCTGGTGTAATAAATTCTTATATGTGGCAAAACCAACCTATATATCGTAATTTGAAACCTATATCTTCTTATGCATATTCCGTCTAATATTATACAAACATAATTTATTACACACGTGGATAAGGTCGACCTACCTACCGAAAAGGCTTTGGAGCAACATTTGGTCCAAAATCTGGTGGAAGTTTGGTGTAAAAACCTTATTAAAGTTGGTGAAATTGGCGTTTATGAAATAAACAATCGTTTTGTTTTGTTATAGGGGTGGTCTTGAACTAACTTATTCAATGTAATTAATTTGTAATAAATTCTGGTCCAAGAACCATCCCGATATCATACCTACATAAAAAATTACAGTTTTGGCGATGCAAGTTTATTTGTAAGCTAGATTGACCACTCGTTCCTGTAAAATGGCAACTGTAATACAATCGGAATTAGTTATAATAAATTGTAATTAATGTCTAACAAATTATCGTACAGATTTCATTGAGGCGGGCAATTTGGTCGGTGCAGCTTTAAGCACTCAATAATTCGATTGAAATAGCGCTTTATAAATAAATACAATTTTGGAAAACGAAATAAAAAATATTATGCAACGCGCGATCTTTGGTATGTGTGTGTGCGTTTATACTATTCCTACAAAACACAGCTCGTGTAAATTACGAAATAGAAAATATAGAGTGATTTTTTTGTGGTTAGGATTTTCATGCATTAGTATTTGACAGATCACGCGGGATTTCAGACAAGGCGTCAAAGAGAAAGATGCTCAGTATGCTTTGACATTTCATAATGAATAGACTTACTAACGAGCAACGCTTGCAAATAATTGAATTATATTACAAAAATCAGTGTTCGGTTCGAAAAGTGTTTCGCGATTTACGTCCGATTTATGGTCTACATAATCGACCAAGTGAGCAAACAATTAATGCGATTGTGACCAAGTTTCGCACTCAGTTTACTTGATTGGACATTAAACCAACCACACGAATGCGTACAGTGCGTACAGAAGAGAATATTGCGTCTGTTTCTGAGAGTGTTGCTGAAGACCGTGAAATGTCGATTCGTCGCCGTTCGCAGCAATTGGGTTTGTGTTATTCGACGACATGGAAGATTTTACGCAAAGATCTTGGTGTAAAACCGTATAAAATACAGCTCCTGCAAGAACTGAAGCCGAACGATCTGCCACAACGTCGAATTTTCAGTGAATGGGCCCTAGAAAAGTTGGCAGAAAATCCGCTTTTTTATCGACAAATTTTGTTCAGCGATGAGGCTCATTTCTGGTTGAATGGCTACGTAAATAAGCAAAATTGCCGCATTTGGAGTGAAGAGCAACCAGAAGCCGTTCAAGAACTGCCCATGCATCCCGAAAAATGCACTGTTTGGTGTGGTTTGTACGCTGGTGGAATCATTGGACCGTATTTTTTCAAAGATGCTGTTGGACGCAACGTTACGGTGAATGGCGATCGCTATCGTTCGATGCTAACAAACTTTTTGTTGCCAAAAATGGAAGAACTGAACTTAGTTGACATGTGGTTTCAACAAGATGGCGCTACATGCCACACAGCTCGCGATTCTATGGCCATTTTGAGGGAAAACTTCGGAGAACAATTCATCTCAAGAAATGGCCCGGTAAGTTGGCCACCAAGATCATGCGATTTGACGCCTTTAGACTATTTTTTGTGGGGCTACGTCAAGTCTAAAGTCTACAGAAATAAGCCAGCAACTATTCCAGTTTTGGAAGACAACATTTCCGAAGAAATTCGGGCTATTCCGGCCGAAATGCTCGAAAAAGTTGCCCAAAATTGGACTTTCCGAATGGACCACCTAAGACGCAGCCGCGGTCAACATTTAAATGAAATTATCTTCAAAAAGTAAATGTCATGGACCAATCTAACGTTTCAAATAAAGAACCGATGAGATTTTGCAAATTTTATGCGTTTTTTTTTAAAAAAAAGTTCTCAAGCTCTTAAAAAATCACCCGTTATTATGTAGATCATCATACGGCATTTCAATTTTGTATTCCCTCACGATTATATCAGGGGAAAAAGAAACGACAAAAATACAAATAGCTATGTACACTCAAAAACAAAATGTATGAAAGCAAAATAATAAAAACAAAATGTGTATGGATGTATATGTCACTATTTATAGAATAAACAATATTTTATTTTTTATACGTTTATTTTAAATTTGTACCACTACACATCCAGGGTTTTAATGATTTTTACAGCAACAAACAACATGATCGAGAAATGTATTCGGCTTTGTATGTCATTAAATAATTCGTCCATGCTATTAGGCTCTAGTTTTACTTTTTTACAAACAGGACTCCACCGGTTTGTAACAATACCCTTTTTACACCTTACTATTTTTGATAATGAACTTTGTATATACAAATACACACACACACAAACGAAAAATAAAATTGTATAAAAATAAAAATAAACTTTATACACAGTATGTCATTCAGAAAAAAACAACAACGAAAAAACCAATTGGAAAACAAACAAAAAAAAAAAAATTTCATTATGAGAAAAAAGTGAGCCCCCAATTGGAAGGGCTCCACAACAACACTGGTGATTGATCACCCCAAAATAAATTGTAACACTTATTGTACTAATTTAACTAACTTATTTCACTAATATATATTGTGGATGGGCACGAGTACCCCCCGAACGTTATAGATCACTTTATCGTTATTTTATTTTCACTTCGTTCGCACTTTTGGTATTAAACCAAAATTTTTTTTTTCACAATACTAAATCGTCACTTCACTATATTTTTGGGTTGCCCCACTCACTGGAGCACTACCCACACATCACTCACTAAAACGTTTATCATTACACGATATATACGCAACCGTATTTACTTGCGAGAGACTGCCGGGCCCCACCGCGAAACAGGCCAATGGCCACACAAAATAATTTTATGTTTTTATTATATCGTCTTTCTTATCACTGATTTGGTTATAATATATTGATAATGGGCAAGGATGCTCCCCGAATTTTAAAGATTTCAATTTCTAATTTTAATTTTATTAAAAGATTTAATTTTTTCCACGAAAAAACAATCCTTCCGTTCGACACGAAAATCAAAGCCTACTCGCCATATCTGACATTTTAACAGCCACGTGGCCGCCCCCCTTCTCTATATTTCCAAAACCTAAGTGTGTTTTTGTTTGCCTAACCCTTATGGTTAATTTGTATATAGTGGCTGTTTGTGTTTAATAATTTTTTACATATTATTTTTATATTTTTTTACACGATATTGATATTAAATTAATTTTTGAAAGTTTCGATTAATTAGGTTATTTATATTTGCAATTCAACTCAGAATATAACAGAATAACTTCTGTAAATTAATTTTAAATGGTTGATTGCATCTAGAGTCAATTTGCATTTGTCAGGATTTATACATTTATAACGTTTGTTAGAAGTTTAATAGGATTTATAAGATTTGTCAGAAAGTTGCCAGAAACTTAATGCTCTTTTCATTTTTTACTCTCAACCCCGAAAATTTCGATTGTCAGGACAGTTTTTATCGTACGTGATAGCATTATAGCAAGCATTTATTGGGCTGAGAGTAAAAATGTGGGGATACTTTGGTCTGAGAGTAAAAAGATGTCATGATAGCAATAATTAATTTTGCCATCGCATTTTTCGGAGATATAATTTGGACTATCTTCACATACATTGATGATAACTGCAACACAAATTTTGATGGACTTAAGCGCGAGTTGGAATCGGGTGTGTATCCAGCACACATTTTAAATTATGGCATTCAACACGGAGCTGACCTAAGGCCAGTCGATGCAGAAACAATGTTGGGTAAAATATATTCATACTTTCCAATTTTTGCAGTTCGCGTGTAAAAACTAAAAGAATTTTACGATTTCTTTAAAGTTGACCACAAAGTTCTCCATAGTTCGTTGAAGACTCTCGTCGGTGGCTGTCACTTTATCATCAATTCTATCAAACAATATTATTTTTTTTCAATATCCCAGCCACCAGTAATGCTTAAATTATATTTTGAAAATCCTTTAAATGAAGCTTATTTATATTTTCGGCACCTTTCGGTGAATGTATTCCATATAAATAATAAAAAAAAGGAAAAAGAGAGGAATCCGTTGATTCAAACTATAAACATTTACCAAAAAATGAAAATTTGCTTAACGAGTGTCTCGCGACACATTCAATGTTCATAATGAATGAATATTACGTATTCATTTAAAAATATGGACAAAACTATTCTCAGATTTTCATTCCTTAAAATAATCCTGAATGGGTGGAAATATCGAAGAGTGTCGATTTTTTATTTGAAAAAAATATAAGTATTAACGATTCTTTACTTAGAATGCAATTTAAAAAATTAAAGGTATTTTTAAAGGACGCTAAATAGATAAACTATTTGTTGAGAAACTCGGAGGAACAAAATTCGGGGTTTTTAAATATTTGATAGTAGTTTTTTTCAATCCAGTAGTTTTTTTCCTCGTCACAACGCGTATGCAGAGTTAATTTAGTATGATGAATAGTCAATGGACAGATGATGAGCGTAATAGACTTGATCTGGAGACTGTACAATTCCGACTTTGGCTGTACAATTCAATTTTAAACATATTTCTTGTACTGAGTTTCTTGAACTCATTCAAAAAATTTAGTAAGCTCTTCAAGCAGTACAGTGCTCTAATTCTCTAAGCAGTAAGATAATTTGTAAACGTGTAAACGATAATTTATCTTGCCTTTTTACAATATTTGCATTCTGTAATTGCACTCCAAGATAAAATTTAATACGGTTACGATAAATAAATGTCAAAACTTAACACACTCTTATGATGTATGTAGGTTCATATTTAGACTTTGAGGGCCCATAACTACCGTTCCCATTTAAATTTCAACATTATTCTTATGGATATAAGTTACTCTAAGTAGCACTCTCTAGCAGTACTCTAAGTAAATCTGTTCACAATCTATAGTTCGAGTTGTTACGGGTTGTGGTATGGCTAATTTTACAAGTGAAAATTTTATACAATATATTATCTTGGCATTTTTAAATCGCATTCACTAAACAGTTTTTTTACCCAAGATAAACCTATTGACAGCAAGCGAGCAAGATAACATTAAACGTCAAAACGAAATTTTAATTATTTTATATCCTTAATAACTCAAAAAATATAATCTCTAGAAACGTAAATTGTTGCATATACATCAAAGCCATCTAGAATCAAACATAGCCCCCAAAATCATATTGAAAAATGATCGGAATCGGGAGTTATTTGAAATTCAAATCAAGATACGGTTAGATAGACTTATAAAACAAACCAAATGTTTGAAAAGAACATTACAACAGCCAAAAATTTCTTTACTTCGTATGGTAAAGGCGTGTATAATATAAGTCTTATTTACAATTGATCGATCAGTTGAATTTTGATTAATGTTGTGTATTCTAATCTGTTTAAAGGTTATTCTTTATACTACATACAAAATCGCATTATTATGTACATAATTATTATTTGCGATATGTTTTTGAAATTCAATCAAATCTGTCTTAAGTAGATCATAATTTCAGTGTATTTCGTTGTTGAAGACATGTTTAGCTCTTTCCGATGCCATATTTAGTTCTTTCTGCATATGCGACTTGACAATACCTAAGTATAATAGTCGGATCTCGGAAAGCCCGGGATTGTCTTATTAAAATTTTAGAATTTCAAGTAAACTACAAAAAGCTATGCGTTTTAAGCAACGAAACTCATTTAACCATCAAATTTGGTTAGTCACTGCGAGCTTTCCAAACTCCACGAGTTCCTCATCCAAATTTTTTTTATGTGCCTCCCCAATAACACCGAAAATTTGTTAATCGGACCCATTTCTAGTATTTGATGTAGGTCTAGTTATGGAGGGACGTTTCAGTGTTACGATTTGTTTTTTTACCATGAGTTAATTTTTAATCTTTGTAAAATGTTTGGGTTAATCTTAAGGATCGGTAACGAGTAGGAGGTGAGACTTTGATCAATTACCTGCACTTTAGAAATCGATTTTATGCAATATACATCTTGTTTGCCTTAGTGCTATTTAAAAGCTAATTTTAATGCATAATGTAATTAAATATTGTTCTCGTTCATTATTTTTCGAAATTTGTCCTAATTGTTACTTTTCTCAAACAAAAGTTAATAAATAGTAGTTTAGAGTTAAATCATTGTAAGATCTTATAAACTGTTGAGAGCTCTTAGTGTCTCTAAATGAAATATTAAACAACAACAAACTGAAATTTGTTAATTTTGGTTTTCTATAGGCCTTCATATTTATTGTGCTCGTCAATTTTTTAACTGTGCAAGTGTAATGATCAACTAAAATATTGCAAGTGCACACAAACTTGAAAACTTTGCTTGCTATGTGGAGAGCGGGTCCATTTTAGATGTTGTCAAATCAGACACTTGAAACACTTGACATTTATATTTGAAAATTATTGAAGCAACTAAAATTGTTTTGGCTGTAATCCACAGACCATCTTGTTCTAGGATATTCTACCACTTAAGTCTTCTTCTTCTTATATAAATAGGGATATTATATATACCCTACTTTAAACATAAAATTATTAATAATAAATTTATTTGTTTTGTTGTATTTGTGGAACGACTGGATATAAACCTAAGTAAAAGTATAGATAATAGTGAAGACGGTCGGTGAACATATTCGAATGTTTAACTTTACTGAAAGAATATTTTAATTCCAACGATAATGGTCCATTTTTATAAGTACACAAATTTAAATAATAATTAGTAAGAGTTTAATTAATAATTAGAGCTTGATCTTATTTAATTCTAAAATAAAACTATAAACTAAAATATCAAAAATTGCAATTAACTATTAATAATATCCAAACGAAAGCGTTTTACACATTCAAGCAAAGTTATTCCGCGATAAATTACTTGTGTTACTTTTTGACATAAACTTATCTTGCCACTTTACATTTTATCTTGAAAAAAATTTAGTGAATGCGAAATTACTAAAACATCACGATATCCAATATAAATCTAGACTTCTACGATAATTTTTTTCGTGTGTAAAAGTTATCACTTTTACACTTTACAATTTATCTTGGTTTTTAGAGAATTAGGGCACAGTACGGTTATCTGAGAAATATGCAATCAATAGACAATAATTAATCATTAAATTTACGAATTTTAAATAGTCATCGAGCCATTTCTGTACATATTCAAATTTCATGAACCACTGGTCTTTCAAATATGATGACATCGATCTGAATAAATAGAAATCAGAGGGAGCCAAGTCATGAGAGTTGACCTCTCTCTCTAGCATTTACATCCCATGAAGGGATTTTGCCGCCCGCACTATGGTCCTCCATCCTTCTCGGTCCATCGCTCTCGTCCTCCAATTTCGACATCCTAATACGAGTAGGTCTTGTTCGACGTCGTCACGCCAGCGCAGTCGGGGTCTTCCTCTACGACGTACTCCGGCTGGTTGTTGATGGAACACTTTGTGAATCATTCGTTGTTGTGGAGACCTTGCAACGTGGCCGAGCCATCTCACTTGATTAGATTTGATGAAGCCGATAATATCGCTACCTCCGAGAAGTTGCTTTATTTTGTGGTTCATGCGAATCCGGTATTCATTGTTCGCAACTTTAATAGGACCAAAAATTGAACGGATGACCTTTCTTTCGAAGGTAGATAATAATCTACAGTCATTAGAGGTCATGGTCCAGCTCTCGCTTCCGAAAGTCAGCACAGGTCTTATAAGTGCTTTATAAAGTGCGAGCTTGCACGACTGCGATAGGTGTTTAGATCGCAATAATTTTGATTGGGCGAAGAAAACTCGTTGTCCGGCAGCGATTCGGGCTTTTATTTCTGCCTGCATATCATTCAAGGATGTTATAAGTGACCCGAGGTATTTAAAATTTTCAACGCTATCAAAGTTATGGTCGCCGATTTCGAGATTTGCCATTGAGATGTTCCTGGGTGTTTTGTTAAGAATTTGGTTTTGGTACTGTTCACCTCCAAACCAAGTCTTCTTGCGCAGCGATTGAGCGGTATGAAACTGTCCTTGATGTCGATGAGAGTTGACCGCATATTGTAAAACTTCCTAGTCTGTGGACCAGCGTTGTCGTGCTGCAAAATCACCTTCCGTCTTTCTTGAACCGATCTTTTTTCCTATAAAACATCACTTAATTTGATCAATTGCGCCTGGTAACTGTCCGCTGTATTAGTTTGAGCAGGTTCCAGAAGCTCGTAGTAAATTACTCCTTTTCAATCCAACCAGATACACAGTAACTCTTTCTTGGCACGGATAATAGTTTTGCAACTGATGCTGATTCGATGGTTTTATGCATTTAGAAGTATTGTACAATATCCACGTTTCATCATCCGTAATGGTTTTGTGTAAAAAATTCTTTCTTTTTTACCGAGAAAGCAAATTCATGAAGATGTCAATTCTTCGTTTTTTGTTTTCTTCGGTCAGTTTATGATAAACCGATTTTCCTTCCTTCTGTATTTTTTCGAAGTGATACTGCTTGGTGAGTAACTCCTTTCTGTTTTGAAAGCTAATGTTGTGTTTGACACGGATTTTCATCCAGTAAAACTTTAAGTTCTTCGTCTTGAAATTGTTTTACTGTACCAGGGATTCAATTCGCGTTCCGTGAAATAATGGAAATGAAAAGTTTTTTTCATTAGTAATCGAGTAGTTTTGCACTCCCTATAAGAAATTTTGATTTCACACAGTAAAATTTAAAATTTACGTGCGAATAAATCAAGCTACTTGATTGCCAACGAAAAAAGCTTTTCATTTTCATTATTTCACGGAACGCGAATCGACTCCCAGGACGAGGATTGTCCTCATGATTAAAATTATCATAACAAAAACTTGCAAACCCCATTTTTACTGTTGAATGATTCACAGAATGTTCACTCAAAAAAAAATTCCACCGTAAATTAATATCAATTTCAAACTTTCTGTTGTGAAAAAAGAAAAGAAAAAGTCTTTTTTATTAACCAAATGTCAAGTTTCAAATACTTAATAGTTAAAACATTAAAAAATATGTAAAACTGCTAGACTACTTACAACCGGTAACAGAAAAGAGTTGATCGAGCGACTGGACGAATTTTATAGTGTTGAGAAAAACGAAAGTTTCGTGAACAAACCAATGGCTGATCGAATACTCGAGTTAGAAAGAGGAATTTCAATTTTGAGAACGACTAATCAAAAAGGGAACCTCGTAAATATGTCGCAGTTTTCGCCATTAATTGCGTCATCGCCATGTATCGTCACGATGCCGAACTCTCAATTAATTTCATTTGAACCACCACCACATATACAAGTTTTGTCACATCCGGTTGAGTTTGTAACGCCATTACAATTTTCGTCTTCTATCACTCCGACGCAACAAATTGATTTGAGCTTAGCCAGTCAGCTGTTTGTAAATAACAATACAAAATTGATCAATCCAAACATGGACAATCAATTAAATCAAGGTTTTAGGGTAACAACGAATTTTGCATCGACGCGTTATGTCACGAATACTGATTTCGTCAAATTATACTACAGATCCGCTGACGAATGGAGAACCCGGAGTGGTTGAGTCATCCATTCCTCATTTTCAAGGGACGCCAGATCAACAATTTGTGTCGAGTATTGTGTCGGTTGGGGTTGGTATCCCATATTGGGGTAGATACTCGATCGGCTGGCAAGCAAGTAATTTGCTAGCCGAAATCCTGGCTACTCGATCAATTTTTTCCAAATTTGAATTTGGAATTATATTTATTTATTGTAAAATTTTTGTGCAATTAGTAAAACGACACAAAAATTTGCTGTTCATTTTTTGAAGCCGCAAAATTTATTGTGCAAAAAACAAAAAATTTTCGAAAAACTTTTATCCAAGTAACGCGATGTATAGGAACGTACCAAATATTGCTTTCCCAAACGTTTATCATAGCAATCCGTTCAGTAATGTGAAGGACCTTATAGCTCAAAACAGAACAAGAGCGAAGGCGGCGAGCGAAATCGCCTGTCATATTAGAAAACACCGAAATCATGCAAAACAAACACAACCATCAACGCAGGCGACGACGATTTTTTCGTTGAAAAAAATTTAGAGTCTATTTCTATTTTTGTTGCTGACGAAACAATGTTGCCAACTGTTTTTTATATATGTATAAGTTGGCATCAATTAACCGTCATATTATTAACCATTTTTTTTCAATCTAGTAGCCTAATGCCACAACGTCATGTGTCAAAAACACAGAAGGTTATGCCGTTTGGTTGTTTTTTTATCGCCATACGCTGACGCTTTTGTTCTGTTAGCTACAGCGATATCGCGGCGATATTTTTTATTTATTCGTCGACGCTTGCCGTCGTCGCTCTTGTTCTGTTTCTAGCTTATGTCAATCCTTCCGAAATTTAACCCGTCATCGTCATTGTCAATGAGTTCGTTCAAATTTATTCAGAAATTCGACAGTTTGAAGAATGCATATTCCGGGACGACCGAGTTGTGATTTTTTGAGGTTCAATCCAAGCTTTTAGGACCTGCTAAATATTGGATTGGCGACGTTCAAGAAATTTTTGGTACGTGGCAACAATTCAAAAATAAATTTCTTCAGGATTTCCTGTCCGAGACGAATGTTGCAGACGTTCATATTGAAATGATGGAAACAAAACGTAAATTTCACGAGTCTCTGAGTAGAAAAGGTTAACTTTCGGACGATTACATTATTATATACATAATTAATAGGATTGACCTCGGCGATTTGAAAAAGCAAATATTCTAACCATTCTCAAATTGTAACGAGTTGCTGACCACCATTAGAGGATACGTCAACTATAATCCAAAGAACATTGACATTTGCATCGAAATCATTTATTCGTACTCCGAAAACTAAATAATTCTCTCCGCCATTGAAACCCCAATCAACGACTCCATTGATGTCATCAAATTATGCAAAACCACTGATACAAAACATGCAGATTCCAATTCCGAGATCTGTTACAATTGCTTCAACCCAGGAAATTTGTCAATAAAATGCCCAGAGCCACAGAGAAGATAGCGTTGCATGAATTGCCTTCGAACGACACACCAAACCGCTGTCTGTCCAGAGAAAGGAAAAATAACTCCCGAATCAAAAACGATTGCCAAGCCGAATGTCGACGATGTCGTCCTCGTTCCTACGGGGTTTGCAGGTGGTCACACCAGTGTGTGACAAAAATTTATTACCGCAATAGTTGACGTCGATGACAATACGCACTATTCGATTTTTTTCCGAAAATGTTTTGTAGAGGACTTTACATTTTGTGTATAGAAGGAAAACGTCTTGTGATCGAAACCAAACAAAGTCAACTAAAGGCTTTGCGGTCGTCACATTCTGATGCTTTCGCTTCAACAGTATCAGATTTAGGCAAGTGTGGCCTAACAAAGCTTGCAATTAAACTAACCACCGATAACCCGATCAATATCAAATCGTACCGTATCGCTTTCGAAAAAAGACCGATTGTCAAGAATATTGTGGAAGAATTGTTACAGATCGGCATTATTCGACCTTCTGTTTTTCCGTACGCCCCCCCATAGTCTTAGTCGATAAGTAGAATGGTGAAAGTCGAATGTGTGTCGGCTAAGGCAGCCATATACTCGATGACTATTGTCGATGGTTTGTTGGCATGTCTGTCCAGAAATAAACATTTCACTACATTGTATATGAAAATGGGCTATCATCAGATAGAGGTCGACGATGAATCGAAGAAGTACACCCGTTTCGTAACGACAGAAGGACATTACGAATATAATCGAATGCCTTTCGGTTTAGTCAACGCACCAGCCGTATTTGAAGCCATGATGACTAAACTCATTTCGATAATGAACCCTGGTGAGCTGATTGTATACCTCGATGATGTGATTCCTAGTAAATATAAAGAGGGATTGACACGTCTGGATAAGTGTAAATTTCTTGCAACCGAGTTCACCATTTTGGGGTACGAAATCAGTGAAAAGGATTGTTCCCCGGAGAAGGTAAAGTTTGTGCTTTCTACAATTTTTCGCAGCCGCCGACAGTCACCGAAGTTGAACGATTTTTGGGTCTCACCGGATTTTTCCGAAAGTTTTTTAAGAATTATTCGTTAATTTTAAAGCCGCTCACCAATTGGCTAAGGGAGTTCGAAGATAAAAACATTAATTGGGGAGACCACAGCAACAGAGACGAGAAGACAATCAAACGAATTAAAGAAAATTAAATTTGTGGTTTCCGAAAATGCGCCGATATTTGAAATCTTACATTGCTGCATGCGTCGAATGTTGTTTTATGAAATCCGAAAGAAAAAAACCAGAATGTCACCTACACTTTGAATCAATGGAACCGATACCATTTCGAGTGATGCATATCGATTACCTAGACTGTTTGTAAAGAGTAACACGCATATCATTGATTGACGCTTTTAGTAATTTTATAACTGTGGGAGCCGTCCGAAATATAAAAACAGTGCCAGTAATCAAATTTTTGAACGACCTTACCGTCTATTTTGGGCTCCCGAATCACTTCATCAGCAATAAATGTTGTGATAAATATTATGAGCGATAAATATTGTGAGTGTAACAATATTCAGCAAATCAAAATGGAAGACGATTTTGTCTTTCATTTGTACATTCGTCGAGAATGTAAAAGTTTGGGATGAAATACTTCGAGATTTACAATGGACTGCCAATTCTCAAAAGAACTCAACGACGGGATTCAGTCCAAATGAGCTCGTGTTTGATTTTATGTTAAACGACTTCATTCTCAACAGCTTGGTCGCCGTTTTGAACGAAGATCGCAAGTTTAAGCTTGAATGCAAAATTGAAAAGTCCTTAACAAAAATTACGACGTAAGGTCTAGGTTACGTATTGTCAAAAGTTCTTGGAATCGGCCGCTATGTCTTGGAGGACGTCAAGGGAATGCAAATTAAATCTCGAAAATTTAGTTCAATTTATTCATTCGACCAAATGATGCAGTTCATCGTCTGAATTGGATGGTATCGAAGATGAAAATTGTTCTCGCGACGACGAGTGGATCGAGGACGAACCAGTATCAGGTACGGCTGAAATGTCGCAAATCAACAACATAGCAACCGTGCACGACGAATAATAAAATAAAGAGTACAATCGAGAGTTATAAAATCGTATAAAATAATTTTATATATTTTTTTATTTCATTTGATTCTAAATCAACCGTCGTAATTCCCCATCTTGGCCAATTTGACAAGATTATCTAAACATGTTTCAATTTCACTACAAAACAAATCCAATTGGAATATTTTAAAATTTAACAGTGTAAATTTTGGTATCGTTTAAGTCACAACTGGTAATTATATAAATACAATAAAAATACAAGAATCATTTATGCAAGAACCGCACGTGACTTCAAACCCATAACATAAGCAACATAATTTTTATATTCAAAAAATACATAATGCTTCAAAGTATTGTATCCATAATTATTGTAATCTTTAAACATTATTATCTTAATAATACGTGAGAGTCCTTCGACTTTGAGCGATTATGGATTTTCATATACAAGACGCCATAGTACCAAAAAGATTATCAATCGAACGAGAATGGTTTGAAAGGAAGTCAATAATTACTCGGCCGATTTAATGTCTCCCAAATTTCAAAACAGAACCAAACATTTTAAAATATTTTCTGGTAAATATGACCTATCTATACCTAGAGAGTGCGGCTCTGATAATGATTGGTTTACGCAGGCTATTAAACAACTTGTTAAACGTTACTGTTGAGTTTTTTTTTCGATAAGGCATCAGAAACCTAAACCTAATTGATTTTTTTTATATATTTTTTGAAAAATTATCCAAATAATAATGATATAATGAAGGTCGATTTTGTTGAAGGATTGTTGTTGTCTAAATAAAATAATGATACCATCGAACGATCAAAATGCAACAAAATTATTATATTTCATGTACATAGTTATGTTTTACGATCGATTATCAACAATTTTGGTGTATGAAATTAAAATAATTGTCGCGATTGAGATGATCGCACATGCATTAGTATGCACAACGAATGCCAAATGTGAGAATCACGTACATTTTAATGATATATGAGAAAATACTTATTGTATAAACTCTCGTATACGAGATTTCGTAACTCGTAAGACAAATATTTGAACTCAGGTGTTACTTCAAATTTTGAGTGATTATATCAAATTACGTTCAATATAATAAATTGTGTATCCAATTCTGTATTGCTTTTGTCAATGTAGCGAGATAAATATTACTTATGGTTTTGTATACTCCATTGCACAGGCATAAATATGTTACGAGTATAATGAAAGAAAATTGCAAGGTGAATGATCCCAATTAGATTTGTCTTAATTAATCTTTTTAATCAAACCTTTACTATACCTCCCACTTGACTTTACGAAGAAAAAGGTGAGTTGCATGTTGTTTATTATGTATGGTGAACGGTTAAAAGTTTATCTATCTCGATATATAAAACAGAAAGCAATATTCGTAATTTGTGCAAGGCAACCTCAATTGCTTAAACTAGGAAATATATTATGGTTTAGAATGCAGAAGCAAAATTAAAAACGAGTGGTATAATTGGTTGCATAGACAGTAATAATTAATATGGTGTATGATGTTATTCCATGAACAGGTGAATGCGTTTATCGAATACTAGAATGTTCGCATAAGTCAGTGCTGCTGAGCTTTTGAACGGAGGTTTATATAAATTTGTATGTAAATATGTCACAATGATTCTAACACATAATTAGTAATTGCAAGATGCTTTTAGTTATTGCAGTTATTGCAATTGTTAAAAAACAGGAGCAAATCAAAACTCATAATAAAATTGTTTAGAGCTATGAAATTCGTTCAACGAGCTAATCTACTACTCGTATTCTTCCAATTCCCGTTTTACCACGATATCATCCACATAGAAATTATAGACTCTGTAAGTTTTGTTCAAATCGGTTTATTAATTATAAAAATCCGCGTCATCGGCGGTGTGCAAAAAATTAAATATTCTGTAACATGGCCGAATTCAACAAGCTATTTTCATCAGATGATAAGGCACCTGATGTCAAGTTAAGGAATATAAGAGATTACGCTACTAGCCACAGGTGGAAGTACTATAACAAAAGAAAACTTTTGTTATATTATTTTATTACCAGTGGAAATTTTTTATACATTTTGTATCTATTTTACACAAAATAGAACATCCCAGAGGAATAAAATAATAAAAGTGTTAATTAAAATGACAAATTGATTGATCTCCGAAAAACCAGCCAACTATAACTACGACAAAAAAATATTTCAAGCCGCTTGGTAAACAACCCTATAGCAACCCTTCGACATTCCAAGATTTCACAAAACTAAATTTTTAAAAGTCATAGCACAAATCAGAATTTTACTAGTCCAAATAATCGAAACTTTACTAGACCAACAAGTTAAGATTTTAATGTTAAACAAGAAGTGCAAAAGGAACCTGTAATTAAACACTTTAATATAGAAACAGATATAAACGACGAAATCTATAAATTACCAAACGTCAAGTCTGGCTTTTATTATCCTAACGGTAGAAAATAAAATCTTAAAATTTTTGGTACATACCGCAGGGCCTACAAATCATACATTAACCCCGAATGTTTTAATTATTCTCAACGTAAAAATTCAAACCAATCGACTCTTTTTATTAAAGTTTCTTAAAATAGTTGACGGTTTGAACAGTTACGAAACTTTGACCGACCTAGGAGCCAATGCCAACCTAAAAAATTATATGTTGGTAGTCCAACGTTCCGAAAAGCAGTGCCATAAAAATCACATCGAGCATAAAACCCTTCTATGTGGCGCTACTCTCAAAAGTAATAACAAATGTACCCATCTCAATAGTAAAAGGCGAACTTTCGTATAAAACCAATTACTTTGCAATAAGACGTTTACATTTCATTTTCAAAAAACAAAAAAAAAACATCATGGAAATTATTAACTGTTTGAAGTAAACTTCAAAATAACTAGATAATCAGAATATCAAGCGTAACACAATTCGTTATAAAAAAGCGACGGTTAATACAAATGCAGCCGCGATCTCACGGTTAGAAGTCAATAATTACTTGAGCCAAGGCAAGTTAAACTATACCCGAGTAAAATTTTGTATGTGTTTCTATCCCCGAAATTAAATAAAAAATAATAATCAGGGAACACTATCATAATTGATAACCCCTCTAACTCTTGTGTGAAATTTGCCCCACCCCGTCGTATAATATTGGGATTACAAACTAATTCGGTCCGTTTTCCAAAAAGTGGCTCTTACTATAATAAATTTTTTATAGTGACAGCTGGTTTCCGTTGTTTCAGACAAATTAAATATCTGCCGTTAACATTTAGTTTGTATTGCTTTCAGTTTCATACAAAACGTGTTTTTTTACCGTGTTGAATATGTCGGATTGTCGGTGACAACGCTCGGCCTCACGTTGCAAGAGTCAGAAAAAAATATTTGGAAACGCTCAAGTGGGATATTTTGCCGCACCCACCGTTTTCTCCGGTCATTGCTCCTTTCGATTACTGGTTGTTCCGACCGATGCAACACGATTTGGCAGGTCACCAGTTCACTTCTGTCGAAGAAATTGAAAATTAGCTTCAAACTTGGATCGCCTCAAAAGACGAAACGTTTTTCCAAGATGGGATTTGAAAATTGCCTGAGACGTGGGAAAAAGTCACAAGCAGCGATGTATAATATTTTAATTAATCTATTCATTCATTTTATTTTAAAATAAATGGAATTTTAAAATTAAAAAAAACGGACCGAATTAATTTGTACTATCAATATATTTTATTCCAAATACATTTCTTATGTGAAATTATCCCTGAATTTTATTATGAAAAATAGAAATATTTATTAAAATTATTTTAATTAGCAAAACACACAAAATAAATGAAGTAAAATAATTTTTAAATTGACTAATAAAATTGTCAGGGTATCGATTTTGTCTCGTGAGTTACTCATTTAAAATGAGTGGAGCAAAAAAAATCTAATACGTACACAGTGTATAATACACAATTATGTCCTTGTATTTGTATTTTTTTCTTTTGTTCGTATTTATGTCATTTGTATGGTGAACAGTACCAAAATAACGCGTTCCGGGCGAATCGGTTTAATTTTTATGGTGCTTACTTCCTTTTCTCAGCACATTACGTCTGCTCTCGAGCTGTGGAGTGTCATTATTTAACATGCCAATATATTTTATATTATCTATCATCAATTGACTGGAATGCGCGCTTCTCATTTAATGACTTAGATCATGATGTGCAACTATTTTATAATATTTTGTTTAGTGGTATCGACAGATTCGTTCCAATTTCTGTTTTTAAGAATAATCGAAATAATCCTCCGTGGTTTAATAAATGCTTGATTAATTTAGGTAATCGCAAGAAGAAATTATATCGGAAATGGAAAAGATCCAACAATGCTTCTGTTAAATTGGCCTTTTCTTCTGTATCTAATGAATTTGATTCCATGCATAAAATAGCTTATAGAAACTATATCAACAAGGTTCAAAATGATTTGATATTAAATCCGAAATCGTTTTGGAATTTCGTTCAGTCTAGAAGGAAAACATGCGGTTTTCCGTCGACAATGTCTTACAATAATGTTTCGGGCAATAACTCTATAGACGTAGCCATCTTATTTGGTTCTTTCTTCCAAAATACTTATAGACTAGACAATGTTAATAAGGGAACACTTGCGGATACAACATATAATAGTACAAACACCACCTTGCATATACCTCGTATCACCCCGGAGGATATTATCAAATCACTCACTCAGTTTAAAGATGGCTGTGGCCCAGATGGTGTTCCTTCAAGTTTCCTAAAAAAACTTGGTCATGAGCTAGCATTTCCTCTATCAATATTATTCAATGGATCACTTTCGTCGGGAATTTTTCCAGTTGTTTGGAAATTCTCACATATTGTTCCAATCTTCAAATCCGGTAATAGGAATGATGTCTCTAATTATAGGGGCATTTCTATACTATCAGCGATCCCTAAATTATTCGAATCAATTGTTTGTGACCACATGTATTTCGGTCTGAAGTCATTTATAGTTGACGAACAACATGGGTTTTTCCGTGGAAGATCTACCGTGTCGAATTTAATGGAATTTTCAAAACTTGCCTTGGAGGTGATTGAGGCTAAGGCGCAACTTGACGTCATTTATACTGACTTTAGTAAGGGGTTTGACTCAATCAACCATGTTATTGTATTGGAAAAATTAAAATCTTTTGGCATTTCTAATAATTTGTTAAAATGGATTGAATCATACCTTACTGAACGCATACAGTTTGTAAAAATAAATGACAGATTTTCTAATCCGATAAAAGTGCATTCGGGAGTTCCACAAGGTTCCCATCTTGGACCCCTTATCTTCATTTTATTCTTGAACGATATCACCAAATGTGTCAAATTCGCTCGTTGTCTAATTTATGCTGATGATCTAAAAATATTTTCCCCTATAAATAATACGCAAGACTCATTTAATCTGCAGAAGGACATTGATGCAATTAGCCATTGGTGTGAAAATAATTTATTATTTTTGAATACCAAGAAATGTAAAATTATGTCATTTACCCGCTCATCGTCATATGTAATACATGATTATTGTATTAATAATGATAAGTTATCAAGAATAACTGAAGTAAGAGATCTTGGGGTTATGTTTACACAAACCTTATCAGTGAATCGGCATATTGATTTGATAATTGCAAAGGCTTGTTCTATGTTAGGATTTCTTAAACGAATTATGAAAGAGTTTAATAACCCGAAAGCTTTGATCTCGCTATATCAATCTCTTGCCCATTCACAACTTGAATATGCGTCATGTGTTTGGTGTCCAAGTTACAGTAATCATGTGAAGAGAATTGAGGCGGTTCAGAAATCATTCTTAATTTTCTATGCCTGGAAAACTATTGGGTTTGATAATCGTAGAATGTGGTGGGAGAATGTTTTAGGCCTCCCTCCATATACCGAGCGATGTAAATCTCTAAAACTTGAGCCACTTGATATTCGTCGGCAGCATGCTGGGGCTATTTTCATTTCCAATTTACTAAATGGCGAAATAGTCAGCCCGTATTTATTATTTAACCTTAACTTGTATGCCCCTGTGAGGAATCTACGTACTCGAACCCTTCTGAAATTAGATTTTCATAAAACTAATTATGGATGTGACGAACCTTTGAATTTAATGTCGAAGTTTTATAATCAATTAAGTATGTTTTGTGATTTTAATATGACGAAATCTGGAATCAGACTATTTTTAAAGGAAAACTATTTTAAATAATTTATTATAATAACCAGAATTATGTATTTCATTTGATATATTTTTTATTGCTAAAATTGTACTGTAATTTATATTACGAATTAATTCACCAAAATAAAAAAATAAAATAAAATAAAATCATAAATTAATTTTACATCTAATAATAAAATTTTATAGGTAAATTTATTTTAAATTTCATAAATTTTAGAAATTATAAAAAATTCGAAAATACATAAACAACGCAAAAATATGGCGTTTACAATGGTTAACCCTTTAAGTGCCAAAAAGCGCAATCGTGTTCCTCAATACACTAGCCGAAATCATGTTTGCACTGAAAGAGTTAATATGAATAAACAAAAAAAAGAATGCCACGTGACTTGCATATGCAGAAAAACAATCATACGCAAGAAACTACCACAAATACATATGCTATCATTCCGGTTACACTCATTTCGTTTCACACATTTCGGGTCAAAATTGGTCAGATTACGATAATTTGGTTATAAGACGGAAAAACACATAATATGTATCACATTTAGGAAAACACGAAAAAATCGTACCGTTGCAACCTACCAAAATTAGGCTCCGAACAAAATATTTCTATGTAATTCATTTTTAACCCAAAATAATACTTTAGTTTGACATGTAAAAAGTATTAATTTGTCGGATCAGAGCTATATGGTTTTAAGCACAGAAAAAATAAATATAAACAGAAATAAAGATGCATACAAAATTTTTACGCATATTTTCATAGTAAAATAGGTCACGATCCGGTTTATGTTGACCAAATTTAAAATTACCGTTATAATCTAAACGAAGAAAAAATGAAACAAAAATATTATGAAAGTTAAAGAAACACTTAATGTATATTCGAAGAGTTGGACGTTCTAAGTTTATTATTTAAGGCGTAAAACGAGTTTGTATTTTGGGGTTACAATCTAAAAAAGTTGATTCAAAATTTTGTATGCAGCTTTACCTCTGTTTATATTACTTTTCTCTATGGTTTTAAGACAGTCACTTTTCGCAAATATGAAAAAAAAAATTTGTACGTTATGCTGATTACAATTAGTTAATATAGCTTTAAAACTGTTTTTCCAGTTTGTGTATTTCTTTCTGCACCACTTCTGTCATTGCTATTGGGAATAAAAATTATTTCGGTCCGTTTTCAAAAAGTGGCTATGACTATAAATTTTTGTTTATATGACACCTGATTCAGGTTGTATTGCTTTTAGTTTCATGCAAAAAGTGTTTTTACGGTGTTGAATATGTCGGATTTTGTGATAACTACACACCATTTACGGGAAGTGTTAATTTTTTGTTTCAATTGGAAAAAAAGTGCAGCTGAAGCACATCGAATGTAAATGTTTACGGTGGCAATGCTCCAACCGATAAATCATGTAGTGAATGGTTTCGATGCTTCCAAAATGATGACAGTGTTGAAGATAGCCTCGGGTAAATTGGGGATAACCCAACAAACAATTTCCGTCACTGAAAGAAAAGGTATGCTGTTTTTAACATCGATTGAAATCTATCTATGGGCGATCTACGATTTTGTTATGATCCTAATGCTGCACCAGCACTTGTAGCACAATCCAATGAAAATGGTACTGGAATTTTTTACAAATTAATTACAAATTTGTTACACAGTTAGTAAATTTTTTACAGGTCCCGTTATCCGGCAATGTAAACGAAACTTGTTTCTCTGTGTAAACTTGTTTCTCTGTGTAAATTAACAACATCTGGATCTGCATGTAGAATTGTAATTGAAGGATCTGTGTCAGACTCTTTTCAAATAACATCTGGTGTTCGACAGGGAGATGCACTCGCGCCTGTGCTGTTCAATTTGGCGCTTGAGTACGTAGTGAGGAAAAGCAACATTGAAACTTCGCGCTGTATATTCAATAAATCAGGCCAAATTCTTGGATATGCAGATGATATTGTGCTTCTTGGCCGAAGACCTAGCGACATCAAGGACAGTTTCATACCGCTCAACCGCTGCGCAAGAAGACTTGGTTTGGAGGTGAACAGTACCAAAACGAAATTCTTAACAACACCCAGGAACATCTCCATGGCAAATCTCGAAATTGGCGACCATAACTTTGATAGCGTCGACAATTTTAAATACCTCGGGTCACTTATAACATCCTTGAATGATCCCGTAAATGGTGTTTAGTTATCACACAATCCGACATATTCAACACCGTAAAAACACTTTTTGCATGAAACTAAAAGCAATACAACCTGAATATTAACGGCAGATGTCTAATCTGACTGAAACAACGGGAATCAGGTGTCAAATAAACAAAAATTTATAGTCAGAGCCACTTTTTGAAAACGGACCGAAATAATTTTTATTCCCAATAGCAATGACAGAAGTGGTGCAGAAAGAAATACACAAACTGGAAAAACAGTTTTAAAGCTATATTAACTAATTGTAATCAGCATAACGTACAATTTTTTTTTCATATTTGCGAAAAGTGACTGTCTTAAAACCATATAGCTCTGATCCGACAAATTAATACTTTTTACATGTCAAACTAAAGTATTATTTTGGGTCAAAAATGAATTACATAGAAATATTTTGTTCGGAGCCTAATTTTGGTAGGTTGCAACGGTACGATTTTTCCGTGTTTTCCTAAATGTGACATATTATGTGTTTTTCCGTCTTATAACCAAATTATCGTAATCTGGCAATTTTATTAGTCAATTTAAAAATTATTTTACTTCATTTTATTAAATTATTTCATTTATTTTGTGTGTTTTGCAGATTAAAATGATTTTAATAAACATTTTTATGCTTCACACGAGTATAATAAAATTTGGGGCTAACTTCACATACTTATGAAGTGTATTTGGAATAAAATATAATTTAAAACGAAGCGGGGCAAACTTCACACAAGAGTTAGAGGAATATAATTATGAAAGTGTTGCCTGATTAATTTTTTTTTAATTTCGGGGATAGAATCCGTGGATAACTTCACATACGTAGTACAATTGACTCTATATCATAGAAAGAAACTCTGAAAGTGTACGCATGCAGGCACATGAACTGAATCTACATGAGGACACGATAAATTATATTAAAACTAATTCACGATTTCAAAACGACATTAATTGAATTCAAAAATCAGATAGTGGTCGACGCGGACATCAAACATCCTCTGATAAAAGAAACTTTTGACATTAAGCATCATTTACGGATGATGATATCACAAGCATTTTATAAAATTATGCATTTTCTGCATTATATGGTCGATGATCAAATATTTGCAAAAGTATAAAAAAAAATTCGCACCAGATTCCAAGACACACGGCTAAAATTATTTCCAACAAAAACTGCACGTGAAGACTTACATAAGTGACATGATAAAACAAGCAGAAATTGTCGTACAATGTCACAACTCATAACCTTCACCATCGAGGCATAAATGAAAATTACCTAAAGTTAAAACGTTCTTTCATATTAGGAAAGTAGTATCGAACTTCCTAATATGAAAGAACTTATAACAAACTACGTTAAACAAAGTGAAATCTGCAATTTAACGAAATATGTATGAAAGAAAACCTGTTAAAAAATAGAAAAATTTATCAAAAATTTATTTATTTTTATTTTTTTATTTTTACCAAATCACCACGAGGTCCGATGGAAATAATCCATTGTGACATATTCGCTCGAAGAAGCAACATTTTCCTTATTTGGATTAAAAAAAATTCAAAATTTGTGACTATCCTCGAATTAAAGGATACAGGAAACCGAATACAATAATTTCCTAATTAAAAAAATTCTTCTCTAGAGAAGGTATTCAAAAGGAGATAGTACTCGATAACGCAACAGAAATTAACATTTCTGAAATAAATAATCGTTTTGGGGGGAAATTTATTCTTAGGCAAGTTATAGGGGTGGTCTTGAACTAACCAATTCAATGTTATACATATAATTTGTAATAAATTCTGGACCAAGAACCATCCCGACATCATAGCAACATCAAAAGTTACAATTTTGGCGGTGTAGATTTACACCCCTATTCTCTTAGTCGATTCTTGCGACAATCATTTTTTCATATTCTCTTAGTTGATTGAAGCGACATCATCGATTGAAGTGACAACAATGGTATTCCTTTAGTCGTTTAAAAAGTTGCATGTCGTCTGAGGTGAGATTTATAGTCGTGCGATTTTTTTTAGGCGATACAAGAATGGAATTCTAATGGAATGGAATTCTACGAAATGTGCTACTTCCGGTAAACTGATTTCAATTCGAATGCAGGATTATGCAAGGCCCTTTCGGGCCAAATATGGTTTGTAATAATTACTACGATTAAATTCCAATGATGTATGACTGTCATATATGTATAGCTGTTTTATATATTAATAGGCTTATCAGTCGATTTATGTAAAAGAAAACTATGATCATTCCAAATAATAAAATTAAACAGACATAAATTTTTTCACATATTGGGTAGGAAAAATTACCCAGATTAGATCATTAAACGTGCAGTTAATTCTTTTTTCCAAAAGTAAATTTAGCTTACGGATATTTATGACAGTGGCAGAAACACACACACAAAATAAAATTTACAGAAGCTTCACATAGATACAAAGGCTATCAGAAAAAATTAATAAAATTACACAAACATACACTGATAATGTGCAAATCGCGCATAAGAGTGCCGTGTGCATACACAGCATTTTCAAAAAATTGAAAGATCAAATACCGTTGGACAAACGAACGGATATAATGTATCAAATGCCCTGTCTTGGCAATGGTAATCCGGATGATAAATACAGACTAACTTATGTTGGACAAACACGACAGTTTTTAGAAAAAAGGATACAAAACCATAGGTATGACATTAGGAAACCCGTCATACAAGAAGTGAACAAAACCGCAGTGGTTCAATTTTTCCATCAGTTAGGTTGACAATTACCCTAACTTTGAAAACACCAAAATATTAGGTACACAGGCATTATGGGAAACGGTCAACAGTTGAAGTACAACATATATATATGTACGCAAAACACATACAACAAACGACGTGATGATGATATTTGCCCGGTGTTTTGTGCAATACTGGATGATGATGTACAAAATAAAAAGAGGAACAATGATAATATGCAAAATTATGCCCACCAATATCCGAATAGGGGAGACCAGGGCTAGTTGAAACACGGGGCAAGTTGAAATTTACGTAATTTCGCTAGTAAAAATATTTTTTTTTAGTTTTGATAACGACAAACGATAGCTCTTCTCATTTTTCAGTTCTTTTCCAATTTTCGAGAAGTACAGACGTGTCATATTGTTTATTTCTCAATTTTTGTGTTTTCGGGAATGTGAAGTAAGTATTGTGTTTAGTTATGCAATATTAATTTAATAGTGTGTTTACCTAAACTCTCATTGAATGTAAATGATATTATAAACTTTGAAGGTTTGTAAATATTAAAATAACATATTTTAGTGATAATAAATATGCAATAATTGTAGAATAATTAAAATAATGCATCTACAACGTGTGGGGCAAATTGTAACAAATCACGCGGGGTAAATTGAAACATGTTACAACTTGCCCCACCGTTTCTGAAATAGCAATTTTTATAAATTTAGCTTTTTTAATATATTTTCTTATAAAAATTAAAATTTATTTTCTCCAGGTAACATGAGAACATATAAAAAGAAAACCGAACGACGTAAGTCATCACTTGCTGAAATTAACGAAGCAGTCGAACGGGTTAAAAGCGGGGAGTCTATACGTTCAGTTTCAAAAGATTATCATTTTTCGTATGCAACTCTTTCTCGGTATGTAAAAAAATTTGAACAATTAGGATTAATTAGAGTTGGGTACCAACCAAGTCGCCTAATTTTCAATCCTACGCAAACGGCTCAACTAGTAAATTACCTTAAACACGCGTCACAAATTTATTCGGCTTAACGGCGACAGAAACTAGAAAATTAGCCTTTGAATGTGCTGTAGCTTTTGCGGTAGACGTACCATCGTCCTGGCACATAAATAAAATGGCAGGCTCAGAATAGCTCACAATTTTTCTAAAGAAAAATTCAGTACTTTCCATTAGAACTCCGGAAGCTACCAGCCTGGTTAGAGCAACCAGCTTTAATAAAACAAATGTGGCTATGTTTTTTCAAAAAATAGGCGAAGTCCGTGTTGGACGAGAATTGCTCGTCATTCTAATCGTTGTTCCTAAAAATAAAATTTCCTATTTAATGAATCGTACAATTTAAATATTTATAAAAAAAACTTTTCTGCGTAGAATCTAGATCCATTAACTTAATATTTGTTGTGTACCTCTGAAAATTAAAAGTAAAACCTGTTAGAAAACATAAGCAATTAAACTTAAGAACTTACCAACAATAGTGTAGCTACTGTAATCAACTTGTCTACTAAAATTATTTCGATTCAAAACAAGGTTACCAACATAAATTTCAATTCTAAAAACACGGCTTTACGGGTATATAAATTGTTGTACTGCACTGTGTTTGGTGAGTTGTCGTTGGTGTTAAACGCGAAGATTGTCGTAGTTGATCGCAGGACCACAAACTTATAATTTCTACAATAATTGATAATTAATAAAAAAAATGTATATCTATAAATAAATAACATATAAATATCTATATTAATAAATTGTGCAAGTTATAACGTAATACACTATATCGTGCGTTTTATATTTATTTAGTCAGACAAGAAAATCTACGTCCTTTACAAAAATAATTTCTTGTTCACAACGTGGTGAACAATATTGGTGCCGAAACCCGGGAACTTTATCAAAATTTATGAAGTCCAAGTACATACATTCGCGTGTTAATAACAGTGATTACGGGAATAACAAAGTGGTGTTAAAACAAAATACAATCGGTTCTGTGAATGTCAAACATAAAATTTATACTGTGGTTTGTGTTTCTTAAAAACGTAACAAAATCAATTAACCAAGTCTATATGGAAAAATGTGTAATTTGAAACAGTGTGTTCGAGACGATTAAAGTCAAAATAATACGATTAATATTGACGAGATAATTCATAAGTCGTTGAATACTAGTGTGTGTGTGCGAAATATTTTGTCGGAGTTTATTCAATTTATGTCATTGACAGTTACTATTAGCCGCTTGGTAAATTAACCATATGATGCAATAAAAACATTTATCAACAAACTGCAGTAGCATCAAGAGAATTTCATCCATCTTGATAATCATAAGTAGCAGAATTCAGATAAGTAGAAATTTTATTCCTATATTTCTTATCACACTATATAAACTGTTAATTCGAAATATTTCCGCCTGAATGTTAAGAAACACATTTTCTAACGGTGACAATAATTTATAAGGTCATATGAATCAATTTTATTATATTCCGTTCGATTGATTTAAGCTTCTACTGATAAAACCACGGCTGTTTATAGATGTGTGGATAAATATCCAACGTTGAGTATAATTATTAGTGTTAGAGTTAATTTCAAGAAAACATAAACTCAAAGTGAACTCAAGGACATAACATAGCTAACTGTTAAAATCAAATATAAGTGATCCAATTTATTTTAATTTGTATACTACGGTTCTAACAAATACTGGTGTGCATTTGTGTTGTACCAATTTAAATTTCTTCAATAGTTGCTTAATAATAATTAACAATGGAACGTCACTTTCGAATTCGGAATCGCATAACCAGTCAGATAGATGCAATACTAACGTTCGCTAAAAACATTGGTGATGTCATAACGGAGAATGCTATTCGACCTCGCATAGATGACTTAGTAAAATTACATGACGATTTCAATGATACGGAGATATCACTAGCAGAATTCGAAGGATACCAACCAATCGCAATAAAAGTGGATTTGACTTTAGAAGACGCTTTATTCAAACGAACGGGTGCAAATACGAGGAAACATAAAGTGGCTGATGAGTTAAATGAAACATTAGACACATTCGTAACGCAGCAGCGAACGTTCTATGAGGCATTGAATACCACCTCGACTGCGAAGCTTCCTAAAATAATTATTGAACCATTTAGCGGCGAATATAAAATGTGGACATCGTTCAGAGATCTTTATGTGAATGCGGTACACAACCATCCAAGCCTGAAGGGATCTCAAAAGCTGCAACAATAAAGAGTTTATTGCGAGGTGAAGCGGCGGGACTTATTCGTCACATTACAACCACAGACCAAAATTATGAGGAAGCGTGGCAAAAACTTGAAATGCGTTATAATAAGCCAAAGCCGATTGCGTCTACGCTCATTCAAACTTTTATAGAGCAAAAGCCTTGTAAAATCACGAACTTTAAAGATTTACGCCATCTATATGATCAATCCGACGAAATCATTCGTGCGTTACGAAGTCTTGGGAACGAAGAAGAGTCACGGGATCCATGGTTAATACATTTGTTGTTGCAGAAGGCTGATAACGATACCAAACAATTATGGGCACGAGAATCAGTGAATAACAAGCATCCTAAATTTTCTGAGTTTTTAGAATTCCTCAACGTACGATGTGATACGCTCGAGTCATGTGTTATTCAAGACAGGAAGAATTATGCTACTCCATCATCATCAAAGTCATTTCTTGTAGAACAAACAGGTGACGCAACTCCAAGAGATACATGTTGTGCGTGTAAAGGTGATCATTTCTTATTTAAGTGTCCATCATTCCGAATTAGCAGTCTAGAAGATCGTATACAATTGGTGAATGAACATGGGTTATGTCGTAATTGCTTACGAAAAGGACATTTCGCTCTTAAATGTTATTCAAAAACTTCTTGTTTGATTTGTAAACGAAGACATCATTCACTTTTACACCAAAGGTCCAACAATGATTCAAGCCAACAAACACCATCGCATGCACATTCAGTATTTGTCGAACAACCAAAATTAAATCATCCATCAACAAATAGTCAACTATCAACATTACCAATCACTCAACATTCACACGCAACACAAGAGCAACATTCAACATTACTAGCAAAACCGATTCCTGCTATTCAACTAACAACAAAAAACACACCAACACAAAATTGTTTACTGTCGAGTAACAATTATCTACAATCTTCTACAAGCATTCTATAACCCACTGCTATTGTCAAAGTGAAATGTGCTATTGTCAAAGTGCAGTGGTGAGTTTGTACAAGCTCGTGTACTCCTTGATTCGGGTTCTCAATGCTCATTTGCAACCGAATCATTGATAAAACGCCTAGGCCTAATCCGCAGTAAGTCAAACTTAATAATAATCGGTCTAGCAGCTTCAGCTGTCGGCTCCACAAGAGGTAGAGCGACACTAGTTGTACAATAAAAATGGAATCAAAATTATACCATCATTATTACGTCTCAGATCATGAAATCGATATCGTCTAATTTACCTGAGACTAGTTTTAGTTTACAATCTTACGACCAATTGAAACAACTCGAACTCGCCGATCCGAGGTTTAATGAAGCTAGTCCCGTTGATATATTGATTGGAGCAGAACACTTTTTTGATATCATTGGAAATCAAAGATTATATATTTCTGGATTACCACCTTTGTATAACTCGCAGTTTGGATGGTTGGTAGCAGGTAGTTTGAATTCAGAAAATCATGTAGATTGTAAGATATCACTGATGGTAAAGTCAGTGAAGGTAGAAAACGAAGATTTAAACGAGTTGTTGAAAAAATTTTGGGAGGTAGAAGAACCTTCGATACAGCCAGAATCAAGATCTAATCTTGAATATTGCGAACAGCTATATTCTACAGAAACTGTGAAAACCAAGAACAACCGGTTTGAAGTGAGACTACCATTTATTTCACCTAGATTGACCTTAGGAAGCTCATATTTTATTGCAAAATGTCGCTTGTTAGCAATGGAGAGGAAATTTATGAGAAACAAAGAATTCTACGAGCAATACAAACTTTTTATGAAGGAATATTGCCAGTTAAATCATATGGAACGAGTGGACTGGACACAAATCCCAAAAGAAGATGATAAACGATATTTTATACCTCATCATGGAGTGTATAAGGAGAGTAGCAGCACCACTAAGCTTCGAGTAGTATTCGACGCGTCTGCTAAAACGTCAAATTCAGTATCTCTAAATGATATCCTGCATGTTGGTCCAAAAATTCAGTCGGATTTGTTTGAAATATTACTACGATTCCGGATGCACCAAATTGTCTTTGTTGGCGATATAGAAAAGATGTAGCGACAGATTTTAGTAAGTGACAATGACTGCAATTATCAGTTAATATTATGGCGCGATGATAAATCGAAAGAGATCGATATCTATAAATTACGAACGGTTACTTATGGAATGAACTGCTCTCCATTTTTAGCAGTCCGAACACTTCAACAAATAGCCCTTGACAACGCGATTCAATATCCAAACGCATGTCAGGCTATATTACACGATTTTTTTAGAGACGATCTCTTGTCAGGAGCTGACTCCGAAGAAACTGCGTTGAAATTAAAAGATGAGATAGTCTCATTACTTGATAAACACGGATTTCATCTACGTAAATGGAGATCCAATTCCCAACAGATCATTAAGTCATTTTCAGATATTGAGTCTACAATGGAACAGAAGTTACTGGAAGAAGGTCAGATTGTGAAAACGCTCGGATTAAGATGGGACGCAAATACGGATACATTCTCATTTCAAACCAAACTAGCAGAAATTGACGAATGGACGAAGCGTAAAATATTGTCAGAAGTATCAAAACTATATGATCCATTTGGATGGCTTGCACCAACAGTCATATTGTTCAAAATGATAATACAAAAATTGTGGGTTAGCCAACTGGATTGGGACTCTCCAGTCTCACAAGACTTAAACGATGAATTTCAAGTCATATATAAAGGGCTTACTTACCTAAAAAACATTAGCATTCTGCGTCCCTATCATAAATTCAATCAATCAAAATTAAAGGATGTTCAAATTCATGCATTTTCTGATGCCTCTGGAAAGGCTTACGGTGCGGTGGTATATTTACGTGCGACAGGAATTGATGGCATCATTAGTACTGAAATAATATGTGCAAAAACGAAAGTGGCGCATATAAAGCAAATTTGCTTGCCCAGGTTAGAGCTATGTGGTGCGTACATCTTGAGTAAACTAATAAAACATCTTAAGAGTTGCATATTTAGAGAAGTTCCCACCGAGGTGTATGTTTGGTGTGACTCATCCATTGTATTACATTGGTTAGCTGATATACCCAGACGCTGGAAGACATTTATCGCAAATCGGACGTCATACATTTTGGACGTTATTCCAACACAACACTGGCGTCATATAAATGGCAAGGAAAATCCAGCCGATTTACTCTCTAGAGGTGTATCACCAGATCGATTATGTCAAATGAAGCTATGGTGGAAAGGTCCTCCGTGGTTCATACAACATTCATCAACTTGGCCAGTTAAATGTATTCCAATGACAAAGTTAAATCCTACTATTCTAGAACAAAGAGCAAGCACACTTTTCTGTGCAAATCAAAATGTATCCACGAGTATAATCAACATCTTAATTAATTCATGTTCATCTTACTTAAAGGTTAAGCGTTGTTTAGTATTTGTATTGAGATTCGGTCGAGTTTCAACTGGAGAAAAGGTCAAAATGAGCGGACCTATACAAATCAAGGAATTAGTTCAAGCTGAAAATCATATCGTTCGCTCTATTCAAGCTCAGAATTTCAACGAAGAATTAACATGTATACGCAAAGGAGAGGCGATCAAGTCGAAATCAAAATTAAAAGCCTTGGATATTTTCGTGGACGAAAACGGTATACTCAGAGTAGGTGGGCGATTAAAAAATTCTAACCTTAACTACTCATCAAAACATCCAATCATATTACCGAAAGGGCATCCGGTAAATGACTTAATAATTAAAGAATTACACCACTCATTGTTACATGGGGGTTTAGCGCTTGTGTTAAATACACTTCGGTTAAAATTTTGGATGATTAACGCCCGAAATAATATAAAACAGTTCATCAAAAATTGTGTTGTGTATACGATTTCGTGCAGAATCTGGATGCCCAAGAATGGGTGACTTACCAGCCGAGAGGGTTACAGAATCTCGAGTTTTCCGAAACAGTGGTGTCGACTATGCGGGCCCTATATATATCAAGACGAGCAAACTTCGTAAGGCTCCGATGACTAAAGCATACATTGCGGTGTTTGTTTGTTTGGCGATAAAAGCTGTCCATTTGGAAGTAGTCAGTAGCTTAGATACTGAATCGTTCATTGCTGCACTTCGTAGGTTTATAGCTCGATGCGGGCTACCCGCTCTTATTTGCTGCGATAATGGGTCAAATTTTGTATCCGCTAACTCTGAACTTAAATTACTTAATAAGCAATTGACACAACAACAAAATTCTAATAATGTTATTGATTTTTGTTCGCAGAAAAACATAGAATTTCGTTTCAACCCACCTAGCGGTTCACATTTCGGAGGATTATGGGAGGCCACAGTGAAATCCGTGAAATTTCACTTACGAAGAGTTGCAAAGGATTCTAATTTTACATTCGAGGAATTAACCACTATGATAACCCAAATTGAAGCTATATTGAATTCACGACCGCTGTGTCGATTGCATGACAGTCCAGATGATCTTCAGATATTAACGCCAGGTCATTTCTTAATTGGAGAACCAATGATGAGTATTCCAGAACCAAATTTTGACCAAATTCCAGATAACAATACAAACATATGGCAAAACATTCAAAAAAGAGTCCAAGGATTTTGGAAGACCTGGCACAGGGATTATTTAAACACACTTACACAACGAATGAAATGGTGCAAAGAAGGTCCGAATTTTAACATAGATGATGTAGTACTTCTGAAAGATGAAAATTTACCACCAGCCAGGTGGATGTTGGGTCGAATAGTAGCTGTGTTTCCAGGCAAAGACGAAATCGTGCGAGTTGTAAAAATCAAAACAAAACAAACAGAGTTAATAAGACCAGCAGTAAAATTAATTACGTTACCAATAGGAAAAGATTCGAATTAATATCTGTTATTGTATAATATCAATTAAAACGAAGTAAAGTAGTTATTATGTATGTAATGTACGATTGATTAAATTTACTGTTAATTGTTAAGATAATTATGTACATTCATATTTCTCTTAACTCGGGGAGTATGTTGGACGAGAATTGCTCGTCATTCTAATCGTTGTTCCTAAAAATAAAATTTCCTATTTAATGAATCGTACAATTTAAATATTTATAAAAAAAACTTTTCTGCGTAGAATCTAGATCCATTAACTTAATATTTGTTGTGTACCTCTGAAAATTAAAAGTAAAACCTGTTAGAAAACATAAGCAATTAAACTTAAGAACTTACCAACAATAGTGTAGCTACTGTAATCAACCTGTCTACTAAAATTATTTCGATTCAAAACCAACATAAATTTCAATTCTAAAAACACGGCTTTGCGGGTATATAAATTATTGTACTGCACTGTGTTTGGTGAGTTGTCGTTGGTGTTAAACGCGAAGATTGTCGTAGTTGATCGCAGGACTACAAACTTATAATTTCTACAATAATTGATAATTAATAAAAAAAATGTATATCTATAAATAAATAACATATAAATATCTATATTAATAAATTGTGCAAGTTCAAACATTTAAGTTATAACGTAATACATTATATCGTGCGTTTTATATTTAGTCAGACAAGAAAATCTACGTCCTTTACAAAAATAATTTCTTGTTCACAACGTGGTGAACAGTCCGCGATAGATATAATTTTACTGCCGCCAATATATGGAACGTAGATGAACAGGGGTAACTTCGGTGCAAAAACTGAACAAACTTGTTGCTGAAAAAGGAGTGAAGCAAGTGGGAGGGCTTACATCAAGTGAAAGAGGAGTGATTGTGACGATTTGCTGTGCAGTAAGTGCTGGCGGAAACTTTATCCCTCCTATGTTTATTTTCCACAGAAAAGATATCAGCCACATTTTATTAGAGATGGACCCATCGGCAGTATTGGAACAGGAAATGGTTCAGGATGGATGACTGGAACTGAGTTTTATTCATGGATGGAACATTTTATTTCGCACGTACATCCATCAATTACAAGCCCTGTTTTATTAACATTAGACAACCACGAATCTCATTTAGCTATTAAAACCATAAACCTTGCTAAGGCTAACGGAGTTGTGTAATTATCGTTCCCACCGCATTGTTATCATCTACTCTAGCCTTTAGAGAGGTCAGTATACGGCCCTTTCAAAAAATGTATGTCGGTTGCTCAAGATGCTTGGTTGAGAAATAACCCCGGCAAGTGTATGATGATTTATGATATTCCTGGTTTAGTGGCCCAAGCTTTACCACGAGCCTTCATACCAGAGTCGATTACAAAAGGCTTTAGAGTATCTGGAATAAAACCATTTGGCATAAATATTTTTGGAGATTTAGATTTCTTTCCATCAACTGTAACTGACCGACCTTATTCAGAATGTGCAACAACTCAGGTTCGTGTAATACCACCTAATGTGTCTATTGGTCAAACATCAGCTTGCATTCCCAATAATGATGTTGCCAGTTGCGAGATTCCAAAAGCTATCAATATAATTATTGAACAAATTGATATTCAGTCTTTACCAGTTGCAAATACTATCAGCGATTCCGTTTTCCATCGATCATTTAATGAAAGTGCACCAATCCAGGCTCATTTATTTAATCCTAATGTGACTATTGACCAAACATCTGATTCCATTCCAAATGATGATATTACATGCCATGAGATTCCTAAACCTAACAATACAATTCTTGAAGAAATCGATATTCAGTCGTTACGTTACCAATTCTATATGCTACCGAAGAAGAGTTTTTGCAAATCGCTAATGGTAAGTACATTATATGTTCATCTTATAATCAATATACTCTACATATTTAATTTCAAATTTATAATAATATAGGAGATTATTTGGGAATGACTTTAAACCAATCCAACGAAGCAAATCATTTGAACATAAACCAACCTGGACCATCGCAAATTAAATCAACATCGTCGATTCCACAAACAACAAATAAAATGAATACAATTTTCACTCCAAATTTGGTTCGTCCTTTCCCAAAAGCAGCTCCAAGGAAAGAAAACCGCTGTGGTCGGAAAAAGAGGAAAAGTGCAATACTCACTGAAACACCAGAAAAGTATGCATTAGAGAAAGAGGAAGCGACTAGACTGCTTAAAGTAAAGCCTAAGCCACCAAAACTCCTTTTGGATAAACGACAAAAGGTTAAACGTAAAGTCCTACAAGAAAGAAACGATTGGTTTTGTTTAGTTTGTGGCGAGGCTTATTCGCGCAGTAAATCAGGAGAGTCTTGGGTTATGTGTGTATCGTGCAAATTTTGGTCCCATTAGGCATGCACAGAGTTAGAAGGTATAAATGATATTTATCGTTATCACGAATGTGCAAAATAATATTTTTTTATTGAATTGTTGAATTTGAATTATTTATTTTTTTATTTATCTGTGAACTTTATGTATAACTGCTTTTTTATTTAATAAATATTGAATTTGTTTATTGTTAATTGCTAATATTAATTTATAAGATATCATATGGTACAAGTTACCCCATACTATGTTTCAACGTACCTCTTATACGGGGCAGTTTATAACACTAAAATTCTTTTTTGCTTTGCTAAATTGAAAGAAAACTTAAATAAAAAGTAAGAAATACTATTCAAAAAATAGAAGCGAAAATACTAGTTTGAGTTACATATCTCTTATGGTTATATTTATATGAGCATCTAAGTAAAAATTGTTTCAACCTGCCCCGGTCTCCCCTACATACAAACGCAGACGATTGTCATAGTTGTTTGTTTTTATTTTTTCGTTTCAATTATGCTGTTGTTGTCCAAAAGTTTCAAATCATCCAAGGTGTGTAAATTACAAAATAATTTTTAATTATGAATTTTTAATATTTTACGCCATTTTTATTGTTAATTTTTTTTTGTTAAACTATAGTTGTAATTCAGTTACTAGAGTTAGCATCTAGTACTAAAACCTATGTAGGTTAGGTTAGGTTAGGTTAGAGTGGGTGCTATCGCACACTAAGGCTAATAGTGGCCCATTTGTAATTACAATTTTTTTTTTTTTTTAATTAAAGATCGATCCGGCTTGTCACTCATTCAAAACTAACTAAGAAAATTACCTATCATGTTCCTCTTCTTGTCAATTCGATTGCAATGCAACTCATGTTTTTCTGTTTTTATATCTTTCCTCTTTTTTGGACGACAAGTGTTCCACCAGCTGATCAACACTGATTGTCACAGTAAATATCAACAAATAAGGTGGGTAGGTATGAGACAGGTTGTATGGTATAAAAGCGGTAAGCTAAAAAAATGTCCTGAGTGGTAAGTATACTTTTTTTTCAAAGATTTTGTTCAACCAAACATAGCCTACACAAACACAATCAGATTGGAATTTCGTTACATTCTGTATAATAGTGTCGGACACGAGCATAGGAAGTGATCTAACGTCTCTTTCTCCTCTTCGTCCAAATAACTTCTACAAAAGTTATTCGTCTGTATACCCAGCCTTCTTGCATGTTCCTCAAAAAAGCAGTGTCTTATCAGTATCCCTTATAACAATCCTATCTCTCGTTTTCACAGAGATACTATTGCTTTAGAGCGCCGCAGGTCCAGTTGTGGCCAAACCTGTTTTGCTACCCTGCACGTGAGGGTGTTGGTCCACCTCTCGTTTGTAAAGGCAATTGCCTTCTTACTGAGCGCCAATTTAAGCGCTGCTATAGGTCTCTCCAGACCTGCCCTTTCCGCGGCTGCATCTGGAGAGCCGTACTGTAGGTTTTACCACTGCGGTATAGAGTCAGTGTACCAGCTCTATTTTCAGACCCCATCTTTTACCTATGGCGTTCCTATACGCGAGTTAATGGCTACATTAGCCTTATTCACCCTTTCTACAATGTTAGGCTTCCAGCTAAGATTACTGTCCAAGATTATACCCAGAAATCACGCTCCATCAGCAAAAGACAGTCTAATGCCGTTTGCAGTAGAAGGGCTAACTACCGGAATTTTATATTTCTTAACAAATAGTACCAGCTCTGTCTTGGAAGGGTTGATCCCTAATCCACATTTGCTGGTCAACATCCCTAATCATGTCCAGATATTTGCCTGAGACAGCTATCTGCATATGCTACAACCCCTATCCCCTCTCTCTTTAGTCCCAAGAGCAACCGATTCATCACAACACTCCAAAGAAAGGGGAACATTACACCTCCTTGCGGTGTTCCTCTAACCACCCGCCTTCTTATGGTGGCCTTCCCCAGTTCCGAGATAATAATCCTGCATACCAGCGTCTGATTTATCAACCTACTTATGGAATAGTCCACGTTCAAAAATAATAATCCTTCCATGATCGTCGCTGTTGAAATGTGATTGCCTTAATAAAAAAAAACCATTTCAACGATATTAAAAAAAAAAAAAAAACGTTCATCTGTAAACCCATTATTACAATTCATCTTTATAAGTCATCTTTACAATTCAACATTACATCGTGAACATCTTTAAGTTCAACGACACCGGGAAAATTTTGAGCAATATTTAATAACCAACTTTAAGAAAAATAGAAATTATCATCGAGTACATCATCATCATCATCAGCCAGCCGTTATAAATTATAAAAAAGGATATAATCATCAAATTCAACACATGTTACATCAACTCAACATTAAAACTTTCATCGTGTTTCCAATAGCATAACTTCAAATCGTCTTAATTGCTACTACAATTTTTTATTAAAACGGTATGTACAAATGTTATCAAACGTCCTCAAACCAATACAAAATAAAAAATTTTAAAAATATTTTTTTATTCTAATAATATATAATATAATTAATTCAATCATTTTTCTTCTATTTTATGTATTTAAATGCAAATGAGTTCGGATGAAGAACAAACACTCCATTTAAGAAACAGAATTATTTTAAAATCTACTTCATCTGCTGATCAGCTGAATGAAACCGTAAGTAATAGTTCAAGTAATGATCATACTTTAAACGATAACGATAATTCCGAAGAAATTGATGTTGATCCTTCTAATGAATATAAAGAACCAATTACTCCTAATAAAATGAATTGTTCTATTAATAACGCAATTAAATTAATTCCTGAATTTAATGGGGATAGCAGTCACCTCCATAAATTTGTCTCATGTTGTGACATTATAGCAAATTCTGCACATAGTAAAGAAGAAATTACAATATTCCTTGATATAATTAAGTCAAAATTAGCTGGAAAGGCCTATGACCTTGTAAAAATGTAATCCAAAAACGAAAATATAAAAACCTTTGCTCAAAGACTTGAACAGCTTATAGCAGATCTTAATGACGCTTGCATTTCCAGAGAAGGAAAAGATGCCGCTAACTATATAACTAAAATAAATTCTTCAACTGCATTAAGAGCATTTGAAAATGGTTTGAAAAATCCTGTAAAGTTAATAATCAAAGTATGTCGATTTACAACTTTAAAGGAGGCCATTGCCAAAGCTCTTGAAGAAGAAAAAAATTTTAATTTTAAAATAAACAAACCTCATGAACATATTAGTAATAATGTAACGTGCCAATTGTGCAATACGATTGGTCATGTTGCAAAAGCATGTTACTCGTTACGTTCTCCGAACCTTAAAGCAAATGTTCACGCACCAATTAATACAAGTAATAATATTAATCAAAGTTTTGTTACATTCCCAAATAATAACAATCAAAATTTTGTTAGATTCCCAAATACTAATAATCAAACTTTTCCTAGACATCCCATTAGAACGTACAATACTGTTTGTTCGTATTGTCGTAGATTCGGACATCATATACGAAATTGTCGTACGAAAATAAACAAGGATTTGAATCGTAATAATAAACCTCATGAAACAATTAACGAAACTCGAGAACTTGATTCGGAAAACTCAACAACACTCGACATGATCAAACCGAGCACGTCACGGGTGGACAATTATAAAACCGTGTTCAAATTTTATTTTTTCTAATAACAGTCAATCGAACAATATAAATATTGATGAAATCGTGTGCTATAAATTTAATGAAATTCCTAATCCTGATTACGTCAATATTAAAATCGATATCGCAAAAAATGAACAGATAAATCTAAGTTTTCTAATAGATACTGGGGCCGAAATAAGTGTTGTAAAACACGGAGTATTAGCTGGTAAAACACAATGTTATCCTGAAAAAAAATGTATAATAAAAGGAGTTACCAACCATGATTTTACAACAATAGCTCTGTGTAATGCAAATATCCTACTTCACGAAAATATTTTAATTCCGCAAAAATTTCAAATTGTACCAGATAACTTTCCTATCAACTGTGATGGAATTCTTGGAAAAGATTTTTTACGGACAAATAAATCTATAATTGATTACAAAAATAATACCATCATGTTAAATCCATTCAAAAATATTAACATAATCTTGAATTTAACTTCTCCCCGTTCAGAGATTATTATTGTACCTCCACGAATTGAAAAAATAATCAAATTACAGATCAGTAATTTCAAAAGCGATGAAGAATACGTTTGCAAGGCCAAACAAATCCAACCTGGTGTATATATTCCTAACTGTTTAATTCGTGTCAAAAATAATTATGCATATATTGCAGTCGTTAATACAAACGAATTTTCTGTTGAAATAAACCATTCACTCATCCAAACAAAATTATTAAATCAGTATGATATTTTTCAACTTCAATCTTGGGCAAATTCTCTTTTAAATCGTTTTGGTACTATAGAATCAAAACTAAACTTTGACCATTTAAATATTGAAGAAAAAACATCAATTATGAAATTATGCCGAAAATATAATGATTTATTCCATTTAGATGGAGATAAACTTACTGTAACTTCAGCTACTAGCCATACAATACCACTTAAGTCAGATTCAAAATCAAGCAATATCGGTTGCCATATACCGCAAAATTAGAAGTTGAAAGGCAAGTCGAACAAATGGTTAATGATGGTATAGTAGAACCTAGTAATAGTCCATTTAACAGTCCGCTAATAGTTGTTCCAAAAAAATCAGTTAATGGGAGATGAAATGGAGGATTGTAGTGGATTTTCGTCGCTTAAACGATATCACTATCAGTGACGTTTTTTCACTACCAAATATTACTGATATACTAGAACAGCTGGGTAAAGCAAGATATTTTACTACCCTTGATTTGGCGGAAGGGTATCATCAGATTCCGATGGACGAAAATGACAAATACAAAACAGCGTTTAATACACAAACAAATCATTACCACTTTAATAGAATGCCATTTGGTTTAAAAAATGCACCATCGACGTTTCAGCGTGCGATGAATAATATTTTGACAGGTTTAAATGGACTTAAATGTTTTGTGTACCAAGACGACATAGTCATTCATGGATATGATCTTAAAGAGCATAATAAAAAACTCGAAGAAATTTTTCAACGACTCCGACACTATAATCTTAAACTCCAACCAATTAAATGTCGTTTTCTCTGCAAAGAAATTCTTTTCTTGGGGCATCGAGTAACAGCCAACGGAATAAAACCCGACCCTTTCAAAACAAAAGTAATTCATGACTATCCTAAACCAACTAATTCAAAGGAAATAAAATCCTTTCTTGGATTATGCGGTTACTACCGCAGATTTATAAATAATTTTGCAGAAATTGCAGCAGCGTTGACATCGTTACTAAAAAATGATTCTGTTTTCAAATGGGACGCGTTTTGTGAAAATTCATTCGATATTTTGAAATCTGCTCTTAGCTCGTCTCCTATCCTTATATCCGCAGATCATTCAAAACCATTTATTATTAATTGTGACGCTAGTGATGTAGCAATTGGTGCGATACTATCACAAGAACGCGAATAAACCGACCTACCGATAGAATTTGCTAGTAGAACGTTGAATTCAGCAGAAAAAAAATATCCGGTGATAGAAAGGGAGCTGCTAGCGATAATTTGGGCCGTGAAGAAATTTAGACCCTACATTTATGGTCGCAAATTTATAATTAGAACCGATCATAAACCTCTAATTTGGCTCAATAAAAGCGCTAATCCATCGGCTGACTCACTCGTTGGCGAATTGAGATGAATGATCATGAATACGATATTATATATAAATCGGGCAAGACAAACACTAATGCCGACGCTAAATGCTTCAAATGACATGCTCGACTCACCCCACACTTTAAACAATACTTCTGTTAATGGTTCAAAAATTGATTCTGGTTTAAATTTAGTCGATAATTCTAATGATGTAAATTATCCTATAAAGGAAAGTCAATCTACAGCTTATTCGGGTAAAGTAGAGCTTTCAGAAGAAAAAGACATTCAACGAATATTAAACGAATATCATAATTCTCCTATCGGTGGACACCAAGGTATAATAAAAACTTACAACCGAATAAAAACTTATTATTTTTTCCCTAAAATGTTGTCGCGAATAAGAAAATATATTCAAAGTTGTGAGAAATGTCAAAAGAACAAAGTCGGTAGATTGAACAAACTTCCCATGAAAATCACCAGCACATCCAATAGACCTTTTCAAAAAATCTTCCTAGACGTAGTTGGACCACTTCCCGAATCCTATAATAAAAATAAATTTATTCTTACAATGCAGGATGATCTAACGAAGTATTCACTAGCTGTTCCACTCTCAAACCATGAAACATGCGCCTGAGTCTATCGTGACCGACCAGGGTAGCAATTTTATGAGTGAGATGTTTAAGCATATTTGCAAACTTCTGTCTATTAAGAAATTCTATACAACTGCGTACCACCCACAGTCAAATGGTGCACTAGAACGCTCCCATCGAACACTGGCTGAATATATTAGAAATTTTTCTGACGGTAATCAATTAAATTGGGACGATTGGATCCCATTTGCCATGTTTTCGTATAACTCTTCTCCACATTCTACAACAAACTATATGCCTTATGAATTGGTTTTTGGTCATAAACCGCTTTTACCCAGTTCATTAAAGAAATCACCTGAACCCGTTTATAACTATAATGATTATACATACGAATTAAAAAATAAACTACAAACAGCTTGGGAAATAGCACACAATAAAGGGTTATCCAATTCAAGCTTGATAAAGTAAACTTAAAAAAAAAAAACAAAATATTCGGAATGTATTGTAATTTTTATTTCATTTTACAGATTGATCCTTGCCATTTTTAGTTAAACAAGATATCATTCAAATGTCCTCCATGGGACTTCTTACAGGCCTTGATTCTTTTGAGGTAATTTTCAATGACTTTTCGGCACATTTCGGGCGGTATCTCGGCCATTACCTTACGAATATTAGTTTTCAATTCGTCAAGAGTTTGAGGATTGTTTGCGTAAACACGATCTTTCGCGTAGCCCCACAAAAAGAAATCCAAAGGCGTTAAATCACAGGATCTTGGAGGCCAATTGACATCAGCCAATCGCGAAATCAAACGTCCAGGAAATTTCTCTTGCAAAAGATCTCGATTTGCTCGTGTTACGTGACTGGTTGCTCCATCCTGCTGGAACCACATATCGTCAAGATCATAATCTTCGATTTTCGTAAAAAAATAATCGGTTAACATGCGGCCATAGCGCTCAGAATTGACGGTAACGGTTCGTCCATGGTTGTTCTCAAAAAAATACGGCCCAATCACACCACCAGACCACAATGCGCCAAACAGTGACTTTTTCCGGGTGTAATGGCTTCTCTACAATCAATTGTGGATTTTCTGAGCCCCAAATTCTACAGTTTTGCTTATTAACGTATCCACCAAGCGAAAAATGAGCTTCATCACTGAAGAAAATTTTGTTCGAAAAATCAGCATCAGCAGATTTAATAATTTTAACGCGTTGGTCGATTGTTAAATGCTCCATATTCTTAAATGGCAGAATGTCAACTAAATAAATGACAGCGTACTTGACGTTTATCTTTGACAGATGTCGGTATACAGATTTCTACTTTATCAACCTCGAATTGGATAACCCTGTATTTTAATTAAAAACAAAGAAATTTCTATAACTTATTATGATCGTGGTGCCTCAACATCGAGACAATTTCTGGTCGGTGATCAAGTCCTTCTTAAAAATGAAAAAACAAGTACAAAACTTGATCCTCGATGGTTAGGTCCATATGAGATAATAGAAATAAATTCAACAGAAAATTCAACACTCCGCGTTAATCGAAAAAATATCGTCGTACATAATAACCGTATTAAATTAATTAAATAAATAAAGTATGATTGGTATTACTTGAAAGTTATTTACTTTATAAAATAAAAAGTTCGCTTTACTATAATAGATAGTTTGAAATATTTTAACTCAAACGAACCTGTTGTTTCTTAAATAAAATGTTTATTCTTGAACATTGCATAAATAAATTATATTTGTTCAGTTTTATTTAGAAGTTACTCGTATAGTTGGATTTTGATAACATTTATTTAATGAGACATTTTAATTATAATAAATATAAAAAAAAAATAAAAAAAAAAATAAAACAAATAAAAAAAAAAGAAAGGAAAAGGTCAATTAAATGTTAGAATTATCAAATAATTTACATATGTATATAAATATATGAATTTACTTAGTTTTAAGAATATTATTGTAAAAATAAATCATTTATAATGATTTATTTAGTTTAGGGGAAAGGAATGTAGTGAATAGTTACCCTATTCTCCCTTATTTTATACAAACAATATTATGTTTGTTAAATTATATAATTATATAATTGCATTATTGTAAATAAGTACACAATTATGAATTACGATTGTGTGGAAAATATTAATTATTATGTATATTATAAATATTATATACCGTATTACATACTTTATATACTATATAGATAGATGTATTAGATATACATCTATGTAATATTTCTGACGATAACGAAACTTTAAGTAAAAAGATCAATTAGATTTTGGTTCGTCAACAAGTAGTCATCTAATAATGTTCAGCTCATAAAAGTATTTAAAAAATTAATAAAAGTTTAATAAATATTATGAAAAAGTGTTTTATTGTAAAAAGTTGAGTTAACTTATAACTGGTGGATTTCCGAAAATTCCATAAGGTGTATTCCTACTTAACAGTAGTTAGTGAAGACCTACGCGAAGAGGTTGTCTCACCATATTCTGAATTTTCATACAGAGACCGTACAGGAGATGAATCCTGCGGCTTCCCCACTGTCTGCAATATAACATGACCAGCAAAAGCACTCGGCTTTAGAAGTGATCGGCCTACCAGGAATTTTCCTGTTGGTTAATGTAAATCGTTTTAATTATACTTCACAAATCGTTTTTTCACATTATAATGATCTTATTTAAATTATATCCCATTATTCTAAATAGTTAAATTTTAATCCCTAATTATGAAAGTTTAATTTCAGAAAAAATATCATTAAATATGAAATTTTAGTAAATTAATTTATTAGGTGTCGAAGTAGAAACTACATATGCTTTTTTTGGTCAAACTCAACTTTATTGAAAATGTAATTGTTACAAAGTCGGTAAAAATTACGGTCTTTTGCCATTTATCAGTTAGATAATGAATGCCTTCGCGATAGAAACTTGGTGGTTTTGTAACAAAATAGTCATCTAGTCATTTTTGTACATCAATTTTCGTGAACCGCTGGTCTTTCAAATATGATGATATCGATCTGAATAAGTGGTAATTAGTGTGAACCAAGTCTGGAGAATATGCCGCATGGTGTACAACTATGTGGACGAGCGTTGTGATGCAGCAAATTCACTTTCCGCCTTCGTTGTCCCGTAAATGGTATTTTTTCCTACAGAACATCACTTAATTTGATCAATGGCATGGTAACGTTTAGCCGCAACAGTTTGAAAAGGTTCTAGATCCACTTACTAAATGACTACTTTTCAATCCCACCAGACACTCAGTAACACTTTCTGGGCACAGTAACGATTTCTGCGTTTAGGATTATCGTACAAAATCCATTTTTCATCATCCGTAATGATTTTGGGCAAAAAATTCTTTCTTTTGTACCGAGAAAGTAAATTCATGCAGATGTCAACTTTCGGTTTTCGTTTTCTTCGGTCCGTTTATGAGGATCCCATTTTCCTTCCTTCTGTATTTTTCCCATTGCATACAATCGAAGTAATATTGCTTGGTGAGTTCCTTACTGTTCTGCAAGCACTTTTTGAATTTAAACCCGATTTTCATCGAGTAAAACTTTAAATACTTCATCTTCAAATTGTTTTAGTGTACCTGGACGAGGATCGTATTCATGACTAAAATTATCATAACGAAATCTTGCAAACCAGTTTTTTACTGTTGAGTGACTCACAGAATGTTCACTCAAAGTCGAACTAATTAATTCCATTGGGCAGCATTTTTGTCGGGTGTGTAAGGAAATCGCGGTTTTCAAAATCCCGGCTTTCAAAATCCTGGTTTTCAATATCTAGGTTCTTAAAATCCTGAATTTTTAAAATTTGACATGTGGAGAAATGGGGCTGTTACATGATTTTTTTGACACAATTCAAAAATGAGTTTGCGATCAAGTTCTAGAAAATGGCTAATAGGAATGGAGTTTTGCCATTTCTTGGAAATGGGTTTTTAAAATGATGCAAGTACAAGATATTGCATAACAAAATGGGTGTCATTAAATAGATTCTATATAATCCGCTCCCGTGTGCACGCACGCAGTGCGACATGTTTGCTGATCCCGTCTCCTACGTTTCTCGAAGTTCAAATCTAAAGCCCGTCGGAGGGCTAAGCGGTGGCTGGAGAGGGATTGCAGCTATCTCCCGCGTGTCCGTGAGAGTTATCGAAGCCGTCAGCCTCTACAATTATTGCATTTCAAAATGTTGCAGTCTTGATTTTTTCTAGTAAATTTTTGGGCAAGTAATCTTATTTTAATTAAATTAAAAAAATGAATTAATTAAAAAAAATTTTTTCAAAATCAAGAAGAAAAAAAACCGGGATTTTGAAAGCAGGGATTTCTTGTGCATCCATTTTTTATTTGATGGAATGCAACGACGTAAATGTTGTTAATCGACATCCATCTCTTAAAATTGATGCAGCACGGAATGACAGCTTCTAAATGTCTGAAATTTATGTCATAAAAACAGCAATGACGTAGCTACATATATTTAAAAAATTGCGGGAGTTTTGGATGCATTCAAGTATATTTTAATGCACCCAACTTCAGAGTCGAGTTTCTACTTGCACACCTAATAAATTTTATCAAAATGGTGCTCTCTTGTGCTAAGCGCGTATTAGTTCCGTGCCTAAAGCTATCGGAATCAACAAGATCAAGTGACATATACATAATTTTAGACTGATGTTGCCCAAATCAAATGTCCCATTAAAAATTTTTGAGCTCCATTCGTTATTGACCAAACCTCATTTCATTTCATTTACAGCTAGCAGAACACATATCGAAAATTTGGCCAAAACTGGATTTTGAACTAATAACAAAACCAATCGTTATAATAATAATTTTAGGCTCACAATAGCCTATTCAAATGATCCATTAAATAATTTTGGGCTCCACTCATTCTTGACCAAACACCAGGTCATATAATCTAAAGCTATAGCAGAACCCAAATCGAGAATCGGATCTAAACTGAAATTAGGTCTTGATTCGATTTTTGATTTGCGTAAGAGCAGAATAAAACAAATTTTAATGAGGAATTTAATTAGTTTAAAAGAGTAACGGGAGAGGGAGGAGGTCTGCTAGCTTTAGGGACGTTAATAGTTAGTAGTCTGAAACCGGGTCAATTTAATTTAATTTGACCCTGTGATATTCCTCCATCTTGTTATATCGGATATGTGGATGAGCTGTGTTTCAACCGGGAACCCAATCACTCTGCCCATAAGGTAGTAGTTCAAAGAGAATAAATCGTTTAGTCCTCATTTAAACTGATATAAAAACACCTTCCAATGCGGTTATAAGTAGATCACTTGTTAACCATCTCATGTTACCATAAATGCAATTATCATGTCGAAATCAAATCTACCATAAAAGGATATTCGAAATGAAATCGTTTTCACATATCAACCACAAATTCTAATGTGTAATTTAAAAAATCCAATTTTAAAATGTTGTATTTTATCGTATTTGGTGTTTAGGCAGTTTGTAAATGGTAATCGGCTATTCTCATATACACAATTTTAGAACCCAACTAAAAAATTCTAATTAGGTTTTATAACTTATTTTATATTTAAATCACAAATTAGATTCGGTTGTCAAGCGATATACAAAAACACTCTACACACGTATAATACGAGTAATGACAACAACAAATTCCACAAAATTTAAACCGAATATGTAAAATGAAATCATATGTAGAACATTAAAATGTTGAGTCAGGTTTCAAATGCCGTACACTCTATTGCAGACGCTTTTATTAGAACAGGTACCTATATAAAACAAATGTAATAAATATCGACACAAATTAAGCTTCTTATCTTTTAAGGTAAAACTTTTCTTTTGTACAACATTTTTGAGTTTTGTTTTATTTTTATTTTTTATTTATTTGATTTTAATCGCGGGACTGAATACAATTCAATTGAAGTTTGAAATTTTAATTAGCCTTACATTACGAATGATTTTTATTGTGTGTAGAGGTACGAGAATTATTTGTTACGATCTAATCAGCAAAATTAGAAGTCATGTAATGTTAAAAGAAATTTTACCTATATGTGTTATGTCTAAATTAAAATGTAATGTCGTATATATGGTTTTGGTGTAGAGGTCGGCTCCGTATACAGCATCCAAAACGGTTAAAGAAAGACCAAACAAGATTTATGAGGCTCCATAATCTCAATTAATATTCGTTCGAATATTTTGGTTTGGTTTTATAAAAAAAAAATCAATTTTTTATGAATATAAGCAAAAAGGAAGAAGGATTTGCTCTTGTGGCCTACAGGCACATCACATATTGTATTTTTTTATTCATTGAAGAATTTTTTAATTTTAAAAATTCGCAAGAGGATTAGAGATGAGTTTTTAGCTGGAAATTTGGTTTCGTAAATCAAAAATATATTCATTCATTAATTTTTGAATGAATATTTAAGGCATCCCGAGAAAAGGGTTAATTTATTAATGAAAACTGGGAAAAAAACAAAATTCAACGTTGTTGTTTGGGATTTTGTGTGTATCCAACTAATGCGCAATATTTTGATCGAGGTTTAACAGGTAAATAATAATACAAATAATAAATTCCTCTAGTTCTTGTTTTACATGTATACGAAGATCCAATGATTGAGATTTCTTATCAAAATCGTTTTTATTATATTTTCAGATAAATAATTAAATTACATTTTTTTTTGCGAAACAATAGCTTCAAAATCAGATTGGAAAATTTTCTTGATTAAAGTATTCATATACCGCATAATGGCATCATCATAATCAAAATTTTCTTACATATACGAGTAGTTGATACCTGTTTAATTTTATTACTATTCAAACCAATCAACATAATCATATAATCAGAAATATAATCATATATACATAGATATGACCATATATAGTTCGTCTATATCTATGCACGAACAATACTAACAATCTTAATCTTATTATAGACGATATAAGTTCAAAAACATTATCGGTACATAAAAAGATTGCATTCATAGCAAAATCTAATATACTAATCAATTATGGTGTATTGTGCTGATTGAAGTCGGTAGGAAATTATTACATGGGAAAATTTTCAATTTAAAATTGGAATTGGTTAGAATGAATGTGGCATAAACATAAGTACTTCGCTATAGATACGCGTGGGACACCATTTTTGAAAGTAATTGTAATTACTTTAAAGATATTTTATTATATTAAGGTAGACAGAACCCAAAAAAAACCGTACGCCATGCTATTGAGGGCACAAAGACACAATTATTGTCGTGCTAGTAGTAACTTTTTTTAAATTATTATAATTATGTCCTCGTTATATATACGGTGATCCTCTAACAACCAGCCATCTAACTAGGTTCGATTTAAAGATTTTAATGATAAGACTAATGAGACGCTTTATTTCGTACCCGAAATATTTAAAATCTTCCACGTTATCAAAGTTGTGGTCGTTGATTCCGAGATTTGTCGCATTGATGTTTACAATACGATTCTACAAATTGAGCCAGATGTTGTTAGCTTACACAGAAAGACTCCGTCGAGGCCGGGCGATTTTCCATTTTTTATTCTCTTTAAAATAAATTAGCCTTATTGAGTAAGTCCGTCTCTATCCATGTTTTTTGGTGGCTGTGAATATTGCATGGATCTCTTTAGTAAGAATTCTGGTATTTGTAAAACAATCTTCCCAGTTTCCGCTTTCCGCCTGTAAGCTGATGTTCTCGATACATTTCCTTATAAATTCGTGCTTAATTTGATAGCGAAATTTGGATGTGACTTTTCTGGCGCAGAGATATTCTGTGTGAGAGCTCTTAATGTTGCGAGCCCACCATCTTTTGAGCAGCTACCGTTTATTTTCGGCAAGTTGACAGCACTGATCGTCGAACCAATCATTACTTGATCTTCGTAGTCTTCTTCCAATTGCATTTCTCCCTGGAGCAGCATGCTAGTGAAGTTTATCCAAAACTAATCCAAAAAATACAACAACAACAAACTTATTGGACTAGTATTGCTGTAAGTAAACATTCAGGCGAATTTATATTGTGTAATTTAGACGAGATGTGACTTTTTAATTGGCCTTAGATGGGCTCGTGAAATATTCCATAGATTAAAATCGTATAGTATATAAATCTAACTGGTATTCTGTTAATACCAATTGGAGTTTTAAAGCGTTTCTATGTTGTTGTACACTGTTATGATTTTTAATTTGCGAAATATTCAATGAAAAGTAAAATATAATGTTTGATTTTACATAATTTTAATTAGGTTAGAAAGTATAGAACACATTTTTAATTAAATTACAAAATTTGTACTTAATTTTAATTCAATTCATTGCAATAAAATAAAAGTGAGATAGAAAAATTGAGGCATATCAAGATAAGTTTAACGAAATCGAGCAAATTTTATCAGTATATTTATAAAAATTATATCAAATTGCCTTAATTAAAAAGGCAGAAAAATATTGTATCTTATAAATAATAAAAATATTGTATCTTATAAATAAGTTGGGACGCAAACCAAATATACTGAACTCAAACCAACTATGAATTTCTCATTGATTTCTAATAAGAAAATTCCAGAGATTTTTTCAGAGATTAAAAAAATATACCGAATCAACTTAAGAATTTTTTTCTATTATGGCAAAAATAATGTCATTTTACAGCAGTGACTAAGACCCTCTGAAGGAGTGCACAATGTCAATGTACAGGTTGACAGGGAGCTTGCAATGTGCAGGTGGTATACTGTTGTTGTATAGAATGAGAGTATAGAATGAGTAAGTGAATGGGTTAATGATGTGGCGTGAATGCGTGGTATCACAATGAGCCAAAAATAGCCTAAGTGTCAATCACTAAAACCTATCTTACAGCAGTAAAACTTAATAAAAATTGGAACCAATCAACCAGAAGCGTGCATTATTCAAACGAGATGGGTTTAAGTAGGTGCTTAATAAACTACTTCAAGAATTAGCGAGAACTGAATCACAATATCCAGATATGGTCGTAAATGGCCATCAAAATTTAGTAAAAAACAAAAAATCTCCTGACTCCTGATAGGTGACTCTGATCTGAATCACAAACATCAGAAATGGCTAATAATGGCCATCGAAATTTGAGTAAATATGACATTGGTACACCGAGAATATCGAAATTCGTAGCAATAAACCCGAGGTCGTGCATTATATGAACTAGGTGATTAATTAGGTGACTGAATGAACAACTTCGTGTACTAGCCACACAGGAATCACGATCTCTGGGAATGGCTGATAATGGCCATCCAAATTTGGGTAAAAATGACATCAGTACACCGAGAATATCAAAATTCGTATCAATAAGCCCGAAGTCGTGCATTATTAACACTAGGTAGTTTTAATTAGGTGACTCAATCACCAACTTCTTGTACTATAAACACCAGAATCACGATCTCTGGGAATGGCCGATAATGGCCATCCAAGGTTGACTTATAATGCATCTGAACACCTAGAACATCAAAATTCGTAGCAATAAACCCGAAGTCGTGCATTATTAGAACTAGGTGCTTTTAATTAGGTGACTTAATGACCAACAACGTGTAATAGCGACACCTGAATCACGATCTCTGGGAATGGCCTATAATGGCCATCCAAATTTGAGTTATAATGACAACTGAACAACTAGAACATATAAATTCGTAGCAATAAAAAAATATGATGATATCGATATTCAGTACAACTAGAAAATAAAAATTCGCGAGCAAAAATTTTGATGTTTTAGTTGTTCAGATGTCATTATAATTCAAATTTGGATGGCCATTATCGGCCATTCTCAGAGATCGTGATTCACGTCTGGCTAGTTCAAGAAGTTGGTCATTGAGTCATCTAACCAAAACCACCTATTGCTAATAATGCACGACCTCGGGTTTATTGCTACGAATTTAGATGTTCTAGGTGTACTGATGTCATTTTTACTAAAATTTGAATGGCCGTTATTGGCCATTGCCAGAGATCGTGATTCAGGTTTGGCTAGTATAAAATATAGTAATAAAAATCTGGACAATTTCTACACAATACGGGGTTGAGTTTGTTTATAAATTTTTATTTTAGAAAATATTATATAATTTTTATTTAAATTGTGGTTTGAGTCATTTTCTAAAAAGACTCATACTTATATGATTGTACTAAAATTACCAATACGATTCATTTTTTTCCTAGTTAAATTTGAACTAACAGTGTGATACTCATACATACATAACATCTATGGAAAGTCTGGAATACTTCACACCCGTGTTTTAGTGATTTGACAGGGTGTTCCATAAGATTTAAAAATGTAGTTTTTTTTAACGAGCCTTAGGTACATTCCAAAGTTATTCTAATTATTTTCTAAGCATTTAGCATCATGCACTTTAGTGATATTGGTGGACTACTGAAACGAGACGCAAAGTCTATAGCATATGATTTTCAAATGGGTCTGACAGAGTGTATTTAGAATGACTTTGGAAGGTTCCTAAGGTTCATTAAAAAAATCACATTTTTAAATATCAAGGAACACCCTGTCAGATCCATTAAAAATTACATAATTAACTAGAGACACTCATTTGGATTTAGGCAGTCTACCAATGTTATTGAAGTTTGTAGCGGGTAGTTTCTTCAACTATAAGAAACTCCGCACAATTATTCTCAACGGAATATCCTCCGTTCAAATAATTCTTTATAAACGGACAATTCTTCATATAAAGAATTATTCCAAATAATATACAACAATCTTGTATATACAAATAATGTACATAACAACTTGTACATAGTAATCGTACAACAACACTTGTACATACGAAATTTGTGTAAGCAAAATATAATTGAAAAATTAAATTTGGATTACACAACAATTTCATGATAATACCTCTACAATCAAATCATTGAGAGATGCATAAACATCGTATTGATTTTGCAAAACCAAAATCAAGTAAAACGCATCAACACATACATCAAGCCATTGCACAGGAGATGGCATTGCCAGCATCTATGTTCATTACAACATAATTTATATAGGGTGCACCTTAATATTTTGGTGCATATTAAACGAATTTAAAAACCAGAAAATCCGGTTTTGGATTTCTGATTTTTTTTGGATGGTAGACACGAAGATGAAAATAAAAAATATCTTCGGTCTATTCGATTTTGGATTTTGCCGGAGCAACACAGAGCACCATCACTCACCAACCAGCAACATTGGAAGAAATTATTTTAGATAAATAAAAGTTTTATTTAAATTAGAATTAAAACAAATACCTGTGTTTATTTTCATTTATTATTATTAAATTATACAAGTGCTCCGCTTCACTTTTCGCTGCCGCCGACACAACCTCCACAAGTTCATACTAAAATCTAAGAAAATACTTAAAATTACTTTGGAATGTACCTAAGACCAATTAAATTATCACATCTCGTCTAAATTACACAATATAAATTCGCCTGAATGTTTACTTACAGCAATGCTATCCCAATAAGTTTGTTGTTGTTGTATTTTTTGAATTAGTTTGGACAAACTTCACTAGCATGGTGCAGCCATAGCTTGCCACTGCTTCTAGATGTTTGAATGGGGCTCGTGGTTTTCATTGTACCGGTCTAAGTCTTTAATGACAGCTGATTGGTAGCTCTGCACGGAATTCTCAGTTTTTGAAACATTGTGGTATTACAGCACATGGTTTTTTTTGTTTGTTTATTTAATATTTTAAATTTACAAATCCAAAGCAGATTGTTTTGTATTTTTACATTAATATTTTTCAAGTCAAATTTGTAGACTTATTTCAATATAAATAAATAAATGTTAAAGGTGGATGATAAAAATAACCAGCATATGGTCAATGTCAATATCAGCAACTTTATATGATCAACGTTCAAAAGGTTCGGGAGATCTTCAGGTCTTAGAAGGGTTAGCATGTTCCATGTTATAATTTTAATAACGTAACCCGTGTACATTTTTCCTGGTCGTTGTTGTGATGAATCTGATAAATTAATCCACGGCCATTGTATAGGGTTCGTAATTTTATGTTTTTTGTAGGAGAAAAAAGTAGCCCCGCCGCTCAACCTCATTTCTACAACACTGCCTGATTCATTTAGCGTTACCCATGGGGTACCGCGAGCAAGTAGTACTTTTCCTCCACCAATATGAACGCAAACCTAAAAGCCACGGTACACTAAACAAAGGTAATATGTATATTCATCTGTTCCATTTTATAGTTCCTTTTGCACATCTCAATGTAAACTAAAAATATGGCAGAAATCGTGCGCCGAATACAGCATATAAAAAAATATGAGAGTCATGTTTTCCGCCATGTTTATGCAACGAAACAGACAATTTAACGAAAAGAAATGTACCAAAACAATGATTAACCGAAAACAATTATCCACCAAAAATATTCAAAATGAGTATTTGTTTTATTAAACAATCTGGAGCCCAGATATTAGCAAAGTGCGCCCGTGCTCACAACATCCTTTAGAAAGTCAATTGATTTACATCAATCTAGTTAGAATTAAATACGTGGAATCAAATCCTGTTAAAAGCAGGATATCTATAACCATTTGCCTCTTACCAAAAAAGTTTAGATATTTACACTCTTTCATGACTTTAGAATAAATCAATCAATCTTTGCATACATAATAACCCTGAACCTAACCGTGATCTGCCACTAACTAAATTCTTTTCTGGTTAATACCGAGCTGTATTTGTTAAAAATTGTGCCATATGAGTGCTTCTAATACAATTCAATACACCAAATATTTGAATCGGCAAGAAGTTGCGCCTAAAATAAAGGTCTGAAGATGAAAGAAAAGAATGGGTTCCATGGTAATGTTTGAGCAGAGGAAAAAGCAACATTAAGTTTCTCAGTCGTACCACATAATAGAAACATATAACCATAGGTAGAACTAGTAACTTGTAGATCAAGAACAACATTATAAGAGACCGGTCCTAATGAATCATCAAAATCTGTACGACATTGATAAAATCCAGCAGTCACTTTTTTAGGTTTATATTTCAGAAAAAAATTTCAAAGGTATTGTTTATGGTAGCCAGGTGCTTAATATGATCTGATTTGGCGAAAATATTACGAATAATCCCATTTCAACAGTCGAACATTCCTAACCGTGCAGAATGGATGAGTTACAAAGGAATCTTCATAATAATTCGTTAAGAAGTGATGACCAACCGAATACAACTAGATCGTGAACAATCCTAAGATTACTAAACGATTCTGAACATTGGATTTATGAAAATATTAGGATTGGCCCACATTCTAGAGCCAAATATTCATAATCGCGCGGAATCGATGAGTTTTGAACGAATTTTCGTAATTAATCGTTACGCAGGGATCACAAAACGAAAACAACTAGTGACAATCCTCAATTATTGGGTTCGTAAAAATGTTATGATTGGCCCACTTTCTAGAGCATAATTTTCCGTGCGGTATTGGTGTGTTAGAATCGATAGTGCGTAATAAGTCGTTACGCACGAAGGACTAAACGGAAACTACTATAGTTATTGACCAATCACCAATAGCAGATGACCAAACGATATCAAATATGTGATTTTTTTAAATATTAATAGTGGTCTACTTTCTAGAGTCGAACTTTCCTAATTATGCGGAATAAATTGAATTGAGAAAATATTCCGATTCACTAGAGTCAAACAATTTTTATTTCTATCTTTAGATGAACCTTTTGAATCAGATATATTTTTTTTTACCTAAATGGGTTTTTCCAATTGGATTTGTTGTTATTTTGTAAAACGAAATTTCCAAATAAGCGACGAACCCGATTTCATTAATGTCTGTCGTGTCGACCGGAACTTTGGTTAACTGATGCTTTAAATATTGGGACAATCACAAGCGGTTCCATTGCTGTCCAATTTGTTTCTAATATTATTTTTCGTGAATCACTCGGCAAATTAGCGTACGTCGTAAAATCAGCAGCTCCGTGATTTATGTATCGGTAAAGAAGGTGTTAATTACGATGTTAGTCAAGAAATCCAGAAAATAGGAGCATCTTGAAAGAATTTTTCTGCATCCAGCGCTACATTAAAGAATTTAGTAATTTCCATTGTAGTCGGAATCGAGGTCATCAAGATGTATTTTTATGCGACCAAATAAAATGCCGTTACGTATCGGTTTCGTCGGTGACCATAAAGGTTGATTTACATATGCGCCGTGCGACGTGTGACTAGTTCCACCACGCATACTTTATAAAATTTAAACAAAACAAAATGTACCAAGAAGAAATTTAAAGTCAAAAACTACATCGTTACATAAACATTTGTATGAGCTCGCGCGACCGTCACGGAAAAGATAAAATTAAACCATCTCTCGACGTGTGGCGTGCGCCGTGTGATGAATGTCAAAATATTCGTTTCTGGTTGGCTAGAAGCTCCCGTCACACGTCGAACGTCGCATATGTGAAGCAACCTTAACGCCATACGACTCTATATTTGTGGCTATTTAAGAAATTCTGCGCAAGGTTGCAATGTCGTTACGTATATCTTTGAAATAAATAATGTATCCCCCTTCATTACCCACGTTAAATATCCATTTCTTAAGCAAAGGGACGGAATTCAGATTTGGCGGCTACACGAATGGGTGATGCGAACAACCGAATTTTTTCGCTCGACTGATTTCAGTGCACAAAAATATAATTGCAATAAATTTTATGTAAAAATCGGAAGATTTTTACATAAAATTTATTGCAATTATATTTTTCCCGTAAATTAATCATGGAACTTTTATTTGAAAACATGGTGATCTTTTGAAGAAGTTTTTGATTTGGTGATATAATTCGCTAAAATTCGTTTTTGTGTTGTACTATAGGTATAAAGCAAGAGTTGAATTTTTGCAGTTTGGTCGTTGCAACCTGTGCCCTGAAAACCAAGATAAATTGCAATGTGCAAAAGTGATAACTTTTACACACAAAAAAATTATCGTAGAAGTCTAGATTTATATTGAATATCGTGATGTTTTAGTAAATTCGCATTCTCTAAATTTTTTACAAGATAAAATGTAAAGTGGCAAGATAGTTTATGTCAAAAAGTAACACAAGTAATTTATCACTGAATAACTTTGCTTGAATGAGTAAAGCCAGGTTCTACCAATTTAAATAACTGCGATACTTTACATAAAAAAGTTATAAAATTCTCTCCATTTAGAATGTAACAATGGACTGTTATTGTTGGAACTAAAATATTCTTTCAGTAAAGTCAAACATTCGAATATTTTAATTGATCGTGTTCACGTTTACCTATACTTTTACTTAGTTTTATCTCCAGTATTTCAACATAAACAACAAAACAAATAAATTTATTGTTTATTAATGATTTTATGTTTAAAGTAGGGAATAAATAATGTACCTATTTATATTAGAAGAAGACTTAAGGGGTAGAATATCCCAGAACAAGATGGTCTGTGGGTTACAGCAAATGCAATTTTAGTTGCTCAATTTTAAAATCTAATATCAAGTGTTTCAAGTGTCTGATTTGACAACATCTAAAATGGACCCGTTCTCCACATAGAAAACAAAGCTTTCAACTTGTTGTGAACTCGTAATATTTTACTTGACCATTATACTTGCACTATTAAGAATACTGACGAGTACGATAAATTTGACGACCTATAGAAAATCAAAATTAGTTAACAAATTTATTCAAGTTTTAATTTTAATTTAATTAGTTAACAAGTTTAATATTTCATTTAGAGGCACTATTAGCTCTCAATAATCTTTAAGATCTTACAATGTTATAATTTGAGAAATTGATGATTAGAACAAATTTCGAATAGTAATGAACGAGTACAAAATTTATTTATATTATGCATTAAAATCGAGCTTTTAACTAGCACTAAGGTCAAACAAGATGTATATTGCATAAAATCGATTTCTTAAGTGCAGGTAAGCCTCACCTCTACTCGTTACCGATCCTTAAGATTAATCCAAACATTTTACAAAGATTAAAACTTAACTCAAGGTAAAAAAAAAACAAATCGTAACACAAACGTAACTCGTCCATAACTAGACCTACCTCAAATACTAGAAATGGTTTCGATTAACAAATTTTCGGTTTTATTGAGCAGGCACATAAAAATATATTGGATGAGGAACTCGTGGAGTTCGGAAAACTCGCAGTGACTACCTAAATTTGATGGTTAAATGAGCTTCGTTGCTTAAAACGCGCTTTTTGCAGTTTACTCGAAATTCTAAAATCCTAGTGAGACAATCCCGGGAATTCCGAAATCCGACTATTATACTTAACTATTGTCAACTCACATTTGCGGAAAGAGCTAAATAGGGCATTTCGTCTTCAACAATGAAATACACTGAAATTATGATTTGCTTAAGACAGATTTGATTGGATTTCAAAAACATATCGCAAACAATAATTACATAATAATGCGATTTTGTACGTAGTATAAAAAATAACCTTTAAACAGATTAGAATACACAACATACGAAGTAAAGAAATTTTTGACTGTTGTAATGTTCTTCTCAAACATTTGGTTTGTTTTATAAGTCTATCTAACCGTATCTTGATTTGAATTTCAAATAACTCCCGACTCCGATTATTTTTCAATATGATTTTGGGGGCTATGTGTGATTCTAGATGGCTTTGATGTATATGCAACAATTTACGTTTCTAGAGATTATATTTTTTGAGTTATTAAGGATATAAAATAATTAAAATATCGTTTTGACGTTTAAGGTTATTTTGCTCGCTTGCTGTCAATAGGTTTATCTTGTAAAAAAATTGTTTAGAGTATGCGATTTAAAAATGTCAAGATAATGGGGTAGATACTCGATCGGCAATTTGCATTTTTCTACTTTTGTGGTGGAAATTTTGTGAGTAAATTGATTGGGAGCCATTAAAAGTAATATTTTGTCCGCAAAGTTGAAAAAAATCATGAACAAACTTGAGGAAGTTCTCATTTTTCACGGGGTATCTTTACACAAGTACCCTGGGGCTAAAAATTTATTGAGCCGGTTACGTGAGAGGGTGGATTAGCCAACTGAGCAACCACCTATTGAACCACATGGGGTAGTTTTTCTTTTTTATAGTAAATTCATTGCTATGTTCTTTACTCCCTCGCGATGCAAATGTTCCTTCATAGATTTACCAGTTGCTTCGATTAGTCTGTTAAAATGGGGCGACGCTGGCAGGTAAATTAGCACAATGAAACTAATTTACGTCAAAAAATAAAAGTTGTATTCGACGAGTCCATTAAACTAAAGAGATCGGATTTGCCAAAGTCTGCTTTGATGGTAAAATCAAATATGCAAACAACATGATGAGGTAAATAATAAACTGCCTTCGTTGTAGGCCAAGTTGTTACTAACCGCTCTACTTGTTTCAATTCAGTTTCAAAATTTGCCGAAGATACAATATTATTTGCTATCAACGAAAATCCCCTAACTCTCTCTCTCTCTCTCTGGCACTATATCCCATCAAGGGATTTGGCCGCTTTAAATAATCATTTTTTCATTTCGATAATGAGTGATTAATTCATTGATCCTAAACCAGCCGTGAAATTTTTTTCTTGTCACCACCGGGAATTGAACCAGGGACCTCCGGTCGCCTAACATCGTTTATAAATTCTCAATAATTGGAAGATGGAGAAATAATTTTCGATACTAATTACTTATTACAATTTAGAACTGAAGTAAATACTTTATTTTAAAGACTTCCTTAAATTGGGCGATTTGCTTTACGGATGAATTTCATAATTACGTAGTCAAATTTCTGTTTGGAAACCATAAAAGGCACATTTTCCCACACATGCATTAAATACGCATACCAAAAATTGGGCATCAGCAACATATACAATATTTACAAAAAAAAGGTCCAACATAAGAAAATCATAAATTACCATACCATTTCCAATGTACTATGAAATTAAAAATAAAAATAAAACCGAAAATCATAAAATTTGTGTAAATCGTAATTCATTTTCACGGTTTTTCATTTCGGTATCTACGTATGAAACATAAACTGGTTAACCAAAAATCACTCTGCATATATATATACATGTATCATTCAAATAAAGGCGGACAGGGTCAAGGACCCAATCACATTGTGCATGGATATTCATAAAAAAAAAAATCTTCGAAACTCGATAATCGTAATAAAAAAAAAAACATTCATCTCTAGCAGACACAGTGGCAACAACATCAATATATCCAAATGTACAAATCAATTCAGATCCTTTTTTATATTTTAATGCTGGTTTGGTTTTGCGGTTCGTTTGTATATTTTCTTTCCACAAAACAAAAAGAAGCCCGACCGCCTTACACGCAGACAGACATGACAAAAATGATATATGTCGGTACGAGCGTACACTAAAAAAATTCGTTTTTGTGTATTTGTCACACCCTTTTAAAACACAGATCATACGAAACGAAACGACGGAATAAGCATCCCAATACAAAAAAAAATTGTATGCCTTGTTTGTTGGGTACAACCACTTGAATATGATTATCCTTTTACATATTTATAACAAATTATGTTAATCTCATGTGAGTTTTATTTTCTCGCCTCTATAAAATTATCTGTATGTGATGTTTGGATTTTATTCTTACGACGTTTCGTATATTTATGCTTTTTGTGTTTAGTGTGATCTTTTGGGACATTTTAATTTTTTTTTTGTATAAATATATAAATATGGCATATCATTAATGCTGCATATGTAGTATATAGACGGCCTGTCGCTCGAAAAGTAAACAATATCGGTATTTCGGTTTATGATTTATGTTTCATTAACGTGATCAGCCCACCATAAATCATTCGGTAACAAGAAATGTAGGGTATTTTAAATAATAGCTGTCATATGTATATACCTATGCACGAAAATATGATGTAAACATGATCAAATGCGAAATCATATCCATGACTAATCCACTTGTCAATCTGTTTGGTATACATTTTTGTTAAACCTCAAAGTCGTGTTTGTTTCATTATATATCGTCTTTGTTTACTTTAGCAGAATATTAATCCTTTGGTTGTCTTACAATCATCGGTTCTCTTGATGAAATTATCGTATATTGAACATTTCTGGACCTTGCAAAGATCAAAAACCAGGCATGTAGTGCTATCACTGGCCTTGAATTTAAACTGCTTCGATTTGTTTGATGTGAGAGTTAAGTTTCTCACAGGGCAAAACGACATCATCTATCATTATCAACTAAGGAGAATTAGATGTAGCAAAGTTCCAATAAATCTTATCTTCTTGGTATAGCTTAAGTATTTCCGTGTTATTTTCGGTGGAGTGTAGTATCCTCCACTACAATCCACCGAAAATCCACCGATTGTTACGAATTTTGGGCGTTGGATCAGATTAGTATAAAAATTGTAAATAACGAGGCATTAAACGAGGCATTAGAATAAAAGGGTTCCAACTTCAGTTACAGTCATTTCGAGGAAATGTCGAATTAAATTTAAAATGGATTTATTTTTTTAATTAGACTTTATTTTCTAATTTGGTTTTGGGACTAATATATTGAATTATCAATTTTCTAAAAGCTTATACTAATTTATGAAATTTTGCTTACAAACTTTAAATTTAATTTTTAGTTTTAGTTTCAATTGCTTTTGCTCCACTGGCCAAATACTTTTCGTATTCTTAGTCTTTTGACGTTAATATGATCTTGTAGTACTCTAGATCTTGTTGGCTCATATTGTTGCCACTAAACCCGTTTGCGAGTTTTCCAAAACCGCAATGTCGCGTCCAGGTTTTTTTATATAAATTTATTTATTTATTTATACAATAGTACAACTGATTCAAAGATCATCTAGTAATTTATCTATCTTAAATTAGTTTCTCGGATTAAGATGAGTAGGCTATTGGTTAATCATTTTATAATACTATCTTATTCTAATCCAAACTGTCCAGCTCCAGCGGTTTCTGCCTTTGGAGTCTTCTCACTCCGTTAGTGGTGACCAACATACGACGGATATCTGCATTTTCGTGTAGAGATAAGCGATTGACGTGTTGCCTTGCTTGGTTCTTTATTTCACCGGTGACGTATTCCATCTTCAAGTCTCTATGAAGGTTGTCGTTCCTAATGTTTCATGGGGCATTCGCAGTCCCTCGTAGCACTTTATATTGGTCCATATGTCCATAGTGGTTTTAGCATTTGCCTGTGTATAAGCAATTTGTTGTGTATTGAAAGCATAGAATTTCTACCCATGAGCTAGTACATTTTTCTATATTTGATGTTTAACTCTTCTTTTTTCTTCTTAGTGTGTTCTTTCCATCTTAGTTTAGCATCGAGGGTCATGTCAAGGTATTTCTGTTATTGCTGTATTTGTATATGGAGTTTGGTTTGAGTTGAGAACCATGAAAAAACAGTTTACATTTTGATTTGTAAAGTTGACATTTTGATTTTTAAAGTCCAGTTGCTCATCGTATTAACTGCATTTTGAAGTTTGCTTGCTGCTTCCGAAATATCTTTTTCAACTGCTAGAAGAGCTGTATCGTCTGCAAATATTGCTACTTTGGTACCTTGAATATTCGGTAAGTCTCTCGTATAAAGAATAAACAGAATAGATCCAAGTACGCTACCTTGTGGTATATCTGCTGATATTCTTTTTATTTCAGAGTACTCATTTTCAAATTTGACTCTAAAGGGTCGATCAGCTATGTAGAATTTGATAAATTTGCTTAGCCAGTCAAAAGCTTGAGCTTCATCTTAGAAAATACTGTAGCATATTTTCTTATTCTCAAGTGCATTCTCAATGATATCCGTTATTCTGTAATCTTGTTCAATTATAGAGTGATTTTCTCTAAACCTAAATTGGTGAGGTGGAATTAAGCATCTCTCTTCTATTGTAGGTCTGAGTATCTTCAGCAACAGTTTTTCAAATATTTTTGATATGACTGGGAGTAGTGATATCGGTCTATATGATTTTTTATCGTTTCCTGGTTTGCCTGGTTTAGGAATCATTTTTACTTCGGCCACCTGTAACGTTTCTTCTATCTTTGTTGTGAAGGAAAAGATATACCTTTAAATTTTGACCTGGGTAACAGCACACCGGTTTGGGTAAGGTTAAGCAAAAGAAAACTTAATAATAAAACGGACTTTACCAGATATTCAGACACCGGTGACCACCATGACTTTCATTGATCTAATCTCCATATCAAAAAAAAAAAATAATAATCTTTCATAATAAACTGTTTTATAAGCATTATATTTCTGACTTAGTTTTTAACATTATGCTTACACTGTTCCACAACAAATACTATACTATCCTATGAATTTTTGCGGATCAAGTTTTTAATCGAAATTTATTATTATTTTAGCGCTCGCTCTTGCGAGCAAGCTTATACAAAGACTTAGGCCGTCTGTCTGTTGGCACTATCACAGCAAAAACTATACATACCAGAGGGCTCAAGATTTGCACACAGATAGATACTACTCTAAAAAGGTCACATTTAAGTCTAGGTCAAGTAGTTTTCGAGATATTCTTTTTCTAAAAATAGAGGTCACACAGATGCGGCTATCTACTTTTTTTTCAATTATTATTCTAGGCCAGAAAAAATATTCTTGTACTATTATTACTTGTTGCTTAGCAACAAATACAACATACTGGAATCATGAGCTTTTCGTTTCGAAAAAACAACGGAAAGATATATTTTTAGCGCTCGCTTCTAGCATTCAATCATCATCGTCAATTTCAACTACATTGTAAGTAACTTAAATTTAAATTTAATTTATAAACTTAAAATTCAACTTCTCTTCTTTTCTTTTTTAGCTTTTTATTCAAAACGATCCGGATTTCCCATATCTATGACGTATAATTGACACACTTCTACTATGTAAGTTTAAATTCATATTGTTTGATGTTAACATATATTAATAATTGTTTTATCATTATTTGTAGAATCATTTACGATGACTCCTCCACAATTAACTAAAGCTCAGCGTGCAATTTTGGCAAACAATAAACGAGAGACAGAGAAACTACGATTACAGGCAAAGAGATTAGATCCTTCATATAGAGCAGATGCACAACAGCGCGACACTGAAGCTCGCAGACGTTCCAGAACAAGCTTTGCATATCGCGAGCCCGAGCAACAGCTTGACACTACAGCTCGTCGAACAGCACGTTCTGATCCTGAATATCGTCGTGCTGATCAGGAAAACAACAATATCAGAAATCGAGACCGTCTAGGGCAGTGATTCTTAACCGGGAGGCCGCGGCTCCCAGGGGGTCCGTAAGAAGTTTGCCGGGGGCCACCAAAATTTTCGAACATTTTCGATCGATAAACTCAAGAGCTATTGTACCGATTTCAATAAAAATGTACATATGTATTCTATGAGTCGTGAGGAGTGATTCTGTATGTTTTGGCCGAAAACGGCCCACCGGAATTGGCGCTTCCATAGCAGCTTTTTCGTTTTCGCAATTATATTGAAAAGTGTATCATTTACAAGAGAAACTACTAATCACGAAAGATTGTAAATTAATTTTGCAACGATATACAGGTCCAAATCAGGTTTTCAAAATTTAAGCGGAAACGACAATTTTTGACAAGAAACTGTTTTTCAACAAAAATTCGACCCGTGACTTTAGTTTTGTCCAATGAGGTCATTTTCGTGGTTTTCGGTTTTCGAGTGCTAATCAGGAATATGGCATCTGTTCTAAGATGCGAGATGGAGAAATTTTCTTTTGTGCGAGGCGAGATGGAGCGGTGTCTATAGTACCTATACTAATATCTACGCCTATAATGCTGAGATGAGTCTCATTTTTCGGGTTTCCAAGGTACTGATTACGTTACTGACCTTTTTTATTTGTAAGTCTAGATGAAGGGAGAAAGCGACCGTGTTGTTTTGCTACCTAACTACTATCTACGCCGATAATGCCGATATGAGTATCCTTTTCGTGGTTTTTGCGGTACTAATTAAGTTACCGACTTTTGTTTTTCTGAATTCGAGATGGGAAGCGGTGTTCTTTTTGGTGCCCACCTATATATTATCAACGCCAATGTGGTTTCGGAGCTACTGATGACTTTACTCACCTTTGGTTTTTCACAAAGTGTGGTGGAGGGCGCGGTCAATTTTGGTACCTACCTATTATCTACGCCAATAATGCTGACATGGATGTCATTTTCAAGGTATTAATTACGTAAATGTCTTTTATTTTTCGCAAGTCGAGATGGTAGATTTTGATACCTAATTATACTAATTGCGCCTACAATGCGGATATGAATATCATTTTCGGCATACAAATCAATTGATTGTGTTATAGATCAGTTGTGTGTTATAAGTTTTTCCAAGGGAATAAGTTTAGAAAAGGGTTTATATAAAATTAGTCTCCACGCCATTCATCCAATCGTTTTCGAAATATTTTAAAGGAGGCCCCTGGGCCTAAGTGCTCCAAAATAATTTCTTCCCAAAAATGTCTGTTTGTTCCGAAAGGGTGTTTCAGCCACTCTCACCCATATTGTCATGATTTTTTTAGCATGTATAAGTTGTATGTACAGGATGGGGAAAGGGATTATATGAAATTGAGAATGCTAAACGAAATACCACCCTTCGAGAACGACTGCGAGAACTGGGAGCTGCTCACCAAGTGAACAGCGAACTTTCAGCTCAAGAAGCTTCTTATAACCTTCTGCAAATGCCCATGAGTTTTGCATCTGAGCAATGCATTTTCATTCCTTTCTGCTCACTTTCCGAGAGAACATCAATGATGAAGAATATGGAAGAAAGAAATGGACTCGACGATTCATCCACAGATATTTTCGTGAAAGGTCTTCTTGATCACTATGCACACCGTCCAACCGATATTGAAGATGCGTGCCTTGCTCACTTTGCTGCATGGTATGTATATTCTAAACGGAAACGCGCTATTGCAGGGCAAGTTGATGAAAATGTGGATGATGAGAACGACAACAACGACATTCAAGATGAGCATTCGACTGTTATGAGACTTAATGATGGTTCTGGATTTGTTCGTAGACGCAAGTTTCCGAAAGTTATACGCTTCGTACGCTATAACAAGTCTAGAGATCCAACAAATTACTATCGAGAACAAGTTCTTCTCTACTTGCCTTGGAGATCGGAAAGTGATGAAGCTGGGCCTGGTGTCGATTGTCAGCAAAATCTTGAAGTTATTCAACCAAATCGAAAAAAAATTAATTTTTTCGAAGATGAATACCTAGAAGATCAAATTAGAGATGCCGAAAATAATGCTGATGAACGAATTCACGACGAAGAGGGAGAAGAGGCAGAAATCTGGAATCAACATGATGAATTCGAAGAAGATCCTTGTGAAATGATTGATTTCGGCGGAGAACGAAGAAAGCACTTTTTGGAACGCTTCCGTCTCTCAGATATAGATTCGAACACACGCCTTTTAGAAGACCTCAGTATGTTCAATGACGAACAAAGAGATTTCGTTTTTCATATTCTCTACTAGCGTATCTCAAAGGAGGAGCTGGAACTGGAAAGCCGCTTGTCATTCGCGTACTCTACCAAATCTTTCGCCGGCTTCACTTACAAGAACTTGACTTTGATCCAAATAAACCATCCATTCTCCTTCTTGCACCTACAGGAAAAGCAGCTTTCAATATTGGCGCCACCACCTGTCACTCTGCTTTTCACTTGCCCATCAACAACAAAACAGCAACCTCGTTGTCAGCTGAGATCTCAAACACTATGTTTGCCACCTTTTCACAGCTCAAAGTAATCATTATTGATGAAATAAGCATGGTTGGAACACATATCTTTGAGATGATAGACAAGAGACTTTTAGATGTTCTTAATGAACAGCTTCCTTTTGGAGGTGTCTCTGTCATCACAGTAGGAGACTTTCACCAATTAAGACCTGTACAAGTTTTTTCTTTGATGTCCGGAGATCCGACTAACGCTATTGCGGGAACATTTGATGGACGTCCTTTTTGGTGCTCATTTAGAGTACACACCTCAACTCAGATTATGCGTCAGAGAGATGATCTCATCTTCGCAAATTGTCTCAATAACAAGGCTTCTGGAACAATGACAACAGACAATGTTAATTTAATCAAAAGTCGCTGCTTTGCTTTGGGGTCGATTCCACCTTCACGCACTTCTATTCATCTTTATTAAAAAAATGATGAAGTGAATGCCTACAACATCGCTACTCTTTCGTCTTTGCCAGGTGAATCAGCTCTTATGATGACAGTAAATCAAGATTGCTTGGACGGGCTAGTAAATGGCGTAATCGGAACACTGAAAAGAATCCAACAAGGTCGTATTAAGCCTGATCTCACTCGATTGGCAACTGAGATCTTGTGGATTAAGTTTGATGATCCGAGATGTGGTCGAAAACTACGAGAAAAGCGAATTGGAATGATGAGAGCTCAGGGAATTGAATCTCTTTGGAATTAGACATCTATCAAGAGAATTATAGTCACCATTCAACCAAGAGACAACAGCACCAACAAAGTTTCTCGCCACCAGTTCCCGCTAACTCCTGCAGAAGCGATTACTATCCACAAAAGTCAAGGTCCCACATATGAGCAAGTAGTTGTTCACACCTATAAAGGTATCGAACGCTCTCTCATGTATGTTTCCGCCTCACAAGCAACGTCAGCAGCTGGACTTTCCATTGTCGGTCCATTTGTGAAGACAAACAAACCTTCTGCACAAAGCCATCTAACGAAAGAGCTCCTCAGACACGAGAATGTGAAGTTGGAGCCAACATTTCTTCACTTACGAATTCGAACAGATGAACTTTGTCAACTCATTTTTCACAATAAAGCGCATCACAAGATATACTTTAATGACAAAGTCTCCGTCAACTCTGACTTTTTAATTTTCGCCGAGACTTGGACACTCGAGAATGACATTTATGTCATTGGAGATCATATTCAAGTATGTTCACAAGACAATGAAGCGCGAAACACTGCCAAAGGATGCCGAATATACTGTCGACCAGAAATACATCGTCAAGTAACCAGTATATACTCTCACACATTTCAAGACGGAACCAACGGAACTAGTAATGTTTGTGGAACCACTTGTAATGGAATTGACATCATTGGCGCATACAGATCTGTTGCATGCAGATTCCAAACACTACTGCATTGTGTGAGAGTAGTTAAAGAACATCTATCTGGTCATCGTACAATTTTCTCTGCTGATTTTAATGTCGACTTTCTTGCATCGCAAAACGTAGTTCGTCAACTTGAGCAAATTGGACTTCATCTTGATTCTCCTTCCATCCCAACTACCATTTACAATACCCAAATCGACGCGATCTTCTCTGATTTTGAAATTCAGTATAACCCTGACTTTATACCGATCGATGACATCATCGCACAACCCTTTATGGGCGAAATTTTCACTTAACTAGTAGAACAGATCTATTTGATAGATTTTAATCTAATTAGATACTATATATTACTTTTATCTATAATAAAGAGTGTTATTTCAAAACTAGTTTCTGTAATTTTTTTTTTGATTTGCTTAAGATTCTATTCATTTTTTGTCTATTGGGCTAATTTGTTGTATTAGCACCTTAGTTGTTTCAGAGGTTTTACACCTCTGTCCGTCCGTCTGTTGCATTTTTCCTATGTTATCGAGCGCTTGTCGGACAATTTCAATTGTCCGCTTCTACTAGTTTTTTTTGATTAGAAGAAAGTGGAGTGTCTATGTATAATTTTTAATATGTTTATATTGATAAAAAAAACTTACCCTCTTTCTGCAAAAACTCGAGCGCTCAAGGTTTCGTCCAAGAGAATGGACACCCTTACATACAGGTGCACCGACCTTTGTTTTTAACTGACGTCAATTATACCTATTCACACCACCAAACAAGATCACTCAAACAAAAATCTTAAAAATCAAGAAACACTTAATAAAAAAAAATTGAATTAATTACAAAAAAAAACACTAACCTAACTAACTAATTAATGACTTAAAATTAATGCAAGCGCTAAATTGAATTAAATAATTAATATATTAATAACGAATGAACCGTTTATTTCTCTCCAGGTGTGTGACCGCTATGTTAAGCTGAATTAGATGCCAGCGGAATTGTACCGTATTCATATATTTTGGGGCATGAAACCAAACATGCGGGTCGTGATTATACACCGCCGTTTAAATAACTTTTCAGCGATCGATAAGATGATCACTGGCCCGCCCAATTTATCGAAGGAATACGAAATTACGTCTCGTACTGTATTAAGAAAATATTAAAAAAAATACAGCGCGTTAGAAATATATCGAGCTTTACTGGTAAAATAAACTACACATTACCTGTATTAACGTTACTAGTTTTTTCACCAATAATTTAATAGGGACAAAAACTTATTTATTTAGTTTTTCACTTGAGGTCCCAACCAAGACAATAACGCCAAAAAAATGATTTTTTAAATTTATACTATAAAGTTAATTATAATCTTGTGCACTCGATATGATAATGGAGGCTCCAAGCACAAAAACAGAATGATCGATAACCACTCAACTGAATATCAAAACATTGATGTTTATTTTTGGTTTAGATAATACCGTTCTTAAAATGAACAGGTAGTATCTAACTTACGTTTGTTTAAACGTATCAAAATTGAACTCATCAAAAATACAAGTTATGTCCAAAAGAAAAACGCTATACGGATGTTACCAGCATAATCGCAACAATAACAATCGCACTATGTACTCTACCTATTTTATTTTATATGTATACGTGGTTTAACGACATTGATACCCCAAAATTTGGTACATTACACACCTTCCATTTTCGTGGAATTCATTTCAATTGCGTGCAATTCATTTCTTGGGAATGGCATTCACAATTTGCCCAGTAATTAAGTCATAACATAAATCACCATCTGTGTTGTGAAGCCAGTATTCCACTCTGCGAATATGCATCGAAACCTGTTGATGTTCTCGTGTTCTCTCCTCCATTTATGACGCTGTTGCACATTTATCCAATATCTCTATCTTATTAAACTTGCGGTTAGAGTGGGTCCAGAATGTAGATTCGACATATGTATATCCCATACTACTCTGGCCGTGATTATATGTTGCTGTGGGAGAATCATCGTGTGTTTACTGTCGTAATCGTCTTCCGCGTTCTGCAGGCGGCCTCCTACTCATTAATGCCATCATCGTCGATGAATAGCGCTAGTGATAACAGCTTTGATTGCTCAGCAACTCTTGTGACACCGTAGACTTTTTATATCCGCTTCGAACATTTTTCGTTGTACCCAGTTAACTCATTTCCAATTATTCGCAATTGGGTATTTTGTTCATAGATCGGTGTCGTCTGATTTGTACTCGTCTCTTTTGGCACATTTAATCGCGGAATACATATGCCATAACTCTAAAAATATTTTGGATAAAATGGATTGCCTTTCATTTATTTTGGCCATTTAGGATTCGTCCTCTTCTTTGGTCTCAGCATAATTTACATCACGTGATTTTGGCTTTCGATATACTGACGTGAAATAATTACTAAAAAAATCCTAAGTAAAAATTGCGTGTGTGTATTAGTGGTTATACACGAAAAACGAACATTTAGGCGTAATAATGTTTTAAAAATGTTTAGAAAATTCCACCATAAAGTAAACATATTGTAAATTTTCAATACGTATATCTCCAAATTCTACCGTACCAATATGTTTAAAATACCATTAATTATAAAACAATTAATAATGTGATATAAAAACATTATGCTATACAGGGTGTTTTGCAGGCGGACCGACAACGTTCTATGGCAGATTGAGGGGGTCATTTGGAAGCTTTCATCCCATGGAGCCGATGTCCTAAGTCTCACGGTTACTGAGATATGATATTTTTATTTTTTTTTTTTAAATTATCCAAAATCTCACCTTTAAATGGTCATAACTTTTTTGTTTGTAGACGTAAAGACACGAAATAATTTTTATTGTATTCTGTATTGTGATTTTATTCTAAATAAATCATTATTTAATACAATCGGATTAAGAAAAATGAGTTATGGGCTTCCAAATCTTAAAAAATGTGTAAAAGTATAAAAAATGTCTACATTCTATATGCATTTAAAAAAAACTAGCGATTGTATTGAAATAACTTTTGTTTTAAAAACTTCTCTATTTTATGCCCTTTCCAACGATATGCTACATGTCGTAGGAATCACTCGTTTTGTGGACGAAATAAGTGATACTATTTGGTCAGGATCATTTGTATCAGGGTTAAGAAAATACCTTTTAATTTATTGATAAAATAATCAACTTCATTTATTACATTTAAATTGAAATAAGCAAACTGGGTGTTAATTGCCTTCACTTGTTTGATATTACACTATCTGCTTCCGGAAGTTTACGTTGTTCGTGTTAAATTGTTAAAAACTTTTCGTTGATTTTGTCGTCGCTGTTGTTACGATGCCCATATTTAGTAACGAAGAGTATGCTGACATGTTGTTGGCGTATGGCAGTGCTAATTACAATGGACATGAAGCGAGAAGAATTTATCAGGCTCGATATCCTGTTCGACGTTTACCGCACCATGAAACCTTCTCAACAACCTATCGACGTCTGAAGGAGACCGGCAACTTACATTTTCACGAGCCGCCAGTGAATGTGAGGCAACATAATGTTGTAGTTGATGAAAGAATTTTAGAAGCTTTTAACGAGGATCCTTCTACAAGCATTCGAGTTGTCGCTGCCAGATTCAACTTATCAGTCTGGAAAGTGTGGTCGGTTCTACGGGTAGAAGGAAAGCATGCATTCCAATACACTCCAGTTCATGGTAATTACACCTAATTTTTACTTCTCTCAGTTTACAGAAACGTATCATATTTGAGCAATTGTCACAAACTCACGAATTTAATTAATTGTTCCAGGTCTCGAAGAGGGTGATAATGCTAGACGGTTGGAGTTTTGTAGGTTTATATTGCATACGAATGTTGAGGATAATATGTTCTTGAAAAGGATTTTGTAAACAGATGAGTCTAACTTTAGTCGTGAGGGAGTTGTGTATATACACAATCTGCATCACTGGAGCAGAAAAAGCCTAAATCCTCACAAGAAAAGGCAGGTTTCTTTCCAAAAGAAATTCAGTGTAAATGTTTGGGCTGGTGTTATTGGTCGAAACCTTATCGGCCCATATTTTTTGCCAGAACGCCTTTCCGGAGGAATATATCTCGAATTTCTACAAAATAAGCTACCTGAGTTGATTTTACCAGTTCTAGAAAAAGATGTACCGATTGTTTTTTAAAATGACGGCTGTCCGGCACATTACCAACGAACGGTAAGGGAATACTTAGATGATTCGTTCCCAAACTCATGGATTGGTAGAGGTGGCCCTATTTCTTGGCCCGCACGGTCCCCAGATCTCACACCCCTGGATTTCTACGTCTGGGGACGTGCTAAGGAATTGGTGTATGCAACAGAGGTACCCACAAAAGAAGTTTTAAAAGAAAAGATAAGTGCTGCATTTGAACAAATGAGGAATGAAATGAAACTCCACACAACAACCGTGGAGATAAAAAAACGATGCCGTGCATGTATACAGAGTGGTGGAGGCTATTTTGAACAAAACGTAATAAATGAAGTTGATTAATACTTTATCAATAACTCAAAAGGTATTTTCTTAATCCAGACACAAATAATCCTGACCAAATATTATCACTTATTTCGTCCACAAAATGAGTGATTCCTACGACATGTAGCATACCGTTGGAAAGGGCATAAAATAGAAAAGTTTTTAAAACAAAAGTTATTTCAAAACAATCGCTAGTTTTTTTTAAATGCATATAGAATGTAGACATTTTTTATACTTTTACATATTTTTTAAGATTTGGAAGCTCATAACTCATTTTTCTCAAACCGATTGTATTAAATAATGATTTATTTAGAATAAAATCACAATGCAGAATACAATAAAAATTATTTCGTGTCTTTACGTCTACAAACAAAAAAGTTATGACCATTTAAAGGTGAGATTTTGGATAATTTAAAAAAAAAAATTAAAAATATCATATCTCAGTAACCGTGAGACTTAGGACATCGGCTCCATGGGATGAAAGCTTCCAAATGACCCCTCAATCTGCCATAGAACGTTGTCGGTCCGCCTGCAAAACACTGTATATCGTAACAAGATAAATCTAAAATTAAATTGAAATTTGTTGAATTTTTAGATTTCATAGATACATTAGTCAAAATTTAGAGAAATGCTCATCAATCTCGCAATGCATTTATGATATTAAAATCTAATAAAGGTAATGATTTTAGGAATGTTGTCACAGTTCTGGCATGGGCAAATATGGCTTCGAAACGTGTGAGTTATAATTTACAGTATTTTTGCCATTCAAACGATTACTAATCGAGATTTTGCCCGGTTCTCATCGATCCCGTTATATTTTCCTGAAAGATATATCAAATGCCAATGTCCATGTTAATTTTCATAATTTTGTCATAGTTCTGGCATGGGCAAATATGGCCCCGAAACGTGTGAGTTATAATTTACAGTATTTTTGCCATTCAAACGATTACTAATCGAGATTTTGCCCGGTTCTCATCGATCCCGTTATATTTTCCTGAAAGATATATCAAATGCCAATGTCCATGTTAATTTTCATAATTTTGTCATAGTTCTGGCATGGGCAAATATGGCCCCGAAACGTGTGAGTTATAATTTACAGTATTTTTGTCATTCAAACGATTACTAATCGAGATTTTGCCAGGTTCTCATCGATTCCGTTATGTTTTTCAGAAATATATATCAAATGCCAATGTCCATGTTAATTTTCAGAATTTTGTCATAGTTCTGGCATGGGCAAATATGGCCCCGAAATGGGTCGGCGATTGATCGTCGAAGGAGAAAGACGTGTTTTGTCTTTCTTCGTGTTAAAAAAAAAAAATAAATAAAATTAAATATATGTTGTGTAGTTTTTGTATTAATACATAATAAATAAAATTATAATATAATATAATAATAAATAATGAAAGTGATTAGTGAATTGGATGTGTATTATTTATACATGAAGACGTACCTATGTACAGTCGGTGAATTAGAGAATTAGTATTAACATTCAGTTTAATGTGAAAATGTGCTAAAATAAATAAAAGTGGTTTATAATACAAATTTGTTTGTTTATTTACTTTTAATATTAGAGAAGTGCTATTAACGTGTAATTAAAGTGTGGTGCCCAGCGGAAGAAATGTTTTATATACATAGACCGTGTTGAAATATTTATAACGGGATATATTTCTATGCGAAGTATATTTCGTTTTAATTTTTCGATATCTGGATATGTATATGTATGCAAATGGAAGCGCAATTCAGAGAAATTTCCTTTTAATATATTTTTATTTACATAAAATGTATATATTTATGTGTATGCATCTGTATATGTGTGTGGATGGGGATGTAAATACAGTGAGGCTTCTGTAAGTCGAAGTATTCCTTAAATCTAATTTCGATTTATGGTAGGAACATTTTTCGGTAAATTTCCTGTTCATAAGTATATAATATACATATATAATATCTATGTATACGTGTGTATGCTCGGGGAATTCGAGCGAAATTGGGTTTTCATCTATTTTACTCAAATTTTCGCTATCTCAAGCAAATTATTTTGGCAAATAATGGCTCGACTTATAGAAGTTTTACTGTATGTTAACTAGGAAGAATTAAAGGTGTTTGTGTGTGTATGGATATTGTTTATACGGAAATTATAAATTTCTTTTTGAAGCTATCTTCGTTCTCTCTGCGTTTTGTATTTACACACAACGATAATTGTCTTATCTACTTTTGTTTCAGAATCTACTTAAATATATTTAAGTAGATTCTGTTTGTTTGCAAAGGATATGTATGTATTGTATCATGGTATGCATGGTACAATATCTACTTAAATATAAGTCCTGCTTACTCTTCCATTGACATATACCTATTAAAAAAAAAGTAACAAAGAGTGTGTTGGTTACACTAACAATGCAACGTAAATTTGAATTTTGTTTTCTACATTTTTTTTGTTTTTGCGCTAATACACTTATACTTAGTTTTTCAAAAAAAAATTACTATGGAAAAAAAAAATTCCAATACATCTTTACTTAGTTATTGTTTATTTCATATGTGTGGAGTTAGCAGGACTTATATTTAAGTAGATTCTGCATGGTAAGAGAAACGAAGGTGGAATATTCCCATATTTCATTTTCGTCGTATTGTGCGCATTACGTCAAATGTGGACAACAAAACGGAAATTTACATTGAAATTGTCGATTTTTCGATTAATTGTTTAAATGGATCTGCAGTAAGCGTAATTTAAAAATTGATGGTGTGATTTTGATAATTACAGTTTAACTAAACACTTTTTGATGGTTTACCCTTTATATTTCATTTTATGGTCGTAATATTTGAGAAAAGAATCTGCGGAGATATATTTTTCAAGTCGACGGAAAAAAAGGGATATAATAATTATGAGTATATAACATAAATCTATAAAATTGTTAATACATAAGTTTACTAATAAAATATTAAGTGGGTACCTGTCTGTAGCTTTTATTCTTCTGCTTCTAAAATATTCGTGTTCTTAAGAATTCATTCAATTAAATACATTATGCACTTTAAATTACAAATTAAAATTAAATCTCGATTTTATTTCATTTGTTATTTTATGTTTTCCGTTAGTTAAAAAACGAAGTGTTAATTTCTGTCTTTATCAGATATATGTAATTGATGGGTTTTTCTACAAATTGAAGAAGGCCCCAATTTCTTAGTTGATGTGGATTTGGAGATTGTTAAATGATTTATTTAAGTAAAAAATTGTTTGATTTTAACTGAAAATAATTAATAATTATAATTAAAAATTTCTTCAACTGTACTTATCAAACTTAAACGAGCTTTTTGTTTGAAAAAATGCGTTTTTTATCCATTTGTTTAGGAAAATAATAAAAAAAAACCCGAAAGTACGTTTCTTGTCCACATTGACGTCACATTAACATGCTCAATGTTGCACCTTCTTGTCTATACATCGTGTATGATATATAGGCAATGCCTCCTAAACTGGAGGCCTCTTACTACTCTCATTTTTCCCACATGACGACAAGTTATGTCTAAACCGAGATTGCGCAATAATAATATTAAGATATTTTTCACTGACAAAACAACTAGAGAAAGCAACAAAAACGTCGACATAGCATGTCGTCATCATTTGGTGTGGGCGGCCTGTAGTTGGGAGGCATTGGTATTGGTATGGATATATTTCTATAGATGTTTGATCGGTTATATATATGTATATATGTGTATGTTATACATATACATATATGATTGATTGTTTTTATTTACAATTATTTTAATATTTTAATAATTAATCTGATATTTTATTATATTAATATTATTTAATATATATACGAGTACCATATGATTATATATGTTTGTATTTTGGCTTTTCCTGTATGCATTGTGTGGGACGAGTGGCCATAATGTTTCATCTATTAAAGCGCAGTAAAAACATTTTATTTATTAGAGTTAGATAAGTATATTCGAAGATTATTGTATATTGCTTGCGTCATTGTTTAATGTAGCCTGCGGCCCCATTCCTGAATGCGGTGCGGGGGCGGGGGTGCAGGATTCATATTTGAATTGAATCAGATTCGTACGATTCTTATTTAAAATTGAATGAGAATCTTGTACGTTCGTTTTCGTGTCGTATACAGGAATGGGGCCGCTGGTTTTTGTAAATTTACTTGTATAACAACATTATAGAGTGGAGAGATGATTGAGGTGAACAAATTTCAGCTTAATTGAATGACAGCTTTTGTTGTTTTATTGTATTTATTCATTTACTTGATTTTTAAATATTATACAGATGTTTATAATAAATTATATCATATTATTCTATATTATCATTTATTAGTTTATTATCTTATTTGATTATTTTAAAATTGTAAAAATTTTTATAATGAATTTTGTAACGTGAATCCAAATGAACTGCATAAATTTGTTTAAACTATGGTTTGTAAATGGGCATACCCAGCGTAGAGTAATTTTTCGTTATTCATCTACATTTTGGGGATTTCAAATTTAGGGTATAGGAAATTGAATGGAATTCAATCTGATAGAGGATTTTTATAAATCGGCGACCTGAACTAATGTCTGAAAGTCTACTATAATATCGTCCTGTGCGGGTTTAATGTGCTCGATAGCAACTCTAACTTGTGCATCTAATCTCATCCAATATTACAGGGAGCCCCAATGGAAAATGTCTTCTTCCTCTGCTATGGCTGGTGATTGCACCTCTGTTAGTTTTAAGATATCAAACCAATAGAGATTGGAATGTACCGCCAGCTATTCTGACTAGTATCTCGCCGATATTGTTTTATATATGAATAGTTTCTCGCATCCGTTCATTTTGTTTATAGCATCAAAGATTTCGGAACAATATATAGACAATCTTTCGATTTCTGCCCAGATTCTGCACTGTTATATCGCTCTTTGGCGGTTTTTAATGAGTAATAGGCCTGCGGGATTTTGCGAATATATGTTTTGTATTGAATGCTTCATGATATCTTATGATATAGGTTAATACTAACAAGTAATTTTTGTGGATCTCTTCTGAACTAAGGTGTGCATTTAAGTCCACCAATAGAACAATATAGCGTGACTTAGGATAGCGTTCTACCATTGCCAAATTTAGTGCTCGGTGGCGCTGGAGCTTTTGACCATGTTTGTTTCTTATTTACCACAAAAGTTAATATTCCATTGATTTAGATTGATGTCAATATTGTTACGTTTGTGCAGACTGCTGAGTCTACGAGCATTCCAGACCTCAAAGCATAGTAAGGAGGAGGCTGATCTTGTTTTACTCACAACACATTTTGGGTGTTGTAGCGGATTTGTGGCATTGACTACAAATCTGCTACAATATTTAAAGTGTACCACTTTAAACCCGATATTTTTTTTCTTTTTTTTTGACTTTTCGTTAAATTTTTAGGAAACCAGCGAATGACTTCCATGGAAATACAGTACGGCTTCAAACCTTAAATATGATATTCCAATATTTATGTTTTTGCAGCTGTCTTGTTTTCGTTTAGTTCCACAAATACTATATGTGCCTGTTGGTTTTTAGTGTTATAGAATATAGAAGTATTAATCCAATCTTTATGGTAGAAATCTTTTCCGTTATACAGCGGAGGTCCAATTTTTATGGCAGTAGTAATTCATGTCCATTTAGCGAGAGTTAATATTAAGCGGTATGTGGCGTATTCCAATTTCAGTTGCTCAGGTAGATGGTTTAATAAAGCGGTATAGTATATCGAGATATAGCATTATTTCTATGTGAATTTTGAGTCTAATTGACCGTTTTTTCAACGAAAGCACTTTATTTTGGATTGACGTTTTAAATATCATTTATTCACTATTCTAATTTCTAAAATTATTTTCTAGGTATAATTTATATTATTTAATTATTAAATATTTAATTTATCAATTTCAGGTACATTATCAGATATATTACTATAGGATCATGGAATTCTACTTCTAATTAGCTTAGTTTACATTAATGATATTAGTCCTATAATAAGTGAATATTGAATGTCGACGGCGGGGAGTGCGGAGTGGATGGGGCCGGAGTAGTGGATTTTCGAAACGCGCTTAGAGCGTTCTTGCTATCGTCTTTGCGGTTGGATGGTTTGTGTTTTTGATGAAGATTTTCTTAAAACTTAGCCTGTTTTGGGAGGGTGTCTTGGGAGTTTGCGGTTTTGAACTTGTTCATTCTGCGTTTCTCGCTGGCGATTGAATGTTCGCATGTGGTATAAATTAATTGCTCATTGCGTAGTTATAAGTTGTATTATCTTTGTGTTATTAACTATCGTCTTTATCTAGGTGTATGTAATCGGGCCGATTCAATCAATAAATTCTGTTTAGGAAGTCGAAAATTATTAATATAGTATTCAATTTCAGGTTATTTCCAGATACATGTGAAATAATAACATTTTTCTTAGGTTGCGGTTTTAAAGAAGCAATTATCACCATCATTATCCATTTAACCTATTAAACCTTTATCCTTCCCCAAGTAGATTAGTTTTGTGCTGTCTTTGTGTTACTAACTATCGGCTATACCTAGGTGTCTGTAACCGGGCCGATTCTGTCCCACTTAACTTACCTATCCAATCCTTCGGTTTTGTTATGTGTAAAAAAGAGTGTACGGTGGGCCCGGCGTCACCCGGGAACTCCTGTGTAAGAACTTGGTCGTACATTCAGAATCAATCAATCAATCAATCAAAGTTCTGGCATGGGCAAATATGGCCCCGAAACGAGTGAGTTATAATTTACAGTATTTTTGCCATTCAAACGATTACTAATCGAGATTTTGCCCGGTTCTCATCGATCCCGTTATGTTTTCCAGAAAGATATATCAAATGCCAATGTCCATGTGAATTTTCAGAGTTTTTTCATAGTTCTGGCATGAGCAAATATGGCCCCGAAACGTGTGAGTTATAATTTACAGTATTTTTGTCATTCAAACGATTACTAATCGAGATTTTGCCCGGTTCTCATCGATCCCGTTATATTTTCCTGAAAGATATATCAAACGCCAATGTCCATGTTAATTTTCAGAATTTTGTCACAGTTCTGGCATGAGCAAATATGGCCCCGAAACGTGTGAGTTATAATTTACAGTATTTTTGTTATTCAAACGATTACTAATCGAGATTTTGCCAGGTTCTCATCGATTCCGTTATGTTTTCCAGAAAGATATACTATACATGTCCAGGTGGAGTAAAACAATTTGAAGACGAAGAACTTCTAGTTTTTCTGTTTGAAAATCCGTGTCAAACTGCTCAGTTCAATCGCATGCAATGTGAAAATCACAAAAGGAACGAAAAAGAATTCCTCATAAACTGACCGAAAAAAGCAAAAACCGAAGAGTTGACATCTTCATGAGTTTGCTTTCTGACATTTGATTGGAAAAGGAGTGAATCTGAGAATCTGAGAGAAATTTTACTTCAGTTCTTCTCTTTCACCATCACGATATTTTATTTCCCCATTTGTAATTAGATGGTGGTTGATGATTCAATAAAATTATTATATTGGTAAAAAGTAAAATTAATAGTGGATGGTCAAAAAATTAAATTGATATTTTATACGGCTAACCGAGAAACATAGTGGAATTGATGAATATTTTGCAAAATTTGCAGAAAAGTTTAGTTGTAGATGTTTTTTATGTTCAAATTTAATTAAATTTTTTTAATTCGTTTGTATCAGCTAATTTCTATATTTTTTAAAATAAGAGTTTCCCTAAAATATCTTCTCGCCTAAATGTTCGCTTTTAAGACTATTTTCACTAACACTAGTATACATAGGATTTCGTTAGGAAATATTTCACGGCTGTGTGTTGGAGTGTGAAATTTTTCCTAAACCTTTCCTAAAAAAATTTTTACACTTAGGATTGATTTAGTAAATATTTCACGCGCATTTCGATATGCTATCTCGACGACTTCAACTCTTATATATTCTGCCTCATTGTTCGTTAGCCACAACTCTTGCGGCTGGCTTAACTAGCCTGGTCGTTTTTCCACCATTGTGTCAGGCTCGATAATTTTTCTGGAGTGACACCTCTGGAACCGTGATCTGCGAGATTATCCTTTGGCCTAACGTGCGCTCAGTGTTTTCAAGGAATGCCATCAAGTATTTCGCTCGTTCGATTGGCAATAAATGCCTTCCAATGTGTAGAAAGCCATGATAATAAGATCGTTGAATCGGTCCATGCAAAATATTGTACGTCGCTCGATAAGGTTCCTTTAATTGCCACCATCAACTCTGTTATCAGATGGGCTGCACATAGCTCGAACCGTGGTATTGAAATCTGCTTCATTGAGGCCGCTTTCGTCTTGGACATCAACAACTGGCTTGTGATTACACCATCCTCCTTCACCGTTCGAATGTATATTACTGCACAGTATCTGAGAATCCATGGATTTGGACCTTCCCGCTGTGCTCTACTAATCTTGGTATATACATTTTTTGGAAGATACGAATTGACGCCGTGTCCTCCTATATTCTTCCTCAGTTGCAATTGGTAATTTATCATCCAAGTTTACCTTGATAAGCCATAATTTTCGGAACAAGATTTTGAAAAGGATTGCAGATGGAGATAAAATCTCAAGTGGATCAAACAGTCGCGAGAATTCCGATAATATCTTTCGTTTGTTAATCGCACCATTTCTCCCTGTTCGTATCTTGGACGTGAATGTGTCTTTCCCTGGATGCCACTGTAGGCCAAGAGTTTTAACCGTGGATAAGTTATCATCTCCTAAGTCATTCACCGCAATCTCATTTGCCTCCTCAGATAATTCAGATACATTCGATCGCCATTTCGTCGAAGAAAACCTCTTCTCATCAATGTTGACATTAACCTTTCTTTCACATCGATGGCTTCTTTTATATCACTGCTGCCGTCTACATATCGGCCATCCTCTCTTCTCTCGTGCGTCTTCACTAAAAACTGTTCGCATTATTTATATTCTTGACTCATTTTATCACTAGTAGGCTCCTTTTCTATTTCCCAAAATCTCCATGCGTCTTCGGTTTGAATTGTGAATGCTTCAATCGTCTCTGGAATGGCGGTTCGCGGTTGACCTGTAAACATAACACATATACATACTTAAACAATTTTTCGATATGTTTTTTTTTAATCGATGTATGGTTTCAAATTATCAATGGACTAGGCTGCTTAAATATCTTATGGATACTTCGTGGTAGTTCTCCTGAGAATACGGCAAGCTCTTCTAAATTTGGGAATTTGTTTGAGTAAATCGTAATGTTTTTAAGGAATAGAATGGTGCAATTTTGTAATTGAACGCTTTTGAGCATAACAATTTTGAAGACGCTGGCTTCATTTGCAATATTTCGAACGGCCGCTTCTGGTTAATGGTTTCAAGTATGTAATCGCATTAGGCTCATTGGTAAAAAAAATCGTTTTTTGAAAGCACCTTTCCAATTTGGCTAAGTGCTAATGCTAATCGCTTTCTGGAATGCACGAATGGCCAGGCTAGAAAAATCGGATTTCAATGAATTCTATTTCTGGATGAATAGAAATAAAATGTTGAAGGGCAAATGATATAAATGAATTCTTGTTCTGGGGTACACAAAAGTCACTCCAAGTTATAAGTTTCGTTATACCATTTTCAGCGAACACTCGTTCCAGTTTTTAAATAAAAGCCGATGCTGTATCATTGCGTTTACGTCCCATGGTAGCTTCTTTTCATAAAACCCAATAAACAGTTTTCGTGGTGGATAAATGTGCCGTTATGTTGTAAATGTTGAGCTTGGCGAGGTAAAACGATTCATCAATGTTGCTTTTCGGACATGGTATGACCTTTTGCTTGTTGAAGCAGAGAATGGGCGTACTCCACATTCCTCATCCTTTTCCTTTAACTGCCGCATTACCCTTTTAAGGCAATATGGTCAGCATATTCGTCTCATTTAATTTTGGTTTTGTCGATGTAAATTTGAAGAATGGGACCTACTGAACAATAACTTATTAAATAAACAGGGAGGTTGTTTCGTTCTGAGAAGCTTAAAAATAAAAAGACATACACGACGTTTATAAATGTTATCCAAACTACAGCCAAGGATCAAATTTAAAAAGGGGAGAAATATGATTATAGTTCCTTATAAATATTCCGTCACTTGTTATGGAAACAAAATTTTTACATAAATGTTGTAAAAATTTTACCATTAAACGTATGTAAATTTGCATAAATCACGTAATAATTTTTTACTTTGTATGGTATAACTGTTTAAATGCATAGTGCTCATTGCTCAGTTTCCTAATGGTTCCGACTGATAAAATTCTGGTTCCCGCTGAAAAAAATGGTTCCGGCTATAATGCACAAAGCATTGTGTTGTACTTGAGTCATTGTTGATCATAGATGGCTTGGTTTTATAGGGTATGGTTGGGGCTACTATATGTGGTTTCAGCTGATATTTTAGTGACTCCGGCTGAGTTATTGTTCCGGCCAACAGTTTGTATGTTTCACAACCATTTTAGTTCTCTATATACTCTAAATAGCACGCGTAATGTTCAAAGAGCTATTTGGAGTTTTTGCTTAGTTTCCGGTAACAGACGATTATCACGAGCTTCAATATTGTTCACCTGATGAGGCTGCTTTTCATGGAGTGGAATTTTGATGTTTGGCGATAAAGTTAAATTATAGTTTCTGCGATCAATAATTGCTCCTATAATTATTTTAATGCGTAGTCATCGGCTACTATCGAATGATTTCAGGTCCCGAAAAATGAAAACATATTTTTTCCTTAATTCTAATATCTACTGCTGCTGATCTGATTTTAAATTGAACGTTGTTTGGGATAGCGGTTTCAGCTAACTTTGGCTTTTCAAAATTTTTGTTAGCTCCTGAAATTAGTGAAAATTATTTATCATTCGAATTTACTAACGGGAAAAAATTGGGTCGATTACACCCAGAGGTCAGTAATGCAGAGTTGAAAGAAACCCTTTTTATTTGATTGTTATAAAAGAATGGCTTTCCCAAGAGATATGTTCGAAAAAATTACCGTAAAATATCATGACTAGCCTCAATTAAATGCCAAATACGCTTTGGTTATGATCGAAATTTCAAATTCAACCAACGAAACGTGCTTTCATATAACGGGGATTGATTGTGAGACAAAGATCCAATATATGATGGACTCTTGTAGAATTGTGATTTTCAAATCTAGAATCACTACTAATCTGTGTGAGGTCATGCGAAGCGGCAAACCACTCCGCGTGATGCCCGGCACAATTCGTAACTTACAATGAGTACTGTGGTTCAATTCTAGGCGACCTCATCCACAGGGGACTTTCAGTAAAATTGCAGTATTACTAAAATTGCATATGCCGGTCTATATACCGAAAAACAGAGAATACCACATGTTGCAAATTATTATAAAATTACAGAAAGCTTATAAATTCTCAACACCCTTGTCATCATTCCAGTATTAATGTATGTAAAAACTAACAAATTTTCTGTTATTAATTTAATCGACCATAATTAATTTAATTTAAACAAAACAAACAATTTTCTGTTCCAGTGAACATACAAACTGAAGAGAGGAAAATATCATCACACTAGCTTGAAGTGTTGAATTGATTCTAATTCAAACAATTCTAACCTTTTATAGAGGCAACCGGGTTGGTTCGGTTTTAGAAAGAGTTGAGTGTTTATTTAATAACCGCCGTTAGTAAAATACCACATTAAATGCTTCTTAATGCCATTTTTAACGAGATACTTATAGAATTGGTAACAGAACAGTATATAATTTACAGCAAAATAGTAACGCAGACACGATGAGGTTGTTGTTGTTGTTGGTGTTGTTTAAGAAATAGAGAAGAAACCACATGCAATATATTTTTATTTTCTATAAATAGAGAAATTGAGGCGTGATCAATAGAACCTACCTTATACATATTTTTTTTTTATTATAACTACACTATTCTTACTTTTCTTCTTTCCGTGACTTTGTAAAAAAAAATGTGAATGAAAACCATAATAAAAATGGGGTTTGTTTGTTTAAAGCAGCACAACAAACTTTTTATATCTTAACACAGAATGAGATTTTTTAGTGATGATAACCGAAACCGCGAAAAAAATCATCATTTTGTTTGTCTTGTCGCCATAACGATGATGAAATAAGCAAGAACAAACTCATGTATGCCGCACTATAAGTTTTGTTCGTGTTGTGAAATTGAAAGGTCAAAAATCGGTAAGTAGCACATTTAATTTATATAAACTGTGCATAAAGTAATAAGTATTTTGTCAACTACTTGGCTAAATAATTCATATACAATTCCTTTAAAGGCCGATAAAGTCAAAATTTTCTTTGTAACAGTTGGCAGTTAAATGAAATTTAAGTATGTAGCAAACAGGGCTTGGAAACGACATCTAAACACACCAAAGAAAAGTGGCCAAAAAGCAACTATATGTCACGCACATGGACGAGGCGTTCTCTAAAATGTCTGTAGTTTTACGAAGATGAAAACATTTTTGTTGAATATTTGGAACCTGGAATAAAAAAAAACATAAAAATTTAAAATGTTAGATAAAACACATGTATAAAAATTATACAAATTAAAATCGGCGCTTCCTATAAACAATTTGCACATAGGTTCTTGTTCCAATGTTGGTCGGATCCAATGAATTTCAGGCCAAATTTTATCACAAGCTTTGCTAAATTTGAAGGAAAACGAGAGTTTTTAACTCTCGTTTTCCTTCAAATTTAGCAAGGCTTGTGATAAAATTTGTTTTTTTTTCATTTTAAACAGGAATCAAAAATAAATATTCCTATTTGAATTTCAGGAAATCAACAAGGGCCAACCCGCGATAAAAATTTAATTTTTATTGCAAAAATTGAAAAAACTCCAACGGAAGCCACCACTTCTAGTATGCAAATGTCCACCAGGTTTCGCATAGCTCTCCCAATTTATAGAAACAGGTTTAGTATGAAGTTTGATTCTAAAAAGTCTATCCGCCTGGTCTATAGAGATGCCGAACTTTAATGAAATAAAATAAAATTTAATATACACTTGAGAGCAAAAGAATCGTACACTTCTATTTTCCTTTTTTTCTTGCGAATCGTAATGTTTTTTTGAATGAAAGTACGAGTATGTCAGCCTAAAGATCATATCATATAACCTATCCAATGATAAAACGTGTGTGTATTTTCTGATCAAAACTCAAGTTGTTGCACCAATTGATACGGGGCAGAACCAAAGTGAAGTGGCTCGACAACTAAATTTGAGCCGATTCTCCGTCCGTCGTGTGTGATAGAGATATCAGAAAACTGGCGGCTACAGACGGCGACAAGGATCTGGTCGACCTCGTTACAACACAGCGTGATGGCCGCTTTCTTGGCAGAGTTCGTTGCGAAATTGTCGTTTGAATGCGGTTCAACTGGAGAATTTGGATTTGACAGAAGAACAATGGAGAACAGTTCTGTTCTCTGACGAGTGCCAGATGTGTTTACATGGCAGCGATGTGCGAGGAAGAGTATACAGAAGATCAGAAGAGCGATTTGAACAACTTTGTATTGAAAAACATGTCTCGTATGGTGGTGAATCGTGCATGCCACTAGGGTAAAGACAGATATTGTGTTCATCTCCGAAGCGAATACTGGCCACCGCAAGAACAATCAGAAAAGGATTTACTTTTCAACGGTACATTGATGAAGTGCTTGAAAATTACGTTTACCTTTGGTCGGGCTTGTTGGTGAAAACTTCCTGTTCATGCAGGATAATGCAATACAGCATACGGTTGGTATATTGTTCAAGTACCCTCAAGAGGTGGATGTGCCTGTTATAGAGTGACTAAATCGAAGCTCAGATCTCAATCCCATCGAACATTTATGGAACGAGCTGAAAAAAAGAGTTCGAGCCGGAAATATTGTTCCAACGAGTCTCCCAGAGGCATTACTTCACCAAAATTTGGTGAAAACTTTGGTGAAATCAATGAAACATCGAATGGAAGCTGTCATTCGGGCTAGGAGAGGGAACACTTCGTATTAATAAAAAATTTTTTTTGCTGATTTCCATGTTTTAATTTGATTTTTACCACTAATTTTTATGATGACAAATTCACAAAAAACGTGTACTTCAGTTGTTGACCCTGAAAATCACTTTGTTGGCAAGGTAAAAGTACAAAAAGGTACTACAGGTGTTGAAATAGACTTTGGGTCAGCATTCAACAAAAAATAAACAAATATTGATTTTTTTTGATATATTTGAACTTTTGTGGAAAATTCACAAATGTGCGATTTTTTTTGCGATTTTTTTTTATATCTGAACTAATTTCTTTAAAATCTAATTTACAATTTTTTCATTTTAATATTTTTTGTAAATGCTATGTGCTTTTCAAAAAATTTGGAAAATCGAAAAGCTACGTGGAAGCCACTTTCAGTCGATCAACCACGGCCAAAAATCACAGGGATCTGGTTTGTTGGAAATTCTCTATATATTCTGTATTCTCTAAAGTGTAATTTGTGGTAAAAACTTAAGTGTTAAGTTTCATCCCGACCATTCAATCCGTTGTATCCAAATTGTTTGTGTCAACTGACACTTGGAACAAAACAGAAATGCCGGTAGATAAAAATCCATCACTCCCAACTTAATTCGGTAATTCAAATTAAAATTTTATTAAATAAAATTTAGTTGAATATAACAGAAATATCCTTTAAATTATTCTTCCGGCTAAACTTGCCTCTAATTTCATTGATTGAGCACTCGCAGCAAACTAAAATGATCACCCTTGCTGTCGTTAAAGCGTTATCAAGCGATTATCGAGCGGTATCCGGTTAATGAGAGCATTGTGACCATCGTGATGTTTTCGTTGCAACGAAATAGGGACCTAAGGATAGAATTTACATATATTTTATCAGTTTATAAATCAGTTTTCTCTGGCCTACTGAGAAATCACTTTGGACGGCAGTCCAAACGAGTGACGAAAGCACCTACGGTGCTGGAAGTCGAAATCGTGCTTTACAACTAGTTTCGAACTCCCTTTGAGGCCGTCAGGATCATGTTATATACCATTAGAAATGTCTTGAAAAGTAGACCCAAATAATGTATAAAAGCATGAATTTCTGTTGTGTTGTGCATGTTAGTGCATTCGGCGCGTTTGTTTAAATTTTTCTTTCTAGCTGTCAAAAACAACAACATGTCATTCGGAACGTTCAATAACAACGCGCTGAATGCACTAACGTTCCGAAATATCGTTGACAAATCGAATGCAATTGTTTTTTTTGGCACAAATTTGATATCAGAAATTGAATTCGGCTTTCGTCACTCGAACATTTACCTCGTTGAGAGGTTTTTTATTTGATATCGAAATTTTTGATTTTCGAATTGCCTTGCCATTTCACTCGGCAAGTTAGCATAAGCGATGTAATCCACTTCGAATAAATCACAGAAAATCTGTAAAATAGGACCTTTATATGGTATGGCTTATAATTTTTCTTCATTCAGGGATTTAATTCGTGTTGCGTGAAAATCTCAAAAGACCAAATTTTTTCATTTGCAATCTAGTAGGTTTGAATTTCCCATAAGAAATTTTGATTACCTAAAGTGGAATTTAAAACTACCTTAGTATAACCATTGATTAATTATGACTTAAGATAATACCACTGCGAATTACAACAACAATTTTTATTTTTTGTTGCTTCTTACACATTGTAAAAGAAGAACACAACTCACTTCATGTAGGTTTAAGAAGAACAAAGATAGACCCAATTAATTCAAAGCAGCTAGAAAGAAGCAAAACATATTTTTAATTTATTTTTACCCACACCACTAAATATTTTAACAACATTAAAAAAAAATTGAATCAAATGTATTTTCCTCTCTCTCAACTGAATATATGAAATATATATGACAAAAATAAATAGACAAAAACAATGAAATTGTATTTATGTCTTCATTCTGTTTTCATTTTTTCAGTCGTACTCCAACCATGTGAGTGGAGGTTGTTCATGACGTTTTTACAGATTTTACAGATATGGCGATGGGAATTTTTTTTATTTGCACTGCGACACAATTTGTTTGTTATTATTTTTTTGTTGTTGATATTTTTCGAAACAAATTAAAACTAAGGTTACTTCGTTCAGCCATACATTTATTTTGTTACTGATGGTACAATTGTATGTAAGAGTAAGTGAAATAGCAGTCGTAACATTTCAAAATGATACTTTTTTATGTAATAAAAAGTTGATACACAATACAAATGCAATTTTTATACGGGAGAAAACAACAGCAATTAAATTGTTCGGTTTTTATGTTGCTACAAAGAAAAAACCACTCTCGCACAACAATGCTGTTTATCTATATGTGACTAGTAGAGATATTAACCAAACGTAGCGGCAAAAATCCGAGTAGTAATGTATTCAATCAATCTTAATGTATTCAATCAACGGTATAACTCAAACTACTAAATTACTAATGAAAAAACTTATCATTTTCAATATTTCACGGAAATCAACTTAACCCCACTTGCTCGTGGCACTATTTTTTGTTAATTCTCCGGAAATAGTGAATTGGGGAAAGAATTTATTTGTAATTTCTGTTTAAGGCTGTATGATACTAGGCTTGTCAAAAACGATGTTTACTAAAAATCAGTTTTGACCATAAAATATTACCAATTAACCTAATTCTTTCTTTAGTATGAACTTAGACATATTTATAATTGAGCGATTAATACATGATTATCTCAATAAAATGTTTAGTTTGTCTACGGTTAAGTTTCAAAGTTTATCGTTTTTTTGAAACTCACAAATCAATTTTTTCAATATTTTACTTCTAAACAGCGAAAAATTTTTACATCAAAGTGTTAAGAAACATAAAATCAAGCTTTATCAAGGATTATCAAGACAGGATTATCAAGACAGGATTATCAAGATTAGTTTTTTGAAATGACGTAGAAAATGGAAAAATTAGTTTAAAAATGATAAAAATTTCGATTCTTATCGATCGAAAAATTACGTCAAACGATAAGCTTATTTGTTTTTACGCAGCAATGCTGATTATTTTTTGAAAAATTTATTGTCGCTAGATGGCAAATCACGAAATAAAAATTGTGTCCAAGATAAGTGGTTATTAATTTTATTATAATATGCACTGTTTAGAACAGAAATAATGAAAAATAGTAAATTTATTAATTAATTTTACACATATAAACAATATAAGTAAAGTTTAATAAACGAATCATATAAAATTTTGGTACTCATATTTATTAAAGAAACGAACCAGTAGAGACACATTTAAAAATCGATTTTAAAAAAGAAATTTGTTTTTTATCAGTATCATACAGCCTTAAACATTTTTTTTCTAGCCTACTGAGGGAAAAAGCTAAGTAGTGCTATTTAAAAAAAATTTAAATTGGGGACATGTTCCTTGAAAATTTAAAAATGAAAATATTAGTCCCAATTTATAAAAATGTTCATCAAACTTTTCTCATCAGTACGCCGGAAAAAAATATTTTTTGGTATATTAAAGATGTACAGTGGGGAATTACCAGAATAGTGCCGACAGAACTGCTTTAGAGAATTAATTAATAATTTAATTTCCTACCAATATCAAATTTCATCTTTAAAGAGAATAAATTAAATGTCGATACGTAATGTGCTTTCATGGGCTTTATCGATAATTATAACGCTGTACTAAGTTAAAGCCAACCTCAAATGATATTCGTTTACACCTTCGAAACGAATACATGCCATTGCCAAGCTAAAATTGCTTTTTGCTACAACACGGGTGGCATACCAGCTCAAAAATTAGTGTGATGTGTTAACAAAGGTTCATGTGTCCTTGGAGAGAGGAATTTTTATAATCCATTTTATTCTGGCCAACTGAGATTTACTGTATAAGTATACGCTTGTCGCTTATTTATTTTATTTTCATTGCTTTTAGTAATGGGTGCCCCCTCCTTGCGCACAAATAGTTTTGAAAATTCGTGAAGGCATCGATTCGAAGAGAGCGCTCATGACAAATTTTATCCCAGGCCATTTTAATAGCTGCTATCAATGAAAGTATTCTTCATATTACTTTTCTCATCCAAATATTTACGAATCCACGGCAAAGGCTCGAGAACCTCTTTAAATATTGGGGAAACCCGTTTCAAGATAGCTTTGTACAAAAGTGCAGTCATTTTCGTGTTAAGAAAAATCAAGTCAATTGTATGTAAGACCATACCTTATACAGGTGTCCGTCGTTTATTTTTTCGGTACTAAAACAGCTAAAACATATTGAAGTATAAAAGTGTAAACTTACAGTACTTATAAAAACTTGGGTACAAATTTGTCAAATATGCGGTAAGGATGAAGCTCTCTATCTTGAAATGGTTCCATAACACAAATAAATCCTCAACATTTTGCAAATTGCTAACCGAAATAAAAAAATTCGACATTATCGACATATATACATACATTGCCTACACGTGTAGAATATTAATTAACTACGCGGTCCACACAATACGGCACAATACCGATTTCTAAGGTATAACTAGATGTTCAATTTAAATTTTGAAACGTGAAGTTAGCCCGAAAAATATCCAGAAGAAGTGCGATGGCAACATTAAAAGACGAATATCGCGACATTTTTCAGTGTCATCCTGAAAAATTTACTATATTACGCTAGTGTCACCCCGAAATATTTTTACTATCATGACATTTTTACTATCATGACATTTTTTATTTTTGTTGTTATCCCAAAAAAAATCGAAAACAGCAAATTTCAGTAATGTCTGAATCTATCAGTAATGTCTGAATTTCTTCAGTAATGTCTGAATTTCTAAATCTATCGCAATAGATTTTTTACCGAGTCATCCCGAAAAAAATATTTGACAATAGTTCATATCAATCATAGAAAAAAAATAATAAGTGCCAAATTAGAAAATTCATCACTATTCAAAAATCATTATAGATTTCTAATTAACAAGTAACATTTTATGCAATTTGTGTAGTAAATGAATCCACAATTAGACAAACGAAATAAATATCCACAAAAAAGCTCTATTAATTGTTTGTAAGGAAACAGCCAACTCATATTCATGAGTTTTTTGTAGATAATGAAACCACCTTTGAAATAGGAAAGTAAGAAAAAAAAAAAATCTATTGGCCGTTTGTCAGATATAGGGCTCCGAAGTCAACTTAGATATCAATTAACGAGCACGGCTTTATGCGCTTTGGAGATATTTTGTGGAGTGGTGGAGATATGGTGAGAATAAGTGTCCACTTCCGAAGGAGAATAATATTCAAATAAAACAAATTTAGTTAAATATTTATTTTTATTAATTCATATTCTAATTTATATGTAGTTTCATTCATATTCTCTTTAAAATATGAATTATTTACAGAACAGAATTTTAACAATGTGTTTTTTCAGTTGATGAATGTGAAGTTTGAAGAAATAGCCTAGTATGCTATTGTTTTCAAGGAAGTTTCCGTAAATTTGAATTTTGGACAGGCCTGAAAATAAAAACGAATTTTTTAATAAAAAAATAATTAATTACATCTATGTAATTTACAATATGCAAACTTACCTATTTATTTATTTAATCCCTTATGAAAAATTGAACTGATGAAACGGGTAATTTTAAAAATAACGTGCTATGTTTTCATGTTTTTCGTATTTGAACAATTTAATTACGATCTACTCGTAAGATGCCGCCTCAAATGAGGTTTCATAATCATATTTTTATTTCGGATAATGAGTGATTAATTCATAGATCCTAAACCAGCCGTAAAATTGTTTCCTTGTCACCACCGCGAATCAAATCCTAAACCTCCGGTCGCTGGAGCAAGCATGCTGACCATTTTTTTTTAAAATATAATTCTTTATTTTATATGCTCTAATCCCTTACAAATTTAATTGTGGACAAAAGAATATTACAAAAAATGTCTAAATAATTTACAATTAAATGGCTTATGATCCCAAATGGATTCTCAAACCAGATCTCTTTTGTTTTGATTATAAGTACTGAGATCTCTATTTACAATAATATTATTTCAAAAAAATTAGTTTTTTTTTTTTTTTAAAGCTTGCATAAAATTATCATAATTAAAACTTTGCCATTATAAATTAAAATAAAATTAAACAACACTAAAAAAACTTATTACATGCTAAATTAAATTATCCTTATTGAACTAAATATTGTTGAGCCACCATTGTTGAGAAACACTCATTGTCTACTCGCTTGAATGCAGTGCTGTATCGTATCTATATACTGTTCTGGATTGCTGAACTTTTCGTTATCAAATCCTTTCTCGATACCTGGTAAATTATTGGCCTCTGTTCGGTATCTTCTATAAACCCAATTCTATCAAGTAAAATAAATGCTTCTGGTCCTGGAATATTATTATATTGTAAGCTGTTTTCTAGGATTTGCTTATCAGTATAGTAGGGACCGTGCAACAGGGAATTTGTAAGATTGGATGTCGTTTAAGAATATGATTTCGGATTTCGTCAATGATGTAAAGGTCAATTCTCTTCGCCTTAAAATTATCGTATTGATTTTGATTCGATATGTAGTGAAGGAAATTCGTTTCAGCTTTACGAAAAATATCCCTGCAATGACGTATGGAACGTCTTTCGAATATGCGTATTTTTCCATATACATGATAAACTGATATTGAACCAGATTGGGCATCCATACGTTATGATTGGTCTGATTAGTGCTTGATAACAGATAATCTTCACGTCCTTATGCACATATTTGGAGTAGAATATTTTCCTGTGACTAATGAATGCTCTTTTAACTTTCATTAATTGTATATTGATATGCGCATTAAGGTAGCCCAGCCTATCGATATTTATTGTATTTCCTATTTGGATTGCAAATTGTTTCCAATTTTTCCGATCGCGATTCTCCACGTATGTAAATAGTCTTCAATAAAATTTAGTGCTGTTTGAAGCTTCTGTTGAATTGATATTATTTTAGGCAAGGAACAGTAGATTACGATATCATCTGCGTAAGCTATAGTTTGAATATTTTCACTATTTAAATTTTCGCTGACTGTCAAATTTTTTGTATATAAAAGGAATAGTAGAGGAGCCGTTACTGATCCCTGCTGTAAGCCGTTACATATGTTGAAAATCATACTGGATTTTTCACTTCCGGAAGTCGTTATTAACTTTCTATTATACAGCAATCCTGTAATATTTCCCAAATTTCTCCATCCAACCATACTGGTTCAAAAGCTGTATTCATATCAATCAGTACCGCTCCGGTACATCTTTTGGCGTTTAAGTTGTGGCATACATCGGAAATCAGTTTTGTTACTGCGTGAGTAGTAGGGTGGCCGTATCGAAACCCGAATTGATTGTCAGGTAATAGATTATTGATGTCGGCATGTTCTTGAAGTTTATTGTAAATGATAGTTGTTGGGATTTACTTGATTTTTATTTTTATTTAGTATTGGGTACACTTTTGCAGTTTTCCAACAATTTGGGAATGTTTTGTTATTTAAAAGTTGATTAAATAAGCTACATAGTTCGATAATTATTTCTTCTGGGACGTGCTTAAGAACAATGCAAGGCACGTTGTCCAAGCCATATGATTTTTTTGGGTTCATATGTTTTAGTATACTCTTCAATTCTGTTATCTCTACAAAGTATTTCGGGTCAGTTGGATAAATAGGATCGAATGCTCTGTTAGTGACGGAAAATTTCGTTTTAGTTAGATTATTGTGCTTGTCATGCAGATGCTTATTTTTAATTGGTTGAATTATTTGCATTACATATTATGTTTTCGTGGTCACTTTTTCCTAGTGTATAGGGTTTGGTTTCGTCCTCTTTTCTGTATAGTAACCCAGAATATTTAAATCAGTTTCGTTATTATAACTAATATAGTTCGTCCCAGATTTTGGGAGAGTTGACCAGTCTACGTTTAGTGTGGCCATGCTTGTTATTTTATTTTCTGAGACTTGTAGTTGGTTGATTTTCATTTCTGTGTTCGTTCGATAAATTTTTTTAATGTTCCTGAACGTTTTGGGTCCTGGTTTTATTGCTTCCAAAATTTGTTATATTCAATTTTAATATTTTTTTCTAGTAGTTCATTAGTTCGCCAGACTTCCGCTTTAAGTAAATTGCTTTGCTTCGTGTTATTCAACCCATTCCTTCTATTACGTTTGAGTATAGTGATGATGTTGTTTTTGTGTTTATACAGTCGTTCTATTACATTGTTTGTGTACTATACTTCCATACTGTTTTTTCGCCGAACTCCTGGTGCATTCGTATTTAAATTTTCGTTAATTAAATTTGTAATTGTGTTGATGCTTGTTTCAATTTATATGTTATTTAAATTTCTGTCACTAGCCGTAATGTTTTCTTGACGAGTTTCTCTTAAATATCGTCTATATATTTTCCTCAGATTATTCTGCCATATTGTCCAATCGATGTTGGTAAAATTATACCTATTTCTTTGTGTTGTGTTTTGACCAATTTCCAGTTGTCCGATGTTCCGGCAATTAATTTCTATGGCTTTATAATCGCTATTGTATGTGTGGGATGGAACTTCATGACTGACATTTGTAGCAGTTGTAATGCGATTATCAGTTATCGCTAGGTCGAGGTAGTTACCCGAACGTGTGAAAGTGGGTGCATCCGCTTTATAATATGCTGCTCTGTAGGTCATTTTATTGGCAATCATTTAGTTTTGTGCCTCTTTGATTGTTGGATGAATTACCCCAATTTATATGTTGAGCATTAAAATCACCTGCTATTACATAGTAGTTTTTTACGTTACCTTAGTCTACATTTTCGAAAAGTTTGTCCTATTCGTCTATGAATAACGTGTCAGTCATCCTGTTATTTGAGCATGGGCAATAGATGGATACGATATATAGATGTGCATTATCCTTTAGGTTGAGTTTAATAATCGTGAGTTTAATCCCTTTCCCGTGATTCGATTTTTTGTATGTGATCTTCTGATAATTGATGTTGGTGTTTAGGAGTATTGCCGTTCCGCCTCCTTGTTTTGAATTTCGACGATCTTCTCTAATAAATTTATAATTTTTGAAGGTAAGTTGATGTTGTGGGTTTTATTTCGTTTCGCTGATCAGTAATACATATGGTTTGTGTTGCTCAAGGAATTCGAGAAGATTTAATCTTCTTGCAATACTTTTAATTGAATTAACGTTTAGTGTGATTATTTTAATGTCACTCAAAATTTATTAATAATGTTCAAAAGTTGAGCAATTTGCTCACTTTGTTGTTGAATGGTTTTTGGCATCTGGTCCACTTTGGTCGCTAGCGCTTGTATCGATAGATTCTCCGGCTGATTATTTTTGATCGAGTTTGTAAATTCAGCATACGCTCCGGATTTTGGATTCACGTAAGTGGATTGCAATAATTTGGGAGTTTTCGGGCTGTTGATGCGTTTTTCCTTTATTTTCAATTGTAATTTTTGAAGAGTTTGTTGGTAAATTGGGCATCCTCTGTACGACGCTGGATTTTCTTACAGTTGATACAGAAGATTTTTTCATTTTCAATTTTTTCTGTCACTCTGCATTCACCTAGTTTGTGGTATTCAGAGCATTTAACACATCTGTAAATTAAATGACAATTTGCTGCAGAGTGGTTAAAACTTTGACATTTTTTGTATTGCATCATTTCTTTATTCTTTTTCAAATTCTCCAAAGTAACCCTTTGGTAGTTTAAGGCTTTTATGTTAATAACGGTTACGTTTGGTGCGAATTGAACTAAGTACATAAAGCGGTAGTTTGCGATTAATTTCCATCGATCGTTTAGTTTTCATTTGTGTTAAATTGGTTACTTTAACTCCTCCAATTTTTTTCAATTTCGGCTTGTAATTCCAAAATATTTTCATTTGTTGTTAAACCATTTAGCACTAGCATTTTAGGTTTAATATTTTTAGGAGTATACGAAAAATAATTGGTGTTAACTTCGTTAAATACTTCCTTTATTTTATTGTACTCGTCAAAATTTTCAGTTAGAACCGAATGTTTCTCATCATTTATTCTTTTTATTTCAAAATTATTGATATCTATTCCTTTGATCAATGCAATCGTAATTTGGATTTGCTGATTATGTATGTGGAGTGGCGGCGGTTTGCTCTTACTCTTGTTGTTACTGTTGAACAAGTCCCGGTTGTTGTCATAGTTTGTATTTTTGCTGTTGCTCCTGGTGAGGTTTGATGTCGTAGTTTTGGATGTGTATGATCCATTAACATTTAAATTTGTAGCTTTGATCGACTGTTTTAATTTTTCGAAATTTGTTGGTGTTTGAGGTCTTCTGTTTTCGCATCCGTTTTCGATTAAAGTGGAAGTAGCGTCATTATCAACGTCTTCATCATCATCCATATCATTTGGATTAATTAACTGTTGAAATCTATTTTCATTTGTAAAGATTATTTCATTCATATTTGTTGTTGTGTCACTGTGATCAAGCTGTTTTTCCATAAATAATATGCGATGTTTTAATTTTTCATTTTCAATTTGAAAATGCTTTAATTTATTAGCATACCGTTGTTCGGTGCTAATTAACACTGGTTTTATTAAGGTTGTTCGGCTTTTATGAACATTAGTTTTTGAATCACTCTGCTTCATTATTCTAATGTTGAATTGTAAACGGGATAGCCCTGTTTACCAACAATTATTGGGGGTTTACGCCACACCTTCACTTGTGTGAGTGTTTTTGAATCCAGCGATATTAGATATTATTTCAATAACAATAACGAATATATTATAATTAACTTTATTATAAAAATTTAAATTTTATTTTTTCTCTGATTTTAGACGATTTCTTATTTGCTCTTCTAAGCTTTAAAATTTCTCCGGTATACCACTTTTAAGTCGTTTTGTAAGCGCTGGCGGTCATTTATTTTTGGTCGAACAGTTTTATTTTATACCGATAGGTAGTGCATTCTGTCCAATTCCAATTGTCAATTGACACACAATTTTATTTTTCGATGTTTTCGTTACTGCGATCGATTTCGAACTGCATGCTGACCACTTTGCCACCGGGGCGGCGAATTACGATCTACCCTACAATAAAAGACAACGTGTGGTTCGATTTGCACATAAGTCTTGGATTTCGTATTTTTATTACCTCTTTCATTAGATCATCGTATTTTTCCCAAGAATTATTTTTGATGCAAAATGCTACATAATGTTTTGCTGTAGATACGTAATTTAAAACTGAATTTAAATCATAGGTTTGACCACCAAAGTTTAATTTTTCAGGAACGTCGTTAATTGTAATTGTGCTATGTATCGAAGAATTCATTATTCACAATTTATTGCCACGAACTTATAAGAAGTCTGCATTACTTCCATTTTTGGTTGCAGCAGTTTTTGGAATGCGTTATTCTGTAGTTAGATAAACATTTTTCGATGTTTTAAATTCCTAGATTTTCTAGCGTTATAGCATCTACACTAGCAATTTGACGGCTTTCATTATACGTCTTACTGCAACATAATCAATTAAATTTAATATTACAACTTGGATATATTTTTAAATAATGATCTGCCACTCAAATTATGTTTGACTTACAGTTCCAGGCAGTTCTAAAAATTTCGCATAATGCATCAAATCGCAATTTTTTGGCTGCCATATAGTTGTGATTTAAAAGGTTACGAACAATTGCCTTCAAATGACTCTCTTTAGCAAAAATTCGTTCTGAGTACAGGGCCTGTATGCTAACTAAACATTGAACAAATGCGTCAGAGCCACAAGTATTTTTGTAAAAATCATTTTTTTTTCAGGTTCCCGTTAAGGTAAAATGCAAAATGTTATAATTGTTTATTTTGCTCTTTTACCAATGGTTGCTCTAGCCGTTGTGGCTTAATTAGGAGCTTAGTAGAAATCTCATGTTGTTCTTCAATTGATTTTTTGTTGTACTCAACAATAGTTTTTAAATTTAAATTATTATTATGTTTTGTATGTGATTGTTTCTTTGTGCCCCATTTCTCCTGTTTCATTAAAACTTTTGACAATGAATCATTTGTTTTTATGTGGATTAATCGAACTATTCTTCAGTGATTTTTTTGGTATTTTTATTAATTTTATTTTACAAATAGTCATTTCGATTTTTTACTTCATTTAAAAACCTTAAATATTTCGTTGGCAATTTGCCAAGATGTGGGCGTTTCTACATCTTCTTTTTATTATTGCAAAATAATTTTCTACATGGCTATTACTTGGCCGTTTCTCTTCATGGAGAATAGGAGACCTGTACATATATGTAAGTCAAATTCTTTTTTGCAAAATTTTTCAATGAAACTAGGATTGTAAAATAAGTTTACAGCATTGGTTACATCTTCATGTTTTTGGTTTTGACCATATGTTTTTAACCTTAAAACCGCGTTTGGTGCCTTCAGTGCCCCAATCGATTTTCGAATGCATATAAATTGTTTTTTACAGTGGATTTGTATTGAAACAACATTACTATGAAAGTCACACATCGTCACTTTAGCGTTTCGGAAATAATACATATTCTCTTGATTGTTGTAGTATTTGATAAACACTTGTGAAGGAAATTTCTAGCATAACCGTGTTATGGGGCATACAGCGCCCCTAATTTTTTCCCATATATTTTGAACTACGAGGGTATATCAAAAAGTCTTGCAATATCATATGAAAAAAAAGAGTGAGTGAGACAACAATATATTTTTCAAAACCATTTTTTGTCGCGATGAAACTTCTAGAAGAACATTTCGATGTAAATTTTACAGTTCGTTTGTTTTTGTCAATTTAGTAACACGTGTTTTGAATTTTTCTTAAAATGAATGAAATTGAATATCGCGCCGTTATTAAATTTTGCTGTAAAGATGGACGAAATGCAATTTATATATTAAACTGTATATCAAAAGTTTACGGCAAATCTGCACCATCATATGCCACAGTAACAAGGTGGGTAAAATTATTCCAAAGTGGTCGGGAGTCATTAGAAGACGACAACCGCTCGGGTCGGCCAGCAGACGCTATTAGCCAGGAAAACGTAATTTTGGCCGAATCTATTGTATTGGTGGACCACCGTATTTCTGTTCCGCGGTTAGCGTGGAGACTTTCTCTTTCATACGGTACCACATATACTATATTACATGACCACCTTCACATGTCGAAAGTAAGTGCGCGATGGGTTCCCCGTTTGTTGAATGCAGAACAAAAAAAAATGCGTGTTCAAACTTCAAAGGCGATTTTAGATATGTACAAAGAAGATCCAGAAAATTTCTTGGATAACATAATAACAGGCGATGAAACACGGCTTCATCACTGGGATCCGGAATCCAAACAAGAATCGATGCAATGGATTAAACGTAGTGAACCACCACCAAAGAAATTCAAAACTCAATTGTCTGCTGGTAAGGTTTTGGCAACAATTTTTTGGGATGCTGAAGGAATTTTGATAATCGATTATATGCCACCGAAAAGCACAATCACAGGCATATATTACGCAGAGGTTTTCCGAAAATTGAAAAAAGCGATCCGGGAAAAACGGCCAAGGAAAGTTAGGGAAAAAATCTTGCTTCTTCACGACAATGCACCAGTGCACAAGGTTAATATTGCTCAAGCTGCATTAAAGGACTGCGGGTTCGTGGAAATTCCTCATCCACCGTACAGTCCAGACTTGCCACCCAGTGACTACTTTCTGTTTCCCAATTTGAAAAAAACACTAAGGGGCCGGAAATTTTCCAGTGACTATGAAGTACAGTCTGTTGTAAATGAATATTTTATGGAGCAAAAGAAATCTTTTTTTTTAGAGGGTTTAGGCAAGTTAAATGATCGATGTGACAAATGTATAAACCTTAAAGGAGATTATGTCGAAAAATAAAAATATTGCTGTCTCACTCACTCTTTTTTTTCATATGATATTGCAAGACTTTTTGATTTGCCCTCGTAATTTCTCTGAAAACGGTACTAAACCAAAAAATAAATTGTTTTTTTCCATCGTTTTATAAGGGAATTCGATGTACATACTTGTACGTTATTCAGTATTTAGTTTTGTAGTTTATTTTATACGATAATTTACATCGTTTATTTCCTAAGTAAATCATACGAGTAGTGCCGTAAAATGGAAAACCAAAACAGTATCAATGAGATTATAAAATTATTGAACCTGCAAATGAGAAGAGAACTTTCTGCAGAGGAATAAGAACATCTAACCAATTTATTGGCCGTTGATGAATATGTTAGTAACGACCGAGAGAATATCAGTGACAGATTGTGATTCTGATAGTAACGATGAAGATTTTGGCCAACCAAATGGTGGTTTGGATATGGATGATCCAGCAACGGTACGACATATCCTTAGAGACAAGAGACAGCGGGCAATGAGGAGGAAGTAGTGGTAGCAGCGGATAATAATTTGACATCGACTCAGATGTTTGGACCAATAAAAAAGTATGTGGACAAAAAAAAAATCCTCATGTGTGGTGGGCATTACCGAAAGAATCTGAAGAGCAGCGTACTGCTGCAGCAGAACAGAATCGCAAGCAACACAGCCTTCCAATTGTAAAGCAAACGTTCGATTCAAAAGCTAATACATTTAAATGTTTACTAACACCAAATATTATTTCGAACGTGGTGATTGAAACAAATCGCAAGGCAAGGCGGTTATACCAATCATGTACCACTCGGAACGCATAAGAAATTGGCATGACTGAAATGAGGATGAGGTATATGCTTACATTGCTGTTCTTCTTTATACCGGTTCTGAAAAAGCATCGACGGTACCAGCAAAAAACTTATTTCATAAAACAAATATGCCGTTCTACCGTGCTGTAATGTCGTTAGAACGATTTGAACAGCAGACTCGTTTTCTTAGATTTGATGACTCACGCACAAGACCCACGCGTCTGTTAGACGAATAATTGCCAGAATTCCGGTACGTACGGAAATTGTTCTTAGATAACTTGCAGGGATTGTATAAATCATCTCTAGAACTAACTATTGATGAACAAATATGTTGCCGCGCAACACGGGCAACATTTTGCACAACATAAATATTTGTACCTGAAAAATATACAACACAAAAGTACACAAAATTATGAATTAAAACACATTTAATTATATCCATTTATATATAATATTTATTTATTATTTTGTTATTATTATTTTAGTTGTAAATTTATTTTGGATAACTTAAACCTTAACACAATAATATTGATTTTCCATTTAGCTCACACATACACATTTATAATTTCTGTTAAATTTTATTTGCACTGTTAATTTAACTTTCACACTTAAATTAATTTCAAACCACTTGCATTATAAAACAAATTAAATTATAATCGAGCTGTCAATTTATAACAATTGTACTAGATTGTTAAGAAAAATTTCGTTAATCGATTCAAAGATCGCGCTGCTTAACAAGTAAATAATTTTATGTACATTTGTTATAATTATAGCATAGTTTTTTGACAGACTAAATTTCAAGATTTTATAATTTTTTTTTTTTCGTCAACCGTGGACCAAGCAAGATCATCAATTCTCGCATAAATATATTTTTAATAAAAAATAAAAATTGCAAATCAAACGAGTTGGTGCGTCTTGTTCATTTTTACCACGTTGATTGGAATTTGTACAAGGCCGTACACTTTACCTTTGCGACACGACATCAACAAATTCTTTCGGAGTTTTTAATCTGTCCATTTCAAGTTGCGGCAAATTATCTACTATTCCTCGAATACGTAGACAAACTAGTTGCTACTAGAGGCCGCTGCTCCTTTCGCCAATATATTCCGAGTAAACCAGGCAAATATGGATTAAAAAAATTTTAGCTGGTTGACGCGAGCACCAACTATCCATTATCTGGTGAAATTTATGTTGGAATGCAACCGTCTCAGAATCGAACTAGATACGTAATAACTGACCTGGTCTTGCGTTTGTCGGATAATTATTTGAATGGCGGATATAATATAGCTAACAATGGACAATGTTTTCACCAGGATTCAGCTAGCCGAGGAACTTGTTAAAAAAATACTACTATAGTGGGAACAGTAAGATCAAGCAAACCGGAACTGCCAGATGATTTTGCAAACGCATATGTTGCAAAAAAAGCGGAGTCCATTTAGCTCAATATTTTGCTTTTCAGGCCCAACTTGGCTTGTTAGCTATACAACTAACGCAAAAAAGAATGTGTTACTGCTATCAACGGTGCATGTCACACGAGAAATTGATGCAACAAAACGTAAACCTAAAATAATTCTAGACTATAACAAAAATAAGACGGCGTCGAAAAAATGGTGAAATCGTTCACGTCTAAGAGAAAAATTAATCGCTGGCCGATGGTATTGTTTTTTAACGTAATCGACACAGCAGCTTTAGTAGCATATCGTTTATTTAATTTGACACATCTACATCGAGTAGACGAAAGATTTTCCTTAAGGCCTTAGCGGTGGAACTTGCTAATTGCAGTATAAAAAATCGTATAGAAGGAGGTAACCTAAAAGATTAATTCAAGAAAATAATAAAACATCAAAACGGTGTGAAGATTGTAAAGTAATTCGCAAAGGCACGAAGCCGACCTGTTCAAAACATCATATTCGGGTTTGCCAAAAATGCTACGAGACAAAGGCAGAGGCAGCAGCCATCGACGAGGAAGTAGAAGAACTCTTCAGTGTGGTGCCATCAACGTAATCTGATTTACATCCAACCAAACGCCACAGAACAATTCTTCAGTTTAATAATTTTTGTAACTTTTTAAATTAGATCGTAATTATTACAATTTTTTTAATTTTAATTATAAATTATTTATTTTGTATTCTTTAATTAATCTAATTACAATGAATTTACATATTTGAATGAGTTCCTATAGTCGAGGCAATGAAGCAAAATGATAGGAAAATTTTTAGGACAGCACGTAGAGTGTTGCGGTTTTATGCATTCGGTGGCAAAAACGATTTAGATCATTCCTACCTAGGTTCTACCCTGTAGAAACCTCTGAGTGCATGCTGCAGCCACAAATGCAGGCAAAAAATGCACTTTTTGGGAGGCCTTTCCGCCAATTTTATAACTTCGTGAAAAAGAGGCAAAACCAGCTCAATTTGGCTACTCGGAGGTTTTTGGGGTCGTTGATCACGATTATGATGTTCAAATCAACCTTCCGGACACCTGGGGGCCAGGAACGCCGATGAACGTCATCTCCGTGGAACACTTCAGGAATTTCGTGCGCTGAAGGGCAGAAATTCGGTATCTGGGGGTTTTTTGGGTCGCTGAACCCAGATATGGTATCGGCGAAGACGCCACGGACACCTGGTGCGCCTGACCTGGCCCTGAACGTCATCTCCGTGGCTTGTCCTTACAGAATGGAATCAGACAAACTAAAAATCGTTACGGGGGGTCTTTTGGGTCGCTTAATTTGAATATGGCATCGGTGAACACCCTACCGGCACCTGGAGTGTAACCTCACTCCGGACGTCATCTCTATGGCTTCCCCTGACAGCATCCAACAAGACAAACTGAAATTCCTTATAGAGGATTGAGAAAAACTGATTGAGAAAAAGATTTTCTAGGAAATATTTTAGTTTCTCTGGAATTATTTTAGCTTTTTCCATCATGCGATCACTTGCAGGATACGTCTCCCAATTCGATTGATACCCGCGAATGTCCTCTACAAGAATTTTCACAACTTTATCAAGAATGTCCCTGCACCTCGTTTACGACCACAAACAATATCTTGTTTAAAATGATCTTTTATTCTGCTCCAAATAGTCTTCTCCGTCGGTATAACCATATCTTTTTCTTGCAAAAGCTTTTGAAAATCAACAGTGTGGAACTCTTTGTTTGGATTTTTGCCCATGTGATTGAATATCTGCTCCATGGACTCTTCAATTCTTTCAAGAAAGAGCCTTTCATATGATTTTTGCTTACATAAATACCTCTTAAAACAAGTTCTGTGATACTTTATGGGTGTCAAATTTTCATCTGAATCATCAGGGTTCAAGAGCGAATCTAAAATTTGATCACGCACAGATAATTCCATAGTTGATGAGTCTTTGATGTGTTGTAGATATTCGATAACTTTTTGTCTTGTATCTTCGCTAGTAGAAGATGAGGAAGCAGTACGCGGATAAATGTTTTTGGCACATATGACACAGTTTTCCGGAAGGCCTAAGTCAGCCTGAACTTCCACTGGTTCAACATCATGAGAATTGTTGTCTACTCTCAATCTTTTGTGTTTGGCTTCTGGTGTAATTCCAGGCCTAATATATCTGCAACGGCACTTTTCGTGCACTTTGATGGACTCACAACCTTCAATAATATCATGGAAATCATCTTTCTGTATTCTGCGTGAAACTTCGACTATGGTAGCGATGCCCCAAGCCGTCACATTCGTAATCGAATTGTCTGAGGAATGATTCTGCCAATCTTCCATGTATTTGCAAAACACGCACGTCTCCCCATCAGCCATGATCCTGGAAATTCAATTATATATAAGTTAAAGATTCAAAAAGATCATGAATAGACAAAGAAAAGTAATGACTTTACGAAGAACCCCACGAAAATTTATTGATTCTTGCATGAGAAAAGAAAGTATTGACCCCCACACTGCACACTGGGCATTCTTTACCCACACCCCCTTTTCGTTCATACGCTCCTGGGATATGACAATCCTCTAGGTTACCCCCTAGTAATATTCAAAAAAGTCTACTTACGAATGAAATCGGTTTGTTGTTTTTATTTGAAATAAGAAATGGATAATGTCCTTTGATATAGGTTTGTAATAGTAAAGCCAAATCCTCTTGTATATGATATTTATTCTGGAAAGATAGCAAGTCATAAATGTTAAATTATCTCATGATGTGACGCAAAATTACAGTCAGTTACCAAACTTATGAGGAACTCACCATGGTTCTATGCTGAGGCCCACACTCATAAATTCCATCTTTAATCAACAGATTCGGAGTCCTGGAAATTACCCTTGGCTAATATATTTATATAAGTTGTTTATGTGTTTATATAAATAAATAAGCATTCACTTTATACGCACAAGAAAATATCACTCACAGATCACACACAGAACTATTTGTTATAAATATTTTTCGTGGCAACGTGAACGCTCCAAAAATATCAAAAAAATAAACTAAAGTAAATAAAGCTAGGGTAAAATATTTATGTGTGTATGTGATATTCGAAAACAAAAGAATGGATTTTTTTTTTGAATGCGTGAAACAATAACATATTTGGTGGTTTTTAGTCTTCTCTTGATATTTGCGCCCGGTCATAATAAAGTGTACACGTAGTTTATATTGCCGAAAAACAATATTTTAATAAAACAACATTATTAATTTATTTTACGGTGAGTAATTCAAAATTTATTTTTCATAATTAGGCTATATTCAGGTTAGCAAATTTCTTCTAAATTGAATAAATAGGGAAAAATGAAAAATTTACCGCTACATTCCAAACAGCTTCTTGTTGAAGCAAAATTATCGGGGAAAAGTTACCGTGACATAGCAAATATTTTTCATATTTCATCAAGTGGAGCTTAAAATGCCCGATGCCATATCTGGGTTCAGCGACCCAAAAGACCCCCAGATACCGAATTTCTGCCCTTCAGCGCACGAAATTCCTGAAGTGTTCCACGGAGATGACGTTCATAAGCGTTCCTCACCCCCAGGTGTCCGGTAGGTCGATTTGAACATCATAATCGTAATCAGCGACGCCAAAAACCCCCGAGTAGCCAAATTGAGCAGGTTTTGCCTCTTTTTTACGAAGTTATAAAATTGGCGGAAAGGCCTTCCGAAAAGTGCAGTTTTTGGCTGCATTTTTGGCTGCAGCATGCACTCAGAGGTTTCTACAGGGTAGAACCTAGGTAGGAATGATCTAAATCGTTTTTGCCACCGAATGCAAAAAACCGCAACTTCCTACGTGCTGTCCTAAAAATTTTCCTATCTTTGGCGTTTTTAGTGCTTCATTGCCTCGACTACTAATAGAAATAGTATGAAATACAATATCCCGAATGCCTCCAAACACGGTCATATGTTGTATGTGCACGGATCTAAGGTTAAAATTATTTCAAAGTCTTTAAAATAAGGCCTTTGTTCAAAATTCGTCACAAAATTCATTTCTGAAATCTCGCTAATTTTATCGTCGTTTCCAAGCAACTCTTCTTGAATAAACTTTTCCGGTTCTACATAATTTAAGCTTCTCGTATTCTCGATTACGTATTGATATTGAAGAATGTCGTATAAGTCATTCGAAGTATCTTTGTTGGATCTTTTAGACGTCAGCAATATTGTTAAATATTTAAATATTGTTTTAGTGTTCTCGTAATTTTTGATAAAAAAATGAACCTATTATTTCTACATCTCGAATACTAAACATACAAAAATTCTCAAAATATTATTTCCAATGCGTTGATTGTTCCTCTATTACCTTATGTAACCCACTAGTCCGGCCACCGAATAATTTCTGAGTTCAATGGACTACATCTCAAATGCTAAAAATACAAAAATTCGCAAAAAATTATTTCCAATGTGTTGAACGTACCTCTATCACCTTACGCAACCCACTAGTCAAGCCAGCGAATAATATCTAAGTCAGATAAAGCCATGCTCGTTAATTGATATCTAGGTCGACCTCAGGGCCCTATATTTAACAAACGGCTTATACAATTTTTTTCTTATTTTGCTATTTCAAAGGTGTTTTCATTATCTACGAGAGCCGCATAAAGCCGTGCTTGTCAATTAATTTCTATTAGTGCATATTAGTGAATTAAATTCTGCTTGTTAGCTCATATTTATTTTGACAAAGCTTTTAATTTGATTAGGTTTTCGTTTTATTATTTACGTGAATTTTTATTTTCTAAAAAAACAAATAATACATTTTTATTTTTGTACAAATAATTTTTTTTTTAATTTGCTATCGTGAAAATATAGGATATTACGAAGAATTATTAACCTTCCGTTAGGCGCGGCTGCTCAAATTGACACACAATGTTTTTTTTGCTGTATAATTTTTAAACGAAAAAAAGTACCGTTCTCTGTATTTCAGTAGCTTGATATTTTCCTGTGATCTACATTATTTTGATGTTTTAGTGCAAAACGTACCTTTGTGGTGAGCAGTTCTGTGTAATTTGATCAATTTGATACACTGCGCGCATTATTAATATTTTTTGAAATTAGTGAAATTTTACAGTTTAATAATTTTGGTAAGTAGTGGGTTTTTATTTTCGTTTTTTATATACAGTAAAACCTTCGTATGTTGGACACTCAAGGGACTAAAACTTCTGTCCAACATATGGAGTTGTCCAAGTTACAGAATAAATTTCAAAAATTATGTTTTAAATAAAATGTACACAATTTGTGTAATAAAATTCATTTTTATTTGTTATTAAATTATATAAATAAAATTCATTTTATACATACATAAAAAAATTAAATATGTACCTATGTATATACAGTCTAATTCACCAGTATTTAATAATATGTAATTATACATACTTATAAAAATTGCACAAAACTAAAGCTACTCAATCATTTTTGTTAAAATAATCAGAAATTTTACTTTGATTCTTTCGTCTATTAAGAACCAAGTCATCAATGTGTTGCTCTATTTCCGAGACATGTTTGTAAATTTCTGGCAATTTGCTTAGAGCAAAACTTTTCAAAACTAAAGTACATTTCACTGCATCCGATATGGACACGTCCACTATATCTTGTTCTGGCTCTGGATCTTCATCTTCATCTTCGTCGAGTTCCTTTTCGTTTTCCAATATAGAATTTAAAATATCAATTTCGTTGGGCTGACAACAAATGGCTATATCATCATCGGCACATACATACTCTTCAAACTCTGTAGCTGAAATGGGCAACAATGGGTTATGAACTAGTGGAGGAAGTTCGACTGGCTCATCTGAAGCTGGTTGAATTAAAAATCCAGCTTTATGGAAACATTTGATTATGCAATCGGTTGAAACTTGTTTCCATGAAATATCCACCCAAGAAATAGCATCGAGAACGTTAATCTTGTTAGATATATCAGTTGCTGTTAAATCACCCGTTCCAACCAACTCTAATTTATTTATAACATTTTTTAACAAATGACCTCTGTAGTAACTTTTGAAAGTTTTAATTATGCCCTGGTCGAGTGGCTGAATTGCGGAGGTCATTCTAGGTGGTAAAAATCGGAGTGTCACATTCGTTAAACCGTTGACTTCAACATGAGCTGGACAGTTATCTATAGTTAATATAATTTTTCTATTTTGTTTTCGCATAGTATCGTCACCTCCTCGGACCCAATCGTCAAATATGCTGGCAGTCATCCATGCTGATTTATTTGACCTCCATTTCACCGGTAAGTTACAAATTTTCAAATTTTTGAACGCTCTTGGTTTAGCAGCCTTTCCTATGACTAAGGGCTGTAACTTCTCACCAGTGGCACTTGCGCACAATAAAACAGTCAATCTGTCTTTTGACAATTTACCACTACAACAATTTTCATTCTTTAATACCATGCTTTTATCTGGCATCAATTTAAAAAACAAACCAAGCTCATCAGCATTAAACCAATCCTTCTGGTCGTAGCCCTCTACTAAAGAAGCAAAATTTTCGCGAAACTTGATAATATCGCACTCCTTAATTTCGTTTGCTTCACCGCATAAAGCTTTATAGTGGATGCCATATCGCTGACGAAATTTTTCAAGCCAGCCATTCGATGCTCGAAACTCATTTAATCCAAGTTTTTCGGCGATATTTTTTGCACATTGTTGTATAATGGGGCCAGATATCCGTGCATTTGCCGCTCGCATTTGTTTAAACCATTGGTAGCAACTAGAGTTTACCTTCTCATACGTGGTTTTGGGCCTTTTGCGGTGTAAACTTTCGTTTTCTTCATGATACCGTTCAACATATTCCTCCTTTCGCTTTAAAATATTGCCAACCGTTGATTTCGATATGTCAAATTTTTCAGCAGTTTCTCGGTACGTGCTGTTTTTGTTGTAATTAATTACTGCCAATTTATCTTTAAGAGATAATTCTTTTAATGTTTTTTTCGGCATATTGATAGTCCCTAAAGGCACATTAATATGTGTGTTAGATTATTATTACATAAACAATAAAACAGTAAAAAATAACTCAAATTAAAATCAACTTACCTGTTCCGACCTATTTTGAGAATAGAATATTGACGTACGAATTTTCGAATCACATGAAACTTCATTTCAGTTGTTAAAAACGTATGTTCAGAGATTTAAAACATGAAACATTCTGTGTTTTACATTTATTTGCACGAAGAAAATCAAGAGAATAGAGCCAAAGTGAAACGTTTTGTCCTCCTGATAACGAAAATAAATTAAAACAAAACACAAACCTATACACATTCGTATGTATTACGTACACTGTACAATACATTTGTAAAAAATACAATTTGAGAAAAATAATTTCTGTTGTGTGTCCAATATATAGAGTAAAAATATAAAGAAAATTTATGAAATGTTCAAAAAAAATTGTCCAACATACAAGATATAGAGGTTGTCCAATATATAGAGTTAAATCTGACATTTTTATACAAAGTTCCATACATTTTTGAAGGGACTTGACTTTTTGTCCAAGATATAGAAATGTCCAAGTTATAGAGGTGTCCAACATTAGAGGTTTCACTGTACATTTGTTTTGTTTTTAACGTATGTTTAACAGTTTTTTTAATTAAATATCAATTTGATACATCGCGCCTATTTACTGATTTTGTTTTTATTTGTTTTAGTTTGTATAATCATATGTTACCTATGTTATGGACAGATCCAGTAATAAATATAATTAGATGACCCGAATGATCTTGCTGAAGTCCAGCGATTACTTTTTGAAGACGACGATAATGAATCATTGTACGAATTTGATGATGACATCGACACAGATGCTGAAGAGAATGTTGAATTTAGGATGGATGATTCAGCTAGTGAACAGGACGATGACGAAGAAGCTAATAATAATGATGTGTTTGAAGAAGAGGAAAACTGTTTTATTGGGAAAGACAAAACGACAAAATGGAATAAAATACCACCATCGCAAAGAATTCGTACGGCAAGTTACAATATCACAAAGAAACTTCCAGGAGTGAAAGGGCTCGCAAAACTTGCACAAACTCCTTTACAATGCTGGAGTTGCCTTATATCTGATGACAAATATTATCGTGACATATACAAATCAACATATTGCGACACTCGAGGTACTATTTATGCGTGCAAGGGACACAAGGCCCATTGATTTGATTGAATTAAAAGCTTTCCTGGGCCTATTATTTCTGGCGGGAGTACACAGAAGCAACAGGCAAAGCGTAGATGATCTTTGGGGATCCGATGGAGATGGAATTGAAAAATTTCGTCTTGTTATGAGCATCAAGCGATTTAGATTTATAATGCGATGTCTTCGATTTGATGATCGAACGACCCGCGATGAAAGAAAACAAGCCGACAAGTTAGCAGCAATTCGTGAAGTATTTGTTCGTTTCGTAAACAATTGTCAGCAGTTATATGACCTAGGAGAGAACGTAACGATTGACGAGAAACTAGAAGGATTTAGAGGTAGATGCAGTTTCAAACAGTATATACCGAGTAAACCTAACAAGTATGGGATTAAGATTTATGCACTCGTATATTCCGATGTATATTACTTATACATTTGGAAATATATGCCGGATTACAGCCTGAAGGTATTTATCGTGAAAGTAATAAACCCTACGATGTAGTTATGCGTCTTTCACAACCTATAGTAAATTCAGGAAGGAACATAACAGCCGATAACTGGTTTTCGAGTATAGAATTAATTAATGAGTTAAGAAATAAAAATTTGACTTATGTTGGAACCATAAAAAAACAAGCGTGCGCTTCCGTTAGAGTTTGTTACTTCTAAAAATAGAAATGTCAACAGCAGCATTTTTGGATTCAAGAAAGATTGCACAATTGTGTCTTACGTCCCTAAGAAAGGAAAATGTGTCATTTTAGCATCAAGTTTGCATAAGGATAATGCAATTGATTTTGAAACTGGAGCTAATCAGAAGCCTTCCATCATTACGTTTTATAATAAAACGAAAGGTGGAGTAGAAACCACAGATAAACTATGCGCTTCTTACAATGTGGCAAGAAATGTGCGTCGTTGGCCAATGGTAATATGGTTTGCCATGTTAAACATGAGTGGAATTAATTCTCAAATAATTTTTTTTGGAAATGGTCAAAAAGTTATTCGACGAAAAGAATTTATAAAACGGTTATCCCATGAATTAGTGTTGCCTCATATAACTAGAAGAAGTTTAGATTCAGGATTACATTTAGAGCTGCAGGAAAAACTGAAACGTTATAGGCCAGAATGCGTAGCAGGGAACTTACCAGAAAACCAAGAAACTAGTTCTAAAAGAAAGAGATGTCATGTATGCGTTGTAAAAAGACGGCTAACTAAGTATAATTGTATACAATGTATGAAACCAATTTGTTTGATGCATGTCAATTGTTATTGTTCTGAGTGTAGTAAAGTGTGCCAAGATCTAAAAAAACGTTACATGGAGAATGATACCCAAAACGATCACCAATAGCTGTGTTTTACGTACGTTTCCTAAATTTGGTTAATTTTTTCTAACAGATTTTTATGTGAATTTTGAATTAACAAAAAAAGATCTACTGAAATATTTTTTATATATAATTGCTTTAAGAAATGTTCTTGAAATGTTCCTATTTATCTATAAATAAAGTCAAATAAAAATATTTGTTTGTTTTTTATTAATTTTATTGCTTCTAAAATTAAGTGGTCAAATTTTTTATAAAATATTGAAGTTATAAAATTGTGGCTATTTTAGACTTTGTAAATGAATAGCACTAAATAAAACGGTTTACTTGCATCTAACTATATCTTAAAATATATAAAAACATAAAACTAAAACAAAATAAAATATATATTAGGTAATTCAAGGCATTTTAAAATATGTATATCATTTTGATACACTGCGCCTTTCTAAGTTGGTTTTTACCCCACGCCTAACGAAAGATTAAAGTCGTCCGTGAATTTAATTTGTTTTAAGATTTTTTTTTTTCGGCTTTTCAGACAAAATATCATTTTAATGGGCACCCATACAATGTTTACGACAATTTTTGTCGCAGAAAAAAAAGAGGCCATTTATTAACAATATTTCTACCACAAAAGTACAATAAATGCACTCCCCTCCCCCACGTTTTAACCCCAGGGCACTTGTGTACACAAAGATACACAAACCCTTACAAAAATGAGAACTCCCTTAGGTAGCTTCTTGGCAGCTTGGTTTCGTACTGATGACTAGACCAACTTTTTATCAGTACGAAACCAAGCTGCCAAGAACCTACTTATTGAGTTCTCATTTTTGTACGGGTTTGTGTATCTTTGTGTACACAAGTGCCCTGGGGTAAAAACGTGGGGGAGGGGAGTGCATTTTTTCTACTTTTGTGGTAGAAATATTGTTAATAAATGGCCTCTTTGTTTTCTGCGACAAAAATTGTCGTAAACATTGTTTGGGTGCCCATTAAAATGATATTTTGTTCGAAAAGCCGAAAAAAATCTTAAAACATATAGGATATTACTTCTTTTAGATAGTTTTATTTCGAGATAGTTTCATTTATATATATCAGGATTGCAATATTAAACTGTAATCATTTTTCGGGATTTTTTGTCGGGCAAATTTCACACAGGTTTAAGGTAGACTAGAAGAAAAGATAAATGGAAGATCTGCACTGAACCGACCCCAATATGAAAAAAGGAAATTATTTTAAAAAGTTATGTCATTTTCAAGTATTTTAACACGAACCGTGAAATTGACCACACACGCACTCAAAACCATAATTTTTAATACGAATCCAAATGATCCAATCGTAAATAATAAATTAGGAAACAGTGGTGCGCAAGATTGGTTGTACAACTTTGCACATGTCATCAAGTTAAGACGATATTCTAGTTAAAAAAACACTGGCTACTCCCTGAATGTTAGTTACGCTGCTACACGTTCGGTAGGTTGAATGTTCCACAAGATACTATATATTGGTCCTTTTATCTAAATAGAAAATTAGGTTTATTTTCCGTCTTATACAATTTCAGTTTCTGTAAAAAATACATCTGTGAAAGAAATGATACCATCTGCCTGTTGCAAAGTCATTTTACACTTCAATGAATTTCACATACATACAATCTAATTTCTGGTTTTCTTCTTTTCATATTTGTGTATAAAATACATAACGTGTTACTTGTATTTTTTCTAATACGGTACTCGAATATGTTATTTATAAAGCTAAGTCGATAACAATTTATTACTCATGCGAAATCCTATTGGGATTCGGGTTGCAATACTTCAAAACCCATCCCCCCGTTCATTGACAAATCCAAATTAAATCTCTCCCGAGATACAATATTATGACATTCAAAGAAATAATTCAACGAAATCTCTTTAAGACGATTTTCCGATCAATACAATTTTCTGTATAATACGCATACAGTCTTTTTATAAGACGTCGTACGCGTACACAAAAAAAAAACTAAATCGTAAAAAATTATACTTTGATCACCGGTTATCGATAATAGTGGAGGTATATGCAAGCGCTAATTATAGGCATTACATCAAAAGGGGTCATTTTCGATAATCGATTTTGAATTTTATACACATATAATTTTGTTGGTGCGGCTATTTTATATAAATAAATATGATCGGATCAATTTTACGGTACGGATAACAGACATATACACCAACTGGTATAATTTGATAATCATAACAAAAAAAAAATATTTTGAAACTTAAAAAATAATCCAAATTGGTGATCGAACCATCAAATTTATAATTTTTATTTCCGTTGATCGAGGGTAACCACCTTCATTGTATTTGGCATGTGCATTCATATTACAAACAGATAAGGTAATTTGAGTGATGACTTACTTAAAACACACAATGTATTCATTGTGTTGTGACAGATCAAACACAAAACAATTCAATCAGTGTTTAGATGATTTGAGTAGGTTTTATTTTGTTCCATCGATCCTACTACTCTTAAAGTCGCACACCAAACTTTTATCAAATAAAAGGATCTAACAAAATATATTAAATTGATCGCGCTTTGTTTGGTTTATATACCAAATATTTGAATGAATGATCGCTGTAAATTGTATTCAAAAGAAAACGATAATGATTATGTCTTATAATTTATAATGTACAACGAGAGAAACAACAAGAATAATGATCGAACGTTGATCAATTACTGTTATTATGTGTATAGAATAAATATTCCGTCAGCAAGTTGAACCTATATTAAAGGAGCGGTTCGACTCATTTCCGGTGGCTTCATATATACAAATCGGTGGCTTCATATTCTTAAAAGCTGAACATAAATAAAATTCTGTTTCTCTCAACGAACCATAATATATTCCAGATCAATCAAACTCATTTCAAAAATTCGAAGTAATTTACCAACGTCACATTGTGTATATAATATGTATCAGAGTTGCCAACCGTCCATGATTAGCAGACTTGCCTTTATATAATTCTCGCATTGAAAACTTCAATGTTCGTTAAAGGAGGGAGCCCTGATATATATACATATATACCCTTGACAATATAATATGTCTTTATCTGATGTACAAAATCATCATCATCCAACATCTAGACAAAAGCAAATATAAAACTCAAGAAGGAACGGCAACTGTACCAACAACAACAATGTTAGAAATGAAAATAGAATAAAAGAGAGAAGCTTTAAAGATAAGCCATCAGGATTTGAATTCATTTTCATTTTCCTTAAACTCAAATAAATAAGGAAAAGCGCTTTAGATATACAATATACATACATATACCCAGCAAAAGGAGGAACAAAAAACGTTTCCGGGGAAAATCAAGTAACACACCAAAGTCGTTTAATTTTAAATAAGACATCCAACAAAAATGTTATGAAGAAGTTGAAATGAGTTTGATGGAAGGGCGGTAAATTATTTTAATACATTTTGTTCTAGGGTTAATTCTTCATATATTTTCGTCTATTTATCTTAAAGGACAAAATATTTTTAGAAAAAGTTTATAATAAAAAAAATTGCGTGGGAAAATATATTTTGGCAATTATTGGAAGGAGTCGGTTGGTATCCGCATTTTTTCTAATAAAGAAAAATGTGAGAAATATTGAAAGAGTTAAAAGCAAGTCGTCATCCAATAAATATAAAAGTTTAATCTACTTTGCCATGTATATGCGAGGTTGTCTGAAAAGTTTTTTTTTTTTTTTTTTTTTTTTTTATAAATAAAATACATTGTGTGTAAAACATTATTAAAACTAACAAGATTAAGAAAGTAAGATAAGAGGACCATTGGATCAAAATAGATCACGTGACTGGTCCCCTGATTCTAAGCCACAAAAAAATATTTGAATTCTATTTACAAAGAAAATCAATTTAAAATCAAGTTAATTTACAGTTAAAATTAAAATTAAGAGAAACAAAAATTGTATAATAAAATTATAACTACATCTTAATTATTACACATGAATATATTAAAACCTCTTAAACTACACCATTTAATTTTAACATATATAATTTTAAAACCAATAAAAACAAAAACAATAATATTTTAAACCAATAGTTCAAAAAGATGGTCAATATTTTTAGTTTGATGAAGCCATTCTTTAAGGTATAGTGAAAAACTAGAGAAGTTACCGCACTTACGAATATCCAACGGTAAATTGTTAAAGATGATTGGTGCAATGACATTAATAAAGTTTCTTCTTAGATCTAATCTAAACTTAGGAATATGTTTCAAGAAGGTATGATTTGATCTGAGATTATACCCTGCATGAGTCACAAAATTATTCCCACTTTTAACATAGAATATTCTAAGTACCTTGAAGACGAAGATGTGACGTAGAGGAAGTATGCTGAGATTTTCAAATAATGGCCACGAAGGCGAAAAGGATGGTTTAAAGCACATTATTCTGATTAACTGCTTTTGTCGCACGTAGATAGGACGTAGTGTAGCATTGCAAGCACTACCCCAACATGATAAACCATATTGCAGTATTGAGTCCGCTAATGCAAAGTAAATCGTCCTAAGTAAATATTGCGGACAAAATAGCCGTAAGACATACATTTTTCTGGAGACCAATGATAGTCTAGTTTTCAGCCCTTGTGTGTGCGCTTTCCAATTTAAATCTCGATCAATAATAATACCTAGATATCGAAATTCATCAACAGTGTTCACTAAGAAGCAGTCATTAGGAGGGCATTGCGTGTTATTGCTTCTGCTGCATTTGAAAGTATGATACGTTGTCTCAAGATACAACGATGAGGTATCCCTAAAATGTAATAATTTCGTTTTGTGACTCAAAACAAAATTATGTGCTTCCAACCAAATAGACAAGCTTTTTAAATCATGATCTATGAGCATGATATTATCTTGATAACTTGGACTAGCATATGTAAACGAGAAATCGTCAGCAAAAGCAGTTGGAGACCCTCGAAATTGTTGTCGAAAGATACCGTTTACATACACTAAAAATAATAAAGGTCCTAAAACAGAACCCTGTGGGACTCCCACATTTATCGGTAACTCTTTACTTAATTGTCCATTTACTCTAACCAATTGCGTTCGCCCATTCAAATACGAGGACAACCAATCCCGGGTTATCCCTCTGAATCCACAACAATATAGCTTTTTTAACAATGTGCTATGTTGAACTCTGTCAAAAGCCTTTGTTAAGTCTATAAATAGAGAAGATACCTTGGACCCTTTATCAATATGTTCAGTTACTTGTTCTAGGAAAGACACGATAGCTTGTTCAGTATTTCTATTTTTCCTAAAACCATATTGGTCGGGAGAGAAAAAGTCTCTTTTTTCTATTAAGAAAACGATTCTACTTTTTATGGCTTTTTCAAATATTTTCGAGAAGACCGAAAGTAGAGAGATTGGTCTATAGTTGTTCATACTAGTTTTATCATTATTTTTAAAGATCAGAACAACTAAGGCTCGCTTTAACGATGTAGGAAAAATTCCAGTTACCAAGCTTAAATTGAAAATAAAAGATAAGACATCAACTAAGAACCAGGACATTTTTTTGACAACATTATTTGAAATCCCATCCAAACCAGGAGTTGAATTATTTTTTAGCGAAAGAATTGTAAAATACACTTCTTCAGATGAAATTTCCGAAAAAACGCAACTATCTATAGATTGGTAATATTGACATATTAATCTATTTTTGTCATCATCCGAGAGGAGACTGGCAGCATTAGCATCACCAACACTAGTAAAGAACTCGTTAAATTCATTAGCAATCTGCACTGGACCAGATATTTTGCAGCCTCTTTGATTAACAATTTCTTTAATTTCGACTAAATCAGGCTTTCCGTTAATTATTTCATTGACTGTTTTCCAATTTTTACGAGCATCACTGCCATTGTTGCTGAACTTTTGAGAATAAAAGCTTTTTTTGGCTATATCAATTTGTAGGTTAACAGAGTCACACAGCGTCAAGCTATATTGTTTCAATCTACGGTTGCTGGTATGTTTTTTTGCAAGGCGACAAATATTATTTCTTTTACGTATTAGTCTCAATAAATCATCAGACATCCATGGCTTTAGCTTCGTTGCTCTATTGGCACACAACTTAATGGAAGTGCTTTTTTTAATGTGACCTTTGAAGATTTTAATAAAATTATCGTAGGCCTTAGAAGCATCTAGGCAAGAATAAACATCAGTCCATACTTCATACAATAGTAGTTCCTTTAGCTTATTGAAATCAATCTGTAAAACTTCAAAGGTTCGCCGAGAAGTAGATTTAATGTTAAAGGTTCCTGTTAATTTAATTTCAATTAAACAGTGATCTGAAATTTTTAGGTCTAATACACTGTAAGAAACTACCGGAAAATACCTTTGATCAAATCTATGAAGTACATTATCAATACAAGTAGCTGTGGTATTTGTAATTCGTGTTGGTTCAAGAATATTATCCAAACCATGTTCCGATAATAAAATTAGCAGCCCATCAAGCATTGCGTTCTGCTTGAGGAAGTCGATATTAAAAGTTTCCGACCTAACAAAGAAACAAGACATTTTTTCGTCAAATTTATTTTTATTTCTCTAGAACATTACTTCAATCTCTTCAACCCGTCCACATAGTACTCGGTGTCATTCCCTGGCCTCCTCATTCGACGAAAATTTTTTCGTCACAACTTTTAGCTTAGGAAACAAAGAAACGTCGGTTGGGGCTAGATCTGGTGAGTAAAAAGAGTGGTCAAGCAGTTCAAACCGCAATTCGTGGATTTTCGTCATGGCAATCGCTGAGCTGTGAGACGACGCAGTGTCTTGATAGAGCCAGATTTTTTTTTTTTTCAAATGTGGCGTCGTTTTTCCGCAATTGCTTCCTTCAAGTAATGATGCATAGAATGCTCCTGTATAATGGTTTTCTCCTTTTGAAAATAATCGATTAAGATTATTATAGAAACTCCATGACTGTCCCAGAAAATAGTGGTCAACTCCTAGCCGAAAAAACAGCCTTTGATTATTTTGACTACTGTTTTTACTTTATTTTTGATTCTGGAGTGTAATGGTATATCCAAGTTTCTTTAAGAGTAATTAGCTGGCGCCATAACTTTGATTCCTCTTTGCGCCAGAATATAGCGCTTGAAATGCTCATTTGAACACATTTCTGGGTCAAAACTTTCTCATACCTAAATTTTGATTCAATATGTGATAAACACGTTCTTTGGACAAATTCTTAGCCTCTTCGATTTGTGTAACTTTAATTTGATGGTTGTCTAAAACTATATTTGGTGAACTTGAGCGATGTTATCGTTATAGTAGTTGCCGTTTTTGGCATAAACGTTCATCTTCACCCAAGCCGATACGACCACGTTAAAATTCAACTGCCCACAATTTCATGATGGGAAATAATAGGGAAGAGCCCCCGGACACAGCATCTAATTCGTCTTTGATTTGCGCAGGCGTATTGCCTTTCAAAAATAAATATTTAATGACAGATACTCGATTTTTTCCTTTTTCACAAAAACACTCACATCAGCCGTCTTTTTTTATTAGCGCCCGAAAAATGTATCTGGTGCACCCAATTTTCTATGTCAAAATTTATGTTTAGCACGCAATTTTTGCATGTAATTAATTAATTTAACTCTAAACTCATTCAACTTTTTAGTGAAAAATCGATATAAAAATATGTGGCTCTACCTGTTTATCGGGTGCCGCTATCGGGAGCGCTATATATTTCAATGAAAAATTTGAAAAGGCCTTTATGTTGTAAACCCCAAAACTTAATCTTGCAATTACAATTTAACACGCAGCAAGCTGAAGAACTCTTGTTTATAACGTCATGTCAAAGTAAATATCAATTAGCATATTTCAGGTGATAAATGTTTGTTTTATGGATGCATTTATTTTTCATTTTAATGGTATAGCGGCACCAGCGAATAATAGCTGCAGTTCCAATAGAAATTTCCCATTCGGCGCCGGATAGTGCTCGAATAATAAAGACTCAGCATTCCACATCAATTTACGCCTTTATATACCAAAATATTTGTTTCTAAAATAATCCTGAATGCGCTCCAAGAATCGAGCAAATATGTTAGTATACAAATGACGCCTAAATGTTGAACCAAATCACAAATACAATTGAACAATTATTGAATCACTTATTCTATTCTAATCTAGGTGTCACCGTAACACTACCCCCCACCTAAGCCTGTTCGTCCAGAACAGGATCCAGATCACCTCCTCTGTAGAGCGCCAAACGTTCTAAATGCACCACCTTTGGTTTACCTTTCCGTCCTTTCTGTATGCGATAAACCACGTCGTTCAACTTTTTAATGACAGTGTAAGGTCCTTCCCATGTGGGTTGCAACTTCGGTGATAATCCTTTCTGCCGTTGCGGGTTGTGAAGCCATACCAATTGCCCTTCTTCGAAGCCTTGAATATTAGCTCGTATGCTCGTATGTCGTATCGAGCTTTCATTCGATCACTTGATATCCGAGTTTTCTCCCGTACAAATTGATGTATTTCATTAAGTTCCTCTTTCATCTGGTCGACGTAATCCTGTGAACATAGAGCTGCTGAAGGAACAGCTCCAAACTTTAAATCTACCGGTAATCGCAGATTGTTCCCAAATATGGTTTTAGCTGGTGTCACTCCTGTTGTGTCATGTACCGCTGATCGGTAGGCCATCAGGAACATCGGCATATGTCGATTCCAGTTGCGTTGGTTCCTTTTCACAACCTTTGCTAGATATTCCTCCAATGTGCCATTGAATCTTTCCACCATACCGTTCGACTGCAGGTGTAAAGGCGTCGTTCTTGTTGATCCGTGTGAATTTCCATCGGCACACCAAATCTGCTAACCCAGTTGTTGACCACGGCATCAGCTATTGTTGTTGTCTCCTGATTGGGTATGGGATATACTTCAGGCCATTTGCTGAAATAATCCATTATTACTAGCACATATTTATTTCCGCTCTCGGTGGTCGGGAACGGCCCCGCTACATCCATTGCAATTCTCTCAAATGGTGCCCCGACATTATATTGTTTCATGGTTCCAAGGTTTTTTCGTGCTGGTCCCTTTACTGCCGTACAATGGTCACATCTTGGACACTATTCTACTACTGACTGTCTACATCCGGACCAGTAAAAACGTTGGCGAATTTTGGGTTGTGTTTTATTAATCCCTAGGTGATCTCCACTTGCTCCTCCATGATACTCCTTGAGGATATCAGCTATCCGATCTTTTGGCACCACTACCAACAATTGTTTTACTTTACCATACGTGCTTTCCCACTTTCGTTTTAAACATCCATTTTCTATATGGAGGCTATCCCATTGAGCCCAATAAGCTTTTACAATGGGAGTTTTGCCAGCTATCACACTCCATGTGGGCCGGTGTTCCTCTTCCTTATGTTTCAAAATGAATGACAGGGCAGCATCCCGTAATTGCTCCTTCTTGATCATTTCATCAGTCCATTCCTCATCAGGTAGCACTTGCATGAGCCGAATATCGATGATATTTTCCTTACCCTCCACTCACCCACAATGCTTGCATTACACGGGACATGGCCTTCTTGATAATGCGTCGGCATTTTCATGTGCGGTTCCCTTCCGATGTTCAATTTGGAAATCGTAGCTTTGCAAACGTTCGATCCAACGTGCTACTTGTCCCTTTGGATTTTTGAACTGTACCAACCAGCGCAAAGCTCCATGATCCGTCCGTAGAAGAAATTTTTGACCATAGAGGTACTTATGGAAGTGCTTAACACATTCCACTATAGCCAACAACTCTTTCCGTGTCACACAATAATCTCGTTCCGGTTTTGATAACATCTTGGCGTAATATGCAATAACTCACTCCTCACCATTTGTTGCCTGTGATAATACTCCTCCTATACCATCATTACTTGCATCGGTGTCCAAAATGAATTTAACATTGGGTATAGGGTATGCGAGGATTGGTGCTTCGCATAATCGTCGTCTTAGTTCCACGGATGCCTCTTCTTGATCATCCTTCCATTCGAATGCCTTGTTCTTCCTGGTTAGCTCGTGTAAACTCTTTGCGATACTGGTGAATCCTGACACGAATCGTTTATAATAGGTGCACAATCCAAGGAAGCTCCGTAATTCATGTAAATTTTTAGGTCGTGGCCTTCACTGCTGCGATCTTGTCTTCATCGGTATGGATTCCATTAGTTATTACCTTATGACCCAAATATTTTACTTCCGTCCTAAATAGTTAACATTTTTTTGGGCTTAGTTTCAATCCGGCGGCCTGTATCCGATCCAAAACCTCTGCTAAATTCCTTAAATGAAATTTTAAATCAACTATACGAGACACGTCCTCCAATGTAATCCCTTTAGTACACGCTCCATTAGGCGTTCAAAAGTCGCAGGTGCGTTACATAATCCAAATGGCATAACGTTAAATTGCCATAATCCGTTACCCACACTGAATGCCGTTTTCTCGCGATCTTCCTCCTGGACTTCCACTTGCCAATACCCGCTTTGCAGATCTAATGTCGAAAATATTCGAGCACCCGATAATGTGTCTAACGTGTCATCGATCCTTGGCAATGGGTAACTATCGTTTTTCGTCACAGCATTTAATTTTCGGTAACCCACGCAGAATCTCATGCTACCATCCTTTTTCTCGAGTAACACCACTGGTGAACTCCATGGACTGCTTGATGTTTCGATTACTCCTGCTGCTTGCATATCTTTTACCATTCGATCCACTTCTTCTTGCTTTGCCAATGGTAATCTCCTGGGTGGTTGGCGAATCGGCATTTCTGCTCCTGTATCTATTCGATGTTTAACCATTGTGGTTCTCCCATTATTGTTCGATGTACTGCAGAATATTGGCATGTAACGCTCGAGCAATTGTTTTGCCAAATTTTTCTGTTGCATGGTAAGATCTTCGGTTCATTTTTCCATGAGTTGATCTATAATCTCTTTCTGCCCTTGCAAGTTAGTCGTATTAATCGGATTTTTCTGCTCGCACTTCACTATCGCATATATTTCTTCGCATTTTACGATTATTGTCCCTTTCTTGATGGTTTTCGCCTTATCCGAGAGATTTAGAGTCCTAATTGGTATTCTATTATCGCTGTCTGGTTTCACCAGAACTTTCCCGATCATAATTTCTCTGGCTCCGCTCTTCGCTTCATTGGCTTCCACAACCCACAACCTCGGTGACCCAGAACCTCCCTCCAATCTTGCCCATACTATTGTTTCCGAGTTCGGTGGCAGCTTCTCCCGATGATCCATTATAATTTGCCTGGTCGTTTCTCCTATAGGGCTAACGTGAAGTGGCAACTCGATATTATCATAGGCTAATACACCCCGTCCAACATCCACCACGAAGCCATTTGTTCTCATGAAGTCCATCCCCAAGATGACTTCGTCTACAATATCTGCAACCAGCACCTAGTGTTGAAATTGATTTCGCCCAATCCTTATTTTTACGACCTTTTTCCCTTTTATTGCCGAATTTTCTCCAGTCACCGTTCGTAACTTCATTCCATTAGCTGCGGTTCCATAATTACATCGATAATATCGTTATAACGATACACGAACAATCGTATGAGTTGCTCCCGTATCCAGCGTGATCATGCATTTCTTCCCATCAATATCGGCTTCAATTGTCAAGCTGACACCGCATCTTGCCACTCTTGAAACATGGATGGAGGTTATGGGGCAATCGGTTGTGGGAGCCAGTTTCTGCCCCTTCAAGCTGACTTTTTTTAGTTTAACGACTCCGCTGTCGTCTCACGCTCCTTCTGGATTCTATCTGCTCCTCGTTTGATCTACGCTTCATAGGAGATGGCAACCTTGCTCGTTTCTTCTTAATCTCCCAACAGTCCGGTGAGATGTGACCCATTCTATTACATACCCAGCATTTAATCCTGCTACTTCCATATCTGAACCTTGGCGTAGTCCGCTCGGTGTCTATTCTGGAATCAATCTCCACTCGACGAATTTTCATTGCTGGTTTGATGATAGCTTGCGCAGTTTCGTTTGTTAACGCACAAGCGATGGTTTCCGTGAAAGTTGCCTTAGGTGACAACATCACCGCTCTGCGCGTCTCAGGATCTCGAATACCGTCAATGAATGCATCTATTTTAATTCGCTCCATGTAATCGGCCGACATATTTGAATGGGCTAAATGCGCGAGCCGCTCAATTGCTGATGAAAATTCCTGTAGCGATTCTCCTCCTTTTTGGTATCGACCCTTCAATTCCATGCGATAGATTTCTCGCTTGTGGTCACTTCCTTATTTTCGATCTAACGCCTTCATAATTCCCGTATAAATGTTCCGTTCCTGCTCGGGAATGATTTGTAGTGTTTCCGCCGCTTCGCCTTTAAGAGCCACAATTAATGCTGCAACACATTGTTCTTCAGTCCACTGATTTTGCTTAATCGCCGTTTTGAATTGGAACTTAAAAATACTGAAGGATGTTGTTCCATCAAATGTTGGTGGTTTTATCTTAATTGCGTTAACCGTCTGAATCACTTGATGTGTCGTTCCATTCACTTTAACATCGTGGAGCTCCTTCTCGAGACGTTTAACTTCCGTTTGAAAATCTTGTTTAACCGATTCAAATTTCTGTTGAACCGTCCCTTTAACATTTTGAATTTCTGCGTGTACTTCTGTTTGCAGTATTTCCACTTTACCGTGTAGTGTAGAAGATAACTCCAGAAACTTCTCATCCATTTTCTTTTGACCAACTTCTATTTGGTTTTTAATGTCCGTTCCTTTTGTTTGCTCCATTTGTACCATCTTCTGTTTAATGTCCTGGTTCGACAATTTCATTTGATATTTAATGTCCGCCCCTTGTTGTTCCATCTGTTGTTTCATTCCCTCGTTCGATTGTTTTATTCCCTCCAACTGTTGTCCCATCATCTGATTTATAGCAGCCATCAACTGCGATAAATCAAAACTTCCAGATGGGTTTTGTGTTGTTCCGATCACCGTTTGTACGTCCTCTTCTTTCATGTCCACACTGATCTCATCCGTTTTTTTCTCCTCGAAATCATACACGTCTGGATTTAAACCTTCCTTCTCCATGGCCTCACGTAGTCGTTCCACCAAACTAGCTTTTGTGCCTTCACTTGCCAAACCTCGCTGTTTCAATTGCTCCTTTAATTGCGCAAGCTTTAATTCGTAGAGAATCATTTTCCTTATTATTCACAATACCACCGTTGTCACCAATTGTTACGTTTTTGCCTTGTCACTCAAGGTTCGAGTTTGAATTCAAATTTGAACTCACACAAATTTATTTACACAACACAATAATTATACAACACAAAATTAACAATTAATTATTCCAATTATAATACACCAAGGTCCCGCTTTGCGTCGCAGTTCGGTTCCACACCTAGAAACGCAAACTGGATTACGACGCATAGCGAACAATTTAAAATATATGTGTTTGGCAGCAAGTATTACAATTTAGGACACATTTATCTAGATAAAATTCAAAATAAGACAAATATTAAGATAAAATAAATAAAATCACTCTATTAATACCACTTTATTAGTAAATAATATTAAAATAATACATAAATAATTATGTATGCATTATTATTCTCACTAAATGTTCTCATGGCAACGAGAATTTTCTTTAATTGTAACAAAACAAGAAAATATAAGCAACAAAAGGACGACGCATAACGAAAAACCAACGCAGAGCGGGTGTTTTTTTTTTTTTTTTTAATCGACGCAAGAACGAATAGACGTACCACGAATAGACGCATAGCGGGACCTTGGTGTACACTATTTAGTTATCACTTTAATAATCGCTTTAACACTGCACTATTTAATTATCACTTTAATAACCTTCACTGTATCACGTTTAAAATAAGACTCAGCATTCCATGTCAATGTACGCCTTTATATACCAAAATATTTGTTGCGCATCAAGAATCGAGCAACTATGTAAGTACACAAAATGACGCCTAAATGATGACCCAAATCACAAATGCAATTGAACAATTATTGAATAACTTATTCTATTCTAATCTAGGTGTCACCGTAACACTAATAATGTGATGTCTAAATTAAAGGACTGTTATTGATTAGTCAGCGACCATTACCTTTTTATTTTTCTATTTGCTGAAATAAAGTGTTTGTTGAATTAATAAGGTGAACTGATTGTTTTATATTAAACAATTTGCTTAAGAAAATAAATTTTGGAATTTTGAGGATAAAGTTTATCAAAAAAAATGAAATTAAAGTTGTGGGTAAATTACAGCCACAGTCAGTAGTAATGGATGATCAATTTATTTCCACTCGATAACGGCACGTTTTTTTATTAAAATTGGTAATGGATGATCTTCGTATGACAGGAGTCGATTGCGATGGGTGCTAATTTTGGCAAAATCCGTTCAAAGGGTCATCCGGGGGCACGGACCCGTTCTTTAATTTCGATATATATATATTTTATATTTATGGAGAACCCACATTTACGAGTAAAGGGTCATCCGGAGAGAGCCAGATTTCAGTAATTTATTTTTTTCAGCACACCTCAAATGCTGCGAATCGATTTCGATATGTTCGAATTTTGGAAAAATTCATTCAAAGGCTCGTTCGGTGGGACCTGAGTCCATTATTTTGCTTTTTTCGGCTTGATCGATTTTGATGAATATTGCTTTGATAAGGGGTTTCTAATTCTAATATAAAGAACGGATTGCAATGAATCATTGAGAACATTTGTTTTGGGGGTCCTATATTTAGGAAAAGTTTTGCTCGGACGATTTTGAAAGTAATCGTGAAGTTGGTTTTCAACTGCACAATTCCATTGTGACGAAACCTTATTCATGGTGGTCATTGATTGTGACACCATTTTGCGTCTAGTTGCATTATATTGCACCATTTTTCGTGATGTTGCACCATAGTGCGCCATGTTGCGGGACGTTGCATTATATTATGGGATGTTATATCATGTCGCGTCATGTGCACCATGTTTAATGATGTTGCACCTTGGTGCATGATGTTGTAACTTGTTAAGTTATTTTGCATTGCGTTGGATCTTGTGTTTTGTGTTAATTAGATGTCTGGCGTTGTGTTTCATCATATTGTCGTTTGTTGCGCTATGTTGTGCTGCTCGCGTTAAGAAGAGGCACATGTTGTATGCATATATTTAAATTGCTGATCAGTATGGATTCTGATATCGGGGAAATTTGTTTAGGCGGTCCGAAACCATTTTTTTAATTTTTTTGGCCTCGAAAGATTTTAATAAAAATTGTGATGAGGTTTCTTTAATTCTAAGCAGGGATGATATAATAGCCGACACTATAATACTTTTTTCAGCACATTGACTATATGAAAAGTACTTCGACACTTTAGAGTAACTTTTAGTATTTTTGATGTCACACTAAAAATTTTTAATAGCAATTGGTTTACAAACAATATTTTAGAAGAAAATAACTTTAATGAAATGCATTAAATAACCAATAGAAACTAGATGTTCTACATTTATGATTTGAAGCTATGAGAATTAATCCGTTTTAATGAAATGTAAATTTCTACTAGGTCTAAAATCCAGCTAATAAATCTAAAAATAGGATTTTAATTCAGCCAATTGTCGAGGAGATATTTACTTTCCAATTTATGCCTTTGTGATAGGCGGGCACGAAGGAGTCTTGTTCTTGTCAGTTCGCACGGGCCTTGATTCCAGACAGACTGCTCTGATCAAAATTTCATGATTAAGAATTTAATTCTTAATCATTTAATAGTCCCCAACTAAACACAATATTGCTAATATGCTTGTTTATTGAATTAACGGCAGTTCTTAGATTTAACTTTTAAGTTCTAAATTTCTCGTAAATTTTAAATTTAAAAACTTCAAAAAATTCTTCATATACTGAGATTGTAATTCAGAACCCTAATAAACTCTGAGTGTTTATTGTAAAATGGCTACTTATATTCACAGGTAAACGAATTATATACATTTTTGGGCTTAAAATTACCAGAACGTGTTTTGAGAATCAACACCAAAATAAATAAGCTGCGAGTGTTCATAGCTACACCATAGAAAAACGGCTGAGACCGAGATCACCTTCAAAAGATTTGTAATGTAAATGAAAAATTAGGAACAATTTGCCGCGGTAAAACTGCAAGCCGTGCTTTTTGAATACAGACTTTTTTTGTTGTACAAATATATCATTTAAAATTAAATGTTGTTTTCGACTGGAATAATTTAGGTCGGTAGTTTATCAAACGACTTATTAATTTATCGTTGCGTTGAACCAAAGTTTGATTTAATATCACCAATCACGTTACCAGTAAGAAACCGCGTTGTTTATAGTGTTCTGGACGTAGCATGATTCTATATTTAAAATCGGATTCATATTGGGACAATCTTATTTCTCCATTTCCAGGACATCAGAAAACAACCCATGTTAACCTTCCACGTTTCCATAACCGAAGAGCGATGCATTTATGATTAAATAAAAATTTTAAAAAAATAATTGCTGTACTAAATAAAATTCAACTGTGGCCTTAGATTGAGAATAAGAAAGATGTACTCACAGACTCTCTCATTACAGATCACCGTCGGAAGTCGAACCTGCTATATTATGTTTTGACATGAGAATCAAATTCTCTGGGTGATTATATTCTCCAGATTACGCTCTTCAATAAAAAAGTTATTTAACGATTGAATACAAACTATATTTAATAAATCGATAGCTTTATAAATCAAATTTATATTCAACAGTTTCTTGTAAAGTTTTATTCAGAAAGATGAACGACCACAGTACCATCAATATGCAACACATCCCAATAAATGCTGTTTTCCATTTATCAACGGATTTATCCAGCTTCTTGGGCGTTGGTGTTATAACTTTTCTACACAGCGGACATTTCGGATGACGTTTCGTTTTATAGCAAACGTACTCAATATAATCCGTAATACAATTGGTACAGTATGAGTGGCCACAAGGCAGGGTACTAAAAATTTGCATTCTATCAAAGCAAATCGTGCAGATGTTATTTGAAGTCAGCTCATCTAAATTTTAATTTAATTAGTTTATTTTATAAAAAGCGATGATCACACCGTCTTTTTTTATTAAAAGAATCACTTACCTGGTTTACGGCGAAACTTGTAAAATTCCATGTTAAAAATATGTACGTGTCTACGATGTCAGTTGGGTGACATAACAATAAATTTTTGATGGGCTACTACTCTTCACTGTAATAATTGGCTGTATATAGATACTTCAATTAAATTCTCAGGAGGGATGAGAAAATTGCACGGGGTTACAAATTTTTTTTATTACATTTTTCTGAGACAAACAGTTGTTAGTATCGAAAAATGTGTATATTTTTAATTAGGTCCTGTTTAAAAATTACAGTTACAATAAGGTGTTTATCATGGATTTATATGTTAGATAGTATTTTACTTCGCCTTCAAGAAAAACACGGCAGAGGCGGTGTTAACCTTTCCTTTAAATGATCAGGTATCTATATCGCCAAAGTAAGCAAAATGAAAGAAACAGGAAAGTCTGGGCGAAGATAACAGTTTAGCATTGAGTGAAAACCTATTCAGAGCTGGAGCGACCTCAAAAATATCATTAAAAGCACGTCGCAGTAATAATATTCAGGGAACGGGGATGATTTCGCTTATGGTCAAATATAAGATGGTTAAAGAGAAATGCTGCTTCAATATTAAGAGTTTAACTGCTCTTTCGCTAGACAAACAATTTTATTATTGAAAAAAAAATTAATATTTAAATAATTTAACAGCAAAATAATTTAATACTGAAACATTAAAATATGCCGACACAAGAATACATTCCGCGAAGCGTTCAAGCTCAGCCGCCAAACCAATGAAGAACACCCATCAGTGTAGAACAACAGTGGAAACAAATCGAAGAAGCCTATATCGAAATAGCTACCAACACGGATCAATCATAAAATTTGAAAGAAAATTGAAGAATACTGGCAACTTAACTTGCAAATATGGCAATCAAATACTTTGGAGCTGAAACATCAATACGAAGATACGGCACACGAAATCAAGAAATTGGCAAATAGACTAGAAAATAAATAAACTAAATGTTGTTGATTCTCTACAGCCCAGACGGATTGACTATCCGAGTGAAACTTAAGCTTTTTCCATAAATGGGAGATTCCGGTGATTTTTGGTCGAAATCGGCCTACTGGAAGTGGCAGCTACGGTAGGAGCTTTTTCGTTTTATGCAAATATTTTGAAAAGTACATCATTTACGATAAAAACGATTATGTACTAAGAGATTTTAAATTAACTTTTCAAAAATATCGGCTCAAATCAATTTTGCAATATTTACAAAACTTGTAAAATTTCCATTTTTACAAGAATTTTTTTTTGTATAGTAGTCATGAAATGTTTTTGAATCGAAAAGACAAAAATTAAAAAATTTAAATTGCAAATTAAGAGTTTTATTCAAGGAGTATTTTTACATTAGTTGTGAACAATTATATCAGTTCTGGGACCACCATTCTTTTCATTGCATTTTGAATGTTGTTTTGAGGAATCAAATCAAGCGATCGTGGCGGCCATCTGAAGTCCCCGTTTTTTGAGAGGTTCGGAAATTCTTCAAGCAACAAGTTGATTGTCCCACGAACGTTATGGGCCGTAACACCATCTTGCTCAAACAATATGTTCCCATTGTTATTGTTTCCTCGTACGAGTGGAATTTCACACATTTTTAGTCATTCGTTATGCGACACCAAACAGTCACATGAAGTGGGTGTAATGAACGTTGAGGGAGATTTTCAAAATTATGTGTGTCGCCAATTCTGTGGTTTTGCGATACTGTGCCTAACAAACTCGATGTTTTCGGCCGAACGCTCTCATATTGCTCAAATTTTTTACACCATAGCACGAATAGTGGGAGCTGCTGGAACATTATGAACTCAATAAAACTGCCGATATGCGCATTGAGTGGCAATTACTAACCGGCCATTTTCTAAAAATAATAAGACAATTTTGTTTAGCTTTGCATTGGTGTACAGATCCATATTAAAATCTCCCAAGTTAAAGGTCTAAAATAAAAAAAAATATTGACTTTATATCTCAAATTTCATTCTGAAGCTTTCTCCATAAAATGGGAGATCCATGCGAGATGTGCTGAACATCTGTGTATCACAAGGGGCAGCATCCGTAGGAGCTTACTCAATCTTTTGCAGTGAAGATTAAATTTTCAACAAGTGTTGGGTTTCTAAAATTTAAGCAGGAATAATGATTTTTTATTAAGATATTTTTTAACACAAATCTAGTAGGTTCAAATTTTCGATTTAGAACTTAAGTGTGGTGTATTCGAGATATATGTACATTTGTCGTAAAAGAAAGTTGGGTGTTGGTCACAACAGCATTTTTTAAATGCTATGTAAAGCATTACTTTGCATAGTTCTTAGTTTTAGTTTCACGAAGGTTAGTTTCACGTACCAGCTACTTATTTTTGTCACTGTATGTACATTTTGTGCTTGCAGTAATAAATTTAGTAAGGGAAAAGTAAAGGCTACTGATGGTGCTACTCTAAAGATTTCGTGACATTGAAAGTAACTAAAAAATTGCGGGGACGTCGTAATAACTTGTAAATATTACTTTAAAGTTACAAAAACTTTAAAGTATTTATTGAATGATCGGGAACGTCAAAATGTCATCCATTTTTCATTTTAAAGTCATCGCTACTTCAAGAGAGAATGGTGATGTTTTCCCGACGTATTAAAAACCTTTAACTTCACCATAAAAACTACAACATTAAAGTAGTTTCATGAGGTAAAACTTTCGTCTTTACTACTAAGAATATATACTACAAAGTTAGACAGAGCTTATTTATCAAAAATCAAAACTTTGCAGTAATATTTACATGCAATTTTTACTAATAAGTAGCATTTACTTTACAACAAACATTCTGAAATTACTTTGATGTTATAATTTAGTAGTATCGTTCTTTGTAACCCGTCATGCCATAATGTAAACTCTAACATAAAATAAAATAATTAAAAATCAAATTTTTTCTGATCCTAAAAAATTATTAATATGCTACCTAGAAAAAATAAAGTAAAATTATACCGACTTTCTAGTAGTTTTTATAGAAAAGTAAATAAAAGATTGAATACAAACAAAAAATGTTCAAGTGATATTGATGATGTACAAAACAGAGATACACCAAGCGGAAACAATTCGTTTCCATGTGAACTTTCTATAACACAAGAAATAAATCAGGATTCTTCTGAAGAATGTCAATATGTAGATATTGACTTCAGAGGAAAATGTGTTAGAAATTTCAGAAGAAGATAGTGATACAGAGACGGATAATTCTATTTCTTTTATGGAAGAATTACGTACATGGGCATTGAATTGTAAAATAAATCATAGCTCTCTTAATCTGCTTCTATCAATATTGAATAATGCAAAAAAACATAACCTACCAAAGGATAGTAGAACATTACTGAATGGCCATTTTTGGTACAATGGATTAAGAAATTGCATCAAAAACGCATTTTTAGATTTGAATCATCCAATTTCAATCAGTTTATTATTTAATATTGATGGTATTCCACCGTATAAAAGTTCTGGATTAGAACTTTGGCCAATATTATTTTCAATTTATTCGATGCCGAGTTTTAAACCAATGGTTGTTGCAATTTATTGTGGTAGAGGGAAGCCACCGTTAGAACCTTTTCTATCTAATTTTGTTGACGAACTAAGCGACGTTCTTCAAAATGGAGTACTTATTAATTTATACAAAGTAGAAGTTAAATTAAATGCTTTATATGTGACATCAGCCCGAAGTTTTATCAAAGGTAAATTTAACAGTTTAAATATTTTGATAAAATAAATTAATATTTTTGAAGCAGGTACGGTTGGATTTAATGCTACACATGGATGTATTAGATGTACAGTACTGGGTGAATATGATAAGAAAGGTAGACATATGAGTTTTCCTAGAATTGATTGTCCTCGCCGAACAAATGAAAGTTTTAGAAATAAGTCTGACCCCGATCATCATAAATATGAGACTCCGCTTTTGAAACTTTCATTTGATATAGTAGAAGACATCATTGTTTCTGATTCATTACATTTATTGGACTTGGGTATGTTTTGACTTATATGAAATTGCATAAATATAATATATTGTTACGGTGACACCTAGATTAGAATAGAATAAGTTAATTTCATTAATTGTTCAATTACGTGTATAATTTATACTCAACATTTAGGCGTATTTCTATACTAACATATTTGCTGCGCATTTAGGATTATTCTAGAAACAAATATTTTGGTATATAAAGGCGCGCGTTGACGTGTATTGCTGAGTATTATTTTAAACGTGATACAGTGAAGGTTAAATAGAAAGATTATTAAAGTGATTATTAAAGCGATTATTAAAGTGATAATTAAAAAGTGTGTTATAATTATAATAATTAATTGTGAAAATTGTGTTGTATAATAAATTGTGTTGTGTAAATAAAATTGTGTGAGTTAAAATTTGAAGCAGTGTATTTATTCACAATCCAGTGATTCGAACCTTGATTGACAAGGCAAAATCGTAACAATTGGTGACAGCGGTGGGATTGTGAATAATAAGAGAAATGATTCTCTACGAATTAAAGCTTGCGCAATTAAAGGAGCAACTGAAGCAGCGAGGTTTGGCTAGTGAAGGCACAAAAGCTAGTTTGGTGGAGCGACTACGTGAGGCCATGGAGAAGAACGGTTTAAATCCAGATGTGTATGATTTCGAGGAGGACAACACGGATGAGATCAGTGTGGACAAGAAAGAAAAGGAAGAACAAACGATGGTCGGAACAACACAAAACCCATCCGGAAGTTTCGATTTATCGCAGCTGATGGCTGCTATGAATCAAATGATGGGACAACAGTTGGAGCTACAAGGGGCGGACATTAAACATCAAATGAAACAGCAGATGTTACAAGTGGAGCAACAAGGGGCGGACATTAAACAATCGAACCAGGAAATGAAACAGCAGATGTTACAAGTGGAGCAACAAGGGGCCGACATTAAACAATCGAACCACGAAATAAAACAGCAGATGTTACAAGTGCAAGTTGGCCAAAAGAAAATGGACGAGAGGTTTTTGGAATTATCTTCTACACTACACGGTAAAGTGGAAAAACTGCAAACAGAAGTACACGCAGAAATTCAAAATGTTAAAGGGACGGTACAACAAAAATTTGAATCGGTTGAACAAGATTTTAAACGTCTCGAGAAGGAGCTCAAAGATGTCAAGGCGAATGGAACGACACAACAAGTGATCCAGACGGTTAATGCAGTTAAGATAAAACCACCAACATTTGATGGAACAACATCCTTCAGTATTTTTAAGTTCCAGTTCGAAACGGCGATTAAGCAAAATCAGTGGACTGAAGAACAATGTGTTGCAGCGTTAATTGTGGCTCTTAAAGGCGAAGCGGCAGAAACACTACAAATCATTCCCGAGCAGGAACGGAACGTTTACATGGGAATTATGAAGGCGTTAGATCGAAAATACGGAAGTGATCACAAACGAGAAATCTATCGCATGGAATTGAAGGGTCGATACCAAAAAGGAGGAGAATCGCTACAGGAATTTTCATCAGCAATTGAGCGGCTCGCGCATTTAGCCCATTCAAATATGTCGGCCGATTACATGGAGCGAATTAAAATAGATGCGTTTATTGACGGTATTCGAGATCCTGAGACGCGCAGAGCGGTGATGTTGTCACCTAAGGCAACTTTCACGGAAACCATCGCTTGTGCGTTAACAAACGAAACTGCGCAAACCATCATCAAACCAGCAATGAAAATTCGTCGAGTGGAGATTGATTCCAGGATAGACACCGAGCGGGCTACGCCAAGGTTCAGAGATGGAAGTGGCAGGATTAAATGCTGGGTATGTGATAGAATGGGTCACATCTCACGGGACTGTTGGGAGATTAAGAAGAAACGAGCAAGGTCGCCATCTCCTATGAAGCGTAGACCAAGCGAACAGCAGATAGAATCCAGAAAGGCGGGTCAGACGACAGCGGAGTCGTTAAACTAAAAAGAGTCAGTTTGCAGGGGCAGAAGCTGACTCCCATAACCGATTGCCCCACTACCTCCATCCATGTTTCGAGAATAGCAAGGAGCGGTGACAGCTTAACAATTGAAGCCGATATTGATGGGAAGAAATGCATGATCACGCTGGATACGGGAGCAACACATACGATTGTTCGTGAGGATATTATTGATGGAATTATGGAACCAGCTAATGGCATGAAATTACGAACGGCGACTGGAGAAAATTCAGCAATAAAAGGGAAAAAGGTCGTAAAAATAAAGATTGGACGAAATCACTTTCAACACGAGGTGCTGGTTGCAGATATTGTAGACGAAGTCATCTTGGGAATGGACTTCATGAGAACGAATGGCTTCGTGGTGGATGTTGGACGGGGTGTTTTAACTTACGATAATATCGAGTTGCCACTTCACGTTAGCGCTATAGGAGAAACGACCAGGCAAATTATAATGGATCATCGGGAGAAGCTGCCACCGAACTCGGAAACAATAGTATGGGCAAGATTGGAAGGAGGTTCTGGGTCACCCAGGTTGTGGGTTGTGGAAGCCAATGAAGCGGTGAGCGGAGCCAGAGAAATTATGATCGGGAAAGTTTTAGTGAAACCAGACAGTGATAATAGAGTACCAATTAGGACTCTAAATCTCTCGGATAAGACGAAAACCATCAAGAAAGGTACAATAATCGGAAAATGTGAAGAAATATCGGCGATAGTGAAGTGCGAGCAGAAAAATCCGATTAAGACGGCTAACTCGCAAGTGCAGAAAGAGATTATAGATCAACTTATGGAGAAATGGACCGAAGATCTTACTAAGGAACAGAAAAATTTGGCAAAACAATTGCTCGAGCGGTACATGCCAATATTCTGCAGTACATCGGACAATAATGGGAGAACCACAATGGTAAAACATCGAATAGATACAGGAGCAGAAACGCCGATTCGACAACCACCCAGAAGATTACCATTGGCAAAGCAAGGAGAAGTGGATCGAATGGTAAAAGATATGCAAGCAGCAGGGGTAATCGAAACATCAAGCAGTCCATGGAGTTCACCAGTGGTGTTAGTCGAGAAAAAGGATGGTAGCATGAGATTCTGCGTGGATTATCGAAAATTAAATGCTGTGACGAAAAAGGATAGTTACCCATTGCCAAGGATCGATGACACGTTAGACACATTATCGGGTGCTCGAATATTTTCGACATTAGATCTGCAAAGCGGCTATTGGCAAGTGGAAGTCCAGGAGGAAGATCGCGAGAAAACGGCATTCAGTGTGGGTAACGGATTATGGCAATTTAACGTTATGCCATTCGGATTATGTAACGCCCCTGCGACTTTTGAACGGCTAATGGAGCGCGTGCTAAAGGGATTACATTGGAGGACGTGCCTCGTATATTTGGACGACATCATCGTTATGGGCAAGGATTTCGACGAGCATTTAAGGAATTTGGCAGAGGTTTTGGATCGGATACAAGCCGCCGGATTGAAGCTAAGCCCAAAGAAATGCAAACTATTTAGAACGGAAGTAAAATATTTGGGTCATAAGGTAACAACCAATGGAATCCATACCGATGAAGACAAGATCGCAGCAGTGAAGGAATGGCCACGACCTAAAAACTTACATGAATTACGGAGCTTCCTTGGATTGTGTACCTATTATAGACGATTCGTACCAGGATTCGCCAATATTGCAAAGAGTTTACACGAGTTAACCAGGAAGAACAAGGCATTCGAATGGAAGGATGATCAAGAAGAGGCATTTGTGGAACTAAGACGACGATTATGCGAAGCACCAATCCTCGCATACCCTATACCCAACGTTAAATTCATTTTGGACACCGATGCAAGTAATGATGGTATAGGAGGAGTATTATCACAGGCAACAAATGGTGAGGAGCGAGTTATTGCATATTACTCCAAGATGTTATCAAAACCGGAACGGAATTATTGTGTAACACGGAAAGAGTTGTTGGCTATAGTGGAATGTGTTAAGCACTTCCATAAGTACCTCTATGGCCAAAAATTTCTTCTACGGACGGATCATGGAGCTTTGCGCTGGTTGTTACAATTCAAAAATCCAGAGGGACAAGTAGCACGTTGGATCGAACGTTTGCAAAGCTACGATTTCCAAATTGAACATCGGAAGGGAACCGCACATGGAAATGCCGACGCATTATCAAGAAGGCCATGTCCCGTGGAATGCAAGCATTGTGGGCGTGTGGAGGGTAAGGAAAACATCATCGATATTCGGCTTATGCAAGTGCTACCTGATGAGGAATGGACTGATGAAATGATCAAGAAGGAGCAATTACGGGATGCTGACCTGTCATTCATCATGAAACATAAGGAAAAGGAACACCGGCCCACATGGAGTGAGATAGCTGACAAAGCTCCCATTGTAAAAGCATATTGGGCTCAATGGGATAGCCTCCACATAGAAAATGGATGTTTAAAACGAAAGTGGGAAAGCACGGATGGTAAAGTAAAACAATTGTTGGTAGTGGTGCCAAAAGATCGGATAGCGGAAATCCTCAAGGAGTATCACGGAGGAGCAAGTGGAGGTCACCTAGGGATTAATAAAACATTAGCCAAAATTCGCCAACGTTTCTACTGGTCCGGATGTAGACAGTCAGTAGTAGAATGGTGTCGAAGATGTGACCAATGTGCGGCAGTAAAGGGACCAGCACGAAAAAGCCGTGGAACCATGAAACAATATAATGTCGGGGCACCATTTGAGAGAATTGCAATGGACGTGGCGGGGCCATTTCCGACCACCGAGAGCGGAAATAAATATGTGCTAGTAATAATGGATTATTTCAGCAAATGGCCGGAAGTGTACCCCATACCCAATCAGGAGACAACAACAATAGCTGATGCCGTGGTTAACAATTGGATTAGCAGATTTGGTGTACCTATGGAAATTCACACGGATCAAGGAAGGAATTTCGAATCGGTGGTATTTCAGGAGATATGTCAGATGCTTGGAATCAATAAAACAAGAACGACGCCTTTACACCCACAATCGGACGGTATGGTGGAAAGATTCAATGGTACATTGGAGGAATATCTAGCAAAAGCTGTGGAAAGGAACCAACGCAACTGGGATCGACATATACCAATGTTCCTGATGGCCTACCGATCAGCGGTACATGACACAACAGGAGTGACACCAGCTAAAACCATATTTGGGAACAATCTGCGATTACCAGGAGATTTAAAATTTGGGGCTGTTCCATCAGCAGCTCTATGCGGACAGGATTACGTCGACCGAATGAAAGAGGAACTTAATGAAATACATCAATTTGTACGGGAGAAAATTCGAATATCAAGTGATCGAATGAAAGCTCGATATGACATACGAGCAAATAATCAAGGATTCGAGGAAGGGCAATTGGTATGGCTTCACAACCCGCAACGGCACAAGGGATTATCACCGAAGTTGCAACCCACATGGGAAGGACCTTACACTGTCATTAAAAAGTTGAACGACGTGGTTTATCGCATACAGAAAGGACGGAAAGGTAAACCAAAGGTGGTGCATTTAGAGCGTTTGGCGCTCTACAGAGGAGGTGATCTGGATCCTGTTCGGGACGAACAGGCTTAGGTGGGGGGTAGTGTTACGGTGACACCTAGATTAGAATAGAATAAGTTAATTTCATTAATTGTTCAATTACGTGTATAATTTATACTCAACATTTAGGCGTATTTCTATACTAACATATTTGCTGCGCATTTAGGATTATTCTAGAAACAAATATTTTGGTATATAAAGGCGCGCGTTGACGTGTATTGCTGAGTATTATTTTAAACGTGATACAGTGAAGGTTAAATAGAAAGATTATTAAAGTGATTATTAAAGCGATTATTAAAGTGATAATTAAAAAGTGTGTTATAATTATAATAATTAATTGTGAAAATTGTGTTGTATAATAAATTGTGTTGTGTAAATAAAATTGTGAGTTAAAATTTGAAGCAGTGTATTTATTCACAATCCAGTGATTCGAACCTTGATTGACAAGGCAAAATCGTAACAATATAATAAATTGTGTTGAAATTTTTGTAGGAGTAATGAGAAAATGTCTTTATGGGTGGATTAGCGGCAGCTACAATTTTCGCACAAAGTTTTCTGGCAGGGAAATTGACTCACTGTCGGATATGCTACAGAAATGTAATGCAACGAAACCAACTGAAATACATCGATCGATTAGACATCTCAACGTTTGTAGACATTGGAAAGGCACTGAGTTTAGAACATTTCTGTTATACCTTGGTCCAGTAGTATTGAAAAACTATTTAGCTGTTGAAGTGTACCAACATTTCCTTGTTTTATTTTGTGCTGCTACAATTGTTTCTTGCAAGACCTATTTAAAATATATAGACATTGCTGATCAGCTGTTTAAAGATTACATTGAACAGTTTATCGATTTACATGGAATCGATTCCATAAGTATGTACGTACATAACTTGTGCCATATAATTGAAGATGTGAGAAAGTTTGGCCAGCTACCTTTAATAAGTGCATATCCATTTGAAAGTTTTTTGGTTCATATTAAGACATTACTGCGTAGTGGAAATCTTCCGTTGCCACAAATTGCTAAACGCTTGGTAGAAATTTCTAAATTAAATAAAACTAAACAAGAAAATAATAAAAATAAACCGTGGTACATAAACAGTAACAAAATACAATTGGGAAATGAATTCTTATTATCAAATGATAATAAAAATAAATGGTTTATGACTAAAAAAGGAGATATTGTATCAATGATCACTTCAAAAGTAGTAGATCGTAAAATATACATCAAGGGAACACCCCTTAAAGAAAAGGAAAACTTTTTTAATGTGCCCATTAAAACATCAAGATTGAACATATACATGTCAAATATGGAAAACGACCTGTCTAGATTTTATTTAACAAATGAGATAAAATGTAAATTATTTTGCATAAAATATGAAAAAGTCTGTGTTTTTTTTACCAATTCTTCATACTCTAGATTTCATAATTCAGTGATTGCATTTTTTTATTAAATATAATAAATCCATTTACAAAAGTTGTATATTATATACAAATATAAAATAAATAAACATAAAAATTCAGTTAAAAATAATACAGGAGTGTTTCCTACTTGCTGGATTTCTTAAATTATATAAAATAAACTTTAATTTTTTTTCATATTATAAAAGGTTAAACTAATAAAAAATAAATTTCTTCATTTAAAAAGTAATAAAGGGTTTTTCAATAAGAGCGCTTCAACTTTTTTTTTGAATAAAACACAAACTGTTCGACTTTTGAACTAAGTTTTTTTTTTATTAACGAATTTGAACATATACATTTAAGTATGAAACTCGATTTCTTTTGCATGACCACCGCGTGCACGTTTTACGAAGTCCAATCTTTGAACCCAATTTTCGACCACTCTTTCGCATAAATCGGCCGAAATTCCAGCAATTTCACGATCTATATTGGCTCTTGCAACGTCGCCGGCTTATTGGCGTAGACCAATGACTTCACATAACCCCAAAGAAAATAATCTAGAGGTGTCAAATCACACGAGCGCGGCGGCCACTGGACGGGCCCATTTCTTGAAATAACACGCTCATCGAACTTAGTCTTCAATAACGCGATTGTATCGTGTGCTGTATGGCATGTAGCCCCGTCCTGTTGAAACCACATGTCGTCCAAGTCCATTCCATTCAATTGCGGCCAAAAAAATCGTTTATCATATCGCGGTATCGATTTCCATTAACAGTAACGTGGCGATCGTTATCGTCGATGAAAAAATATGGCCCAATGACTCCGCCGGCATGTAATCCGCACCAAACTGACTTTTTCGGGATGCAACGGTGCCTTATGAATCACGTGTGGGTTGCTGCCTGCCCAGTAACGCATATTTTGCTTGTTGACAAATCCATTTAGTCAAAAGTGAGCCTCATCGCTGAAGATGATTTTTCTGTGAAAATCTGCATCATTTTCGATTTGCTCTTGAGCCCAATTCACGAATCGGCGTCGCTTCAAATGGTCAAACGGCTTTAGTTGTTGTGTCAGCTTGATCTTATACGGATGTAGGCCAAGATCTTTACGTAAAATTCGCCACAATGATGTCACAGAAAGGCCCAATTGTTGCGAACGTCGTGTGAGCGACATATTCGCGTCTTCTTGAACTGAAGCCCTGGCGGCTGCGATGTTCTCAACACTTCGAGCACTTCTTGCTCTCGAGGGCACCGGAACATTATGTAGCGAAAACGTAGACTCAAATTTTGCCACTATACGGTCGATTGTCGAACGAGCTGGCTTGTTAAATGGACCGTAAAATGGCCGTAATGCTCTTAAAGTAGCAGGAACAGAACGATTATTTTGATAAAAAATTTGCACGATTTGCAATCGCTGTTCACGTGTGTAGCGTTCCATGATGAAATGTATACTAATGAAGTTTCCAAATGACAAAAGATTAATAAAAAATATGGCGTCGTTCGCCGTCCCTATCGGAAAAAAGTTGAAGCGCACCTGTTGAAACACCCTTTATAAAACAAAAAATACTCGAGTTCTTAATGACTGCTGCTATTCCACTGTCTCACCATTTACTCTGGCTTCGGAATCAGTATTATAATTAATCAAAGATTCATTTATTATAATATTATTAATCGGAGATTCATTTATAGTGAAACTGTAAAAAAAAGAAGTCACTGAAATACACTGACAATATGGTAAAATGACAGATTGCTTACCGTTTCCTTGATTTCTTTTTTTTTGAATGTTTCAATACTCCTTTAAATAATTTCTCGTTCTTCTGTAATGTGAGCCGATTATCAGCAAGTAAAACTACATTGTATATTGATGAAAGGATTCCGTCATATCCTTGAAAGGGTTTTTTCCTCATTAGTCTTAGACCGCGATACTCCAGTCCAGGTATATTGCGTTGGAAGCTGTCATGTAAATAATGAGTCTATTATTTTATATCCAATTTTCATGCCATCCAAATTTCCTTTATTTGCATAAGACCTTGAGAGATCCGTTAACTAAATAGAAAAAATAATGAAATAAAAGTGGTTGGTAAAATTACAAAATTCAAATTTAGTTTACCATATGAGTCCTATATTCAGCGTTGCTCCGCAGTTCCTTATCAAATTCACAAAGACTTATGTGTGTTTCGAGTGGAAATTCAAAATTTTTAAATGTATTAGTTACCTGATCAACAGGAACTCTTTGATCACAAGTTGTATTTATGTTACGCGCTGTGCTAGAAACAAGTATTTCAAATATTTTATCTAGCTGGACGCGGATTTTAATGTTTTCCGCTTTGATTTCGGCGTATTCTGTTCTTATTTGCTTCAATTGTTTTTCAATGTTCTCCACAAAAGTATTGTTTACCTATAATTATAAAATCCACACAATGTTCAGTTAAAACTTTCTGACGGCAAAATTTATTAATTACTTATCAGAATCAATTGATTAGTTTCAGGTTCCGAAATATTATTTACATCGCAACTCTGTTGTGCATCTTGATGTAATATTTCAATCGAATTAACGATTGGAGATGAATTTTCAGTCACTGCATCCGACCCTGAACTAAAAAACATGTCATTTTGGTCTACTACGAAATTCTGGCTCTGCTGGTTTCTTCTGGTGGGGACCATAATTCTATGAAATTGATAAAAAATAATTCAATACTTTCATATAAATAAAAAAAAACTTTGTTTAAAATAATTGTGCTGATCATATTTACGTTTGATCTGCATCGGTGTCACTGCAATTTGTAAATTGTGTCTCGATCCGTAGCGCTTCTTTAAATGTGGCTATTTTGCTACATTTCACAACACATTCATAACTACACCAGTTTATTTCTGGGCTGCTTGCAGCGTTTGATCTCACTACTTCCTGCTGGAGAAGTTGTAGCTCATCAGGCCAATATAATGTTTTATTTTTCTCCCACTTATGTGGTACAGCGGAAAACAATATTTTTCCGCGCTCTTTCGTCTGAACAATTTTGAAATAATCCATGGCCGTTATTTGTTATAATTATTTTAATTATTTTATTGAAGATTTATTGAAGCAAAAATCTTTTTTAATAATTTCTTGTAGTTGAGACACGATAAACTGCACTGTACACACACGATTTAACTATAGAAATATTTTTGACACTTGGCTACTACTAAGTAAAATATTTGTGAAAATTACCACTTTAAAGTTGCCGTTACTTCAAAATGAATCGATGTTTGCTACTTTGAAGTATAAATTACCAATTTATAGTAGCAAGTATATTTATGTACGCTTATTATAGTAACCCTTACTTACGACGAAGTAGCTATTATATAAAAGTATATTAAATCAGTATTTTCTACTACAAAGTAAAAAGATACAGTTCAGCCATTTCCAATTCGAAAAAAAAGTAAAATAATAAAATCTTTTCTATTTTTTACATTTTTTTTATATGGTTGATGTGGTAATTTTTTTTTTTAATTATGCGATTCTTATAATAATGAATTGAAAATTAATATAATTATCAGTTATATTTTCGTTGCATTGAAATTTTAAATAGTTTTGTACAATAATGTGTTTGAAATATATAGTTATTATATTAATATAAGTTTCAGTAAATTATTTCTTTTCAAAAATATTTTAACATAAGTAATATAATATATTATATTAGAAACACACAATGTTGTAATATTTACCAATACTAATATTTGATGTCATATATATAAGTTTTTTTTCCAAATACTTATTTTCGTTTTAAGTGTGTGTTAGTTTTATTATTAGGTGGTTATTGGAACGTAACTAAAACGATGTTGGAACGTTCCAATGTCCGTTCCTAAAACGTTTGCGCTATGTTGTAGGCACGTGTATTGCTACCAAAAATCATTCCCCAAATAGGTCCCTGGTATAGTGCCTGGTACGTACCAAGCACTGTGCCAAAACACATCAAAGTAATATTTTGGAGTGCCCGGAACGTAAAACCGACTAGAATTGTCACTTGGGGTATGTGCTGGGATTTTATAAAGTTTTTAACTAGAATAAGAGGCTATTACGGATGGCTCGTAGCTAACCCGCAGATTTAACTAAACACAGATAAGCCTCTCTCACAGTGATTTTGAAGAATATATCTTAGGCTATTTGGGTCGTAGGGAAATTGAGGCTTGCGTGTGCCTGGCCTACACCGTGGGACAGAATCACATAAAAATAAAAATCAAAAAACTGGAATTAAATTGAAGGACACCATAATTCATCGAACGAAACTTGAGTGAACAATGGAAAAATAATTATAACCGGGTGTGTCCATCCGGCGGTGACCGGATCTCACCGAGTGCCATGTACCCAATCTGCTGAAGAGACCCCCTCGAATGATCCACCGACCCGAAAGGCCGGTGCCCAGCCGTGTGTATCAAAATTTCCCGCAACCAGGAAAACGGTCATATGTATGACTATACATCATTCCGTGTTAGTTTACCAGCAAATCAATTTTTAACTGCATTACATTCCACGTTGTGGCCTTCTGGACTACTGGTAAAAGAATTCGAATGGAAACGACGTCGCCAAAATTTTCGACTTGGGATACCAATCAACAACCTTTCTGAACATGAACTTAAGTTTTCAAAAAAGCAATCGGATTTTCGGAATTCAATAAACAACAACCAAATAACTTAAAAACCTCCAAAACGAGCAACTCAGCCTGCAAATTCAATGGTGGTTGTAATATACGGACTATGGATGCGGTTGATAAAGTCAATGCTGACTTGATGAATTTTTCACGCTACGAAAACCTTGTCAAGACAGCGAGAGTTAAAACCATCAAAATGAGAGATGCCGTGTGCGATTCAAATGGAGGCTTATTTCATTTTTCATCATCAGAAAACTACTCAAAGGATCCAAGACTGGGTAATAAGTGCACATCTAAACACTGCGAAACTCAAACTGATATTGAAATCAAATCAACACACAACAAATCAATCATCTCCTCATTTAAATTTAAACTTGTGTTAACAAGAAGTATAAATAACAACCACCATGAAGATTATATAAACGGATATGAGTTTGTTAAAGATATCCCATCTCAAAAGTTCATGCATACTGAACTACAGATTTCAACCTGGCTAAATGGCAAACACTTAATAAAATCATCTATTTTTATTTATGTTGCTTTTGAAGAAAAATTGGATAATTGCAATCTTAAAAGATATCTATCCCGAAATGGACTTATACTACATAACTTCTACATTAAATCAGTTAATGAAGTTACAAAAGTTTATAAAATTGGAGGTAACTACGTTATTGTGCTTACTCATCAATCTAAAACTGATTGAAGTGATCTAATCTACTCTTTAGAAACTTTAACATCCTACTTGCACTGGGACTCGTTTCATAGTCTATTTTGCATAGATTTCTCCTTAAAAAATCTCTGCCAATGATTCCATCTGTAACTATAGGAATATTCTGATCTACTATATGTAATTTTTGTTTCAAATCTCGATTAGTTACTCTGAATTTTGCATATATAGTTCCTAACGAATAAGTTGCGGAATCAGTAACACCTGTTATTCTACATTTTTCACTTTTGTTGATTCTTAGATTTTCATTTAGCTTGTCGATCTTAATTACAGAGATATCTGATCCTGTATCAATCAGATATATCAAGACGTCTCCCGACACATCCGACTGTAACATTACCAAATTTCCTGCATTTATATTTATATTGAATATTAATGAATCGATAATTCGTTCATTTAGTTTGTTATCTCCTCCCGCGCTGATATCGGAGGAATAATCCCGTTTCCCGAACTCTGTAACATGTGTACATTTTGGTTTCTACGATTTTCATTACTATAAGTTCGATTATTATATCTTTGATTTCTATAACCCGAATATCTTTGGTTATTATTATTTTGGTTCGCGAAGCGATTCGAATTTTGTTGTCTATAACTACTATAATTTGTGTTAGTACGATATAAACTATTTTTATTTTGATGATTATTTTTATTTCTATAGTTATTATAGTGTCTCGGAAATTGTAATGCTTGATATTTAAGTTTTGACACGTTTTGTGTGTCTGTTCAAACAATTTTTGCCGCCTCTCCAGCAATTTGCACTGCTTTGGCCAAAGTTTTTGGTCGGCTAGCTATAACTGTAGGTTTTAATTCTGCAAACAAACCTTATTTGAATGCATTTAACGCTAATTGGTCAGTTAAATGATGTATGGTTTTAATATCATATACGCCCAATTGTCTTTTATGTACACTGTTAAGTTCAGTGACTAATGACTAAGCTTTCTATTTTATTAATAAAATTTTCTGTTTTACCAATCTGCTTTGTTCTTATTAATTCCGACTATATTTCAAGTACTGAACATTTTGAACTAAAAATTGTATAAAATAATTCTTCGAATTTTTTGAAAGTTTCTGGTTTCTCTTCGACTGCTATTTTCGATCTAACACTATCATTGACTTTTACTGTCAACACTATAGATATAGACTTCGGTTGATCAGCCACCTTCAACTCATCATTTAATAGTTTTATTAAATTTATGAAATTTTCCAAGTCTTTATGTTCACCGGTAAAAATTGGTAAAACCTTAATGACTTAACTAAAATTTATATCCATTTTTCTTTTTAAATGGCATCTAAACCCTAGGTATATCTTAAATTGTATAATAACACACTTAATTTCAATAAAAAAATCTTCTGCAATTCAATAGCTATTCGAAATTAAATAAAAATTTATTACCAAACATGCGAATGAACTGAATATGGTAATGAACCTTTTGTTTTGTAATACAAGTACTCTTAAACAATGACCATTTTTTTATAAAAAAAAATTACAAATGTACTACTTTTATATTAAATATAGAATACCAACAAAACTAGAACAAAATTTTTATTAATTTAATATTTTTACGAGAAATATTCATAAATATTTTCTTTATTTTGTAAACTGATATTTTTACGAAATTTTTTTTTTATTTTGTCTTTGAGTCATTTACTACTAGATTACTAATAATACTATTATTGTTACCATTATATTTCCTAATTGTTCCTGACTGTTGTTGTTGTTCACTGTTTTCTTCTTCGCCGCAACTTCGATCATTTTTCAACAACTCGGCGGCACCTCAAGAAATATTTTTAAAAATTTCCTATTTTACTGTGGCACTATTCTGGTAATTCTCCGGGAATATAGGGAACTGGGGAAAGAATTTACATATAAATTTTATTTAAATAATTTTTTTTAGCATACTAAGGTAAAAAGTTAGTGGCAAATTTTTTGAAAATAAAATTGGGAATAACTTTCCCTGGGCTGGGATGTTGTACCATCACTATTTTCGACTTGCGACTTTTTTTATGTCTCATTTTTTACGAGTAAAATGGTAGCCCTAATTCACTTCCAAAATGACGCATTTTCTAATGTGTTCTCAGCTTGCTCGAATAAAACATCATTCTATTTCTTTTCTACGATATCTAAGACTACTAGATTAATCGACTCTATTTATTACCAAATAATTTTTCTTGATGCGTGTATCGAAATGTAGAAAAGAGAGAAAGCTCACAACTATATCAAGAGGTTGAAATCGCATGAATGTTAATTGATGAATGTTAATTGATTCCTGAAAATTGAAACATAAAAAAGTGGAAAGTCGAAAATAGTGATGGTACGGCATCCCAGCCCTGATAATTTCGCTATGGAAAAATTATTCCCAATTTTCAAATATTTATATCCAACTTTTTTGTCTCAGTAGACCAGAAAAAACTGATTTATAGATAAAAGCTATGTACAATCTTTCCCCAGTTCCCTATTCCCGAGGAATTACCAAAATAGTGCCGCTGGAGTTATAATACGGTCAATACAAACTATCCCGCGCTATTACAAATTAAATATAAAATAAAAAAAATTATATTATTTTTATTCCACCCTAATACACAGCTAGTCATTGACGAAATAAACCATTCAGAATCTGTTCTTCAGGTTAGGGGCTGCTGAAACACTCCCACGTCATTAGCCAGGCGGAATGCTATAATGTCTTCGTGTTAGGGCTAAAATGCTTTTAGATTATTCACTTAAGATATGATACGAGGTTTAATATTTCTTTACGAGGTTTTAATATTTCTTGGGCTATCATATAACTTGTGTTGCCTTTTTTGGACGACTTTCTAGTCTAACTTCAAATACATATCACTGAACCTAAGATGGATACCAGAAACAGCATTAAAAAATTTCAAATAAAATTTTGCTACTGGTATTTGATTTGAGCTTGACACTATTACTAAATTAGTTGCTTCCCTAACTGTGTTCTCATGAATTTTAAATTATTGGTAGCATTAAAATTGCTGATAGCTAAACCACGAAGTTACAAGTAGTCTAGACAAAAACTGTCAATCGAAATTTTCATCAATAAATCATATCGATAATACATCAATCGTCAAACCTATAATTATGTAATTTACTCATAATTGTAGGCCCCATAAAGATAAAATGCTATCCTAAAGAACCTTATAATTATAATTAAACGATTTTATTGTGGTCCGTGGTCTCAGTAAATTATTACAACAACAAATGGGACAACAATGAAAAATCCCTCTTACCGAGATTTTGGTTTATTTTTATTATTCTGCGGGTAAACTAGAAAAAATAAAATAATTGAAATGTAAATGTCCCTTTATCATCAAATTTACATAATTTTTAATGTTTTCCATTATCATCATAATCACCATCATCACCATGACGATAGTCATCAAAGTTTTCAGGGTTTCGGTTCATTTTTCTTATTTAGATGCGTACATCTACATGCATGGCACGAAGTAATTTGCTACTTTGAACTTCATATGTTAAATTAATATATGGAGAACGCAACTCTTTCCCCATCTCGTCATATATACATTTTACGGTTTCGATCATAAATCAATCAAATGTTTGGAAAGATATAACATCAAAAAAACAAAAAAAAAAAAATGTTAACGTAACAGCATGGTAATATTATAAGGAAAGCAATTTTAAATAATTTTTGGTAACCGCTTCGAAATTATATATAGAGATTCATACAATAATTTGGTGAGTTACGTAAATTTCTATTGAAATGGTTAAAAATAAACAAATTTGGGGATAAAAACGGAAATAACCTTTTTGTGTCTATAATTTTAGAAAAACAGGTGCCTAGGGCCATATTCTTAAAATTAAATCGAATTCATCCGAAACTGATGAAGCATTTGGTGCACATAGAATAAATATTGACATCCTAAAACTGATTATTGGGATAATATAAGCCTAGGTTAATCCGTTATAACAAAGTCACGAGAATTTAGTTTGAGATATGTTACACCTCTGGCCAACCTAACCCTGGTCCATTCAGAGTATCGACTGAAATGGTATTTGCCTTGAATTTGGGAAGTCATGGATTTACGTTTAAGTGAACCTTTGCAAATTTTCCAATCTACATAATGTTTATGCGAGGTATCACCAGTTTTCAACGAAATGACGATCAAGCAGTGCAAAGTAACAAAATCTTACAGCGAAAACTAGCACTCGACACACATTATGCAATGTTGGGGCAATAAATTCAACCAACGAATCCACCATCAACTCTTGCAATTTTTAGGAATCTCGATTACCTACAATAAAGAACATTAAGACACGCCATATTATCGTTTAATACACATGGAGCCATCACTCTAAAAGAATTCGCCAGCACAACAATAAACCAAAATCGTATCTTAACTGAAAGTAAATAATAATTCGTCATGTCATTTACAAATTAATAGCGGCGCTTAAAGAAACATCTTCTAAGACCTAACAAATCATAACAATAACCATATAAATGATTAATCAGCTACATCTCAAAACATTTTGTTACAACTCGTATGTATGTAGGGTCAATAGTACGATATAGTTGAGGTCATACAAATTTTTCATCCACAGCTTAACCTAAATAATATTGAACATACAATTCGTTCTCCCTGCATATTTCGACGTAGTATTTAAAATATCACACAAAAGATTTGTTGCTTTTCTCCTCCATTTCGACGGTAATGAAAGGGTCAAAGTGTTTTTCGTATTCTTTAACGGCTTGTGTGTAGGAGATTGCCATCCATGTAATAATGACGCCTTTCTATATAAATCAATGATCCATTCGTCATATTATCTGTTTCGTCTTGCTCAAGTACCCGATTCATTTATCTTTCTACATAACAAGATGCATTGAATATTTTTTTTTTCGATTTGGATTGAGTTAATCATTTGGTTCTCAAAATAAAATAAAAATGATCTCACATATCGCGCGCAGCTTTAATAGCTTAAATGTCAAAACGAAATTATTTTTGACTTTGATTTATTTTGATTTATTATTTAACCAACACACATCTTATATTATTAGTACACTTACACGGCACAGATAGACGATGATCATTATCTAATCTTATAAGAACAGAAAGGAGGAATTAAAAATAATGCTTTTGATATGCGTAACAACACCGTGTAAATTGAACTTGCTAGTTTTAAATGTTCGCGAGCATAAAACTTAATTTCACATATTCTTCGTGTAAATCAGATCAAAAGTTTAAAATCTAAATACTCACACATCGTATTTACCAATATTTGCAAAATTTTAGCAAGATCTAGTTTAAGATTTATTTTACAACTTCCCACTGTCCTCAATTTTGCCTTATCGATCATTCATAGTGTTTTCTAAACTTTATTCGAACTTCAATCAAATTAAAGTTATACAAAAAGTAAAGCAACTTTAAATACAATTTTTACTGAAATTTTGGGTGTGTGTGAAGCTATACCAGTTTCTCATCGCATGAAAAATTAAAATGTTCATCAGATAATACTGATTTCATCCCAACCCACGATTTTTAAAATCATCTCAGCCAAGGATTTATAAAATCAAACCATTAGTTAGGACCCTTATCTAAGTACTGGGAAAAGATTGTGACAATTTTAGTCAAAAACACAAGGGTTTTTACATCTGTAACTATATGGCCTATCATATGAAATTTACAGAAAGTACTCAACAAAAAAATAATTCTTGACTCATCATGATGTCCACCAACATTGAAAATAAAATTGGATTTCAACCGTAATTCAGGATTTGCACAAAACCGTCATTTGCGTATGCCATTCAACCGAATGAAATTTAAAAAAAAATACTAAATAAAAAAAATTATAATTCTCTGAAACCTATAGTATGTCTAAAGGCTCGTTTCCATAAGCACCAACCACCATATGAAATTCAAACAAAATATTCAGTCAAAAATTAATTCTCTAGCACTCATAAAGTGCCTACAAATATGACTTTTGATTTTGATTCGCCATGACGTCCATCAGCTCTGATAGAAATTAAATTGTCAGCAGTGTGTTAGGATGGAGGACCTTAATGCAGGCGGAAAAATCCCTTCATGGGATGTGAAAGCTGGAGAAAGAGAAGAGCGTATGTTAGGATTTGCTCTATAGGTTCATTTGCATATGACCCACCACAAAAAGATGAAATTCAGAGAAAATACTCAATAAAAATATTAATAACACTGTGCTAGTTGAAAAATGTGACAAGCTGGGCACCCAGGGGGTAAACCTAATTCGAGTACGCTGAGTTCAACGGTGCTAGTCCCATTTTAAAGTTAGTCCTCATTTTTGAGATATCGCATTCGACATGTTTTGGCTCTGAGTCAAAATATACCCTCATTTTCACGTTGATAGCTCTTGAACTATTAAGATTTTCGTTATGCTTTTTTCAGCAAAGTTGTTTCGCAGGTCAAGAACAACAACTTTGCCGAACATATCAAGACCGAAAAACCACATCTAATTTTTTTTTGCTTTTCATTTCGACGAGAAACACTGTTTTTATCATTTTTTATCATTTTGTTGAATTTAAATCGAGTAGAATCGATCGAATAAACATCGCATCGACAAATATAGATACAATAGAAATTATTTAAAAGAAAGTTAAATCGATTCAATTGATTTTATGGTGATTTTTCCTAAAAAAAAAATTCCTAAAAAATTAACATTTTTCTTCTCTTTGACAAAACAATGGCGTGCCGTTGCGATAGTGGAAAAAAATCCTGGATTTTTCCATCCCATCGTTTTAACCAATCACGGTTAAACACGTCACGTAAATTATCACTTTGGACAGCAGTCCAAACGAGTGACGAAAGCACCTACTGTGCTGGAAGTCGAACTCGTATATGTATACAGCTAATTTCGAACTTTTTCCCTTTGAGGCCGCCAGGATCATGTTACATATATACCATTGGTCTATTATACCAAAGGTCTTGAAAAGTAGACCCAAAAAATGTATAAAACCTGGAATTTCTACCAACATTGAGTAGATATGACCTTCCGAAAATTGTTACAAAAAATTATTTTTTCAGGTATAACTGCCCCAAAAAGTGCCCAATTATTTTTTAACTAGCAAATTATGATTGTAGACGTCAATACCAACTTAACAACATCTCAAACGTCCAAAACGGATAATTTTGACCAAAGTTATGACATTTGGAAATGTTTCTATCACAGTGACCATATAATCTTGCTTTGCTATATAAATGTTTGTTTGTTTGTTTGTCCGTACTTCTTTCATTTGATCTTATATTTTCAAGGTTTGTAGTACTTGAACAACTAAGCAACTTTTGTTCTACAACTTTTCGATTAGTCCACCATGTTGGCCGCGGCCAGCCTCTGAAAGGCCATTTTAGCCACGCCCACAGCGCTGAACTTATTTGACATACCCCGGACATATGCATATCTTTAGAAAGGTATTGACAGCTATCAAATAGCCTATAAAAAAATTTCAAAAAATTAAGGTGGGGGGTCATTTTGGCCAAAAAAGAGAAGAAAAATGTTAATGTTTTAGGAATTTTTTTTTAGGAAAAATCACCATAAAATCAATTGAATCGAATTAACTTCCTTTTAAATAGTTTCTATTGTATCTATATTTGTCGATGCGATGTTTATTCGATCGATTCTACTCGAATTAAATTTAACAAAATGATAAAAAATGATAAAAACAGTGTTTTTCTTCGAAATGAAAAGCAAAAAAAAATTAGATGTGGTTGTTCGGTCTTGATATGTTCGGCAAAGTTGTTGGTACTGACCTACGCAACAACTTTGCTGAACAAAACTTAACGAAAATCTTAATGGTTCAAGAGCTATCAACGTGAAAATGAGGTTATATTTTGACTCAGAGCCAAAACATGTCGAAAGCAAATTCTCAAAAATGAGGACTAACTTTAAAATGGGACTAGCACCGTTGAACTCAGCGTACTCGAATCAGGTTTACTCTCCGGGTTCCCAGCTTGTCACGAAAAAAAGTTTGCAATTCAAGCACAGTGTTATAATTAGAACCTATAGAATGGCCATCAAATAATAATTCTCGGAAACTTACAGAGTCTAAAGATATGACTTTTGAATTTGATTTTCGTCATGAAGCTTACCTGCTTTGATAAAAATTTGGATATTAACCGTTTGTTATTATTTGCGCCTTAGACTCATTTGCATATGATCCACCACAATATGAAATTTAGAAAAAATACTCAATAAAAAAATAATACTTCTCTGAAAATTATAAAATGATAAAAATTTGACTTTTGATTTTGACTAATCATGGTGTCCACCAGGGCTAATAATGGATGGATATTTATTTGGATATTTATGTCGTATGGTAGGATGTGCGCTATACTCTCATTTGCATTTGAACACCATTTACAATTTAAAGAAAATACTTACTAAAACAATTAATGATTTTCTGGAACATAAAGAGTGCCTTAAGATTTGACTCTTGACCTTGATTCGTCTGTCTACCAGCCCAAAATATATTTGGATATCAGCCGCATGTTAGGATTTGCGCTACTGGATTATTTGCATATGTATCTGGCAGACATAATGACGAGTCAAAATCAGAAGTTAAATCTTTAGGCTTTCTATACATTGAGGATAAAATTAATAATTTTCTTATTGGGTCTTTTTTTATATTCCAGTTGGTGGACCATATGCAAATAAGCTTATAGCATAAATCGTTATAAATATAAGTCTGATATCTAAATTAATTTTAAAGTTAGTGAACATGATTATAATTCAAAATCAAATATCATATCTTTAATTACTCTACAAGATATAGGTTCCAGAGAATTAATAAATTTTTTAAATGAGATTTTTTTTTTAAATCTCTTTAAATGGTATTATTTCGAATTCTTGCGTATTATTACGGAAATAGTATTAGTTCAAATTTGCCTGAGATAAGGCAGATGTAGCGTGCGGCAATAAGCGATTGCAGCAACCATACCCGCTTACAAAGAACGATGAATTAAGCAATTTATACTTGCAATGACGCATAATTAAAATTCGTAGTAAATTATACAAAGCAAGCACTTAAGATCGATGACAATTGTGAGGTGTAACACACCACATAAAAGTAATCGCTTAAATCAAAAATCAATTGCAAAGTAACACGGCGCGATTTATCCTCCAAAACGATATAAACAAAAGAGCAAGAAGAAATAAAGAAAATAACCCCGTTTGCTTTAGGCTGCTGCTCATTTCGAACACTACTAGTGCCTGAAACACTATCACAAACGAGCGGAATTCGCACGACTATACAGCAAATTATTGAACGATAGCCACTTTTCACAGTTCGCTCTTTCACTTTCCACTTATACACACCACTAATGTGACTGGCACTGTTTCTCAACCATGATGATTTCAATCAAAAATAAACAAAAACCCACCATCATTCGCGCTAGTTTCGCTTCGGATTTGTCAGCTTACTTGTATAAGACACGCACTTTATCATTTAAAAGAAAAAAAAAACCCTTGCAAATGAAAAGCAACAAAATACCATTCAATTCGGCTTGGCCCTTTCTTGAAACGGGCGTTTACGAACTAACCACACTACACTGGATCACTGGACTAACTTACTGTCTAAGTTCGTATATAGTTTATTTTTTTTACTTCACTCGCCTATTGGCTTATAGAAAACTTTAAAACGTCATATACATAAAATATGTCTCATGCGCCCTGGCTGAATTTCGAACCGGCGATCTTCTGCACTATGAATTATATACTCAAAAAATTTCGTGATTATCATACTTTATTTTACTTCGTAAAAAGAAGTAACACGATCGTTATTTGTTTATATTCCTGTTACGGAAAATTTAGTGGTCGGCGATTGAACGTCGAAGGAGAATGACGTGTTTTGTCTTTCTTCGTGTTAAACAAAAAATAATAAATAAAATTAAATATATGTTGTGTAGTTTTTGTATTAATACATAATAAATAATAAATAAAATTATAATATAATAATAAATAATGAAAGTGATTAGTGAATTGGATGTGTATTATTTATACATGAAGACGTACCTATGTACAGTCGGTGAATTAGAGAATTAGTATTAACATTCAGTTTAATGTGAAAATGTGCTAAAATAAATAAAAGTGGTTTATAATACAAATTTGTTTGTTTATTTACTTTTAATATTAGAGATGTGCTATTAACGTGTAATTAAAGTGTGATGTCCAGCAGAAGAAATGTTTTATATACATAGACCGTGTTGAAGTATTTATAACGGGATATATTTCTATGCGAAGTATATTTCGTTTTAATTTTTCGATATCTGGATATGTATTATATGTATGCATATGGAAGCGCAATTCAGAGAAGTTTCCTTTTAATATATTTTTTATTTACATAAAATGTATATATTTATGTGTGATGTGTCTGTATATGTGTGTGGATGGGGATGTAAATACAGTGAGGCTTCTGTAAGTCGAAGTATTCCTTAAATCTAATTTCGATTTATGGTAGGAACATTTTTCGATAAATTTCCTGTTCATAAGTATATAATATACATATATAATATCTATGTATACGTGTGTATATGCTCGGGGAATTCGAGCGAAATTGGTTTTTCATCTATTTTACTCAAATTTTCCCTATCTCAAGCAAATTATTTTGGCAAATAATGGCTCGACTTATAGAAGTTTTACTGTATGTTAACTAGGAAGAATTAAAAGTGTTTGTGTGTGTATGGATATTGTTTATATGGAAATTATAAATTTCTTTTTGAAGCTATCTTCGTTCTCTCTGCGTTTTGTATTTACACACAACGATAATTGTCTTATCTACTTTTGTTTGGAAAGGATATGTACTCGTATGTATGGTATCATGGTATGCATGGTAAAGGTTGATTTGTGTTGTCGGCGCGGCTCAGCACAGTCATGCATCGTCTCATGCATCAAAAATTTATATTATCAGCTCGGTTCAGCTCATATATTGGGTTCGTATTTATTCCGGTGTGCGTTCGTGTCTATCATTCTACGAATATTTGAGTTGTATTTATTTATTTTATTTGTATGTATTTTGATTTTCTTTCGTATCTATTCGTATTCAAATATTCTTTTTGGATTATACGATATGCGCTGTACTGTACCGCACTGAGATGCACTTATAATATAAATACTCTCATAGTAAAATGCATGTAACAATATTTTTTTGGTATGAGATGTGCTGTGCCGTGCCGATAGTATTAATTGACCTTAAAAGAAACGAAGGTGGAATATTCCCATATTTCATTTTCGTCGTTTTGTGCGCATTACGTCAAATGTGGACAAAAAACACTTTTTGATGGTTTGATAAAGACGTTTAACTAAACACTTTTTGATGGTTTACCCTTTATATTTCATTCTATGGTCGTAATATTTGAGAAAAGAATCTGCCGAGATATATTTTTCAAGTCGACGGAAAAAAAGGGATATAATAATTATGAGTATATAACATAAATCTATAAAATTGTTAATACATAAGTTTACTAATAAAATATTAAGTGGGTACCTGTCTGTAGCTTTTATTCTTCTGCTTCTAAAATATTCGTGTTCTTAAGAATTCATTTAATTAAATACAGCATGCACTTTAAATTACAAATTAAAATTAAATCTCGATTTTATTTCATTTGTTATTTTATGTTTTCCGTTAGTTAAAAAACGAAGTGTTAATTTCTGTCTTTATCAGATATATGTAATTGATGGGTTTTTCTACAAATTGAAGAAGACCCCAATTTCTTAGTTGATGTGGATTTGGAGATTGTTAAATGATTTATTTAAGTAAAAAATTGTTTGATTTTAACTGAAAATCAGAAAATAATTAATAATTATAATTAAAAATTTCTTCAACTGTACTTATCAAACTGAAATGAGCTTTTTGTTTGAAAAAATGCGTTTTTTATCCATTTGTTTAGGAAAATAATAAAAAAAAAAACCGAAAGTACGTTTCTTGTCCACATTGACGTCACATTAACATGCTCAATGTTGCACCTTCTTGTCTATACATCGTGTATGGTATAGGCAATGCCTCCTAAACTACAGGCCTCTTACTACTCTCATTTTTCGCACATGACGACAAGTTATGTCTAAACCGAGATTGCGCAATAATAATATTAAGATATTTTTCACTAACAAAATAACTAGAGAAAGCAACAACAATGTAGACATAGCGTGTCGTCATCATTTGGTGTAAGCGGCCTGTAGTTGGGAGGCATTGGTATAGGTATGGATATATTTCTATAGATGTTTGATCGGTTATATATATGTATATATGTGTATGTTATACATATACATGTATGATTGATTATTTTTATTTACAATTATTTTAATATTTTAATAATTAATCAGATATTTTATTATATTAATATTATTTAATATATATACGAGTACTATATGATTATGTATGTTTGTATTTTGCTTTTCCTGTAGGCATTGTGTGGGACGAGTGGCCATAATGTTTCATCTATTGAAGCGCAGTAAAAACATTTTATTTATTAGAGTTAGATAAGTATATTCGAAGATTATTGTATGTTGCTTCCGTCATTGTTTAATGTAGCCTGATGCCCCATTCCTGAATGCGGTGCGGGGGCGGGGGTGCAGGATTCATATTTGAATTGAATCAGATTCGTACGATTCTTATTTAAAATTGAATGAGAATCTTGTACGTTCGTTTTCGTGTCGTATTCAGGAATAGGGCCGCTGGTTTTTGTAAATTTACTTGTATAACAACATTATAGAGTGGAGAGATGATTGAGGTGAACTCATTTCAGCTTGATTGAACGACAGCTGTTGTTGTTTTATTGTATTTATTCATTTACTTGATTTTTTAAATATTATACAGATGTTTATAATAAATTATATCACATTATTCTATATTATCATTTATTAGTTTATTATCTTATTTGATTATTTTAAAATTGTAAAATTTTTTATAATGAATTTTGTAACGTGAATCCAAATGAACTGCATAAATTTGTTAAAACTATCGTTTGTAAATGGGCATACCAGGAGTAGAGTAATTTTTCGTTATTCATTTACATTTTGGGGATTTCAAATTAAGGGTATGGGAAATTGAACGGAATTCAATCTGATAGAGGATTTTTATAAATCGGCGGCTTGAACTAATGTCTGTAAGTCTACTATAATATCGTCCTGTGCGGGTTTAATGTGCTCGATAGCAACTCTAACTTGTGCATCTAATCTCATCCAATGTTGCAGGCAGCCCCAATGGAAAATGCCGTCTTCCTCTGCTATGGCTGGTGATTGCACCTCTGTTAGTTTTAAGATATCAAACCAATTAGAGATTGGAATGTACCATCTATTCTGACTAGTATCTCGCCGATATTGTTTTATATATGAATAGTTCCTCGCATCCGTTCATTTTGTTTGTAGCATCAAAGATTTCGGAACAATATATAGACAATCTTTCGATTTCTGATCAGATTCTGCACTGTTATATCGCTCTTAGGCGGTTTTTAATGAGTAATAGGCCTGGGGATTTTGCGAATATATCTTCTGTATTGAATGTTCCATGATATCTTATGATATAGGTTAATACTAACAAGTAATTTTTGTGGATCTCTTCTGAACTAAGGTGTGCATTTAAGTCCACCAACAGAACAATATAGCGTGACTTAGGATAGCGTTCTACCATTGACAAATTTAGTGCTCGGTGGCGCTGGAGCTTTTGACCATGTTTGTTTCTTATTTACCACAAAAGTTAATATTGCATTGATTTAGTTTGATGTCAATATTGTTACGTTTGTGCTCACTGCTGAGTCTATGAGCATTCCAGATCTCAAAGCATAGTGAGGAGGAGGCTGATCTTGTTTTACTCACAAAACATTTTGGGTGTTGTAGCGGATTTGTGGCATTGACTACAAATCTGCTACAATATTTAAAATGTGCCACTTTAAACCCGATATTTTTTTTTCCTTTTTTTAACTTTTCGTTAAATTTTTAGAAAACCAAGAAAAAGAGCGAATGACTTCCATGGAAATACAGTACGGCTTCAAACCTTAAATATTATATTCCAATATTTATGTTTTTGCAGCTGTCTTGTTTTCGTTTAGTTCCACAAATACTATATGTGCCTGTTGGTTTTTAGTGTTATAGAATAAAGAAGTATTAATCCAATCTTTATGGTAGAAATCTTTTCCGTTATATAGCGGAGGTCCAATTTTTATGGCAGTAGTAATTCATGTCCATTTAGCGAGGGTTAATATTAAGCGGTATGTGGCGTATTCCAATTTCAGTTGCTCAGGTAGATGGTTTAATAAAGCGGTATAGTATATCGAGATATAGCATTATTTTTATGTGAATATTGAGTCTAAATGACCGTTTTTTCAACGAAAGCTTTTTATTTTGGATTAACGTTTTAAATTTCATTTATTCACTATTCTAATTTCTAAAATTATTTTCTAGGTATAATTTATATTATTTAATTATTAAATATTTAATTTATTAATTTCAGGTAGATTATCAGATATGTTACTATGGGATCATGGAATTCTACTTCTAATTAGCTTAGTTTACATTAATGACATTAGTCCTATAATAAGTGAATATTGAATGTCGTCAGCGGGGAGTGCGGAATGGATGGGGCCGGAGTAGTGGATTTTCGAGACGCGCTTAGAGCGTTCTTGCTATCGTCTTTGCGGTTGGATGGTTTGTGTTTTTGATGAAGATTTTCTTAAAACTTAGCCTGTTTTGGGAGGTTGTCTTGGGGGTTTGCGGTTTTGAACTTGTTAATTCTGCGTTTCTCGCTGGCGATTGAATGTTCGCATGTGGTATAAATTAATTGCTCATTGCGTAGTTATAAATTGTATTATCTTTGTGTTATTAACTATCGTCTTTATTTAGGTGTATGTAATCGGGCCGATTCAATCAATAAATTCTGTTTAGGAAGTCGAAAATTATTAATATAGTATTCAATTTCAGGTTATTTCCAGATACATGTGAAATAATAACATTTTTCTTAGGTTGCGGTTTTAAAGAAGCAATTATTGATGACCAACACCATCATTATCCATTTAACCTATTAAACCTTTATCCTTCCCCAAGTAGATTAGTTTTGTGCTGTCTTTGTGTTACTAACTATCGGCTATACCTAGGTGTCTGTAACCGGGCCGATTCTGTCCCACTTAACTTACCTATCCAATCCTTCGGTTTTGTTATGTGTAAAAAAGAGTGTACGGTGGGCCCGGCGTCACCCGGGAACTCCTGTGTAAGAACTTGGTCGTACATTCAGAATCAATCAATCAATCATTCCTGTTACGGAAAATTTAGTGAAATGTAAATTTTTTGTCACAGCAAGGTGGTAGGTATTCGATCTATTTATGATCTTGTTAAGGTGGTAAGCAATGAACACCGGATTCGATTGAATCACAAAATTAACCATCACTTTGGACATGAAATGGGATGCGATGAAATGGGGTTGATTTTAGCTAACCGAGTATGATGTTGAAAGATCCTTATAAAAACGAATGATACGAAATGCGTTCCATCAACAACCAGTCGACGTATATCGTTAATGACCTAGGCTATGCTGACGTGATTAGGTTGAATAAGATCTTCGCATAAAAGGATGTCGAAATTGAAGGGAGCGTGCGATGAACTGATACAATTTTAGGTCCACTGTGCAAGCGGCTTTTGTTATGGGGGGTCTCCTACAGATAATAATGGCGGAAATTAAAGAAGATGTTCTTGAATATTGTGTACAAATACAATTTGATGTCATTTCGATTAAAATTATAAAAATATCACGTTGTATTTTTTACCTTAAAACAGAAAGAAAAAATGGTAAATTGGGAGTATTTTTCGAGATATGTATGAAAAAATTATTGCCAATTTATAAAAATTTACATCAAACTTTTCTCTTCATTAGACCATTAGCATAGGTTAGTGAAACAGCAGCAAAATTTCCAATTCTCAAGTTTCAGTTTTCGAACTAAGTCTGTACTCTTAATAGTACCACAGGTTAAGGGAAATGTTTTTTTGAACTGTTGACTTCCATGACTTTAATCTCCCAGCATCCAGGAGTGACTTGAATGAAACTGAACTCTTAACTAAATATTTCATAAGTATAATATTTATTGAGATCTATCGAAAATAGTAAAACTGGTGAAAAAGAATGAACCCACCCAAAAAGATTTCAAAAATATTCAGGTTAGCCTAAAACATTCAGATACACTTTACTTAATTAATAATTCTAAAGTTAAGTAATTATTCGACTCGAGTGCAGGGGGAATCACGCATTATTACTCGCATTATTGTTCTTTGTTTTTAAAAAGTGTTTAGTAATAAAATTGTTACTTTAGGAATAAAAAATTAAAAGTCCCGAGGCTAACTAATTAACAAACATTTGTTTGCAAAATTCGACTTTAATCATACATATAGTTAGTTCCCTCCAAGAGTTTCTCTTTTCCTTTGTTGTACAGAACGATTTATGTTTGGCTTCAAAACAGGCATTTGTTTCGGTTATGACTTCAGCATTTAATGAAAATCTTCTTCCTTGGACTTTCTACCCCCTCAAAAATGACTTACGTGAAAAAATACGTCCCTTAAGCTAGCAGAACCCATCCAGCAGAAGGCTAATTATAGGCTAATTAAATACCACAATAAAAAAATTTGGGGTCCATCCCTTCCAACTAAACACGGGTTCTGCTAGCTTTAGAAAAAGTTAGCAGAACCCATGTCAAAAACTGATTTAAAAGCAATTGGAAAATTAAAGGTTAATTTTTGACTAATTAAATGCCCTATTTAAATTTTTTATTCTGCTCGATCTAGAAAATGCAAAAGGCTTTATCATTTCAAAACTAGCAGAACCCCAATCGAAAATCGAACCAAAACCGAAAAGACGCAAATCAAGATCTATTGATAAACAAATAATTTTAGGCTCACTATGGGCTATTCAAATGCCTCATTAAAAATATTGGGCTCCACCCGTTTTTGTGAGCCTAAAATTATTTGTTTATCAATAGATCTTTATTTGCGTTCTAATTTCGGTTTTGGTCCGATTTTCGGTTTGGGTTCTGCTGGCTTTAGATTAAATGACCTGAAGTCTGGTCAAAAACGGGTGGAGCTCAAATTTTTTTAATAGGGCATTTGATTAGCCCATAGTGAGCCTAAAATTATGTGTTTATCAATAGATCTTGACTTGCGTTCAAATTTCGATTTTGGTTCGATTTTCGATTGGAGTTCTGTTAGCTTTGAAATGATAAAGCCTTTTGCATTTTCTAGATCGAGCAGAATAAAAAATATTAAATAGGGCATTTAATTAGTCTAAAATTAACCTTTAATTTTCCAATTGTTTTTAAATCAGTTTTTGACATGGGTTCTAATAACTTTTTCTAAAGCTAGCAGAATCCGCATTTTAGTTGGAAGGGATGGAGCGCAAATTTTTTTAATGCGGCATTTAATTAGCCTACACTGAAAAAAATTTTGTGTATTTTTTTTACGAATATCATTCGTTAACTCGAATTCCTACTATTAATGTAAAAATCTTTATATAAACGTAGAAAATAAAATAAACAAAACAAATTCTACAACTGCATGCATTAATAGTAAGAATCGCAGTTCGTAAATGTATAGTTCAATTAATAGTTTTTTTGTATTGTTGCATTATATTTATATTTGTTGTTAAAGGATACTTTCAATTGTAAAATTGTGTTAAAAGTCTTTATACGAATAGGTTCGCAATAATGAATTTTTATTCCTTAAAAATATGAAATTATACGTAGTAAAGATACAATAGCGAAATTCGAAAATTATGGTATACGAGTATCTCGATATTCATATCGATGTTAACTTTTACGAATTTTATTATTAATATTAAAAATTATAATATATAGTAGCTAATTATGACAAATATATAAAAATTTTATAGAACATGTTTAAAAATATTTATTAAAGATATAAGGCTGTAACGAACACACAATTATTTACATAGTCTCTTTTTATCATTAATGACTTGAACATGTAGAAGTTGTATGCAACATAATATTAATTACATACTGGTATAGTTTATTGAAAATGTAATTCAAATGATCGAATTTGTTCATAACATATTCATCCAAACGATTCATCTTTTTTTTAAATTTGTCTTCTGTTTACGCACATTTTCTTTGACCATAACTTATCTTCGACTCTCTTTATAATTTACCCATCCACAATTATAAAATAATCAAGAAGCACGCGCATGATTAAACTTTAGAACGATATTCGGAAGGTGTGCCTTTTTACGATATAAGTTGAGGATGTATTCACATACCATAACCACGAGTAAAACTTTAGGCTTTGTAACCAATGTATTTTAGAGTGTGCGGATAAATTGCCGTTTTGAAAAAATGCTGTTTTGAAAAATCCTGACTTATTTTGAGAAATACAGTTTTGAAATATGTATTTGCGAAGATATCCTTCTATACACCACCCCAACGTTAAATAAAAATTAATTTGTTTGTACTCGTTTTGAAATTTCATCAAATATTTACGCACTATCCACGAATTAGTTCGTATTATAGATAACGATAGAAAAATATTCTTAATATATACGAAAAGTTCGTACATCTACGAATTAGTTCGTATTATAGATGACGATAGAAAAATATTCATAATATATAAGAAAAGTCCGTATATCTACGAATTAGTTCGTATTATAGATGACGATAGAAAAATATTCATAATATATACAAAAAGTTCGTCATATTTAAATTTTATACGTATTATATTTCATAAAACGGTCATTTAGTTCATTCGTTCTTAAAATTTGTTGCAAGTTTGTTGTGTCTTGGTGGTAAATTAAAAAGAAATAATTTATTGAAATCATAGTGTTTTATTTCGTTTTCATAATTAATTATAAAATAAAAACAACTATTATTTTGTTTGTGTAATAAAATAGTGATAATTTTAGTTGCATATTAAATAAGTATTATATTTAAAGGTATTTTTTGGATTATCCGGATAGAACAGCATTCATTTTTATTTCACTACGTAGTCACAAAAATTTATTTATTTATAGGCATTTATTATTAAATAATTCTTAAATAATTTTAAAGATCGGAAAGTTGACGCTGCTTTGCTTGCTTAAAAAGCACATTAACTACGACGATGTATCAGCTAATGAGTTCGGGAGTATTTGGCACGCTTGTAGCCGATACAAAATTAAGGAAATACAACACGACCTAACATCTCTTCAAAATATTTTAATAAATGAGGAAAAATCAATTAATGAATAAAATCAATTAAAAGGGTTTCTATAAAGGTAAATTAAATTCAGAAATTAACGTGAAAGTCAATTCAATATGTAAATATATAATTCAAACAGTACATTTATTGTAACTCTTTTTTACTTTTAGACGATGCCGCTCTTCAGCTTTTCTGGTGCTTCCATTGATTCCTAACTTCTATTCAAAAGGAATATTAAAAAGGATGATACCGGACAGGAATCAATAATTTACACAGGATTTTCCAGGAAAATTAGAATGCATTTAGCCATTTGTACTGGGTATAGGAAACGTGGTGCAGTGTGAAAAATATTTTATGTTCATTTTTTAACAAATCTTACCATATTATAAAACAAAACAAAAATCCTCTAAAGCTAGTCTGATATTACAAGAGCTTACAAGTTAGAGTACTGTTGGTTTATATTTTTTATTATCCTAACTGATTATTTTTACTATTTTAATGCTGAGCTGATAGACATTTTAACTTATTTTGTATTATTCAAAGTATATTATTAAAATAATATTGATCATTTGATTAATACTTATAACTTGTATTTGTAGGAAACATTGAATAAATTTCTATGTTTCTATTATTTTATTAAGTTACATAATTACAGTTCCATAATTAAGTAATAAATCATAAGGTGAAGCAAAACTGAAATTTACAATTAAAAAAAGAAAAATATGAATTAAATAAAACTAATAAAAATACAAAAATAGTTAAAATTAATTAATTATTTGAATATAAGTGTAATGGTAATAGCTGTTTTGAATAATTTTTGATTTATTATTTTACTTAGTATTAATTATGCATTAAATTATATTTTATTGTGAATATTTTGTAAAGATATTATAAGTGTTAAATTATGATTTAATAAAACAAAACATTCTCGTCGTATGAAATTAAGAAAAACATAATTGTGCTTATTATTCATGAACTGCATCTTATATTTGAATAATCGTCATCAATATATTTACGAAAATAGTTGTTTTATTTATGAATTATTTCACATTCTATGGGCATTGTCAACTTACATATAACATTAGTTTCGTAAATATCAGTATTGATACGTATATAAAATGAATTTATTTAGTTACATGTATGAATTAGACGTTATTAAAAATTTTAATTTCCAAAATGTTATGAAAAATTTCGTGCTATCTATGAATTTAATCTTTCAACAAATCATCATTTTGTACTATTTTACAATGCCTTACGTTAATAATAAGAAATTATTCATCCATAAACGCTTGCAATTGCATTAAAATTATAAACTTTTTCGTATCGTATATGAATCAAATCATAAATAGTACAGACTAATTCGTAGCTACAACAATTTATTAATTTGTCAGTTTTATGTTATTAATGAACGTAATTCGTAATATTATAGAACTCCTGCATTGGCGCTGTTTTCACGTATTTTTCGTACTATTAATGCAGCTTTTGTCTCTATAGATGCAGGATTTTTTTGAGTGTATAATTATCCATACTATCTTGTAATATCCTGCTGTATGAGTCATGTTAGCTTAAAGGACGTGAAATAATTCCTAAAAGAATCTTAAGTAAAAATTGCGTGTATGTATTAGTGGTTATACACAAAAAAAAACATTTAGGCGTAAATATTTTTTAAAAAAATTTCAAAACTTTCTCCAAAATCTACCGTACCAGTACATTTAAAATACCTTTAATTATAAAACAATTAATAACGTGATGTAAAAACATTATACTATATATCGTAACTATGTAAACTTAAAATTAAATTGAAGTTTGTTGAACTTTTTAGATTTAATAGAACCACTAAAAAGTCGAGATTTAGCTCAACAATTTCACCATGCTTTTATGTTACTTCTATCCAATAAACATGATGATTTTTAGAATTCTGTCATAGTTCTGGCATGGGCAAATATGGCCCGAAAACGTGTCTGTTATGATGTACAGTATTTTTGCAATTTAAACGATTACTATTCGAGATTTTGCCCGCTCCCGTTACCTTTTCCAGAAAGACATATCAAATGCCATCATCATGTTAATTCTCAGAGTTTGGCATGGGCAAATATGGGCCCGAAACGTGTGAGTTTTGATTTACATTTCTGAAAAACAAAATCAAAACAAAAGCAAAATCTCGATTAGTAATCGCTACAAAAATTATATTGATATTTGGTACGGATAACCGAGAAGCTAGTGGAATTAATGAGTAATTGGCAAAATTTCCAGCAGAGTTTAGTTGAAGATGTTTTTAGTGTTTAAATTTAATTAAAATTTTTTAATTCGTTTGTATCTGCTAATTTCCATATTTTTAAAAATAGGAGTTTCCCTAAAATATATTTTCGCCTAAATGTTCGCTTTTAAGACTGTATATCACTAACACTAGCATACATATGATTTCGTTAGGAAATATTTCACGGGTGTGTGTAGGAGTGTGAAATTTTTCCTAAACCTGTCCTAAAAATTTTTTACACTTAGGATACATTTAGTAAATAATTCACGCGCATCCAAAATGGTGGATGGGGAAGAAGCTAAAACGTCATTTCGTGCAATTTTGTTGTCGTAGCCGACAGCTTGTGAGTGTGACATCAAATATGTTTGTGCCGGTGCATTATCTTTGTGAAAGAGCACTTTTTCTGTAGCATTTGGGACTTTTCTGGAATAACTGATGAATTTAGGTAACCAGCGTTTAAATTTAACAAACCAAAGATCGATGGTTGTCTTTGACTTGCCATCGAACTGCGCAAACGTTTCAGGGATTTATCAACCAAGTGGTCTGTGATCTAGTCTCCTTTTTCGTTTAAATCGACAACATTTTTGTGACATCTCAACCGCCAGAACCTCACGAAGGTTTTTTCCAACAAACGACCGAGGATTTACAAAACTCAAAAGTGAATTTTCCTCGTTGAAGGACGCAAAATTCTTCGTGGTGACTGAAACATCGACACTGGAGCTTACTGCATGATTGACATGTCAGCTCAAACCATTGCCACAACTTTTGTTCAACACTAAGTATACGGATTTTGCGTTTCACTTGAAATTACAACTCATCAAAAAATACATTTCGAACTCAAACTTTTCGTTAAGTTAACAAAACTTCGTGGCTCTCATCGGATCCGTAAAACTGCGTATAATCCGCATGCAAACGGCATCCAGAACGCTTTAATCGATAGCTGAGAACTGCTCTCAGGGCTCGAGGAAATATCGCCGATCACCGACACAGTCATTGACAACACCATATGCAAAATTTAATCCCCACGATGACTCGATAATCAAAACGTCATATTAGCCCAGAAATCGTTCCGGAAACGATTCGTTCAGGTTTAACCACCCCTATGAAAACAATCTAATGTAATAAGGTGTGGGTAACTGCAGCAGGGAAACTTTCGAATTTCAAAATGAAAATTGGCATACCGATTAAGCCCAATTTGTGCTAATTAGTGCTCACGGGAAAAAATTAGTGCTAGTCCAAGAGCCGAAAAAACGGGAAAAGAAAACTTAAATTTCGCCGGAAAGTCGAAAAAAATAAAACCCAATTTCTAGAAAAAATAATAAATAATTTAAACCTAATTTTAAAACTTCACAAAAGCTGCTCTACCGAAAAAGTTAGTGTTTATCATAGAAATATGATTTTCATAAATTTTCATTAATAAATTGAGGAAAATCAAACTAGCCCCTAAAAGATACTATATTGAACATACAAAATACAGATGTATACCGTTCAATAATATTTTTGTTGAACAACAAATTAAAAAATAGAAATAAAATATTATAAAATCCAAGAATAAGCAATTCAGATAATATATTCCTGTCAGGCACGTTCATTGCCATCCGAAAAATATAGTGACTGAATTTTTGCTAATCCAGAATTGACCCAATTCCATTGAGCAACAAAGACCGTTGAATGAACAATTTTCTAACAAAACGTTTTCTAGAAACCAATGAAGTTGGCACTTCTGATTGCATGTTCCTATCAGATATGTTCATAGCCATCCGAAAAATATAGTAGCTGAATTTGTGTTAATCCAGAATTTGCACAAATCCGTTGAACAACAAAGACCGTTGAATGAACAACTTTATGACAAAAAGTGTTCTAGAAACCAATGATGTTGACACTTCTGATTGCATATTCCTATCAGGTATGTTCATTGCCATCCGAAAAATATAGTGGCTAAATTTGTGCTAATCCAGAATTGGGCCAATTCCGTTGAACAACAATGATTCCCCAATTAACAAAACCAATGAAGCAATGTTCATGGCAGCCGATGCTAATCCAGAATTGGCACAATTCTGTTTAACATTAAATGGCGTTGAAAGATCTATTTGAAGTGCTTGCCATTAAATGTATTGTCTTAATTTTAAAAACCATTTTGATTTTTAAACAGGAATATTTTAGGTTCATTCATTTTTATTCCAATTTTATACTTTATACATTAAACACAAATTCATTATTTTACATTTTAATACAAAATTATTTTTAAAATTCATAAACTACCACTCAAATCATTCTTGATACTGTATTACTTTTTTATAAATTCGCATTGCTGGGTTTGTTAATTGTATTTCCCTCTTTCCTTTTGATAGGTCATCATATGCTTCAAATTCACCATTTGACCACTTGATTATTCCAACAGAATGTCCGATGCCGTTTGTTGTTGAATTTGGATTAAAATGAATAATCCCTTTCAACCTGAAAACGTCTCTCTTTACTTCAACCTCGTTCTGAATTTTAATAGGTTTAATAGAATAAAATTCTTCTACGTTAATTGATTGAGTGTCAACAAATAATAAACCTTTTTCAGTTTCAATAGTTTGCGCTTGTTGACAAAATTCACATATGTTTATATTTAAATTTGCGTTCGATATAAAGTTTTCTAAAGGTAATAACTCCAGTGCTACGATTGGCACAAACGTCAAATATTTCACCTTTTCAACCATTCGGCAGTTATGTTTTATCTGAATAGAACCTTCTCGTTAATTCATCGATAAATTCCATGAAATCATTTGGGACCACGTCATTTAGAAAATTGTTCATTCGACGGTCTTTGTTGTTCAACGGAATTGGGCCAAATCTGGATCACCACAAATTCAGCCACTATATTTTTCGGATGGCAATGAACGTGCCTGACAGGAATATATTATCTGAATTGCTTATTCTTGAATTTTATAATATTTTATTTCTATTTTTTAATTTGTTGTTCAACAAAAACATTATTGAACGGTATACATCTGTATTTTGTATGTTCAATATAGTATCTTTTAGGGGCTAGTTTGATTTTCCTCAATTTATTAATGAAAATTTATGAAAATCATATTTCTATGATAAACAAAAATTTCGTCGGTGGAGCCGCTTTTGTGAAGTTTTAAAATTCGGCTTAAATTATTTCTAATTTTTTCTAGAAATTGGGTTTTATTTTTTTCGTCTTTCGGGTGAAATTAAATTTTCTTTTCCTGTTTTTTAGGCTCTTGGAAAAGCACTAATTTTTTCCCGTGAGCACTAATTAGCACAAATTGGGCTTAATCGGTATGCCAATTTTCATTTTGAAATTCGAAAGTTTCTCTGCTGCAGTTACCCACACTGTAATAAACCTCTCACCCCAAAATAATTCGGTAGTTCAATTAAAGACAACCGCCAATCTATCTTGTTTGTTTGCTTGTTTTCTACTGTTAAGACTGGAGCCAAAACAGAAAGTTCTAGCTATTGCTTTTCACGTCGTACCTTCCGCAGTAGCAAAATTTAGGACGTAATGCTATTGGTGCGTTTACGAAGAACCAATACAACTTTACTGAATATTATAAATTGTTACAAAGACTAATTATATCGAAATATTCGCCATTACTTAAGGTATTTTGCTATTTCCAGGTATATGATGAATGCGTTTACGATAGAAACTTGATTGTTTCGAAGCAAAATAGTCATCCGGCCAGTTTTTCACATCTTCAACTTTCATGAACTGGTCTTTCAAATATGATGACATTGATCTAAATAGACAAGATGACTTCTTTGGTTGATTTTGTTGTATGTGGACAAGCGTTGTCCTGTCTATAACAGTTTGACGAGGTTCCAGAAGCTCGTAGTAAATGACTCCTTTCCAATCCAACCAGACTGTATATAACACTTTCTTGGCTTGAATATTAATTTTTGCAACTGATGTCGATGGCTGGCCGAGCTATGGTTTTCTGCATTTAGGATTATCGTACAAAATCCACTCTTCATATCAGATGTCAACTCATCGGATTTAAGAGTTGAAGACAATGACGTAAATGTTGCTTATCGACATTCATCTCTTAAAATTGATGCACACGGAATGACAGCTTGTAAATGACTGAAGTTTATGTCATAAAAACAGCAATGACTAAGCTGCAAATATCCAAAATGTAGGTCGATTTGGATGCGTTCAAATATATTTTAATGCAACCAAATTCAGAGCTGAGCATCTGCTTGCACACCTAACATTTACTTAAAAGAATACCGGCCACTCTCGTGCACAGTTGGCACCGACGACTTATTTTTAATGTTTCGTTTCCGCAAAACTGAAGTTAATTGTAAATCATCAGCGGTGTTTCTAGGTCATCGATAAACGAATTTTATTTTCAGATTGGACATTTAAAGTAAACTACACACATCTACCACCCATAATGATTCTGTTATTTCGATTACAGGTTACTGCACCACCATCCAATGGCGCCAAAAATCACGGAAGACTCATAATTTTACTATTTTTTACAATTACAAATCAATTTTTTTTTATCAAATCATTATTTCAAAATTAAATAATTTCATAAAACAAAAATACAGATTTCAAATCAAAAACATGAACACAACGAAAGTAACAAAAAAAAAAAAAATGTTTCTTGATTTGCCTTTCTTCGGCACCAACATCAAAAGAAACTTTAATAAAAACTTCTTAGAATGAAATAAGAAATAATTTTTATCTTTTTTTAAAAATATCCTGAATCATCAAAAATTAATCAATTTTTTCTATTTTCTTATTTTATCTTACTACTTCTCTTATATTATACGTCTATTACTATTTCTTGGCTTTTTCAAGTTTCTTATTCCAAATATGTTACGTTATATGTGCGTACTGTCTGTGAGTTTCTGGTACTTTAAATATTAATTAAAATGGGAAAATGATTTTGTCTTTTTAAAGCTCCTGTATGTAAACTTTTCATTTTCATCTTATCCATTCATCCATTGAAACACCGGAAAAATCATGATTTATCTACCCATCCAAACGCCAACGCAATATGAATCTCAAACGCGGGAATATTTTAACATCGCATATTTCTTTATCAGAAATGCGTACTCAATTACTCATCACTAAACGTGACATTGCACCCGAAATCTCATTTTTGGAAGACCCACGTAATTTTTTGTGTCAGTAGTATTTGATTTTACAATTTGGTGGTAAAATTGTACTTTTCTAGTGGTAATATTTGTGTACATCGTATTGTTCGAAATAATGTGAATGAATATGAAAAAATTTAAATATTGTAAATTTTGTCAAATTAAAACATTGAAGCTTCGTCAGAGATTCTTCAGAACAGCACCAAAGTTAACAGGTATTAAAGAATAGCAAATGGTGATGCACCCAGGGCTGAAGTTAACAGGGATTAAAGCATATAAAATGGTCATAGTGGCATCAATGTGGATTTAGGTTAACCTAGAGCGCCGGACCAATCAATGAATTTGCAAGAAATTGAACTATCGAAATCTTACCAAATTACTCCTCCGTAGCCACGTAGAATTTTTTCATTATTTGCTAGAATTATCTAGTAAAAAGGCATATCAAATGACCATAATGACATGAATTTAGATTTACCTAGAGCGCAGAAACATTCGTTGAATTTTCAAAATTTTTATTAAATTACACCTCATCAGAATTTCTGCACAATTTGGTTAAAGTTAACAGGTATTAAGGAACTCGTACGCCCGACCATTTTATGAATTTGCCAGAAATTGAACAAGCGCAACATGGTTAAATTACGCCCCCGCATCTCTATCAGAATTTCTTCGTCATTAAGTTAAAGTTAACAATGTTTAAGGCCTATCAAATGGTCATAGTATAGTATTAAAGCGGAGTTAGGTTAACCTAGATCGACGGATTATTTAACAATTTGTAAGAAATTGAATTATTAAAAACTTGCCCAATCATTAAGGTTTAGTAAACGGCGGAAGTGTCTGTACTTTCAAAATCTGATCATATTACACTCCCGTAACCCCATCAAAAATTCTTCACAATTAAGGCCTATCAAATAGACATAGTGGCATCAGTGCGGATTTTGATTAACCAAGAGCAAAAGACCTTCAATTTATTTTTAATCGAATTTACAACATATTTTCAAATTACGTCGCCATAATCTAGGTTTTGTAAATATCCCGATTTTAATATTGAAAAAATTTGTCTTTTTATGAAAGTTTATAAACAACAAATACTAAAATTTTGAATTAAAAAATTTTCTCAAATTTATCAATAAATTACTTTATCGTTGAAAAAAATTGTTTGGTTGAATGGTGCAGGCTGCTAAATTTTCAGATGATTTGTTAATTTTCGGCTTATGTAGCAAAGACACAATCCCCATTTCTTAGAGTCGGTTTAGAATGGTACCAATGGACATAACATGTTAGTCGGCTTGTCATATCGATTTATTAGGTGTGCAAGTAGAAACTCTGCGTTTTTATGTCAAAATAAACTTTATTGAAAATATAATTTTTCAAAGATTAATTATCGAAATATTCGCAGTTTTGATCTATAATTTTTTGCCATTTATCAGGTAGATGATCGCTGAAACGCTGGACTTTCAAATACAATGACATCGATATGAATAAGACGTAATCAGATGAAGCCGAGTTTGAATAATGCATGCTGTAGATTAGTTCCTGGTTTTATTTTGCTGTATGTGGACGAGCGTTGTTATGCAGCAATATCAGCTTCTGCTTTCCTTAGTCCGTAAATTATATTTTTCCTCCAGAGCATCACTTAATTTGTTCAATTGTGCCTGGTAACCTTCAACTGTAACAGTTTGACGAGGTTCAAGAAGCTCATAGTAAATGACTCCTTTCTAATACACAGTACTTAACAGTTTCTTGGCATGAATATTCATTTTTGCAACTGATGCTGATGGCTGGCCTGGATCAACCCATGGTTTTCTGAGTTAAGGATTATTGTATAAAATCCACCCGTAATGATTTGTGCAAAAAATCCTTTCTTTTGTACCGATAAAGCATATTCGTGCACATGTCAACTCTTCGGTTTATATTTTCCTCTGTCAGTTTATAGGAAACCATTTTTCTTCCTTCTGTATTTTTTCCATTGCATACATTTGAAGAGCTATTGCTTGGTGAGTAACTCCTACCTGTTCTGCAATCTCTGCACGGATTTTCATCCAGTAAAACTTTGCAAACCGTCTTTTTTACTGTTGGATGACTCACAGAATGTTCACTCAATGTCGAAAAAATCAATACCGCAGCTTGAACAGTTTATAATAACAGCAGATATAGCACAGCATATACATTCTAATTTAGATTAGAAGTATTGTTGAAATTGTTGAAGATTACAATACTTCTAGTATTGTAATCTTCAACAATTTTTTGAAGTAAAACTTCTTTAGGCACGCTTGACTTGGGGACTAAGCTGGCAAATGCGTTACGAAAAGTGTAATCGAACGAGGCGAACGAAACAATAGACGCAAAACGAAATCATTTTCCTTTAGTATCAGGATGTGCCATGACAATTCATAAATCCCTAGGTGGAACATTAGTTGATACCATTTTATTTTAATCATTGGTTAAAAAAATGGGATAATAAGAAAATAGAAAAATTGGAAAATTGGTAAATGGAAAATTGGAAAATTGGAAAAATTGGAAAATTGGAAATTTCGAAATTTGCAAAATTGGAAATTTTGAAAATTTGTAAATTGGAAAATTGGAAAATTTTAAAATTGGAAAATTAGAAAATTGGAAAACAGGTAAATGGAAAATTGGAAAATAGGAATATATGAAAATATGAAAATATGAAAATATGAAAATATGAAAATATGAAAATATGAAAATATGAAAATATGAAAATATGAAAATATGAAAATATGAAAATATGAAAATATGAAAATATGAAAATATGAAAATATGAAAATATGAAAATATGAAAATATGAAAAAATGAAAATTGGAAAATTGGTAAATTGGAAAACTGGTAAATTGGAAAATTGAAAAATTGGAAAATTCGAAAATTGGAAAATTGGACAATTGGAAAATTGGAAAATTGAAAAATTGAAAAATTGAAAAATTGAAAAATTGAAAAATTGAAAAAGTTAAAAATTGCAAAATTGCAAAATATGAAAATAAAAAATATGAAAATAGGAAATTTTGAAAGTTGGGAAATTGGAAAATTGGAAAATTGGAAAATTTGTAAATTGGAAAATTGAAAAACAGGAAAATTGGAAAGTCATAATATAGACTTCTATGTCACTGACTGACTCACTCGAGAACGCACAGGGTGACCAAAAATTTTTTTTTTTCTATATTATAACATCTATGTCACTCACTAACTTACTCACTCCAGAACGCACAGGGTGACCAAAAAAAATTCGTCCGTGTGATATATTTTATATATGTATTTTTTCTATATTATAGCTCCATTTTACACGAGGTATCGCAGAAACCGATTCTTTCTTCGTTTCTTTCCCCGATTGCCTATGATACAGGTTTTAATGCGACTTAAACATATTTTCGATGAAACCACATGATGTACTGTGGTTATACATAAATGAAATAAAAAATATTTCAAGGCCATTTTTACTATGCGAAGAGATTTCAAAAATGGTTTTTTTGTCCATTTTGTGACACATACATAAACATTGTCTATTACGACTAGTTGGCCTTGAAAAAGTTACCAAGTTACAAGGTTACCTCTTGTGGCATCAGACATAAACGGCTAGGTGACACTCGAGAACGCAAAGGGTGACCAATTTTTTCCAATATTATAATTTTTCTATATTATATTATAAATATTAAATATATATTAGAAGTTTTACTTCAGTAGTGTGGTCTAAAGCACACTTAATTTTTTTTTAATTGTTTTTTTTTCCTAACTGTAATATTATTTTATTATTTTAAAAACTTTGCAAGTTTTTGTTTAAATTGATTAATATTTGTACAATTTTTGATGTCAGGTGGAATTTCATTGAATCTAGAAAGCCCACGATATAATAAATTATAGGAAGCAGATGTAGAAAAAAATTGAAAGTGATAATTTCTGCGACGCGTGATGTAATTATGTCTACTGCGCACTTTACACAGATCAAAATTATGTTTAATATAATTATATACTACTTTATAAACCGTAATAATCAAATCACGCTCCAATAATTTGGTTAATGACTAATACTCTGTAACGCCGGCCTTTAACACCGGCTAGCGTTAGCAAAAAAATTTAAGGCTTAGCCTAGTAGCTTTACTGAGCGGGGCAACTTCTCCCTGAGCGACTAAATATAGATCTCTGAGTAATTGATAGTCACTTCCATTAGCCATAAAATGCTGACCAAACATTAGATACTGAGGCGCAAACTTGGTAGAGCTATGAACTACAGTCCGTAACGCAGATGCAATTTCGTGTATATGCAGATCCCACTTTTTGTGATCACTTTTGATATATGACCGTATGGATGACAAAATGGACCGGTTAACCCTCTCCGAAGCATTACACTGCGGGGAGTATTTTGGGACAAACATGTGTTTGACGCCGAATTTGCTTAGGAGGTTCTGTAAACATACAGCGTTAAACTGACTTGCATTGTCAAAGGTGATCATCTCTTGGACTGAGAACATCGAAAATATTTCTTTCTCTGAGTAGGTACACACCGCTGTAGCTAACGCTTGTCTCATAGGTTTTAGGAAAATGAATTTGGTATAACTATCTAGGACAACGAACAAGTAGGAGTTTCCGCTTGACAACCGGAGATAAGGACCCATGAAGTCAATATATAGGTGTTGCATTGGTCGCACGGACACTATTTGGTTTCCCATTGGCGGTTGAGTAGAATAATTAGGCGCTTTGGTTTGTTTGTAATAATTAGGTGCTTTGGTTTGTTATGACACACTGGCTAAAAATAATCTTTAAAATCGTAAGCCATTTTAGGCCAGAAATAAAACCGCTGTAGTCTATCGAGTGTTTTAGCGACTCCTAAGTGTGCCGCGGATGGGAGGTCATGTGCCATTTGAACAAGAGTTTGAGCTAGCGCCGTCGGCACATACAATTTCAAAACCGGCACGTCTGTGAAACTTACTTGATTGCAATTAGAGCGATTGATATATAGCTTTTGTTTCTCGACGCGTAAATTGGTATAGTTTGAAGGGTTTTCCTCTACTTTCTTGATAAGCTGGACGTATTCATTACTGTTAAAGGCTGCGGAATCGTGATCAATATGCAAAATGTCATCATTGACTTCACTCTAAATAGCGAATTTCTTTTAACCTAGAATTTGCTTTTTCCTCGGTTCACAATAAGGCCGGCTGATTTTAACAAAGACGCCACTTGTCGCAGTAAGGTAATATGCTGATTGAAACTCTCGGACGTGACGAGGAGTTCATCCAGTTACACGAGAACTTGTTCGTGTAGCTGATGCGGGATCACCCGGTGCATTAGTCGGCACATCGTTTGGGGTGAGTTACAAAGTCCGAATGGTAGCACCGTAAACTGGTACAAAGGACGGCCAGGGACGTTGAACGCAGTTTTATTTCGGGAATCCTGAGCCAAAGGGATCTGCCAGAAGGCATCTTTCAAATCAATGCTCGATATAAATCTGGTATGATCCAGTTAACTCAGAAGCCCGTCGATTATCGGTAGGGAATACGCGTCCTTGATTGTCATTTTGTTCAGTTTACAGGCATCTAAACACATTCGAACTTTGCCTGTGGATTTACGAACCAATGTCACCGGGGAACACCAAGAACTATTGGACTCCTCGATTACGCCAAGTGCAAACATGCGGTTTAGTTCATCAAGCAACAACTTTTGGATTGCGCGTGAAACGGCATAATGACGCTGTTTGATTGGCTTTGCGTCTCCCACGTCAATAAAATGCGTCAAAAGTGATGTATGACTCAAGCCTTCATCTTCAAAAGATGGGAATTGCTTAATCGTATCCCCCAAAATTGTAAACTGAGATGGAGTTAATGAGTGGTGTAAATCGTCACAACTTTTAGTATCTACAATGGCCATGTTCCGTCTAAATACTTTTCATTTTCACAACCCATTCGCAAGGCGGTAATGGAAGCTCCACTATCCAGTAATCCTTCGAACTCTTGCCCGTTAAGGACCACTCTCGCGTAAGGCCGATTATCAGTGACGTTGTCAAAACTGGTTTCAGAAATAACGTTACGAAGCCTATGTTTGAATTGCCAATACTTTTGAACTCGATTTGAATGGGATTTAGTTAATTGCTGGGAAACAGCAGTGGGAACGGTATAGTCTGGTAGTACACATCTAACTGTTTTGGGTGGATTATTACGCATATTGTGTGAGCTATTTGGGCTTAGTTGTGTGCTTATTTGCGAGGTGTGGTTGTTTGAGCAGGTATCCCTAGATCCGTCTTCACCGCCGTATCCTCTTTTGTTGATCTGGGAAGAAGTGACGCTGGAGGAACCGGACTCCCAACCGCCCGAGACCTCGGAATTGCGCTTCCCGAACACCTAAAACAGTTCGGTTTCAGTATACCAGGCCGTCCACATCCAAAATAAAATATTTTTGGGGGTTTTGAACAATCCATAAATACGTGGCCGATGTCCTGACAATTCCAACAAATCATCATACTTCCACCTTCCGTTTGGCCACTATTATTTCGCGCATGTTGGTGTGTATTTTTTTTGGGCCCTTAATTCATCCACATACAACGGGCTGATGGGCTCTTCAATTAAAATCTCGTCTACGCTTCTACGTGAACAGAGTTTATCCGGTTCGTAGCCTGTACGGCTCCACGTATCTTTCAATGCAAGGCATCGCCTTACCAGAGCAGTAATTGTATGTATTTCTTGGTCTGTTAAGGTAACTTGAAAACCCGCTCGAATATTTCGACGCACGATGTGTAATAACTCTGAGTCTGGCAAAAGGTCGCGGAACTGCAGAGATAAGGCGACGATGTCGTTATAGAAGGTTCGAATACTCTCGCTAGGTTTTTGCTTTCTTGATTCGATATGCCTCCTAATGTCGTGTTCTGTCCTTCTATCCTGAAACCTCTCTATCATGTCAAACTTCAAGCGATCCTAACTGATGTTAGGACTACGTTCAATATGGCACCAGTACCAATTTGAAGCTGCCCCGAAAGCAATACTTCCAATTAGTCCTGTCTATTCAATCAGTTCTGACCTTGCCAAGCCAGAGGTGTCCGCCAAATGTTCTACCCGAAATATGAAGCGTTCAACCGCCAAATCAGTGGAATCCCCATCGAAACACAATTTCCACTTACTGATGTGACTGATACTACCCAGAATACCAGTTAATGTCAATACTTCACGTACATCTGACTGAGCTTCACCATCGTTTTCGTCTTCTGAAGAAGACAAGTCGCCAACTTCTTCAATGAGAGAGGCTTTACTAGTTTCTCTGGTCTCATCAAGGTTAGAGTCTCCCTGAAGGATGGATTGAACTGCTGTTAATAATACTTTAGTCATGTTGATATTGTCCCTGCATTGATTTTTGTACGTCTTAGTACATGAACCCAATAATCTTTCTAGTCTAGAATTAATATGGATTAGTCGGGTTTCAATTGTTAGCATCTTATCCTTAACAATCAAGTCCTCGTTTTTCGATTCTGTGATCGTTTCACGATGTTCTTTAATTTTTACCGCACATTTCTTTATTTCTCTTTGCGGATTAGAACGAGCCGCCGCGTGGGCTTTATAGGGTCGTAGAACTGGGGTTTTGCACTCATTACCTATTGCTGCTTGCAGCAAGGCGAATTTATCAACGGGAGTACCCATTATACCTCTAGCGAGGCATTCTACCTCGAATTCATCGGACATAAGAAGAGTGATATCCATTTTGTGATTAACAAATGCAGTTTGAAATAAGGAACACAATACTGAGGGGAGGGGAACCTTACTACTAAGCTAAAGAGACCAAACAACCAATTCTGGAGATTTAAGAAAAATATAATTGGAAAAACATATATTAAATGTGATTATATAGTAATGTAAATTCAAAAAAAAATCGTACATGCACAAATATGGTAAATATTATAAATAATTAAGTATGTAATATAATATAATGTAATATAATATAATATAGTAATAGTAATAAATATAATAATATTGAATAAATGTGATGGTAATAAGTTTTATAATCAAGATATAAATAGACCTATGGGGTGAGTGAACTAAGTGTGTAAATAAGCACAATATCAATATTGAGTACGCAAACTGTAAGGTTAACCAGAGACGAACTCAATGTAATCAACATTTCCACCAACGGACTCATCAAATACCTATCAGGCATGGAAAGTGATGGAAAAATGGGAAAGTCAACCTTGAGATCGTACCTGTGTGCAAAGTTGCACGTGACTGTATTCTAAAGGAGAAATATAAAAATAATAATTGAAAATTAGCAAAAGAAAAAAAAAAGAAAAAAATGTTTGATTAGGATCATCAATATTAGAATGAGTTTTGATCCGAAATGAAATCAACCATTATTCGACATCAACGGGAAAAAAATTGTTTAAGACATCATCAAACTGTACAAAAGCGGATATGTCCGTGCAATTTCTCGGCAATCGTAATATAACCATTGGTTTCAAATCTGAAACTATAAAAGTCCTAAATACCGTACTTGGGCGCCATTTTGTTACGCCGGCCTTTAACACCGGCTAGCGTTAGCAAAAAAATTTATAATAATAAGGTATATTGCTGGAAACAGACGTGCGAATTTTACGCATGCGAATACGCATGCGAAAACGCAAGTTAACTACATGAGCGTAATTTTCGGTAGAGTTTTCAATAGACAATATACAATTTGTTTTGGAATTTCTGTCAAAATATTGAAAAGCCGTCGTGATTTTAATAATAATTCATGTAATTTTTTTTTTATTATGTAGTCAACACTGCTGCGGTGCGTTTTTTTTAGAAATAGAGACAACTTGCGGAAAAACGCAGCCTATGCGGAATACATGTATTTCATTTCATTTAAAGTAGTGTATTCTAATTTAAACGCACGCGTTTTTCCGCACGTCTGTTTCCAGCAATATACATATCTTTTTTTTTTTTTTAGTAGCCGTTAATTTCCGTCGCTCGCTCTCTGAGCTGAGAAATAAAGCAACTTAATAATAAGATACACTGACCTCCTATCCACTTACCTCATCCCATTACTCCGTGGTCGTTCCTTCATTGTCACTCACTCGCACATAACGCTTTAGAAAATCATAGTTATAATCAACAAAATATTCATATTTATTATAACAGAATTATTAATTAGCAAAAAAATATACAAAAATGAAAATTCAATATAATCACAAAAGTTGTGATCGTAAGTTATAAGATAATAAACTTAAAATATTCAAAACAAGAAGCAACATTTTTAAAATTGTTTAGTTGGTAAATTGACTGATCAAAACGGATCTAAAAAAACGCATATAACAATAAACCAAAGGTTACCTGGTTCCACGAATGAAGAAAAGCGCTTTCCTTACATCCGGGGACGCGGCACCTGTGATCAAAACTGAATTATCGCTATAAAGAAAAGAAAACAACAACAATGATTAATCAACTTAACCAAAAAAAAATGTCAATAGGCAATTCAAGCAAGACTAAATTAATTTTTTTTCAAATAATTAAGTAAAGGAAATTACAACAAAACAATTAAAGCGAAAAAAAAATTAAATACATATCTCTAAAAACTTAATACATAATAAATATGAAATGATACAAAATGAATACTCAGGCTCAAAAAAAATTGGATCGTTCCGCAAAATGGCTCCAGATGATGAAGGAAAAAAAATTCGCCGTCAAAAAAAACTATCAAGGCACATCCGTTGTATTAGTGGAACATAAGGTTTCGTCTTCGATTATATACCAGCACTAGTTATATAATATCAGAGGTATGTACAGGCGCCAATTCACAATCAATTAGCAGCGCGCGGTTTCCACACACACCATTGACGCACGTATTTTGTCGTGATACCGCTGCAATTTCAGTTGTTACTGGAATCATGCAAGTGCCAGTTCACAATGAATTATTTAATATCCGCGAACGTACACAGTTTATTGTAGTACCACTGTAATTTATATCATTAATAGGAGTATGTACCGGTGTGTGAATTGACACACACTGATTATCCGCGCACGATTTCCGCACACACTATCAGCGCACGTAGTTTATTGTTACACCACTTCAACTTTGTATCGTGAATAACCTGGGCACTACCAATTTATGAAATTTATTCACTTTATTCACTTCCTTAACACACTACTTGTGATATAGTGTTCCGACAATTTTATACACTTAGCGAAATTGAATTAGTTAAAAAAAATTAAACAAAATTTATTTTATTTACTCCCAACAATACAAAATAGAAATTATAATTTTTTGAAAAAAACTACCAACAAAATTAATTTTATTACGTCAAATGTCATAAAAATATGCGAAATTAAATTAGCCTCAATTCCAAGACCAATGATCATTAGAATTATGCCAAAATTGGTTTGAAAAATAACTTTATTTTATGTTTTAATATTTTGTATGCTCACCTTGGTTCTTAATCACCTCGAATAATCTATCGGGCATGCTTAAAACTAATTTTCGTAGAACGTCTATTCGAATTTCAATCCAAGCTGCTCTAACGCGATTTTTTAATTCAGTCACTGAACCAAATTGCTACCCATTCCGATAAACTTCGCGAGCAGGAATACCCCATAAATTCTCAATTGGGTTCAAGTCCGGGCTGCAAACTAGAAAGGCCATCACCTCAATTTTCCGTTCACATAACCACTTTTTTGTTTCTTTCGATTTATGAATGGCTGCAATATCCTGTTGAAACACATAATTGGCGCCCATGAGATCTTCCGCGTGCGCAATTAACCTGATCTCCAACATATCGGTGTAATCTTTCAATTTCAATCTTGTACAAATCCAGGCAAGTAGAAGTTTTCCGTTGTAGCAAAATCCACTTCAAACCATCAGCGAGCCTCCACCAAAATTCCTACTTAAACGGATTTCTGTATCTTTCCTAAGATCGTGCCAGTAATATTGGGAACCATCTGGGCCATCCAAATTAAATTTCTTCTCATCGCAGAAAAGCACCGTTTAAAATTTTTCGTCCCAAATCATATGAGATCTAGCAAATAATAATCGGGCTTCTTTGAGACACGCAGTTAAAGACGGTTTTGCAACTCTTTTTTTCCAATCAGCTAACGGATTGCTGCGTAAAATTTGTTGTACTCGACGAACCGTAACTGGTAGCTGAATTTCTGCGCGGATTTGTGGCGCTGTCATGTGCCTATCGACAGCATTATGAAAAATGTGACGCTTACATCGGTCGTTTATTTTTGGTTTAGCCCCACTGCCAGTGTACGTTCCGTATGACTCCTTTAATTTAACGTAATTATTGATGACCTTTGGCCACTTGTTCAGTTTGGCTGCAATTTGGCGATTTGTTAGCCTAGAGTCGATGTATGCTTTAATGGCAATTATTTCTTCATCCGTCAATCGTTTTCCACGTCCCATTTTACAATTTTTTATTAAATAATTTTTATTTTGAATAAAATATATTCTTCGCAAAATCAAACACGTATGAAAAAATACAATTTGGTGATTTCCCGAATTATTTCAATACTAATTTATTGTTTTTTTTTTATGAGGCTAATTTCAACAAATTACCTTTTTTTGTTTTATTTTCTATAACAATCCTCTAATTTACCCATTGCCTTTTGTTTTTAAATTTCCAAAGTACCGTTGTGTTTTTGTAAAAAAAAAGAAATAATAATATTTCAAATTTGTCTATGTATTGCTTGCTAAAAACAATGTGAGGTTAACTCAATTTCGCTGAGTGTATAGCACTCTAGGTAATAATGTTAGCTATTTATTTATATTATACACAATCTCAGCTAATGTTCTATTAATTATTTAAGTTTTATTAACACTCGTATAATATTACTTTGAAGTAATCTCCAAATTCGATACTGGGAATATACAAGACATTCCAAAATTTATTTTATTGAATTTTAGGTGAATAGAATTTTTTGACTTATCCTATTAGCTTATCACTTCTATTCAATCAAACGTGAACTGACCAAAAAAATTTTTTCGCTTTCTACAAGAAAAAAAACATTTGCTGTGTATGCCGTATTAACAGGGAAATCCGTTAACACAATAACACAAAAATAAAATCGTACGATATTGCGGACTGTGTGTTGTGCATACAACAAACAAAATGCAAGACATAATCAATAATTTAATTCGCCTAAAGGATGCTACATATAAAAATAATTGCAAATCTCGCAGGCGTAATGATCATCTAAATGGTATAATTTGTGTACAGCCGCCGTTTAGGCATAATAGAAATGATATACATTGTGCATACAATTTAAATGTGTATACTTGATGCATCAATGGAACGCAGGTTACAACTCTTCAAACAATTTCGATGTAGGATAGTCAAATGGAACATTTAATGTGTATTTCAATACATGCTTTTTTAGGATTTCGAGCTCATGAATTTTGAATTGGGAGCATCCATTCCAAATTGGAGACAAATACAGAAGCCTAGACTGAATATATGCTTTATATATTAGTAAGAGCGATTTTTTGTCTAAAATATGTTTACCACGCTTGATTGCAAAGCTATATATTTCTTCATATTTTCGATATGATGAGCCCACGTAAGTTTAGAATCAACATAGAGTCCCAAATAATTAAAGACTTTAACCCCTTCGATTAAATAATTATCATATGTTTGGGGGATGCATTCAATATTTCCATAATTATAACTCGATTTTCAAAAATTAAATATCTGTTTATTCAATATTAGATTACTCAGGTCGAACCACCATTTCAATAATGTCAAATTATTTTGCATTTGCTCACATAAGGAGCTGAAAGAATTTGCTATATAGAATTTGCTATATCGAGTCATTTATCATTAAAAACGTAATGTCGTTGATAAAAAAACGAAATAAACTTGGGTCTAATATAAACCCCTGAGGAACACCTCTTAGAACCCGTTCAGGGACGCTATTTTCACCATTAATCTGTACCGATTGTGTTCTATTTTCTTGAATGATTCTGGCAACATTGTTATTAAACAATCGCTCATTATTTCTCCAAAAACTTTTTAATTACCTACCAAATAACACAGTTGTTATAGCATTGGCATTTGAATCGGGAGCGGCTAATGGTTTCTTAAAACTAATCAAATGAATACGCTAACTTTAATTCATAATCATCATGACCAAAACTGATTGAACTAATCGAGAGCTCCACCATTTTTTTGAAACCGTAAATACTGCATTTGCAGTATACTCAAAAGTTTAAATTAAAAAATAATGGTTATCAAATTTCGGTCTTTGATTTTAAAATATTAAATAATAAATAACAAAAAATAAATAAAGAATTAAAAAACAATTAAATTAAACAAAAATAACGGATGTTAATTTTCAACAGTTGGAATATGCCAGGCTTCAAAACAATTCATACATAAAGGTGGAATTCCAGCACAGTGCTTGCATTGGTAAACCATTTGCTTTCTTTTTTTTCGGTTGTGTGCAATATCGACAATCGCGAAAATATGATTTTCTTTTCTATTCATTGGGTAATGGACACTTTTCAAGAACGTGTTGGCCGGATGAGGATGTCGATGCCACGGGTGAGGATGCTCCAGGAAATAACAGAATTCTGGAATTCATGTTAACATGTCTTTAGTTTTCCACTAGGAATATCTTGAACCTTCAAAAACGATGAGATCAATGACTTTCTGGTGGTCGTTTCTGTTTTTTTACGATAGAAAAAGGAATTAGGAAAAATATTTTCATAGCATGTATTTTGGTCACAAAATTTTTTTTCTGGCATACTATTAATAGTAAACAGTTAGTGTAAATTTTTTCAAAAACAAAATTAAATTGGAAATATTTTTCCTATCCAATTTCGATCCGGAAAAATATTTCCTAAACTATAAAACTTTAGGTCAAACATGATTTCTCAGTAGGCCAGAAAATGATATTTTTGACAAAAATACTATAAAAATATGTTTCCTAATTCCTTTCCCTATAGGAAAAACCAGAATCGAATACTGCAATATCTATAATATGAAAGATCACTTTCTTATATCATCTAACAGTTTTTCGAGGACATGGATAGTATGGCACGAGCTGATCTAGTCTATCAACACCGCACATATGTTTGTTGTATTCCTATATTTCGATGGGTTTATTTCTTTCCGTAACTGTTTGTAGTTAAAACTTTATATCGTACATAGATGCCGGTCCGATGAACTTAATTTGCTAGATGATGTGTTTCACTAACATTTAAACATCTTATCATTTGTTCAAAGCGCAGTCTTTTTGGTAGCTTAATTTGGCTTTCCACAAGCCAGAGGCCGATGAATTTCAACATATCATTTGAGTTGATTGGTTTAAATTTGGAAACTCGTGACGATGAAGATCTCGTTGAGTTTCACTCATTGAAAATTTTATGTTCATAATTATTTGTTGAGTCAACTAGCATTTGGAGCAATTCATCACCAAAAAATTCTTCAAATACCTCTCTTGGTGAATTACCGGTAATTTGGCAGCCAGCAGAACTCTCATCGAAATTAAAATCTTATAGTTCTGATTAGTTGAGGTCTACGGCTGTTCAGCTTCATCAACATTCACTACAACATGGTCACTTTGTGCCTGATCTTCATTTTCGTCATATTCACTGTAATTTCAACATTAACGTCTACGTCGCACAAAGCTTTTTCTGACTAATGTATTTTATTTGAGAATCACCAATGCATTTGCTGTTGTGCCGTTACTTTGCACGAATGAAACAAAATTATATACAAAATTTTACACTTAATATGGTGCGCCACTAAAATAAGAGCGAGAAAATCAGAAGAGCTTATTCTCATAAAACAGAAAAATATTAAAAACATAGGGAGTAAAATCAGCACTGCAATAACAGTGATGACCCATAATAAACCGATGAAAATATGTGCTTCAATTGCAGTGGTCTTGAGCGACTATGGTAATTTCCTTACAAAATCAAACACCGCTTCTAGTATTTACAATCCGGATCCGCTCGAAACGCGATATTTTAAAACGCGATATTTCGAAACGCGTTATGGTACAGAATGTGCATTGCGAAGCGACTGGAACGTAGCGACGGGAGCGTAGCGACCCGATATATACCGATCCTATATGCTCTCGCTCCTATCGATTAAATTCCTATAAACTGAAATTAAATTTCCCCTTCACCCGACTGATATAACCCGATCCTACATTCCCGTTTTGTACCATATCGCGTTTTGTACCATATCACGTTTTGAAATATCACTTTTTGAAATATCGCGTTTTGTACAATATCGCGTTTTGTACTCTATCGTGTTTTGAAATATCGCATTTTAAAATATCGCGTTTTGATAATTCGCGTTTTAAAATATTGCGTTTCAAATGGGACCCTTTACAACCATACTTATAATTGACAATCGGCATCAACCCGCATAACTTTCAATCAAAATATTTTGTCTAAACTCTCAAAACGATATGTTTAGTATTTTCTCCATCTATTTAAATACATCACACGTCAACTAAATTCGTCACGGCTTTACATTACGTTATCATTATTGTTCCATAAAAAAGTGGTGCTCACCAAATAAATTTGGTTCCAATGACACGTGGCACAAATTTGCTAAACTATATACCAACGGCAGCAGCAACCATTTAATTTATTTCATTTTATTATAACCAAAATTTAATTTTATGGTCTTATGTTTATGCTGATGATGCCTATTACATATTATATACATATGTACAAAACATAATAAATTAATAAGTTATGATGAAATTATGGGGTTAGTTTATGATATAAATTTGATGGGTTGGCGAATTTTTCGGTTTCGTAGAAAAAATTAAGTTATGAAGAAAAACAAATAACTTTTATAGTTGGAAGTTGGAAACAGAACATTTGTAGTTCTTGGGCGAAATGTAATCCAAGAGAAATTGTTATAATCATATGGTACATCATAAGTACTCCTAAGTAATAAGGATTTTATTCAGGATCCAATTATCTTTTGTGATGATTTCGTTGAAATAAGAAATTCCACTATACGTATAGAATTTATTTTTTGGGTACGGTAATCATATGAATCTTCTTATAACAGAAAATGAATTTGGCATAATTTTTTTTTTTTTCATTCTAATATGTAGAGTAATAATATTAAGCGAATTCATCATTATTTTAATAATCAAATTTTGATCAATATGGACTTCTGTATAAGATGATGAAGAATACTATAAGTCGCCACAATAATTGATTTTGACTAATGCAAAATCGCAAAATAAACTAATAACTAATTACTCTAAATAATCAGAGAATTCATACAATTCGTTAATAATATGGGCATTAGGTTTGGGGTTAGCTCCACTCCTTTTTGCAGAAGGCAACTAAACACAAATGCACAAATACATGTTTGCAATGTAAAGAAGTTTCCATTTAGGCTTTCTAAGTCTGTGATATTTTATTAGTAGAGAATTAGATTAGTGTGGTGAGAGGTAGTCTGTTATATAATTATGTTTTTTTATTTAAGCCGAATTAGCAACAGATGAGTTTTATTCAAAACTAGCTGAATTACCCGGCATTGCATGGGAGAAATTAAAATTACTTTATTTACGGATATTTTGCAGGCAATTTCTCGACGTCACTGTAGTTGCAACCGTATATGACAGGAATTCATAAGGTACTGAATTCAGTATCGGAAGCATCACCGGAAGCATCAAAAATTGTAATTTTAGAATGACATTTTAGCGATGACCCAGCCCTAAATTTATCAACTCAGAAACCTTCCTGAGCATGCACGCAACCCATCATCAACGTTTCTTCGTAATCAGATGAATGGTACAGAAACGCAAAAGTATGTGCCCCTTGATTCAGAGTACGCATTCCTCGGATTCTAACATATTGAAACGGATAAGCTTTAGCTACCGCTAAAGCCAACCCGCGATTTCACAGATTTGCCTATATCTTCTGGTACCCCATGCGGCGTTGATTCCCGCAGCTCAGCTTAATATAGGGAACGGTGTGGGTTTTGGGGCACCCTGACAACGGCCTATAGATTACCGCATTAAATCAAGATAAAAAAATTGAATAAATTGGGGAAGGTGGAAATTGGAGTATAGGACCACGAAGTAGTAGGTTAGCCTATCAGCCCATCGCGCGAGCAGCCATGACCGTGGTTGTATTTTGTAAAAATGTCTAGTCAGACATACTTACCCTAACCTAATTAAAACTATTTGGCCCATAGGCCCTAATTGGGGAATAATTAGTAAGAGGGGTTAATAAAAAGGGTTTGATAGTGGTATCCTATCTAGGTCCATGAAAAGAAAAGAGCAGCTTGGCGTCAATAATTTGTTTTTCACGGGCTTTTAATAGCAACCCACTACCGTTAATTATTTGGTTAGTAACGCCTGCCCACCCTACTTACTAATTTCAACTCTGCGTGCCACGTAAATATTCACCAATGACCGAAAAAAACAATAAAACAATACAATTGAAATTAATTTTTCACGTACTATGTCTCTATGTCTTTTATTGACTCAACTCAAATATAAAAGAAACAAAAATCCCGAATTTATACACAAAACTTAAACCAATTGCGGTGTTAACTTTAACGTTAATTTACTTAACAATTTCTAAAACAAAAAAAAATTTAACAGTTAATAAAAAATTTTGTCATAAACCACAAAAATCACTCAACAATTTATGACCGCTTCTCGGTCTACCTCCAAACTGATTATCCCGAACTCCAAAAACTGACTGACCGATTTTTTCCACCAAAACTCCACACGCGGTTATTTTTTTCATTTCATATTCAAAGTTGGTTGAGAGGGGAAAAATATTTTTTGTAATTAACTTGGAAGTCTCAACCAATTCATAAGATCAAATTACCGCGCGTGTAAAAAATTTTGGATACCCGGTAAATTAGACACCACAACAAATGCAATTTCTCAATTCTTGTATCGGTTATTGCCATTTACCTATGCACAAGTATATCCGAAACGACTTACATTTCAATATGTGCATAAACGACGTAATTCAATTACGTTCATGAACATATTTGAGTTCATTTAACCGAGGCACATAAAATATTCTAATCTGAATAAATTATGCTACCTTTAATTAAATGAACTCTAAGAAAATGTAAAAATCGAAACATGACGGTCACATTATTTTAGAAATAGCTGAAGATATTATCTCCGAGGACATGTTATTGGGAAATTAGTATTATTGGGATAGGTTGATAAAAGAATTAGAAAAAATTCCGTTACAATATCACTAATTTCATATAATCCCTTTCCTAAACTCATTCCCAGGAAAAGAATAACCAAAATTGAAATTTTATGAAAAATTTGTACTGAGCCTCTAGACCCCGGGGTCCTGCCTTGACTTTTCAAACGCGGAAATCTTCGCGGGGCTGCACACATAGAAGATTTTTCTGCAAAAATTAGCAAAATCGGTCGAGCAGTTCTCAAGTGTTGATCTGTTATACACGCAGCAATTGAGGATTATTTATAACAGTGTACGATCCCAATGAATGTCATCCTCAACCAAATGTAAACGCTGACAGGTTTCTCGATATGTTGCGCACAGCTCACAATTAACATTTCGTAGAAAGTCAAATGAAGTCGGTCCACGAACATTAACTAATAACAAAAAAGCAGGTAGAAAAATTCGTCATTGCTCGTATAAACTGTGTAAATGCATCGGTTGAAAAAAAAGCTACATAGTAATAAAGTAAATTTTAAATTAATATTTCGTATGACACCCTTGTTGTTTAATGACTTCAAATATGCGTTTTGACATTGAATTTGATATTTTTTTGAAGTTTCTGCCTCAATTTCGCCCGAACAACCCTTAATACACTTCTTTAAGTAGATGATCGTTTTAAATTGCTGACCATTCGTATAAACCTTCGCTGCAAGTATGCCTCATAAATTCTCTACCGATTATAACCAGGACTACATGCAGGCCAATTAAGAACATTCATTTATTTTTGACAAAATCTCTCCATTGATTGCGTTGATGCACGGATGAAAGTATTGTTTTGTTAATAATCAAATCATTGTCGTTGTAGTCATCAAGAAAAGTTATCAAATAGTTTTCTAACAAATCATTGTACATGTCTGAATTCATTCGGGGGTAATAAAGCAAATTGGTAGCTTCCCTCCATAGTGAAAAGCTTCTCACACCATTACTGTACACACACCGACATTTCTTTTAAACTGTTTAAATATATTTTCATCACGGATATCGCGCCAGTAGCAGGAGTACTGGCCTGGGCCGCCTTGGTTGAATTTTTTCTCATCCGAGAAAATCACTTTTTGCCATTTATCTTTCCAATGCATGTGTCGCTTGGCCAACAGTAGCCGCGTTTCAATGTGTTTATAGGGAGAATTAGTCTTACTTTGCAATTTCGACCATTTAAAATTTGTTGGTGTTCGAGTGTTAAGAGCAATATGTTGTTTTGTAACAGGTAAGCCCAATTTTGCTTTAATTTGATTGGCGGGTAAGTTATTAAGAGTTGTTACTTTTCTTATTTGGCCATTTGAAATTTGGGTAACTTACTATTTCCTTTTGTTTTCTTTTTTAGACCACAACTTGTAGCTTTTTTTAGGAAGTTGTGGACCACAGTTGAAGATCGACTAATCCTAGTACCAGATTGACGCAAGGTAAATCCTTGTTCTTTAAAAATTCTGACGGAGATTTTTTCTTCTTCATTTAAGAACTTTCCCTTTGGCATCACTATAATAAAATATTATTACAATAAATAATAATTTAAATAAAATTCCATTTTATAAGCATCGTAATATACTTGCTGAATAAGATCGAATATCAAAAATTAAAAGACGTTTTTGTCAGCTGTTCTTATACGAATGTTTAACTAAATTACTCTAAATTTTATTAAATGAATTTTCTTTCTTCCAATATAGTACCGTTACTTGATTCCTGTTTACGAACATAATATTCGAACACAGGGTGACAATGCAGTCTACTTTTAGTTTTAATAGTGGGCATAATTTTTGTCCTAATCATAAATTTTTGAACGAATTTACTTGTTCTTATACGAATATTTATCACTGTATATAGTAGAAAAAAACAAAAAATAAATAAAAGAAGGAGGGACAAAAATAAGCAATAAAAATTAATCTATGGATCGGGCAGGTAGGCGATTAGTCATCGGCTGAGTAACAAAATTCAAGGTATATTGAAGTACATTTAATTACCCGACGTATTAGTCAAATTATTGCGTACGTGAGAATAGAAAAGGGCGGGGTTGTAATTGGTTAGAACCGGATTTCTCTCTGTTCGTTAAGGATATTTAGGTTAAGAAATATTGATTTTCGAATTTCGTAAGATTCTAAGGTATCTAAACGTCTGCCTTTGGGTTGTATATGTAATATGTCTAAATTGTTCAAGCTAGCTGTGTGATTTTCTGAAGTTAAATGGTTATGGAAAGTTGATTGGTTGCAACCAGATAAATGTTGTTTAGCTCTAACTCCAAAATTGCGCCCAGTCTGAATAATATAGGAGAAACTACAATCATTGCAATTGATCCTATAGACACCAGATTTGGAAAGGCGATCAACTCTAGGTTTATTGTTCAAAATCATTTTCTTTATTGTGTTTTATTTTAAAAAGCAAAACTAATATTGGTATAATTGGACACGATGTTGCTAATCCGTTGGCTCGTTTTTCTGATATACTCTAAACAACGCCAATTTTCCCGCGTTGGACTATCCGGTGGATAAATACCCGTTAGAGTTTTACGCTTTAGCTTTTTGTTTAATAAATTTAATATAGTCCTAGTTGCATATCCGTTATTCGTTGCTATTTGAAGAATTATGTTAAGCTCAGTGTTATAATTTGAATTTGTCAGAGGGATGTTTATTAGTCTATCTATGAGTGAGTGGAAAGCTGACATTTTAATATTATGAGGATGGTTCGAAGAACTAGGGATAACAGTGTCTGTATACGTGGGTTTCCGATAAATTTTGAAGTCTAAAGCTGAATTAATCCTGGTTATTACTGCAAGATATAACTTGATCAGCCAGCAAGCAAGCAATTTGCTAGCAGAAGTCCTGGCTTATCAATCAATTTTACCAAGGAAATTTGAATTTCAAATTGTAATTTTCAAACAATTTTATTTGTTTTTTGCGATTGCACAGTAAAATTTGCGGCTTTGAAAAATAAAAGGCAAATTTTTGTGTTGTTTTATTGTGTAATTGTAAAAATAAACAAAAGCTTTATAAAAAATATAATTTGAAATTCAAATTTTCTTGGTAAAATTGATTGAGTAGCCAGGATTCGGCTAGGAAATTGCTTGCTAGCTGTCCGATCGAGTATCTACCCCTCTATTGCTATGTTCTATACTGACTGCCGGTTCATACGACGGATACAAATTTCGGATTTTTCTATCCCAGATTTTTGTTTAATTTTTTTCAACTTTTTTGTATGAAAAGAGGCGTGTCTGTTGTATAATTTACGTGATGTAACTGGTTGAAACAATGGGATAGAAAAATCCGAGATTTTTATCCTTCGTATGAACTCGCTGTGAAAGGTAGATAATTCCATTATTTATCAAATCAGTAAAAAAAAATTCTAGTTGGCTTGTGTTCAATATTCATTTTTAAGCATTTTTGTTAAAAAAAATGCTATACGGTTTCGGTTTGCCGTTTGTCCTTCTGTGTCTACGATAGCTTGAGAACGGTTGAACTTGATTTCAGTAATACCCCTATTCTCTTAGTCGCCTCACTTCATGCGACTTGACAGTTGTCGTGTCATTTCAACCAAAAATTGGTATTCTCTTCGTCGATTGAAGTGACGTGACGCGACAAACGTCAGAAACTTACTTATCGGGCAATACCATTAAATTTTCCTTTACTTATTTGACAGATTAACGTTTGAGAAAATATAATCAAAAGAATTGTTTATGCCAATTAAAAGTGTTTAATATAATTTAAAAATAAAAATGAGTTGCGTGGAATTATATTTTATCGACAGTGATGAAGAAGATAGTGCCTATAATGTGGCTGTTAAGCATATAGATTAGAAATAAAACAAATCCATCAAAATTACCGAATTATTTGTAAGTAAATTGTGGGAGCACAATAATTTCAAATATTTATTTATTTATTCATTGGCATTACAATTTTGGTAAAGGATTCGCACATATGGAAGCAAGATAAATAAAAGAACAACAACCACCAAAAAAATACTTCCATTAGGCATAACAACCTCAGATTTTTTCAAAAAACCAACCAACCACTCCATGCTAGTACCCTCCGTATTGAGCTCAAACTCATTTGTTACAGAGGACACTGCAAGAAGTGAATACTTACAGACTACATACATAAAAAATTATACAAATGAAAAAATTATTACAAAAATAGTACTACATGTATTATCATCCAAGCGCGCCACGCTAAATAATACGCTTTGAAAGATTTAGACGACGCTGACCTCTTAATATGTAATGGAATAGAATTCCAAAGATAAATACCCCTAATGGAAAAGGATGCGTTTAAAGATTGTAACGGAATTTGAAAATCGTTTTCAAACACCGTAAACAGATTTAATCTGGTAACGACCTCTACGCAGTAGTTCTAGCCGGCTATAGCTCGCGGATGGTCTGGTCGTGGGGGTTTGTAGAGAGTTACCAGATCTTTTAATACACCGCTTGAAAGGGAATTAAATTAGAGGGTGGCGAATATACAACGCGGGAGTTTACTTACCCTGAGACATCATCCCCATATTAGGTTATTCTAATTCATTTCAAAACCAAAATTATCCCAATACACAAAAAAAAAATAAAAATATGAAAGTAATTTGTTTAAGAAAATTTGACAAATGTTTATGCTGTATTTCGAAAATTCTTAGCAATTCTCAAAAACTAAAAATCATTGGTTACCTTAAACATGCGGTAACCAATATGAAAGGCACTAATACTAAAACTAATACTAACAAGAAACAATAATTAATTAAATTTAAGCACTAATTGTCCGGACTTATTTTTTTATATTATTTCAAAATGTTCACTTAAATTACTAAATTACTATCATAATGTTTTAATAAATCTTTTATTTAATTCAATTGAATTTCGGAATTAATTAATATTACCCGACCAAAATTTCTATATAAGGGTATATTAGTATTAAATTCGATATTCAATTTAATTATAAATTCTGATTAGGTTATAGATTTATAAAATGAAACTAAATGTAAAAGAAATTGTTATAGATATACAATATATAAAGATAAAATAATAAAAAAACCTCAGTTTCGGTTATCCAAAATAAAGTCCACGGTTGCTCGATAGGCACATCACTATAATTCACCGTTATCCAATATTGGCCCGTTTAGATGTCGCGTACTTGTGTACCGAGTATGGATTTTGTACACTGATATATATATTATATTCGATGTGTCGGAATATATACCATAGTTTACCACTTAGTGGACTTTGTAATGGCAACCGAATTGCCTTTTTTTCAAGAAAAGTTTTATCACCAACAATTTTCGACGTATGCGTTAACTTAACTGTTGCGACTCAGATCGCAGGGTACCCGATTTGAATAACACATGTATTTTTTGTTCAACTAATTTTCGGGTTCTATTTTTTATATGAACGTTTAATATTTTTTTTTTATGAATTGCCGAATAATTTTTTGAACTTATTTTTTTTTTATTAGCCAAACCCCATGTACACAAACGACTTTGTCGTTTTTTTCTGTCTAGAATAACACTCGAACGACCTTTTAATCGCACAGACTGTCATGGATTAAATTGTTTGTCGAAAACTAAACAAAAACAAGAGATCGAGTCCGTGATCGGTCGACTATTTATTGATTTTCTGTTTTGGGATTGCCCAATCTATCCAAAGTTTTTTTGTTGTTTTTTAAAACTTATTTTTTTTTATTTAGTTCCACAAATAAAATACTGGGAAATTTATTTACTTTCCAGTATTCGTAACGACGACAGCCGCGGGTGCCGTAACAAGATCTGTACAGATTTATAAGGGGGAGTAAACGTAACTTTGAAGAATGGGACCTACTGAACAATAACTTATTATATAAATAGGGAGGTTGCTTCGTTCTGAGAAGCTTAAAAATAAAAAGACATACACGAAGTTCATAAAAATCAACCAAACAAACAAAACTACAGCCAAGGATCAAATTTAAAAAGGGAGAAATGTGATCATATTCCCTAATACTAAAAATGAAACGAGTACAGGCATTGAATCATTTTTGGAGATCATTCATATTTTCCTGAAGCATTCCAAACAGAACAACGTCGCCATAAGGAAAATCTGAAAGAAGGTGCGAGAGGAAGCTACTAAAAAAAAATTAAAAATACTATCAGTGAACCCTGCAACTTTATACAAACCTCTTAGCATTCAAAAACCGTTTTACTTACCTTAATCAAATGATCACCCCAAGTAAGAGTTTTATTAAAAATTAACCCTAGATTCCTAACTGTATTAGAGAATGGAATTAAAGAATCATCGAGAAAAATTCCACGAAAATAGGAAGTTTCTATAGATTTTTTATAAATTATAATGGACTGGGATTTACTAGCATTAAGAGCGAGTTCTTACCAAATCATAGTTAATTTTAAGAAATATTAGAGTGAATGGAATCATTATCTAAGCGACTACTCTTATATATTTGAACGATATGAAAGAAGAATGACGAATAGAACCTGCAATGTCATTAATATACATTGAGAATAGTAAAGGACTAAGAACCAACCCCTGAGGAACGCCAGAAGAGACAGGTAAGAAATCAGAAAAGAATTGTCATAAAAGACTGTCTGAAAGCGACCCGTCTAAAATCAATTTAGCAGCAGAGAGAGAAAAATTTAAAATTCGAAATAAGCTTTCGTTCTTTCACAAAGTTTCGTGATTAATTGAATCAAACGCTTTAAAAAGGTCTAACAGAGTAAAGCAAGCCATTTCTCTTTTACTCATACTACGACGAATATCATCACAAACATTCATTAAAGCAGTGATAGTACCGTGGAACCTTCTAAAACCCGATTGAAAAAGACTAAACAAACTTAAGCTATCGATATGATATTAAATTTGGTTTTTTACTACCAATTGAAACGCCTTGGACAAAGAACTTAAAATGCTAATAGGGCGGTGATGGGAAAGCTCAAAAGAATTGCTAATTTTAGGAATAGGAATAATTTTACTCATCACTGAGTGGGATATGAAGAGGTCTTTAAAATAAAATTGAAAATATGTAACAAGTACCTTGATACAATAGGAAAAATACGCTTTACTAATTTTAAACTATCCATATCTAGACCAGTGGATTGCGATTTAACTTCCCAAATTGCAGAATGCAAATCAACAGGAAATATCATGGGTGTGACTAGATTTAATTAGATAAAGGTTAAAATCATTATAGCTTTGAAATCTACAGAAGCAGCCCCTTGGCAACTACCAAGGCCCAAGTTGCATACGTTACGCCAAAATATCTTGAAAGTGAGGAATCTAACTTATCATTGAAAAATTTTGCTTAGTGATACGAATTAAACGTACCACTCTATGGATTGCTTATAAACTAGATAAGACAAAGACAAACAGAAATAGCACTCAAAATCTCTTGCGTCATTCAAAGGAGGGATCTAGGTCTAAAATAAACAGTAGAATAACGCAGTTATTAAAAACATAATTAATAGAGGAATTAAAATAGTCAATTTGATCGGTAGAAGTACAAAGAAGAAAAATACTGTCCCAACAAATAGAGCCACAAGTTGATGAAAGGTGAGATTGATCGATTTTAGAAAAATCACTAAAGCTGAAACTTTTAGGTCTAGGTCGAGGAGTAATAGTTAACAGAAAAAACAAGAAGATCATGATGAGAGCCAATACGAAGAGACAATTGATTGAAAAAACAAATGGAATTATCAGCAGAAGCAACAACGTGATCAATGAGCGAATAAGAACCACTTGCGGTAGCGTAAGTGGGCGCTTCAGTATTGTAAACCGAAAGGTTAATGCTACTTAAGATATTTAAATAGCTACGAGAAAATAAAGTCTCTTGAGAAATATCAAAATTAAAATCACACGAAATAAAAACCTCATCATACCGACAGGAAAAATAACTAAAAATACACTCAATGTCTAAAAAAGATTTTTTAAATCGAGCATAAAACCTCTTGTTCGTTTTAGCAGGATTATAAACCACACCTAAAAGAAACTTCCGCTTATTAACGAAAACATTTAAAAAAAGAAACTCAAAGTCAGAAACGAGCCTTTGAGAAAGGAATTGAAGAAAAGTTAAAGCCTTCAACCAGGTCCTGCTCCGTAACGCCAATCATAAAGATGGCAGCCACATTACGATTTTTTCAGAAGGGAGTCACCAATCGGGTACTGATAACGAATTTATAGCTGGGTTAGCATAGTCAACGTTTTTTGAAAACTCTAAGCCAAGTGTGTGATGTACTCGTGGAGCAAATTTGTCCTGAATACATTAAGTTTTCTACACCCGATGGAGAAAAAGAAAGAATAAAACTTGGTATTTTCAATAAATTTGGGTTCCCTGGAGTCATTGGCTGCGTCGACGGGACGAATGTGAAAATCATTGCACCACCTACGAGGGAGAGACATTTGTATATAAATAGAAAAGGTTTTTATAGCCTAAATGTTATGCTTGTAAGTTGATGAGTGTTTTTAAGAAAATTTGTATTATTTACTGAAATACATTATATTTTTAACTTTTGTTAGGTCTGCGATGATCGAATGCGAATAACATACGTTGACGCTAACCATCCAGGATCATGTCATGACTCTTTTATTTCTAAATCCAGTGAGCTAGACATTCAATTAAAAACCAGTCACGATAATGGTTTAAATATATAATACCTGATTAATAGGTAAATTATATTCAAATATTTTTTCGTTTTTTCCCTCGTTTTGATTTTTAATTCTAGGTGATGCCGCATATGCCTTTAAACCGTATGTCATAATACCTTTTTGATCAGCTGAAGGCGGATCGCAAGGAAAACGTTTCAATACAAAACATTCGAAAGTACGGAATATTATTGAGCGAACAATAGGAATACTCAAAAACCGTTTCCGTTGTTTGCTTGGAGCAAGGCAGCTACACTACACACGACAGAAAGCAACACACATTATTAACATAAGTTGTGCCTTGCATAATTTGTTTATTTCCCAAAATATGGAATTTGAAATCCAGGAACCAAGCATGCAGGATGACACTGAAACAGTTGAACCAGAAGTAGAAAGTTCGCCTGGAGCACAACGGATAAGAGAACAAATAATGAATTCGATTTGTTAAAAACATATCACTTAACAATAAATTCATTTTTATTTATTTCATAAATATAAATACATATAAAGTAAAGTAATACTTATTAATTCAGACTTTTTTCTTAAAATTATCACAAAATTTTAACTACTTATGTATTTTGTAGATCATATGTTGTTTTTGATGCGGATGCTTTAAAATGTTTTTCTTTATTTTTGTTTTAAAACTAGGTTTCTTCCTTTTGGCGGTGTTTTCTTTTTTCTAGTTGCAGTTCCTTCAACATCTTGAAGTTTTTCTCCTTCACCTCAAATAATTTTCTATTATACCTGACGTGTTACTTGATATATTTGTTTTGTTCATCCATTTTTTATTTTGTTCATCCATAAACTGTATCTGCATTTTAATGTGATTGGTTTTTTCTTCAAGTAAATGCTTCAGTTCTTCTTGTAAATTGAATGACACTGATCGTTTGCGGCGATTCGTTGCTGGTTGTTCATAAATTCCAGAACCTCTGGCATTAATTATTTCTTCTGGTGTTATTACGGGGTCATTCACAGTATTTCATTCGTTGGTTGATTCATTGACTGTATGATGGCAATTTGAAGCTACTAGTGTGGGTGATGCTGGTGTATCTTGGACCAATCCGAAAAATTGATTAGAGGTATGAGCAATTTTTTCTACAGACAATAAGCTGATGACGCTCTCGTCCAATACAGAAAAAGCAAATAGTTTATTGGATCATTTATTGGATTATTTTTCAAATCATTCCATACCTATAATAATCACATATTAATATTTTTAATTAAAAATCATACAATTTTATTTAAATTACTTTTTGCCATCCGCTGCCTTCTCTTATTGGTAGCCCTAAACTATTCAGTTGGCTGGTGAAACACTCACACGCCGCGTTAAAATTTTGTTTAGAGCTTCCGAACGTAAAAAATCCTTTAGGTATATCGGCATTTTTTTCCATCAACCCAACAAGGCATTCAAACTGTCTATAGTTTGTGATTTTTACACTGAAACGCAAATGTATAAATTCATAAATTTAAGGTTTTTTTTTATTATTTACAGATAATATAATCAATGTTATAAAATTAAATATAATTTTTTTATTGTTAATTATCATATTTTATATATAAATAAAAAAACTTACGTTTTATTTATTTCCATTTTAACACTGTCACTTCAAATTATCAAGTGACGAGAAATGTCGTTTTTAGGGACAATCGTCGATTCAAATGACTAATAGAATATGGCGTCAAGTGATGTTTGTCATTTGAAACGACGATTGTCGCTTCGAACGACTATAAGGGAATATCAAATTTTAGTTGTGGGAACAAGTGACAGGTAACACAACTAAGGGAATAGGGCAATAAAAGTTCAAGCAATTCATGGGATAGAGCCCTATTGATTTGGACATTTCTGTGTTTAGGGTGTTCGCAGATATGTAGGGTTTTGTTAACCCCCCTCCTTAAAATAGATTTTTTTTTTATTTTCTATTCTATTTTGGTTTCACAGAGCATGTGAATGTGGAATAAAAACATATCTCATGTGAATGTGTGTTTGGTGGGTGGTGTCGTTATGGAAGTGGTAGGAGTGGTGGTATGGGAGATGAAGGGGGTTGGGATGAGGTGATTTGGGTTTGGTGAGGGAATTTGAGATTTGATGTATGAGGGCTTGTGTGGGTGGTGTGTGTATGGAAGTGGATAAGGAGGAGTTAAAGGGTGATGATATGGGTGGTGCGATATTGGGTGGTGAGGGGGAGATTGGTTTTAGGGGTTTCAATTGGATAGTGGGCGGAGGTGGTGATAATATTTAGGTGTGGTGGTTTGCGGTTGATTGGGGTCGGTTAAGATGAATATCGGGAAATCCCATTTTTTGTGTAGTGGATTTAATCTGCTGTAACGAAGTGTATATCTTTCGGATATATAGAGAAATAAAAATAATACAGAATGGTGACTTCCCTCTTGCAGTTAGGAAGGGGTAAATGGATTTCATGGGTTCGGTGTCATTGTTATTCTCATCCCACTCAATAACACGATAACCCCAAAGTGGAGCTCTTTAAACGGGACCAGTTTCACTGAAAAACAGAATCTTGATCTGGTTGGTTTGATTCAGTTCAAATGATCTAGGTGTCGATTTACTTATTTAAAGTGGCCTATACTAGGTTGCTCAGTAAGTTTTGTCGTTCGATAAGAAAAACATGGTTTTATGGTTTGAAATACATTTTATTATTCAATATAATCTCCCTGAACTTAAATACACTTGTTTCAGTTATGGATTCCACCCCTGAAGTGAGAATCCGGAAGACTGTCGAAATACGCTTCCACGGCTGCTATTATCACTTGTGAGAACAGCTAGTGGATGTTGCAACAATTCGTACTTCAATTCAATGATTTTTGCGATGGTGTTTTGAGCTGTGTGAGAAGGCACGTTGTCTTGATGAAAAATTATTTTTTTCTTTTGTAAACTACATCTATTCTCACAAATTTTTACCTCCAGCTGGTCCAAAAGGTTACAATAATAATCTGAGTTTATTGTTTTACCGGTTTGGTGGTACATAATTCGAACAAAAAAAACTAATGCTAACACCTGAGACAACCTAAAAGAGATATTTCATCCTATGCAAACGTAAAAATTTTAACTGCGATTTCATTTTCTGTAAATAGCCACATACAATCAAGTATATTTTTTTTGCATATACGTATACGCAGTTTAACGAAAAATCACAGATACAACGATGACATTGGAATTATTAGAAGTTTGTTTTGTTTTCATTTTTTAGTTCAAATGTAAAATCTAATTTGATTGTCTGTGCTAACACCTTCTTGGCCGATTTCTGGTCGCAAGCTCGTTTCGGAGCTGAAGTACTGGGTTCACACCACTCCTTAGCCACTTAATTAGATTCAGGATCATAATGGTAGGCCCAAGTCTCTTCTATAGTGAGGAAACGACATACAAAATCATTTTTCTTTTGTAAAACGCTCCAAATTGTATACAGTACACACAGCTTACTGAAACCCAAAACATCAGTCAAAAGTAGTATTCATTTTGTTATGATTTTTGGTGTTGATGCACTTTTTGGACGTCCTGGATCACCTTCAAAACTTGTACGACCACGTTTAAATTCATCAACCTATCTTTCTACTGTTTTAATTGAAGGTGAAGAGTCAGTCCATAAACAGTTTTAACAATCGTTCATGAATTTTTTTGGTGCAGCACCTTCCAAAAATAAGAATTTTACGATATCATATTTTCTTCACGACATTCAATTTCTTCCATTTTTTCGTCCGGCGGCATAATTTTACAACGCTAACAGGCGGCAGAGGTACAATTGTACCTTCATATATTTTATATGGAAATATTCACGGTAAACATTATTATTTTGCGATAAATAGATAGTGTATAGAATTTCCGCATTATTTAGAACATGTTTTGAAATATTTCTTTTATTTTTGCAATTATTTCAATAATTTCTCAATATAAATTTGAACGATTATCGTTAGAACCTATTCAACCAAACCTTTTATTAGCATAATAATTTTTAGAACCATTAGATTGTCATAAATGTATTGGTATATTGTATAATTAATTTATGTGGAACGGATACAGTCGTAATAGTCAAAACAATTTGTGATACATTTGAGAGCCGTTTACTGAAATGGAACTCGATGCTTTTTTGGGTATACTAATTTCCGCTGGTGTGCACAGAGATAACAAACAAAATCTAGATGATATGTGGAATAAAGATGCTCTGCCACTTATACGAGCAGCTACGTCTCGTGACCGGTTTAAAATGATGTTAAGGTTTGTACGATTTGACAATGAAAATACACGCGCAGAGCGTGTTCTAAAAGATAAAGCTGCACCAATACGGGACATTTGGATAATGTTGAATAGCAATTTGAAGAAAGCCTATAAGCCACATGAATGCATCACCGTCGACGAACAACTGTTTCCATTTAGAGGTCATATACTAAATTTACTCAGTACATGCTTTCAAAACCATCCAAATATGGAATAAAGATTTTTTGGGCTTGTGATGCTACAAGCGCCTACTCATTACAAGGTCAGATTTACACTGGGAAGCCATTGGATGGCCCTCGACAAGCAAACGTTGGTGAACGTACAGTATTGGACCTAGTTAGCTCGTACAAAGGCTCTGGAAGAAATGTTACGACAGACAACTTTTTCACAAGTATGGAACTAGCAAAAGTGTTAATCTCTTGGAATATGTCACTAGTTGGCACAGTTAGAAAAAATGAAAAGTTTCTACCAAAGAACATGCAATCTTCTAAAGAAAGAGCTATATATTCGACCAATTTTATATATAATAACGATGTAACACTCTGTTCATACGTACCAAAAAAAAATCAGTCGTGCTTTTATCATCCATGCATAGGACGGGGGAAGTTGAGGAAACACAAGTAGCAAAGCCGGAGATAATAAAGTATTACAATAAAACCAAAGGCGGAGTCGATGTAATGGATAAAATGTTGGGAGAATATACAGTAAAACGAAGAACATTACGTTGGCCCTTGGCATTTTTCTACAACATGATTGATGTCACTGGAGTAGCATCCTATATTAAATATAGAGCTCACAATCCACTGTTCAGGTCAAAGGATCAACGAAGAAATTTTCTAAAAGATCTTGCTAATCAACTATGTATGCCTTCAATCGAAGCTCGTAGTGCAAATCGAATTTTAATGAGAAACTATTTTCTTCGAGGTGCAGTAGAAATGGTTCTAGGGCGACGAAATGTTGTGCCATCGGAAGCAGTAGCTGGCCCTCCAGTACCTCATGGTAGTCGTGGACCCTCTCCTATCGTAGGCAGTTGCTTTGTCTGCCGGGAGCTAAACCGGAAACAACGAAAAACAAGAAAGTCTTGTGGAGTTTGTTTGAAACCCATTTGCGATGAACACGCAATAGTAAGGACAACGTGCGAAAGTTGTAAAGAAAATTGAAAACAAAAATAATTTTTTTATATAACGAAACTGAATTTTTTTTTTATTTTTTTATAATAAAAAGCATTAAAACAATTAGAAAAGTCGTAATAATATTTTTTATATTAAATTCTTCATATAAAAGGTATGAAGGTACAATTGCACCTTTACCGCCTGTTATGATACAAAAATCTACTCGAACCCCTATCTCTGAAAAGGCTGGGGATATTTTTCGAAAATTAATTCTGCATGATCCAGCAGGTAAATGTAGAGATCTCATAAAACTTTAACCCTCTCCGGCTTCTACAAGAACAGTTATTAGTATTTAAAAACGGAAAAGGTACAATTGTACCTATGCCGCCTGACGAAGGTTAAAAAAATGCTGTGACACGTCAATTTTGAACAGCTGTTAGTATACGAATGAGTTGACAAATCTAAATGAAACTTAACATGTGTTCATAGAAAGTAGTACCATTTTTAGAAAAATAGAACGACGTGCCTAATAGGGCTATCTCTATCGAGCGACAAAATTTACTGAGCAACCTAGCATAAGAAGCAGGTTAAACAATTCGAGCTAAACAATTTCAAAAAACAATAATTTATATTCCAAATCAAAACTACTGATAATTATAATTTTATTGCTAATAAACTATGAAACATTAAAATTACAAACAAACGAAACAAATTTAATGTAGCAACTTGAATCATTTTGTTTTACAATAAATATAATAATAAAAAAAAATTAAGAACATAAATCGAAACACAAAAACATAACCGCACTTAACAATTTTGTTTTCAAATTAACAATAATAATACACCTTCGGGCGATAACACAACGATTTTGTTTTGTTCTTATAGATAGATTTTGACTGTTAATGCAACAAAACAATCAAAATGTTTATTGTTTGTGAATCGACCAAAAACTATTTTTTTTCAGTTTGATTACCAAATAGCGATCAATACTATACCTAAATGGGCATAGTATGAAAAATAGGCGGCTATTTCCTAACCTACAAATTTCACAAGAAAACTAATAAAATGCTGAAAGTTGCTTTCAAGCTTAATTATTACCGAATGCACCATCTAATCATAGTAATTTGCAGTAAAATAATAATTTTTTGTGTTAGTGATTTTAAATGGCCTCGAGCCCTGGCACGAAAGTTATTTTGTTTGTTTTGCTTCTAACACACCGAACCAGGAAGGCGCTTTGGTTAAAATATAAAAAAAGCAATAAAAATCATTCAAACCTAGAATTAGATAATTTGTATTAAATCTTTTGTGTGCTGTATCATTTCAAGTTTCAACGATAATTGAATGATTTAACACTGAGGTGCGCAAATTCGACGCTAATTAAAGGTTTTGAAATTGGGTTAATCAATATAATTGGGTTGATGTCTCTCGTTTCGTAAATTTTTACAGTTTTTGTACCACCTCCTTAAATGTTCGTTATCGAAATTTGGGTAATTAAATTAATCGGGGTTTCTGTATTCTTTGCAAAAGGTATATTTGTTGTGCAAGGAGGATGGGATTTGTTCATTTGGTAAATGAACCGAAAATTATGTTAAGTTATGAATTTAAATCATTTCCCGCGGATATTTAGATTTATATATTAAGTTAGTCGACTCGAATTAGAAGCCGTTATTTTTTTAGTACTGTTACAATTAAATTTTTATTGTTCGGAGGTTTAAATGTACCTTAATTTTTAATAAGTCATATTAATGTAAAATAAATCTACCATCTCTTTGGCAATATTTCTGCGAATGATTCTCCTTTAGACGACAATCTTTTTCAATGGTAATAGAACGATATAGGGCCATTGTCACTTCAATCGCTTGCCGATTGGACTTCGAGATGCTCCAGCGACTTTTCAACGAGCGACGAATTCGTAGATATCTTGATCGAAATGTAAAAAGTGTTCCACCTAGACGATATTATAATTTACGTAAGGCCATCATAATAAAACACTAGTTGAATAGGAAGTTTTAATCTTTAACTTCAGCGAACAAAGTAGAAATTCTTGAGAAAAGAAATAGATTATTTAGGTCACACAGTTTATGATTATGGAATCTTACCTGATCTATCCAAAATTTGGCGACAATTATAGACGCTTCATAAATACATTTTCGAATATTTCTAAACATCTAACAATTTAGCGGTGCTCTTAGAGTCAGAACACCCTCGCCTTTGAACTTTCCTATGATTATCATTGTTTCAATCACGTTATTCATCTATGCCTTTTAACAGCGAGTCTTGTTCCATTGCATAGTTTTGGTGGAAACGAAATGAGGTCGGTCGAAGCGTCGACCTGAATTTGTTCATTACCAATATCTAACAATTGCTTGGAATACACGTTTATTTCATCAACAGCTGCTGAACTTGGAATGACAGCGGTTGGCGGCATTTAGCGAAAATTGCTGGCCAGCAGAGCAGAATCATCATACCGCCACACCTTGCGCGAGTGCCTCCAATACTCCTTTGTGCGCCATCGTACACTCATCATTATTTTGCATTTCTGAAGAGTACTTTCGCCATTGCTGACCTTTTAGAAATATTGCACTTCGGTTCATCTATCGGTTGCAAATTCTATGACAGTTTGAGCGTATATAATAAGCTGTTCGACCCCCGCTATTTGGCTTTGAGCGTGAATAGAACCTAAACTAAATGAAATTTTTTTTTTTTGAACATTTTGCCAGTCCACCAAGTACATCGAGAAAGAACATTCCTCCGTACCCGTCGTTGAATACTGTAAACTTTTGTTCGTACTGATTGACTCACAGCATTTCGATCGGATTGCCGTTCTCGTTCAAATTCTCGATTGAATTCATCGTGGGTGCGGGATGATTCGGCGTTGGCATCCCTAATTCGTCAAACATCTTGCCGGATATCATCAGGCACAAAACCTCTATTGAAATGAACACCTCATTGTGAATCTCCAGATTAAATTCCAGGTCCGGATTCGCTGTTGTTGTACACCCTCGACACAAAATGTCTTCAGCTATAATGTCTGGAAAACACGTTGAAATGATGACTGCAAAAAGTGATTGAATACGCAATAAACGAAATAACAGCATCAGTGTATGATCTCAATAAATGTCATTCTCGAGCAAATTAAACACTGACAGGCTTCTCGATATGTTGCGCCTAACTCACCATTAACAGTTCGTAGAAATTCAAATGAAGTTGGCCCACGAACATTAACCAATAATAAATGCAATGCATCGATTGAATATACATTTTTTTAATGATTCATTCTATGTGAAATATCTCGGCGTCTACAAGTAAAGCAGTGTTCTTACAAATAGATGACTTGGTCGTGAATAAGCTTGTTAGCGTAGTCGCGAGTCATATGGGGGTCATTCAGCTCTCTGCGCTGAGTTTGCTGCCGTGAAATAAACTCGTTGTCCATTCTTCAAGTGCACAGCTAAATAGACTAATGTGAGATAACGTTCGTGTATAGGGAATGAAAAGATTATCCAAAGCACTTCCGACATATCTTCACGTCTGATATTGCGAAACTTCATGGTTGACATCAGTAGCTACAATACCAAATACAGCCATGACGCTTCCCTACGTGACGTACTTGCAAACGTATTTGATGGACTTGACATAATTGCAGAACTCAACAATGCAATGCGCTTTGAATGTTCTGGAAAGCAGCGGCGAATATGGAACAATCCAGCTGTTATCGTTCTGCCCTTATCCTCCGCAGAGCAATGACGATACAGGGGGTAACCACGATTGCACGTGATTGGATCATTTGTTTTCGATCATACACGGTGATTCTCGGTTATCATCGCCACACGATTCATGAATCATATTCGTCATCACTGCTTCAAACAAATCTGAATTTGATGCGGGATCAGGAATTTCCGCGCAAATGATGGCTTCAATTTCATTCGGTTTCATTTTCTCGACCATCCACAGGAGAATATGTGCATCAGGCGGTCCTCTTATCTACCTAAATATAAATCTGAATAAATTTGTGATCAGCATTCACTGTCGGCAACAATGCTGCATGATGGTGAATTTGTCCTTGATTCTGTAAAATTGAAGCAAATTCTTAGTTTATGAGCCTCGGTGGCCCACATTATTCCCTACTGGATTTGACGGTAAAACGTTGTGAATCGTTGATATGAATTTGTGTGGTTTGTTTGTGTATGTGATGTGTGTTATAATCGAAAAGAATTTACCTTAAAAGTTGGGATAAAACCTTGCACTTCGCAACTTGCAAGTCGACCGATACCTCCACGGAATTGACTGTTGCATCTGAACGCCAAACGTTTATTTAGGATTGTCAACGCCGACCAATATTTCAACACCTCACTGGCGTTTTTTTCCAAAGAAATAAACTATGAATCAATTCAATGTTTGCAACACACCAAATTACAATGAATTTAAATAAATTCAAATTGAAGAACTTTGAATGCACCAAAGATATGATCACCACTATTGCTTTCAATTTAATTCTTTTTCGCAAAATATCATTGTCGTGAAAACATCTGGCAGCAGAATTATCAAACTGAATGTTGACGCCATATCTTTGCAAATTTTTCATATAAAAATACTACCCAAATTTCCGATTGTTCCGGTGGATTTTCCCAAAACTTTCTTTCATACGAACCTTGTCTTTACAATTACGAACACAACAAGTGATAATCTTTCATAGATGCGGTTTTGATTTTTCTTTATCTTAACTCATTGCTAAAAACAAAGTTTGTAAACCAAATACCTCGTTGCTAGGTTACTTCCTATAACTGAAAATGAAGATACATTATACTTCACCTTACAAAAATTTCTCTTGGGTTGTTTCTTACAAATAAGGAAACAGCCACTGTTCCTATAGCATTCGTTGACCATTGCATATGCTTATTCGAGTCTCCACAATCAATGTGACCGATACGGGTTCAAATTTGATTCTGAACTATTTTCAAGTGTATGTGTAAAATTTTAAATATAAAGAAAATAAACACAACTACCTACCATCCACAGTCGATTGGTATGATCGTTCTCATACAACGTTTGGGGAGTATTTGCAAAAATTTTAACTCAAATGATGGGAACGATTGGGACAAATGGATTCCAACGGATATCCTTTTCCTTGAAAAGTCAATTTCATAATTTCTGGAATTAAAAAATTACCAGTGATAATTTTTTCAGGCTAAACTAATATCGAAAAGTTATTATGATAAAAATATTAATGTCACAAAGTTTCAAGTCGGAGAGTTAGTACTTCTCAAAAATGAAGCAATGAGCAAAAGAAATTTAGACTAAAATTTCTCTTATGTTTGGAACCACTTTATCTCTATTATACCGTCCCATAACGGAATTAATCTCTGCATTGTTAGATAAGGTAGGAGTATTCATTAATTTGGTAGTTATTTACAATTAATTAAAACTATTACTTATACCAGGTGGCGGGTAAACATAAATAGCCCTTCCTGTTACACTCTTCCCCTCTTATTCGAAGCCCGTTTCGACGAGAATTCAGAAAAATTAAACTTGACTTACGATAGCGGAAAGGGAACTGGAATTGGTTAACAAATCTTTGGTTTCAGATATGAAGGACCCTTAACACGTTCACGACGGCGCTGTAATTCTTGCTCCTCGCCCATTGGCGGCTGCGCTTAAAGCTTTTCGCTCTATCGGACGGGAGCTAATCCAGCTGCCTTATTCTTGAATACGTTTTTTTTGTATTTTTTTTTTATCTAAATATTTGGTGTTACATACCGTCTAATAGCACAATCAAATGCGTACCACCGGTGGCACGCACCGCCCGATGAGGCAGTCTAGTCCGGGCCACCGGTGGTACACGCCGGCGTGAACGTGTTAATTAACATTGGATATTTCAATATTATTCGAGATTAATTCAAGATTGGGTTTCCAACTCCCTGTGTTAGATGGGATGACTTACAAGGAAGGGTCTCCAGGTGTCCGGCTCCGATTTCGATGAAACTTTAATATGTTGTAGAGGAGTGGAAAATAAGTGACACGTATTTTTTTTAAGTGCTCAATCCCCTTCTAAAGGGGTGAAAACCGCCCTTGAATTTGGTTGTAAAAAAGTGACTTTCGATAATTTTCCTCAAAAAACATGAAAAAATCTGCAAGTTTTTTATTCCAAAATAGGTATTTCAGAAACTTACATTATATATTATTTTTTTAAGAATTTTGGTACTACCTAGGGGGTGAAACTACCCCTAGGGAGGGGTTGAAAAATCAAAAAAACTGTCTAAAAAATCCAAATTGATGCGAAAAATTCTGGAAAAAATTTATATTACTCAAAAAAAAAAAATATAAGGTTGACGTGTTCGAGGATTTTTCGAAACCATCCAGGGGGTTAATCACCCCTAGAGACGATTCTGGAAATTCGCTCAGGGCATCTGATTTTTTCGACTGAAAGTTCTTTGTCCTCATCAATTATGATCATTAACATAGATTTTTACCGATATCATTGATGTTTAGGGGTGAAACATCCCCTAACGGGGGTGAAATTTGTAAAAATTGTTAAAAATTCCAAGAAAATTTCGCAATTTGGTGGAATAATTCTAGAAAAAATAAATAAGTTCAAAAATTTCATGAATCATCCGCTTTGAATGGTTTCAACCGCACTTGAATTTGGGGTGTAAGAGCGACTCTCCATAATTTTCCCTACAAAACATGAAAAAATCCGAAAGTTTTTTACTATGGTTTTTTACTTCAAGGGCGGTTTTCACCCCCTTAGAAGGGGATTGAGCACTTAAAAAAAAATACGTGTCACTTATTTTCCACTCCTCCACAACATATTAAAGTTTCATCGAAATCGGAGCCGGACACCTGGAGACCCTTCCTTGTTAGGTTACTCTCAATTGACATTTTCCAGAATCAGTTAATGACGAGATATTATTTAATTCACTAAAGGTCGAGGTAATTTGGCAACTTGTTTTGGTCTCACGCGAGGTCTGATTGAATTTAGTGAAATATCATTCTCCTAACCGTATACTCAGTAATTTATGATGTGTGCTATGTACTAACAAATTGTGATTTAAAATTTTCGACTTCATAAGTGGTGCTTGAGTTCACTTTCTTAATTAAATAGGGCCCATCTCTACGGGGAGCTAACTTAAAAGTGGAACCTTTATTGATTTGTGATCAGTCTCGACTAAAATAGCAAATTTGGTCTTAAGGTCCTTACTCTGTTTTTCAACTGGATTAGCAGTGGATGATATAATGGAGTAAACGGTTGCTTAATCCCAAAATAACATGTGACATGTTACAACTCAGCATTGATAAATTGGCCTCCATTTTCAGATATAACTTGCCTTGGTAGATCAAAGCAAAGGAAAAAATCGTTTATAATAGTTTTTTAACATATTTCAGCGGTTGCTTAGTTTAAAATGTAGCTTTCAATCCATCTCATTACTGTATCTTCAACAATAAAACTCAATTTATACTCGTTAGAGCATTAGATTAGTTAGCCAAATAAATCCAAGGCAACGACTCCTTCGTTCCAATACCAGCGAGTTTCAAATTGGAAACATAGTATTTCTGACACTCAATACATGTTTTGATATTACTGCATTGCATTAAGCATTCCCGATTAGTCCGGTAGCTTAGATAAGTGACGCGTTTGCCGTTATTTTTACTAGTGAAGTGCATGCAGTAAGATCACGATGATTTTATTGTGGGCGTGTGGGATTTTGTTGATGACTTCCTCTAACTCGACCAAGAATAAATCTTTGATGACATCTGATTTTTATTCGGTGGGTGCTTATTCGCATATTATTAAGGCGGAAGTCGATAATATGTTGCTTCACGCGTCGGTGGACGAGAAAGCCAACTCCAGATTCTCCCAAATTCTCATGGACACTGTAATAAAGAGTATAATCATTGGTAGTGTCATGGATCGCACTCACAGACTATCTGAACTCTTGTGGTGCAAGTACGTTTAATGTGTAACTCTTCGCCTGGTTCGATAGTTTTTGAGATCTCCAGGTCTTGTTGCCATTTTTAAATCGTTGCCGTGTCCTTGAGCATACTTATATATAGCGAGCCATTTCATACAAGACAGACGACCGCTTCAACTAATGAAGATTGATGAAAGGTTGGATGACCATGATAGTTGATGCATTTTAAAGAGTTTCCAACTGAACTTAGGTCCGTTGAATTGTCTTCGAGCTGGTCATGTTTAGTTTTTCAAAAATTGATCAACTTCAGGGTCAATTTCAAACGGGATTGCTCAATCATATGGATATTGAGACTATGTCTATTATTAATGTTTTATAATTTGTATATTGTTATCAAACTGTTGTATATTTTTGGTTTTCTTATAGACATCTCTGAGGCTTAAGTAATTTTTTATAAGGTGAGCGTCTTACAATTTGTTAACGCTCTTTCCATCTTTAATAACAAAGTAGGTCTTGAACAATCATTTTGATTAGTTGTGAATCTGACGATGTTTAAATATCTTATCCGAAATCGTTTGCTTTATTTCTTATAATCTTCGGAGATTTTTCATTTCAGAAATCCCCATCATTAGGTTTAGTAACATTTCGAATCACATATTAGTTTGATTGCGTATAACTTAGCTAGTATTAAGTTTTCGAAACAAAATTTTTGAATAAGTCAAACATTGTTTTGTCAACTGTTTTACTAGTTTTTGTTATTTCCACAAATTTTGTGTTCCGCCATGTTTTATCATTTTCCAATTTTGTCGGAAACTTCATTGTCCTATAAACCATTTACGCTGCCATGATGAGTTCGAAGCCATTCCTCTCGCTTTGCGCACCCCAAGTTAAATATTTCCTTTCCCTCTAACTATTGTAAATGACTTACTCTAGTCGAAAAAGTACCATAAACCAAAATAAATATATTTGATGAATATAATCCACATTCATACATCCACCAATTCTTAAGGTTTAATATGAAAGGAAAATTTCATTTTACCTGTTTTCCATTCCGTTTTTCTTTTATTCGAAAGTTTTTTTTTTGTTTGCTGCATATTTTCTTTTCATAAACATCATCATCATCATCACGACACGCTAAAAGAAATAAAATAAGAATAAAATAAGTTACAAAAAAAAGAAAACTGGAAATGAAATGGAAGCCATTTTGTCCTTTATACCTGTTTCCACATATATTTTAATATTTTTTGTTTTATTTATTTTTTGTTATCATTTTATTGTTTGTATAAAAAGAAAAGAAATAAAAAGCCAAGAAGACCAACAAGAATAGTGGATAAGATTATAATCTCAGATCAAGATTGTTTGTGTTATTGTTTTTTGGGAAAATTAGTTTCCATGTCTTTCGCTTTTTTATAACCAATTTTTATTTTTGTTTATATGAAAGTTTCGGCACCTAAGCGAGTTGGACTTACTATTAAAATATCGTTAAATTGTAATGATATACATTTAAAAATATAACAAGGAGGAATGTAGTATTAATATTGGAACCATCCAGTGACGTACATATTTAGAAATTTTTATTGAAAATGATATAAAATTATGTTCACGTGCTCAAATTGAAATAAATCGTATTAACAATTTTATTGCGATAACTAAATGTTTTAACACAATGAATCAGCTATTGCTACAGAATCTCCAGACTTTATGATTAACGCTAAATTGTAAAATCTAATTGTAGATGTTTTGCGTTAAAACTCCATTATTTTACTTGCCGATCAGCTTAGCGTACCCAGGAGGCTTCGGCTGCCTAGGTAACACATAGGTAGCTGCAGTCGCGTGGCGGGGTTCGGGTATTGCATCGGAAGTAGCAATCTACTATCGGAGACCAAATTCAAGTAGTATAACTCGTCAAAAACCAGCAATGAGTACAATAAATAAGGAATTTAATACCCCAAATGGTACAACAGTAGAGATACTGCCTTCATAGTCTTCGAAGTTCATTTATAAGATGAATTTGTATAAAAGATTATATCGACATTAAAATATTACCGAGAGTTGGGTCATATAGTACGTACCGCTTTAAATTGAATCAATTATCTGGATTATGTTTGTTACGACTGTATGGTCGCAACGACGATTTTTTTTGTTATTTTATTCACCCCAGTTGTTGTCTTCGTTTCGTCCATCTTCCCTTATGTTTTTATTCACCTCTGTGTTTGTCTGTGAACGCACCCGCGACGTTTTGTTTTGTTCCCCATTGTGTGGTGGCGCGGAGGTGAAGAGAAGACGAGAAAGAGAGAACAATGCGCATCGAGTGTGTGCAAAGTAAAACGTTTTGAAAAAAATGTGTTTTTCTTATATGTCTCTCTTTTGTACCAACGAAAATTTGGTATAAAGGAGAGACAGAGAAGAGAGATGCATCTCTTCTAAAACGTTTTACGAGTTGTGCGACGCTCGAATTTTTTTTGCTTGTCATCATTCAGTTGGTGATTTTCATACAGTCGAGTTTTGGTGTTTTATATAAAAAGTCGAGTTTTTTTTTTTTTGTATTGGAAAGTTTGTTTGAAATTATAAAAAAAAAATAAAAAAAAAACAAAAAATTGTGTTAAATTGATAAGTTCGATTGGGCATTAAAAAGTGCTGTTTTTTTTTATGTATATAATTTTAGTTAAATACATAATCTTAAAAATTTGAAAATAACGATGTAGCATACAAATTATGTGGTTTATAAAATTTTTTTATTAATAAAATATATAAAGGTTTTATTGAAAACGTCCGAATTTATTATATACATCTTCCTATTACATAGTGATTTAACGAGACTATTTGTGTGGTGTGTACAGTGATAGAAAAGTATATATGTACATATATATACGAGTTATATATATCACGCCTGCCTACATATAAATAATACGGCAGTTTATTGGTGGTGTCCGATTATAACGGCGGTGTAATTAACGTGTAATTGGATTTTGTTTATCTACGGCCATAAGACGCCTAACACTGACGGCGACCAACCGAGGCCTAATTAATTTGTGAGTAACGGCAGAAAGACGCCCAAATAAAAGAAAATATATATAAGGTTTTTGATGAGACAACGTCCGACATTTATACGGGATCGGCGAGACAACGCCTAATTTATTTTGGGTGGCCAGTTGAGGTCACTCAGCTTGATAGGATCCGGCGGCCATTTGAGGCCAGCCGTGATATTTCTTGGTATCGGGGAGAGGCCCCGCAACATAGTGCCCAACCAGGCAAGTGCTCGAGCGCAAGGCGGAAGTCACCCAACGACGGCACCAAGGCCGCATCGGGGGGTAACGGCACATCAAGCCGCAACGGTCCGGGTGTGGCAAGGTCACCTGTGGCATGACGGCCGCGCAAGGCCGCAACCCATTTTTTTTCGGGGAGAGGCCCCGCCACGATAACGGCGCAAGGCCGCAACAATTTTTTTAATTTACTAAGGTACATTTTTTTTATATAATTCTTATTTTTATTAATTTTTTTATTTTAATTTATTTATATATTTTAAATTTTTTTCATTAAATTTTTCTAAAAATTTTGTAATCGAGCGCCGCACAGCGGGTGCGCGCTCGGTGCTCATTGTTCTTTCTCTCTCTCGTTCTCTCGCATCGTTGTGCGGTGGAGGGGGAAGTTGTTTTCTGTTTGTCTGTTTTTTTTTTTTGGTTCTCTTAAATAAATAAAATGAATTTCTAATTTCACGGTCGGTATGATGGGAGCGGAGACTCCCTCTATGTCGGTTTAGTGTTTGCGGTCCCTTGGTGCCCGCATCCAATTCCGTAACCAGGGCTTGGCCCCGTTTGAATTCGGATGGATGCGCGCACCAAGGCACCTCTTTCGTTATCATTATTTTTATTTATTTATTATTTTGATTACCTGCTGTTCGTTCCTCAGGTTCCGGCCGACGAATTTCGGCGGAACCCGGGTATTATTATTATTATTATTTGCGTTTCCCCAACTTTCTGTTAATCACGGTGTAGGCCAGGAGCCCTGCATGCCTCAAACCCCACGACCCTCGCACTTCTCGCTGAGAACGTAGCCGGCAAAACATCACCGTGGAGGCCTCTGCAGGAGCTTAGTGAATATCTGCAGGTTGGCAGTAGCCAGCCTGTAACAGTGGCGCCCAAACACTTCGCGAATTTTAATTTTGATAATTTTTATTTTTTTTATGATTTGTAGCTTCACTCCCTTTGGCGTGCGCGTCCAGTGTCGAAACCGGTGTTTCACACTGTTTGAATTCGCATGGACGCGCACACCAAAGCCAGTCTCCCGGTTGACATTCCCTATCTACGATCGCAACCAGCACGGGCTGTTTGATTGCGCGTAGATGGGGGGTGTCATCCCCTATTCTTTGGACATCCGACTTCCGAGCTCTTTCCCATTTCCACTATGTTGTGTCTGATTGTGGTGGAGCTCGGATGTCATTTGTCTGGAGTTTAGTTTAGCTTCATTTCTTCTCTTCCCCGAAGTTTTTTGACCGAAATTTGAGGAACGGAACACTTTATTATTGTATTATTATTATTTTTTTTAATTTTCTTTATTATTTAGCTGACACGGAGTGGGGTTTCCACTCTCATCATACCACCGTATTGTCGTATTTGATTTAAAAAAAAAAAAAAAAAAAAAAAGAGATTTGATATTATATTTGATTTTTTTTTGTTGATATTTTTGATTATTTTGGTTTAGCTTGGGTTGTATTGGAACCCACGGGTACAGTTAGTACTTCATTTTATATTTTTTCGCATTTTTATTATTCTGCCTGCATACCGCTGGGTGTGTTGGTAGATTTGGATCTCCTTTTCTTTTGTTCTTTCGTATCGTTTCAAATTTTAACGAGCCCCTCCAAATTAGGTTCTCATCGAAAAGCGCCACTTTGGGGGGTATCTCGTCTTCCGTCGTTAATCCAATCGTGGGAATACGGGACCCACAAACCACCACAAGGTAACCATTCCTTTCTGTTATTATTATTATTCTAGCCTTATTTTCTTCGCAATCTTGTCTTGTTACTGAGTTGTATTATTTACTATCGGCGTACTTCTGGGTGTGTTGGTAGTTTCATTAGCTACGTTATTATTATTATTAAATTTTGTTTATTATTATTTTGTATGAATTCTAATCCGTGGGATACGCCAGAAAGACCTCAAAGACGTACAGTGTGGGATAACTCGGACGTAGAACCACGTATCCAACGTAACCATCCGTGGGATCGAGTGGAAGTTAATCAAATTCACATTCGAATTGAGTATTATCCAACGCACGGGGTAACTTTCTGGTTGTTTATCACGAATTGATATTCATTGATTGAATTTTTGTTGTAATTATTTTAACGAGCCCCCCCAAATTAGGTTCTCATCGAAAAGCGCCACTTTCGGGGGTATCTCGTCCTATCCGTCGTTAAACTAATCGTGGGAATACTGGACCCACAAACTCTTACAAGGTATCCATTCCTTTTCGTGTTATTTATAAAAATATTTCGTGTTTTTTTTATTATCTAGTTATAGTGGGTGTGGAATATCTTTAGTTGTAATTTCCTCTAATTTAAAACCTTCCGTTTGAGTTAGAGTTATTTTGAATTAAAATTTTTGTATTTTTATAAATCAATAAAGACTACGTTTTTTTTTGTCGAATTATTCGATCTTACTCAGTATCCCTACCTAATCTAAAATGGACGTAACCTTACTGCAACCAGACGAAGTGGAGGTGGAGTGTCTCCTTCGTGATATTCGCTTCGACACGCCCGATGCAATTCATCAACTCGAGGAAGCGGTCCGAAGTGAGCAGGCCGAGATTAAACCAACGCCCGGAAAAATGCATACAAGCGCATCGAAGAAACCGGATATCGAGATTTCAACGTGTCTCAAGAAATTGGAGGAGATTCGGGAAGAAATCACCCTTTTGGGTCCGACTACGAAGGATCCCCTATTATTGGCTCAACGTTACCATTCCCGGTTGTTGCATTTGTCCGGCCGGCTTAGTCGCGCATTCAAATCACCGAAATATGAGCAGCCCGCGCGTAAGATACATCAGGCATGTTCCGAATTACTGACTAGTCTGCAGATGTACCTGGATGACCAGGAAAAATTGAACGTTTCCATAGAAAGCGCAAAGGGCATACATCTCGCGTTGGAAATACCTCCTCATGAGGAACAAAATGAAGAGATTCGAGCGGAAAACCTCGGTAGCGAGGATGATTCTGATAACCCACCGCAGCCGGAGCGAAGAAGTACTTTGGAGGATCTTCTTGGCCAGATCCAAACGAATCACGCGGCGGTACAACAATCAAATGCACAGACCACACTCTTGGAATCCATGCTGCAAAAGTTCGAAATGGTATCACAACAGCTGGTAAAGTTGGATCAACGGCAAAACAACCTCCAGACTCAAATCGTCGGAAATAATCTGTTCTCACAAGACATCCCGATTCCAACCGTACACGATCGAGCGCCTCCGACATCCACCAGTTCGCCGGTATCGCCAAAATTTGTCGATCGACGTTTGTTGTCCGGTAGTGGACTAAGTTTCACGGGATCTCCATCGGGAATCAACATCGATATGTTCCTGTTCCAAGTTGACACCATCGCCTCATCCCGGGGATTATCCGAACAAATTTTATTGTTAGAGCTCCACACCATTCTAAAAGACCTCGCGTTGCAGTGGTACTGGACATTTCGTAAACACAACCCGCACGCGACATGGTCAGAACTACGAAGCGGAATTATCGAGCGCTTTCAAGATCGTCGCACTAACTACGAAATCCGCAGAATGGTCGAGGCACGTAAACAACAACCGAACGAAAGCTTCCTGGATTTCTACAACCATGTATGGACCCTCACACTACAATGTCGCACACCATATTCCGACGAAGAGCTCATTCAAATTTTGATGAACAACATGAAGTCTACGCTACAATACCACCTTACAGATCGTCAGTTCAGCAGCATCAACGAACTAATCAAAAGCTGTTCTGCTTGGGAGGAGTCTTTCCGGCGGCTCAAAGCTACGGCGGATCCTGCAATCCATCCACGACGCGTGATCAAGGAGTTTTCAGGCAGTCCGTATGATGATGTGGGAACATACGACATTTATGAAAATTATCCCTTAACTGATGTTCTACCCGATAATTCAGTATCCGCCATTCAAACGGAGAGCAGGTATCAGTCGGCAGCGGCGAGACGTTCGGGTGGACAAGTCCCAGCAGGCAGTTTGGGATTGGTTTACAAACAACATGCCAATCATAGTAAAAATATCGTCTGCTTTAATTGTTCGGATATGGGTCACACGTTCATGGATTGTCAATTGGCTCCCGTTGGATTGTTTTGCTATCGATGTGGGCTACGAGGGACGATATCTGCGCGTTGTCGACGTTGTGCCGAGGAGAGAAACGCTCAATCAAGATTGTCGGAAAACCAGAGCAGTGGTTCTTGGAGGACTGGGCCACGAGAATCACCACAACCACAATCGCAACCCAGACTGATGTTACAACGGACCAATCCACTCAAACCGATTCTGGAGGACGCAGCGAGCAATACGGACGCGGAAATCCGCTCCTATTCGAATCCGACGAAGAAGTAAGCTCGTCTGCCAGTAATGATTCCTTTCCCGATCCTTCGTCCTTATCCAATTCCCCTTCCCATCCTGTCGCTCTAAAATTTTTCTATAATGCTCCATCATTGGCAAAGTTAGATCGTTTAAAGCGTTCCAAGAAATACTGGAACCGTCGCGTCGCAATGAGAAATGACGTGATTTCCTCCGTTCTATTCTCCGAGGGTAGTGACACTCGGCCTTACGCCCAGGTCTTAATAAATAAGATACCTTTTAAGGGTCTTCTCGACAGCGGGGCGAGTGTCAGTGTTCTCGGGAGTGGATCGGAGAAACTCATGTCAAATCCCTTTGTTGAATTCCATAACTTTCCTTCCACTATAACTACCGCGAGTGGCCAAGTACAACGAGTATTTGGTTATATACGAGCTAACGTCGAATTTAACGGAGTTACTAAATTCATGAATTTTCACGTTGTCCCTTCCTTGGAACAACCGCTTTATTTGGGTATCGATTTTTGGAATCGTTTTGGAATTTCCCCAAAAATCTCCGCGTTAAATAATTCGGACGAATTAGGTGAAACTACCAACACACCCAAATTTCATATTTTAACATCTGATGATCGTCGTAAATTGGATCTTATCCGCGAATATTTCCCGAGCAGCGATATTTTAGGTTTGGGCCGCACATCCCTCATCACTCATATGATCGATGTCGGTTCCGCAAAACCAGTCAAACAACGTTTTTATTCCGTGTCCCCAGCTATCCAGAAACTCATGTATGCCGAGTTGGATAGGATGTTGTCTTTGGGGGTCATCGAGGAGTCACAAAGTTCCTGGTGTTCACCGGTCACGTTGGTGCGTAAGGCCAATGGGAAAGTTCGTCTGTGCTTGGATGCTAGAGAACTAAACAAAGCAACCGTCAAGGATGCGTATCCGCTGCCCATAATCAACGGATTGTTGGGTCGTTTGGGACACACCCGATTCATTTCGGCGATTGATTTGAAGGATGCCTTTTGGCAGATCCCACTCGACCCAGCATCCCGCGATAAAACAGCGTTTACGGTTCCTGGACGGCCCTTGTATCAGTTCAAGGTGATGCCGTTTGGCTTATGCAACGCACCACAGACGCTTTGTCGCTTAATGCACCGCGTGATCCCGTACCAACTGCACGATAAGGTCTTTGTGTACCTCGATGATCTTCTGGTCACATCCTCCACTCTAGCCGAACATTTCGATTTGCTACAACAGGTTGCTGGATATCTGAAGGACGCTGGTTTAACAATCAATTTGACCAAAAGTAAGTTTGTGTTGAAAGAAGTAGACTATTTAGGTTATATTGTGGGTGATGGCTGCCTCCGTACAAACCCAGATAAATGTAAAGCTATTCTGGAGTACCCTATTCCGAAAACGACGAAACAGATTAGACGTTTTCTGGGAATGTGCGGATGGTACCGTCGCTTCATTCCAAATTTCGCCTCCTTAGCTTCTTCTCTCACCGATCTTACTGGTAAAAACACTAAAGTATGTTGGTCTGCAGCTGCTGATTCTTCTTTTAACGCTCTCAAAACCGCCTTGTCAACTGCCCCAGTATTGACGCATCCTGATTACACTAAACCCTTTTTTATTCAGTGCGATGCCAGTGCCGTTGGGGTCGGTAGTGTCTTATTTCAGGTGGACGCCGAGGGGGTGGAGCGGCCCATTGAGTTTTATTCCCATAAGCTCAATGCGGCGCAGCGAAACTACTCGGTGACCGAGCTGGAATGCTACGCTGCCGTCCTCAGCGTGCGAAAATTCCGCCCCTACGTGGAAGGTTATCCATTCGTCATTTATACCGACCATTCCAGTTTGCGCTGGCTAATGAGTCAAAAAGACCTCTCCGGACGTTTGGCGAGATGGAGTCTTAAACTCCAAGCGCTGGATTTTCAAATTGGATACCGAAAAGGTTCAGTTAACGTTGTACCTGATGCGCTGTCTCGAGCTTTTCCGGATGAATCCGCTCCTTGTGAGGATGACTCCGAAAGTAAGAGCACGCCTGATCCTGGTGCCCAATTTGAAGATCCAGTCTTGTCGAGTAAAAACATCGACCCTTCCGTGAATGCGTTAATACCTTCTTCAGTCCCCATTCTGCACGTTGATCAAAATTCGGTTGCGTTCCAAGATCCAGATTACGTCGATCAGATCGCGAAAATTCGTTCATTAAAAGATTGTTCGCACAACTACAAAATCCAGGATGATAAATTATTAATATCCCCTTCGTTCGGTTTTAAATATACGGACACCGACCTTTCGAATTGGAAACTTGTTATTCCTAATTCCTTAACTTCAACGCTTATCGAACAGGCTCACGTACCTCCCACTTCAGCACATTTAGGCGGCAGCAAAACTCTCGAGCGCCTTCAGCGTCAATTTTACTGGCCTCATATGGCAAAACAAGTTAAACAATACGTTGCTAGCTGCACTAAATGTAAAATGAACAAAGCTGTTAATTTCTCTACACAACCAGCCATGGGAGCTCAGGTCACGTCAACTCGCCCGTTTCAAAAATTGTATGTAGATTTTTTGGGTCCGTATCCACGTTCGAAACTCGGTAATACTTGCATCGTTATCATCTTGGATCATTACTCAAAATTTGTAGTTGTAAAACCTTTGCGTGAAGCTTCCGCATCTTTGCTATGTCGATTTTTGGAAAACGATGTATTTCTGTTGTTCTCGGTCCCCGAAATAATCACCTCTGACAATGGGAAGCAATTTACCTCGAACTTATTTAAAGATTTGTTGTCCAAATATGGTGTAAAGCATATTCGTACGTCGGTGTATTCGCCCCAAAGCAACGCATCCGAGCGTGTTAATCGAACCCTAATTGCCAGCATTCGATCTTATTTGAGCGATCACGATCATAATTTGTGGGACAAAAACTTACAAGAAATTGCGGCTGCTTTACGTAATGCCATTCATGATACCTTACATTATTCCCCTCATTATGTCGTGTTCGGTCAACATATGTCGATGCACGGTTCGGACTATGCGTTAAGAAGATTACTCGATGAACATGATCCCAGCGAAGTCCAGGTGTGGGCTAAGCCAGATCGAGTAAACCTCCTAAAGGATCGTATAACACATTATTTACGTGTGGCACACGAAAAGGGGGCTCAGCACTATAATTTACGTAGTGCTAAGCGCACTTTTCGAGTCGGACAACCCGTCTTCATTCGTTCGTTTGTTTTGAGCGATGCACCGAATAAATTTTCCGCTAAATTGGCTGGTAAATTTAAACCCGCGGTTATTACCAGTAAAGTCGGACAAGTGGCGTACGCGGTCGAAGATTTGAATGGCAAATCATTGGGCACGTATCATGTAAAAGATATCCGCACGTGACGCATGTTTTCCACGATCGAAAAATTAGTTTGTCGCGGTACAATGGATGTACAATTCAATTGAACTGTTTTCTTTCGTATTGTTGTATTTTAGGCCCGGCTTATGAGACATCTCAGGGTGTGGGACGTTCCCACGTTTGTTACGACTGTATGGTCGCAACGACGATTTTTTTTTGTTATTTTATTCACCCCAGTTGTTGTCTTCGTTTCGTCCATCTTCCCTTATGTTTTTATTCACCTCTGTGTTTGTCTGTGAACGCACCCGCGACGTTTTGTTTTGTTCCCCATTGTGTGGTGGCGCGGAGGTGAAGAGAAGACGAGAAAGAGAGAACAATGCGCATCGAGTGTGTGCAAAGTAAAACGTTTTGAAAAAAATGTGTTTTTCTTATATGTCTCTCTTTTGTACCAACGAAAATTTGGTATAAAGGAGAGACAGAGAAGAGAGATTCATCTCTTCTAAAACGTTTTACGAGTTGTGCGACGCTCGAATTTTTTTTGCTTGTCATCATTCAGTTGGTGATTTTCATACAGTCGAGTTTTGGTGTTTTATATAAAAAGTCGAGTTTTTTTTTTTTTGTATTGGAAAGTTTGTTTGAAATTATAAAAAAAAAATAAAAAAAAACAAAAAATTGTGTTAAATTGATAAGTTCGATTGGGCATTAAAAAGTGCTGTTTTTTTTATGTATATAATTTTAGTTAAATACATAATCTTAAAAATTTGAAAATAACGATGTAGCATACAAATTATGTGGTTTATAAAATTTTTTTATTAAGAAAATATATAAAGGTTTTATTGAAAACGACCGAATTTATTATATACATCTTCCTATTACATAGTGATTTAACGAGACTATTTGTGTGGTGTGTACAGTGATAGAAAAGTATATATGTACATATATATACGAGTTATATATATCACGCCTGCCTACATATAAATAATACGGCAGTTTATTGGTGGTGTCCGATTATAACGGCGGTGTAATTAACGTGTAATTGGATTTTGTTTATCTACGGCCATAAGACGCCTAACACTGACGGCGACCAACCGAGGCCTAATTAATTTGTGAGTAACGGCAGAAAGACGCCCAAATAAAAGAAAATATATATAAGGTTTTTGATGAGACAACGTCCGACATTTATACGGGATCGGCGAGACAACGCCTAATTTATTTTAGGTGGCCAGTTGAGGTCACTCAGCTTGATAGGATCCGGCGGCCATTTGAGGCCAGCCGTGATATTTCTTGGTATCGGGGAGAGGCCCCGCAACATAGTGCCCAACCAGGCAAGCGCTCGAGCGCAAGGCGGAAGTCACCCAACGACGGCACCAAGGCCGCATCGGGGGGTAACGGCACATCAAGCCGCAACGGTCCGGGTGTGGCAAGGTCACCTGTGGCATGACGGCCGCGCAAGGCCGCAACCCATTTTTTTCGGGGAGAGGCCCCGCCACGATAACGGCGCAAGGCCGCAACAATTTTTTTAATTTACTAAGGTACATTTTTTTTATATAATTCTTATTTTTATTAATTTTTTTATTTTAATTTATTTATATATTTTAAATTTTTTTCATTAAATTTTTCTAAAAATTTTGTAATCGAGCGCCGCACAGCGGGTGCGCGCTCGGTGCTCATTGTTCTTTCTCTCTCTCGTTCTCTCGCATCGTTGTGCGGTGGAGGGGGAAGTTGTTTTCTGTTTGTCTGTTTTTTTTTTTTTTGGTTCTCTTAAATAAATAAAATGAATTTCTAATTTCACGGTCGGTATGATGGGAGCGGAGACTCCCTCTATGTCGGTTTAGTGTTTGCGGTCCCTTGGTGCCCGCATCCAATTCCGTAACCAGGGCTTGGCCCCGTTTGAATTCGGATGGATGCGCGCACCAAGGCACCTCTTTCGTTATCATTATTTTTATTTATTTATTATTTTGATTACCTGCTGTTCGTTCCTCAAGTTCCGGCCGACGAATTTCGGCGGAACCCGGGTATTATTATTATTATTATTTGCGTTTCCCCAACTTTCTGTTAATCACGGTGTAGGCCAGGAGCCCTGCATGCCTCAAACCCCACGACCCTCGCACTTCTCGCTGAGAACGTAGCCGGCAAAACATCACCGTGGAGGCCTCTGCAGGAGCTTAGTGAATATCTGCAGGTTGGCAGTAGCCAGCCTGTAACATGTTTCAAACTCTCTCTTACGTCTGAGGAAAATTATAGAAAATCGCTAAATAGGCGGTCGTCGATTGTTCCGGACAACAAATTAAAATCTCATTGTGAATAGAAATGGGATTTAACAACAATCGCAGTTAAATATGTCATTATAATGATGTACTCACCACCACCACCGCTCCACCTTCAAAATATACTTATCCAGCTTGGTTGGTGAATTCTTCTGTGAATGTTTTGGCATTCAACTGAACTGTTAAATTAATTTATGAATGAAAGAAATATTTGTCAGTTCAGAGGAACAAATGTTTATACAGGGTGTCCAACGGAAAGGTTTACTATTTTTTTTGCCTATTTATTTGTTTTAAATAAAAGAAAATAGATTTTATGTTCACAGATAGTTTATTTAATGTTTAGAATTATGTATGAAAAAATGTCTGTCAAATGTCGGCCAATCGGCCTTACACATGCAGCTTTTTTGATTTCATTGTTCATCACTTTTTCTTATATTTCACTCTGTATCATGTTAATTTTTTCTCTAATGTTCCTTTTCAGTTTAACTGCTTAAGAAGTCGGAAGCAGTTAAATGGAGGCCATTTTTTCAGATTTCAAAATTTACTATTGTGGAAACATATCTCGTAAAAATCCCATGTTTTGGTTGGAACCACATGTTCACCAAACCATTGGCATGCATTTCTGGTCTAAAAAAGTTCCTTATCTTATCACGATAACGTTCGCCAATCTGCAGAGTATGATTTAATTATAAGGCAAATAATACAAACTCTTCCTAAAAAAAAACACTACGTATAAACTCCTCCAAATAATTAACGTAGTATTATGACTTAAACACGTTCCAAATCAATGAAAAGTCACAGAAGAAACGATGATATCGTAACCCACAAAACATGCAATAAATAACAAAGATTCTCTAATTTCTTTAGCTCAGCTTGTTTAACACCTCATCTAAAGGGTTTGAAACAAAAAATGATTTTAATCGCTGTAACGACCGACTAATCGATCGAATACAAAAATTATCATGTAAAATGTCGGAGCACAGCTTTTCCGGCTACGGACTCAGGGCAAATGGGGGGATTCGTAAAATTCAGACACATTACACGACCTATCAGCTGTGCCATGATATTATGGAAACACCTGTCATCATTCCACCCTTCTTCACTTCACTCACGATTACCAAAAAGAATTAGGTTGTAGTACATGGTGGTTAGCGTAATCCTAACTGATAGTTAGATATCGAAGTGATAAACTCATACAAATATATATAGCGCGAAAACACCTCTACCAAAATTAAATTATAAAAAAAGAATCTCAATACAAACAAATTTTACAATGTGTGATAATAAAATGAATAGAAAACAAGAAAATATCTGAATCATGAAGCTACATATTAATTGAATGATATTAATGTTTTTGATCAAGAAGTACAATAAAACAAAACAACATATCAGTTAAAATTGATTACAAAAATTTGTTACCGTACAGTCCACGTTGGTATTTTTTCCTGTTGAAATCTCAGGTCCTCTTGTGTATTCCAAACAGCTTACGGCACCACATTCAATGAAAATAACCAGCTCGTAGTTTTCCAAGTAAATACGGTTTCTTACTATACTCCCGAACAACGGCATCCATCAGTCAACTATTACTTATAGAGGTTAGACACAAACTCGTCGACAAGGTAACGTTTATTTACGGGCGTTTATTACGTTTTACGTTTATACCTCAAGATTGCGATTTTTAAGACGTTCTGAATCCAGATTGTAGGGTAAACGACTGATAAAATGAGAGTCGTTTCGAAAGTTCTTCTCAACCCACTGAAGAAATACGAGGGTGTTTTCAAATAATAAACACTCACAACCAATTTTATGCGATCTTTATAATTGAAATTTTATTCACAGTCAATTTTTAGCTTACTTATATAACTTTTCAATTTTTTTGCGATATACATGTTTAGGTTTATAATACTTTTATTTTATAAATACACTTGTAGATTTTTTGTTTTTTACATGTTAAGTTTATATAACAAATTGGTTAGTATTAAGCGTGGATACATAATTAGTTATCCAGTTTAATTATTAAAATGTCAAGGTTTTTCGGATATAAATAATTGTATGTTTTCTCCTCACTCCTTTTAAACTAACAGTTTCACAAAACTACACCACACCATATTAATTTTAATAAATTTTGCCTAAGTTGGCTTAATATTTATTATTTTTTTTTTACTTTTAATTTTGAATTTTGTTAAATTAATTTATTTGTTTTAAAATATTTGCAGCAGACAACCACTTGATTGCAAATCTCGATACTTAATAATCAGTCTTTTTAAACCCCATAAAAAATCAGACAAAAATATTTTTATGCTCTTTCGACCCGCCCAAACTATCTTTCCGCTATTCAAAATATTTCATACGCGTAAACAAAAATATGAATTACGGTTAGCTTATTAACAAAATATATTTTTTTTTTATGCCGGGAGATCAACCCAAATTTTAGAGCTTGTGCAATCAATTCAACTGAATTGTTCCATCGCAATAAAAAAACAAATCCCGGGTAACAGCACCTCATTGCAAGAAATTCATACCGTTTTTATTAGATTTCGTTAGGTAATCATTAGGTCAGGATTGGTCAACACATTTTTTGTAAAGGATTTTCCAATAAGAGGTTTCATTTTGATATCAAAAAACCAGTATTTTTCAAGAGAAATCAATGAATGTTTATTTCATTGTAAAGCGGAAGGTATGCCATTAACACTTGAAAACAATATCAGGCAAATGGCGAATTGCGGCTGAATGTCCTCGATAACTTCACGAATTCCAGGTTTAAGGTCTTGAATCGATTGTGGATTATTGGCATAGACCTTATCTTTCACGTGGCTCCAAAGAAAAAAGTGTAAAGGTGTTAAATCACAAGGTCTCCGTGGCCAATTGTGATCACCTCTTCGAGAAATAACACGATCAGGAAACTTTTCTTGCAAAATTGCGATTGTTTCGTTGCTTGTGTGGTACGTAGCGCCGTCTTGCTGTCAATAAACGTCGTCCACATCAATATCTTCCAACTCCGGCCATAAAAAATCATTATTCATGGCTCGGAAGCGCAATCCATTCACCGCAACAGTTGCATCAGCCTCATTTTCGAATATTTAAGGTCCAATCGCACCGCCAGCCCAAAAACCGCACCAAACAGTGGCACGTTGAGGATGGAGAGACTTTTCAACAATCTTGGAATTTTTGAGCCGCAAATAATTCTGCTTATTAACGTAGCCTCCGAGGTGAAAATGAGCCTCATCACTGAAAACGATTTTTCGAATTTTGATGTATTTGAAGTCCGCCAATCAGGCAAGATACGGCGTTTATGGCGGTCGACTGGCTTGACTTCTTGTATTTACTGAACATTAAAAGCCTTAAGACCTAAGTCTTTATGCAAAATACGACGTTATGTCGTTTGTGGAATGTCTAATTCCAAATCGACTAAGAACCAATAAACCTGGGTTTTCGTCAATACTACGGGCTACAGCAGCAATGTTCTTAGTTGTTATTGAACGATGCAAACAATTTCGATTCTTCAAATCACAAGCTTGTCCCGATAGCTCAATTTTTTTTCACCAGTTTCTCTATTGCCGGTCTAGAAGTTGCTTCACGACGACCTAAAAGTGCTTTAGTTTTGCGAACTATGACTACAAAATTTTCACCATTTTTGTAGTGAATTTTAACAATTTCAATGCATTGTTGAAGCGTGTATCTTACCATTTTTAGTAATGGCGTAGTTTTTACTTATCAAATGTCAAAAGATGACAGCTTCAAAATTGATAGCTACCCAAATAACAGGCTATTTAAAATGAAACCTCTTATTGGAAACCCCGTTATTATTTCAATAAAATCAGGTTACCCGCTCTGTTGGAATTTCATTTACATTTGAATAAAAATATAAAGTTAAAATTAATTAAGTTTGTTGGTTGTTCATAACTATATAACAATAAAATCTAAAGGGAACACACATGGCAAATATTTTACTTTGGGTAATCCTAATATTATCACAAATCTAACGATCGGAATCGTTTATTCATTTGATTGATCACAAGCCGTTTCTGTTTTTCATCTCAACGAACAATTTATTGCAAAAACTCGTTAAAACAGATTAATTCAGCACTATTTCAAAGTGGAAAGTTGTTCAATACTAATAGTTTGCCAAATTCCAACTTCATAATAGGTTGGTGAACTGTCATTAAGGATTGGTCACTACATACTTGTTTTCATTTGGTCACTCCAACTCGAACAGAAATGGAGCTACATTAATTGAATTCCAGATGGCCTACACTAATTCTTGACAGTCGCTGAAGTTTCAAGTAAAACCTGTGACCACCGCCACAGAAGAAAATTTCTTAGTACACTTTTAGTTGAAAATCGTTACATACTGAGACTGGTATGAGCCTCCTTTTCACCTCGAAAAGAAATCAAGCTATTTTATTTGGATTCCAGATGGCCTACACTAATTCTTGACAGTCGCCGAAGTTTCAGGTAATCCCTGTGACCACCGCCACAGAAGAAAATTTCTTAGTAAATTTTTTGTTGAAAATCGTTACATACTGAGACTGATACGAACCTTCTTTCCACCTCGTATAGAAATAAGGGTTCATTATTTGAGTTTTAAATAACGTAAACGTATTTTTTCAGAATCTTGCATATTATCATTATACTCGTATTTTTATTTTAGACTAATTTTTTGCTTTTTATACTAAACTAAATTTGCTTTTTATAAACTTATTTGTTTATTTATTAATTTTTTTTCTATTTTTTAGTATTAGCTTGTAAAATCAAATCTTATTGTAGTATGTAAAGTAATGCAGTTTTTCTAAATTTTTCGGGCCAGCTCGAAAATTTTACAGATTAAGCAAAGACACATTTTTCGGGCTACTTTTCGGGCTAGTTTGACATTGGTCTTAGAGACCCGGGCTAAGGGATGATATTTGACCTCATCAGATGAGGCATTTAATAATTAATTACTTAATATCTAATAGCTACTAATAGCTAATAATTAATGAGGCAATTATTAAGCTATTAGACGTACTATCAGAGCTTGAGTCAAGATCGAAGAAACTCAAATTTGACTTAGAACAGATATCGGCCATTAACTCGTCTTACCAGGGATCTTGACGCTGGTTTCGATCGTGCGTTTAATAGTTTATTAAATTCCTCATTCGATGAGTTTAAGTACCATTCTCTAATCCGTGTCGTTGAAGACTTTGCGAATATTTTTCGAAGAAACTTAAATTTGTCTTGGAACTGAAAATGGCCATTAACACTCCTTATCTTGACTTAGGTCCGATATAGTGCATCTAATATCTAATTAAATTCCTGATTTGTTCCCAAATTTTTTTAAAGAACTAAATTTGTCTCAAAGTAGTTATTAACACTCTTTACCAGGACTACACACGAACGTAATTGGTTTTAGTGCTAATTTTCGTATAGGCACAGTCATGTTCCTAATCAGATTTTCATTTAACAGTGTCAAACTAATCCATAAATAAAAGTGTGAATTCTTGAAGAAGTTCACACGCAAAATTTACTGTCGTTATTTGCACACGCGTTTGAACGTACTAGGTACAACCTCCTGATTAATTTCTAATTTTGAGGAGACAGCTATACGACATTCTAATTTACTTCACAATAGCAATAACTGGCTACCAACAAAGATGAAAATAATTGTCCACAGCATTACGGCTCTGCAATTTTATCAGTCATTCAGATTAGAATAATAAAAGAAAAACATCTGAATATTTTCAATTATTGTTGATGCACTCTAAAAAAGTTCCAGAGTTCGAGAAAAAAATATAAACAAAACAAAAGTTTGAAAGAAAAACGAAAATTCAAGATAACAGAATAACATAAAAAAAACTTTTTTATGTATTTTTTACCTTTTAGAACTTTTCCGTTGGTATAAAACGACTACACAAAAAAATCACTTTGCCATTTTTTGTTTTGTGCCAGATTTTCCATTTATTTTTTCTTTGCTGTGATTTTTTTTTTTTTACTTCTACTTGTTTTGTGTGGTGTGTATAGTTTGGCTTCCAGTATTTTTGTTTTGTTTTCCTATCCAACTCGTATACTGAACCGAGTTTTTGTGCGCTTGTTTTCCATTTCAAGATTTCAGAATTTTTTTTTATTCCAAGTTGTATATGATGCTGTTCCTGGCATTACATTGACATGACAATATAAAAATTTTTGTGTTTTGTCTTTTTATATTTTTGTGCACATATTTTTTTGCCATCGTTGATGTTGTTTTTGAAGAAGTAAAAAAAAATGTAATGCCATGGAACAAAACGTATAAAGTTTCACCACATTTTGGGTTTTTGTCATATTTCGTTATTCTTTTTATTGTATGCTTTGACTTGGGGCGGTTTCAAGTACCTACTTATATATGTTTTTATTAAAGAATTGCATTCCACTCTTGGTTTGTCGTATACTCATCAAAATTTGATTTTTCAGATATATTATAATTTTTTCGAAAGCTGCAAAACTTTAAAACTAATTTTTGGTTGGAAAAATATTACTAATATTTTTTTTAAAATGTAAAAAATCGAATGATTTGTATATTTGAATTGTACGCGAATACGAGTATATACAAATCGATTTATGTACAGTAAATAAATCCAAGCAAAATGGTAACTTCCCACCTCCCCTAGCTATGTATTTGGAATGCTGAATTATATTTTCATATTATGAACAAAATCATCCTCTATGTATATTCGTATATGTGTATACCCCAAGGGGGTTACATTTATAACTCCCTCTGATTCCGCTGATATACATATAGTTGTTCTATGGATGGCATTAAAAAGGAGGACAGATCTTCCATTTTCCACTCTGCACTCCTGCTTACGTTATGTGTTGAATTTATTTGGTGAGAACGGTGATGTATATATAATTTGTCAAGTGAATGTGTATTCCGTATATATAGGAAAATTTATGTACCTAAAGCGTGTAACACATACTTTAAAAGAGAGTTTATTTAAGCAATAATTTTGTAGTTGAATACTCTTTATGTGTAATATTGTAACCACAGTGTCATATAGATATGATGTATAAATTTACTCATAAACATGGCAAATTATGAACAGTATAACTATGTTAGTCTGTAGATACATAACAAGAAGTATATCGACGTTCATTCTTGGTATAACAACTTTATCGGCATAGAAAAATAAATATCAAAGTTTTATTTTTATGCCCTCTGTGTATATTAGATCTGAATTAGGTGTACGTATATACGAGGATCATAATTTAAGTATCTTTTGACATCATTAAAGGTAAAATTTGATTGCTAAAAAAAATGAATACACATATCCATTGTACCTGTGTGTAATTATAATAAAGAATGGAGTGTATATTGGGTTCATGTGGCACACATATTTTATTGCGTTTAATGTTGCGTTGTTACATTTATGTTTATTGGCATGTTGTTTTTTTGACAATATGTGATATGTTGGTGTGGTGTATAATTTATGTATAAAATTACGTGATATATAAACTTAATCATGCTAATGGTAAAACAGTGGTCGAACGGTTGGGACAAAAACCATACTGATAGTCGCCAATGATGTTTTCGGCGAGTGCGATGAGTGTGGCAAGTACAACATTATCCAACAATAAGTAGTGTTCGATAGAACTATACCACAATAGTTTCTACATTTAAGACGGACACGATTTTTGTGCAACAGACATATGACATAAGCTGCGTGTATTTTCTCCACTGTGGGGTATTCGACAAAGACCTTTACCTGGAGGAGCTATTGCTCTAATGTGGGTCATTGCCACCTTCCGATGTAGCAGATTTTGAAAGAAGGTTTGTACTGAAAAAACATCAGACACGTTTGTTCTCAGCTCTTCATTCCCGTTTTAGGTGTTACAGAATGGCACGAAGCCAACCCGCAGATTCTTCTAAATATGCAGAGGATTCTCTCACGGTGATTTTGCCGACTAGGTCTCAGTTTTTTGAGTCGTGGGAGGTTGAGGCTTGCATATTCTCAGTCTACACCGAGGAACAGAACAAAATAAAAGTAAATGCTAAAACTAAATTTATATCATACCAGAATTAAATCGGCCGAAATTTTGAGAACAATGAAATAAAGGTAAAAATAACCGGGTGTGCCCACTCAGGGACTCATATACTACACTCACCACTCCAACCCTGCGGATGTCCTGCCAAAGGGATGAAGGGGAATGGCAAGCCCAACCTGTAACTATGGAACCAACACGAAATAAGACCCCCCTCACCCTCCCAACATACCAACCCAAAACAAAATTTAGCAATTCATCTTATTGATAGAAAAAGAAACAAGAATGGGTACAATAACAAAAATAATAACTGAAAGAAATCGATCAAGGCCTAGAAATGGAAGAAATAAAACCGAATGCCAGAAATAATACGCAGTGCTGTTTTTATTGAAAAAAAAATTCACAAAAGAATAAGGGAGGAAGGCCGGAAAGAGAAAAAAACAAATCAAGGTGGTTACTGAACGTAAATAAATTCAGAACTTCTTGATTCAAGTCTTGACGTCAGATGCTAACCAGAATCTGATTCCTTATTTATCTGGGTTTTTGGGACATATTGGTTAAACCTACACCTCACTTTGGCTGGAAAAAGCTGTTCATCGTTAGTTACATGTGGCCTATAATACCGCGCTTATTAAAAGGCGGTATCTCAGCTTTAACTAGTTCAGAGAAAATCACAATTTTGTAAAAACCAAATTCGCATAATTATAAAATTATGTCAGTAAAACAATATTTTGCAATTATTTAAGATTTTTTTGACTTTATTTAACTATAAAAGAATTAAATTTAAAATTATTGTAATTTAGAAGATATTTGAGATACTGCATTTTACTTAGTGTCTTACTTGTTTCATTTTGAGTTACCGTCTTTTTTGCCAAATGCACTGTAGAAAATTTCTCCATAAGAAAACAAATGTTCATTTATTTTTTTTTTTTTTTTTTTTTTTTTATTTAAATTATTACAACTGAATACAATTCATCTAGTATTTTTCTTTCCTAATTTAGTCACTTGTGAATGAGAAGAGGCCCATTGGCCAGCTCCATTTATAGGTTATTTACTGAAGTAGTCTTTGCTCTGGTGTCCTTAATCCATTAAATCAATTGGTTTCGTTCTCTGCAATCGTCTTACTGCATGTGAAGTGTCCAACATACCACGAAGCTCTTCATTTACGTGTTGGTAGATACGTTGTCCATGAATTACTGCAATTTTTTTTTTATTTCTTCTTGAACCGTCGGGATATTTAGGTCCCTATGAAGGTTATCATTCCTAATGTACCACGGAGCGTTAACTATACCACGTATCACTTTGTTTTGAAAAGTTTGTATAATTTTGGTGTTGGTTTTCTTTGTACAGCCCCAGAGCTGTATTCCGTAGGTCCATACAGGCCTTAGCACCTGTTGATACAATAGCAATTTATTTTCGGTCGACAATACCGAATTTTTCCCGAGAAGCCAATACATTTTGCAATATTTGATATTAAGCTCATCTTTTTTCTTTTTAACGTGCTCTTTCCATCTGAGCCTGGTATCTAAGGTCATCCCAAGATATTTAGCATTATTTGCATACGGAATCTTCTGACCGTTAATGATTACAGGTTTATAACTGACTTTTAGATTGGTGAAATTCATATACGTGGATTACGATTCATTGAGCCCGATACGCCACATTTTTGTCCATTTTATGAATTTGTCACATGCTTCTTGGAGTTTCGTTGTTGATTCCTCGAGAGTGTTTCCTACTAAGAGAACTACAGTGTCATCAGCAAATGTTGCAATGGTAACATCGTTTAATTGAGGTAAATCTCTGGTGTAGAGCAGGTAAAGAATAGGTCCCAAACCACTACGCCGCGGGACTCCTGCCGAAATCTTTTTTAGCTCGGAATATTCATCTTCATATTTCACCCTAAAGGGGCGATTCTCTATGTAAGATTTTAAAATCATTTAATATTGTTTTGGTAAATCTCTATGTAATTTGAAGAGTAAACCTCTGTGCCACACCTTATCGAAGGCCTGCGCCACATCTAAGAAGATACTACAACAAACCTTTTTCCTTTCTAATGTATTCTCAATGACATCTGTAAGCCTATGAACCTGCTCAATAGTTGAGTGTTTCTCTCTGAAACCAAACTGATATTCTGGGATAAGGTTTCTTTGTTTTATGGTTCTTTTCAATTTTTTGAGCAACAGTCTCTCAAACAATTTCGCTAGTGTTGGTAGAAGTGAAATTGGCCGGTAGGATTTTTTATCATTCGGTGGCTTGCCCGGTTTCGGAATCATTATTACTTCTACTACTTTCCGCTGCATTGGCACATGCTTTTTCCTGAGAATGGCATTGATTATGTTCAGTAATTTACGGGTACCTTTTTCAGGCAGCTCCTTTATTATTTGCCCTGTTATCAGATCATAACCAAGAGCTTTCTTTACTTTTATGTTCTTAATTTCAGCTTTTAGTTCTTTTAATGTTACAGGCCTGATCTCTTCAAAATCAGATATTCTGGGCGAATCAGCAGTGTTTTCGTCATTTGCCTGCTGGCCTAGAGGTTGAAATGTTTCTTCAAGATGTTCAGCAAACAGGTCAGCTTTATCTTTCGCACTTCTAGCCCATTTCCCATCGTGTGGTTTGATTGGGTGGATCTGCGTTTTTGGTCGTTTTAACCCTTTTGTTGCTTTCCAGAGGAAATAGTCGGTATCTTTGGTTGGAGCTAGGGAACAAAGGTATTTTCCAATTGTTATTTTCTTTTTTTTTCTTTTATTAATTTACAATTACAATGAAATATTACACTTTTTATACAAAACATTTCTTGTTTTTTTAAGCTGCTGTAACCCAAAGGGTTTTATGCAACTACTTTTTAATTTTACATTTATATAAATCAAACTGTTTTTAGTTCGGACTAAATATCACAAATAAAATTTAAATAGATAAATAAATTAAACAAATTTTACTATAGTAGTGCATTAATTTAAGTATACTAAAATATTGAATTCAAATTCTTCGCTATACAGTTTCATTGAACATATTTTTATTTATATTCATAAACATTTTTGTTTGTGCTTTGCAATTTTTTAAAGTTCTAATATTTTGAATTTCGGTAGGAAGCTTGTTATATAACCGAATTCCTCTATATAATAAGTTACTTCTTGTACAGGTATCTCGAGCGAGAAATTCTCTTAACAATAACGACGCATTTCGTAAGTTATAGCAATATGTGTCCCCTGCTTTCACAATGATTAGATTATGTACAATTAAATTGTTTAAAATCTTATACACATACAATATCAATTCTAAATTGTTCATAAATGGCAAGAAACCGAATTTTTTGAACAATTCAACTGTTGGGTAACGTATTGGTACACCCTTAATTAACTTTAAAGCCCTCTTGCGGATAATTTCTAATTCATTCAGTTTAAATTTTGCTACTCCACTCCAAAGAGGGTTTAAGTATAATAATCTGGAGTTAATATACGCATTATATATCAATTGGAAATGTTCTCGAGTTAAAAAGTTCCTTATTCGCTTAATAACAAACACGTAAGGACTTATCGATTTTTTAATCCAATCTACATGATTCTGCCAATTTAACATGTTATCGATTGTCAATCCAAGATAACAATATTTAGTCACTTTATCAATTTTTGTATTTTTATACAGGACTTGAAGATTGTTATCTAAGTCTTGATTACCAAATATTAAATATTTTGTTTTTTCGGCATTGAGCATCAGACGATTTAAATTTAACCAAGTATCGATTAAGATCAGATCGTTATTAATCATTGAAAATAGACTATGTCTTGAGTCCGCTGCATAAAATATAACACTATCGTCTGCAAAAAGTTGCAAGGTACCTTTTAATGGCAAATCAAAAATGTCGTTAATATAAATTTTAAATAGGCAAGGTACCAAAATAGATCCTTGTGGAACGCCGCACAAGATTGTTAATTCATCACTTACAGTTCCATTAACAACCACCTTCTGTTTCCTATCATGTAGATAGTTTTCAAATAATTTCAATTGCGTCGGGCTAAATTGCAGTTTTTCCAATTTCAGTAGCAGTATTTCATGATTAACACAATCAAAGGCTTTTTTGAAATCTAGAAACAGACAAGCACATTTCTTTCTAAGATCTAAGTTTTTTGTAATTAAATGAGTTAGATTAGAGTATGGTGATAAAGTACTTGATTTTTTCTGAAAACCAAACTGATACTGGTTTAATATTTGATTGCTAACCAGAAAATTTTCAAGTCTTCTTAGAATTAATTTCTCAAATACCTTGGAAAAAACTGGTAGGATTGATATTGGCCTGTAATTTTCAAGATTGAGTTCACTTCCGTCTTTAAATACGGGGACAATTTTGGCTGTTTTGAGACAAGTGGGAAATTCACCTGATTCGGGTAATTTACGGGTATATTCAATAACAACGATATTACAAGAAAACCATACAATTTTTATGATAATTTTTTTGGGTTATGCGTAGATTTCTATTAAATCTAAATTATTTAATTTAAAAAAAAAAATAAAAATTTTAATTTTAATTTTAAATTGGACAAATTTGAAAATAGCTATCGCGAAGTCTACTTAATTGTTTTCAAAAAAACGCAGCTAGTGTCAATTAATATCATTTGTTAATTGTATAGTGAAATATCATAATAATAAATCGAATAATTAACTATTTCAAGTGTTGGTATAATATAGGTATATTACATACCAATGTATTATGTTTACACAATCTGTGCTAAATCATGTATTTAATAATGTGAATAAAAGAAACGTGTGGGTCATTACACCATTGATTATAATTTCAAAAATTTAAATTATAATCAATGAAATTTTGAAAATATTTGCAAAAGCGTAGTAATTCGCAAACAACAAAAGTTTTCAACTCTTACAAAAGATTTAAATCTAGAAACAAAAGTGGAAAATGGGAAAATATTTTACTTAGTAAAGAGTTTATTCTAGAAAATAATTTATCTCATAAATCGTTTAATATATCGTGGATTAATTATAATACTCCCAATCGCTCTAGACTATTCTAAGCATCACCAGAAAGTGATGACGATAACCATACCGAATTTTATGAAATAAAGTTTATAATTTTAGAAAACAAGACATTGCATTTTTATCTCAAAAGCATTTATTTGTTACGTTTGACAAGCTATGGTAGTCAATACTGCAGTCCCTGATCAATTATAGACACTATTAGAATTTTGGAAATCCCTAATTTCTGCTATTGGTGTATATTTTAAAATATTAGCAGTGCAAAAACTTGCTATCGGAGCATTAATTAAAACAAAAAACCATTCATATCGCGAGATCGCCAAAATGGAAAAATTTTCTTGCTCATCAGTAGTAATTTGGCAAAAAAAAAATTCAATCTGGGTGTAAATTTTATGAGACCAAGAGAACAAACTGTAAAGGGATCAGCGGGTCAATTCGCGTTCCATGAAATAATGAAAATGAAAAGTTTTTTTCATTTGCAATCGAGTATGTTTAAATTGCCCATAAGGAATTATGATTTCACACAATGGAATTTAAAATTACTTGCAAATAATTCAAACTACTAGATTGCAAATGAAGAAAACTTTTCATTTTCATTATTTCATGGAACGCGAATTGACCCGCAGGAAGACAACGCCCAGAACAGACCGGAAAATTATTTAACCGGCCTTAGGAAGAGCGAGCTACAAAAGTACCTTAGTGAAGAAGGGAAAAGGATATCAGCGATGACATTGCGACGAAAGCTATATATTAAAATAATTTGGAATGTAGGCGTCCAGCAAAAAAACCCAGACTCACTGAAAAAATGCGGAAAAACGTCTTATTTGGCTAAACTTCATAAGCACAAGACAATAGACGAATGGAAGAAGGTAAATCGGATTTTTAACACTCATTATATATTTTCAAAAATCAAATAAAAAAAATCCGAAATTTATCAGTTTTTTTTAAATTTATAGGTTAAATTTAGTGACGAATGCAGGCTAGAGACCGTTACAGAATCAGCCGAGTTCGTCCGAAGGAGACCAGGAGAAAGAGCTAGAGAAAACTGCATATAATCAGGAGCACAAAACATTCACCTTCAGTAATGATATGGAGCTGCATTAGTGGAGATGGACCTGGTCCAATATAAATACTTCGTAGAGGAAACCATGAGAAAAGAATAATATAAAAAGATGTTTTTAATAGACGTCTTATTTTCTCACATGAGGTCGCTACCTTAAGGCAAATACTTTTACACTTTTATGCAAGGTGAATCCCCTTGCAATACCGCAAAATTCATAGAGACTGTCCTTTTGAACCAAAACATTGACATCCTCTCTTGGCCTGGCAAGTCTCCGGATTTAAAACTTATCGAGAATTTTTGAACCTTACTACAGTCTCCACCCCAAACAAAATATTGAAAAATATGGAGAAATAGTGATGAAATTCGCAATATGATCACATCTTGTATATGTATAGCATGCCAGAAAGAATAAAATGCATACTCAAAATTATTTAATTTTAAAGAATTTAAACATTTAAAAAAAAATTTTGTTTTTATTTATATTTTGATAAAATACTGGAGTTTTTCACTATATTGAATAGTGTTCATAATTCAATGAATAGGGCGTAAATAAATTAATTTTGAAACATTTTAAATTCAACAGAAGTTACGACACTGCCGTATCATGAAAAACAAAACATATATGTATTATATTAAATAGTAGCATATAAATTACTTTACACTTAATTTAATCGTAGCTCTTGTATACACTATTTTAATAAAAGTAAATAAACATAACACTTAAAACAATAATATGATTTTGATAAATATATCGATTTTAAAAAATAATTTAAAATTGTTTTATTTATTTGACAAAAATGTATCTTAAATTTCATCAGTATTGAAAACTGAGTTCAATTCTAGCATACGAAATTTCCAAACTTCTATACTAAAGCAACTAAATTTTATACGATAACCAAGTTGATATTTTCTATAAGTAATTTATATAAATTTAATACTAATCCCTTATAAACAAAAATTAACATTTAGTGGATTAACTTTGTATTTTGTAGTATATAGATATTTATACGTTGGAGTATCAAATTTATACCAGTGACCTATCAAAATATTTATATGGAGTAATATTAATTTTATAACTACAATATTTTTATAAAATTGGGTTATAAGTTAAACTAATATAAAATCTATAAAAAATTCGTACGGAATTATAATTATATTTATATTATAATTGTATTCATTATATCTATAAATTTTTTGGTGTGTAGTCATTCCGACTGTTACCATGATTCTCTTTGTTATTTAGTGATCCCTTTACCTGCTGACTGATGTACTGGGTTGTTTCAATATTGTGCTCGATGTCTTCCAAATTATACTTTTTGAGCATTCTGTTAACAATGTTTTTTGCTGGTTGATTCTTGTCGGGTAGCCCCGCCAGTCCAACATCATTTTGAAGATGTGCTTGTGAGCTTTTGTCAATTGCAGCTTCCATGTTATATACTTCGTACGATAACAAGCGGTTACTTTTTTTCAGGATTTCCATTTCATTGGACAGCTCTTTATTGATACCTTTCAGCTCAGTGATGTCTTGTTGAATTTTATCAAATTTCGATGATAAGTATTCTTGACTTTTGAACACTTCATCTATTTTTTGATGCAAGGCCTTAAACTGTTCATTGAATGATTTTGAAATTTCGTCCAGCTTAGCAATGGTTGATACTGTTTGGTGGGATGTATCCGCAGGCGTATCATTCTTCTTCCCGCTGATTTTGGAACTGCATTCATTGGAACAAGTCCATTTGTTATTAGATGCTGCTCTAGTAATATGTTCGCCGTAGAGCTTTTTGCATGCTGGATGAAAACACTTTCCACAATTCGAGCATTCAAAAACAGATTGCTTCTTATCAATAGTATTTACACAGATAGCACATTCTAGGTTTTCTGGATAGTTCGGATTACTTTCTGCTGATTTATAGTACGGCATAGTAACTAATACTCAGATACTTAATTTAATCACGAAAAATGTTTAGTTTAATTAATATTTTAATTTTATTTAATTTAATATTTCGATCAAAAAATTTTTTGCGCCTTCTTAATTGACAGTTTGACCAGTTAGTTAGTTTCATTTTTCACTTTTTTTATGAGTGCCTTAAGTTTGATGCACGAGTTGTTTAAGGTGGTTTTATCTTGCGGCGCACGCGTAGTCTGCCATTTCTTTCGATCTTTTCGTTTTTCCTGCACTAGTTATCTTACTTCTATTGGGTAAATAACGGAGTTTTCTTTTCTGGATGATAATTTGTGGGTGCATTCCCAAGCCGACCATTGTATGACATCAAGGAGCTTGTCTAGTTCTTCTTCTATTTCATTTTCACTTTTGATTGGCACTTGAAGTTCTATTTTTTCCTCTACCAACTGCCGAAACAGTTCCCAATTTGTTTTGTTGTTTGTGAGCTGTGGTGAATTGGTTTTTTCAATTACATTTTCACTAACCGCCATAATAACAGGAGAATGATCAGATGTTAGACTTTCATCATTTTCTAAGAAGATGTAGCGTTCCGATATGCCTTTAGTGATGTAGAAATCTATTAGATCTGGGATTTTGTTAGGATCAGTTGGATGGTACGTTGGTTTCCCTCCTGAGTAAAATTCACAGTTTGAGTATTGGCCAGCTGCAAGTAACTCTTTGCCTTTTGGAGAGGTACAAATGTTCATGAGAAAATAAATGAAACTTCAAATTCCTAAAATCAAAGAGTATGAAAATCAGAGTAACGAAACAGAGGAAAAAATTTCATCAAAAAAAATGCATGGGTTACGCAATTTAATTGCGTTAAAAACACATTACGCATTTTTATTTAAAGTAATTTTTGTCGTTTTCTATAAATAGCCACGAGTATGACAATATTCAATACTCAAAAAATAAAAAAATGTTGCGTAAGTGTATTGTACGCACGATTTAAATTGCGTAACCCATGTATTTTTTGTGTTACTCTGTGTTAAAATGCACATAAATAAACTAAATGAAAATCAATTATTTTTTTAATCTTAAGTTTTATTATACTAAGTTGTTAACATAAGTAAAATAAAAAAAAATCAATATTTTAAAATCAGAAAAATTCAACATTTTTTACCTAAAACTTAAAAAAACCTTCATTGGTTTTGATCTTAGATGAACTAGACAAAACACAAACGAAACTTGAAGTACTAAAAATGTATGGGTAAGCGAGAGGTACATATGCATAAAATAGAGAAACACAGATGAGGTGAAAAATGAAAAATTTTTGTCATTGAATGAAAACTGTTTAGTTTAAAAAATATAACTGACTAAATAAGTGCTCTTTCTTATAACAATAACAAGGTATAGTGTGTTCAAGTGTGAAAACATACAACTATAAAAAAATGGAAATTTCTTTTCACAAGTAAGTTTTTTGATAGTGTTTACAAATTGTTTAATTACCTTTTAATGATTAACCTTTCAATTGATTTTCATAATATTACACAAATTTATAGCATATATATGCATAATTAAATACGTTCAGTGATAAAGGTGATTTATTTTAAATTTCATTCAAAACAATAAGTGGAAATATTCGGATTTAAAAACAAAAACGAAAAAAAATTGCTCTTCATTTTAGTGACGTTACTAAAATTTTTATATTCAATTTTTATGGGGCAGTGATTCGTTATTTAGTTGTATTAAATTTTGTGATTTTGTGAATTATTTTATTGTAGTATAACATTTAATTAATTTTTTTGCCCCCGCCCTATGTAACAATTCACACCGCCATTACATGATGTTATGAAATTTGAAATGTTGTTATCCCGCTTTTTTCTTTCTCTATTCCAAAAAAATATCAAAACAAGAACAAAAACATTACAAAATGAATACTTCAAAACAGTACTGGCGGTGTTCTATCTATAGTATAATCTAATCACACAATCATTTAAATATTTTTCACCGGTGGCTAATGACTTTTAATGAAAGCTCGAACTTATACTATTAGCCAAAAGGTAAATCAACCCATAAAGTCCAAGAAAACATTGGTATATGAGAAATGTGCAATTTACTATCAAAACGTAAACAAAATGGCATCAAAAGCATCTAAATTCTACAAATTCGTTTTAAAATCAAACTACCTTATTTATGTAATTTGTGAAACTTCATTAAAACCCGGCATAAGGAGCATCGAATTTTTTGGCCATGATTACGTTGTGTATAGATGCGATGGGTCTTCTAAAACTAGTTCAAAGAAATCGGGCACACTAATAGCAGTACATTATAAACTCTGGAATGCTCCAGTAACTTTGTCGAAAGCGTATGCCAAAATGTTGAAAAGCGGACAAAACTACGTTTCTACAACATAGTAATGAATTTGAAATTTATTTCAAATCTAAATACAGGTCGTATCTTAATCAAATTCAAGACAAAATCAAAGTAATTCCAAAACAATTTTGGAAATACTTTAAGAATAAACGCGAAATTGAAGGATACCCTGCTAATATGACGTACAACAATACCTGCTCTTCAAACGCCAAAGATATAGCTAACATGTTCGCGTCGTTTTTTCAATCAGTCTATAGACCAAGCGTTACTAGTAGATTGTACGAACAACCCGGCAACAACAACACATCAATAACTCCTTCTATTATTTTTGAGGACAACATTTTATCGGCTTTAAGGGGGTTTGGAGATGGTTGCGGTCTTGACGATATACCCTCTTCTATTCTGAAAGAGTACGCTGAAATTTTAACAATTCCATTATGTTATCTTATCAATCATTCCTTAAACACCGGCGTGTTTCCTGAAAAACGGAAAAATTCAAAAATTACTCCAATTTTTAAATCGGGTAAACGTGATGATATCTCATCCTACAAAGGAATATCAACTACATCATCAATTCCGAAATTATTTGAGTTAGTTTTAAATCCATAATTGCACATCATAGATCAATAAACCAGCATGGGTTTATGCCTGGCCGATCCATATCGACTAATCTAGTTGAATTCACACCGTAAACACGGATTTTAGTAAAGCATTTGATTCTATCTGTCATCATAAAGCACTCCAGAGTTTATTCAATTTTGGGTTTTCTCTCGATTACATAAATTGGTTTAAATCATATCTATCAAACCGGTGCCAATTTGTGATAATGGGAAATGAAAAATCAAACGTTATTAAAGTTACATCTGGTGTTCCCCAAGGATCACACCTCGGGCCTTGGATTTTTATTGTTTTCATAGACCGAATAACCGAGATAATCAAAAACTCAGACGTGCTCATATTTGCAGATGATGTGAAAATTTTTCGTACTATTAATGGATTGTTAGATACGGAGAAACTTCAAGAAGACTTAGATAGATTAAGTGAGTGGTGTGATCGGAACTCACTATACTTAAATATTAAGAAATGCAAAATCATGTCTTTCCATCGTAAACGAAATCCAATAATTACTTCATACAAAGTCAACAACGAAGTACTGCAAAGAGTCAATGAGGTTATAGACTTAGGTGTTACATTTGTCGAAAACGCCAGTTTCAATAGGCATATTGAAAATTGTATTGCCATTTTCGGATTTATTGAAAGATGGACAAGTGAATTTAAGGATATTCAAACCTTATGTTCACTATATTTCGCTTATGTTCGATCTCAACTGGAATACGCTGTAACGGTCTGGAATCCATACTATTCTGTGCACATAAAAAGTATTGAAAGCATTCACAAGAAGTTCCTGATTTTTTTGTTAAAGAAAAGTGACTGGGATTACGACCACAACTTACCATTCCATGAAAATGTGGCTCGCTTACCTCCATACACAATAATATGCACGGATTACAAAATATACACGCTTGAAAAAAGACGTTTTCTCTTCGGCGCGGCTTTTATTGGTAACGTTTTGCTTGGTCACGTTGATTCAGCTTACATCTTGGAAAACATATCAATTCACGTGCCATGCAGAACATTTCGAAACCATGAATTCTTAGCACTTGAACATCATTCTACTAACTATGGAGAAAACAACCCCATTAATAGGATGCTAAATCATTTAACATAATCGACGACCTATTTGACTAAAATTTATCAAAGGACAACTTCAAACATATCCTGCAGGACTATTTTTTAAATTTTTAATTGTTTAAACCAAAATATATATATTTTTTTCTGTTTTATAGTTTTTTGTTTGAATTTTCTGTTTTAATATAATTTTTGTTAAACTTCTGTACATAATCTGAAATCATACATGTATATTACAAAATAGATTTCTTTAAATAAATAAATAAAATAAGGTCAATCAACAAAACTTTAAAAATATAACTAAAAAAAATATTTGAGTCAAAATGTATAATCAAATCATGAAATTATCTCTTTTTTATACCAACTGGTTTGGTTTTCCTGCGAGGCAATGAAATTGATTCTTATTGGCTCTTTATTATGGTCAATCTTGTAAAACTTCCTCTTTGTACCGACACTTGCACTATATCATTTATGTATGGACGTGGAGTTATTTTTTTCTATATAAATTGAGAGGTATAATCAGGCAATTCATAAAAATATTCAAGCAGCATTTGTTTCACTTCCACGAGTTTTGCAGCACTGCTAACTGCTTGACTAAAATCTTCGAAATCATACAATTTGTTTTTACATCTTTTCATAGACAGCTCAACTTGATGATGAAATAAGTCAGCCGACGTAAAAATATGGCCCTGTCTCAAAATATTTTATAGTTATCGTTTCAGCTGATATTTCGTCTGATAGTTAACAAAATAAATAAGAAACGAGAAAAATGCCCAGTTTTTATTTTGAGCTGAGCAATTATCTCCCCATAATATTATTTTTTTAGCATCTCTGTGATGAACAAATTTATAATATGAACTTATAAGTTCATCCTCCGTGCGTCCAGATAGCCCTTCATGCCACAATACTGCAATAATCTTCAGATCAGTATGTCTTTTTCCAACCGGAGCAATTGTTTCATTATACACGACAAGCCTATTTACAAAAATTGCTGAACATCTCCATTCGTGGTAGCATGATAACTTTCTGTAAATCGGCTGAATAAATTACGGTATTATGTTCAATAAGATTAGCAGCTTGCTTATATTGTTTTCAATCATCTTTCAGAGTTTCTTCGTTATGTTTTTCACCATGCAATTTAAATTCTTCGCACTTCTCACATTCCTCATGCCCCAAGTTAGCAAACGATATATTTAAATCACGAACGAATTTACGATACTTTTCATATGAGCAGGTTAAATTTAAGTTGTCCTTTATAAAATGTTCGTGCAATGTCTTAACTGATAGATCGCTTGGCAAATACAGGCGGTTCGGTGCAGGTTCTCTTCTATAATGAGAAACATTAAGATTAAATCCTAATATGTGCTGTTTGATATAGGTGTATCATCAATTTTAATATGAGCGAAATTTTTCCCTCTGTAATCTTTTGGAGCTTCAACCGAGTCCCTATAACTCTTTAAAGCAGTTTGCTTGTCGTTTGATGGCTTAAATCCTAAGGTGCTTAAAAAAAATTGTTTGCAGACTATATGGACTGTACCATTTGCGTCCTTTAAAGTATAAGAAAAAGATTTTTGCCTGCGAAACAGTTGATCTAATGATTCTCTTGCTGATCTTTGTTTCACTGGTTGAGATGATGTGTGATGTAACATGAACGATTTCCTATCCGAACTATTTAACTTCCAGAATGACTCGTTTAAGCAGACACTTTTTTTGCATGCACATTTTGACTATTTTTTTATTTTTTTTTTCTGAATTCTTTATTTCACTGATGTGTCATACTTCTTTCTTTTCCTTAGTGTCCCCGTTTTGGTGTAATCTATTGTACATATAGCAGCTTTTTCGATATTATCCGAATTCAAATTTTTCTCCAACGTCATTAACTCGTTTGCTTCCAATTCCCCTAAATGGTCCAACCCCGTCAATATATCATTTTCGGTCATCTTAATACTTGTTTCCTCTGTGGTATCTACATTTAAACAATTGTCTCTGTCTGTTATCTCGTTAGTTTTAAAAGTTATATTTAACTCAGTAATACCTTCCATATTTTCCGAATCATAATTGGAAAAATTAAAGCTGGAAACATTTAACTGATTCTGGTCAAAAGGTTGGTTTCTGTTTAGAGTTGCCATTGGTATTGTTTTGAGTTCATGGTACGTTGATGATGATATGTTATTTTGTCCAAATGTCACAAGTATCCTCAAAATGCTGTTTCTAATATTTTCGATTAAATAGGCCTTGCTGAGTAGTTGTGCGAGATTGCAGAATTTAACTTGTATGGTGAGTTTAATCAAGCCTGATGACACACTGGCAAAACAATATTTGATGTTTATCGCTCAGTCGTTCTCAAAAAAGTGAACGAGATTATTATTTATAATTTTTTATGTTTTTTCAGAAAAAAAGGTTATTTTAAAATTGTATACAAAAATAAATTAATATTAAACTATAAGCTACCAAAAGCTATCTTAACTCACTGCACTTAAACTTAATAAAAGTTACATTTGAATAATATACGCAACCAAATCTAGTACAATGTTTGTTTCACGTTAACAACAAATTGACATTTCCATAGATATTTGATTTGTTTACATTTGGAATACGCGACATAAAAGTTAAGTACAATGAGAATAATTATTATAAGAAAATCAATCTAGATTCTAAATTTGATTTCAGATCTACGATCTTAAAAATTACAGTATAAATGATGTCTCAACAGTATAAATGATTGGAATACTATAGTTATACAATTAAAATGGTAAGTCAGTGCCGGATCTATGGGGGGTGCAGAACCGAAGGGGGCCAATATAAAATACTTTTTAATTAAATTTATTTGATTTAAAACAAAAAAAAATATTGTAACAAAATTTGAGAAAAAACTGAACTCACGTGTTCATTAATAAAAACTTGTAGTAGTGGAACAGCTTTAATTTTTAAACAGATTAACACTACATGCAAAACATATGACTGATAATAAACTAATTATCAGTCATATATTTTGATGATAAACTAATCTCAGATGATAAACTGATGATAAACTAATCGTATCTATTAAAAATTTTAGTTTAGATCTAAATACGTTTAGTAGTGATCCGAATGATTGAGAATTCCCAACATCTTCTCCTTTTAGGTCTGCTGTTATTAAGCTAGGTCCAAAATAAATAAGTCTTAAGAACTTTCCAAAGAGTAGCAATGGCAGATCATTTTTCAGCCATTACTTTACGAGAAAGTTGGTAAATGGTGAGACACAAAAACGAACATGGTTTCTTTGTTCAACCGCTAGAAATGAAGTGTTTTGGTTTGTTGCTTCTTGTTTGGGACTGAATCAGAAAAATAAAATTGTTTCATGAAACGGAAAACATTAGAAGCTAATTTAAAAAACGATAGCACAATTGATCAGCTTCTAATTTCATCAATAAATAAGAGGAAACAAGAACTTATTCAAATACAATGCAGAATTTTAGATGCTATTCTCTTTTAAGCAGAACGAAATTTAGCTTTCCGAGGTACTAGCGAAAACATTGGATGTCCGAAAAACGGTAATTTTTTAGGTTTAATTGAATTTTTAGCGAAATATGATACGATACTGAAAGATCATCTTGAAAAAATTAAATCTAAACAAATACATATCCATTACCTTTCTAAGACCGTTCAAAATCAATTTATTGTAGAAGGTTTTACTAAATTAGTAGTATATGAGTTCGAAAGAAATAGTATTGGCATTCAAAATTGCAGAGGGCAAGCTTACGACAATAGAGCAAATATATGAAAGTCAAATACAAAGGCGTCCAAGCAAGAATATGTAATTTAAATCATGGTGCGTTATATGTTCCTTGTTTAGTTCATAACTTTTATTTGCTGTTGTGTGATGCTGCTTCGTTCTCCCTACAATGTAAGAACTTGTTTGGAAATTTGCAACGTCTTTATACTCTGTTTGTTTCATCAACTAAACGTTAGAAAATTTTAACAAAACACGTAAATATTTCATTAAAACAGTTGAATGAAACTCGTTAGAAGGCCAGAATAGAGGCAATAAAACCTGTGATATCTCAATTACGGCTAATACGTGAAGCTTTAGAAGAACTAGCAGCATCATCAAATGATTCAAAAACAGTTTCGGAAGAAAAGTCTATATATTGTAATATATCGTAACAAATGTTACAAGGAGAAACAGTAGTTCTGAGTGCAGCTATTGATTTGGTTGGTGCAGTTCTAATAAAATTTCAAGAATATCGGTCATCACTATTCGAGAAAGCAGTTAAAGAAGCCCAAATTATTGCAGAAATATTAAATGTTTCAACAGATTTTCCGCTGATTCGATTGCGCAAACGAAAACGCTTATTCGATGAAATTTTTAACAATGAAATTCCAGCTTACCCAGTTTTTAATTTTATGATCTCATTTTTTCTTCCATTAATGGAATTCATATGAATTAGAAAGCAGATTTGCTGATGCAAAAATGATTTGCAGCAAATTCAATTTTTTATTTATTTTCAAAAATGTATTAAACGTGCAACTACAAGATTCTTGTAAAGAATTTGTGTCATTTTATGCTGGAGATGTATCAACTGATTTAATATCAGAAATTTCTTTAGTACAAAATATTATTCCAGCAGAATTCGACAAAATTTTTTTGGATGTTGTAAATTATTTAACGCCCCAATACTCTGATAGCGTTCCCAATTTTATAATTGCATTGCTTATATTTTTAACCTTTTCAGTAACCGTTGCTAGCGTAGAGAGATGATCGTTTAGTGAGTTGAAGCTAATTAAAATTTACGTTCACTCTACTATGGCACAAGAACGATTATCATCAGCATTGACGTTATTGTCGATTCAATCGGACGAAGCAAAAACTATAAACTTCAGTCAGTTAATATTTATTTTTGCGAAAAAAAAGCAACAAGGCTTAAATAAGTGGACTTTTTTTGATTATTTTTTACGCTGTGAATTAATTTATGTTATATTACTGTGAGTTTAATCTAATAAAAAAAACATATTATTATTTTAATATATTTTAATATATTAAATTTTTTTATTAACTAGTATAGGGCTCCAAAATCCCTATTTGCACCTGGGCCCCCAAAGGGCTAGATCCGTCGCAAGGATACATATTTATAAATTTGGTTGTAATTCTTTTAGGTTGGAACTGTGGATTATTGGATGACGACATCATCAGCTGGACAACAGGATTTTCTGTTTAATTTATGATATTTATTATGTGTTGTTTTGTGTTGTGGATAAATAAAGTTGATTTGCGATTTCCCGATGTTTAGTGTTTTCAATCTCAACAGCCTTGTTGTCAATGTTTTATATAGTTTCTACAGTTTCTATAGTTGATATTGATATCAATTTCATTAACTTCGGTGAATTAACATAATTTCGACTTATATCAGAGGTATTTTCAAAAGGCTGTGTGTTTGGCACTTCTATAACAATTGGTCGATTATCATTTCCCATAGTTTCTTTCATTGTGTCGATTGGTACCGATACCAATTCAATTGGTACCGATGTGAATTCAATTGGTGAAGAGTTTCCTTTTCGCAAGGCTCATAGTTTTTTACTGTCGAGGTTTCAATCGTTTACTCGTTTTGATATTGCACTTCTGGGTCATCATCTGATTCATCCTCGGTTGGAAAAAATCAGGGTTAATGGATTCAATGTTGATTTTCAATTTTGGTTCTTTTCGAAATTTTTCTCTTAGTAATTTGTTTTTTTTCCCAGTATCATTAACATTTATGTACTCCTTTGCGACATGTTTCCTGAATCTGAGAAAAAAAAATATTCTTTAAAAGAAAGACGTTTCTCAAGCTTGTAACAAGTAAAACGGATGTGCTGTTTTTTAAACCGCACAAACTAAACACAACATAATTTATACATAACTTACCATTCATAATATTATCCAAATAGTTCACTTTCACGGTAAATTTATTATGCACAAACAAAAAACACTTGATCACCCGAATTATATGAAATTATATCGAAAATGAGCCAGCTGCACATTATTGTCTAAACAAGTAAAAATATAACGGTACTCGTACTTTATATGAGAAAGTTCTCAATTACATGAGAATTTAAAACTTAGTCGAAACGTATCTATCATTTGGTTAGCAAAAAACTGTTCATCTCATAGCTCTAATAAAGGTAACTAATTTATGGTTTTGTGTTTCCGTTAAAATAACGTTAAAAATAAAACCGAATGAAGCCGTATCTTGGTTTTACTAAGCAAAAATGGCACATATAAGCACATTCTCTTCGCTCAGAAAAGTTACCGCTGTATTGGTTACACCGCTTATAGATGGAAAATGTGTAAGAATCTCAACAATCAGTTTTGAACGGATGGGATTGCTGATTTGAAAAAATCAGCCTTCTCATCAGGTCGCGACGACTGACATTGTATTATTTACATTGGAATATTGTTTGGTATATTTATATAGAGTAATACCATGTAGTTGTACTACTAGCGAATTACTGCTTAGCGTACGAAATTCGATTCTTTATTTACATTTATCATCTATATTCTATTTTTGCAACTAACTTTTCGTGTTTACGAATTTTATTATATTTTACTTTTAGGTTTTCGATTTAATTATTGTTGAAATTAAGGCTGATTCGAGCAGTAACTATGTTTTGCCTAGTGAGAAAGGCATATCCCACAGGATGGAAAAGTTACCGCTGTTATTCTTAAGTATTTCTGATCTACGATATTATTGCTTGTGATTAGTTTCGGCAATTATTGGGAATATCTAAAGAGAGTTAGCCATTTATTGAATTACGGCTTCTAAGCTTACTAAATTGTAGATACGCCGTATTACTTAGATTATGTTTGAAAATTGAGATACGCAATTGTTTCTTATTGTTTTTTAGGCATTTTCGCATCCAGATACCGCTATTCTGTTAATTTCAAAAGGTTTAGCAAGGCAGAACAGTTTTGGCTATTCTAGATGAGTTTGTACCATACTTCGGAGATGAGAGCAAATTTATCATTTTGTAAACGGAGACTTCGTGGTTTTTTTTTATCAAATCTGATAAAACGCATTATTTCACAAAAAGTATTCCTGCTCATACTTTTTGTGATGCGAAAAAAGCGCGCCCATTTCTTGTTCCATAGATATGAGATGCACAAATTTTTTGCCTACTATGCGCCACGTGCACATAGAATTGCAATAAATGCATTGAATTTTTCAGGAGTTAAATTCCATTTAGTTCCTAGCAGCCGAGATGTCTCTTCTCCAGTGCATTTTATTATGTGTTTTATTACATTGTTGTCAATAAGCAGAGAAGTCAGTTCCCACTTTCCCTTTCATAATATGCGTTTAGCATATCTTGTCGAGTCTTGGTACATATCCTTTTTGTATTTCCTGCCATTTGGACCATCGGCCACAATTTCAATGCATTAAGGTTGCTTTACATATGCGACGTGCGACGTGTGACGGGATCTTGTAGCCAACCAGAGACGAATATTATGACATTCGTCACACGGCACACGGTACACGCCACACGTCGAGAGATGGTTTAATTTTATCTTTTCCATCTAAACGATGTAGTTTTGACATTAATTTTCGTTTTGGTACATTTTGTTTTGTTTAAATTTTATAAAGTGTGCGTGGTGGAAATAGTCGCAAATTTAAATTATTGTCAAGAAAGCGTCGCATTTATTTCCACTTGTCACACGTCGCACGTCGCATATGGAAATCAACCTTTATTGTTCTCCTCCATTTTCTGTATCATTTTCTTTTGTACTCTACGCCTATTGCAAGTATTCTCTTTTCTTCACTTTCTTCAAATTCACCAAAAGTCAAATGACCACCTTTTGCGATAGTTAAGCCAAATTTGATTTTTTCCTCGGGAAAAAAGTAGACCGGAGATGACGCAATATTAAGGAATGCTCTGATTCTATATTTCAATAAAGCTTGTGAAATATCAATGGTGATTTCGCAATTTTATATTTTTAAGAAAATCCAAAAAGTGTTTAAGAAGGGTCGTTTGAGCCCTCACAGTAGGTTTAGTGTTAAATTAAATATCAACAATACACCAGGTGTGTAAATATGAAACAGGAATTTACCAATAAATGTCAATGTACCTTTCGACAAACCACGCCATCGGCGTAACTGTTTTCTTTTAACATCTGTCAACAACATCCAATTCATAACCATACAAGTTGCTTACAAAAATGCATGGTTTTTCGTGTTAAATATGTCGAGTTTTGTGTTTCCATATTACGATATGCGGACAAAATTGATTTTTGGTTATCATTTGAAGAAAACTGCTGCAGAATCACATCGAATACATGTCAAAGCTTACGGTGAGCATGCACTCCGTAAATCATAATGCTATGAGTGGTTTGATAAATTCAAAAGTGATGGTCTTGATCTGAGATACGAAGAACGTGGAAGACCACCAAAATAGTTTGAAGCCATGAGAAAGATCCAAAACACGGAAAAAAGGGTTCCGCATAAATTGAATGAAAAATGCTCGCCAATTGAATGCTCGCCAGACACAAGAGAGTCATTTCTCCATCGAATTGTGACTGGCGTTGAAAAATGGATCCATTTTGAGAACTCAAAGAGCAAAATGTCTTCAGTTGATCCAGAACAACCATCGACAACGACTGTAAGGCCAAATCGCTTTGGAAGGAAGACAATGATATTTGGTGGGATCAGAACAGTGTGATTTAGTTTGAGATGCAAAAATCTGGTGAAACCGTTATTACTGAACGGTACCAATAACAAATGATCAAATGAAACGAGTTTTGCGTGAAAAACGACCAGAATATGATAAAAAGCAACACAAAGTGATTTTGCTTCATGATAATGCACCATCACACAATGCAAATTTGGTTTTGGAAACGTTGAACGCACTTAAATGGAAAATACTGTCACATGCGGCTTACGTGCCAGAATTAGTTCCGGATGGGAAAAAAGTATAACATGGGCAATACTTTAAATAAAATATTCTAAATCATTATAATGGACATAAGAACTTTTTACTAAAAAATTCCGGTTTCATATTTGCATAACTGAGTGGCACTATTCTGGCTTTCCCGGGGAATAGGGAATACGGAAAAATATTTTCATAGTATTTTTGTCCAAATTGTATTTTTCTGGCCTACTGAGAAAATAAGTTTGGTGTAAATATTTTCGAAACAAAGTTAAATGGGAAAATATTTTTCCCTATAAAATATTTGTGGAACAAAAGTTTCCCAATTAACTTTGTTTTGAAAATATTTACACCAAACTTATTTTCTCAGTAGGCCAGAAAAATACAATTTGGACAAAAATACTATGAAAATATTTTTCCCTATTCCCAGGGAGAGCCAGAATAGTGCCACTGGTAATCTAGCTTAATCGGATATTTTACAAAACTAACTTTTGATTTTTGTAATCGAACTTTTTTAACAGCTTAGTACTGTATCTTTTCCAGAACACCTTTATCATTCAAATCTAATACGGTACTTTTCAAATTAGATCGCAGCAAACTGCGAGTTTCCGGTGAAAAGAATTTGCGTGAGTTACGTCCCTCGACCTCCACGAAGCCATCAACATCATCATTATCATCACCATAAAGATGATAAATAATAATATTTCTATAGACATAACATTTTCTTTTCCTATATAAAATGTATCAACTAAATACAAAGTATTGTAGCGATAAATAAGTAATTGTATTAATTACATTTCTTTAGTTTATGAAAACAGTATTTGCTGGATATTAAATATCTTCTTCAATCTTAATAAATATATTTTCTTAATAAGCATTTTTGGTATTTGTAAATTATAAGACCATCAAAAGAATAAATATATAAAATTAGATTTATTGTAACCATCGAATAGACATAACGCCTAAAAATTAAATAAATTATAAGTTTAAATTTCCGAAACAATTCTTTTATTTTCCACAACTGCAGTTTCGGAAACATAACTCGTGCTGCAATTGGCAACTAAGACAAGTTCGAGATGGAGCTGTAAGTCAATGGACAGAACAAGACGCTTTAAGGAAGCCAACCGCACTCCAAAGCGGCCCACAAGAGGCCTAAAATTGACAGCATGCCACCGCAAAGAGCGACTCGATTTTGCTCGCAAACACATCATTTGGAGCATCGAGTAATGGAGGTTCGTTCTATTCACTGACGAATGCAGAAAATCTCTCTATGATAGTGATAGTAGATGCCGCGCATACTGACGTCGAGGAAAGCGATTTTCGCAGTGCTGTTTTGCAGAAATAGTCTAGTACGGCGGTAGTTCGTGCATGGTGAGAGCTGGCATTTATTTATTTATTTATTTAAATATTAAAGGAAATCGATTTAGTACATTGCAATTATGATTTCAAATGAACAAAAGTAAAATATAAAATATATTAACAAAAAAGAGAACAAAAAGATTAAATCTAAAAATAGAATTTTAAAAATAGAAAATAAAAAAAATTAATCTATTCACACTTAGATTGTAAATAAATAAGAATTATAAATAAAACAATTATTTAAATTAACAATTAGTACTTCAAATATGAAACTGTCAAAGGACTTATTAAAAATTTAGAAAATACGATTTTAACTTTTTTTTAAAACTGGTTTTTGATAAATTAAACTCAAATTGATCAATTTCGGCATTGAAAGATTTTGCAGATCGATTAATGGGATTGTTGTCGCCCTAGTTGGTTGGATGGTGTTCAAGCGCCAAAAATTGATGATTACGCAAAGTCCTGCTTGGGACATTTATGGATATGTTTTCCAGGATGAAGGATGAATCAATGTGGCCGAGAAGGACATTTCCGATAAAAGCGGCATCCAGAAGTAGACGACTGTTTACAAGCGTACACATGTTATATTCTTTGCACCTTGAAGAGTAAGGAGGTAAACGAGCCACATTTTCGTAGAATGGTATGTTGTAATCATAATTCCGTGCGTATAGTATGTATATCTGTAAAATCCCCAGTCCACCGCTTGACAAAGCCAAACATGGAGTTAGCTTTAGCAATACAATTATCTATATGACGGTTAAAACTAACGTTTTCAACAAATGTGACTCCTAGATCAATAATCTCACGTACTCTTGGAACTTCCGCACCATTTATTTTATATGCCGAAGTTATTGGATATTTTTTCCGATAAAACGACATAATTTTACATTTGGTAATATTGAGGTGTAATGAATTTCGGCACACCTCAATATTACCAAATGTAAAATTCACACTCACACATATTAGAACATTTGAGTGTTTGATTATCTTGGCTATTCTATCGATGAACACAATAAAAATCCAGGGTCCAATATGCGATCCTTGAGGGACACCAGAGGTCACTTTGATAACATTGGATTTCTCATTCCCAATTAATACATATTGCAGTCGGTTTGTCAGATACGATTTGAACCAATTAATAAATTCTGTTGAAAACCCGAATTCGCGCAGACTTTGGAGTGCTTTGAGGTGGCATATAGAGTCGAACGCCTTGCTAAAATCTGTATACGCTACACTTGATGATAATTTTCTACCTCATTTAACACTTTGTAGGTAAATTCGACCAGATTGGTAGATGTCGATCATCCAGGCATGAACCCGTGTTGGTAAGTAGAGATGTGACGTATCGATGTAGATTTAAAAGCATTGCACACAATCAGCTCAAATTATTTAGGAATTGACGAAGATGTTGAAATTCCTCTATACCATGAGACATCCTCTCTCTTACCCGATTTAAAGATAGGTGTTATTTTCGAAATTTTCCATTTATCAGGAAACACGGCTGTGGTTATCGATTGGTTGAAGAGTTTGCAGAGTGGATTTGTGAAGCTTCTCTCAAACCTTTTTAATATAAAGGCGGGTATATCATCCGGTCCACATCCATCTCCAAATTCTTTTAATGCTGATATAGCATTCTCTTCATGTATGACAGGGGTAATAATAGAAGTATTGCTGTTGCCTATTTTATCAGTGTATTCTATATTATCACAAGGGCTATATACTGATTGGAAAAATGCTGCAAACATGTCTGCTATCACTTTTGGTATTATTATAAGTCATATTGGATGGATATCCCTCGATTTCCCGTTTGGATCGAAAGTATTTCCAAAATTCTTTAGGATTTGATTTAATTTTTGTTTCAATACTTGCAAGGTAAGACCTGTACTTAAAATTGAAATAGACGTCAAATTCATCACTGCGCTGTAAAAAAGCTAGCTTGTCGGGTTCCAATCGAGATTTCATCATTTTAGTATATGTTTTACATTTTCGGTTTTTTAAATTGGTTAGCAGGCCATCGAACCACGGAGGATGAGTTTTCGGTGCTTTATTGTAAAACGGCACATGGAGTTCAAAGCCTTGGTAAATGAAGTCATAAAATTTATCAACATTTTCGTTAACATTGTTAAGATTTAAAGTTAGATCCCAATTTGCTGCTTCTAAATAATTCTGCAGACCGGCGTAATTTGCCTTGTTGAAGTTGAATTTCATTCTTGGAAGGTGCTCAGATTTCTTCCGGTTACAGTAGGTTGTATCAAATACAATGTCCAAAGTTTTGTGGTTGATATCGTTTACAACAAATGGATTCATTGATTCAGTTACTTTGAAAGCATCCTCCTCAGTAGTGAATACCAGATCCAGAAACCTATCGATGCTATTAGCAATCATATTAATTTGGTTGAGGTTAAAACCAAGCATGGCATCGACGAATAGGGACTCTGCATGGCTATTGATATTACATGGAAGAATGCAGTTAAACTCCATGTCATGTTTCCAGTTGATATTCGGAAGATTGAAGTCGCCCAGTATAAGAACAAGATCCGATGAATTAGATGTTTTAAAGATTTCATCAATTGGATCGATGCAGCTGGCGTAGCAGTCGCAATTTGACCGAGGCGGTATACAAACTGTATATATAAATAGATATCGTTTGCCTATTTTTATCTTCGCACAAATCTGCTCAAGTCTTGATGGAACTAATGTAACAGGAGAACTTTCTAGATTAGAATGTACAGCTATCAATACGCCACCGCCTGCCTCCTTCGTACTCGTTTCAGGAGTGCGATCACATCTGTAAACAATATAATTCTGCCCAAAGAATTCTGTACTATGAATACCTGGGTTGAGATTACTTTCCCCAATTACATATATAGGGTAGTTTGTTTGATGAACAAATTGATAGAATTTAGATGCTTTTGATGCCATTTTATTTACATATAGCATATCGCTTAAGGGAAAAACAGAGCTTGTTTTCGTACCTGACATGAGTCCAATTTAATATTTATAGGACGAAATTAAACGGAGGATCCGAGTCAAAAATCCGGTACCATTTAACATCAGTGACCTCAAGAGTGCGAAGTTTTGTCAAAACCTTAATACGGTCAATGGGGAACCACATGCAAACCGTTGTAGGCGCATGGGGGAATACTAAGTATTTTTTGTTTTGCTTAAATTTTTTGTTGTAATTTAAATTTAAATATCCCCAATATTTTTTTATAATCATCAATTTTGGTTGCGTTTTCATTCAAATTTCATTTTAAAAAAAGTGCTGCACCAATTTTGATGCAAATAGTGTCATTTTAAAGTAAAAATATCAGATTTTCAAAGCAAGACTTTGTCTAGTGAAAATCGGTTAATCCGTTTTTAAATAATTCGCATTTCTGTGAGCGCTGAAGGTTGGAGTCGATCTAGTGCTCGCGAGTGTAATTTGTCGGAATAGGTACAAAGGGCCGAATGTCGAAGGGCCGAATGTCGAAGGGCCGAATGTCGAAGGGCCGAATGTGTCGAAAGCCGAATGGGTCGAAGGGCCGAATGGGTATAAGGGCCGAATTTTTTCTTGTTTTTAGAAATATATATTTTTTTAAATTTGTTGTTTTAGAACAAAATAAAATATTTTAAGAATATTAGAATATTTTTATAAATTTTTATTTTTATTTTTTTATTTTTTATTTTTCATAATTTTTTTTATAGAATATTTTGTAAATTTTTTTTTTATTAAACATAAATGAATTTCTTATTAATTTATGTATTTTAATATTTTTCATCTTTAAATATTTATGAAATTCCACGTATCCGGTTAACGATACATTTTGGTGAAGGAAAATTTTTCATGCGCCACTAGAGACATTCGGCCCTCTTTGTCAGCCTTCTGATAATAGGTATATGGTACAAAAAATAAAAAAAATAATTTAATTAAATAATTAAATTAAATAAAAAAATTAAAAAAATATATTTCTAAAAACAAAAAAAAAAAATCAAAAAAATTCGGCCCTTCGACATTCGGCCCTTCGACACATTCGGCCCTTCGTCACATTCGGCGCCCTTCCGCATTCGGTCCTTCGACATTCGGCCCTTCGACACATTCAGCCCTTTGAAATTCGGCCCTTCGACATTCGGCCCTTCGACATTCGGCCCTTTGATATCATACCAATTTGTCATCATTGGTGTACTACCAACTAATAGCAAGTAAAAATAGATAAGGTTATAACCTTACCTGATGGTCGTGCGTCATAAAACGACCATCAGATCACGAAGCTTGGTTATTCATGGATCTCTTCTATGGAATTCTTTGCCACCTGAAATACGTAGAATTCTCAATCCAGTTAAATTCAAAAAAATTTACTTCGAATATTTTTCTATTCTTGGATTTACTAGTTATAAATGTGTAGCCCATGTACAGTTAATATAAATTTAAATAAATTTAATTATTACAACATAAATAAATTATAATCAACTTCCAATTATAAGATCATGAAACAATTTAATTAAGTTAATGGATAACAAATCATCCAACTGTGCACCACAAAGCTGGCACGGCGGACGAGCGCGGGAGCAACTATAAAACTACAGAAAATGCTTTTAACTCAATTGCATGTCAGATACATTCAACTGAATTCATTATGTTTATATATTCTTTGATAGGAAATTTCAAAACAGAAGCATGACAAAATCAACTGGGCTTCTCTTATAATTTACATATCTGAATATAAAGGTACTAGGGCACATAAAAAAGCGCATTGGAATACAATTTATGTGGATTGCATGATTTAATGTTACAACACAAGATCATCGCATATAAAATGATGTGTGGTATGTGTATCCAATTTACAATGTGGGTGGTTTCTGTTCGTAACATCATAAAAATGGAATCGAATCGAAAATATGTTAAATGAAATTTTTATTTGAAGATGTGTACAGCAAAAGTAATACTTCATCTCATATACGAATGGATGTACAGCACGCAGTGTACATGTCTAGTTGTTTGTTTTTGTTGTGTTATATGTGTGCTGCTTCCCATATTTTGTGTAATCAATCATTACGACAGTTCATTTCAGTGGAAAAATATTTATTTCAATTGTCATCATTCACTAAATCGTTTTTGTTTATTTTCTGAAGTCGATGTTCAAGATCTTCTGTTTTAACAGACAACAAGTAATAAATAATCACGCGAGAATATGAACTTATCCTACAATATCCAATACAAGATTGGTTACTTGGTTACTTCTTTATTCGAAAAACGTGATTTAGTGCTGACGCTGAGATACATTTTTTTCTGGTTTTTTATGGGAATTTTATAAACGAGCTATTGCAAATAACAAGAACCCGGTATAAAAGAGTAATGTGCTGATGTGTTAATTTTTTTTTTTTTTTGGTTTTCCTCTTGGATATGTGTACATGGCAGAATTAAATGAACAAAATCCTAACCTTTGTCCATTCAGCACAAAAAAAAAATCGGTTAGTAAAAAATGATTATTAGCCCAACACGACAGCGTGAGAATATGACCAAAAGTTTTGTCTTTTCACGTTTTGCTTTCACACATCGGTTTAATTTTCATTGCACAGCAGAAGAAAATCCAATATAACCGACTGACACATTCTACCCCTCGCTCCGTACTTTTTTATGTATAGAGAGATAAATAAATAAAAATTTAGTGTATCCGTTATAGTTTATACCGTCTCGTGATAGTTAACACTAAATTACAAAACATAAATAAAATACAATAACAAAAATTGCAATTCGCATGTCCAACATTTGGAAAAATGGATGTAACACCAAAAAAAAAAAATTATACAACACGAAATAAACTGTATAAGTATCGAATATACGTATTATGTATCTGGCTATACTGTTAGGTTGGATCGAAATCGAGATAAAATTTCTTTGGATGTCCCCTAAATTTTCTAAACACATACAAGACGTGGAAATAAAAACGAAATGAAGATGAATAGGTTCGATGGCTAAACTCATCTAAATTTGATATGGTGCTCGAAAATGCTATCAATTTTATGGTGATGACAATCATTGTTCTTTCTGGACAGATAATTATGTTACAGTATGGTGATGAAATTTTCGTTAGGCCAAAAGAACGAAATAGGGACATGTGAAGCAAATGTGGTATAGGATTCATTGCGAAATCTCCAACTGTTTCAAGTTGTACAATTATGTGAGCCAGTTGAATTATCTCTGGTAATTCATCCTTTTCCTTCCTTAAATATTCTATTCTAATAAAATACTAATAATATTAAAAGTAGTATACAAGGACGTTATCCTAGGTTACGGAGGTTATGAATTTTTTTTAACTGTTCAGTGGATTTAATGTCCTTCGAATGTCAATTAATACCTCCTTTTCATTCCGACACACATCACCCATTCACCCAATTACAGTATTCCGCACATTGCAAGCTCAAAGTCAACCTGCACACTGACATGGACGGTGGGTCGGCGCTGAATTCTGCACTCCAACAGAGCGTCTTAGTTGTGTTTATTAAAATCACCGATCGTGATCGATTACGTAAATTCGCTTTGCATCTAGCCTCTGGTGGGATTCGTTCCCAGTACCTCCCAGTCCAGGTGCCGAAGCTTTAATCACTGCACCACGTGTTCGGTAATTTTGAACGTTTAATATGGATTCGTAATGAATGTTACAAATAAAACACTCAGCGTTGAAAGTTACAAATTTTATTTACACGAACACTTACAACTTCTTCAACAATACATTAACACTATTCATCACTATTCACTTTTCGCACTGTTCACTTTTTACTTCTTGACTTGATTATTTACTATTAAATTTCAACTATGTCTGCTCGCGCTTATATACCTGTGATATACCTGTCATTGTTAATCCCAGCATTTTCCATGGTAGCAACCGTCGTCGTTTACAATTGTTTTCGTTATCTTTATACTCCCCTCCACATGGATGGAATTCCAAAATCCAATTTCCTTTCCGTATTGGAGGAATACTTGATCCGGTTACAACGTCGGCTTGATAACACTCGTAGTTGTGTATAGTTTATCCTCTCGACTACCGAGTGTTGTATCTGGGGGCCTATTATGAAAATTTTTCGATTACGTAAAATTCGATTCGCCGCGAATATTCCTATTATAAATTTTTTTTCTTTCGTAAAATTCGAAAATCGTAAAATCCGCCCTATTATGAATTTAACAAAAAAAAAAATCGTATTACGAAAACAATGGAGTATATTTATTATTTTTTTATTAAAATGAAATACTTTAATTATTTTTTAAAACGTAATTAGTTACTCAATTTTGACTAGTTAAATTCATTACAATTTATTTGTAACTTTTTTATTGTGATTTTTGTAGGTCATTTATCAATCATCACCAATTTGGCATTTTAATTTCTTTTATGGAAAAAAAGGTTGACCTAGCCAAAATATTTCCAATGCGCCTCAATATAGACTACTCGAATTAAGTTCAGTCGGTCCTCCTAAAAAACCTGTTGATGGTTGGAAAAAGGTGAGGTTATGTGTAAGTAAATATCTGTGCCATACAGGTAAATATTACAAGATACCCTTTGTAGTTTTAACTTTTCTTGACCAGCTTGCTTTAAGTAAGGACTGGCATAGTACACACTAGTTTGGAGGAACGGTCTGAGATTAGGTTAACTCGAGGAGGTGGCAGTTGTCCAACAAATTTGATCCCGCGTGCAAATGCTGCTCATGTGTCTCGCTAACGAGTTTTCGTGCTATGGGATGATTGCCTGTTGGTAATTTCATTCTGGAAACATGAAAGTTGCGCTTCCTTCAGTATTATTTTGTATGAATCGTACAACTCAGCTACCGTCAAACGACCTTTGATTCGATATTTAACATTGTGAAAACTGTTATTTGCTCGTTTAACCCAAGCCAGAACTCGAACTGCTTTGATTGCTCTGGAGAATCTCTTATTGATTCGATTAACTGTAGTGATTTTGTCAACGTCTTTACGTACTGGATTTTCTCTATCGACATTGGATAATTCTAGAGTAGTGGTAGAACACCTCTCTGGTGGTGGTTCTGGTAACTTAAACTCTTGGTACCCACCAAGCCTCATTAGGGAAATTTTTTTGGGTGGCTGTAGGGTCATTAATCTCGGTGCAGCTCTGCTAATTTACTAAGAGCTTGGGTTACCAAAAACGAGGCTGATGCCGTGCCGTATAAGTTCAGGAGGCGGTAATGTTTTATCGTCGCTGCTGAAGAATCGCGCCATATAATGCGTTGATAGTCTGTATGAGCCTTATCATTCCATAGCTGACGAAACATTTTCTCGATGTCTGCCGTGTGGATGTAGTGATTTTATTATAATTTCAAGAAGTGTCTGCTGTATATGGTCGGTCCAACCATTAACGTATCGATAAATGATACCCATGAAGTAGATTTAGCTCACGCGTCGAATACGACACGGAGCTTGGACGTTGAACTAGTTTTTTTCATCACAGGACGATGCGGCAGGTAATATTTTTTATAATTTGGCAAATCTACTTCGTGTTCTGTTATTGCTTCTATGTGACCGCGTGATTCATACGCTACTCCTGTAGGAATTTGGTATAACGTTGATGTAGTTCAGTATTTGTTCAAACGATTTGAACCTCCTAATGGCTTGATTGAATAATTCACTCAATGCAGGCTTATTGAGCTTAAAGAGTAGACGTACTGTGAATTTATACCAGAACTTCTAATCATTAATTGATTGTTGAAAAGTTCGATGAAACACTTTTCTTCCTCGGTATACTGCATTACAGCTGGTAACTCTTCTGTCTCCCAGAATTTCCTCAATGTTTGGTTGATGATTATTTAGGGCAGACAGGCAGGTAGTGGTTCGTACGTATATGAAGTTGAATACAAAATAACAGAAAATTGAATCCATCCCGAAAAAATATATATAAAGTTTTGCATCTCAAACGTTTGATCTATTTTTCAAACTAAGCATGTAGTATGTGGATTAATAAAAATTCTAGAATTGCTAAATAAATTCCAAAATAAAAACATATCCTCCATGTTTCGACAATAATGTGTCTTAGTTTACACAGGCCTATAGATATCACAAATGAGGCATATGTTTAATAAGACTAGCAGTAAAACACATCCACTGGGCCATTACCATACGATGGGGATAAGCCATTACCATACGAGTTGGATTTTGATTTTATCCATATTTTTTTATTTTTCGGGCTAAACGACCTTTTAATGGATTAAGCGGAGAAACACCCCTATATTTTAAAGACGTTTTTTTGGGACGGTTGCAAATGGCTTGTATATGGCCCTTATCCCCATCGTATGGTAATGGCCCTGTGGATGTGTTTTAAAGCTAGTCTTATTAGCTATATGCCTCATTTCCCAAGAAACAATTTGATAGGTAAATTGTCCTAGACAGCAAAACCAGGGCTCTTACAACGTCGCGAAATTCGAAAAATTACACAAATTAGTTATAAATGGTAAATAGTTATTTAATAACTTTTGAAAACGTTGTTGCAGTGAAAAAAAATAGCTAATTAGCTTAAGAAGGTTTATAAAACATTGGAGCAGCGATTTTGTTACACACCATAAAGCAAAAAAATCGGGACAAAAGCAATTTTGCTGCGATAAAATAAGTAGGTATAAAGGCATTGTAGAAGGGTTATTGCTATATGCCGCAAAGAAAAATGTCGGGAGGAAAGCATTGTTGCTGTGCTAGTCAAACTGGTTTGGTTGACTGACGACATCTATAATAACCTAGTTTTAACATTTATGGTATATAATCAAATAAGGTGTTGTGTCTTTGTTATACTTGGCGAATATAATGGCGAACAAAGATTTGTATACGTATTTTAGAACATCAAAAAAATACAAAACCAACACCACATTTTATAGAAAAGCAAAAGTCACAAACAACCACATGAAAAAAGTAACAGGTATGTCGATCTTCTTCATTTTAAGTGCAATGCAAAACCACTGAAATATATTATTTTTTCCGCTAATAGTAATATTAAAGTTGCTGCGTTTACGTCCAATGATTTGGTTCCTCTTTAAGTGGCTTCAAGAGAAAAAACAGCAACAATATCACCACAAACGCGTGACTTATTAATGTAGATAAACTTTGTAATTAATTTAAATTCATACTGGACTCTTACATGTGTATATAATAAACAAATTTTTAGATCAAGTTGTAGATGACAATTTAACTGCTGCTGCAGAGCGTCTTATTTCATTTCAACCATCTCAGCGTACATTACCTCAATCACAAGTTATGTCAGATTCTGAATGTTATAATAATGATGAAATTGAATCCGAATAATATTTAAATGAAAGCGAAGACGAAGAAGAAGATTTTATGCAAAAAAATAAAGAGATCGGCAATACATTTTAATATAACACAAACTGAATTGAAATAGCTTTTATATATTTATAACTACTCTTTAAAAAATAAACAATTGCAAAAACTGCCAAGTGAAAGTTTGCTTACAATTATATTTTAAATCCTTAGACCGCCCAATGTAAATCAGGGTTAAATATAAATACAGGTAAACCTCGCTTAACGAAAGCTCGGATCTACGAATATCAATTTTTGATACAAAAACCTCACTTAACGAATACATACCTCGGAATAACGAATAAAAAATTAACAAAAAATAAGAAAAACCGTCTCTTTTACTTAATTTTTGTGGTAATGGCAACGCAAGCCGGTATTGAAGGAGTGGACGAAGAAGGCATTCGAGATTTGTGAATCGAGAATCACGTTCTAAATTATCAACAGAAGATGAAGAGCCACAAAAAAATTTATGCCGCCACACTCTGAATGAAATTTTTTCAAAAATGGATGTAACTTATGAGATTATCAGAAATAATCATCCATATGAAAACAGAAGTAGCATTGTGATTCCCGCAATCCAAATTATAAACAAATGTTAGACGAGTTTGAGAAAAAAAAACAACTAACAATCGATAATTTTGTTAAATAATAATTTAAGCATCATATTTACACTCATGAGTCACGGTACATGCATTTTCCATATTTATCAGTTTTAAAATATGTATGAAGAAGCTTGCGTTGCGATTTTAATTGGACTAGCAATTCGAAAAAAAAAGAAATAAAACAGAAATAGACAAATTTCGATGAAAAAATGGTATAAAAACGTAGTGGAAATGGACATTCGAAATTCTAGCAAGTGGAAAAACGAGCAAGGATCTTAAATTCTTTATTATTTATTAACTTTGCCATATTTACTGTAATACGACACAGAAGAGTTAAAACATTAGACTGAGCAAATTTCACATACACGACGCAGTTTTGCATGTACAAACAAGAAAATATCAAAAAATTTGAAAATCACACAATCACCATGTGCAATCACTCAATCAATACTATACCACTGTCAATCAGCATGCACAATCATACGATTGCACATGCATGATTGTGTCGTGTATGGGCCCTATAAGTGTTTTCTTTTTTATGATATGCTTTGGTTTTTTTATTTTGCGATTAATATTATTTATTTTATTCGAAATAAAACTGAATTTTTGTACTGAAAACTTTTTTTTATTAAATTTGCACTACAGGAACCAAACTAACAATTTTTCATATAAAATCATATAATTTGATACCTCGATTAAGGAATCCGCGCTTAACGAAGCATTTCCAGGAACCGAACCCCTTCGTTAAGCGAGGTCTACCTGTATTGATGGTATCTCAATTTACAGAAGCTCAAAAATACAATTGGCCAATTTTTGTTGCAATACATGAAATTGATAATTTTGTTCCAATGGTGGTAGGTCTTTACTGTAAAGATATTGAGCCTGGTTCAGTTCCAAATTATTTGAAACCTCTTGTAGAGGAACTACAACCACTTTCTAAAAACGGAATTATTTCGGAATTATTTCCCTCTTCGGAAGTAGTTCCTTCTTCCAACCGGTACATACTTTCAGAAGTACAGTTGTATTGTACAGTGGTATGTCAAACTTATAAAAGAATAACTGCTTATTTCAAATCACAATTACTTAACAAATAGCGAAACCGCTTAACACGCAGTGAAAGTATTAGTAAACTAAATATTGATATAAAACGAAATCGCTTAACTCAAAGCAAATTCTATAACTACAACCTTGTTGTTAACCCTCCACCAGGTACAGTGGTTTCAAAATGTTAGGAAAATTTGACAGCTCACACGCATAAATAAAATGTAAATAAATATGGCTGAAAATAGAGACGAAATTTGAATTTTTGAGCTTATTTATATATTATATATGTATTTCTCAATATTTTAATGGAACTGAATTGCATTTTTTTTAATTTAAGCGACAAAAAAATATTTAATCCTTTTTTTTCGGAGGATCAGATAGCAATCTGTTTCATTTTTAATATGGTCTCAAATAATCCTCTGAATGTAAAGTTTTTCATTATGTAATTTTGTTTAGATTTTAAATACAAATACAATTTAAACTTAGCTGCACAATGCCAGTTTTTTAATTAAAATCGTGAATTGTAAATTTGTAAATATGGTAATTTGTAAACATGGCTAATATAGGGTTAACGTAAATAATTATTCCATGCAAAGTCCTACAGTTATAAAACGCTTAGCACACAGCAAATGCTTTATGATTACTAATTTCCTCATCTAAAAGCTGATTAGTTATTTAAAACGTTTACTATATTTGGGCAGCTTTTTCGTAAATCCTTATTACACTTTAGCTGAGATAATATTAAATTTACCATAAATAATTAAACTCGTTATCTGGCAAGTTATTTAGCTGTTACATATAGTAAAGCCATCTTTTAATTTTGTATTTCTGTGCACAAAAATGGCTGCATCATTTATCTAGTAGAAAAACTGCCACAAAACCCAGTTTACCACATGAAAATATTGTAAAAAACACCAATTTCATGCTTTTGGTTAGTTACCAGATGCTTTATAACAGATTTGAACTTTTTTTCGGAAAAAATAAATATTTCAAAATAATTTTTGATTTTGATATTATTTTTAATATCAAATAATTTCAAGTCACGTTTTTCTTTTCTGAGCTACTTTTACAAACTGATCGACAAAACTTGTTTGCCACATAGTTTTACGATAAGAAATGATGAGAAAAATCATATTATCCCTTTCAATATTTCATAAATATATAATGACATTTATTATTGAAGTATGAATATGGAAAACATATAAATAAAATGACAATTATAAAAGAATGATGTTTGCTATAATTTTTACACAAATTATTATTGTTACAATAATGTTCAAAATAATAGCTCGTTAGTTATTTCTGCCTTTTTGTGTTATTTTGAAAATTATACCCTTAACTAACTATATTGCTTTCTAACCAGAGGAATTGCATCTAAAACATGTTTGCTATTATTGCATTACTTTTTCTTATGTAACTACTTTGTGTTCAGTATACAGCAAACCTGCAAATATGACGTTTTTGCAATTTGGGAACCGAAGTCACTAAATTAATCAAAATGAGGCCTTGAAAGTAATTTACCATTTATAACGAGTTTACTGTCTGACGTTGCTATAACATATTGCCAGGCAAATGACGATTACCATTTTTGCTCGCGTTACGTTGACAAACCAACAAATTCATGTTGTTTGTTATTATTTTAAGAGTTATTATAACTAAAGTGCTGTAAATTTTAGATGGTACAACGTTTTGACAACTCCAAATTGTTACTTCATAGGCCTATGTAAACTAAGACACATTATTGTCGAAACATGGAGGATATGTTTTTATTTTGGAATTTATTTAGCAATTCTAGAATTTTTATTATTCCACATACTACATGCTTATTTTGAAAATTAGAAGATCAAACGTTTGAGATTCAGAGCAAAACTTTATATATATTTTTTCGGGATGGATTCTAGTTTTCTGTTATTTTGTATTATTTTTCGGGCTGAAAGGCTTTTTAATTAAGCAAAGACGCACAATTTGTATTAAACGGGTTTTTTCGGGATGGTTTTCGGGCCAACTTCATATACGTGTGGTTCGTTGCGGCAAGCCATTCGATTCGTAAATTCCTCCAATGATCCATCATAATATCGTCTTCAGGGCAACGGGATGATCTTCATCATTTTTTATTTGACCCTAGGATAAATTATTAAATCTTGCTTTGGATCGTACAACGTTTAGTCTTCTGTTGAGTTGATGCGGAATCCAACAATGTGGAACAAAGTCGCCATTCGCCAGATTTATCTCTCACTTCGACAATTTATCAATTAACAATCTTTATTTTCGTCATATAATATTTTGGTATAGATATGTTGATGACATATTATATCTATGGAATGGAACTGATAGACTGTTAGACTGTTTCCTTACTTGGTTAAATTCTCAATATCCCAATATTGATTTTACGTTAGAAAAAGAAGAAAATAAATGTATTAATTTTCTAGATATAACAATAACCAGGATTAGTTCTTCTTTAGACTTCAAAATTTATCGGAAACTCAGGTATACAGACACTGTTATCCCTAGTTCTTCAAACCATCCCCATAATATTAAGATGTTAGCTTTCCAATCACTCATAGATAGACTAATAAACATCCCTCTGACAAATTCAAGTTATAACACTGAGCTTAACATAATTCTTCAAATAGCAACGAATAATATGCAACTAGGACTATATTAAAGTTATTAAATAAAAAACTAAAGCGTAAAACTCTAACGGGTATTTATCCACCGGATAGTCGAACACGGGAAAATTGGCGTCGCTTAGAGTATATCAGAAAAACGTGCCAACGGATTAGCAACATCGTGTCCGATTATACCAATATTAGTTTTGCTTTTTATAATAATAACAAAATAAAGAAAATGGTTTTTAACAATAAACCTAGAGTTGATCGCCTTTCCAAGTCTGGTGGTTATAGGATTAAATGCAATGATTGTAGTTTCTCCTATATTGGTCAGACTGGGCGCAATTTTGGAGTTAGAGCTATAGAACATTTATCTGGTTGCAATCAATCAACTTTCCACAACCATTTAACTTCAGAAAATCATACAGCTAGCTTGAACAATTTAGACATATTACATATACAACCCAAAGGCAGACGTTTAGATACCTTAGAATCTTACGAAATTCGAAAATCAATATTTCTTAACCAAAATATTCATAACGAACAGTAATCCGGTTCTCACCAATTACAGACCCCGCCCTTTTCTATTCTCACGTACGCAATAATTTGACTAATACGTCGGGTAATTAAATGTACTTCAATGTACCTTGATTTTTGTTACTCAGTCGATGACTAATCGCCTACCTGCGCGATCCATAGATTAATTTTTATTGCTTATTTATTGTCCCTCCTTCTTTTATTTATTTTTTTATTTTTTCTACTATATAACAAAATTTTTAATTAGACAAATCAGTAGATACTCCTGATGATGACCTAATAAATCGAAATCGATCGAATGATTTTTTAAATTTTTTTGAAAATATTCAAAATAATTTTGCGAAATATATAACAAGAGGTTAATAAAAAGTTATTTATTAAGTATAAGTGTGTTTCGCCAAGTGCCTACGGCAAATAGCGTAAAAAGCTCATGAACCTGTTGGTGAAAGATCTCTTCCAGTTTTGGATGATCTCCGCCTCGCTTCTTTTTAGAATGTTGAGCCTGGCATCGGCAATGGAGGTCTGATTTTTAATGAGTCTTACCAGATACTCTTGATTTGTTTTCCCTTCCGTATTTCTTTTTCATAATGTTTTGCGTCACGACTGTCCATTATGCAAAATAGATCATTTGCTATGTTGCATATAATGTTGATGGCCCTTGTTTTTGTCTGGTGTTCCCATTATGATGCATTGTCTTCTTGTTTAATCCTCTATCTGCTCCATTGTGATAGAGTACTTCGTTTTTTAGTACGATATCTGATAGAATATAGAATATGATAGAGTTGACCGTTGATCGCTTCGCAGACGTCGTTGATAGTGCTGTTTATACAAAGCTGTTCTAAATTTCTAACCCAGGAACGATATGCATTTTTTTAGTAGAAATAAAGGTAGACACCTTATGCTAGAGGTTGTGTTAATTGATCTACTTGGTATTCATCGTGGTAGTTCATGTTTCGCGACTTTAATTCGGTCGTTTTAATTCTGTACCGCTACTATTTTTAACTGTTGTTAATACCCTTGTTACGTTATCAATGCTCGAATGTAGTTTAACAATCTCCTTGCTCCAACTAGAGATCAACTTGTTGGAGCAAGGTTCGTGTCTTTGAATAAGACAACATCACCTAATTTTACAGAATTTTGTTGGAGGTTCCATTTACTGCGCCTTTGAAGGCTTGATAAGAAATCAACAATATGTTGTACAAATTTCCAGCGCTGCAGTAGAGTTATATTTTCCTTTAGTAAGGTTTTGGTGCGGCGATTAATGAATCTCCCACCAAAAAAATGACCTGGTACTAGTATCATATCATTTGGATAGGCAGACATTGCTGTTAGAGGTCTAGAATAGAGACATGCTTCGATTTGAGCGGGTACGGTTGCCAATTCTTCGTAGATTAATGTACTTTCGCCAATTACTTGCTTGAGATGATATTTCATAGACAGCTGCTTCTCAAAGCCCCCAAAATGTGGTGTGAAGGTGGTATAAGGTGCCATGTCGTACCATCCCTGGCTAACGTGTCTTGAATTGGTTGAAAAGCAGACGAATAATGCAATGTATCCTTTGTAGGATTTCATGCCTCTTCCTTTTGAAACTCGAACTTGAATAGGCCCAGCAAAGTCTACGCCAGTGTGTGTGAAGGGGCGTAAATGAATAATTCTTTCCTTCGGTAGGTCTGCCATTAGTTGTAGCTTGATGGTAAACCCGAATCGATGACAGTTTACACATTTGTTGATTTCTGTACGGACTCTTTTTTTGCCGTCTGTGAACCAATATATCCTTCGCAAGTAGGAGAGAGTTAACTGAGTTCCTCTGTGCAACGTTCGAAGGTGCACATCAGTTATCAATAATTTGGTTAAGATATGTTTTTGTGGTAACATTATAGGATGTTTCGTGTTAAAACTTAATTTGCATTCCTTAGGCGACCTCCTTCTCGAAGAAAACCGTGTTCGTCGATGAAAGGGTTGAGACACAGGATGCTGCTTTTTGTTGACACTGTTCCCTGTTTTAGTATAGCGTTAATTTCATCTTGAAATTCTTGTTGCCGGACTATTCTGCTGGTATGGCACTTTGTCGTATGTATTGTAGCGGCCCAAAAGGATTATTTGTTGAAGAATTTCTCACGGTAAATACTCGTTTTGAAGTTTTGATGTTTGAAGCCAGTTTGGTTCTACACACCATAAAATGTTTTGATTTAAGTCTGGTGGACTCATGCATCTGGACGCTATATCCGAAGGGTTTTTCTTTGAATTTACGTATCGCCATTGGTGTACGCACTCTATATGGCATTATGATGCATTTTATTTATTTTATTTAATATAAATGTTTGAAGTTCTTATGAACTTAATACATTAGTGGCAACTACTTATTTTAATTTATTTCTAGTTTATTAATTGAATTAACCTATAGGTGTGCAGCAACATTTTAGCGATTCATCAACTTGAAATTGGCAAAAAATAGAATTTTGATATTATTAAGGTGAAGAAAAGTATTTTTTCCGAAACACGGCAGGGGATTTAGATTTTTTAACGTTATTACTTAACGAATTCCACATGCTAACTCCCCTCACAAAAAATGATGAATTCATCAGATTACTTTTGTTTATAGCCGGAGTCAAAAGATGAATGCGACGATTGGAAGACGAAACCAATTTCCCTACAATATAGGTGGGTTGTTTATACTTTAAGAACTTGAAAATGTATAAACAAACTCGAAACTCATAGAATTCAGCAAGAGAACAACCAAGTAATGAATTAGCAAAATTCGAGATGTGGTCGTACTTTCTTAGCCCATATACATATCACACACAAGAATTAAATATCAATCGAAGTTCATTAAAGTACTTCTTCTTTAATTCAAAGAAGACAATATCGCCGTACATAAAATGTGGAAGGATGTAAGATTTCACCAATTGGAGTCTAAGATTGGTATTAAAACACTTCGTGGTAGCCCATAACATTCTTAATAAAAAAATTACTCGATTACAAACTGTTTCGATGTGGTAACTCCAGCATAAGCACTTGTCAAAAGTTAAGCCTAAATTATTCACAGAATCAGAGAAATCAACCTCCTCTCCTAGTACGCTGATTTTAGGTAGGTTGTGCGTATCACGAATTGTAGAAGATATAATAATAGATTTGGTTTTCCCAGCATTAAGTTCCAGATTATTTTCTATAGACCATTTTGTAATCAATTGAATTTCGAAATTAACAGTTCCGATAGAATTTGTTATCTCGTTGGGCCTACAAAATCTATAAATTTGCAGGTCGTCCGCGAAAAGGTGATATTTGCATTGCGTGATAACTGCAGGTAGGTCGTTTATATACATCATGAATAGAAAAGGACCTAATACCGAACCCTGGGGAACGCCGCAATTAGTATAAGAAGAGCTTGAGATTCCTGAGTTAGTTCTAACCAATTGCGATCGATTTGATAGATATGACAAAACCAAACGACAAGCCGACATTGAAAATTTAAAACTGTTACGAAGCTTGCTAACCAAAATTGAATGATCAATTTTATCGAAAGCTTTACTGAAGTCAAGAAGAACCAGCGTACAAAGATAACCCTTATCTATGGCCCTGCGGATGTCGTCATTGATATGTAGTAAAGCACTATTAGTGCTGAAATGACGTCTGTAAGCAGACTGGTACATTGATAGTAAATTTTCCGATTCAACGTAAGTTAGTATTTGTGACTGTAGTATTTTTTCAAAAACTTTAGACAAAGCAGGAAGCAGACTAATAGGGCGAAAATCAGATAAGCATTTGGGATTTTTATTCTTGGGAATGGGAATAATAATTGATTGCTTCCAACTCTCTGGAAAAATAGAAAACGTTATTAAGCTATTGAAAATATGTAGTAAGTAGCAATCAACCTTTGGTAAAATAAGTTTAACAAACTTAATCGGTATTTCGTCAACTCCAACAGCGTTTGATTTAACGGAATCTAAAGCATCCATAAGGTCAGTGATATCGATGTTTTTAAAACTAAAGTTACCTTCCATCGCACGAGAGTTCATTAATACATCAAAAGTTAGTAACCCCGCTGAACCTGCACTGTTAAGAGAAAAATAATTATTGAATTCATTTGGTGAAAATTGTGGTGATGGTTTTTCGTTGGATGATAGAAAGGGACCAACAGATTTTAAATTTTTCCAAAAAACTTTTGATGGTAGGGATGGGTGCAATATAGATGAAAAATATTTGGCTTTTGCGCGTTTTATAATATTATTACCCCTATTTCGTACAGCTTTATATTCTTGGTACAGTTCAACTCTTCTTGTACGCTTCCACCGACGTAAAATAAAATCCCTGAAATTTATGGTATCCCTGATCTCATCATTGAACCAAGGCGGCTGTTTAGGTTTGGGTGATATAGTCCTTAGTGGTACAAATTCTTCAAACAAGTCTTCAACTAGTTCTGTAAAGTATTCTACTTTATCGGCAGGGTTGTTAAAATTGTAAACCATGCTCCAATTTAAATTATTGCATTTATCAAGCAAATCTGATGACCTAATGCTATTGTAGTCACGAAATGAAATTTTAGGAATAGATCTCTCATGTTTAATATCATAGGAAAAATAAAGAAGATCGTTATCACTAAATCCAACCGAGATTTGGTTATGAAATACAATTTTATCCGTATTAGAAATAATACAGTCCAATAATGAACTAGAGTGTGACGTAAAATATGTTGGCTCGGTGTTCACAGGAGTGAGAGAAAATTCAGTTAGCAACCTTTTAAATTTCTTCGTAGTTGATTTAGTTTCTTTGAGGTCACAATTGAAGTCACCGCACAGTACAATATCATTATAGTTAACACTATAATTTTGCAAGAAGGCCCCAAAATCTTCAAGGAAACGTTTATTCGGCGGTTTATATGCAACAACCAACAACACCTTAGCTGCTCCGAATAATAGTTCTATGAGCATTACCTCCAAATTAGGTGCACAATGACCATGTACCAGTTTATATCGAATGCCTGATTTCAGAAAAACGCAAATACCACCTCCCGTTTTTTTTGCATCCAAATTTCGGTCCAATCGTAATATATTATATCCAGAAAGACAAATTGAAGCGTCCGGAATTCGATCATGGAGCCATGTCTCAACAAAGCAGAGAATATCAAGTTTTACGCCGCACACTAAATCTCTTATTTCATCAATCTTGTGAAGAATACTACGAGTGTTAAGAAAAGAAAAATTCAGACCTTTGTACCTATTAATTGAAGATTTGAGAACCACATTGTTTACTATTGAGGAGAAAGCATGTGAATTAACACGTAGATTATTCATGTAACATCCCAGTATGTTTCGGAAAAAATAAGATATATAAGAAACATAAAAATCAAAATGAAATTAATATCAAAATCAATGAATAGCCTGTCGCTGCACACACCAAAGGTAACTATAACACTAGGAACTAACTTACTAAAACTATATATATTCATTAAATTAGCAATAATTATTATTCTAGTCTCATAAAACAAATGTAAGAAAAGGATGTAATTAATTCAAATAAATGCAATTAAATTAATAATATAAATTGAAACGTTGTACAAAATACATGATTAAGAAAATAATTCATGCGCCAATTTCCGCCACCAAAATGAAACATAACATTTTAATAGAATGATGATATTTAATATTTAAACCAGTAAGTTCCTGTAATATGAGTATCAATTCATGTTAAATGACCGTACTGAATGAAAATAAAAATAAAAAAAAAAAAAAAATTAAATAGAAAATAAAAAGAGATCGACGTCACGATTTATTGAATGAAAAAGAAATAAAAAAAAATAGGTTGACGTCACGGAACATTCATTCACGATTAATACATAGATAATTACGATAACTCTTTAATCCACAGTTAGATGAAACTTGCATAATGTTTCGACATAGTTACGTAGAGGTAGTAGATGATGTTTTCGATCTGGTTGTGTAACCACGTAAGTTAGTATTTGTGACAACATCATCACTTTCAAGTGGCATAGCTGGAACAGGAATAATAGCCGCAGATTGATGAGTAGATGGGTGCGTGTGATATTCATTGTCAACCATAGTTCCCAATTGTTGTATACTACTCACTGGAGTTGGCCCTGACGTCTTAGTTTTAACAATGTATACAACTCCTGATTTAATGAAAGTTTTATAAATACCTCCAGATTTGTAGATTTTCTTGGCCTCGCCGAATAACAAATTAGTTTTTGTTGTTAAGCCTCGATTAATGTAAATCCGAGTTGATGAATTCATGCCAATATCCTTTAATGATAATGATTGTTTAATCTTATACTGGTTAAAAAATTCGATAGCCGATGCTTTTAGTGCGAATTTAATTATTATCGGAGGGGCACTACTGCTCGATGACATTTTACTTTTAGTCCGGAAGGCAGAAAAACTGTGATCGTTACAGTTGAAATTGATTGAAGTACTAATTTTAGCGACAACATCAGCAACAACTTCGTTGGTTAAAACAGGAACTTGCGTAATAACTATATCGCAGGATCTTTGTTCGGTCTCTAGATAATCAATCCTTTCACTTAGACGTACAATTTCGTCACCCTGGTTATTGATTTTAGTGATAATTGATTCAATTTGATTCTTGAAATCACTCAAATGTGAATCAATACATCTAAGTAAGTCTTGCTTGACATTTTTGGCAAAACCATCAAATTCATCAGCGAAGCTTGGTATTTTTGATACGGAATTACTATTAAGTGACATGGTTCAAACAGATGAGTTTTAATATGATATACGCCACACACCAAGTCAGATGAAACGAAAAACTGTTCAATTATAAAATTAACTGTAGATAATCAATCGATTGTACCGTATAATGATGTAATTAAAACACCACACTTTAAGTTTTTAAAATATATCGATTGTGTTTTAAGAGAAAGCACAGATCACATAAAATATAAAACTATGATTGTTTTAATGTATTTGATGATTGGATTATGCCACAATAAACTTTAATTTCATAATAATGATCACAACAAAAAAAGAAAAAAAAAAGTACTGTAATATGCGAATAAAAATAGCACTAAGCACATTTAAGTAAACAAAATATCATGAGCACAGTCTTATTAGAACAGCATATCCACAAATTTATATATTATATATTCCATGTATATCTTATAAAAGCACTTAGAACATTTATAGGAATTTTCACCACTTATAAATTAGATAAAAAAAAAAAATATTTTAAGAGACCAAATGAAAGCGTCTACACAGTTGACTCCATCTTGTTTTTTTCCAACATGCATTGTTCGCGGTCCATTGGCTCATTATACTGTTAAGATAGGTAAATCCAATAATGTGTTGATGTGATTGCTGGCCAACATCCTTTTGTCTTCATATCTATTGACGAGGGTACTCCATGCGGTGATATAATTTTCTCCTGACCATGCTAAATGGCTGAATAGCTTTGGTGCTTGCCCACGGACCGCCGAAAGTAGGTAACACATTTTTTTTTCGTTGGACAGCTCGTCATTTGAATGAACAGTTCTATATTGAATAGACTATAGAAGGCTGCCCATTGCCTATAGTCCCCGTAAAATAAGGGAATTTACAATTTTGGCAACTTTATTTTTGGGCTCTTCTTTATATTGGCAATACAAGTGTTTGAGCTGCTCAACCCGTTATCCAGCTCTTCTTGTAATGCAATAACAATTGTTTCATATTTGGATTGAAGGTTGTCAAAAACGTTGTTCACGAAATACTCTTCATTCAAATCCTCCTTATCGGCTTCTGCAATAATATTTTCGTGATTATTGTAGAATGAGTTCCTTGCGTCTGTTAGCCACTTTAATTTCATCTCTATACTTTGCTAGGTTTTAGGTTTTGTTTCAAGATCTCAGCTTTGGCTGCTTGCGATTTGTAGCGTTTCTTATTTTTTGGGGTTGATATCCAGTGGCTTCCTCAACTTCCTCAAATATGTAGAAGGCGGAATCGGCTACTTCATCTTCTCTGGCCTTTTGCTTATCCTCTTTAGATTGTTTTGCTGTTAATCCTTTTTTGATTTTGAGAAGCATGAATTTCGTCTCTTCGAATGCCAAATGGAAATCAAAGTAATTTGCTTTGGAAATCTTATTTATTGATAGCGTGAAAATGAAAAAAAATGTAATAAAACTATTGTATCGTTTAGCTAGACGATATCGTACTGTAAAAATTTTCAACGTTCAGTCGAAATTTTTTCAGAATATTCCGTTCGGGCGGCGTCTGTGTTTCATTTGCGTTATTTACTCATAATTGTATGTGTATCTGCAAAAAGATTTCCCTCAATAGTCGTTAATAGCTTTGCCTCTATATTTCTGTTGTATAACATGTCGAAAGATAACGGGTGGGGCAAAAGTCCCTCTACCATTTTGATTGCGCGCCATCTTGGTTATGTGACGTTTAGCTCAGTTTCGCTTTAACCATTGTGTTGTGTAGACGCCCACATTTTATAATAGTTAAATATACGCCACAAGAACAAGCAGAAATAGTGACAATATTTATTGAAAATAATCGTTCCATTATTGCCACTCAGCGGAAATATCGTCAAAAATATCCAAATCGTCCAGTGCCTCACAAAACCACAATTTATCGTTTATGCATGCGAATTTTCAACAGTACGGTACGACAGCAAACACACCTCGTTCTGAAAGACAACGGACGTCTCGTGCACGATAGTGATGCAAAGTCTCCAGAAACATCAATTCGGAGACGTGGTTCCCAGTTACACATTTCTACACGCACTTTAAGGCGAATTTTGAAAACTGATTTGAAAATGTTCCCCTACAAAATTCAATTAGTCCAGTAATGCTTTCCTAACTCTGTCTGGTGAAATTGAAGATTTTTCGTCTAAATTGATAATGAGCGATGAAGCACATTTTCTTCTCAGTGGCCACGTCAATAAACAGAACAGTCAGTTTTGAGGAACACACAATCCTCAATTAATTCATGAAACATCATTGCATCCACTAAAAACAACTGTATGGTGTAGTATTCATTTTTTTTTTTTTTATAACAACTTTATTGTTATGGCTACTACAATCTTAAACATTATTAATTCATTAGTAAGGTTGACATTAGTACTTATGAGATAAGCATAAACTTGTGTGGGTCTGCTGGACCAGTGTCCAGTTCCCTTGGTTTATAATTTTCATACGGTTAGCTCATGTGGTTTGATTCGTTTGAGCCGCCTTACTTCGTCTGTACTGTCCAGTAGTTGTACGGCCTCAAGATTGGTGTGGGTAAGAAGTCTCTTTTCATGTTTTATGGCACCTTCCCGGATAACGTCGTCTATCAATTGTATTTCTAAATCATTGTGGATTTCCTTGTTAGTCACAAATCGGTAGGCGTTGGTGACCATTCGAAGAAATTTATTTTGGCTTCGTCGTATAATGTCTCTATTGGATTTATGTGTACAACCCCATAGCTGCGCACCATACATCCATATTGGTTTGAAGATAGTCTGGTATACCAGTCTTTTGCAATACAGGTTCATTTTGGAATGATGTCCAATTAACCAGTACATTTGACGTTGTTTCAATCGTATCTGTTCAGCTTTTTGTCTCACGTGATGTTTCCAGTTGAGCCTTGAATCTAAATGCAGACCAAGGTATTTTGCCGATTCAGCCTGCGGCACTGCACCCCATTGAGGTATATATGAAGAGTGTTATTTTTATGTCGAAGCGTAAATGTCACATAGGTTGATTTGAGCTCATTCAGTGCGATTTTCCAGTCAATTGTCCATTTAGTAACGTTGTTCATTGCTCGTTGAAGATTTTCCACTGCTCTTGGTTGAGATTCGTCTACTGACATAATTACAGTGTCGTCAGCGAACGTGCCGATGAATGTTTTATTCGTCGTAGGTATGTCCGCAGTATAAAGAAGATAGAGGAGGGGACCCAATACACTTCCCTGCGGAACTCCCGCAATCGCTGGATAAAAGTCGGAACTTGTTTCTTCATGAATGACTCTGAATTGGCGATCAGAGAGGTATGATTCAAGCAGCTTGCAATAGTTTTGTGGTAGCATTTTGCTCATCTTGAATGTCAATCCCTCATGCCAAACCCTATCAAAGGCCTGGGATACATCTAAAAATACGGCGGGACAATATTTCTTTTCTTCTAACGCTTGCTCTATTACCGCAGTTATTCGATGGACTTGTTCTATTGTGGAGTGGTTATTCCTGAATCCAAATTGAAAATCAGGAACGTTTACCATTGGCTTTAGACGTTTTAGTAGCAGTTTCTCGAACAGCTTTGATAAGGCCGGAAGCAGTGAGATTGGTCTGTATGACGTTACTTCTTCATCTGGTTTACCTGGTTTCTTTAGCATAATTATTTGGGCCATTTTGAAGCATTTGGGTACATACTTCAATCTCATACAGGCATTAAATAAGTATGTGATCAAGATGATTGCTTTACGTGGAAGTTCCTTGAATAGACCCGGTGATATTTCATCAATTCCTGGTGCTTTTTTATGATTAAGATTTTTGTCGATTTCTTCAGCAATTTCCATTGGCGTGACCCTTTTAAAGTCCTGACTTGGTTGATAAACAGGTGTTACATCAATGTTGGATTGAATGTCATGGGGTTGGAATACTGCTGCTAGGTGTTGAGCAAAGAGTTCCGCTTTTTCTTTGTCTTGTCGAACCCAACTGCCTTGAGCATTCCTTAAAGGTGGTACTCGAACTACAGGTCGTTTAAATCTTCTGGTTGCTTTCCATAACGAGTAGTCCTTATCCATTTCTGGACCTAGCCCGCTTAAGTAGTTATCGAGGCAATTCTGTTTGAAATTTTTGATTAGCCTATTGACTTTGTTACTTATTCGATTAAAAGTTGTCTTATCAGCGGGATTTCTGGTGAGATGCCATATTCTCCTCGCCCTTCTTCTTGCCTTGATTTGTTCCCTGATTTCAGCCGGGTATTTGACTTCAATCTCCGCTTTGTCCTTTAATTCAGGAGTAGCTAATCTGGCAGCCATTCGAGTGTATTCAATGAAATTGTTTGTTTGGTGTTCCAACTCTTCGTTGCTTTTAATGCTAACTTTTAATTCAACTAGCTCTTCCAATTTTTCTCTGAAGATGTCCCAATCCGTGAATCTATTAGTAAGGTTTTGCTTTTTCTGTTTCTTTATTACTATAGCGCTTACTGACAACAGTACAGGAATGTGGTCAGATGTTAGATCGTTAATTCCTTCGACTCTAGTGTAACTTAGAGGAATACCTTTTATGATGAAGAAATCCAGTAGATCTGGTATTTTTCCTGTATCCGTTGGCCAATACGTTGGCCCCCCTGGGGACAGATATTCGCATTTGTTTTCATGAATGGCATTGAACAAGGTGTTTCCTTTCCCAGGAGAAATAAGCCTGGAACCCCAAGCTGTATGTTTTATATTGTAGTCCCCACCAATAATAAATCTTGGACCGAGCTTATTGAAGACGTTATTAAATTGTAACTTCGTTGGTGTATGCCGTGGAGGACAGTACGCTGCTGCAATATTCAGATCTGCGCCATTATATTGGATTGAGATAACAGTTGCTTGCAAATAGTTTTCACGAATATCCTCTTGTTGATTATGTTTGATATTATTTTTAATTAGTACAGCTGAACCACCTCTGGCTCTTTCACTAGGATGGGTTGTCCAGTAGGAATTAAAACCCCTTATTCTGATAAAGCTTTTGTTGGAGAAGTGCGTCTCTGAAATCAGCGCAATATCAATGTTGTTTGTATGGAGAAATATTTCCAGTTCTTGGGCTCGTTGGTTGAGCCCATTAGCGTTCCAAGCTACAATGCGCAGGAACGAGTTAATCATTTGTGAGTATGTTGACTTTTTCGCTTGGTGGATAGATACAGATTTCCAGTTTTGCCACCCTCTCTGCTAAATGACCAAGTGACTGTTGAATTTGGCTAAGCATTTTAATAATTTCAATGTTATTAGACTCTTTGGTGATTTGCGCATAGGATAATCCAACTGTGGATGGTGTGATTGCTGTTTGTGGTTTAGCAACTTTGGTTTGTAATCGCTGCACTGCGCTTGTTCTATTATTCTGTTGACTTTTAATTTTGTTCTGATATACTCTGCATCCTTTATAATTTGCAGTATGCCCTTGTTCTTGACAAAGAGCACAAGAAGGCGCGATATCTGGTGTTTTCTTGCATGTTGTCGTGTGGTGATTTTCCGCGCATTTAACGCATTTGGTTTGACGATAGCAAAAGCTCTTGGTATGTCCAAGTTGTTGACAATTCGTACACTGTGGAATTCCCCTTGTCTTGTTAGGTGGCTCAATTTTAACTATACAGTACGCAAGTTTCTTGATATTGTATACTTCTTTATTGTTGTCTTTTTGTTTTAAGTCGATGTAAAACAATGGAAAGTGTTTCCTGACTTTTACACCATCAATTGTGACCATTTTGTATATGTTGGTAATACCTGCGACTTCATGTCCCATTTTTTCTAAGTCTGCTTTAATTTCATCGTGACTAATAGAAGAAGGTAAGCCTCTGATAACCACTCTATAGGCTTTTTCACTCTTCAGCTGGTAGGTGTGATATTGAATATTTTCTAGTTGGTTGCTAGATTCATTTTTTAATTCTTCCAGTAATTTTTTGACATTTCTGTAATCATTTTCATTTTCAAAGGTAATTCTAATGTCACTATTTGAGAGAGCCTTAAAATTAGTTGATTCACTAGTGTTTTTTATTATATTTTGTCGAAAAAGTTCGAAATTATTGATATTGCTCACATTAATGGGTGGAGGCAATGGTATTTTTGGGTTTTTCTGTTCAGTGTTACTGTTCACACTTTGTGTATTATTTTTTGGGGGAGTTTTCGTTTTTGTACGCCTACGTTTCTTGGGGTTTCTGTTATTAGCTCTGGAAACTTCTGCTTCCAGTTCGTCCTCATCTGTGAAATAATCCTCTACACTCAGAGCATTAAATCTATTTTGTTGAGAGACTGGAAATTGCTGCAGCAGCCAGTTGGAGTTATTTGAATGATGTTGACTGGTTGATGGCTGAATATGGTTGACAGGCAGGTTGTTAGCTCGTGCTGAAACCTCAGCTTTACTATTTTTAACCTTGTTTTTATTTTTTAGTGTAGAGTTTTCTCTCTTCAGTTCAGCAACTTCATTATTCAGCTGCGCGATTAGTTTCTCCATTTTCTGAAACTTGGTTAACAGATCCTCGCTGTTTATAATGTTTGTTGATGCACTCGGCATTTGTAATAAAATTCCTTTTTCAATGGAGACTGCGTCTTTTGCAGTTACTGTGGAGGCAGTCGACGTTGGCACAATTGTCTCTAATTGTAGTGTACGTCTAGTTACATGTGGAGGTGGTGATCTCAACATTTTCATGCTCTTAGGAAAGTTGTTCCCTTTATTTGCCAAGGGTTGGTTCCCCCAGAATCTATGGTACTAACATCCGAAGAAGGTATGGAGCGGCCCGGTTGATTTGGTAGTATTCATGCTGGAAATATTATTGGTCCCTATTTTTTTGAAAATGACCGAGGTGTTGAAGTTACTGTTACTGCTGAACGGTACCAAGACGTGATTCGAAATTTTCTTGTGCCTGAAATGGAACAACAAGGACTAGAGGACATGTGGTTTCAGCAAGATGGGGATTATTGAATGACGTTTTTCCAACGAAGACTAATTTTGCGAAATGTCGATTTAGCATGGCCAGCCAGATCTCCGGATTTAACAGCACCAGACTTTTTCTTATGGGGTTTTTTAAAATCAAAAGTTTATGTGAATAAGCCCCAAACGATTCAACATCTTAAAGACAATATTCGTCATGAAATTGAAGAAATTCAGTCTGAGATGTTGCAGGATGTCATGAAAAATGCCATAAAAAGAGCCAAAACTTGCATAGCGAATCGCGGTCACCATTTAGCCGATATAATTTTCCAATCATAACGAAAAAAAAAATGTAAAGACCAAATAAACTTTTTATGAAAACTAAACTTACTTATCGTTTCTTTGAACAAAGTTATGGGACTTTTGCCCCACCCGTTATAAGCAGCTTATATGCCAAATTTGCCATAAATTATAGTCTCAATATAGGCCCATGTTAATTGTTCAAATTCCGCTTTCATGTCGACGACATATCGACTGCGCCCAATATCTCCGGCTTTATTAAGGAAATTCAACTGATCCTCCATAACCGATATATACTTATGAAGGTTTCTAATCATTTCAGGATTTTTGAGTTTTTTTATCACATTTTTTATCAAATTCAATTCCGCACGTATAAATTAATTAATTTATACGTGCGGAATTGAATTTGATTGCTACAAAGATAAAATCCGATTTAAATTATCTAGATTTCACGATGTATATTATTACCAACGATTTACCAAGACCCTATTGTGCATCGTTTGTAAAACGTATTTGAAACATTAGTTGATTTATCGCGCGACGGCTAATATCATATTAGAACTCCGTAACTTGATGGGAACATTCAAAATACTAATCAGCATTCAATACTAATAGATTTCAGGATTACCGGTGTAGAAGGGCGGGAGGGGGAGGGGCGAGGGAAGGGGTTATACGAATCAGCTTTGGTGTTGTGATGTTACCGTAGTTGGAGTAATAAGGATCTCAATCGTAGGACAAAATACGCAAAAAGTCTTTCGATGGTAGATTCAACTCACAATGACAACAATTTCAATCGAATGGAAGAAACGTCAAATAATGTAGACGAATTTTATTGGGCAAAAACTATTAGTTAATAACTTCAGACTGTGAGTGCAGGTAAAATCTCACAGTCGTGCGGCAGCCTTCAGTTTATAAAACAAAAAATGTACTTGTTAAGGTTTAAATATTTTTTATACATTTCTCGCTAAACCAGCAATAAATCGAAAAGGAGTCGTCGTACAGAAATTTTCACAGCATAATTTTCAGGGTTTCTAAATTCTCTATAAAATGGCTGGAATGAAATATCAATCAAGTTAGTTTACAGACTCCAGCAGCAGCATATATTTTCGTTTAGACAATTTTTATTTTTCTCAAAAAGAAGGCAAAATTTCCTTCAATTAGTAGCAAAATTATTTTGTTGATAGGTGTCATTTCACCAAGAAACAAGCGATCAAATCTGGGATTTTTCTCGAATTTTTTTTCAAAAATGTGTAAAATTTATCAAAACTAGCTGGCCACCACGTCGAACCAAACTGACTGAAGGCATCAACTTACTATGAGGACAGGTTGATTTTCTATGAAAATAGAATTTTTATTTTAAAAAGTTTACTTACGTGTGTGCTTGGTCGCTGAAAATATTTTTTATTGAACATTTATAGATCTGGATATTGAGCAAAGTGTCAGTAAATGGCGAATCTGTGTGAAATTTATACCAGCAAACCGAAATCATTCGTTATTTCCACATTCATTACCTGAAAACACACTTGGAAAGTTTGAATGTGATTTTTTATTATTAGATTACTTGTCAAATTGGTTGAAATTAGCCCTTAGTGTGAAAACAGCTTTAATGAAAATCTTTTACCGGTTTGGAATACCAAAATATATTTATGAAAGAATTCAATTGAGTCCTGACTTAAGTATCGTGTACCATAATGACATGGTAAGGAGATACAGATATTTACGTACTTAACGAAAATATTTTTGTTTCCGGGTGTCGAGGGATTGGCACATACTTTATTTTGCAACAAGATAATGCTCCAGTTCATAAGAGCAGAATGATAGCAAAATATTTACGACAGTCGGCTCTTGAAACCATCGAAAGGCCGCCTCAAAATCCAGATTTAAATCCAATGTTGAAGCTTTAGCTTTACTCAAGAAACTTATTTTATGATAATTATTATTGGGAGACAGTCCAGCGAAACCGGCCGAAAAATTTGAAATTTGGGTGCTACATTTAATTATGGAATTCGATCTCGTTCATATGACCACAGCGAGCACGTTTGAAGCAATCGATTCTTTGGGTCCAATTTTCCACCACTCGTTCTGTATTGTCCGTGAGCTCCTCTAACGTTGTGAGCATAAACCAACGACTTAACGTAACCCCATAAAAATAAAATCGCATAAACGAGGTGGTTATTCGAACGGACCATTTCTCGAGATTACACGGCTCCCGAACTTCCCCTTCCAAAGACAAAATTATGTAAAGGGTTAATCTTAACTGTATAGAAAAATAATAATAATAATCTTTTCCGAATTGTTTTTCGCTGACATCAGCAAAATTTTAATTATCTTTGACCATCGTTTCAATCCTTTAACTGTAGCACTTTATAGATGGAATACATACATAATTTTAATTCATAGATTACATTTGGATAAAATATGCAATAAATAAATAAATAATTCATTTATATTTATCCATCATCCCTTAACTTCCGTACAAACCCCTTTAAATAAATACCGGATTTTGCCCACGTTTTTTCCACTTTTTTAGTCACACTTTCAACATCTCGTAAAGTCGTATAATAAATTAGATTCTCTGTAAACTAATCATAAAATTATAATCAATCGTTGAATAATCGTAGGACTTTTTTCCGTAATTCAATATTATCGCGTACCTCATCCCGTCACTCTACATATAAGATAAACCCGATACGAATATAATATCGTGAGGGGGAGAGTTGTTGGGAAAACAAACATTGGGAATACATACAAGGAATTTATAATTTTCCCTCAACCATATCAAAAGATAAAATATCAGAAATTCTCTGTCTAAATCAATAGACATCACAACTAAGATTTTTTTAGCACGAGGTCACGTGACTGAATCACTGAAATATTATACTGCAGAAAATGTAAAATATACCAACAACAACAATTTTTTTTGTAGACGTTGACTATTTTATTGTTGAGCAGAAAGTTTTTCCGAAGAAGTTTACATTTTGAAAGGTAAAATTGGGAAATACGTAACACGTGTTGACACGTGCCACCCTTAATATGGAAACAATAGAAGGATTCGATTTTTTTTAAAACTAAATCTTGTGATGGTGTAACAAGGAATAAATCTGTTTTCGATGATGATTGGAGATTAGAATGTCACTTGCATCACAACCTAAATATTTTTGGTGCTGGATGCTGTGCACAATACAACCAGTTGGGAAAGTGATGAGGAACTGTTATATGTGTGGTGTATGAATGAGATTTGAAACCCTGGGGATAGAATTAGGACAATTACTTGTAAGTCTTCATTTGTGTTGTTTTTCAAGCAATTGTTGAATAATTAAATACTGTGTGCATCTATCAGTATAAAATGAGTGAAGGATGGGTTGTTAACGAGTATGTCACGATAATTATAGGATTTCCAATTCATAATGGGATTTTTGAGATGGTTTGTGATTAAAAAGATATGAACGTAAATGTCTTAATTTTAAATCGTAGGCGAATATAGTTTTAGTTTTGCATCTGTAATAACAAATAAATAGCTCCACCCTTTTTCAAATTGCTTCTTTTACCCTCTAGATCTAGGTGAGTAAGGTGGTGAAGTAGTTCAAACCATCATTCGTGGATTTTTGCCATGACAACCTTTCAGGTCTGACACGAAGCACTATCTTTTTCCTGTAAGTGATGCTGTTTTTCTCCGCAATTTCTGCCTTCAGCTTGTCATGTAAAGATGCGTAGTATGCTCCTTTTTGAAAATCCCAGAAAAGAATCGCCCTGAATTTTCAAGCCGAATGAACAACCTTGACCTTTTTCGAGCCGATTCCCACTTGGCAGTCCACTGTTGACTGCATTTTCGATTCTGGTGTCTAATGGTGTATACAAGTTTCATTAATACGTTTCTGGCCCAAAGTAAGCAAAAGCGACACCCAACGCGTGGACAGCTTTCTCATGTTTAAATCGTGATTCAAATTCATATCCTCGTTTATCTCTCTAGCACCGTTTCGTCCCGAACGATCATTGTCACCCAAGCTGTTATGGCCACATTTAAATTCAGCTGCCCAATGTTTCATGGTGGTAAATGATAGTGCAGAGTCCACATACACAGCGTCCAACTCGTCTTTGATTTGCGCATGCGTATTGCCTTTCAAAAATAAATATTTAATGACAGCTTGATACTCGATTTTTTCATTTTCATAAAAACACTCACATCGACCATTCAAACGATCTCGGTGAGTACCTTTCAACGCATGCGCAAACACGCTTCTCTACTTTTGTTGACGAGTGCTGCCATCTTCATCTTGAGATCGAATATTTTTCAGACAACTCACGTATTATATATACCATGTAGTTGAACGCCTGGCTAGGCCTAATGACTTGGAAACGGTTAAATATGTCGAAATATCTTAAATGCTGATACAAGGTGGTTTTCATTTTCAAGGATCTAGGAAATAGTAATAAGTGCTTGGTTTGCCAGAACAGTATAAAAATATTAAACTTTTTGGGCTTAAACCTCCCAAATTTAAAGAACAATCTCCAAAAATCGTCGTATAGTTGCAAACACTTTGAAAAAATAGTATTATGTAGAAAAGAATATTCTTCCAATAAAATTGTTCACTCCAATTATGCTCGAACCCACGAATGTTGGGATGATAACACTTGCGTGTACATTTTAATCACTCGAACACCAAGTATGCAGATATCGTTGTATACTGTGGTTCGTAATGATACTCCCACCTTAAATCTGTTCGTCCTGAACAGACACATCCAATTGCTGCAACACACGAATTCTTTCAGTTTATCACCAAGGATAACTTACCGTTCCTTTCCGATTGTTCCTTGTCCATATTCGAAACACATTATCGCTTATCCTCTTAACAGTTTTGTAAGGTCCTTTTCAATCTCATTGTGCATCTTTAGTTTCGCTGTTCTCGCTTATATAAAATGTACGGCCTTATTTTACTTAACAGATCGGTTCTCATCTTTCTAGAAGATTTGGTCGGGATATCCTTTTAACTTGAGTTTAGGTTGCAACACACCTGTTCTACTTTTTCTGGTACAATTGCCTTGCTTGGCTGTCTCTTGAATCATGAAGACATCTCGTCGAGTTTTACCAGAGAATTACTGAGATTCCAAATCTTCTCTCGAGCTCCTGCCTGAGTTTTTGTGTCCATTCTGCGAGTTCTGTTATTTATCCAGCTCGGCAAACTGACCATATTGCTCCTTCAATTGCCATCTAGCTTTTCATTGATATGTCCCCCCACGCAAGCATTTCGTTTGCTCGGTAGTAAGCGATCGCAAAATAATTTTTCATTTTGTTTCACGTACCGTGCGGGAGTCGATCCCTCAATTTTAAATTGCTTTTTGAAAGGCTGAAAATTTTCTGCTGAGTCTCTAGATTTATACCCAGGTGTTTTGAAGAGAGATTTGAAATATATTGTCGAGTTGATAGCTCCCACACTTTTTGTGATTGGTGCTTCTAACTTCGCTCTTTCAGATGTAAACATTATTATTTGTACAGATAGTAAAAATGTGTTGAATTTGCTACGAAATACAACACCACTTTACTTATGGCCACTTGAAAACTGATAAGGAGAGTTAGACCAAACAGCTTTCTTAACAATGTTAAGAAAGCAGTTCATAACTACATCTATTACCAAGCTAGGTGCACATAACTTGCAAATACTTTATTTGTGAACCTATACCCATGAGGTTAACCACTTTGTCTTTAAAGAAAGACGTTACGGGTTTTGGTCGCTATTCTTACGAATTTCGAGATTCCTTGTGTGACGACTGCCTTGAAGAGGAGTTGTCCAGCTGTTAAAAAAGCTCAGTCATGGCTTCTTAATTATAGATTTTGAATGCAGTTTAGTTGTATCCCCTTCTTTCGTTCAAGTTCTTGTAGATTGCTAGAATACAGTAGCGAACTGGAACGAATCCTCGGTTTGCAAATGGACCCAGTGTGTCATTGAGTGTGGAACCTCCTTCAGTTCCAATGATTTTGCCCGGGATGGATTTATATTATTCTCGCCATTAAGTATGTGGTCGGTGGTATTTTGTTCTTCCGTATAATAATTCCGTGGGATTTTCTTGGATTTGTTCGTTGTTTTGTCCAAATTGCGCGATGTTGAATATTGCGCAGATAGTTCTTGTCTTATTATCACGAAAAAAGTTAAAATCAAAAAAAAAAATTTTGTGTTATTTGAATAAGGAGCTTATCATCAGGTAAGAAAATCTGTTAATGGGCACAGTGATCTAGAATTTAGAGATGCCTTAATTTGATATAATAAGGTTGTTAATTCTTCAAACATCAGTAGTAGGGTTGCGATGGTTTACTTTATATGTTGTTTCACTATTTTACTCAATCTTCCTAAAGGCTATCAAAATATATAGTGATCCTGGAGGATTGTAATACCAATGTACGCTTCTATTTGACCATGAATTTACAATATCAGCGGATTTGTTATAGATTAGAAGAGGAATATTTAATGACAACAACAAAATGTGTATCGGCATCGCTATATATAAATTCGTAGGATTTCCTCTTCGTACTAAGAAACGATTGCACGCAGTTATAAAAGCTTCCAAATGTATCAGACTGTTAAATAAATGAAAATAGCCATGTAGCCTTTCTAAATTTTAGAGCCTCTGCTTGTGAACATTCCAAATTTTTGGTCCTAGCATAATCTGTTAATGTGTTATTGAATGCTCTAGATGAATTTACTCTTGGTGTTTTTATTTTAATTCGGAAGCACTTCGAACATTAACGTTTATGTTGTTTAGTAGCTCGTTTACCTTCGAGCTTCCAATATTGCTTTCTTGCAAAAGCAAGCGTCCTGTTCGTACCCAGTGTAGTGTACTTTTGCGTGTCAAATGGATGATCAAACTCTTATGATGACACTTAAACCTTAAACGGCAGTATCATTAAATATATTTCGTTATATTGAAAATAAAGGTGATGCAAACGTCCTCCTACCTGCTTGCTTGACTTAATCAGGGTGCAAAAATAGTATTAAGGTTTTACTGATTACTGAACCCCCCAAATGCCGAATATTGCGTCATTTTCATGATATTGAAATTGTTTTTTTCGCGAGAGTTGAATTGGTTTTATTAGACCGTTATTGTTCTACAATGCTACAATGATACAAATCTGTAACCATGCTAAAAGTATATGGTGGAGTAAGTCCATGTCAGAATTTTAATATATGTTTGGTATACTGAGAACCTCAGAAACTTATCCTACCAGCTTATTTGCTAGTAATAAACATCCACATACTACTAGTCTTGGAAGGCATAGTTTTTGATTAGTTGGTGCAACCGTTTATAGTATTGTGATATTCCCTGATTGATTTGATTTGCCTCTGATCTTCAGAAATTCCTTCCAAGACATAGTTGTTATTTGATGCCATGTTTTTCAGCTTAAAAAGTCGGAGACAAGAACTTTTCGTTGTTGTTGCTGGCTACAGACACGTGTTTGTGTTTTCTCCACCTAGTTACAATCGAAAACAGTACTTCTTTCAACCTTTATGGCCAACAAGTTGAATGTCATTGAAACTAAGTCCATTCGAATTCTTCATTTATACTAGCGGATTGCAGATTATCAGTGATATCGAATTTGACTTCGAATGTGATTCCCAACAGAATTCAAACCAGTTTTCTTTTTTGAGCCTCTGGTTGGTGCGTTGAGTTTTAATTATACTATACATTAGTTGCCGCCAGATCTTTCGATTGGTTCAGTATGAACTGGACAGGTATTCAGTTAGTTTGGGCAAAAAGAATGCTTCCGCTACATGCTGAAATGATGATAAATAACGTAGAGAGATTGCTATATTTATCTTTTATTTTATGTTGTTAGTTTTCATTCCACCTGCACTAGCTTGTCAGTCCACTCGGAACTCTGGCAGATTATGTGCTCGGGCACTATTTTGGTAAAGAACGACGGCTGTATACCTATATTTATTAAAGCATACGTAACTGCAGGGGCGGTCCAGTCATAGGTACACATGGTGCATTGCAACCAGGCGTATTAATAAAAGGGCGCAATTATTAAAATCAATTGTGGTAATCAAGATGGCGTACGAGTGATCACACGCTTATTTGCAGTATTTTTAATTGTTAAATTTATAGAAAATCCAAATTAATATAATAAAATAATTTCAATCACAATAATTAATAATTTACATAATTTAAAATAATTTACATAATAAAAGGTTCCAGTTATAAGCAAGAAACAAATTATCTAAAAAAAAATGTAAAGTGAATTCTTCATTAATAATGAATGCGGCTTCAAAATCTGGAATTAATACTCGCAGCAGTAGCAAAACGATGGATGAACTGAGTAGAATGGAACAACCTACTAATGCTGACCTAATGAGTGCAATGTTAATAAATCATAAAAAATTGGAGCAACATCACTAAATGATCACTCCAAACAACTTTCTAACCTCAATAATAATATTGGAGTTCTAAAACAAGAAATAGGTGGACTGGATAATAAAATTAAAACTGTGGATGACAAGTGCACAAATAATTCTTCGGAAATTGATAAGCTGAAATTAATAATAAATCAAATGCAACAAAACGGTATCCAAAATGATGCAATTGTCTCTGGTATACCACCGATGAAGTGTGTTCTATACTTGAGGTTGATGCCTCATAAATCACAAGTGTATCTTCATATGTCAACAATAAATCTAAAACAAGTGAAGTAAATGACAACAGTGCGCAATTTCTACATATACAGCTTGAATTTAAAGATTTTAGAAGCAAGCTGGAATTCTTCAAACTACATAAAACTCATGGACCAATAATGGTTAACCAGTTATTACCGAACATCAATGTTGATGATACAAAGCTGATTTACATTACTCATAAGCTAACGGGGCATAATCATGATATCTTCAAGAAATGCTTAAAATTGAAACAGCAACATAAAATCAGATATACGTGTGGTACAGGCATCCTAACATAATGGTACGAATTACTGCAACCAGTGTTCCCGTTGTAATAAAAACAGCTGATGATTTGAAATCATTAATACAATAACAATTTAAAATATCTGTAAGCAATGACATACTATGTTCTATAAATATCAAAGTTGTCTGTCAATTTATATCTAATTTTGAAATATCTTTAAGTAAATTAAATAATATTATAATATACTATAAGTGTCTGTTAATCATATTGTTCAACATATTAACATATTAGTAGTGCTGTGTGTATATTGTTACGAATATTAATATAAGGATGTCGAGTGGTGATGATAGTGATAGTCATTTTCTTAAATTGTGTCATTTTGTGCGACACGTGCAAGTGAATCAATCAAATCTTACAGTGTTATATTTTAATATTAATCGATTTAAAAACAAAATTGAACGCTTAGAATATATTTTGCATAATCTTAAATTCCGTGTAGATGTTATTGTTCTTGTTGAAATATTCCTTACTTAGTATGATAATTTAAATTCTACGAATGTTGATGGCTTTAAACCCTTTCACTTAGTTCGTCAGGTAATTTCGCCGAAACATGCATGTTGTGGTATTTCCATGCTTGTAAGGGAGGAATTGGATAGTGTTTTAGTGGAAATGGATTACAAAGAAGATTTTGATTTCATGTCAATAAAACTGTGCAGTATCAGGCTTCTAGCTTTTTACCGCCCACCTGATTCAAATATTTATACTTTTATTCAGTGTCTAGAACAAAAATTACGAATTTACCCTCAATCAATTGTTTTTGGTGATTTTAATATAAATTTAGTAGATTCGTCGAGCGATATAGTGAATAAATATAAGTGTGTTGTATATAGTAGTGGGTATACAATAGTAAATAATTTAAATGAACTATACTATACGAGAATTTATTACAGTCGAATAAGAAATTATTATGTATCCACAATACTAGATCACATTCTTAGCTCATTGAATAAGTCTCTGTCGATTTTATATGGTGATTCTGATATTTCTGATCATCGTTATCTAATAGCAAGTATTGGAATAAAAATCCCCAAACAAGGAATTTTTTACAGTTCTATCAAAACTAACTATCAAGCAATATGTAAGTTTATCGAAGAATTTTCAATAACTAACACTTTGGAATAGCGAATATAGATCAAAGATAAATCAAAACATAGATCAGATAAACCGTGGTTTACCTTTAATCTTAAGATGCTTCATAATAAACGTAATTTATTTTACAAACTAAAAAAAAATACCCGCTTAATGCACATTATTCGTATAAATTTTTAGAGTATAAAAAAAATTAAATATTGGTATAATATCCGCAAAAAATCCTACTATACTCTGAAGTTTATTCAAAATCATAATAATGATAAAAAGACTTGGAGTCTTATACATGAAATATTGAACAATACATTGATGAGTAGAAACCCTTTGAACCAAACGAAGTTGGTGTTCAATAACAAATTGTATAATGACCAGTATCAGGTGTCCCTAATCTTTAACAACTTCTTCAAGAATGTAGGTACCGATGTAGCTAATGCGTGTAACGTCAATCCATCATATATGCCACCTCATGACAGCTGCGATAATTTTATTAATCAGTTTAATTTATCAACACAACTAGAGATCGGTCGTATAATAAAGTCAATGAACAAGTCGTCGTCTAAGGGGTATGATAATGTTCACGTGTTTCTTCTGCAAGAATATTCTAATGAATTTCAGCAAATTTTGAACTTAGGTTTTAATAATTACTTAGAATGTTCAAAATTCCCTGACAGCCTGAAACTCAAGTTCAAGTAGTACCTATATTTAAAGGAGGTGATAAATTAGGAGTTTCGAATTATAGTATCTCTGTTATCTGTACTTTCTAAAATATATGAGCGACTTATTTTCAATAGATTAGTTCAACATATCAAAACTCATAAGTTGATTTAAGAATTCCCATATGGGTTTCAAGAAAGTTCGAGCACTACCTCTGCGACCTTGTGTTTAATTAATAATATATTCCAATTTCTTGAGAGGAAGAAAGCAACTGGTTGTATCTTTATTGACTTAATGAAGGCTTTCGATTGTGTTGACCATGTAAAACTTATTGGAAAACTCCACAATTTTGGAATACGTGATAAAGCACTTAGTCTGCTACAAAATTACTTAAGCAATCGAAGACAATTTGTCAAGCTGGGCCCAATTTGTTCACAAACAATAAATTTAATTTCCGGTGTGCCGCAAGGCTCTATATTAGGTCCTACTCTGTTTCTAATATATATTAACGATCTGTTTAAATTGAATTTGAATGGTAAACGACAACTTTTCGCTGATGACCTTTCGATTGTATATGGATCACATAATGCTGATGGTCTTCTATCTGATATGGAATATGATTTATTAGAAGATATAAATAAAATAAATATAAATATTTTGAATGGAATAAACTGAAAATGAATTTAAGTACAACCACCTATATAACATGCAATAAAACCGAAATTACGACTGATTCAATGCATGTCCAAATTAATAATCAGATAATTAAAAGATCTATCGATTTTGTCTCGTGAGTTACTCATTTAAAATGAGTGAAGCAAAAAAAATCGAATACGTACACAGTGTATAATACACAATTATGTCCTTGTATTTGTATTTTTCTTTTGTTCGTATTTATGTCATTTGTATGGTGAACAGTACCAAAATAACGCGTTCCGGGCGAATCGGTTTAATTTTTATGGTGCTTACTTCTTTTTCTCAGCACATTACGTCTGCTCACGAGCTGTGGAGTGTCATTATTTAACATGCCAATATATTTTATATTATCTATTATCATAAATTAATTTTACATCTAATAATAAAATTTTATAGGTAAATTTATTTTAAATTTCATAAATTTTAGAAATTATAAAAAAATCGAAAATACATAAACGACGCAAAAATATGGCGTTTATAATGGTTAACCCTTTGAGTGCCAAAAAGAGCAACCGTGTTTCTCAATACACTAGCCGAAATCATGTTAACACTGAAAGAGTTAATAGAATAAACAAAAAAAGAATGCCACGTGACTTGCATATGCAGAAAATAATCATACGCTCGAAACTACCACAAATACATATGCTACTACTATATCATTCCGGTTACACTCATTTCGTTTCACACATTTCGGGACAAAATTGGTATACTGATGAAGTTAATTATTTGGGCCTGCATATTGATAGCAGACTTATAGTTGGTCATCTCATGTTGATAAATTAAATCTACGCCTATCAAAAATAATTAGTGTCTTTAGCAGGACATCAAATTTTTTAGAGTCAACAATAAAGAAGCAACTATATTACTCCTTTGTCCAGTCTAATCTTTTGTATACTTAATCCCTATTTGGGGTTCTATTAACAAACTAAAGGATCTTCAAATAAATCAGAATAAGGCTTTGAAAACCCTTTTCCAATTACCTCCTAGATATCCAACCAAACTATTATATTCCATAGAAATGTTACCTGTCACAAAATTGGTAGAATTTAACTACATCATGCTGATTTATAAAATAAAACACAATATAATAAAATCATCGATATTGTTGGAAACTAATTTTCAAACTACTATGAGACACACTAGACAAGCCGATGATTTTCGAATACCTGCATGTAAACAAGTCATCTACGCGAAGTATATTCTATCAAGGTCTGAAACTTTTTAATAAACTACCATCTATATCTATAAAAATGGTGCAAAAAATTCAGTTGAGAACGGCTGAACCGATTTGGCTCAATGTTTTCTTTTGTGTTCGCAATTACCAGGAGATGGTTCTTACGAAAAAATTTTTTAAAAAAATTCACCGAAAAAGTCGGAAAACCCGAAAAATCGAATAAAAAACCATTTTCATATGAATTTTGTGTGTACATTTACTATGAGACAGGTGGTATAGTGGTTAAAGCTTCGGCGCTTGGATTGTAAGGTACTGAATTCGATTCCCACCGAAGGCTACATCCAAACTGCTACATTGTTTTTTATCCAATCTATTTATTTTATCTATTTATTTTCTCTATCTATTTATCTAAATAAAAATCAATTGCCGTGCATTAGTCTCGCAAAATCTTCTTTTTGTGCATTGTCCATCTCAATACAGTGGGGCTTAGAAAAAAAGAAAATTCGGAAAAACTCAAAGAAAAATCCGTAAACACAAAAAAAATCGAAACCAAATGGAAAACCGAAAAATCAAGAAATTTTGTATGGAAATACACTTAAGAGGGTCTTGTACCAAAGTAATAGTATCTTGTGCAGGTTCGATAAGCACTTGTGTGAACATTTTCTTCTAGAATTTTTTTATATTCATTAGATAACATGTAAAACTCGTGCCTAGTTTTTCCAAATTTTCTTTTAATTTTTTGTTATTAGCTCTCAAACTTGGACAAGTTGTGCAGGTTCGATTGGAATGTACAACTACAGTAGACAAAAAATTCTTTCACAAAAATCAACTAGAATTCTTAATCTCATGCCTAGTTTTCTTCTTTTCTAAATATTTTTCAATTTTATTATATAAATTATAAAAATAAAAATAGTTTATCAACATTTTTCATGAAAATAAGTTCAGCAAATTTCCGATTGATGGCTATTACTCGTTTGGTATGCGCGCGCACATGCAGGGAATCAAATGTTTGTGTATCTGTAAATAATGTTACACAAAGAATGGAGAAAACAATGGAGAGAAAAAACGTAAATGAATGAATTTTGGTAGTGTTCTATATTTATGATTATGCAATCGAAACCAACACTAATTTATTCTACATAAAATATGTACTAATGTACATCTACATGTAGAATATATTAGATTTTTTGTGTTGTGTGATTTGTATTTCGAATCGATTTAAAAAAAATTCGAATCAATGAAGACACACACTCAAAGGCGATAACGATGTAATTTTTGTAACACATTATGTATACTATATATATTTTTGTATACTATATTGTATACTATATATATTTTTGTATATTATATATATGTATACTATATATATATTTTTAAATATTATATATGTACATGCTTTGATATTTTAAGATTACTATAAAATATTTTTTGTGCACTAATTTATTATTTTACAAGGCATTATTATTTATATATGTAAAGCCTATGTATGTACATATCTACCTATAAGAGAAATTGATTTTAAAAGGGCATGGGAATTTTAAGTTTGTTGAGTTACTTAGCCTGGGAACCATGCAAGAAACAAAACAAGGCGAAACTATGAACTATTTATGAGCTTTTGGAATCTCCAAATGAATAATTTTGAGCTCCGTTGAGGCCTCACCTCTAAAAATATTATTTTTAATAGGGATAGGTATGTGCTATTTATAAGCCGAAATAATTAGCGAAAATTTTAGTTTACTGCTACCCTTTAGCATGAACTCCACCCATTTATACAGTAAAAATTTAAAAATTTCTATATTGGATTTGGTGTATAGGTATTTGAGCTACTATCGGAGCTCATAAATCAATTCGATCAGATCATCGTCAGTGTTGTGCCGTATTGTCTACACCGCGTAGATAATTTATATTCTACACGTGAAAACAATGTATGTAGAAAATTAAGAAAATGGCTTTGACAATGTAGAGAATGTAGACAATGTCGAAAATTATATTTCTGTTAGTAATTATCAAAATTTAAATTTTGACTTATAGATGGAAAATGTGTAAAAATTACTACAATTAGTTTCAAACGGATGAGATTATTGATTTGAAAAAATCAGCCTCCTCATCAGGTCGCAACTAATATACGGAACAATCACTATAACACTATTTCAATCGAAAACCAAAGTAAAAAAAAAAAATCATCAAAATTCTATTATTTCTTTGTAATCAAACAAACCATTTCAAGATGGAATTCATTCTTTCGTCACAATGAAAAATATGATATGGTAATGTTACGTTTAAAGTGCGGTTTAAATTACGGTTAAAGTGCGAAATCGTTCAATGAGCAAATTTAAAAATTTTTAAAATCATTTACACCATAAAAATCGGTTTTAAATAGCGCCTATCCTTGGGAGGATTAAATGGTTGAAGAAAGGAAGGTGCAGGAACTTGCTGCATGTTTGCGGCAATTTGCCATATACTACTGAACAATTCACAACAGATTCGACAATATCTAACAACACGGCTTCTATAACCCAACAAATTTCGAGCGTCCCTATTAAGACCCTTTACAAAGTTCAACATCATTACCACGCAATAAAATGATAAAGCATAAACACATGTTGACAAATAATGACCATACGAGTACAAGTTCCTCGGGTTCATAATCTTAATAAATGCCAAAATATGACTGCAGGCTCACCTGATACTTTAAGCTTTATTATTCCCTTTATCTACAATTTAGGAGTACAGGGAGTGTGCCGACGCCTTATTGATCGCGTCCAGAGAATATATTAATTTCATTTGGGTTTATTCCACTACTGTTTTGGATCACTGCACGGGGGCCAAAAATAACGTTTCTCTTTTTTCCCTAATTGTTGCTAAGCCTTCACGTTTCCGTTACAGTTTTGATTTTCAATTTAAAATTCGTGTCCGTCTACGATAACCGAGTGTCGGATATTTGCCATGTTGCATTATTTATTCTAATATTGGTTTCTGTAATCATTTTGAACACGGATCAATGAATGATTGATCTTAGCCAGCTTCCAGGGCTTCTAAACATACTTTGTTTGTAAATTGGCCGAAGGTTTAAGAGGGAGGGAAGTTGGGAGGAGATTTCATTTCATGTCATTATTCACTTTCTACTATTATATTCCCAAGGTCACCCGGAGACCTTGTAATAATCCAAGTAATGGTTGCTTGACTTTAGTGATGAAGTTGTTGTTGTTTTATCTATCTATGCCACTCGCCCCCCATTTCAAGAAAGATAACTGCATTGAAAAAAGACCAGGAAACCCAAACATCGGTTGATATTCAATTGGTGAATCTCTGGGTCATATGTAATCCTGCGAGGTAACCCGAACAAAATTGATATCACTTACATTAAAAAAACCCCGCCTGTGTCCTTGCTAATGACAAGATTATCATCACAGCTATCAGATAATTTTAGTCTGGAAAATTACATTATCTGTAAGAAACATCTTTTTTTTGTATTCAATTTTGATCAAAATATACAACCAAAACAGTAAACGATCAATTAAACTCATTTACGCTATAAGTTTTGTAGTACCTCAACGTCAACCACGTTGCTCAAATTCGGATGTTAAAATCATATATGAAGTATTTGTTTCGAAAATGTCCATGACAGACCACATTTGGTACTGCGAAACCATAGCCGAATATAGCGTTGTAAGTCGCTTATGGTTGTACCAATATTAAAAACATCGATTGACCAAGACATTCAATCTCACCTATTTGTTTAATAAAAATTGAATTTTAACTGACAAAATATAGATAAAACCAAATTTAAACTGGAAAACTAAAAGGTCGTCATCTTTCATACAGAAAAACAATGAAAAACATCAAAAAGTAATAATCTACATTGTCTACACATTTTCTACATATCCTACCAGTTCTCGACATTGTCTACCTATCAATTGTCTACGCTCTTTTCGACACCAACATGGAGACAATTCGGAAATACGCGTTGACGCACAACACTAATCATCATATCAATCGTAACACAATAATTTATGGTATGGGGCTTTTCTATCGTGAACTTATAAATCGTTATACATATATCGAAGACAATCGTTTGATTCAATATCTGGTGGCGGTCTGGTGTAATAAATAATTGAATTCACTAAAATCGACATTTTTGTAGATATCTGTAGCTCGGTGTCGTCTGAGGCCAATTCCGTCTAATCTGATTGATGTGGTCTAAGATTTCATTGATTGGTTGATGATAATAAGTGTTTTGGGATGCAATTTTCCCTTAGGCAAATCATAGGGGTGGTTTTCATGTAATCACTGAATTGTAATTATGTATATTGTAATAAATTCTGGGAACCATCTTGATATCATTGCTACATCAGAAGTTGCAATTTACGATATGCAAGTAAATGCGATAATAAATTTAATTTTTACTAAATTTTATTTATTTTGCTCACATTTTGTTCACGTTTCTATACCCATCATACATACGTTGTTGATATAGGCATTATTAATGCATTTTGTGTTTACGCGAGATTTTTAAAAACATTTCCATGAAAATTAGGACATGAATGCACTAATTGACTTTAAATTATTTAATTTCAATACATGCATACTGCTATGTGTTTCGTTTTTATTCCATTTACTAACAACACTACACTATGTTGATTTTTTTCCATTCATAAACAAAACTAAGCAAGAGATCAAAAGTATACATATTAACCACCACTAATATCAAAATAATGTAGTATGATTGTACATGTTCGTATTTTAAATTTTAGGTTAGCTTCAAAATTAAAATTTATTTTAGTAAAGGACCCTCTTAACACCACCGCGATGAAAATTGTATTTTGACAATGATCGTTCATTTAAATAGCCACTTTGGATGATTTTCAATAGATGGCGTTGGTTGCCGACTACTATAAATATAAGTTGTGTAGAATTTTGACAATCTTATCTTCTATATCTATAAAAATGGTGCAAAAAATGTATGTGACACGAGAACGACTGAACCGATTTGGCTCAACCCAATCTTTACTGTTGTGTTCGCAATTACCAGGAGATGGTTCTTACGAAAATTTTTTTTAAAAAAATCCACCGGAAAAGTCGGAAAACCCGAAAAATCGAATAAAAAACCATTTTCATATGAATTTTGTGTGTACATTTACTATGAGACAGGTGGTATAGTGGTTAAAGCTTCCGCGGTTGGATTGAGAGGTACTGAATTCGATTCACACCGAAGGCTACGTCCAAACTGCTACATTGTTTTTTATCCAATCTATTTATTTTATCTATTTATTTTCTCTACCTATTTATCTAAATAAAAATCAATTGCCGTGCGTTAGTCTCGCAAAAACTCGAGAACGACACGATCAATTTGAATGATTCTTTTTTTGTGCATTGTCCATCTCAATACAGTGGGGCTTAGAAAAAAAAGAAAAGTCGGAAAAACTCAAAGGAAAATCCGTAAACTCGAAAAAAATCGGAAACCAAAAGAAAACCGAAAAATCGAAAAAAATCGGAAAATCGAGAATTGTGTTTTGTAGAGGAATTTTTGTATGGAAATACACTTAACACAACCGATGAAAATTGTATTTTCACAATGATAATTCATTTAAATAGCCACTTCGGATTATTTTCAATAGATGGCGTTGGTTGTGGACTACTATAAATATAAGTTGTGCAGAATTTTCACAATCTTATCTTCTATATATAAAAACAATTGCATTCAGTTCCCCGTTCTTTTGGCGTTCGCTATGACGATTAACAAATCACAAAGTCAATTTGCAAACAACAACTAAATTTTCAATAGATGCCTAAGTTTGAATCGACCTTTTATTCACTTTTCAATAGATTATGCCGCCTTTATGGTTGCGTTCGTTCGTTCATTCTGACAATTTTTTCCACCAATCATATTGTTCAAAATTGACGATTCAGAATTTTTGTACAAAAGATGATTGGTCGAACAAATGACCGAACGAACGAACGCAACCATAAACCTACCTTTAGTGTTGGATTCGATGAAAAAGTGAATGGAATGGCCACTCAACCGTCTAACTCAAACGTCTATTGGGAATTGAGTTGAGTTGTTTGATTTTTCTATCATCAAAATCAATTTTCGTGAAGGTCAAAAGTGTTTGCTCGGACGAAATAATTTGGAGCGAGACAAAGTTCGCCGGGTCAGCTAGTCTAATATAAAAATACTACAAATTTCTAAATTTAAAACATATGTTAAAGAAAATCTGTATCGCGATTTTTGTCGAGAATATGATGAATCTCATCTTTGATAAAATTGTAGTCATCGAATGTTTATAAATCGATTTATGTTAATATTATTAATTTGAATAGCTTTACAACATGCTGAATGATAATATGTTGAGCAATGTGATGCATATTGTAAGTAATAAGAGGTATATATTTTGATAAATTTATGTAAGTAAATGACAGTCTTACAAAAACTAAAGTAAATCCTAACCCATCTTAAAGTAATTATTTAAAAAAAAAATATATAAAATTTCAATGTTATTTAAAATTGTATAATTTTTATTGAAATATTAAAATAAACAAAAAAAAAAAAAAAAAAATTCATAAAGTTTAAATAATTCAGTCAAACTTATTTTCAATCACAATTTAAAGTTCTCTACTTATTATTCTTCTAGTAGTATGTTACTATATACATATTATATTTAGGGTTTCACTGTATTAGAGTGTATCAAAACTCTATAATAACAAATATCGCGAGCGAATAATTTCGTAAGTGAAAAAAACAGCAAGAACTTATGGATAAAGCACAGGCAAGTTCTTTATTTAAATTTTTGATTAACGATATTACTACGGCGCACAGTGGCGCGAAGCCAAATTACTCTACACCTTATGGGGTTGGAGTGTCTGAGGTAAATTTTTTTTTAAAATGTTCGTCTTGAAATTGCCTATCGATTTCTCATTTTCGATTTTCGTTTTACGTCTTCATTTTTCCGGAATTCTGATCCAAAAATTGATTTTTATGGAAGCGCCACTGTGCCACCCAAATTACTCTACACCTTATGGGGTTAGAGTGTCTGAGGTAAATTTTTTTTTAAAATGTTCGTCTTGAAATTGCCTATCGATTCCTCATTTTCGATTTTCGTTTTACGTCTTCATTTTTCCGGAATTCTGATCCAAAAATTGATTTTTATGGAAGCGCCACTGTGCCACCCAAATTACTCTACACCTTATGGGGTTAGAGTGTCTGAGGTAATTTTTTTTTTAAAATGTTCGTCTTGAAATTGTCTATCGATTCCTCATTTTCGATTTTCGTTTTACGTCTTCATTTTTCCGGAATTCTGATCCAAAAATTGATTTTTATGCAAAAACGTAGATATCCATTTGCCATATAATAGTTAAAAGACGTCCATTTTCCATATAATAGTTCATTATTTATAAACATTAATTTTTTCCTGGATCTTTTCAAGAGCACGCATGGTAGTGAAAGGGTCTCTGAAGCCGAACATTTTCCCATAAAAAAGTTTGGTCAAATTTCAATCTCGCGTATCGTAGGATCACTTCGTGCGGGATATCTACGGTTTTGCATAAAAATCAATTTTCGCTTCGCGCCACTGTGCGGCGTCAACGACTACTTGTAATACAGAATTAATAAATGGAAGAGTTTGGAAGAGTTTGGAAACCCTGTTTTCTGGATGTAATCAATATATTGTGTGCGTGGTAAATAATTAAATTATTTAGTAAGCGGCAATTTTAATTGCTAAAAGTTATAAAATATACATATGTAAGAACTAAAGATGAATGTGTTGTAATGTAAGATTTGTGAAAGTTTGAGAATTAAGTGAATAAAATAGTAAATTAAAATAGAAAACATTTGACACTAGTGCAAAAATTAAATTTTTATTTTTATTTTTATGCAACTAATGCATTTTTTCACATAATTACGATACAAATCAGAACAGTAAAACCTTTTACACGCGTGTTTATCTTGTGAAGTGAATGAACGGTAAAATTTTCTAAAATGTCAAATTGTGAAAAATGTAAAAAAGCTACTGATTCGAGAGAGCGGACTACAATTAGATGTTTCGAACGGTGCAGGAAATTGTATCATTACGCTTGTGTGGATTGGAACTTTGCAAAGTTTGTAAAGTTATTTAAAGAATGTCCATATGCAAGATTCGTTTGTCTTGAGTGCCAAGGTTATGAAGAAGATACTTTGTACGAAGAGTTCAACAAAATTAATCTTTTTATCATGGAAATGAAGCAACATTTAACGGCAAACCATTTAAAGATAGGACACCAGCTAGGAGAAATGAAAAATCAAGTAGAAGAAATTCAAAAACCGACGGAGCAACCACACTCTTTTGCAGCAGTAGTAAAGAGTAATCCCAACAAGTTGGTTATGTTACAACCAAAATAACCTCAAGCTAATAAAAAAACTAGAGAAGATTTAACAATATCACTCGATCCAAAAACTATACCAGTAGTGGGCTGTCGCAACATTGCGAATGGTGGAATTATTTTGCAGTGTAACACTAATGATGCCAAGGAGAAACTAAAGACAATCGTGACGGAAAGGATGGGAGCTGATTTTGAAGTAAAACTACCAGCGGAGCTTAAACCAAGGGTAAAAATACTTGGAATGTTGGAGAAGCTAGAAAGTGATGAAATAGTATCTGCGCTAAAACAGCAAAACCATTTTCTCGCTAATAGTGATATCAAAGTAATAACCACTTATTGCAGAAGAAACTCGCAAAAAATTGATACAATCATAGAAGTAGGCTCCATAGATTTTACAAAAATCTTACAAGCTGAGAAGTTAAATATACATTTTGATAGATGCCATGTCGTAGAGTCAGTACGGATCTCAAGATGCTTTAACTGTAATGGTTATGGCCATCAAAGCAATAGGTGTACCGGCAAACTTTGTTGCCCAAGATGTAGTGAGAATCATAAGTTAAGTGAATGTAAAAGTCAAGAAGTAAAGTGTAGCAATTGTATTGCTGTAAATACAAAGCTCAATTTAAATGTTACTATTAACCACACGACTTGGGACACCTCTTGTGCAGAATACTGAAGATTGAAAGCAATAGCAGTTCAAAACAAAAGACCTTCTATACATTAATATTCGCAGCTTACACTCTAATTTCTTAGAGTTATCACAAATAATTATTCAATATAAACCGTCAATTGTATTACTCAGTGAATCTAGAACAACAGAAGACATGTACGACTCGGAATTTTTTATTGAAAGTTATAAATGTGTACGGTGCGATTCGGATAGTCGTCATACTGGAGGGGTTGTCATGTATATTCTCCAAAACATAAGCTTTAAAATAATTTCGAATATCGAGAAGGACCGCGCTTGGTTTTTGGCGATTCACATCATAAAAGGATACCATACAACTGGAATATTTGGCGTAGTTTATAGATCATACCAAACAACAAAAGCAGCATTTTTAAATAATTTAGATGGATGGTTCGAAGAAGTTATCAATTATAATAAATCGAACTATATATTTGGGGATTTCAATATTGACGTGAAAAGCAACGATATTTACAGTTTACAATTAAAGCAGTTAATCATGGATTATAGATTGGCGCAAGTAGTTCCAGATTATACCAGAGTCACACAAACCAGCAAAAGTTTAATAGATCTTTTGATAACTAATTCAGTAAATACAAAATGTGAAATTATTAAAGAACAACAAATAAGTGATCATTGTATGTTATGTGTGGATATAAGCAGAAACAATTCACAGTTATTTGATCAAATTAAAGAAATTAGATCTCGGAAAAATTATTCTGGTGAAAAATTAAATTGTATCCTAAACACTAGACTGCAGTACTACAGAACACAGAATGAATTGAATGAGAAAGCTGAAAGCTTAATACTGGAGTTAAAGAATGCGATTAAACAACTGACGCAAACAAAAATTGTTCAAAGTAGAAATAAAATCCCTTGGTTCTCAGAAAATTTGTCATTCTTAAGACAAGAAAAGGAGCGTAATTTTAGTATTCTGAAATTAATAAATTCAAGCGAGAATTGGGAAAACTATAGAAAAACTAGAAATATTTACAAAGAATCGTTAAGAAAGCAACAATCTGAATACTTCAAGAATAAGTTCATTGAAAACCAATATAACCCAAAGGAGCTATGGAAAACTCTCAAATCTATGTATAAGACTAAAAATAGGATGCAATGGAGTATTCAATTTAATAACAAAACACTCACCGATAAACAACAGATTGCAGATGCACTAAATCACTCGTTTGTGTCCAGCGTCGTAGATATTCACCGTAACATCCCTGAAATATTGGATTTTGAACTTCCTAATGCTGTTTTGAACATACAAAAATTTCAATTCCAACAAACATCACAAAACGAAATATTAAAAATAATAAGCAGAATAAAATCGCAATATGGAATAGATGGTATAAACAAAATTGTCATGCTGGATGCAATGCAGAATCAAATGTTCTCTGAACATTTTACTGATATAGTTAATTGTAGTTTAAGGCAAGCAGTGGTACCAGATTCATGGAAAATATCAACAGTTGTTCCCATTCCAAAAATTTCGAAGCCAACCACGCCAGAAGAGCTCCGGCCAATAAATATGCTCCCACTGTATGAGACTGTTCTGGAACGAGAAAAACCAACTGGTAAATCATATCGCTGATAACAATATATTGGTTGATCAACAATCTGGATTTAGAGAATCCCATTCTTGTGAAACGACCTTAACCCTAATGTGGGATAGCTGGAAAAGTCAAATAGATGACAACAAAGTAATCATTGTAGTCTTTTTAGATTTTAAAAGGGCTTTTGAAACCATCGATAGAGGAATTCTACTTAAAAAGTTAACCAAGTACGGAGTTGTTGGGAAAGAACTAGAGTGGTTTAACAGTTATCTTCAAGGGAGGCAACAATATACGAAAATTGATAATTACACATCGTCACTAATACAAAATAATCTCGGAGTACCTCAAGGATCAGCCCTGGGTCCGTTTCTCTTTATTCTGTACATTAATGACATAGTCGATGTTATTCAAAATTGCAAAATAAATATGTTCGCAGATGATACTTTACTTACTATTTCGGCAACAACTCTTCCAGAATCAGTGCAGAAAGTAAACGAAGATCTCGAGAGTCTACGGAAATGGCTGATGTTTCACAAACTATCACTGAATATCTCGAAAACGAGGTACATTCTCCTATCAATCAAAGCAAAGTTCGAGAGTAATGCAGATATAATAGTTGACAACCAAATTATCGAACGAGTAAAACAGTATAAATATCTTGGTGTTATTATCGACGAGCACTTAAGTTTTAACGATCATGTGGATTATATCGCTAAAAAGATGAATAAAAAACTTGGATTTTTCACCAGAATTAAAGACAAATTACCAATGCAGACAAAAGTTGTTTTTTATGAATCAACTGTGACTCCACATATTGATTATTGTTCTTCTGTGCTGTTTATCATGAATCAAACTCAAATTACACGTCTTCAAAAAATTCAGAATCGATTCATGCGACGTATCTTGAATGCGGAAAGTAGAACACACATAAAAGACATGTTGGAAATTTTAAACTGGAAGTCAATCAAACAGAGAATACAATTTAATGTGTTAAAATTCTTGTTTAGGCTGAAAAAGGGAGATCTGCCAAAATATTTAGATACTTTGCTTTCTTCTAATAGAAATGTTCATACTTACAATACTCGGAGTACACACTTCAGACTACCAATGTATAGTAAATCATTTTCACAACGGTCGCTGGGATATAATGGAGTAAAGTTGTATAATTCATTGGGAGACTATTGCATGCTAGGTGAACTTCGAGAATTAGAGTACGGTCAATTTAATAAATTATTGCATACATTCATTAAAAATAAAGTAGACATTTAGTATATAAGATAAAATTTAATTAATTTAAATAACAATGTATTATAAAATGTCATTATTGATAAATAAACAAACAAATAAATAAAATAAATAAATTCTGATTTAGTGATAAATTGTGATTTAGTGCAATCGGGTTCGGCTAATGTTCTATCTATGACAATATTGTAAATCTAGACCCAAATTCTTTAACGAGATCTGTTGTCGTAGGTATCGAAAATTTAGAACAATCATCAAATCAAATTTATCTAATTTTAGTGATCCGGCAAAATGGCCTATACTAAGTGGCAAAAATATTCAACTTATTGTTGAAAATGGCCCTATGCAAGTAGGAAACATTAAATTTGCAGCGCAAACAATTAAAGACCAGCTTGAGGTTCCCCGTTGTCTTCCAGGCATCAATGAATTACGTTCTCGTCGAAATAAATCATTGTTTGGATATGAAGGAGCAGATGAAGTTATTGTGGAACCTAAGCAAAATTTGTAATTTAAAGTTTTGGATCAGGCGATTTCTCCTATTAACGAAAGATTCCAACAATTATCTGAACATCCAAACAATTTTAATTTTTTATATGACTTTCAACAATTATCCACTGTTTATTATCCAAAGTTCTTACTAATGGTATTTCTTCAAACATTGACAATCAAGACTTATTAAATGAGCTTCAAATGATATCAACTTTGATAGATCCACGTACTGTTCCTATTGATGTGCTAAATTATATGTTTACCAACAATTTAGAATTTGCATTTCCAATTACAGTCATATCCATCAAAATATTGTTAACAATACCGATTTCTGTAGCATCTGGAGAAAGAAGTTTTTCCAAATTAAAAATAATTAAAAATTGTTTGAGGAGTACTCTGTCACAAGAAAGGTTTAATGGCTTAGCTATTATGTCGATCGAAAGATTTATAGTCCAAAAAATTGACTATAATAGTTTAATTGAAAAGTTTGCTAAAATAAAAGCAAGAATTAATTTTTTACAGTAGAAGTGAAATTGTTTAACACGTTCACGACGGCTCTGTAACTCTTGCTCCTCGTCCAATGCCGGTTGCGCTTAAAGCTTTTCACTCTATCGGACGGGAGCTAATCCAGCCGCCTTATTTTTGAATAAGATACGAATCTTCTTACGATACGAAAATTCAATTCGATACGAAAATGAATTGGTATTTCTGAATACGAACGTTCCACAAATTTTAATGTTTGTGATGATTTTACCCATATACAATTTTCTATTTCATATGTAGCAGATGGTTATATGAAAAATGCATATTGCGGTGTCATATCGCAAAAATAAAACCAAACTAGATTTTGTTTGTTCAAATTGACAGTAACATTTTACCAGTAATTTTTTATTTTTTTTTTTTTGTATTTTTTTTTATCTAAATATTTGGTGTTACATACCGTCTAATAGCATAATCAAATGCGTACCAACGGTGGTGCGCACCGCCCGATGAGGCAGTCTAGTGCGGGCCACCGGTGGTACACGCCGGCGTGAACGTGTTAATGTATTATTTTTATTTATTGAATTGGGTTGCTTTATTATAATTTATTTTATTTAATTATTTGAAATCTGAAAAACTGAATTTGTGTTATTTGTAAGAGAGGAATAAGCCAACTGGGGATACCTCATAAAAAACGCTTCATTTTCTAACCTCTTTATGCCATTTATACGCCCAGACTTTTAACTGCTTTCGTTTAGTGTAATCCCATAAAAGAGTTTTTGTCAAAAAATAATTTTGTATTTCCAAAATAATTTTCATAATCCATTATTTTTAATTGTTAATGAAAATGAGTTTTGACAGTATAAAATTACCTAATTAACTTATATTTTTAAATTGTAAATAAACAAGCAAATTTTTATATTTCTTAATTTAAAACTTTTAAATCTAAGATTTCTATTAACTTTGAGTTTAAACTATACCTTATATACAAAACAATAGACAGAACTCTCAATGTAATGGCACTTTGGTGGTTGATGAGAAATAAAAAAATCGTAAGAATCAAGTTGTTATAATAAAATTAAGTACAATGAAAAACCAATAAATAAAAGAAAAAGCATCGACCAAAATAAATATACGAAGGGCGCAATAAAATGTAAAAGTGCACCAGGCGCTGAACACTAGCAGACCGCCCCTGCGTAACTGAAATGCATATTCGACACGAGAAGCTGGCCTTATCTGGGCTATTGCTATTATTGGTACTCCGTAATTAACTGTTGTCAGCTTGTTCTTGACACTACAAATAATACATATTTTTGTCGTTGCAGCAACTGTTCTTCATGGTGATTATAAATCAGCAGCACTATGAATTTACTTAAAGATTTTTCGAATCGCGAGGATTCACGAGATTGAGTTGACGTCTTTTGTGGTTCAGTTTATGAAATCAGAACAGTCACTAGCACAATGGATTAAATGGTGTATCATTGCTTGTGAGCTGTGTAATCAGATAGAACAATAACGGGTCCCTTTCATGAAAAAATGTCAAAAAATTTGTAATAGAGAAGTCCGTGGACCGTCCATCATAATTTTAAATTCCAAATTTAATAAATTTCATATAAAAAATTGATGTTTTATGCTCAGATGTTCAATTGTCCTAATCCTAGCTTTCATTACTAATCCTCATACTAAAATAATGGGCTCCCCAAAGCTGCATAGCACGGGTCAACTTTGCGTTTCTGTCAATCGATATTATTTTTTTAGATTAAATGACGCAACCTCTTTCTTATTCAAATATTAAACCAATTTCATTTTTATTCATCAAAATTACGAAAAATGAAATAACGGGAGATTCAGAGCAGCTTAACTTTGAGGAATAATAATGAAATTGTTTTAATATTTGAATAGCTAATTGCGGTCAAACAGAGCCTCTGAAGCAGCTGAAATTGACTTAAGTTATATTAAGTTTACAACAATAACACACCCATCTGGAACCATACATAATGCGTTGTAGGCTGTTGTCCACTATACAACTATACGGTATAGGTACCATCGAGGACTAGTCGGGATAAAACATCAATATGCAGCCAGAACTATTTGCTTACCAAAGGGCATTTATGTAAAAGTTTATTTTCCACCCAAACCAGCAAACCAAGTGATTAAACCAGCCAGAACGCATTTTGAATGCTTCCACTCAGGACTGGTGTAAAGTCGAATCATATTCAGTTTTCATTTGTAGCAAGAAAAATAAAACAAATTTATTAAATCTCGATTTGTAACATAAAATCAACCACGCCTTACACGCTCGATTGTACTGTAGCGGCTGACACCTTCATTTTTATAATTGTTACGTTTTATACAAAATTTATTCATTCCTAGAATCCAGAAAAACATGTTTTTCGATCAAAATCCAGCAAAAATTTCAACATTTGAATTATTCAATAATTTCCATTTTACTTTGAAAAAAAAAAAAAAAAAAAAAAACAAACGGAAAATTATTTTCTTCAATTTTTCATTTCGATTACATAACTTTGTGTGATAAAAATTCATTAAAATAAAATTTTTCACTTTATATTTTCTTTTAAAGAAAATTTATTTCATCAATTTTTCTTTTTATCTTTTTCTTATAAAAAATAACGTAAACGGGAAAATGGGAAAACATTTTTCCTTTGTTTATATTTTGATTAAATTCTGTATTATTTTCTTATGTATTTTGTTCGCTCCCAACGCCCCGTATCCAGTAAGTAGTTGTAAAATACGCGCACACATAGCCCAACAATACCGCAAGTAAATAAGAAAATCGAGTTCAATAAAATGTTTTTATTTATTTCAGTGTTCCAAGATTTCCACTTTGTTCCTCCTTTGCGAGTTTTCTCTAAAGTAACATAAAAGCTTATATAGGAAAGAAAAAGCATAGAGGTGTTGTGCTCGAATAGCACACAACACAGTGGAAAATTAAAAAAGTGTCCAAAAATCGTTGTTTGGTATACACAATATAACGGTTAGTTATGTGGTTTGGCTTTTCCCAATGCGGTTTCTATATCTTGTAATCAAAAACATGAAAATTGTGTAAAATATTTTCCAATTTAAACTTAAAATTGTTTGGAGTGCGCGAATATGCTTTATGTAGCTAATCGGGGCGGGAGTTCAATAAAAATGTTGGTATAGTGGTTTACATAATAGATCCCGTTTATGAAAGCAGAACTAACAGTAAACCTTTTTTGTTGCTGTTTTACTTTATTTTATAATTACGTGACAAATGATTGACAATATTTTGTTATAGACAGTAGATTTGCACAAAGGCGAACTTAAAAACTAAACTTTACATGATTGCAAACTATTAAAGCAACATGAAAATATGTGTTTAGTGTGTATATCTGTCTATCAAAATAGTTTGTAAATAAAACTAAATACAAACTAAAAAAAAAAATATAGACGGAATAGTTTAGTTTATTTATATGGTACAACAACAACTTTCTTAGAATTGTATAGTAAAATTGTATTGTCAAGTTTAGTGTGTTTAGACTTTTGAGTGGAATCGATAGATTTGGGTACCGAACAAGATTTACATACGTATTTACCGAAACATATTTTTGATGTGGGAAAGTTGAGTCAAAAATATTTTGTTTGGTTAAATGGACCAAACACGTGATATGTTTGTAATATTCATCAGCACCTAATAGATTGTGCGTAATATTTTAGAGTTTATATACCTGAAATGTCAGGCCTCCTCTAAGTATATGTGACCTGGTCTATGAAAAGGGGGCTTAGGTGTCAAAAAATCATTTTCACCTTTTTTGGCGATTCAGATAGAGTATGAGACGCGCTCTTTCACAAGATGAAATCAGATAGTAATAATTTGTGGAAAAGTTTACTAAGAATGAGGAGAGAGTAGAGTACACAACAGAAACGATTATATTAAAGTGGTAACGAAAAAGACGGCCAGTGCGATAAAAATGATAACATTTGTAAACTCAACGCGATTAACTACGATAATATTCCAAGCAGAAACCAAATTTAACGTCCTTGAATATAGTTAGACACCAGGCAACACACATAAAAAGGAACAACTAACTCGAAACTGACGCAACGAGTTTTTTACTTTGAACAGTTGTTTTATCGATAACTACATAATTTTCGCACGTAAACCCCATTTGTGGTGTATAACACAGTGAGAAAAACTTGAATTTTCCATTCAAAGGAATCAATTCTTTAGAAAATTATTCTTTATTTTAAAGAAAATTTACGTGAAAGTATCATTTGTTTCAAAACAAAAAAAAAACCGTTGTTATCGAATGTTAAATGAAGGTCGTTTTATTGAAGGTGTAATGTATAAAATCCTAAGATTTTAAGAATGTATACTTTGCTTCAAAACAAATTTTTGTAAAAATTATGATTATTTAATATATAAAAGATTTTTAATTCTTTAGATAAAAGGTTCTTAACCTTTAAAGCAAATTATAAATGCACTGACAAAATCGTGAATTTTTTAAACTAAAATTTTAAGGCTTTGTTGCAAATGTTTTGATTATTTGTTTATGCAATTCACGGTTGAGTGAGGAATGTGCTTTCATTTAATGTCGTACCGTGCAAGCAGTGAGTTGATTATTTTATACCCCTATTATGGTTTTCGCCTCGCCGAACGATTCACGGTGAATCTTAAATCCGTGTGAGTTGGGTTTTCGTATTATGGTTTTCGCCTTTATTTTGGCGAGTGCACATCTAGTAACACTAGCCGAATAATAATTTTTACAACAATTTTTTTTTGACGTTTGCGGTTTTTGTCAATAATTGTGTTGTTGTAATCATATATGATTCAGATTTTGTGTTTATAAATTACGTTTTTTTTTCAATTAATCTAAAATCAGTTTAAAATTATGTTATCTAGTGTCGTTCTATCTTTTTCTGATAAACCAGATGAAAATATTAACATGGCACAGATGCGAAAATCGTTAAGGAAGCAATGTCATCCGTTTACTCTGCCTGGTACATTATTTTATAGGAGGCCCCAAGTTATTCAACATTACTGTCAAATCCTTCCAAAACAGGATTACGAATTGTCTATTTTCCCAAAGCTGGGAATTCACCTTGCAATATCGGTATTTTTCTTCATCTCCCGTTAATTTCGAAAATTGGCTGGGATTTGTTGTTTTCTACATGTTATAAAAATATAATTACTTACACGTGAACCTCCATTGTTTGATTTTGACTGTGAAATGAAAACAGAAAACCAATTTTATAAGATTCGCCTACAAAAAGTTGGCGAATCATTTTGACAGTTCAGCTCGTTTAGATGAATATCATAATACCAAAAATGTGAGTTGGATTCGCCGGGAATGTCAAATGCGAAAACCATAATAGGGGTAATAAATATTAAAATATAATTAAAAGAAGTGTGATAAAGTGTGTAATCAATATTTGGGATAATTTGATGTAAGTATATTACATTATATTTGGTGTTAATTGTTAAAAAAAAGAATCCCATATGGAGGAAAACTAATTGTTGTTTTTATGAAAAATAACAATATTTTTTAGTGATTGAAACTCTTGCATGTTCTTATTTTTATAATTAACTAGCTGACCCGGCGAACTTCGTACCGCCTCAAGATCAATAAATGTGTTTAAAGTTATTATAGCTTAATTAAATTGAGTTTTTTTATTAAGATAAAATGAATTTCTCTCTCTCTCTCTCTCTCTCTCTGGCACTATATCCCATCAAGATCATTAATAATCATATTTTCATTTCGGATAATGACTAATGAGTGATTAATTCATTGATCCTAAACCAGCCGTGCAATTTTTTCCTTGTCACTACCGGGAATTGAACCCGAGACCTCCAGGGCGGATAAAATAAATACTCCAAATTAATTAAATTCTATCAAAATCAAATATATTTTAATTAAATTGAAATGAATGTTATTCACGTGGCAGCAAGGCTTTCGTTTTATTGAATTGATTCGAAATGATTCGCGTAGCATTGTTAAACTACTTCCTTTTAAACTGTTTCTTGAGTAGGTTGCAATAGGGTCGATCCCCTTCAGTAAAACATCTTATGATATACGAAATTTTTTGTTTTATTGTCAGGTGCGAGAACGAACAAAGCGGATGGTTTGCCGACACGTGAACATGCTACGTACAATTGGCCGTGAGAGAAACATTCATTTTCTAGATTCAGGCCACAAACACTCAAGGATGGGCCTTGTGATTTGTTGATCGTCATGGCGAATGCAAGACGAATCGGAAATTGAATTCGTTTAAACTCGAATGGCATATCGGTTGGGAACATCAGAATTCTCGGAATGAGAACTTCCTCACCTTTGAACTTTCCTTGAGATTTCTCAAAATAAAACGCGTTCCGTTACATATAGTTTTGGTTGATTCAGGTTTCGTAGCATGATGATTACCGGCAACACACCAACTTTCAGTTGTAAATTGTGCGGTGGCAAGCCAGCCAGATCCAATGAGGTTAAAAATTCAGTTGCACAGTTGGTTGATTCGTCTTTGTTTGTCACACAGTCGATAGATTTGAAAGAATGAAGTGGACCGACGATTAGATTTTGAATTGTGAAATTCAAGTGATCCCCATTTTTGTTCTTTGCCGCAAGAATTACTCGTTCACTCACCCAATTGTGATTTTTGTGGTTAGTAATATTGTTCGGGAACACTTTGTTGATGAGCTCGTCCTTCGTTTAGACAAAATTGCAAAAGTTCTGAGGAAACGAAATCAATCTGTTCGATTCGTCGACCGGAACACGGCCATTACCGATAGTCAGCAATTGCTTGGAGAAATCTTCGGCAGATGGATCGTTTAACCACAGACAATCAAATTAAATTTTTCGTTCGAGCTAAGAAATGAAAACAAAATATATTTCTGACAATTCCAATGTCATCGTTGTATCTGTCATTTTTCGTTAAACTGCGTATACGTAATGAACTCGCAGTTTAAATTTTTACGTTTACATAGAATTAAATATCTCTGTTAAGTTGTCTCTGGTTTAACAATGCAACTCGCATGTTTGTCGCCAGCTGACGTTTCATCTCATAGCGCCACGCAGAGTCGATGATTTGAGGCAAGCGTTTATTTCATCGACGGCGGTCAATCTTGGAATCACTGGTATTTTTTGACGGAAATCGCCGGACAGTTGAATCATTGCGCCTCCAAAACATCTTAAGTCATTGCGTAGATCTTTCATAGTTCGATTGAATGCTTCAAATGCGCATTTGTGCGCCATTGTACATTCATAATCGATAATGATTTTACTTGCTACCAAAACTTTCGCCATTGCTGAATGTTTCGCAATGTTGCAAGTCGGGTTTTCAGCCGATTGAAGGTCTAACGACAATTTCAACGCTGAGCAACTGCTACAGAAATATTGGATCTCGCACGAACAGTGGCCAATCAATGATATGAGGAATGCCTTCCCAGTTCCACCGGGCGCATCAAAGAAAAATAATCCTACATTTCCATCAAGAATTATATAGCTAAGTAGATAAAATAAAAAAAATGGATAAAAATAAAATAGAAATGTGCTTGCTTCCTCCAGTCGGATTCGTATCCAGTACCTTACGGTCCAAGCGCCGAAGCTTTAACCACTGCACCACTCGTTACATACAAACTACACCTACAAAATTCATATAAGAAAATGTTTTTTTTATTAGATTTTTGGGGCTTCCCTTTTGAGTTTTTCCGACTTTTCTTTTTTCCTAAACCACCACTGTGTTGAGACGAACAAAATAAAAAAAACAAAATGTACTAAATATATGAGAAAATGAATTTTCTTGATAATTTTTTTTTGGTGAATTTTTCCAATGTGTTAATAGTTATTATGCTATTCGGAAGGGAGTCAAATCCACCAAAACAAAGATCGTAAAAATCGGTCCAGCCGTTCTTCAGTTATAAATGGTGTAACTAACCCGACTTTGTTTTATTTATATAGATAAGTAGATGAAATAAAAAAAAATTGGATAAAAAATAAAATGTTAAATGTGCATGTAGCCTCCAGTCGGATTCGTATCCAGTACCTTACAGTCCAAGCGCCGAAGCTTTAACCACTGCACCACTCGTCACATACAAACTACACCTACAAAATTCATATAAAAAAAAAGATTTTTTTATTAGATTTTTGGGGCTTCCCTTTTGAGTTTTTCCGACTTTTCTTTTTTCCTAAACCACCACTGTATTGAGACGAACAAAATAAAAAAAAACAAAATGTACTAAATATATGAGAAAATGAATTTTCTTGATAACTTTTTTTTGGTGAATTTTTCCGATGTTTTAATAGTTATTATGCTATTCGGAACGGAGTCAAATCCAACAAAACAAAAATCATAAAAATCGGTCCAGCCGTTCTTGAGTTATAAATGGTGTAACTAACACGACTTTGTTTTATTTATATAGAAGAGATAAGTAGATGAAATAAAAAAAAATTGGATAAAAAATAAAATGTTAAATGTGCATGCAGCCTCCAGTCGGATTCGTATCCAGTACCTTGCAGTCCAAGCGCCGAAGCTTTAACCACTGCACCACTCGTCACATACAAACTGCACCTACAAAATTCATATAAAAAAAAGATTTTTTTATTAGATTTTTGAGGCTTCCCTTTTGAGTTTTTCCGACTTTTCTTTTTTCCTAAACCACCACTGTATTGAGACGAACAAAATAAAAAAAACAAAATGTACTAAATATATGAGAAAATGAATTTTCTTGATAACTTTTTTTTTGGTGAATTTTTCCGATGTTTTAATAGTTATTATGCTATTCGGAACGGAGTCAAATCCAACAAAACAAAAATCATAAAAATCGGTCCAGCCGTTCTTGAGTTATAAATGGTGTAACTAACACGACTTTGTTTTATTTATATAGAAGAGATAAGTAGATGAAATAAAAAAAAATTGGATAAAAAATAAAATGTTAAATGTGCATGCAGCCTCCAGTCGGATTCGTATCCAGTACCTTGCAGTCCAAGCGCCGAAGCTTTAACCACTGCACCACTCGTCACATACAAACTACACCTACAAAATTCATATAAAAAAAAAAGATTTTTTTATTAGATTTTTGGGGCTTCCCTTTTGAGTTTTTCCGACTTTTCTTTTTTCCTAAACCACCACTGTATTGAGACGAACAAAATAAAAAAAAAAAATATGTACTAAATATATGAGAAAATGAATTTTCTTGATAACTTTTTTTTTGGTGAATTTTTCCGATGTTTTAATAGTTATTATGCTATTCGGAACGGAGTCAATCCAACAAAACAAAAATCATAAAAATCGGTCCAGCCGTTCTTGAGTTATAAATGGTGTAACTAACACGACTTTGTTTTATTTATATAGATTAAACTAGTTAAATTATTATTTAAATTATTTTCTTAATATATACTTACCAAATAATTTCAATATTAATTGTATCTCAAATACGCAAGACAAACTTTGATAGCTAACAGTTAACTAAATAGCGTTGTTCGTGTTAAAATGAAATATAGATAATGGATACTATTTTCTGTTATGTTGTGAATTGTGATTGATACCATTTACATTCTTTATACTTTCTACATTTTTTAAAAATCTGATATGCATTGTGTATTATTGTATTGCTGCGTTTACATTTTTAGGGTACATTATTTTGAGCAAATTAATATAATGGACAAAATCGAAAGTAATGTCTCTTGTAATGATGATATAGCGCAAGTCAACCTAATACCACCAATATTATGGACAGCGAGTTTTTGCTATCGACAATAACAGTAATAAATCCCGGCGATGATTTAACCAAAGTCATCGAATTCCGTAATTTGGTTTCAACATGGGGGTTGTCGCAAAAAACAATTAATTTCCTGGTGGATGATCACGTGTATACGGTAAAAACTTTGGAAGTGATTGATTTAGATGAGATCGACGATATTTTTCATAACTATCCCAAAGGAGAAAAAATAGTTTTTAAGGCCGGTCTCCGCAAAAATAAAACAATTTAAGGACTGAGCTTTCGATGTCTCATCGACATCATTTTCAAAGCTAATGAAAATTTTTATATAAATTTTTTAAAAACAAATATAAAAAGCCTATACAGTAAATACAATTTTTTCAAATAGCAAATACAAAGTAAATTTTAAAGTAAATTTTACAAACAAGTATATAAAATATGAATATGATTTTAAAATTATTAAAAAAATATAAATGAAAATTGTATATATATAAATTAAACAATGAAATAAATTTAGCAAAGAAATAAAGCAGACAAAAAACGAAATTAGACAAAATAATTGTAGCAATTGCCAATGTAGGCGCAATCATTATTTATATTTATAGAATTAATGCTAGATTTAATATATAGCATCTCTAAAATTGATCTTTTCCTAAAATTTCATCCTTTTTCTAATATTTTAACATTATTTAGGCTAATTATGTGACCTGAATTCTTTAAATGTGTAGAAAGTGCACTAGTACCTTGTTCTTCATCTTTATTTACACCATTTTTATGTTGATAAATCCTTTTTTCCAAAAATTGTTTTGTTTGACCAGTATAAACAGCATTACAGTCATATTTAACTTCATAAATTAAATTTGACTGCTTATTGAGTGGTATAGGATCTTTAAGTTTAGAAAAAAGACAATCATTTAAACAAGATGAAGAATTACCGACAATTTTGAAATTATAATTTTTGAACAAGTGTTTTATTTTTTCAAATAAATGTTTAACATAAGGGATTGAAAAATAATTTTTATCATTGTTAATGGGCCGAATTTCAAAACTTGTAATAAAATTTTTTTGTTTCCAAATACACTGATTTATTAATTTGGCGGGGTAATGATTAGTTAACAATGTTTCTTTTAATATGTTAAAATTTTTATTGTGAAATTTGAGATCTGGAAGTTTTAAAATTTTTTGAGCCAAAATGTTTACTGTATTAATTTTATAGGAAGTAGGAAGCCAAGAATGAAAATTTAAGTATCTACCAGACCAACTATCTTTGTGATACCAATCAAAAGAAATTTTGCCATCAGGCTCATGGATCAAAAGTAAATCTAAAAATGGAATTTTGTTGTTAACTTCTTTTTCCAAAGTAAATTTTATTCGATTAAAAATTGTGTTAAAACTATTCAAAAATATATCAATTTTGTTTTCCGGAATAGCCGTTATAATATCATCAACATATCGATAGTAAAATAATGGCTGAAAATCTAAAGAATTTAATGCTAAATATTCCAAATTTTCCATTAATAAATTTGCAAATATAGCGCTTATGGGAGAACCCATTGGAGAACCAAAAATTTGTTTATAATTTTTATTGTCAAAAGAAAATTCCGAATTATCTAAAACAATACTTAAACCTTCAAGAAATTGGACTTTCGTCAATTTTGATTTTGCGTTCTTTTTAATGTCTCTCCAATTTTTCATGATAATTTCCGAAACTATATGACTATCTACATTAGTAAATAACGAAATCACGTCTAAAGAAATTAACAAAAAATTTGGGGGTATAATGAAATTTCGAATTTTTTGTCACTGTGCTAGTTGATAAATGTGACAAGCTGGGCACCCGGGGAGTAAACCTAATTCGACTATACTGAATTCATTGGTGCTAGTCCCATTTCAAAGTTAGTCCCCATTTTTGAGATATCGCTTTCGACATATTTTGCCTCTGAGGCAAATATTTGTCAAAATATACACTCATATTCACGTTGACAGCTCCTGAACTATTAAGATTTTCGTTTTGCTTTCTTGAGCAAAGTTGTTGCGCAAGCCAAGACCAACAACTTTGCCGAACATATCAAGGCCGAAAAACGACATCTACAATCACATTTTTGTGTTATTTTATTTTTTGAAACGCAAAAAAATAAAATAACACAAAAATGTGATTGTAGATGTCATTTTTCGGCCTTGATATGTTCAGCAAAGTTGTTGGTCTTGGCTTGCGCATTAACTTTGCTGAAAAAAGCATAACGAAAATCTCAATGGTTCAGGAGCTATCAACGTGAATATGAGTGTATATTTTGACAAATATTTGTCTCTACGAAAAACATGTTTTTTATCATTTTTTGTCCATTTATTGAATTTAAATTGATCGAATAAACACCTCATCGACAAATATAGATACAATAGAAACTATTTAACAGAAAATTAGATTGATTCAGTTGATTTTATTGTGATTTTTCTCAATTTTTTCCTAAATAATTTACATTTTTCTTAACTTTTAATTTAATTTTCTGATTTGTTCGTGTCGTCTTCGGGTTCTTCTTCCTCTTGCAAATTCCAACAAATGTCACCCAAGAGTGCATCTAGCTTTTTGCCGCTGTACCAATGTTCGAGCCTTGCCGTCACTTGGTGAAAACGCTCGCCGTGCTCATCGGATTTGGCTGGTGATTGTTCGGCGAACTTTTCCACATGACAATGCAAAAAATGTATTTTCAGTGACATTCTAACGTTTATATTATGAAAAGCTGTCAGCATATTTTCAATATCTCTGCGCCAATCATCGGCTCGGTTAATTCCGAGAACATTCTTAATAACTTCTTTTACACATTTCCATGCCACAACCTCTCGTTCACTAAGAGCATTTTCAAATGCATCATCTTTCATCAGACGACGAATATCTGGTCCATTAAGTATTCCTGTAATAAAAAACAAGATGCAAGATGAAATTTCATTTGATCAAAATTTAGATTCGGGTAGATTTAAACACAACCTTCTTTTATTTTCATTTCACTTAACCGTGGAAAAATGCGACGCAATTCGACGAACGCATTTCCATCTGGATTCAGCGCTTTTATAAAATTTTTAACTACTCCAAGCTTGATATGAAGCGGTGGTAGCAATATTTTTTTAATTGGCACAAGTGGAGCCTCAACGATGCTGTCGTATCGCAATCTAATGTTCTCACGTAAAGCCCAGTTCCGTTCGTTGTATTGGTCGCCTTTAAAACGAGTATCCCATAAGCACATAAAACACATGTTTTTAGTGTAACCCAATTGCATGCACTTAAAAGAGCTATCACTTTTAAATCTTCACAAACTTTCCATTGATGGTCATTGTATTTAATCAAATCGATGATATTTTCATTGATGCATAGGTTTCCTTTGTGTTTGTGCTGAGTGCAATTGGAATGGAATTCTTTGAGTTGGCAACGTGAAGGAGAACTGCTTTCAAACTGCTTTTAGAGGAATCGATGAACAATCGCCAATCTTCAGGATTATATGCATTGTGCATTGTGGATACCAAACCTCGGATATCAGTGCAAAAAGCGAGTGAATTATTCTCAATTGATTTGAAAAAATTCGTAAAATGACCATTACGATTTATTGCTCCATATATCCGAACATTTGGAGCCAAAATGTTCACTTGTTTTAAATCCTTTGACAAAAGAATGGCTTGCCGCTGAGATAGTTTCAGGCGTCGTACCATAATATCCAAATGACTTTGCGAGATTTCAATGTGATTGCATGGCGCAGTGACATTTGATGGTTGATATATTGATGCAGATGTTTCTCCGGTTTCACCTGATTCAAATGTTGTTGGTAAATAATCCTCGGTTGGGTTTGACCTTTCCGGAACAGGCATGCCATCTGAATTCGGCAGCGGTAGATGTGTATTTCTCGTTGCAGTGTATGTCAAAGAACCACTTTTGTTTCTGTTTGTACCGAGAATATAATTCATGCACCCATAACATTGAACTGCATCATGTCCTTGTGGATCGATCCATATCATCGGAACACCAAATGGCATTGCGGCTCCAGTGTTTTGCCATCTATGCAGATGGAAAATGCATGTTGTACAAACAAAAGACGGCGTCCAATTTACACCACTAATAACAGTTTGTGAAAAGTATATTCAATATAAATCAGCGGTTTCATCACTTATTTTGCGGCGATTGCTCATAATTGTAAATTTTCCACACACATAACAAAAGCACTTGAGCTTATAACACCTATCCATATTATTTATTTCACCAGATTCACAAGACGATTTTTACTTTATTTTTTGTATTCTTTTGTCACTTTATATATTTAGATGAATAACTTTTTATTTTTAATTTTATATTACAGTTTTTAGTTCTTACTTCTTGTGCCAATTTTTTAACTTTTTTAGAAATATCAATTTCGAGAATAATCTCTTCTTCGGTTTATTTTCTGCTACTGTTACATAATCTATTTTGAAGCTCTTTATATACTGTAGCTAGGCGCTGCTGTTTGGTACCTGCTTTGTTTTTAAGTTATGGAGGTCGTAAATTTTATTGGGGTTTTGTGTTGATTTTGTCGCGAAGTAAATTGTGGGTGTTTTTTGTTTTTGTATATTTTCAGGGTGTGAATTTTGGCCGTAATTCGTATACGTGCAGAATACAAATGTTTCATGACTCATGAGTCAAATTGGGACACCTGTCTAATTTCAGTCCTTTTTTGATTCTGTGCAAAATGGTTACATTTTTATTGAATTTAGTGTATGGTTTTCAGTTTTTATGTGTTGTACGAAACTTGATTTTATGTACTTGTGATGTGTTTTTTGTATCTTATCTGAGATGAGTGTCTTGTTTGGCCTAAGTATGCCGAATTCCAGTTGTATTTAGCCTTACTTGTGCACTTATGTTTCTCGAAACGGCAAGGTGGAGCCGGAGTCTTCTGTGAAAAGCTTTTGCCAAAACTTACAAGACCCTGCCTTTTTGGGGAACATGCGAGAAGGCTGGGTCTACAGACGAATGATTTTGTAGAAGTTGCATGGACGAAAAGGAAGAAGAGACTTTAGATAACTTCCTATGCTCGTGTCCGGCACTATCATATAGAAGGCATAAGTATTTGGGCGTGTCCAGTGTGACCAGCCTTTCAGATCTCGCTGAATGTGGAGTGCGAGATATTTTGCGGTACGTACGTAGCTCCGAATGGTTTTGAACAGGGGTAAAGGGGAAATAGGTTCCTGTGGTATCACAACGGGGCACTCCTGGTCTAATTGTGCGGAAGTGCCACTCCAAGCTCACCTTGGCCTAAGTAAAACACACATATATGGAAAAATAACACAAAAATGTGAATGTAGATGTCGTTTTTCGGTCTTGATATGTTCAGCAAAGTTGTTGGTCTTGGCTTGCGCAACAACTTTGCTGAACATATCAAGGCCGAAAAACGACATCTACAATCACATTTTTGTGTTATTTTATTTTTTTGCTTTTCAAAGCACAGTGAATTGTATAAATATAAATAATAAATATAAATAATGATTGCGCCTACATTGGCAATTGCTACAATTATTTTGTCTAATTTCGTTTTTTGTCTGCTTTATTTCTTTGCTAAATTTATTTCATTGTTTAATTTATATATATACAATTTTCATTTATATTTTTTTAATAATTTTAAAATCATATTCATATTTTATATACTTGTTTGTAAAATTTACTTTAAAATTTACTTTGTAGTTGCTATTTGAAAAAATTGTATTTACTGTATAGGCTTTTTATATTTGTTTTTAAAAAATTTATATAAAAATTTTCATTAGCTTTGAAAATGATGTCGATGAGACATCGAAAGCTCAGTCCTTAAATTGGTTTATTTTATTTAAAATAAAAACGAGCCCTAAACCATTACCAACTTTATTATAGTTATAATTGGCTCAATAAATAATTTTTAATTAAATAATATTATATTGTTTAACAAAATTGCATCTAATTTTTCTCTTATCTTTTAAAGTGCTTTGGAATACGATCGCGAGAATGACATTGTGGAAATATTGATAACCATCAAAAGGTGGTTGGTTATTAATTATTACGAGAAGAACAACTGCCTTGATAAATAAACAGGCAGAACTTGGTTGGTAAAAAATTATAGATTGGCTGGAACAAATTTTGAGAACAAATTTTTTGATACATAATTTTAAATCTAAATATAAATTGAATTCATTTGTTTAAAGTTTATCCTATCGTACTATATGTTTTTATAATTATTTCAATGTAGGATGAGTATTACGTTCCTCGTAAGGGCAAGAAGAAACCATCGGGAAAGTTATACGATCGCTACAGTAACAAGTGCTATTCAACAAAGTTTTTGAAACTTTCGCATTTAAATGCAACAACCGTCAAAATTTCAAAACCGTCTACTCTTGATTCCAGTCCCAGTGGTAATTTTATTTTAATAACTTTAATATATTATGTTATGAATATGTATTTTACATATTTTCAAACGATTTTCTAAACAACAAACAATGATGCTATATAAGATAGCAGAAAATTTCCAGCAGAAAAAATGTGACGTTTGAAATGTAATGTTTGACGGTTGTTGCATTTAAATGCGAAAGTTTCAAAAACTTTGTTGAATAGCACTTGTTACTGTAGCGATCGTATAACTTTCCCGATGGTTTCTTCTTGCCCTTACGAGGAACGTAATACTCATCCTACATTGAAATAATTATAAAAACATATAGTACGATAGGATAAACTTTAAACAAATGAATTCAATTTATATTTAGATTTAAAATTATGTATCAAAAAATTTGTTCTCAAAATTTGTCTTTTTTTCTCCATACATTTCTAAAATCATTTTAATGTCAGGCGTCAGTAGCCTTCAATAAATTTTTGAAGTAATTTTAATATAAAATGTTTTCAGTTTTTTAACAAAAGTGTAAGAAAAACCCCTCTGTGTCTACCCTGGGTGTATGTGTTAAAACAACTTCAAAAATGTATGGAAGGCTACTGACGTTAGATGTGAATCTAGTGTTGCTCACGTATATAGATTATGATCTAGGCTACCATAAAAACATACACCGAGGGTAGTTACAGGGGGATTTTCTAACACTTTTGTTAAAAAACTGAAAACATTTTACATTAAAATTACTTCAAAAGTGTATTTATGAAGGCTACTGACGCCTGACATTAAAATGACTTCAGAAATGTATGGAGAGCTTTAAACGATGACCATTTTTTTGTTGTTGATTTTGATGTTGCCCTATCTTTGCATAATGATGATTATGATAATTTTAGTATGTTTTGAGAGTGCTTAACTTTAAAATTAACTTTCATCGCTTCAAAACGTTTAAACATACATTTTCTCTTCTTTTTCATAAATTCTCTGATTTTCCATAAAACTTTCTGCTGAGAATTCCTGCATAGGACTAAAACACATTATTCTTGAATCGGCCTGAATTCCATCCAAGGTCATTTGAAGTATTTGCCTTCGGCTTCAACTTCACTGATGTTGCTGGACTACTTACAACAATGAGCGTGTCCTTAGGCAGTCACTTAAATAATCGATCCCACTGGGGGGTTCCATGAGATTAAAAATATACAGATACTCCGAAAGATGTATTGAACTAACGATTCAAAGGTTCATTAGCATCAAATAAATCGTCCCAAAATGCTCTAGCCATAAATAGTTGACAATAAAATTATACAAACATTACGGCTAATAATATCCCCTGGAAAACCGAATAACCAAAACCAACAAAATAACTTGCCATAATTTATTTCATTTCACATTTTATTTTATTGTTGCCATATAAAAATGTACGATCGTACGTATTGTACGTATACGTTTCATAATTTATCATGAAAAACATAATTTAAAATTAACAATAATGTTTTCCACTTTACACTTTCATCCACCCCAATCCACATATTACAGCACAAACACAAAAAAATAAATAAAAAATTCAACCGAAATTATCTCATTCTCTATAGATTTTGAGGTCATCAGTTACATCTGTTATTAAAACATACAGAACCAACATTTTTATGTTTTCATACATAAATACATAAAATAGGATATACGAGAGAGAAAACCAGAAATAACACAACATTACATATCATGTACTACTCGTACAATGTGAAATGTGCATTGCTGCTACACAAATAAAATGAGGAAAACACGTAAATACAACAGCTACAACTCGCCAAGGAAAATTAATGTTGGTTTTGGGAAAATAAAAATTATTTTAACATCCAGGATGTTTTTTGAATAACATGAGGGATGACAGCTTGACAACGATAATTTCTGCAATATAAATGATAGTTGATGAGTTTTTGTAATGGTTTGGTCTATGCAGTTTTTCTTATACGTAAAAAATCTATATAGAATCGTTCCACAAAAATGTATTCTTCGGTAAGTAAAATATTTAAATACTTTCATTGGGGTTTCCGCCAGAGATGGATGTGGCGTGATGGTGACAAGTAAATCTACAATTTTTTACAAAACTTCGACCACGTTGACTACACGTAGACAATGTCGTCTACTCGTGGACCAAGTCGACCGCTCCTTACGGAGATTTTAGCTAATACAAGCTGTGTTTTAATATTGGAGCACTATCCGGCGCCGAAGGGAAATTATCTACTGAAACTGCAGCCATTATTCACTGGTGTACCTACTAATCAAAAATTAAATTGTATTTAACTTCATGCAGTAGAGTGACAGTTCTACTTTTGTGTTTATGTTGCTTGAAAAAAATTTCTCAGACATTTTAAAACCCAAACAAATTACGAAATAAATAATAAATTAGATAAATTTAACAAAAATATTTTATTAAAATTTAGTTGTACACAGTAATAAATATATAGAATAACTTTTTAAGTTTAAAATTTGAGTGCTGTGCCTGTGTGATACCAGAGCCAACTAGATAAATAGAGCCTCCCTATTCGAGTTTTTTTCACTAAACTTAAAATACGGGATATAATAAATGTTAGTTTGCTATAGGAATGTATGGAAAACGACTAATTTTCTTTTTCTTTTTAAGTATATTTAAACTATAAGCTTTTATAATATTTTTGTACGGGTAAATGCAGAAAAGTTCAAGCTTTAATTAGTTCAAAAAAGGATTCAGGAAACCCCTCTAAATTGTGTGAAAATTTACTTTTAAATTAAATAAATAATGAGCTTTTATTAATGTTGTAGTTGTATTGCGTCATGATTTCAAATCACAATGTGGTCACTTCCCATTCTCTTTCTAAAAACACGATTGCCATGGGAACAAAATAACTGATTTTTGTAAAGGACTTTTTTATTTTTATTATTTATAAATAACGATATTCAGTCAGTCACCAACTCACCACTACAATTATTTCGGTGAGTATTTCGCGCGGTGATATTTTCAGCGGTGATATATGATGAAAAACTCAGATAGTGGCCGTTTCGATAGCAGCTCTTCGATAAGTTATGGATTATGTACTACCAAACGGGTTGATTAGGTGTCTAATTCATTTGAGAAAATATAACTTGTTTAAAGTAGCAACAATGTTTTCAAAAGTACTTGCGTATTTGTCCCATGTATTTATGACGGCCAGACGTCTCTTAATATTGTAAGCCATTTTTTCACCAAAAGTGCCAAACATGGATTTTATTCGGTTCTCGTGTGTCATGTACGTGTCGAATACAAAATCTCGATGCAATCGCTTCCCATTGGATACTCTTTTATTTTCGAATCACTGTCGATGGTCATTTATCATTCCTCCTCGAGTATCATTCATTGCAATGCAAACGATTTCAATTGAATTTTCTATTTATCTGTGTACTTCCATTCAACTAAACTTCGAATAAACTTTTCATAAATTTCCTAACTATTCGGCGTTATATACGCCACGATGCGTACCCGATTCCAACATTTAGTTAGTGTGATTGAATGTGTAAGTATTATACATGCATAAGTAATGAACCATACTGATAATGTGGTAATAATCAGTATTAATGTTTTTTTTGTACATTTGGCCTCCAAAATACAACCGTGATCTGGTAAGCTAGATAGTCGTCTTTGCCACCTAATTCCTGCCAGATTTAACAATTTATACCAACAGTTTTGAACTCGATTGGATTTGTTTCGAAGCGTAGAATTTTTTTTTCGATTTTAACAGTGACCGTATTCGGGCTCAGTAGTGCGGATCGGCGAATGATCGTAGCCATACATCGTTCCTATTATGTTGCTTCTTGCACTGTCAAATTTGATGATTTGATGGCAAAATGGTGATTTCAAATATTTTTAGAGATGCGGACGCTTAAAGTTATATATTAGCGAAGCAAAAAACGATGCACGAACAAAACACTTTTAGTGACGCAAATACATGGTAAGTATAACTCAACCATGTCTAAATTAAGGCTAGGTGGAAGATACAACTTTTAATATTATTATTTTGCTAATATTATTATCAATGCTTCTATGGGGAGATTGAGTTTTAAAACTAAATATTTGGGGGAGCAATTATGAAACGACTGTTTGCAAAGGAGTCTTTCTATATTTTTAAAACAAATTTTCGCTGAAGCTTAGTGCAATAATCGTTCAAAAGATCAGTTCTTGAAGCTGTCATCAAGATCTTCCCACAAATGGCATCTCTTAGTAAGTGGTGAGTGATACCAATGGTGTTCGATAAATTTAGACCTATAAAGCTTTATATAATAATCATAATTATATTAATGATATAATAAATTAAATAATTAAATTAAAAATATCTCATTGGAGCTTAAATAAAAATTAATTGAGATTGGTTGATGATAAAAATAGTATCCTTAGAGTTGAAGCGCAAGATAAAGGTTAAAATCGAAATCGATCGAGTGATTTTTGATACTTGTTGAACAAATTCTTTAATTAAAATATTCAAAAATCTAAATTTGTTGCGAAATAGAAAAACAGGTGTTTAACAAAATATGTTTATTAAGTGTAAGTGTGTTTTGCCAAGTAGCTACGGCAAATAGTGTATAAAGGTTATCCTAAAAACATCTGGAATTTATTATAAATGCTTCTTACTCCATTTACAATTTTACTTTATGATGCTGGTTTGCTCAGCAGGTATAAATGTCACTTCGTTTTTGAAAATTAGAGAGGAATAAAATTTAAATCAATAATAATAATTTTGTCTAATATAATGTAATAATGACGAAGTGTGCATTGATTAAGTATTCCGGTTCAAAGCCGTTATTTTCGTTGATAATTGTAAGGCGATTTAAGTGTTATAACAGAAATTTAAAGAGGAAACCGAAACAAAATAGAAGGATGAATTGAACGTTTGAAAATTGCGCTTCGGTTACGGTTAACGTTCTATTTATAATTATAATCGTTACCGTTTTGGTTTTAAATTCATTAAAAATATCAGGTATTATCGGTTTTCGGTTGAGTTCTAGGAGAGAGATAATCTCTGCATGCGAGTAATTTTAAACTCTAACATTGCATTAAATGGAAATGACAAATCCCAAATTATGAAAGCAAATTGGTACAACAGACACTAAGACTGGGAGCAAAATTCAATACGTTTTGGAATCTGGGAGATATTGGTACGAGGTCATCCCTGCATGATCATATCGAAATAGAAGAATAAAACTACTCAGAATCGAAAATCGAACATACTTTTTCAACAACCGTTCCTCATAGAGAAAAGTAGGTTAGAGTGAGGTTAGGTTAGGTTAGAGTTTAGAGAAAAGTAGGTAACAGATATTTTTTGAATACTTTGGTTTTAGTAGAATGATACGGAAGCCTAATTGAAGGATGGTTCCATAAATGTTAATAAACCACTTAAAAATTATAAAAACGTTAATCAATCCATAAAGCATAGTATTTTGATTCAAATATTTACGATTTTTATTCGTATCTGAAATCCGGACAAAAACGACATGCATTCATGACAAACTGCATACGGTTACTATTTCTGTACCAAAAAGCGAAAACCGCTTAAGTTCGAATATTCAAATATTCACAATTTGAGTTTGAAATTAGTAAATATTTTGTTAAAAAATAGGAACTTAAAATAAACTTTTAAATACTTTATAAATATAGTTTTAGAATAATCTATTTATTTATCTAACAAAACCTAAAAAAACTTTAATTTATTCTTCAGAAATCCTGTTTTATAACTTAGGCGATTTTCGCTTCTCTTTGCCGGTAATGGAGTTTTAGCTTAAGTAAGATAAGTGATTTTTTCGAAGTTTTTCTGCAAAATAATTAAAGCTTAAAAAAATATAAGTTAGTATTTCAAAATTTAATTCATTTATTCATATCTCCTAAGTTGTATTCACTTTTAATATAAAATTATTTAAAAAAAAAATATCAAAAAACATAAGCTGTGTTACTTTCAAAAGATTACATCAACAATTGCATTGTATTCAAGCCGATTGTCTTAGAATGTTAAGAAAAAAATTTTTAGGATTGGGGAAATAAAATCATTTTATGGTTATGGTGTTTACCGCAAGGCGTTATTTTTTCTATTTTCCTCGAAAAATTTATCTTGTAGAATAATTTAGCATTTGTTATTTGATAGCAAAATACCGAATTTAATTTGTTCTATTTCATAAAATAAAAAAAATAAAATAAATATTAAGGAAATGAACACAGAACAATTAAAACGCATTTAAAAATTAAAGCCAAAAGTTGTTGCTTTCACATTTCTTAGCTAAGCTAAGCGGATTAGCGAAAGCAACACTACTATAAATTCACGTTTCTCAGTTATTTAATTTTCAGAATCAACATCCGATCCATCTTCTTCAAAGTTTATATTATCTGGGTCAACATTTGGCATGCTCCCATCATTTAATTGTCTGTAGAAACTATAATAGATTTCATTTATGAGATGAAGTTGGTCCAGTAAATCTTGTTTTTTTTCTCTGCTTATTAATTAAGGGCTTTCGTAACTATTGTTAACATCTGATATTTTAACAATATTGATCCCGCGCCGACAAAAATTTAATTCCTTGAACGGCTCTTCTTCCTTCAAAGATGTTTTGTATTGAATTTTACCAAATTTCTGTGTATACCGCAACCATTTAACTTCAGTCCATTTAAATTTGTTTCCATCCAGATCACTTGCTCTCCACACAAATTTTGTTTTCGCTGTCTTTCCAAAATCAAGAAACATGTTTTGTTCAATCTCAATAACTTCAAATTGTTTTTTGGTATCAACTGATCGCACAAACTGATACCACTCACGTGGATGATGGATTTGAACAAGAGTTTTTTTTCCGCTCAATGGTGGAGTGGTCCACGGAACATTTCATATGAGTGTGTCCAGGTAGCAAGAATTTATGGTCAATAATTTTGATATTCTCAGCGGTCTGCAAAAAAGTTTCGAACATTGAAGCAACTAGCGAATTTTTATTTTGCCAATCACTATATAAGACAACATGTTCAGTTGTACTCGGTTCTGCTAGAAGATGTTGAAGCAAACACGACGCTATCTCATTGCCACCACGTTTTGCTAATCCTTCATGCCACATATAGCAATATGGCTTATTGGACACACAATCGTGGACTGTAAGGTTGTAAGTCCAAAGCTGTCGTTTGTAAAACGAAATATTGGAACGTAGTAACGGTGTCAGTAGACATTGTTGCAAATCAAAAGTATATATTTTGATTTTGGAGCACGAATTTTTGGCTTGAATTTTATCTGCGTCTTTAGATTTGTAGGCAATGTCAGCTGCTTCATGATGTTTCTCTTGTTGTTTTCTGATCTTCGCTTTATCTTCCTCAGACTGCGCTATGTCTATTTACATTTTGTAAGTGTCGCATTTGCTACAAGTGTCGGTTTTTGGTTTTTTGAAAGCCAAACCCATTTCTAAAATTATAATCAATGTATAAAAAATGTGCATTAAAACTAAAAAATAAGAAAAAGCTAATTACCTTTGAAATTTTTTGAATAATTCGTTATTGAAACGGGATTTTCATGTTTCTCTGAGTATACCTGGTACATTTTACTTAATGTTAAGTCACTCTGTAGGTACTTCTTAGAAGTCCGCTCGCGTGAGTAGTGGCTTTCGTAGGCCGGGAATTCATTAATGTGACTTTTAATTTCTTCTAGTTTATCATTCGTCAATTTATTTACAGGATTCCTGCCCCCACGTTGGTCTACAATTTTGTTTGAGTCAGACATTACAAGCTTTTTTCCCCGATGGTTCTAAGGAAACTATCTGTTTCACCTAAAGTGAAACGAAAACATTTTTGACACACCACGATCTTTTGACCTCCTATTTGTAAATGATATAAATAATTATGTGTTCTGTTTCGTTGTGATTTTACGTTTTTCTTGAAAAGTGTATGGTGTTTTTCTTTAACCTCCATTAAGCCGGAAACAAATAATGCTTTAGAAGAGTATGATGAAAGACTCCAGTATTGTTTAAATATCATTTTTTGCTGATCATATGTTATCTTGGACTGACAATTCATCCGACATTTTTATAGAGGCTTATACCCTTGACAGATTAGGGTTTAGCTAAACGCGTTTAGCTAAACTACTACAAAACCAATTAGGTTGACACACTATGAGGCTTAGTAAACCCTGTTTCAATAACAAAATACGGTAGCGCTATGTTTGTCCGGAATCGGTATTAAACAAATGTCATTGACAGAACTATACAGAACAACGATATTACAAGAAAACCATACAACTTTTATGATGGATTTTTTGGTTATATATACATAGATTTATATTAAATCAAAATTATTTAATTTAAAAAAAAATTAAATTTTTCATTTTAAATTGGACCAATTTGAAAATAGCTATCGCGAACTCTACTCGATTGTTTTAAAAAAACGCAGCTTTTATTTGTCATGGTATTATAATACGCACTCTACGTTAAGAGGAATGCACAAATGTGTATGTTGGTCCATATCACATACAAAAATCGATTTTTGACATGATTCGTTTTCGTTACGCACACAATTGTGATGGCCAGCAGGAAAAGGGATATAACCTTGCCCGACCAGTATACACAATTGTGTAAATTTTGATTACGAGAAACGAATGTGTCAGAATATAATTATGTTTAAATTGAAGACCAATATACACATTTGTGCATACTATTTAATTTTGTTTTGTTCAGAAAAATAACACTAACTATAATAATAATAAAATAATTAATGTTATCAAAAACAAATAATTAATATGTTATATAATTTATGTATTTTCAAATTGTGATGCTCTTTTTTAAGAATTCCCATTTAACTAAGATCCGTTAAAATACGGAAGACATTACAACCTTTCATTATTGACATACACATTTTTGTATGTTGAACTTAAATTGAAGCAAAAAAAAAATTGAACTCGACAGTAATAACTCAAAAAGTAAGCGGCATCTATCATTGTATCACAGCACTAAATGACATTGTCCTATTTATAAATTTTAACCTTCATTGTTAGATGGCGCTCTCGCTAAACCCATTTTAATGCGATAAACTTCAAAATATTGAGAGATTAGTGCACTAAACCTGTTTAGTTACTAAACCTAAAACAAAACCCGTTCAGCTATTCTCGGAGTTGATACATTAAGAGATAAACTCGAAAAAATGATTAAACGCGTTTAGCTAATCGCTAGTCTGTCAAGGGTATTACTCTCCCTTTCTTTGACTTTACCTTTCTTAGATTTTGTTATAACAGTTGTTGTTAAGTTATGTTCATTTCTTCAATTATCAAGATTCTATGTCGAAAGAATCTACAGAGGAATCTGAATTTGCATTTTTTGGTATAAGAAAATCGGGATCGTTGTCGCTGTTGTCGAATGGTTCATCATCATCACTATAATTCAACGTATTGCACTTTGTCGTTTCATTAATATTTACGTGTTGTTCTTTATATTCTTGTTGTAAGCGTGATACCTGTTAGGGGGGCAAAGTCCTAGATTCATACCTCCTCGCCGGTGCTCCCTGGGTAACGCTAAATGAATCAGGCGGTGTAGTGGAGACGAGCAGAATAAATCCTGTTTATAGTCATAGACACTACATGTCAAGGCGGGCCATTGGCGCCTCAAAACCAATACCAAACCAGCGTCTGATCTCCAGGTTAGAGCGGCTGAAGCGGGCGTCTGTCTTGTATCAAGCGGCTCGCTATATAAATGTGCTTCAAGGTAGGACTGGATGCCTTAAGATTCTCACCAGTACGTGACCCACACACGTAATAAGCGGATTGAGCGGCAGGCCAACAACCTTCTCTCATAAAAACATTTAAGTTATGAACCCTTGCAGGCGGCGAAATCCCTTCATGGGATGTGAAGGCCAGAGAGAGAGAGAGTAATACCTGTTCAAATTCTTCGCTAGCCGCTTTGGAACCGTGAGCAATATTAAAAATTGATGCCGTCTCTCTTTCAACAATCGTTTTAAATACGTTACCATCTTTATGAAGTGTTCTTTTTCTTGTCCGCAATTTCGACAGGATATCTACAATTACAAAAAATACAGTTTAATTCTATTTGTCAGACTAATAATATAGAAATTAATTATTGTATTTTACCTGGAACATGTGATTTTGAGCAACCCGGTTTCTTAGAAATTGGGGTTTTCCCGGATTGTCTTGCAAGTTTTGGTTTCACACAAAACTAAACTAATTGACTTTACACAAAACATAATAAATCTCTATATAAAAAAAACACTTAAATAGAGTTTTTTGTTTGATTAGCACTCGAAATAAACGCTTAAAAGCACATAAAAAATGAAAAATACGCAATACAGAAACAAAAATATCGCTTAAGTAAGTTAGTTTAATAAAAAATGACAGTTTTATTTATAATAAAAATGAAAAAAATAGCTTATGTTATGTTAGGTAGGTATTTACTTTTGCTATGAGGGCAGTTCGAAAAAATCGCTTAAGTTTTCTTAGGCGATTTTCGCTTTTAAAAATCTAATTTAATACTTTAAAGTAAAAAACGAAAGACTGGCTTATATTGAATAAAATTTCTATCAATCAGACTTAGGGCAAAACGTTTTTTGTTGATAACTTTGTCAATTTTAAAGGTATCATAATGAAAAATTGATATTATGTAAAAAGTAGTATAAGGATTTGAAATATTATGTAAAATGCAAAATCGCCTAAGTTAACATAAGCGACTTTCGCTTTTTGGTACAGATTTTATATTAAAGTAAGCAAATAGCAAATAGGTAACTATTTTGTTTTCGGATTTTACCTTCGGATTTTATTTCGGATATTATACGGTTTACTTTATCTTCACCATTGAATTACGATGATTGCGCACTCTTCATTGTTTTTGATTTCGTAGTTCAAATTGTCGTTTCTATTTGATTTCTTTTTTTTCAAACACATTGTTGTCTTTCTTATTTTCTTATAAATTTTAATTTACTATTTCTCTCTAATAATTAGTTTTAAATGACGATATTATGACGTCATCAATTTCCCGTATATTTTAATTGTTGTTGTTGTACAGCCAAAATCCCTTATATTTTCTTTATTAATTTGAAGAAAACGAGAAACCTACTGATTGCGTCATTCGAATGAGTTGAAATCTATTATATATGTCATCGATTTATGTATAAAAAAAAAAAATTAATTATTTTTAATTCATGTTATATTTATCAAACGTAGTGCTATCTCCCATACAAAATGTAAGAAAAGTTAGTTTTTTGTTTATGTTTTATTTCCCGTATTTGAAAGTGCGTTTTAATAGGCAGGCTTGAATTATTTAGATTCGCTTTGGTGATACTTATAAATATAATGGTTACTCCAACGAAAGTCTCAACGTCATTAATATTCAAAACACGGTTGCCCACAGTTGTAAACGAGCTAGATTTGAATTTCGTGAATTTCATTAAACATCCTAATTTGTTTTGGGTTTCTTTTGTGGAATGAAGATGAAAGACGACGAAGTTGATCGGTGACCAGTAGTACGAGTAGTGTAATTGTTTCGGTACTGGAAGATAATGAAGAGTTGAAAGTTTGTTTGCAACAGTTCATGGACAATGTAAGTCGTGATGTTTAAAGGTCGATTGGACAATCTTTCAAATTAATCTGTGTTTTATATATTCGTAGAATATCAACACAGATAATGCATTTCAAACTTAATCGTTACATTGAGCAATTTGGTTACTGGTAATCGTAAATATGTCAAAAATTTCAAAGTAGTTGGTGCTTCATTGGAATCATCGAGTAAAATTTATGGTTATCGGGTCGATATCGTGCACAACGAAGTGATTTGAATGTCTGGTGGTTTATCTCGTATGAATGTCGGCGGTAGAGGAAATGAGAATGAAGGGGAACCGAGAAGGATAATTCAATTGCTGAGGGTAGTAATGATGTGCAAAGTCCAAAAGCCAAGGCCATGGCTAAAGCAAAAAAGCGACGTCTACAAAGTTCAACCGTAACAAAATGTAAAAGAACGATAAACGGTAAACTAAATACGGTACATTTCTTGGATCCCGTATTTGCCTATATGAGTTTAAGCGATAGTTCGTATCAAGCTTTTCTTAATACGCTGGAATCGAATAATTCGGAAGTTTTCTTTGATTACGATAATCCGTACTGGGATAATACACCAAATGAATTTATACTCACCCGGGGACACCCGTTGGAAATGAGAAATTTTATTTTATAAATTAAAGCTGGACGGCCCGTTAAAATTAGGACATTATTTACGAAATACAATATTAGTTATAAGCCATGCGACATGAATAAGTACGTATTTGGCTGGAAACAACTTAGTAAGGAATCGCTCTATAACGATCTTTTTAATTTCAGAATGCTGCAATCAACCTCAGGTGATAGTAACATAAGTATAGATGACAGCGATAGTGATAATGGATTTATGGGTGTGAAAATATCGAAACGGTGTTGCGCCCATTCCTGCTTCGATTTTTTTTTTCTAAATTTCCGCCTAGCTAAATTAGTGATTAGTTCACACTACTCATTGATAGATGTATCTAATATTCACAAATCAAAACATGTTTAATTTTCAGTTCAAAACTGCAACATTAGCTCAAATTTATCAATCTACGCTTTAAAAATATTAAGTAAATATATTTTGTGCCATATTTAAACAGCTGATATGAATTAACCATCAATTTAGTAAGATAAAAAAAATCGGTGTGAAGCGCACAGAATAAACGTTAATTTCAGACTAAATACAAATGTTTTCTAAACATAGCCGCATAACATAAAAATAAATGTACATTTGAAAATTTTAATTCAGAATTCACAGAATTCATACATTACCATAAAAATGGTAAAAAAAAATCGTAAGTATTTTACTGACATCTACTTACATTTGGCCAAACTAAAAAAAAATGTGAAGTTAAATTTTACTGAAAACGTTTTGTTCACTGAACATTTCAATATTTCTTTCACCCACAAATTAAATTACAAGTGCAGTTAAATGTCAGCACATTATACATTTTTTTTATAAAATTGACTCTATAGCCTCTGCTGTATTTCTTCCTCAAATATAGTGAGCTAATTAAATGTGAACCAGTGTGGCCCTATTCTGGCTTTCCCTGGGAATAGGGAATTGGGAAAAATATTTTCATAGCATTTTTACCAAAAAATTTTTTTTTGGCCTACTGAAAGAATAAGTTTAGTACAAAAATTTTCAAAACAAAGTGAATTGGGAAACTTTTGTTCCACAAAATTTTTATAGGGAAAAATATTTTCCCATTTAACTTTGTTTCGAAAATATTAACACCAAACATGTTCCCTTAGTAGGCTAGAAAAATACAATTTAGATAAAAATGTTATGAAAATATTTTTCCGAATTCCATATTCCCAGGGAAAGCCAGAATAGGGCCACAGGTACATAACTGATGAGATAGAATTCTAATATGGAAACGAACGATACAATCGAGTATCTGAGGCTGATGGTAAATACATTATTAGGATGTAGTGTGAGTTGATCATGTACTCACTATAATGACACGTTTAAATCCAACTGATGTAAAACCGGGTTTTGCTATATCCAATAGTTTATTTAGGTCAGCGTATGAGTCGGTTCAAATATTAACAAGTAGTTTGTGTTATTAACGAGATGTAATTTTTTCGTTGTGACTAACGTAAACTTACTTGGCCCCTAGGATAATAAGACAATTATCTAATAGCTAGACAGCAACTTTATAAGACTGGCTAACATAAAAAAAACGAAAAACAATGAGAACATTTAGATTATAATGACATTTCCTAAGTTGTCGGCGTTGCCTGCATTGTCCTCAAGAGGCACGCAAAAAATCGCTATGTTAATCTACGTAATAGACTGCGTGTAGACAATCGCGCATGGACTACATTGCGTTACCTTCCTCGCCCAACCCTAATATTATATTAAATGAGAGTTATCCAAAATTTGACTCCTTAATACTTAATATTTTAAGTTCTCATTTTTCACTTAATGCAGGAAAACCAAAATCATTTATATAAAACAAGTTAGAAAATACATGGACCAAGCCCTAGATTCACATATCCTCCTGGTGATTCCTGGGTAACTCGTAATGAATCACACAATGTAATAGAGGTGATGCAGAGAAAGTAAAGTAAATAGCCAAGAACGCTATATAAAACGGCCAGTAATTAGCGTCTCAAACCTAATACTAGATCAATGTATGTTTTACAGGTTGTTTATCTATTAATTTTTATAAAAATCTTATCATTTAACAAAAAAAAGTAACAAGACACGGAGTTATTTGCACAACAACGGAGAAAATGAATTTAGTGTGTTGATTAAACACTGTTTGTTTGATGGTAAAAAATATCGTTCTAACAAAGCAATGAATAATGCTGCTGATTCATCGAAAGCAACTGACAAACGTTGGTTGATTGAATTTAAACGTTTCCGCACAAACACCGATGATGCTGCACCGAAAAGATAAAAAAGTGCACAAAATCGTTTTGGAAGACCATAAAGTGAAGTTGCATGAGATAGCTGACACCCTAAAGAAATCATAAGACACTTTATACCATATTTTGCATAGAGAAAACTTTGTTCAAAGTGGGTGCCACGCTTGCTCACACAGTGGACCAAAAACAGCAACGGTGCGATTCAGAGCGCTGGTTTGAACTGTTTAACTATAATAAACAGGCTTTTTCATCAGTATGGGCCAATCAGTGTTGTGTCATTATATCTACACCGAGTAGTTAATTTATATTTTACATGTGTAGATAATGTTCGTAGAGAATTAAAAAAAATCAGCCAATTTTATAATTTCTTTGTTAATGGAACCCTTTCAAGATGGAGAGCTTCATTTTTACTCCGGATTTGAAAAATAGGAACCCAAGTTTTTATAAGGTAATATATAGTTACATATCTGGGTTATGATCGGAATGATTAGATAAACTAACATCGAAGCTTAACCGAAGTTTTGCTGGATATTTCAGACAATATAACTTCGGCGAGAAAATATAGAAATGATGAATCTCTCAGCCAAATGTGAATTTCAGTTGGGCAGAAGAAAATGCATATTACTGATATGAGTAGACAGCAGACTATAAAAATCGTCCGATGCGATCAGCACGCAATTGTCGGCCAATACGGTTTTGGCCTCCGTATTTTGGGATGTGCAAGGTATTTTATTCCTCGATTATTTTGAGAAAGGAAAGACCGCCGACAGCGAATACTAAATGGTATTGTTAGTGGGTTTAAAGAAAGAAATCGTAAAAAACGGCTCCGATTGCAAAAAAAGTGTTCTGTTACTAAGACAATTCACCATGTTAGGTCGTTGACTACGATGGCAAAATTGCAGGAATTGAAGCATAATTTGCTTCTCCATGTACCGTATTCTCCATATTTGGGTCCCTCTACTACCGTAGATTTCATAAAAGTGCTTCAGACATTAATTTTTATAATTTGTTTTTGATCGATATTTTGTTGTTATTTGAATTGAATCGAGCTACAGTCTGGTGTGTCGGTATGGTTACGGCATATACATATGAAAAATTTCGTAAAATCATTACCAATCTTTAGGTGGATGTATAAAAAATTAATTTCACTGCTATAGTTTTGGATTTATTTTTAATCAATCTCTTCAAATTTTGATTTGTTTAATTTCAATTTATTTTATTTGGCTTGAGCGGTTCCAGTTAAATCACCAAACCGCTGTTTTGCCCTTTGGTATCATCTTCTTATTTATGTAATTTGTTTTGATTTCAATCTTTTACCCTTCCGTCTTTTAATAAGAACGCTGTGTAAATAAAACAAATAGTGTTTAGACATCCACTATTTTTTTTTATTAGAAAGAATATTTTAAAATTAAATAAAGAGTATAATGTCGTTCAAATTCCCCGATGTCCACAGTTGCTTTGCCGCTTAAATCTCTGGCTGGCTTCCGTTATGTTGACTTTAGGGGCAACGATTGTTTGCGGTTTATTCGCATAGACCGGCAAGTTAAGATACTCTAAAAGATGGCGTCTAAAGCCGTTAAAACGCACTATCTCGGTGGGTGTTTCGCGTCGCCACCGCACGAGATAATCTTGCCCTAAATTAAATCGCTCGTGAAGAGTGTACAACGTGCCAAATATTTGCCAAATACGAAAAAGCTTCTATAAAGCTGCCTGATGGATCGATTTCGGCCAAATATCCCTGAGACCTCCCTATTTATGGAAAATGTGTATGTGTGAGTTTATGCATCCCGATCAATAAATTCGTCTGGGATGTACTTTGCTAAAAATTTGTTTTTATAAAAATTGTAATTTCCCCTTAAAATTTGGAACACTGTGTGGACATATATTGATGAATGTTTAATTTAGAATCTTTGACTACATAGATGTTTTTGTCATTCATAAATGATTTTAAAATATTTGCAAAAAACGAAAATCTCTTATGGAAGGTATCACTTTGCAAAGCATAAATTTGGAAAATTTCAAGATCAAAATTTTTTATGTTTACTGTGCTATCTTTTACTATATTAAAGGAGAGTAATAGCTTTCCAAATTTTTTTAAGATAATTATATTAACATTTCCTAATGACCAATCATCTCTTTCTGACCGCACGCGGGTAGTCACCTTCTGTTTATTATTCTGTTTTAGAGTTTAAATCAAAGATACTAAACTGCTTAACTAAAATACAATTGAAAATTTGAGAGAAGCTAAAAAAAAAGTTTGAAGTGGTAATAAAATAGTTCAACCTGAATGATACTTCGCAGGCACAGGATTGGTGAAAATAGTCTGTTGGACCTACTTAGTAGCAGAGTGAACATAAAGAAACGTCATTAATACAAAAAGCAAACCAAACAAAATCAAAAAACAAAAAAGTACAGAATTGATAGAATTAGAAAAAAATTTTTAAAAAAAATTCTCCTATTCAAAGTTTAAATTAGTCTCTTCAAAGTCAAAAACATTGAATGGTTTGAGTTTCTCAAACACAACGTGCCTATGAATCATGATTTTATAAATTAACCGAGTTTCCTGGAAAAGCATTATGGAGCAGGCGAAACATCTTCATATGACGTAATGCCAACTATTCTTTCTGAAATCGACATTTTCTCGCCAGTTTCGGACTGATTTTGGGAACATTGCCTATCTATAAAATACTGTATCGTGTGATTTAAAGTGTCTAGACTGTATCGTTTACAGTCCTTTTGCGAAGAACTGAATAGGGACCTTTATGGTTACATGAGAATTAAAAACAAAATATCACCTAGCAATCTCATATTCTTCTCCATCGTCCTATACACCAATTTTATGACGATGCATTCAACCTTTTGAGATAATATTTCAGTTATTCAACACATCCGGTGTAAAAATAATATGATATTTCTAAATCTGACATACGTAGTACAATACTCTGGAAAATATTTTTCTAATCTCGTTATGATGATGGACAGTCACACACAAACATATTTTTGATGTGCATGATACGAATTTTCAACACATATTTCATTCTCCATCCCTTATACAACAGAGAACATACAATTTATGTGTACGTACAAAACTGCTATCATCGCATATGGGATCTAATCAAACCAATTCAATCAGTTTTTTATCTGTTATTTCTCAGAATCATTTAACCGTCAAATGGAGCACATTTACAAAAAATACTTTACAGAAGAAATTTAATTTGATTTACTTTTAAATGTTTTCATTGAATGCCACATTGATTGTTTGACTACCTCGTATACTGCATGTAACATAAATCAAATGTCTTCGTCTCTCTAATTTGGTATTATTTTAATTTAATTGATCTGATAGTTTATTTTTTGTGTGTCTCTTGCCTTTTGTATTTCATTTTTTTTTCTAATTTTATTCTTCATTGAATTCAAGACATTTTAATTTTCAAATTGTTCTTGGTATATTGCTAACGTGTCTATATGTAAATTATGCAATCTTGTGCACAGTAATTTCGTAACCGGGTAATTGAATTTTGTGCTTCATTGAAACGGCTTTAGATGAACTAGAATGGAATTTATTTTGGTCGTTATTTAACGGGTAGCTTAATCCGTTACGAAGAGAATCTTACAGTTTTTAATGTTTTTATATTTGTTACTTGATCAGATAATTTCCACAATTCTAAATGAAAGCTACATAGAACACAGGGGTCGACTATTTCTTTAATCTATTGGAAGACGGTCAGATGAAAATTATTGAAAATCGAACCACGCTAACAACGTTCGAGTATCCACCTCAATGCCGACAAACATACCAGACGTTATTGATATCGATCAAACTCTAACAAAATTTTGGGAAATATAGTCAATCGATCAAACAAAAGACATTCTAACGCCTGAATAACAAATATGTGAAGTACACTTTGTTAGCCATACACAGGTCAATCATGATAGACGTGTTACAGTAATCCGGCCACTTCTAAAAACACCGAATCATTTGGCTCACTCATGACGCACCGCTGCTGCACGACTTCGAAATACGGAACAGCGTTTTACTCGCGATTTATCATTTTTGAAGCTTTTTGCAGCGTACATTCATGACGGAATACAAGAACCTGCAACATGGCAGAAATTACCCGCGATTTTATCTGCTGCATCGTGGTGTATTACGAGAGGACAGCTCAACCAAGAAACTCATGATGGGTTTCGACGGGTCTGCTAATACTTCTACCGACATATCTTTGAATGACTGCTTGGCTGTAGGCCCCACATTGTATCGCATGGGACATTGTATCGCATTTTGAGCCAATGTGAGATAAGAATCGCCGTTAAAGAATTGAAGTTTCAAAAAATCGTTTTTCGATAGAATCCTGCACATTCAATTCGCCACTATCATTAACGCACCGTATCGTATAGACTGCCACCACCTTTTATGTCAACTCGAACTTTAATAGTCTATTAAGTCAAAATGGATTCCCATTAAGAAAAAAGAAGTCATATTAGCAAGATTTACTAAACTCATTATCGACAAAAGTTATGCACCCTCAGCCCAAAACATTTGATGCTCACGCGTCATCGTAACATGTAAAGGTATTAGGGGCGATTTGGAATCCGACAACAAACGAATTCATGTATATATTTAAGATCTATAAGACATGCAACAACTATACAAACGAACGGTACAGTAGCAATTTGTTTGACCTGGAGAATTTTTACGCGACTAGAAATTAAAGTAGGGAAACAGAAAAAAAAATATACCAACACTAACGAATGAATTCTCCAGATCACACGAACGCTATAGACATTGGGCACGCACAGGGACTCTTCAGCGGTCGTTGTCGGCTAGGCGTCAGGGTTGGGCGTGGGGTTGGAAGAGTATATGCGCGCCATGTGTAACCGCGGGGAAGAAAGGAATGATGCCAACTACCTACCTATCTGGATACTTACCCTAGTTCATCCTCTATGCTCGTTCAATTAATAACTCATCTGGTTGGTTTTAATTCACTTCACTCACTTCACTGACAGACAGAAGAAAAATCATTGCACATTTTTGTACTAAATTAAGTGAAATAACTAACGAATTCTAGAGAAAAATCCACGAGATAAAAGTAAAGTAGAATTAAAAATTTTAAGTTTTAGGTTAAATAAATTTTTCTAAAAAAACAATTTATTTTTTTCCGAAATTGATGAGAAAAATATATCAAAATATTATTAGTAGGTTAGCATTAAATATTGATAAACTTAATAATTATTGTTAAGCAAACTATTTCCCAAAATATTCACCATATTACTATTTCAATATGATAATAATTTTTAAAGCACCCAAAAAAAAGTCCAATTCAAAAATTACGGTTTAAAATAATTTGCTTACTTAAAAGTAAAAAAATACGGTTTTGCCTAAAAAAATCAGAATATATAAGACTTAAAATCTAAAATTTGTTTAATATTAATTAATTTGAGAATTTTGATTATTATGATATTTTTGTTTTATAGTTTTCGTGTTAATTTACTGAGGCTCATTTTTCAAATATAAATTAGTAAAAAAATAACATAATTTCCCCGTTTCCGCCATGAGGTCTAAATCCGGATTCTAAGTTTACAATATGGCTTAAAATCACCGATGCGTAGGCACATATATCATACAACTTAGGTCAATATTATACGGTGCGTAATTGTAAATATATGTATAATATAAACACGGTCTATATGTGCACCGTTTCACGTCTTGACACTTTTCACAGTAATTTTACACATGCACTGTATGGAGTGTCACATAGATGTTTTGTAATCACTGTAACAGTATTTTTTTTTCATTATTACTTTATCACCAACCGTTTTGGTATAACGAAATTCAATAATCTCGTAAACAATAAAAATTATATATTTATGGGCTCGATCTTAAGCGTATAATAATTCGATGGCCCATGCACAATCTCATTTATATTTTTATGAATTTATTCCACTGTGCACAAGTTCGGTTGTGTTAAGTACGAATATCATGAAATGTTCTTAAACTGTCGTACTTACACACATACACACACACTTTAGTCTTTTCCTTACAATTTATTTAATGTATCTACCAAACGTACGTTTCACTTCACGACATTATGGTATTTTTTCTTAGTTAATTATGATTTTTGTTTTAGTATTAATTATTATTATTAGGATTAATTATTCAGCTCAATTAGGTTTTTTTTTTTTTAAATTTATTATTTTCGATTCTCATAAAAAACTGAATTAAATTTTTTTCTTTAATACTTAATATACATAATATAAACAGTTTTGAGATTTTTTTTCATATTTTTCTCGACACTTTCGAAATTTGATTTTAATTTGGTTAGCACGAACTCAAAATTTAACAACTGACTACCCCCGTTGGACTGCTTCTCGCGCTTTTATACCTTTTTCGTTCCCATACCCGCCAAATTTTGCGCGGGACTTCTGACACTTCACAGGGTTTCAAAGAAATTTCGCAAATCACCACCCACAAACACCATCCACCTGGATGACCCGAAGTGCCTGTTTGGTTTGAGCGAGCTATTGTCTGTGATACAGATTACTATGTGATCGTGTATGTCTTGCGAATATATCTTGCTGACATTAAGGGGTTCCAACTATTTGCATACCACAGTATTTATAACACATTAGCACAGTATTTTTTCATTAGTACAGTATGCGGATAGTAAGTAATAGAAACGGATACAATCTTTGTCACGGACGCGAATGTACCGTTACATTACTCTCGAAAGAGAGCACACTTTTCGATCCACTTGGTTAGTTAGTCCCAATTTCAATTTCAGCTAAAATTATCCGTCTACTACTTTGAGTAAATTGCTTAAGTTGGGACGAACCTCTTAAAGAAACCCAAGTGAATCAATGGAACGAGGTAAGAAATCAGCTAAAAAATATTAAACAGATCTCCATTCCGTGGAAGAAAGTCAATCGGCTTTTGTTGCAGTAGTTTATTACAAAATCAGGAACTCCGACATGGAAGCGGTCGTCAATAAATCTCTGCAAAAACAAAAATGACACCTTTTAAATCAACCACCCAAACTATTAAATTTAATTAAAGAAGACTAACAAAAATAGGTTTAGATTGCCTTTTTAGCCATCCTAGAACAGCTGAAATTCTTAACTCACTAAAGCGAACACATTGGTATCATGTACTGTCGAAGTAGAACCCAGCCAACTATGCTCTTAATAAGCTTCACGTGGGGCCGACTAAGCTTCTCGTGAACTGTTGCCATATGCATAGTCATTAACCTCAATAGACCGCACAGTTTTCCGGGTGGTTTTACATTATTAAAACTCAAAATTTTAATAGAATAGGTAGAGCTAGAAGCTTGAAGCTTCCTGACATCTCTACAAATTCTTTTTAGATGATTTTAAGATATTTTTAAATTTTGTAAGATTTACCTGTAAAACTCGAAACTTGATTTTTCGCAATTACCTCCAGACGGCAGAGTCCCCAGGGTGCTAGTATATATTCCCATTCAAATTTTATCCAAATGTAGAATTGAGTGAATAAAAGTGTTTTATTTTTTAATTTTTTGTAGTTATTTTTAATTATAATGATTTTGTTAGCTCATTAGCAAGATTAGCATTTTACTATGCATTGGGTGTGCTCATCGCACGCTGTTTTGTTGCATACCATGCATCGCTTTCGCGTGTTGCGCTGGCGTCGGCAAATCTGGCATTTTCCTTGCGTTTTTATAAGACCAGATGAATCCCTTTCAGCTACCATTGGATCGAACCTGGGCAAAGAATCAGTTAATTTGCAATCTAACATATCCTCAACGGCACAATGAACGCCATGTATGCGTGTAACCATCGGACTAACGCGCGACGCTAGTTGTGTGGTTGCGCCAATTCGAAAGCTAATTTGGTGATAAATGCTCGGCGCGTTATGCGAGATGTCGTATCACGATGGGTTTCAATAAAAGGCTGCCAAAGTCATTATACCAACCATGTTAAAGAACATAGCCAGCGGTTATCGATTGGTCTTTCTCTTGCATTATATGCTGTTACCTGACAAATGAAACAAAATAGATAGATTGATACCATTGAAACGTGTGATATAAATGCTCACCATCTGATCCATGGTGTCCCCACCGCCTTTCGTCTTGTTATAATCCAATTTTATCTGCGGCTTGCGGCTTGCCGCTTATATCGTCGATCTCGGAATCAAAGTGCAATGTGCATCGAAGATAAAAGGATCACATTTTTTTTGTGCTTTACGGTATACCGCACCTTGGCGATATAGCGTTTGTTCTTGCGCAATGTTCCAATGATGGTCAAATTACGAGTTGCAAGCATTTCAGCCAGAGGGAATATAGTGAAAAAGTTATCAATGGTGATGTTTAGGCCACTATTTTCATATGGTTTCACTAACTGAAGAACAACATTCCCACCCATATTACTTGTGTTCCATAACTTCAAACCATATTTAGCCGGTTTTGATGATATTGCTTGAACGATACGCGCCCACGAAAAGGAAACAGTTGTTCATCGATTGTAATCCAGACATGTGGCTTATAATATTTTTCTGAGATTGTCGTTCATCATCAACCACAATTTTGATATAAGTGTCGCCTTATCAGTCGTCTTACTCGCTTCTCGTGTGTTCGCATCAACGAATCGAATTGTTGTTAATATGGCTTTGAAACGCTCTCTAGAAGTTCACAATTTGATTTGTGTACACCCATGATCAGCAATATAGCCAATAATGTGTCGAATTCGATCTCATCAATATTTTGCCGATGACGTTCATCGCGATGTGGATTTTTTTTATTCCATAAGGCAGCAAGTACATGGCCTTTGCGATTGGTATGACGAATGATTGCGGTTTCATTGGCTGTGTGAAAATGGAATTGAATGTATATTGACACCAGTGTTGTGCCTGTTTTTTACGTTACGTAATATACTCGGTTTTTTACATGTAAAATACGTATTTTACACATAACAATTTTTTACAAAATGTAAAATACAAAAACTATTCGTCACTAATTCAAAATTACTTATACTTCATAATCTCAATTCTTACGTATCTGTATAAAGAAAATTGGATATATGTATGATGTAAAATGAGAATTAAACTTTAAATAATTGAATTGAATTGAATTTATTTATAATTCTTCTAATTTATTAATTATAATTAAAAGTAAAATATTTGTAGAAAAATATAAATAAAATTATTATTTTTTTTCAAAGAAAATATGGTTTGTTTCTCAGCTACTAACTTATTTTTTAGAATAAAAAAACAAAATCCACAACACTATGGGATTGAAGTGTAAAACGATTAATCATCGAACTCATTCAATATTAATGCTATAACATTTTAATGCTATCGGTTACAAAAATTGTTTAGATGATTACGAGAAATCATTACCATCTTTCGACAAGATTATTTAACTTGACACAGACAGAGACATCTGTACTGCCATTTGTTCTCTATCGATTATTGCTTAAAATAAGAATTACATTGCTTAAAATAAACAACTTCATACTGCTCTAATATTGTAGCAAAACGAATTAAAAAAGTTGTTGCGCTATGTGACGTGAGCAGAAAAATCAAAAAATTTAGGTGTCCTTTGTTATTGTCAAATGTCAACACAAAAAAACAAAAATAAAAATCGAAAAATAAAATCAGGTATATAAGAATTTAAATATTATATTATATCAAAATAATATAATTATATCCACCAGCTCCAAATACACCAGCTCCAACACTAGAGGATTATATTACGGCCAAGGAATCAAGGATAGTGCAAATTTGCTTGAAAACGATATTTCGTATGAATGAGTTGAAGTTCAAAACTATGCTTATTCGATGTATCGCTCATCTTAGCCTTAGCTATAAGAATACGGCAAATCAAAATTTGGCCCGAGATATTAAAATTTTACTAACCGTTTTCGAGTAGAAAACTCATTACTTATTAAATTACAAGTCAAATGAAACTATACCAATGGCTCTTTGGCTCGAATATTTTAATGTTCTTAACTAAGTAGAATTTTGACTGAAAAATAAATATTTTGTTTACTTATGCTTACAATAAGTATTAATAAAAAACAAATATGTTGTATTTCAAAAAAAATTGTTTATTTATTTATTATAAATTCAGTTTTACTTTTAAAAGTAACATTAATGAAATTTTGTTTATCGCAAATCTTCTTTATCATCACTATCAACAAATCGAATAAGAATTTCTTTATTATTTAAAGAATAATATTAATAAATATGAATTAATTTTTTAGACCTATTAAATGTCAGGCTATTTCGAATTAGGCAAGGAATTTGACCCCGATTTGAAAATATCCGCTCAATCTGCGCTTTCGATGCTGGAAGATTTAATAATTTTAATGCTAAGTTGGATACGTTTGGGTGGCTTTGCTGCAGTGCTCCAAAAAATGTCTGGACTCTTTTGAGTATAAAGTTTGGAAAATTCCACTTTGTTTTTGTAAATGTGCCAATCCTCAATCCTCAAATGCCATGTTCCGTGGCCAATTAAATTTGTCAGACACCAAAATAGTTATGGCAAATATATCAAAATTTATTTTTGATAAAGATTTTATCGAAAGCGTACAAAACTCAAAAGAATTTTTTGATCCCATATGCAATCCAATAAACACTTTCCAACGTGGAAAAACTACTTTAGCGAATGCTGGTTTTATGTGGTTATCATTTAACGTGCAGGTAAGATTTAGAGATAAACTACAAATATTTTTCGAAAAACGCCAGCTTATTATGTGCATCCTTATTACGATAACGACCTTTTAATTGATAGTCAAATGGATAAAATCAATCAGTTTTAACAAATTTAAATGGCCAAGGAAATGAGGATTGGCTCATTTACAGAAACGAAAGTGGAATATCCCATACGTTATACTCAAAAGAAATAAGAAACCCACAAGATTTTTGGAGAACGCAGCGATAAGCCACCAAAACTTATCCAACTTTGCACTGAAATTATTAAATCTTCGATCACATTCGAAACTTGTCCGTCCCTAGTCGAAATTTTTTATCAAACAGACTCTTAGGGATTAACTACGATAGCTGTCTTAAAGAAATTCGTGCAAACCTATCTGAAAACTCCGTAATATTAATCAAATAGATACAAATTTACGTTTCGTTAAATAAAGGTTTGCGACTTTACTAAGGTTTTTAAATATGCGTTTGATTTTATACAATATTATACGTTTTATACAGTAATTTAAGTATATTACCATTTTTTACGTAAAAAATGTATAAAACAGTTTTTTACATACAATTGCACAACACTGATTGACACGAGTGTTGAATCGTTTGATTGTAGGGCCACCTGCGCAAAGACAAGGATATCAATCTCTACATATAAAGAAATGAAGAATAATGTTGAGATGAATAATATGTACATAGCTAATTCACGAGGAACATTGCGAGAACTGGTTTGATAGGTTAAAAATGTTTCTTTTGCCCATTCTGTGCCATTGCGTGCTATTAATTTTTGCAACAATGGTAATTAGTTTGAGCGTGGGGCCATGTAATTTGCAGTCAGTTATACATCCTTAGCAGCATCAGAATCCACATTTGCATCCTCTTCAATATTCGCGTCGTCCTCAACAGTGGCATTGTATTCTACTGCATAATCTTCCAATTCTTCATCGGATGCATGAAAATTCGGCACCCAATCATCATCATCGGTATCACTTGCAATGGTACCACCATCATCATCAACGGACAATATTTCCAAATCGTCATCATTCAATGTAGTAATCAACAAAAGTATATTGCAAAAAACATTCTAAATAAAACCAAATATAGTATGTATATACAAACCTTGTCAAATCCAATAATCCTTGTCTGTTGAAAGGCAAATCCTGGCCAGATATTGTTTCACTAATACTTACAACATTATACTACCGGATGGTTCATTCACACTTCTTGCTTCCTTCGCCGAATGACTTCTCTTTGACATTTTTTTTAATAAAACACCCACTATTTGTTCGATAAAATTTATATGTTAATGCAAAAACTCGTTCACTCTGTGCATCTCTCACGACCAAATTGAATAATGTTTTGTGTCGCAACGAAAGAAAACAAAACACAATCTATCATATAAACACACACAAACATGTTTGGCAACACAATTATTGCCGTTATAATACTTTTTCGTTTATAATTTTCTCCCATTTTCTTTACGGCCATAAACATCACAGGAGGACTCTGCCGTCTGTAATGTTTTTTTATTTTGCCATTTAGTAAGGGTTAAATGGATGGTGCTTTCATGGATTCATGGTCATTAAATAAACTAAATGCTTTCTTTCCTCGTCTCGTTCAGCATGTAACGCCTCATATCTTCGCGTGTCTTGTCTCTTTTGTCAACTTCTTTCGGGCGCCGTGTTAGTTGCTTACAATCTCTCTCATAAACTGCTCGGATTGTTGGCATTGGAAACATCGAGATGGGGAAATCGATCGTTTTCTTCCAGTAGCTCGAAAAGCTGGCCGTGGTTTCCTTATATCCTCTTTAATCTGATTCGTAAACTCCGCATACAGCCTGCGTAATTTTACTGTGCCAGTAGCTAAACTTGCTCTATAGCGTCACATTCTAAAGTCAATGCCAATTCTTCATTCATGGGTTTACACTACAGGTGGGAAGTTTTTGATCCAAACACATTTTCTGCTTCTATTAAAAATTTCGTTTTTGCGATTTACGTTCTGCCGCGCCAGTGGCAAAGTGGTCAGCATGCTTGCTCCAGCGACAGGAGGTCGATTCCCTGGTTCGATTCCCGGTGGTGACAAGGGAAAAATTTCATGGCTGGTTTAGGATCAATGAATTAATCACTCATTATCCGAAATGAAAATATGATTAAGAAACCTCATTTGAAGCGGCCAAATCCCTTGATGGGATAAAGTGCCAGAGAGAGAGAGAGAGAGAGAGATTTATGTTCTACCAGGACATGGACTCTGTTCGCTTTTTACAATTCAACTTGGATTTTAACGAAACGCATAGTCCCGTATAACCACAAGTAAAGATTTTTATAAACTTGTACAGCATCTTTAGTTGTTTATCTGTACAGGAAAAAATTAATTGTATCTATGCAGTTTCTGATAATATATCCCTATAAAGGAACTTCAACACAGTACCAGTAAATTTTCTATACTTAATTATTTTTATTGGTCGACATAGAAGTTATCTACAGTACATTTAAAGACGATCAATAAAGTATCGATTTCAAAATAAAATAAAGACTGTGTACAGAATATTTATAAACAACCTATGTTTCGGTAAAAAAAAAACACAACTACTTTAATATCGATACTCTATAAAATAGATAAAGATTTCTGTACAGTAACTTTACTTGTCACTTTACTTATAACTTGTCACGTTCTCTACAATAAAGTATTTGTGATAATGTGATCATGCTTGAGTTTAAGTATACTGTTTATATCATTATTTTGTTCCTGAGTGCAATATGAACTATGGTGATTTTGAGCACGACGTCTATATTTATTTATTTTTTGTTTTGGTGTTTTTATTTACTTGTTCAGTTAACTTTGAACCATTAAAATGGAATTTGATTTGACATATTGTGTTTCAAGATAACTTTTTTAGGATCTTTATAGAACCTATATCAAAATATGTTAAATATATAAAGTTTTATGAATACATCAACAATAGCGTCGTAGTGCAGTGGACATAGCAATGGTACGAGAAAAATCGGATCCGAGTTCAACCCCCATCAAGGTAGGTGTAAGTAAGGTAAGTACAATTAAATTAATTATATAAATGAAATTTAATTCCTATAAGCAAATTTGTCAAATAATTGCATTAAAATATGAATATAAAACTATAAAAGAAGTATGAAAAATAAAGAGAATATGAAAAATAATTTTTAGTTTCTATTTATGGTAAATTATGTATATAAATTATTGTTATAGATTCTTTATTGAAATGTTTATTAACCCTTTATCAAATGTGATTCTTAACTATATATATATACTAACTAAGTAATTGTAAAGATTCTATATAGAAGCTGCGGTTTGACGAGTAAAGATAGTTATAGAGATCCTAAATAGAAACTGTAGTTAAAGAAATTTGCACTACAGGAATGTCTTTATTCCAAATCTACAGTACCTGTACCATGTACATACAGCATGTTTCTTTATCCAGATAAAGTTTTCGTTGCAGATTATTTATAGGAGTGGTAACTTGTGGTTATACGGGGTAGTGGTGTATATATTGATATACGTGTTTTGTTTTGTGTTTTTGACGTCATTTAAGAACACAAAATAATGTGTTAGATACTTTATTTATTTGAAATTTCACGTGAATTTAACACACACAATGATAGAAAATGACGGCATACAATATTAAAAGTGTATATTATACACTGTATACGTATACAAAATTGAACTTGAATTGATTGTGAAAAGCTAACAGAATGCACGTCCAGGGGCTCTATTCTTGAACTATTACGAACATTTTTGGTACCGAGGTAGTGTCAAAATATAACGAAAATCTTAAAATAGTATTCTTGAAATTGGATTCCTAAAATTTTCGCAACGGAACGTTACTAAAATTTTCGTAATGGTTTTTTCGTTCCTTATTTCATTTTCGTAATAAAATTATTTAGATTTTTTTTAAAATATTCGTAGTTAAAACGCAATGATTTCACACAGTTTGGTTTGATGTCCCAAATTATTTATTTAGACATGTAATGGACATTTTGTTACCTAGGTAGTAAAAAATTTGATTTCATTTTTTTCTTTATTACTATCGGTGTGATCATTTGGAAAATTTGGATTCATTTTTTAGAATTAACCCGGTTTTGATTTTTTAAATACAACTCTATTTCTATTTGATGCACAAAACAATGTTTTGTTCAAGATAATAATAAACTATTCTTAAAAATATAGGAATATCTATAATTGATAATTTGGGATGAGTTTTTTTTGGATTTGACCATTTTTATCTTCCGTTTACTATTACTAGTTTATATTTGGGAAATCCATAATTTTTATTTAAGTACAGCACACAATTCAAAACAGTCGACCAACTGGTTTGATTGCCGAATATCACCAATACTGCTTGTTTCAGCTTAGACAATTGAAAAAGCTATTCTAAATGGTCAGCTCCAGTCATTATTAAATATAAGACTTAAACAAGACACGATAACCACAAGAATTTATATTATAAAATAAAATATTAAAAATTTATGATTAAATAATATTAAACACAAACACACACAACAATAATTTAAAAAACGACCGTTTTCAATTGGAATTTTTATTCACACGATTACGAAATGTCATTATTTTTTATTACACTCTTTCTTATTTTCGTAATGGTTTCAAGAATATACCAATTTATGATTTCTCCATTACGATTAAGAAAATAGTGTTACGAAAATTTTAGGTACCGAAATTTTTTGTAATAGTTCAAGAATTAGAAGTAAATAGTTCAAGGTTATAAATGCATCCATTTAAAACAAAGTATTAACACAAAAAACAAATATTCTCATTGAGCCATTCCACACGGCTTGTCAAGAACCGGCTTCATCTTCGTTTCTTTTCCCGTTAACGGGGTACGGTTATTTACGACTTATTTTGAAGCGTGAAGTCGATTTCATTTGACAACCCGTGTGGAACGGCTGATTGTATCGACACTAGAGTAACATGTATGTGGTAACTTCTTCGTTTCTTTCCCCTTTATCTATAAAATTTATTTATTTTATTGGTAAAGAGGAAAGGAACGAAGAAGTTACCGGATTCAAGTTACCGTAGTATGGATGTGCACATTGGGTACAAAACAAAAGCGAGAACCATATTGCGTTTCCACAATTCATGTAATAGTGGTATATTTGAAGTGAAAAAGTTTTGTCGTTTTCTTCGAAATTTAAATAATTTCGCTGGATATCAGTTCACGTAAGTATGTCTTTTAATGTTGAGCTAAAAATTTTGGAAATAGTGTACACCACAAATATTTTTATATTTTTATTAAGTATGGTTCCAATATTGAAATATTTTGCCTATTTTTTTAGAATAAAACAAAAGAAAATGGGAAAAGCTGCCGAAAGTTCCACCAAGAAAAGAGCTGTGATGATGTCTCTAGCAAATGAATGATATACACATAAAGCTGCTCTCAAAGTTGGTGTATCACGACCAACCGTGAGCTATACTATTCGTCAGTTCCGTGCTACAGGATCATATTATACCAATAAAAGTTCTGACCGACCCAAATGCACGACAAAACGCCAAGACAATTTTATTGTTACCATTAAAAGCGCCAGAAATCCGTTCTTCTTTGAACGTTAATCGCAAAAAAGAAATCAGGCTAACGACAGTAAAAACTCGATTGCGAGCTAGCGGGCTTTATGAACGTGTGGCTGGACGTTAGCCTCTATTATCAGAGCCATCTATGATTTTGAAGAGCCGTAATATTAAAAAGAGAGCTTTCAGTAGAGGGAAAGCTTTTATTGAATTACTATAAGAAACCGTGATAGTTGGAACATGAATTTATGAATAAAAAATTAAACAAATCATCTAAATTTTAATTTTATATTTTTAATAAACTATTCAAAGAACACATATTTGAAAATCAGCTATCATAATGTAGTATTTTTTTGGTAAATTTAAACTAAAGCGGAGCATAAATTTATTAATTTTCTATAAAAATGAGCTTTCCGTTTAGTTGTGTAGGTTTATAAAGTAAGATAATAAAGGGTGGTGCCGCGGTTTCCTCTTACATCCAATTTAAAATTTAGTTTTATAAAAATGTAACTTATTTGGTAAATTCTGGTCACATGCACCTCAGAATTTTTGAGATGAACTTTTTGATGCACTTAATAGCAATCTAAACATTCTCCATTTATAACAAAATTAAAGAGAAAACGTGAGCTGAAACGAAATTTTATGAATCACCATGTAGAAACAATAATATTATTCATATAATAAAATTTTTACATCAAAATCTATTTACGAAAATTATTTTTGTATACAAAAAATCAACGATGTCATGATTTTCTTAACTAAATATTATTACAAAACAGAACAAAACATAAAAAACTTCAAATTTACCCGATTGCAAAACCGAGCTTTCTGTAATTTCAAAATCCGTTTACAGATGTCTCTGTAATAAATTTACTTGAAATTACAGAAAATTGTAAAATAATTAAATAACTATTTACGAAAATAAACCATTATTATTGTAAGTTAAGCGCGAAACCTTTAATACAATAATTGAACATAATTAATAAAACTAAAAACAATTATAAATTTTATTTACGCCAACCGAATAATAACGGTTGGCGTAAATAAAACTTTTCGTCGTAAAATATTCACCATCATGCTGCGCGCTGTAAAACAATAATAGAAAAATGTCACAATTTTTCCAATTTTTTTTTCAATCTAATTCGCTAGTATTGCGTTTCTCAGTTGCAGGAGATCTCCATAATCTATTGAACCAGGCAGTATACATAAATGAATTGTTAAATTTTCGAAACAAACATTTGGATTTTAAATTTTTTTTTAAATTTTAGCGACATCTTTTGATTGGTTTTGTGATTGCGAAAAGCTCTATAAAATAATGTTTTTATTTTATAAAGCTCTGTTTTGTTTATACTATAGGATAAAACAATATAGCCTGCGAATTTGTTGCGATGAAAAATCAAATTTTTAACAAGTAACGAAAAAACAGTTTTCGAAGTTTGTCATCAACAATGTTGAAATAGAACCCAAAACACAATAATCCCCATATTACATTGCTACTCCAAAGGCCTTTTTTAACGAACGTTTGTTTTGGAAAAATAATGCTGAACTTTTTTATGGAACACTTTATACTAATTTCTAATTTTCTGTACATACACATAAACAAATTCTTGTTTCTACAAAAAAAAATTGTGTTAGACTAATTTAAATGTTTTTGCGTTAACTCAACATAATATGACTCAATATTAAAATATGCTTTTCCTGAATATTGAATTAACCATTCACATTGCAAATTCAAACAAAGAATTCATGTTTTTAAATACAAAAATGCTTGTACAAAAATACTAATATACACTGGTGTGTATGAAAAAGTACAAAAAGCTTCCCCTCTATGGAAAGCACATGGAAAAAATGGCGGAATCTTACGGCTCTTAGATTTAAGAGGCTCTGCTATTATGCATATAAAACAAATGGAAATTCTTACTATGGGCTAAAACTCATATTTCTTGGTTGCTGAAAGATTGGAAAAAGGGGCTCTGGACAGAAGAATCAAAATTTGAGGTCTTTGGTTCGAAAAGAAAAATATTTGTTCGAAGAAAAGTCAGCGAACGTGTGAAAGAAGACTATATTGTTCATTCCATTAAAAATGGATTAGGATTGATGTGGGGTTGCTTTGATAATAATAAAGTTGGAGATCTAGTTAGAGTGAAAGAAATACAAGATCGTTGGAATACTAGGAGATATTAGAGAAGAACACCATTCAACAAATGGTGGAAGGAAATTTAGCCAAAAACCTTAGAGCAGCTGTTAGCTTTAATGCCAAGATTATGTAAGGCAGTCGTCAAAGCAAAAGGCGACCACAAAGATGAATCTAAAATTAAAGTTTTAATTTTTTTATGTGAATTTGAAAAAAAAAACAGAAAATAAAACAAAATTGTTTTCAATTCAGCAAAATTAATAAAAATGTGTTCATATTATAACTTTCCGCCCGTAGTCCCTCCAGCTTTCGAAGTTAAATGAAGTTTCAGATGATCGTCCTTGACAGTACTGATAAACGTTTGTTACGACACCTTGAGGGTCCTAACATAATTTAATTTATATTTTTTTAATTATTGTGGTGATTTTAACTATAACATGTTGAGCAATAATAGGCTTAGTGATTGCTTAAAAATTAATAACTTATATTATTTACCGTTTGGTCCAACTAGAAATAACAACCATTTAGATTTGATTATTGTTTATGAGCCTGATAAACATAATATTATTTCCTTTGGGCAAATTGAAGTTCCTGCTATTTCAGATCATAACTTAATATTTGCAAGTTATAAGTTTTGTAACACCAGAAGTAAGATATCGTATACTGTTGTTTCTGATTATAAGGCGATTAATCAACTAGATTTTATTGAAAATTTCTTTTTGTTAGATTGGCAAACCATGTATTACTATTCTGAGGTTGATGATATTGTTGCCAATTTCAACTCAAACTTTTTACATTTAGACCAGACTTGTGTGCCTCGTAAAAGTGTTATAAATAAATGCGCTACTGCACCATGGCTGAATGCTCATATTATTAATTCAATGAAACGTAGAGATTTAGCTTTTAAAAAACATAAAAGGTTTGGATTACATAATGATTTACAATCTTTTAGATTTTTTAGAAATAAAACAAATATATACATCAACCAAGCCAAACAAAGATATTATTTTGGAAATTTGAAAAATTCCAAAATAACTTGGAATAATTTAAAAAAATTGGGGGTTTCTTGCGTCACTAGTGATGCTAGAATTGACTTTTCAGCAGAAGAAATTTTGGTTGGAATCACTAAATTTCGTGATTCCTTGGGTGTTTTACCGCTACCTGATGCTAAACCTGATCATTTTACAGGAGATGATTTTGTTTTTGATTGTGTTGATAAAAATATTGTTTTAAATGTTATTCGTGAAATTAAATCTGATTTATTGGCTTATGATATGGTAGATTTTAAAGTCTTAAAACTTTTTATTGATTTATTTCTCCCTCTTATAACTTTTGTTATTAACCAATGTCTGACAAAATCTGTGTTTCCTGATCTATGGAAGGTGGCGTCCATAATTCCGTTACCAAAGAAGGATGTAATTTCCAATATAGGAGATATACGTCCCATTAGTATTTTGCCTACTCTGTCAAAAGTTCTGGAAAAAATCATGCAACGTCAAATGCAGGAACATCTTCATAGGCTTAATTTCCTAAGTGAGTTTCAGTCGGGGTACAAATCAGGCTACAGTACCACTACTGCTCTTGTTAATATTATTGATGATTTGTCTGCTATCTTGGACAAGGAAAATTCGGTTGCTATTTTGGTCCTACTAGATTTTTCTAAAGCATTTGATTGTGTTAATCATATTCATTTGCTTCAGAAGTTACATTTGTATTATAAATTTTCTAATTCAGCTATTAATCTAATATACTCGTATTTGAGTAATCGTAAACAGTTTGTGAAGTATGGTATTGACCATTCAAATATTAGTGAAATGGTAGTAGGTGTACCTCAAGGGTCGGTCTTGGGTCCGTTACTTTTTTCTTTGTACATAAATGATCTACCATGGAAAATTTTGAATTGCCGGTTTCATCTTTATGCTGATGATTTACAACTTTATATTGGTGGTCATTTATCACTGCTAGATGAGATAGTGATTAAACTTAACACAGATCTTAAAAATGTTTCTTTGTGGGCTAAAAATAATTCGTTATCATTAAATCCGATTAAAAGTAAAGCTTTATTACTCTCAAAAAATGTTCGACACAATGTTACACCTACACTTTTCTTAGATGATGATGTTATATCCTTTGTTCCAGTGGTTAATGATTTAGGGTTGCTTTTGAATTCTAAACTAACGTGGAATGATCATATTAGCTCTCTTTGCCAGAGGGTTAATTATGCCTTGTTTTCCCTTAAATTGATTAGAAAGTTTTGTCCAGTTAACTTTCGTAAATATTTAATTAAAAGCTTGGTTTTGCCAATATTCACATATTGTGATGTTATCTACAATCAATGTGACAGTTTTTCTAAAAGTTTACTTGAAGTTACTTATAATAATTGCACTAGATACGTTCATGACCTTAGGAAGTTTGATCATTTCTCGGAGTTTAGGTGTTCCATTCTTGGATATGATTTGTTTCAATTATTTGATTATAGAACATCTGTTTTTATTTTTCAACTGGTTAACTCAGGTTTACCGTTATATTTGTATGAAAAGTTAAATTTTTCCAGGTCTTTACGTACAAGAAACATTAATTTGCCTATTAGTAAAAGAAATGTTTATAATAATTCTGTACTAGTAAATGCAATTATTAAATGGAATAGTTTGCCAATAGAACTAAAAAACATCAGTTCTCTTAATATATTTAAGAAATCTTGTTTACAATTAATTATGGAAAATCAAAATGTAAATAATTAATGTACATATTTGTAGATATTTAATTTAGTTTATTGCTTTGATTAATTACTTTTTCTCTTTTTTGTGTTAATTTTATAAGTTAATAATATAATTATTGTAAATATTCATGTATAACTTTTGTAAATATTCATGTGTATAAAAGCATTAGCTTAAACACATTTAATAAATATTATTATTATTATTATTATTATTATTATTCAGAAAAAAGATAAATATATAAATTTCGTTAAAATTGAATAGGTACTGCCATCTGTGTTATGTCATTTGGTATTACATTATTTTATGAATTGGACATCAATGCTTTGTTTTAATTGGGCATTAATATTCTGTGTTACGTAACCGCTTATTGGTTTTTGGAGCGATACCCTTTGCACGTGTGTGCGAGCGGCTAGCACATAGAAGAGTATTTTTGTTGTGTTTTCTTGTTTTGATGCGTTCACCTGATACGGGTGAGAGAGAGTGGTGGTGCGAGAATTTTAGTTAGTTTCGTTTTGGTTTGTTAAAAAGTAAGTCGAGTATGGTTTGATATATTAAAAAGTAGAGTTGTTGTCTTGTGTAATAGACCGGCAGTTAATTTTGGACCAATAAGATAAAAATTATTGTAATTTAATATAGGAAATAGAATAGGAAATAGAAAACATAAAAAAAAAAATTTATGACCTGCGAATATTGTGATTTGTGATTGAGTATAATATTTTTACTCATAAGATAACCTAGTGTGTGAAATCCGCGTCTAAGGAAAAATTAAAAGTTTCCAAGAAAGTTTTGGTCTTTCTTTAACTTTGGTATTGTTACTTATTTTACTTTATTCTATTTAAGTTACATAAAGTATTTGGGTTGCTAACCATCACTGATCAACACAAGACGATACAACAAGTACGAAGGTACCGCATTTTTGCTTACAGGAGGCCAGGTGAAGCCATTCCGAAGGTCGTGCACAAACGTTGTCTCAACAGGTTAAGTTGAACAAACGCCCAACGTATATTAGCGGGTGGAGGCGAAGATCGCCCAACAGGGTATTACTTACGGGTGGTCAGTTGAGGCCACCTCCTCATTTCCCGTTTTTCTTTGGCAAAAAGGTCGTCCAACGAAAAAATTGTTTATATAGGTTTTCGCGAGCTCGTGCCCAACGGTTTAAGGCGAACCAACGCCCAACGTGGATTAACGGTTTCAGGAGGACCAACGCCCAACGCTTTTAATTACGAATGGCCAGTTGAGGCCATTTTTTATATTCAATCGGAGAGAGGCCCCGCAACTAACAGGGACGCCGCCGCGTCATTCTTTTGGTCATTCAGCCATTTCTTCGATTCATTTTTTGTTTCTTAAATAAAATGAATTACTAAATTTTTATACGGGTTGGTGTGACGGGAGCGGAAGTCCATTCTGTGTCGGTTCCATATCTACAGGCTGGGCTTGCCAGTCCGCCTCGTCCTCTTGGCAGTACATTCACAGGATCGGAGTGGTGAATCTAGCGGATGTGTCGTCCATTTGGTGCGACCGTAAAATCCACGCGGTCTCCCCGTGGCACTTCGACGGTTTCATGCTGTCGAAGTGTGGCAGCCTGGTCTGTTGAGAAGACGTCCCTACCCTCTCATGCTGCTTCGTTGTGGCTGGGCATCGTCTTTTCGGGGGTTGAATGGGTTATTCGGAAGGTCTCTCCGGCAGACTAGGTACTTGTCACTTGGGGAGATCTGGTCGTCACCGGATGAGCACACCCGGTTATAATTAATTTATATCAGTTCCTCTAGTTTTGTTTCAAAAATTCTGGTCGGCGTATTTTAATTTCCGTTTTTATGATTTGCTGTTTTTGATTTTTCTGTTCCACGGTGTAGGCCAGGAGCATGCAAGCCTTTAATTCCCTCACGACCCATGCACTGCCATAAGAGATGCCCCTGCGTGCTTGTTTGAGAAATGCGGGTTGGTCGAGAGCAATCCGTAACACCTCCGTCAATTCTCAAATAGGATCTCCTCATTGAATGTCGGAGGTTTCAAAGTTCCTCTTGAGCTTCCAGCCATTGATTATATTAGGAACGTAACGTTTTATGTAGCTAGTCTAAAAATTCTGCCTTAACTAACATATTTATCGGAGCTTTTATGTTAAACTATGGATCAGCAAGTTGAACAATTTCCTTAAAGGGCATCTCGTCGCTGTTGATGTCGTTTTTATTCGCTTTGCATCTTGACAGACAAATTCTTTGAACAAAATCTTCAGACACAAATAAAGTTGTGTTAAAGAATCTAACAATAATCGATAGTTGTTTCAATTAAAGATTTCATTAAAGTATAATCTTTTTTTCAACACTCAACTTTATTCTTAGTGATTTTCTGAACATGCTTTGCGAGCGGATTTATCATTCAATCATCATTGTTCTCCACGTGGAGTTTATTTTGAATTTTATAATACGTCACGAGAGGATTATAAAATAAATTTGCAACAAAATCAATTCGAGGAAGGAGTGTATATTGTATATGTTGTGGTCAACACATTTGCCATAAATGTCTTAAATCGCACACTGCACTTGTTTTTCATAGATGTTTCGTAAGTACATTCGTGTTTAGTAGACACCAATCCTTGAGGACATGATGGGGTGTGTCGATAGTTACTATATCCATAACCGCGCCACTTCTCACTATCAAATGAGTATGCTTACAAAAAAAAATCTTCAGAATATCAGAATAAATTGAATTTCATTACAGATAGAATCTCAAAAAAGGTCTAAAATTACTTTTCATCGATCACAACCTTTAACAATATGACAATATCTTTGTTTATTGTTCATGACCGTAGGTCAATAAGAAACAACATATACAGTGTTGCTAAATAAGATTTTAACAAAACACAATCAGAATATCGTAATACGGGTTATCATGTTAAACCATCTTTAGCATAAATCCAACGGAGAAGCAACGTCAAATAAGAAAACAATTTATTTGTAATTTTGCAACCCATCGAACTATACATAAACCCAAATACGAAACCAGTAACGAAAGGCAAAAAAAAATGTTCATTGATGATAACAGATGTGCCATATTTGACAAGAATCTCCCCTGGAGAGTTATGTTATACAGCACAGCACAGCACACACATAGCGAGATAAACAGAAAACAATGGAAAACAAGATAGATACAAGTATAATTCAAACAAAATAAAAAATCCCACTGGGACATTTTCTCTTCCATTCAAGACAACAACAACAACAATGTTCCGTACTCCCCCAAATTTTCCAAAGTAATTTAAAAAAAATGTTTATTACTCAGTTGTGTTGTTTTATTTTTACAGTTACATGTGTAACTTTAAAAAAATATATAAAACAAATTTCCTCCCTTTAACATATTTATAAACCCACCACCACCGCCAATTCATATTATACATGTTGTTGATTTTGACAAGGGAAATTATACCTCAATAGTTTTTCTCCCTATTAATTTTCCTCGCATCAATTTTTCCTTCTTCCATATATGTTTAGTCCTCGCGTCCTTCTTCACTTAAAAATCATTTTATGTTCACTTAATAAATAGTTGAAGCAATTCATGTTTTTATTTTATTTTGATGATCAATTTATTATATAAAAAAAATTAGGGTACGAAAGGGTTGAGATATGACGGAGTGAAATCGAATTAAAGACGAAATCGTTTTATTTTATGACATAAAAAGAGTTTTACAAGTTTGAAGGAGATTTTATTATTGAACTTGAATTTTTTTTTAGTTGCTTTTGTATTATTAAAGGTGATTTGCGTGATGTTAATGATCTCTGGAATGAAGTGTGGAAAATGAGAATTCATAATTAAGTAGCAAAAAATGTAATTATCTGTTTGTCAATGTTAGCGGTACGGTCGGTATTAAAAAATAATCAAAAACATCACTGTCTCGATAGTTCAGAACAAGGCCAAAGAAACTACAGGCCTGATTTTGTACGAAAAAAAATCATCGAGCTTTTTCTGACCTTAAAAATTATGACATAAAATAAAATTAGTTATACAAACTATTTATTAATACACTTTACAATAAAATGCACATATTTTTAGTTTCATTCTATAAATTTTTCGCTAAATTGAAAAAAAAATTTAATTTTGAATCAAAACACTTTCGCTTTCAACACCAACGGTCGCCTTTCAACACCGACGGCCGCTTTTATTATCAACGGCACCAACCCCAATATCAGTTGGAGGATAACCTAATAAATGGTTTCTCCTTCGGAACACTTAAAATTAATTCCTTTGTTTTGCCATATTTTCTATTTTTTTAATCAATTTTAAATTAATTAGGACTCAATTGTTTTTGGGATTTTCTTTTCGTCTTCTTTACTTTTTCCTTTTCATGTTAGTGTGTCAAATATTGGAAATATCACAATCTAATACTTGAGCTAAGACCTTAGTAAATGAAGATCAATTCGTGGACGCTGCTACGGCAGATTATCGAATTCAGTTAACTTCTTCTAATTTATCAAATTTTTTAAACGAGCAATTCCGAAAATGCCGGTAATAACTCAGTTGCTTCCCCACTTTCAAAACGAGTAGGAGTTGCGGGAAATGCAGAGGGCTGGAATTTACAGAAATCCGAAATAGGTGCTATTCATTTCGCACCACTACAATTTTTGTAAGGACAAAATCCCACGACATGATTCACGATTTTACAACCACAATTTTATGTACTCGTAACTAACATTCGATCTGAAATATCACAATTTTCGCATGCAGTGGAAGCAGTTAGATTCCCGATTGCATGATCAATATGGGAGCACTGAATTCTCCATGTTAGAGGCTTTTATACTGTTTTTAAAGAGGAAGTAACCAGAGCTTTGGATGAATGTGAAACGTCGTGGTTAAATAATGTGTTTAGTTTAACATTAGGCGACAGAAACCACCGCAATTGTTAAATTTAATCCGTCTAAATGCCGGTAACAATTTTAATGAAAAAATACTTTGTCAATTGTGGATGAAAGGGTTACCAGTGAGCTGGGTTAAAGGGTTAAACGAGCTGTCAAAGTGGTGGGGGTGATCCTGCTGAATTAAATTAATCGCAGTTAGTTTTCATCGTTTAGTAATAATTTTCTGATTTCACGTTCAAAATGTACTATCTAAATTAAACGATGAAATTACAAATTTATATACAAAATTAGAAAACTTTGAAATCAAAATTTAATCTGAAATTAAAACTATGATTCATCCACGTTCTCGGTCACGATCAAACTAAAAGGGGTAAATTTAAAAAAACATCGCGGTCCAGATCAAATAGTCGTTTAAATCCAAAAAACGTAAAATGCTATTTCCATTTTTAAATACGGAGAAAACGCTCGACATAATAAATACTAGTCGTCTGTCAGTTTTAGACCTTATTTCAAAGGCCAAATTTTTAATAGATATTGGGGCCGATGTGCCGGTAGTTCCGTTTAATTTATGTAAAATTGCGCAAGCGATCACAATGTCAAAATTGTTTGCGGCAAATGCGACACCAATTCTAGCATACGGAAAGAAAATTTTAGATGTTGATTTTGGACTTGGACGAAATTTTAAATTGGAATTTATTATTGCAGACGTGTTATTATAGGTGCTGATTTTTTTAAAACACAGGGTTGATTGTGGATTTATGCAAACGAGGCTTTTGATCCAGTAACATCGCCTTATGCGGTTGGAGCGCTACTACCTTGTGCAATCAGCTTTATCGCAGTTGAAAAAATCACATTTGGAATCCAAAATTCAAAATTTACTTCTAAATTTTTGATAATTTTAACCAAAACTTTGAATAATACACCAGTGAAATATCAAAAGAACATTGAAGACCTCCTACTTCTTGAAAACTACTTGAAAAATACTATTTGTATTGTGATTAAGAAACAATTTGTGAAGCCTTTTATCCAGGCATTAAGCATCTGTAAAGTTATTGATAAAAAATGTTCAAAACTTGAGGTTTAATGTTGTTGAGTATACCAAAAGTCGAAAATTACAAAGCATACAAATTCTACTCTCGGATATTATAAATTAACTTCGCAACGCTTCGCAGAAATTCACTTAATGATATATTTGGTCATTTACCTATTTCTGATTATCAGCGGTATTATTTAGCATTAATTGGTCGATTACGAGATGGGCTGGGGCGGCTTCTATACAAGATGTTGCTGATTTAACTATCGCATTTGGATTTCACGCTTCGGGATACCAAATGTCATAGTTACACAGATCAGGGGTCACAATTTAAATCTCAACTATTTAGCGAATTAGCAGCATTATTTGGACTTAAACGAGTCAGGACTACATTTTACAATCCGAAGTCTAATGGCATGATTGAGAGGTGGCAGAGAACTGAGTGAAATTATTTCCAACCGTAACAACTCCTACCGAATTTGTACTCGGAAGTTCATTAAGAATGCCTGGTCAGTTTTTAAATTCTTCTTTCGCTGACAAAATTCCACAACCAGGTTTTGTCATTTATAAAACATTTTGGCGAAATTCAAACTTTGAAATCCAGGCGTTTCAATGTAAACATTTTTATCAGTAAATATCTCATGACTTGTTCGCATGTGTTCGTAAGATCTGATTTTATAAGGAAGTCTTTTGCAGCTCCTTATACTGGTTCATAATGAAGAAGTTAAACGCGATGATAGCGTGATTTGTTCGATCTCGCGAATTTTCATGGTGACGGTTCAAGTGACACTAAAAATGAAAATACAGCATCTGGTTCTGATAACGCAAAACAGGTCTTCCAATTCTGAAGATATCCAATCAGGAAACCTAATCCAACAACACTTCAAGCCGGTTCTCGCATTACTCATAACTTATTCAAGCCTCCATAACCACTGTTCAATCAGAATCCTACCGTACGGTTCGCAATTCTAGAACAACAGTTTATTGTCGCAAACATTAAGATACAAAGCACGAAATATTCACACGCTGTCAGCGTATTGGATTGAAGACTACATAATACTTTTGCAGATTTAATTACTCGTGACAAAGATGACCAACCATACTCTACCTTTAAACAGGAGGTGTTGGGAGAGTCCGAGAAGACTAAATTGCAAAAATTGAGTGATATAGAACCATCGCAGCTGTTAACAAAGTTTAAATTGAATGCGGGTAACTTATTTAGCGTGGCCGTGGTGAAAAAATGTTGTTGAGTCTCCTTCCGCAACAGGTGCAAATGGTTCTTACCTTGTTTGCGAATAACGTTCACTCATGGTACTTGCCGAACGTGCCCATGCATATTTTTGAGACCATGAAACAAACCCCGGTCAGTTCAGCCGAGTAGTCTACATCAAAAGAAATGTCACCAAACTACGATGTGGAAGATAAATTCGAAAAATCCCGTATACAGATGTAGTAGGAAATCAGCGCGTTAATTCTTATGCATATCATGATAATTCGCTCAGATCTCCTTCAAGAAATCGTGCAATTAATCGTAATCAGGAATGTTTTTATCATAGCCGTTTTGGTGGCAAGGCACTTCATTGTACTGTAGGCTGTAAGCATTACGCGAGTTCACTAGTAATACAAACCTTACGAGTTTAAAAACACGTAAACGATCTACAACTTTCGGCAACAAGTAGAGATGACCAAGAATCAAGTCGATTATTAATTTTTGAAATTAATTCAGGAGCCAAATTTTTGATTGATACAGAAGCTGACGTATAAGTTTTTCCTGTCAGTCTTACCAAATTGTCAAACACCGACACTACATTCAATTTATTCGCAGCCAATGGCAGTCCAGTTTGAAAATTTTGTCTGTTTTTTACCGGGATGATTTCTGCAACGTGCGGATCCCGGACCAGCAACGAGTATACTTCCTGAGATGACTTCCACAACGTAATATTCCCAGGCCAGCAACGTATGTATTTGGGATGACTTAACAATTTCCACACGCGTAAGAAGACTCTCAATCCAGCGACGTATAACCTCCGTATTTACGGTTGTAGCACAGACAAACAACAGCACGAAATAAAACACACACTATATTTCCACAACGTTATAAAATGAGTTTTATTTATTGAATTAATTTTAAGCACAAGTTCCTTTTTTTATTTAATAAATTAATTTTCAACACAAGTTGTTTTCTCGACGAGATTCCAATTCGCAATCTCATTATATAATTTTTCTACCACTTAAAAATATCAACGATTTTACCGGACTAAGCCTAATTCTACAATTGCTATAATCTAGCACAATTTTTTCCTCTTGATTATTGCCTGCTCTACTACATTATGTGTTTCAAGTTTATACCTGTCAAAACAATACAATTTTTAATGACATAAGATTCTAATGGTTAGGTTGCATCTGATTTATAATTAGTTATATAATTTTAATTTGTCTTTTCACATTTTAGGTTACGGTTAGGATCCAACATTCTCCCGGGCGTTGAATCGTCCGATCCAATAGGAATTTTGCACAAAGCATGTATCGCCCTACGAATTATTCTGTTTTGCGTTTTCACGGAGGCCACTCTGATTAATCCGTCGTTGCCACTGAATACTTCTATGATGCTACCAAGTAACCATTTTGAAGGTGGCAAATTTCTATCCATGACGAAAACAATATCAGCCACCTTGAGATTTGGTTTAGGTGATGTCCACTTTGATCGTGATTGTGGTGTAGTTAAATACTCTATGTGCCATCTCTGCCAGATGTGTTGTTTCATTTGATGCAGTATTTCCCATCGACTTAAATTTGACAATTTGGTATTTGTCACATAGACCTCGGGAATCAGCACCAGTGGATGTTCTACGATAAAATGTCCTGGTGTAAGAACATCAACTTCGCCATCAGTTGGTATTGCACAAAGAGGGCGAGAATTCAAAATTGCTTCTATCTCCGTGAGTAATGCTTGGAGTTCCACGAGCGTCAGTATAGTGTCTCCAACAACTCGTTTTAAGTGGTGTTTCAGGGATTTTACCGCTGCCGCCCAAAGGCCTCCGAAATGAGGGGCATTAGGCGGGTTAAAATGCCAGGTTATAAGAAAGAAAATAATTGATTTCATTAGTGTTTTCTTTTAGGAATGAAAAAACTTCCCGAAGATATTTGTTCGCGCCTATGAAATTCGACTCGCAGCCGCTATATATATATATCTGTGCAGAGCCCTCGCCTAGAGACAAACCGTTTCAGCGCTGCCAGAAATGAGTTGGTTGTTAAATCGCTCGGTAATTGAATAAGCACAGCTCATGTACTGGTACAAACAATTAGGCACACGTAGAATTTTAACGGGTTTTGGCCTCTTCCTCGTCTGTGGAAAACCTGTATTGACCCAGCGAAATATATGCCTACTTTCAGGAACGCTCGCATATGCTGCACTCGACATGATGGAAGGTTTCCCATTTCCTGTGCCAACGGGATCGGTTTAGCTCGAAAACATTTCATGCATCTTCTGACAATATTTCGTATTTCTTGTTTTGCTTTGACTACCCAGAATCGCTGCTTGATCATTGCTAACTTTAACTGCAGACCTGCGTTGCAATATCGTAGGTGGTAGTCCGTGATGAGTAAGGCTGTGAGCTTCGATGATGGTAGGATGATGGGATGCTTCGTTTGGTATGTAACATCTGCATTGTGAATTCGCCTCTTGACTCTTATTAACCCCTCAGTATCGATGTATGGATTCAAAAATTTCAACGATGTTTTTATTGGTTTTGACTTTTTAATGGTGACAATTTCTTTCTGTAACAACTCCGCCTGTATATTCATACAACAGAATAGAACAGCCTTCTCTCTCTCCACCACAGTTATTGACCCTTTCCGTTTCACTGATTTCGGACGTGCGTTGTGCAGAAGTCTGAGAACTATTGCGACAGTTCCAATGACCTTTTGATATGATGATAACCGTGCACTTAACTCTGTGGAAAATGACAAGTATTAACTTTCTGCGGATGTTGCCATACAGTGTTTAGGACGCTCTTCTTCTTTAGTCCCATAATTCCTTTTCTGCTCTGGCCAAGCTTCTGACCCATACTGCAACCAGCTAGGAGAATTCCACCATATCTCATTCTGCAACATTTCGGACGATAGAATTCCTCGGGAAGCGCAATCAGCTGGATTAAGCTGTGTAGGAACGTGACGCCAGCCATATATTTTGACGATATCAAGTATTTGAGACGTCCTGTTTCCTACGAATGTCTCCCATCGAATAGGGACATCAGATAACCAGCCTAGGACGATGGTTGAATCGGTCCAGCAAACAATCGACGATATGTTCAACTCCAGTATTTCTATGACTGATTTCACGAGTCGTGTTAGAAGATGGGCCGCACACAGTTCCAGTCTTGATACTGGCAATTTCTTTACTTTAGCCACCTTGGACTTTGCTGCCAACAAATTGCAGTGGTACCTTTCTGGACTAGTTACGTGCCATATATGTACAACCGCAGCATAAGTCCTCTCACTCGCGTCACAAAATTCATGCAGTTCGACATTTTGACTCGGTGTGTGCAACCGTCTGGGTATACGGACTTCTTCTAATAGCGGCAGCTGATCTCTAATTGCCAACCATTTTTTCTTGATTTCATGCGGCAGTTCATCATCCCAATCTATCGACATCAGCCAAAGCGTTTGAAATAATATTTTTATTTTGATTAATACCGGCGAGAGCCACCCCAACGCACATAAGAGTTTTAAGTAGTGTTTAGTCCCAAAAATGTCTAGAGCCTAGAAAATGTACCAAATTGAGTATTTTTTTTAAAAAAATACTCTTTATGAGATTCTTAAAAGATCCCTCATGAGTATTTTGTCTGCCGTTTAGTACTCAGGTGGCTAGATACGGAGCAGCTGCAGTGCCATATGTCAATGTCGTCAATTTAAGGACTTTCAACGGTTCCGCGCCACTCGCTCTCCAAACTATTGCTTGTAGTTTCTGGTCTTCCTTGCTGCCGGTACATTTTTCCACATCGGCACTAATTGCTATTTTATTCCAGCGAAATCTTGGTAGGATTGGGAATAGTGTCGGTTGATCAGTCTGTCCGACCATGAGCAGCTCGTTTAAAGACACACCGGTTGAAGTTTTCGCGGACGCGTCAAAAACTACTCGAAATTTTGATGATTTCAGGATGCTATGGTGCGGTAAAAAGTTTAAATCGTTATAACCATGTGACCCAATTCTAAATACTCATGCTTGAATTGTACATACTGTTGTTTGAATATCGCATCCTTCAGAAACTTTCCCTCCATCGACTTTTGCCGACTGACTGCCAAATTTAACGGCTTTCCAAGTTCGTTCGTACTCAGCTTCACCGGTAACTGCACCACGAATCTTCCTTTTGTACTTCTGCGAGTGGTTTCGGCGAATAATTTTTCACACGCTCTATGCTCGATTGTCATCTTCATAGTGTGAGGGACCTCTTCAATTTCCCAAAACAGATTTAGCATTTCATCAACTCTGGCTTGTTCTGTCTCTACGTGTGCTGTATTACTTGATGTCCCGTTCATTCTGACTGAATCTAGCTGGCCGCCAAATGCCGATCCACATATTGTTTCCATGGCAATGATGTTGTTTCGTTGTTTGATTCTTCCCTCCAATATCAAATTATATTGAGATCTTGGGAAATATTGAAATTAGGATCAGCCAAGAATATATCGTACTCGCTCAGGTTTAGATTAAATGACTGAGCCGCCAACTTCGAACATAGTTTTGCCATAATCAACGCTTCGACTTTCATTTGTTGGCGCTTGTGTTGACGAGATCTCAGGACAAGAGTAACTATTCCTTTCGATACTTGGGTATACCTGAACCACTAATACCTGCCACCACGGTGCGATCATGCTGTCTGGGTATTTTCAATCTGCTACAAAATTTCTCTGTCATCAAATTTGACATTGATCCTGAATCTAATAGGATACGGAATTCGTGTTCAAATCCGTTTTCATCAATGACCATCACAACCGCCGTTGGTAGTAAACAGTTCTGTAATGTGTTAGCGTGGGCAATTGTTGTTGTAGGTTTCCCTTCAACTGCTGAATAAGGTGGTTTTGAATCATCATGGTGAAGTAATGTATGATGCTTTTCCCACAAGTCTGATATCTCAACCTTGACATGCATCGAAAGACTGGGTGATTAACTCGTAAACAATTGAAGCACCGATTATCTGACTTAAGGCATTGCCGGCGCTCGATTACCTTGAAACTCTTGGATGGTAGCACTTATATACTGGACAGCTATTCAATTCTGCTGCAACAGTCTTTCGCTTCGGTAGCAACGTGAACCTTTGCTACCCTGGGTAATGATGGACGCAACAGAAGCTTTGATTGGAATCCATCGATATCCTCTTTATCAACTGCACTGATTACATAATTCTGTAGTTTGGTCATTTGTCCCTTTATCGACGCACGTGTACTTTTAAGGGATTTTAACCTAGCTTCCGGCTCCATTTCGATTATTTCACTATTAACCTTCTTTAGATACTTCACTATCTACTTCGCGGTAGTTTTCTAGATGTATAAATCAACCCCAAGCGACAATGCTCTTTTAAAGAGCCGAAATAATTAAAAGTTACATCACTGGGCCCGTATGATACAACGTTTGGCTACCAACGTATACGCTACAATTCCCATTTTTTTTTCTTATTCTTCGTATATATTCTTCTATATATTCTCCGTATTTAATTATATGAATATATAATTTTAAATTTTAAATAATCGAAACAACAATACAGTTTATTTATTAAATTTAGTTGAAAATTAAATAATAAAGTTTTCTACTTGCGCTTAATTGACCATGAAGTTTTTGGTGCAACAAAATGTCCACCCTCTAGAAGTTTCCTAGACTAAATCGGATTTACTTACGATGTTCAAGCACATCCGGCTCGAAAGACCATGTTTTTTACCGGGATGACTTCCACAACGTAATATTCCCAGGCCAGCAACGTATGTATTTGGGATGACTTAACAATTTCCACACGTAATAAGACTCTCAATCCAGCGACGTATAACCTCCGTATTTACGGTTGTAGCACAGACAATCAACAGCACGAAATGAAACACACTATATTTCCACAACGTTATAAAATGAGTTTTATTTATAGCAATTTCTTTCCAAAAAAAGATTGATTTATAAATCAAAAAAATTGATTTGAGATCAAAAATTTTTGATCGAAATACCGTTGCAATTTCTTTCCAAGTAAAAAAATTGATTTTTTTTTGATCGCAATCAATTTTGAAAAATCTCAACATTTCGCTAGATTTTTTATTGACATTTACAAACACATAAATATGTTTACGTCAAAAATATAAACATAAACATTTTGACTAGTTGACCGTGATATTTTGACATTTTGGCATGTCATTTTTTCACAGATACACTACCAAAAAAAATCAATCGTGTATCGTGTTCTTTGACATACAAAAAAATCAATTTATTTTTTATTTTTGGAAAGAAATTGCTATTATTGAATTAATTTTAAGCACAAGTTCCTTTTTTTATTTAATAAATTAATTTTCAACACAAGTTGTTTTCTCGACGAGATTCCAATTCGCAATCTCATTATATAATTTTTCTACCACTTAAAAATATTAACGATTTTACCGGACTAAGCCTAATTCTACAATTGCTATAATCTAGCACAATTTTTTCCTCTTGATTATTGCCTGCTCTACTACATTATGTGTTTCAAGTTTATACCTGTCAAAACAATACAATTTTTAATGACATAAGATTCTAATGGTAAGATTGCATCTGATTTATAATTAGTTATATAATTTTAATTTGTCTTTTCACATTTTAGGTTGCGGTTAGGTTCCAACATGGTCCTCGAGAACTAAATTGAATTCACATGGAAAGTTAATATCGCAGACTGTCCATCATCGGCGCAGATTTTCTCAAAAATACAGGTCTACTGGTAGGTATTCAAAAATGTAGACTTATCGACTCTTTAACCGGTGTGTTGAAAACCGATCAAATTTCCGCGTTGTCTTTCATTGGCAAGACTACTTTGCATCATGCATTACAGCAATTAATTATAAATTTTCCCGAAGTAAGGTCAACCATAATGTCACACATAGATTGGAGACTAACGGATATCAAGTATCATGTAAAGCCCACCGACAGGCATCAGACAAATTGAAAATTGCCAAAGAAATGTTTGAACAATTGATCGCACAAGGTATATGCCGACCTAGCGACAGCCCATGGTCCAGTCCTTCAAACTTGGTAAAACAAAGAATAGTTAATGGAGACCATGCGGTGCCTACCGCGCTCTTAATAAAAGTACTTTTCCTGACCGTTACCTAATTCCGCATTTGCAGGATTTTTCATATGAACTTGAAGGCTGTACCGTATTCTCCAGTTTGGATTTGATTCAGGCGCATATCATCAGATATACCAATGGAGTGCGCCGACATTCCAAAAACGGATATTGCACCACCTTTTGGCTTGTTTGAATTCGGCAAAATGACTAGATTTATGTAATGCGGTCTAGTCTTTCATAGTTTGATGCATACCGTATTAAGTTGATTAGCGTTCTGTTTTTAGTACCTGGATGACGCGTTAGTGGCATCAAAATCGTTTGATGAACATCTGCACATTTAAAAATGATTCTACAAAGATTCTCAGAGCATGGTCTCGTGATTAATGCAGACAAGTGTGTATTTGCACAAGCTCAAATTAAATTTTACCCGCTCACGAACGCGTTCAAGTTATCCAGAATTTCCAGAGACCTCATACTGTCAAGCAACTAAAACGGTTCTTAGGATAAATGATAAATTTGTATCGCCGTTTTTTGTAATAGTGGTAAAAGTAAACATTAAGGCGAATTTATATTGTGAAATGTCTAGGAGTTTGAAGAATTAAATTATTCCAATAATTAAAATATTCCCTGAAATTAGGTTCTATACGCACATTTTAGGATCATTCTAAATATTTTCCAAGCATTTCATATAAACCATATTGGCGGACTGCTTAGAAATGTGATTTTTAATGGACCTTAGGTACCTTCTAATGATTTTCCAATGGCCCTTACAGGGTGTTCCATAAGATTTTAAAATATTATTTTTTAAAAGGCCTTAAACTTCACTGATAGCATAAACTTCACTGATATTGGTGGACTGCTTAGACACATGCTTAATGCTTATAAAATACACGGAATGATTTTGGAATGTATCTAAGGTTCATTAAAAAATCACATTTATAATTTCAAGCAACACCCTGTTAGACCCACTAGAAAATCATATAACTGAAGAAAGATATTCGTTTTTGATCTAAGCAGACCATTAATATCACTGAAATTCGGTTGTTTAAAATTTACTTAGAATGACTTTAGAATGTACCTAAAGCCCATTAAAAAATTTCATTTTTAAACCCCATGGTACTTCCAGTCAGAATGCCTACATAGTTAAAAAATCATATAACTTACTATGATCACTCTTTTGGGACCCATTAGAAAATCATAAAAAATGTTAGAGACAAAAGCTGTAACTGTTATAGCTCAAAATTAGAACCTCTAGGAAGTTAGCGCGAAAAATTATCCCGAAAAACCATTATAGTTAAATATGGCAAGACTATTATATATTCACAGAATATTTTAATACTATCCTGATAGTCAAGTATATATAATTAATATTGCTGCATATAAATCAAATATATCACGAGATTAGCTATAATATATAGTAAATTATTATATAGTTTTGTAATATTAAAATAGTATCACGAAATTTTCAATTACAATTATATGTACAAAACATATTATTATTATTTAACATTTCGTGATAAATTTTTATATCACCTCGAAAAAATTACACTATAATAATCTACATCAATATAATCAAAATTAATAAAATATAAAAAAAAATTAATTCAAATATTTAATATTAGAAAAACAACAATTCTCTGAACTAAAATAGAATTATTTTATTTTTTTAAAATGGTAAGAAGATATAACAAGTTAAACTTTAGATATAGCTGTGTGAAGTTGTAGTAAATATCAATAAACAGAGCAAGGTTGGTATGGAATTTGTAGAGGAAGGATCCACCTTTCAAATGCCCAAAAATTTAAATCAAGTCTATTAGTCAAATTTTAGATAAAGTTGTTTGTAGTCGTAGTAGATTTCAATTAACAGAGCAAGGTTGGTATGGAATTTGTAGAGGAAGGATCCACCTTTTAAATGCCCAAAAATTTAAATCAAGTCTATTAGTCAAATTTTAGATATAGTCGTGTGAAGTCGTAGTAGATATCAATTAACAGAGCAAGGTTGGTATGGAATTTGTAGAGGAAGGATCCACCTTTCAAATGCCCAAAAATTTAAATCAAGTCTATTAGTCAAATTTTAGATATAGTCGTGTGAAGTCGTAGTAGATATCAATTAACAGAGCAAGGTTGGTATGGAGTTTGTAAAGGAAGGATCCACCTTTCAAATGCCCAAAAATTTAAATCAAGTCTATTAGTCAAATTTTAGATAAAGTTGTATGTAGTCGTAGTAGATTTCAATTAACAGAGCAAGGCTGGTATGGAATTTGTAGAGGAAGGATCCACCTTTTAAATGCCCAAAAATTTAAACCAAGTCTATTAGTCAAATTTTAGATATAGTCGTGTGAAGTCGTAGTAGATATCAATTAACAGAGCAAGGTTGGTATGGAATTTGTAGAGGAAGGATCCACCTTTCAAATGCCCAAAAATTTAAATCAAGTCTATTAGTCAAATTTTAGATATAGTCGTGTGAAGTCGTAGTAGATATCAATTAACAGAGCAAGGTTGGTATGGAATTTGTAGAGGAAGGATCCACCTTTCAAATCCCAAAAATTTAAATCAAGTCTATCAGTCAAATTTTAGATATAGTCGTGTGAAGTCGTAGTAGATATCAATTAACAGAGCAAGGTTGGTATGGAATTTGTAGAGGAAGGATCCACCTTTTAAATGCCCAAAAATTTAAATCAAGTCTATTAGTCAAATTTTAGATATAGTCATGTGAAGTCGTAGTAGATATCAATTAACAGAGCAAGGTTGGTATGGAATTTGTAGAGGAAGGATCCACCTTTCAAATGCCCAAAAATTTAAATCAAGTCTATTAGTCAAATTTTAGATATAGTCGTGTGAAGTCGTAGTAGATATCAATAAACAGAGCAAGGTTGGTATGGAATTTGTAGAGGAAGGATCCACCTTTCAAATGCTCAAAAATTTAAATCAAGTCTATTAGTCAAATTTTAGATATAGTCGTGTGAAGTCGTAGTAGATATCAATTAACAGAGCAAGGTTGGTATGGAGTTTGTAAAGGAAGGATCCACCTTTCAAATGCCCAAAAATTTAAATCAAGTCTATTAGTCAAATTTTAGATAAAGTTGTATGTAGTCGTAGTAGATTTCAATTAACAGAGCAAGGTTGGTATGGAATTTGTAGAGGAAGGATCCACCTTTTAAATGCCCAAAAATTTAAATCAAGTCTATTAGTCAAATTTTAGATATAGTCGTGTGAAGTCGTAGTAGATATCAATTAACAGAGCAAGGTTGGTATGGAATTTGTAGAGGAAGGATCCACCTTTCAAATGCCCAAAAATTTAAATCAAGTCTATTAGTCAAATTTTAGATATAGTCGTGTGAAGTCGTAGTAGATATCAATTAACAGAGCAAGGTTGGTATGGAATTTGTAGAGGAAGGATCCACCTTTCAAATCCCAAAAATTTAAATCAAGTCTATCAGTCAAATTTTAGATATAGTCGTGTGAAGTCGTAGTAGATATCAATTAACAGAGCAAGGTTGGTATGGAATTTGTAGAGGAAGGATCCACCTTTCAAATCCCAAAAATTTAAATCAAGTCTCTAAGTCAAATTTTAGATATAGTCGTTTGAAGTCGTAGTAGATATCAATTAACAGAGCAAGGTTGGTATGGAGTTTGTAGAGGAAGGATCCACCTTTCAAATGCCCAAACATTTAAATCAAGTCTATTAGTCAAATTTTAGATATAGTCGATTGAAGTCGTAGTAGATATCAATTAACAGAGCAAGGTTGGTATGGAATTTGTAGAGGAAGGATCCACCTTTCAAATCCCAAAAATTTAAATCAAGTCTATCAGTCAAATTTTAGATATAGTCGATTGAATTCGTAGTAGATATCAATTAACAGAGCAAGGTTGGTATGGAATTTGTAGAGGAAGGATCCACCTTTCAAATGCCCAAAAATTTAAATCAGGTCTGTTAGTCAAATTTTAGATATAGTCGTGTGAAGTCGTAGTAGATTTCAATTAACAGAGTAAGGTTGGTATGGAATTTGTAGAGGAAGGATCCACCTTTCAAATGCTCAAAAATTTAAATCAAGTCTATTAGTCAAATTTTAGATATAGTCGTGTGAAGTCATAGTAGATATCAATTAACAGAGTAAGGTTGGTATGGAATTTGTAGAGGAAGGATCCACCTTTCAAATCCTAAAAATTTAAATCAAGTCTCTAAGTCAAATTTTAGATATAGTCGTTTGAAGTCGTAGTAGATATCAATTAACAGAGCAAGGTTGGTATGGAGTTTGTAGAGGAAGGATCCACCTTTCAAATGTCCAAAAATTTAAATCAAGTCTATTAGTCAAATTTTAGATATAGTCGTGTGAAGTCGTAGTAGATATCAATTAACAGAGCAAGGTTGGTATGGAATTTGTAGAGGAAGGATCCACCTTTCAAATCCCAAAAATTTAAATCAAGTCTATCAGTCAAATTTTAGATATAGTCGTGTGAAGTCGTAGTAGATATCAATTAACAGAGTAAGGTTGGTATGGAATTTGTAGAGGAAGGATCCACCTTTCAAATCCTAAAAATTTAAATCAAGTCTCTAAGTCAAATTTTAGATATAGTCGTTTGAAGTCGTAGTAGATATCAATTAACAGAGCAAGGTTGGTATGGAGTTTGTAGAGGAAGGATCCACCTTTCTAATGCCCAAAAATTTAAATCAAGTCTATTAGTCAAATTTTAGATATAGTCGTGTGAAGTCGTAGTAGATATCAATTAACAGATCAAGGTTGGTATGGAGTTTGTAGAGGAAGGATCCACCTTTCAAATGCCCAAAAATTTAAATCAAGTCTATCAGTCAAATTTTAGATATAGTCGTGTGAAGTCGTAGTAGATATCAATTAACAGAGCAAGGTTGGTATGGAATTTGTAGAGGAAGGATCCACCTTTCAAATCCCAAAAATTTAAATCAAGTCTATCAGTCAAATTTTAGATATAGTCGTGTGAATTCGTAGTAGATATCAATTAACAGAGCAAGGTTGGTATGGAATTTGTAGAGGAAGGATCCACCTTTCAAATGCTCAAAAATTTAAATCAAGTCTATTAGTCAAATTTTACATATAGTCGTGTGAAGTCATAGTAGATGTCAATTAACAGAGTAAGGTTGGTATGGAATTTGTAGAGGAAGGATCCACCTTTCAAATCCTAAAAATTTAAATCAAGTCTCTAAGTCAAATTTTAGATATAGTCGTTTGAAGTCGTAGTAGATATCAATTAACAGAGCAAGGTTGGTATGGAGTTTGTAGAGGAAGGATCCACCTTTCAAATCCCAAAAATTTAAATCAAGTCTATTAGTCAAATTTTAGATATAGTCGTGTGAAGTCGTAGTAGATATCAATTAACAGATCAAGGTTGGTATGGAGTTTGTAGAGGAAGGATCCACCTTTCAAATGCCCAAAAATTTAAATCAAGTCTATTAGTCAAATTTTAGATAAAGTCGTGTGAAGTTGTAGTAGATATCAATTAACAGAGCAAGGTTGGTATGGAGTTTGTAAAGGAAGGATCCACCTTTCAAATGCCCAAAAATTTAAATCAAGTCTATTAGTCAAGTTTTAGATAAAGTTGTTTGTAGTCGTAGTAGATTTCAATTAACAGAGCAAGGTTGGTATGGAATTTGTAGAGGAAGGATCCACCTTTTAAATGCCCAAAAATTTAAATCAAGTCTATTAGTCAAATTTTAGATATAGTCGTGTGAAGTCGTAGTAGATATCAATTAACAGATCAAGGTTGGTATGGAGTTTGTAGAGGAAGGATCCACCTTTCAAATGCCCAAAAATTTAAATCAAGTCTATTAGTCAAATTTTAGATAAAGTCGTGTGAAGTTGTAGTAGATATCAATTAACAGAGCAAGGTTGGTATGGAGTTTGTAAAGGAAGGATCCACCTTTCAAATGCCCAAAAATTTAAATCAAGTCTATTAGTCAAGTTTTAGATAAAGTCGTGTGAAGTCGTAGTAGATATCAATTAACAGAGCAAGGTTGGTATGGAGTTTGTAGAGGAAGGATCCACCTTTCAAATGCCCAAAAATTTAAATCAAGTCTATTAGTCAAATTTTAGAAATAGTCGCGTGAAGTCGTAGTAGATATCAATTAACAGAGCAAGGTTGGTATGGAGTTTGTAGAGGAAGGATCCACCTTTCAAATGCCCAAAAATTTAAATCAAGTCTATTAGTCAAATTTTAGATATAGTCGTGTGAAGTTGTAGTAGATATCAATTAACAGAGCAAGGTTGGTATGAAGTTTGTATAGGAAGGATCCACCTTTCAAATGCTCAAAAATTTAAATCAAGTCTATTAGTCAAATTTTAGATATATTCGCGTGAAGTCGTAGTAGATATCAATTAACAGAGCCAGGTTGGTATGGAGTTTGTAGAGGAAGCATCCACCTTTCAAATGCCCAAACATTTAAATCAAGTCTATTAGTCAAATTTTAGATATAGTCGTGTGAAATCGTAGTAGATATCAATTAACAGAGCAAGATTGGTATGGAATTTGTAGAGGAAGGATCCACCTTTCATATGCCCAAAAATTTAAATCAAGTCTATTAGTCAAATTTTAGATATAGTCGTGTGAAGTCGTAGTAGATATCAATTAACAGAGCAAGGTTGGTATGGAGTTTGTAGAGGAAGGATCCACCTTTCAAATCCCAAAAATTTAAATCAAGTCTATCAGTCAAATTTTAGATATAGTCGATTGAATTCGTAGTAGATATCAATTAACAGAGCAAGGTTGGTATGGAATTTGTAGAGGAAGGATCCACCTTTCAAATGCCCAAAAATTTAAATCAGGTCTGTTAGTCAAATTTTAGATATAGTCGTGTGAAGTCGTAGTAGATTTCAATTAACAGAGTAAGGTTGGTATGGAATTTGTAGAGGAAGGATCCACCTTTCAAATGCTCAAAAATTTAAATCAAGTCTATTAGTCAAATTTTAGATATAGTCGTGTGAAGTCATAGTAGATATCAATTAACAGAGTAAGGTTGGTATGGAATTTGTAGAGGAAGGATCCACCTTTCAAATCCTAAAAATTTAAATCAAGTCTCTAAGTCAAATTTTAGATATAGTCGTTTGAAGTCGTAGTAGATATCAATTAACAGAGCAAGGTTGGTATGGAGTTTGTAGAGGAAGGATCCACCTTTCAAATGCCCAAAAATTTAAATCAAGTCTATTAGTCAAATTTTAGATATAGTCGTGTGAAGTCGTAGTAGATATCAATTAACAGAGCAAGGTTGGTATGGAATTTGTAGAGGAAGGATCCACCTTTCAAATCCCAAAAATTTAAATCAAGTCTATCAGTCAAATTTTAGATATAGTCGTGTGAAGTCGTAGTAGATATCAATTAACAGAGTAAGGTTGGTATGGAATTTGTAGAGGAAGGATCCACCTTTCAAATCCTAAAAATTTAAATCAAGTCTCTAAGTCAAATTTTAGATATAGTCGTTTGAAGTCGTAGTAGATATCAATTAACAGAGCAAGGTTGGTATGGAGTTTGTAGAGGAAGGATCCACCTTTCTAATGCCCAAAAATTTAAATCAAGTCTATTAGTCAAATTTTAGATATAGTCGTGTGAAGTCGTAGTAGATATCAATTAACAGATCAAGGTTGGTATGGAGTTTGTAGAGGAAGGATCCACCTTTCAAATGCCCAAAAATTTAAATCAAGTCTATCAGTCAAATTTTAGATATAGTCGTGTGAAGTCGTAGTAGATATCAATTAACAGAGCAAGGTTGGTATGGAATTTGTAGAGGAAGGATCCACCTTTCAAATCCCAAAAATTTAAATCAAGTCTATCAGTCAAATTTTAGATATAGTCGTGTGAATTCGTAGTAGATATCAATTAACAGAGCAAGGTTGGTATGGAATTTGTAGAGGAAGGATCCACCTTTCAAATGCTCAAAAATTTAAATCAAGTCTATTAGTCAAATTTTACATATAGTCGTGTGAAGTCATAGTAGATGTCAATTAACAGAGTAAGGTTGGTATGGAATTTGTAGAGGAAGGATCCACCTTTCAAATCCTAAAAATTTAAATCAAGTCTCTAAGTCAAATTTTAGATATAGTCGTTTGAAGTCGTAGTAGATATCAATTAACAGAGCAAGGTTGGTATGGAGTTTGTAGAGGAAGGATCCACCTTTCAAATGCCCAAAAATTTAAATCAAGTCTATTAGTCAAATTTTAGATATAGTCGTGTGAAGTCGTAGTAGATATCAATTAACAGATCAAGGTTGGTATGGAGTTTGTAGAGGAAGGATCCACCTTTCAAATGCCCAAAAATTTAAATCAAGTCTATTAGTCAAATTTTAGATAAAGTCGTGTGAAGTTGTAGTAGATATCAATTAACAGAGCAAGGTTGGTATGGAGTTTGTAAAGGAAGGATCCACCTTTCAAATGCCCAAAAATTTAAATCAAGTCTATTAGTCAAGTTTTAGATAAAGTTGTTTGTAGTCGTAGTAGATTTCAATTAACAGAGCAAGGTTGGTATGGAATTTGTAGAGGAAGGATCCACCTTTTAAATGCCCAAAAATTTAAATCAAGTCTATTAGTCAAATTTTAGATATAGTCGTGTGAAGTCGTAGTAGATATCAATTAACAGATCAAGGTTGGTATGGAGTTTGTAGAGGAAGGATCCACCTTTCAAATGCCCAAAAATTTAAATCAAGTCTATTAGTCAAATTTTAGATAAAGTCGTGTGAAGTTGTAGTAGATATCAATTAACAGAGCAAGGTTGGTATGGAGTTTGTAAAGGAAGGATCCACCTTTCAAATGCCCAAAAATTTAAATCAAGTCTATTAGTCAAGTTTTAGATAAAGTCGTGTGAAGTCGTAGTAGATATCAATTAACAGAGCAAGGTTGGTATGGAGTTTGTAGAGGAAGGATCCACCTTTCAAATGCCCAAAAATTTAAATCAAGTCTATTAGTCAAATTTTAGAAATAGTCGCGTGAAGTCGTAGTAGATATCAATTAACAGAGCAAGGTTGGTATGGAGTTTGTAGAGGAAGGATCCACCTTTCAAATGCCCAAAAATTTAAATCAAGTCTATTAGTCAAATTTTAGATATAGTCGTGTGAAGTTGTAGTAGATATCAATTAACAGAGCAAGGTTGGTATGAAGTTTGTATAGGAAGGATCCACCTTTCAAATGCTCAAAAATTTAAATCAAGTCTATTAGTCAAATTTTAGATATATTCGCGTGAAGTCGTAGTAGATATCAATTAACAGAGCCAGGTTGGTATGGAGTTTGTAGAGGAAGCATCCACCTTTCAAATGCCCAAACATTTAAATCAAGTCTATTAGTCAAATTTTAGATATAGTCGTGTGAAATCGTAGTAGATATCAATTAACAGAGCAAGATTGGTATGGAATTTGTAGAGGAAGGATCCACCTTTCATATGCCCAAAAATTTAAATCAAGTCTATTAGTCAAATTTTAGATATAGTCGTGTGAAGTCGTAGTAGATATCAATTAACAGAGCAAGGTTGGTATGGAGTTTGTAGAGGAAGGATCCACCTTTCAAATGCCCAAAAATTTAAATCAAGTCTATTAGTCAAATTTTAGATATAGTCGTGTGAAGTTGTAGTAGATATCAATTAACAGAGCAAGGTTGGTATGGAGTTTGTAGAGGAAGGATCCATCTTTCTAATGCCCAAAAATTTAAATCAAGTCTATTAGTCAAATTTTAGATATAGTCGTGTGAAGTCGTAGTAGATATCAATTAACAGAGCAAGATTGGTATGGAATTTGTAGAGGAAGGATCCACCTTTCAAATGCCCAAAAATTTAAATCAAGTCTATTAGTCAAATTTTAGATATAGTCGTTTGAAGTCGTAGTAGATATCAATTAACAGAGCAAGGTTGGTATGGAGTTTGTCGAGGAAGGATCCACCTTTCAAATGCCCAAAAATTTAAATCAAGTCTATTAGTCAAATTTTAGATATAGTCGATTGAAGTCGTAGTAGATATCAATTAACAGAGCAAGGTTGGTATGGAGTTTGTAGAGGAAGGATCCACCTTTCAAATGCCCAAAAATTTAAATCAAGTCTATTAGTCAAATTTTAGATATAGTCGATTGAAGTCGTAGTAGCTATCAATTAACAGAGCAAGGTTGGTATGGAGTTTGTAGAGGAAGGATCCACCTTTCAAATGCCCAAAAATTTAAATCAAGTCTATTAGTCAAATTTTAGATATAGTCGATTGAAGTCGTAGTAGATATCAATTAACAGAGCAAATTTGGTATGGAGTTTGTAGAGGAAGGATCCACCTTTCAAATGCCCAAAAATTTAAATCAAGTCTATTAGTCAAATTTTAGATATAGTCGTGTGAAGTCGTAGTAGATATCAATTAACAGAGCAAGATTGGTATGGAGTTTGTAGAGGAAGGATCCACCTTTCAAATGCCCAAAAATTTAAATCAAGTCTATTAGTCAAATTTTAGAAATAGTCGCGTGAAGTCGTAGTAGATATCAATTAACAGAGCAAGGTTGGTATGGAGTTTGTAGAGGAAGGATCCACCTTCCAAATCCCAAAAATTTAAATCAAGTCTATTAGTCAAATTTTAGATATAGTCGTGTGAAGTCGTAGTAGATATCAATTAACAGAGCAAGGTTGGTATGGAGTTTGTAGAGGAAGGATCCACCTTTCAAATGCCCAAACATTTAAATCAAGTCTATCAGTCAAATTTTAGATATGGTCGATTAAAGTCGTAGTAGATATCAATTAACAGAGCAAGGTTGGTATGGAATTTGAAGAGGAAGGATCCACCTTTCAAATGCCCAAAAATTTAAATCAAGTCTATTAGTCAAATTTTAGATATAGTCGATTGAAGTCGTAGTAGATATCAATTAACAGAGCAAGGTTGGTATGGAATTCGTAGAGGAAGGATCCACCTTTCAAATCCCAAAAATTTAAATCAAGTCTATCAGTCAAATTTTAGATGTAGTCGATTGAATTCGTAGTAGATATCAATTAACAGAGCAAGGTTGGTATGGAATTTGTAGAGGAAGGATCCACCTTTCAAATGCCCAAAAATTTAAATCAGGTCTGTTAGTCAAATTTTAGATATAGTCGTGTGAAGTCGTAGTAGATATCAATTAACAGAGCAAGGTTGGTATGGAGTTTGTAAAGGAAGGATCCACCTTTCAAATGCCCAAAAATTTAAATCAAGTCTATTAGTCAAATTTTAGATAAAGTTGTTTGTAGTCGTAGTAGATTTCAATTAACAGAGCAAGGTTGGTATGGAATTTGTAGAGGAAGGATCCACCTTTTAAATGCCCAAAAATTTAAATCAAGTCTATTAGTCAAATTTTAGATATAGTCGTGTGAAGTCGTAGTAGATATCAATTAACAGAGCAAGGTTGGTATGGAGTTTGTAGAGGAAGGATCCACCTTTCAAATGCCCAAAAATTTAAATCAAGTCTATTAGTCAAATTTTAGATATAGTCGTGTGAAGTCGTAGTAGATATCAATTAACAGAGCAAGGTTGGTATGGAGTTTGTAGAGGAAGGATCCACCTTTCAAATGCCCAAACATTTAAATCAAGTCTATTAGTCAAATTTTAGATATGGTCGATTAAAGTCGTAGTAGATATCAATTAACAGAGCATGGTTGGTATGGAATTTGTAGAGGAAGGATCCACCTTTCAAATGCCCAAAAATTTAAATCAAGTCTATTAGTCAAATTTTAGATATAGTCGATTGAAGTCGTAGTAGATATCAATTAACAGAGCAAGGTTGGTATGGAATTCGTAGAGGAAGGATCCACCTTTCAAATCCCAAAAATTTAAATCAAGTCTATCAGTCAAATTTTAGATGTAGTCGATTGAATTCGTAGTAGATATCAATTAACAGAGCAAGGTTGGTATGGAATTTGTAGAGGAAGGATCCACTTTTCAAATGCCCAAAAATTTAAATCAGGTCTGTTAGTCAAATTTTAGATATAGTCGTGTGAAGTCGTAGTAGATATCAATTAACAGAGCAAGGTTGGTATGGAGTTTGTAAAGGAAGGATCCACCTTTCAAATGCCCAAAAATTTAAATCAAGTCTATTAGTCAAATTTTAGATAAAGTTGTTTGTAGTCGTAGTAGATTTCAATTAACAGAGCAAGGTTGGTATGGAATTTGTAGAGGAAGGATCCACCTTATAAATGCCCAAAAATTTAAATCAAGTCTATTAGTCAAATTTTAGATATAGTCGTGTGAAGTCGTAGTAGATATCAATTAACAGAGCAAGGTTGGTATGGAATTTGTAGAGGAAGGATCCACCTTTCAAATGCCCAAAAATTTAAATCAAGTCTATTAGTCAAATTTTAGATATAGTCGTGTGAAGTCGTAGTAGATATCAATAAACAGAGCAAGGTTGGTATGGAATTTGTAGAGGAAGGATCCACCTTTCAAATGCCCAAAAATTTAAATCAAGTCTATTAGTCAAATTTTAGATATAGTCGTGTGAAGTCGTAGTAGATATCAATTAACAGAGCAAGGTTGGTATGGAGTTTGTAAAGGAAGGATCCACCTTTCAAATGCCCAAAAATTTAAATCAAGTCTATTAGTCAAATTTTAGATAAAGTTGTTTGTAGTCGTAGTAGATTTCAATTAACAGAGCAAGGTTGGTATGGAATTTGTAGAGGAAGGATCCACCTTTTAAATGCCCAAAAATTTAAATCAAGTCTATTAGTCAAATTTTAGATATAGTCGTGTGAAGTCGTAGTAGATATCAATTAACAGAGCAAGGTTGGTATGGAATTTGTAGAGGAAGGATCCACCTTTCAAATGCCCAAAAATTTAAATCAAGTCTATTAGTCAAATTTTAGATATAGTCGTGTGAAGTCGTAGTAGATATCAATTAACAGAGCAAAGTTGGTATGGAATTTGTAGAGGAAGGATCCACCTTTCAAATCCCAAAAATTTAAATCAAGTCTATCAGTCAAATTTTAGATATAGTCGTGTGAAGTCGTAGTAGATATCAATTAACAGAGCAAGGTTGGTATGGAATTTGTAGAGGAAGGATCCACCTTTCAAATCCCAAAAATTTAAATCAAGTCTATCAGTCAAATTTTAGATATAGTCGATTGAATTCGTAGTAGATATCAATTAACAGAGCAAGGTTGGTATGGAATTTGTAGAGGAAGGATCCACCTTTCAAATGCCCAAAAATTTAAATCAGGTCTGTTAGTCAAATTTTAGATATAGTCGTGTGAAGTCGTAGTAGATTTCAATTAACAGAGTAAGGTTGGTATGGAATTTGTAGAGGAAGGATCCACCTTTCAAATGCTCAAAAATTTAAATCAAGTCTATTAGTCAAATTTTAGATATAGTCGTGTGAAGTCATAGTAAATATCAATTAACAGAGTAAGGTTGGTATGGAATTTGTAGAGGAAGGATCCACCTTTCGTATCCTAAAAATTTAAATCAAGTCTCTAAGTCAAATTTTAGATATAGTCGTTTGAAGTCGTAGTAGATATCAATTAACAGAGCAAGGTTGGTATGGAGTTTGTAGAGGAAGGATCCACCTTTCAAATGCCCAAAAATTTAAATCAAGTCTATTAGTCAAATTTTAGATATAGTCGTGTGAAGTCGTAGTAGATATCAATTAACAGAGCAAGGTTGGTATGGAATTTGTAGAGGAAGGATCCACCTTTCAAATCCCAAAAATTTAAATCAAGTCTATCAGTCAAATTTTAGATATAGTCGTGTGAAGTCGTAGTAGATATCAATTAACAGAGTAAGGTTGGTATGGAATTTGTAGAGGAAGGATCCACCTTTCAAATCCTAAAAATTTAAATCAAGTCTTTAAGTCAAATTTTAGATATAGTCGTTTGAAGTCGTAGTAGATATCAATTAACAGAGCAAGGTTGGTATGGAGTTTGTAGAGGAAGGATCCACCTTTCTAATGCCCAAAAATTTAAATCAAGTCTATTAGTCAAATTTTAGATATAGTCGTGTGAAGTCGTAGTAGATATCAATTAACAGATCAAGGTTGGTAAGAAGTTTGTAGAGGAAGGATCCACCTTTCAAATGCCCAAACATTTAAATCAAGTCTATCAGTCAAATTTTAGATATAGTCGTGTGAAGTCGTAGTAGATATCAATTAACAGAGCAAGGTTGGTATGGAATTTGTAGAGGAAGGATCCACCTTTCAAATCCTTAAAATTTAAATCAAGTCTCTAAGTCAAATTTTAGATATAGTCGTTTGAAGTCGTAGTAGATATCAATTAACAGAGCAAGGTTGGTATGGAGTTTGTAGAGGAAGGATCCACCTTTCAAATGCCCAAAAATTTAAATCAAGTCTATTAGTCAAATTTTAGATATAGTCGTGTGAAGTCGTAGTAGATATCAATTAACAGATCAAGGTTGGTATGGAGTTTGTAGAGGAAGGATCCACCTTTCAAATGCCCAAAAATTTAAATCAAGTCTATTAGTCAAATTTTAGATAAAGTCGTGTGAAGTTGTAGTAGATATCAATTAACAGAGCAAGGTTGGTATGGAGTTTGTAAAGGAAGGATCCACCTTTCAAATGCCCAAAAATTTAAATCAAGTCTATTAGTCAAATTTTAGATAAAGTTGTTTGTAGTCGTAGTAGATTTCAATTAACAGAGCAAGGTTGGTATGGAATTTGTAGAGGAAGGATCCACCTTTTAAATGCCCAAAAATTTAAATCAAGTCTATTAGTCAAATTTTAGATATAGTCGTGTGAAGTCGTAGTAGATATCAATTAACAGATCAAGGTTGGTATGGAGTTTGTAGAGGAAGGATCCACCTTTCAAATGCCCAAAAATTTAAATCAAGTCTATTAGTCAAATTTTAGATAAAGTCGTGTGAAGTTGTAGTAGATATCAATTAACAGAGCAAGGTTGGTATGGAGTTTGTAAAGGAAGGATCCACCTTTCAAATGCCCAAAAATTTAAATCAAGTCTATTAGTCAAGTTTTAGATAAAGTCGTGTGAAGTCGTAGTAGATATCAATTAACAGAGCAAGATTGGTATGGAGTTTGTAGAGGAAGGATCCACCTTTCAAATGCCCAAAAATTTAAATCAAGTCTATTAGTCAAATTTTAGATATAGTCGTGTGAAGTCGTAGTAGATATCAATTAACAGATCAAGGTTGGTATGGAGTTTGTAGAGGAAGGATCCACCTTTCAAATGCCCAAAAATTTAAATCAAGTCTATTAGTCAAATTTTAGATAAAGTCGTGTGAAGTTGTAGTAGATATCAATTAACAGAGCAAGGTTGGTATGGAGTTTGTAAAGGAAGCATCCACCTTTCAAATGCCCAAACATTTAAATCAAGTCTATTAGTCAAATTTTAGATATAGTCGTTTGAAGTCGTAGTAGATATCAATTAACAGAGCAAGATTGGTATGGAATTTGTAGAGGAAGGATCCACCTTTCATATGCCCAAAAATTTAAATCAAGTCTATTAGTCAAATTTTAGATATAGTCGTGTGAAGTCGTAGTAGATATCAATTAACAGAGCAAGGTTGGTATGGAATTTGTAGAGGAAGGATCCACCTTTCAAATGCCCAAAAATTTAAATCAAGTCTATTAGTCAAATTTTAGATATAGTCGTGTGAAGTTGTAGTAGATATCAATTAACAGAGCAAGGTTGGTATGGAGTTTGTAGAGGAAGGATCCATCTTTCTAATGCCCAAAAATTTAAATCAAGTCTATTAGTCAAATTTTAGATATAGTCGTGTGAAGTCGTAGTAGATATCAATTAACAGAGCAAGATTGGTATGGAATTTGTAGAGGAAGGATCCACCTTTCAAATGCCCAAAAATTTAAATCAAGTCTATTAGTCAAATTTTAGATATAGTCGTTTGAAGTCGTAGTAGATATCAATTAACAGAGCAAGGTTGGTATGGAGTTTGTCGAGGAAGGATCCACCTTTCAAATGCCCAAAAATTTAAATCAAGTCTATTAGTCAAATTTTAGATATAGTCGATTGAAGTCGTAGTAGATATCAATTAACAGAGCAAGGTTGGTATGGAGTTTGTAGAGGAAGGATCCACCTTTCAAATGCCCAAAAATTTAAATCAAGTCTATTAGTCAAATTTTAGATATAGTCGATTGAAGTCGTAGTAGATATCAATTAACAGAGCAAGGTTGGTATGGAGTTTGTAGAGGAAGGATCCACCTTTCAAATGCCCAAAAATTTAAATCAAGTCTATTAGTCAAATTTTAGATATAGTCGATTGAAGTCGTAGTAGATATCAATTAACAGAGCAAATTTGGTATGGAGTTTGTAGAGGAAGGATCCACCTTTCAAATGCTCAAAAATTTAAATCAAGTCTATTAGTCAAATTTTAGATATAGTCGTGTGAAGTCGTAGTAGATATCAATTAACAGAGGAAGTTTGTAGAGGAAGGATCCACCTTTCAAATGCCCAAAAATTTAAATCAAGTCTATTAGTCAAATTTTAGATATAGTCGTGTGAAGTCGTAGTAGATATCAATTAACAGAGCAAGGTTGGTATGGAGTTTGTAGAGGAAGGATCCACCTTTCAAATGCCTAAAAATTTAAATCAAGTCTATTAGTCAAATTTTAGATATAGTCGTGTGAAGTCGTAGTAGATATCAATTAACAGAGCAAGGTTGGTATGGAATTTGTAGAGGAAGGATCCACCTTTCAAATGCTCAAAAATTTAAATCAAGTCTATAAGTCAAATTTTAGATATAGTCGATTGAAGTCGTAGTAGATATCAATTAACAGAGCAAGGTTGGTATGGAGTTTGTAGAGGAAGGATCCACCTTTCAAATGCCCAAAAATTTAAATCAAGTCTATTAGTCAAATTTTAGATATAGTCGATTGAAGTCGTAGTAGATATCAATTAACAGATCAAGGTTGGTATGGAGTTTGTAGAGGAAGGATTCACTTTTCAAATGCCCAAAAATTTAAATCAAGTCTATCAGTCACATTTTAGATATAGTCGTGTGAAGTCATAGTAGATATCAATTAACAGAGTAAGGTCTGTATGGAATTTGTAGAGGAAGGATCCACCTTTCAAATCCCAAAAATTTAAATCAAGTCTATTAGTCAAATTTTAGATATAGTCGTTTGAAGTCGTAGTAGATATCAATTAACAGAGCAAGGTTGGTATGGAATTTGTAGAGGAAGGATCCACCTTTCAAATGCCCAAAAATTTAAATCAAGTCTATTAGTCAAATTTTAGATATAGTCGTGTGAAGTCGTAGTAGATATCAATTAACAGATCAAGGTTGGTATGGAGTTTGTAGAGGAAGGATCCACCTTTCAAATGCCCAAAAATTTAAATCAAGTCTATTAGTCAAATTTTAGATAAAGTCGTGTGAAGTTGTAGTAGATATCAATTAACAGAGCAAGGTTGGTATGGAGTTTGTAAAGGAAGGATCCACCTTTCAAATGCCCAAAAATTTAAATCAAGTCTATTAGTCAAATTTTAGATATAGTCGTGTGAAGTCGTAGTAGATATCAATTAACAGAGCAAGATTGGTATGGAGTTTGTAGAGGAAGGATCCACCTTTCAAATGCCCAAAAATTTAAATCAAGTCTATTAGTCAAATTTTAGAAATAGTCGCGTGAAGTCGTAGTAGATATCAATTAACAGAGCAAGGTTGGTATGGAGTTTGTAGAGGAAGGATCCACCTTCCAAATCCCAAAAATTTAAATCAAGTCTATTAGTCAAATTTTAGATATAGTCGTGTGAAGTCGTAGTAGATATCAATTAACAGAGCAAGGTTGGTATGGAGTTTGTAGAGGAAGGATCCACCTTTCAAATCCCAAAAATTTAAATCAAGTCTATTAGTCAAATTTTAGATATAGTCGATTGAAGTCGTAGTAGATATCAATTAACAAAGCAAGGTTGGTATGGAGTTTGTAGAGGAAGGATCCACCTTTCAAATGCCCAAAAATTTAAATCAAGTCTATTAGTCAAATTTTAGATAAAGTCGTGTGAAGTCGTAGTAGATATCAATTAACAGAGCAAGGTTGGTATGGAGTTTGTAGAGGAAGGATCCACCTTTCAAATGCCCAAAAATTTAAATCAAGTCTATTAGTCAAATTTTAGATATAGTCGTGTGAAGTTGTAGTAGATATCAATTAACAGAGCAAGGTTGGTATGGAGTTTGTAGAGGAAGGATCCACCTTTCAAATGCCCAAAAATTTAAATCAAGTCTATTAGTCAAATTTTAGATATAGTCGTGTGAAGTCGTAGTAGATATCAATTAACAGAGCAAGGTTGGTATGGAATTTGTAGAGGAAGGATCCACCTTTCAAATGCCCAAAAATTTAAATCAAGTCTATTAGTCAAATTTTAGATATAGTCGTGTGAAGTCGTAGTAGATATCAATTAACAGAGCAAGGTTGGTATGGAGTTTGTAGAGGAAGGATCCACCTTTCAAATCCCAAAAATTTAAATCAAGTCTATTAGTCAAATTTTAGATATAGTCGATTGAAGTCGTAGTAGATATCAATTAACAAAGCAAGGTTGGTATGGAGTTTGTAGAGGAAGGATCCACCTTTCAAATCCCAAAAATTTAAATCAAGTCTATTAGTCAAATTTTAGATATAGTCGTGTGAAGTTGTAGTAGATATCAATTAACAGAGCAAGGTTGGTATGGAGTTTGTATAGGAAGGATCCACCTTTCAAATGCCCAAAAATTTAAATCAAGTCTATTAGTCAAATTTTAGATACAGTCGTGTGAAGTTGTTACGACTGTGTTGTCTTAACAAGACATTTTTTGTAAATTTGTCTCTATTCTCCATGGTTTCTTGCGTCCGAGTTTTTCACTGTGTGAACGTGGTGTCTTGGTGGATGGATTCTTGTGTGTTTTCTTCGGTTATGTTGGCAACGGAACAAAAATGGGAGAGAGAGAGATAACCATGCGCATCGAGTGTGTGCAAAGTAAAACGTTTTGAAAAAAATGTTTTTTCTTGTATGTCTCTCTTTTGTACCAACGAAAATTTGGTATAAAGGAGAGACAGAGAAGAGAGATACATTTTCTTCTAAAACGTTTTACGAGCTGTGCGACGCTCGAATCAGGTAGTTGTGGTAGTTTTGTTTGATCATTCAGTTGGTAATTTTTGAGAATTCGAGTTGTGATTTGGTCGAGTTTGGTGGATATTTTTTTTGGATAAAAAAAAATTAAATTTTAAGTAATGGCAAAATGTGAAATGCCTGAAAAATATTTTGTTTTGTATTGAGTGCTAATAAAAGAAAATGAGATAAACTTTTGGCTTGTGTGGTGTAATATAGTATATAATTTAAAAATAAAAAAAAATAAAATAAAATAAAAGCAAATGGCCTAAATAATTTTTTTTGATAAGTACATCTCTTCGAGTCCGCCATAGTGAGAATCTGGAAATTTACTTTTTTGGCCTGTTCATAGTTGAGAATATTGACTTCATTGATTTATCAGGGCAATATTTAAACATTTAAGAAACGGATTTTATTTGGGCATGTGTGAAATCATATAAAAAATACGAATATTCCTATATGGTTTTGTGAGTGAATTTTGTGACGTCATAACGAAATTTCTTTGTGGCCCGAATACGACGAAACAAAACTTAGTGAAAAAATCATCAAAAATCAACGGGTGCCGCCACATTTTTACGGGCACTGTATAGCATCGGTAAACAACAGCGGGGACAACTGCCTTTGGAGTACCGTAATTTTCAACGTATGTCATTTTATATTTTTACCGGTACGCCAAAATTTAACGGGTGCTGCACATGTTTTTCGGTCAAAGGCGGTAAGACGCCCAAAGTTATTTTTTCTTCTACGTTTTTTGCGGGACAACGCCCAATATAGTTGGTATACCGGGTCCCGATTCGTAGTCGCTTTTATTTGGTATCGGGGAAAGGCCCCGCAACGGTTTGAGTGGCCAACCGGCTATTTGTTTGGATATCGGGGAAAGGCCCCGCAACGCCGGGTAGCCAACCACTGGTTGTCCGATTTTTTTGGCATCGGGGAGAGGCCCCGCAACGCCCATTTTATTTTTGGCCGGGCGAGGCCATTCGTGAATATTTTGTGGTAACGGCACCAAGGCCGCAACGGTCCGGGGCGGCGACCCTGTGGCATGACGGCCGCGCAAGGCCGCACCAAATATTTTTATTTTATTAAGGTACAATTTTTTTTTAAATTTTTATTTAGATTTTTGATTATTTTTCTTAAATTTTTTTTTTATTAAATTTAAATTTTTTATATTTTGTAATCGAGCGCCGCACAGCGGGTGCGCGCTCGAGGCGCATTGTTATCTCTCTCTCTCGTTTTCTCCTAGTGCGGGTGGAGGGGGAAGTTGTTTTGCTTTTGTTGTTTTTTTGTTTTCTTAGAAATAAAATGAATTATTAAATTTTTTCGGTGTGGTACGATGGGAGCGGAGACTCCCTCTATGGCGGTTTAGTGTTTGCGGTCCCTTGGTGCCCGCATCCAATTCCGTAACCAGGGCTTGGCCCCGTTTGAATTCGGATGGATGCGCGCACCAAGGCACCGTTCTCGGTTTATAATTTTTGAGTTGTTCGTTCCTCAAGTTCCGGCCGACGAATTTCGGCGGAACTACGGTTGTTATTTATTATTTGCGTTTCCCCAACTTTCTGTTAATCACGGTGTAGGCCAGGAGCCCTGCATGCCTCAAACCCCACGACCCTCGCACTTCTCGCTGAGAACGTAGCCGGCAAAACATCACCGTGGAGGCCTCTGCAGGAGCTTAGTGAAAATCTGCAGGTTGGCAGTAGCCAGCCTGTAACAGTGGCGCCCAATTTTGTCGCGAATTGTAATTTTGCTAATTTTTAATTTTTTTTATGATTTGTAGCTGCACTCCCTTTGGCGTGCGCGTCCAGTGTCGAAACCGGTGTTTCACACTGTTTGAATTCGCATGGACGCGCACACCAAAGCCAGTCTCCCGGTTGACATTCCCTATCTACGATCGCAACCAGCACGGGCTGTTTGATTGCGCGTAGATGGGGGATGTCATCCCCTATTCTTTGGACATCCGACTTCCGAGCTCTTTTCCATTTCCACTATGTTGTGTCTGATTGTGGTGAAGCTCGGATGTCATTTGTCTGGAGTTTAGTTTAGCTTCATTTCTTCCCTTGCCCCGAAATTTCTCGACCGAAATTTGAGGAACAACAATTTTTATTATTATTATTATTTTTCTTTATTTTATTATTATTTAGCCGACATGGAGTGGGATGTCCACTCTCATCATACCAACCGTGTTGTCGTTTTGATTAAAATTTTATTTTGATAAATATATTTGATTTTTGGATATTTTGATTTTTTTCTTTTTGGTTTAGCTGGGTGGTATTGGAACCCGCGGGTACTTATTAGTACTTCATTTTATATTTTTTCGCATTTTTTATTATTCTGCCTGCATACCGCTGGGTGTGTTGGTAGATTTGGATCTCCTTTTCTTTTGTTCTTTCGTATCATTTTGTGAATTTCAACGAGCCCCTCCAAATTAGGTTCTCATAGAAAAGCGCCACTTTGGGGGGTATCTCGTCCTACCGTCGTTAATCCAACCGTGGGAATACGGGACCCACAAACCACCACAAGGTAACCATTCCTTCCTTTTTATTATTATCTTATTTGTTTTTTTTCTTGCTACTTTGCCTCCTTATCTGGGTGTGTTGGTAGTTTCATTAGCTACGTTATTATTATTATTAAATTTTGTTTATTATTATTTTGTATGAATTCTAATCCGTGGGATACGCCAGAAAGACCTCAAAGACGTACAGTGTGGGATAACTCGGACGTAGAACCACGTATCCAACGTAACCATCCGTGGGATCGAGTGGAAGTTAACCAAATTCACATTCGAATTGAGTATTATCCAACGCACGGGGTAACTTTCTGGTTGTTTATCACGAATTGATATTCATTGATTGAATTTTTGTTGTAATTATTTTAACGAGCCCCCCAAATTAGGTTCTCATCGAAAAGCGCCACTTTCGGGGGTATCTCGTCCTATCCGTCGTTAAACTAATCGTGGGAATACTGGACCCACAAACTCTTACAAGGTATCCATTCCTTTTCGTGTTATTTATAAAAATATTTCGTGTTTTTTTTTATTATCTAGTTATAGTGGGTGTGGAATATCTTTAGTTGTAATTTCCTCTAATTTAAAACCTTCCGTTTGAATTAGAGTTATTTTGAATTGAAATTTTTGTATTTTTGAATAAATTTAATAAAGACTACGTTTTTTTGTCGAATTATTCGATCTTACTCAGTATCCCTACCTAATCTAAAATGGACGTAACCTTACTGCAACCAGACGAAGTGGAGGTGGAGTGTCTCCTTCGTGATATTCGCTTCGACACGCCCGATGCAATTCATCAACTCGAGGAAGCGGTCCGAAGTGAGCAGGCCGAGATTAAACCAACGCCCGGAAAAATGCATACAAGCGCATCGAAGAAACCGGATATCGAGATTTCAACGTGTCTCAAGAAATTGGAGGAGATTCGGGAAGAAATCACCCTTTTGGGTCCGACTACGAAGGATCCCCTATTATTGGCTCAACGTTACCATTCCCGGTTGTTGCATTTGTCCGGCCGGCTTAGTCGCGCATTCAAATCACCGAAATATGAGCAGCCCGCGCGTAAGATACATCAGGCATGTTCCGAATTACTGACTAGTCTGCAGATGTACCTGGATGACCAGGAAAAGTTGAACGTTTCCATAGAAAGCGCAAAGGGCGTACATCTCGCGCTGGAAATACCTCCTCATGAGGAAATAAATGAAGAGATTCATGTTCAAAACCTCGGTAGCGAGGATGATTCTGATAACCCACCGCAGCCGGAGCGAAGAAGTACTTTGGAGGATCTTCTTGGCCAGATCCAAACGAATCACGCGGCGGTACAACAATCAAATGCACAGACCACACTCTTGGAATCCATGCTGCAAAAGTTCGAAATGGTATCACAACAGCTGGTAAAGTTGGATCAAAGGCAAAACAACCTCCAGACTCAAATCGTCGGAAATAATCTGTTCTCACAAGACATCCCGATTCCCACCGTACAGGATCGCGCGCCTCCGACGTCCACCAGTTCGCCAGTATCGCCAAAATTTGTCGATCGACGTTTGTTGTCCGGTAGTGGACTAAGTTTCACGGGATCTCCATCGGGAATCAACATCGATATGTTCCTGTTTCAAGTTGATACCATCGCTTCATCCCGGGGATTATCCGAGCAAATCTTATTATTGGAGCTCCATACCATTCTAAAGGACCTCGCGTTGCAGTGGTACTGGACATTTCGTAAACACAACCCGCACGCGACCTGGTCAGAACTACGAAGCGGAATTATCGAGCGCTTTCAAGATCGTCGCACAAATTACGAAATCCGCAGAATGGTCGAGGCACGTAAACAACAACCGAACGAAAGCTTCCTGGATTTCTACAACCACGTATGGACCCTCACACTACAATGTCGCACACCGTATTCCGACGAAGAGCTCATTCAAATTTTGATGAACAACATGAAGCCTACGCTACAATACCACCTTACAGATCGTCAGTTCAGCAGCATCAACGAACTAATCAAAAGCTGTTCTGCTTGGGAGGAGTCTTTCCGGCGGCTCAAAGCTCCGGCGGATCCTGCAATCCATCCACGACGCGTGATCAATGAGTTATCAGGCAGTCCGTATGATGATGTGGGAACATACGACATTTATGAAAATTATCCCTTAACTGATGTTCTACCCGATAACTCAGTATCCGCAATTCAAACGGGGAGCAGGTATTCGTCGGCAGCAGCGAGACGTTCGGGCGGACAAGTCCCAGCAGACAGTTCGGGATTGGTTTACAAACAACATGCCAATCATAGTAAAAGTATCGTCTGCTTTAATTGTTCGGATATGGGTCACACGTTCATGGATTGTCAATTGGCTCCCGTTGGATTGTTTTGCTATCGATGTGGGCTACGAGGGACGATATCTGCGCGTTGTCGACGTTGTGCCGAAGAACGAAACGCTCAATCAAGATTGTCGGAAAACCAGAACAGTGGTTCTTGGAGGACTGGGCCACGAGAATCACCACAACCACAACCGCAACCCAGACTGATGTTACCACGGACAAATCCACTCAAACCGATTCTGGAGGATGCAGCGAGCAATACGGACGCGGAAATCCGCTCCTATTCGAATCCGACGAAGAGGTAAGCTCGTCTGCCAGTAATGATTCCTTTCCCGATCCTTCTTCCCCATCCAATCCTTCCTCCCTTCCTGTCGCTCTTAAATTTTTCTATAATGCCCCATCATTGGCAAAGTTAGATCGTTTAAAGCGTTCAAAAAAATATTGGAACCGTCGCGTCGCAATGAGAAATGATGTGATTTCCTCCGTTCTATTCTCCGAGGGTAGTGACACTCGGCCTTACGCCCAGGTCTTTATAAATAAGATACCTTTTAAGGGTCTTCTCGACAGCGGGGCGAGTGTCAGTGTTCTCGGGAGTGGATCGGAGAAACTCATGTCAAATCCCTTTGTTGAATTTCATAACTTTCCTTCCACTATAACTACCGCGAGTGGCCAAGTCCAACGAGTTTTTGGTTATATCCGAGCTAACGTCGAATTTAACGGAGTCACTAAATTTATGAATTTTCACGTTGTCCCTTCCTTGGAACAACCGCTTTATTTGGGTATCGATTTTTGGAATCGTTTTGGAATTTCCCCAAAAATCTCCGCGTTAAATAATTCGGACGAATTAGGTGAAACTACCAACACACCCAAATTTCATATTTTAACATCTGATGATCGTCGTAAATTGGATCTTATCCGCGAATATTTCCCGAGCAGCGATATTTTAGGTTTGGGCCGCACATCCCTCATCACTCATATGATCGATGTTGGTTCCGCAAAACCAGTCAAACAACGTTTTTATTCCGTGTCCCCAGCTATCCAGAAACTCATGTATGCCGAGTTGGATAGGATGTTGTCTTTGGGGGTTATCGAGGAGTCACAAAGTTCCTGGTGTTCACCGGTCACGTTGGTGCGTAAGGCCAATGGGAAAGTTCGTCTGTGCTTAGATGCTAGAGAACTGAACAAGGCAACCGTCAAGGATGCGTATCCGCTGCCCATAATCAACGGATTGTTGGGTCGTTTGGGACACACCCGATTCATTTCGGCGATTGATTTGAAGGATGCCTTTTGGCAGATCCCACTCGACCCAGCATCCCGCGATAAAACGGCGTTTACGGTTCCTGGGCGGCCCTTGTATCAGTTCAAGGTGATGCCGTTTGGCTTATGCAACGCACCACAGACGCTTTGTCGCTTGATGCACCGCGTGATCCCGTACCAACTGCACGATAAGGTCTTTGTGTACCTCGATGACCTTCTGGTCACATCCTCCACTCTGGCTGAACATTTCGATTTGCTACAACAGGTTGCTGGATATCTGAAGGATGCTGGTTTAACAATCAATTTGACCAAAAGTAAGTTTGTGTTGAAAGAAGTCGACTATTTAGGTTATATTGTGGGTGATGGCTGCCTCCGTACAAACCCAGATAAATGTAAAGCTATTCTGGAGTACCCTATTCCGAAAACGACGAAACAGATTAGACGTTTTCTGGGAATGTGCGGATGGTACCGTCGCTTCATTCCTAATTTCGCCTCCTTAGCTTCTTCTCTCACCGATCTTACTGGTAAAAACACTAAAGTATGTTGGTCTGCAGCTGCTGATTCTTCCTTTAACTCTCTCAAAACCGCCTTGTCAACTGCCCCAGTATTGACGCATCCTGATTACACTAAACCCTTTTTTATTCAGTGTGATGCCAGTGCCGTTGGGGTCGGTAGTGTCTTATTTCAGGTGGACGCCGAGGGGGTGGAGCGGCCCATTGAGTTTTATTCCCATAAGCTCAATGCGGCGCAGCGAAACTACTCGGTGACCGAGCTGGAATGCTACGCTGCCGTCCTCAGCGTGCGAAAATTCCGTCCCTACGTAGAAGGCTATCCATTCGTCATTTATACTGACCATTCCAGTTTGCGCTGGTTAATGAGTCAAAAAGACCTCTCCGGACGTTTGGCGAGATGGAGTCTTAAACTCCAAGCGCTGGATTTTCAGATTGGATACCGAAAAGGTTCAGTTAACGTTGTACCTGATGCGTTGTCTCGAGCTTTTCCGGATGAATCCGCTCCTTGTGAGGATGATTCCGAAAGTAAGAGCACGCCTGATCCTGGTGTTCAATTTGGAGATCCAGCCTTGTCGAGTAAAAACATCGACCCTTCCGTGAATGCTTTAATACCTTCTTCGGTCCCTATTTTACACGTTGATCAAAATTCGGTTGCGTTCCAAGATCCAGATTACGTCGATCAGATCGCGAAAATACGTTCATTAAAAGATTGTTCGCACAACTACAAAATCCAGGATGATAAATTGTTGATATCTCCTTCGTTCGGTTTTAAATATACGGATACCGACCTTTCGAATTGGAAACTTGTTATTCCTAATTCCTTAACTTCAACGCTTATTGAACAGGCTCACGTACCTCCCACTTCAGCACATTTAGGCGGCAGCAAAACTCTCGAACGCCTTCAGCGTCAATTTTACTGGCCTCAAATGGCAAAGCAAGTTAAACAGTACGTTGCTAGCTGCACTAAATGTAAAATGAACAAAGCGGTTAATTTCTCTACACAACCAGCCATGGGAGCACAGGTTACGTCAACTCGCCCGTTTCAAAAACTGTATGTAGATTTTTTGGGTCCGTATCCACGTTCGAAACTCGGAAATACCTGTATCGTTATCGTTCTGGATCATTATTCGAAATTCGTAGTTGTAAAACCCTTACGCGAGGCGTCTGCCTCATTATTGTGTCGATTTCTAGAAAATGAGGTATTCCTTTTATTCTCCGTACCCGAAATTGTTACCTCCGATAATGGGAAGCAGTTCACCTCGAATCTATTTAAAGACCTGTTAGCTAAATACGGTGTAACCCATTTACGTACGCCGGTGTACTCGCCCCAAAGTAACGCTTCCGAGCGTGTTAATAGAACATTAATTGCCAGTATTCGTTCATATTTGAGCGATCACGACCATAATTTGTGGGACAAAAATTTGCAGGAAATTGCGGCTGCTTTACGTAATGCCATACACGATTCGATACATTATTCCCCTCATTATGTCGTGTTCGGTCAACATATGTCGATGCACGGTTCGGATTACTCACTGCGACGATTACTCGATGAACATGATCCCGGTGAAGTCCATGCATGGGCTAAGCCAGATCGAGTAAATCTGTTAAAGGATCGTATTATACATTATCTGCGTGTGGCATACGAGAAGGGAGCTCAGCATTACAACTTGCGTAGTACTAAGCGCTCTTTTCGAGTTGGACAATCCGTCTTTATACGATCTTTTGCGTTGAGCGATGCGACGAACAAATTCTCCGCGAAATTAGCCGGAAAATTCAAACCCGCGGTAATTTCTGGTAAAGTAGGTCAGGTGGCGTATACCGTCGAAGATTTGAATGGCAAATCTCTAGGCACTTATCATGTTAAAGACATCCGTGTTTAATCGTTTCTCTCTATCTTCATTTTCGTGTTGTTTGTTTTAGGCCCGGCTTATGAGACATCTCAGGGTGTGGGACGTTCCCACGTTTGTTACGACTGTGTTGTCTTAACAAGACATTTTTTGTAAATTTGTCTCTATTCTCCATGGTTTCTTGCGTCCGAGTTTTTCACTGTGTGAACGTGGTGTCTTGGTGGATGGATTCTTGTGTGTTTTCTTCGGTTATGTTGGCAACGGAACAAAAATGGGAGAGAGAGAGATAACCATGCGCATCGAGTGTGTGCAAAGTAAAACGTTTTGAAAAAAATGTTTTTTCTTGTATGTCTCTCTTTTGTACCAACGAAAATTTGGTATAAAGGAGAGACAGAGAAGAGAGATACATTTTCTTCTAAAACGTTTTACGAGCTGTGCGACGCTCGAATCAGGTAGTTGTGGTAGTTTTGTTTGATCAGGTAGTTTCGTTCAGGTAGTTTTGTTTGATCATTCAGTTGGTAATTTTTGAGAATTCGAGTTGTGATTTGGTCGAGTTTGGTGGATATTTTTTTTGGATAAAAAAAAATTAAATTTTAAGTAATGGCAAAATGTGAAATGCCTGAAAAATATTTTGTTTTGTATTGAGTGCTAATAAAAGAAAATGAGATAAACTTTTGGCTTGTGTGGTGTAATATAGTATATAATTTAAAAATAAAAAAAAATAAAATAAAATAAAAGCAAATGGCCTAAATAATTTTTTTTGATAAGTACATCTCTTCGAGTCCGCCATAGTGAGAATCTGGAAATTTACTTTTTTGGCCTGTTCATAGTTGAGAATATTGACTTCATTGATTTATCAGGGCAATATTTAAATATTTAAGAAACGGATTTTATTTGGGCATGTGTGAAATCATATAAAAAATACGAATATTCCTATATGGTTTTGTGAGTGAATTTTGTGACGTCATAACGAAATTTCTTTGTGGCCCGAATACGACGAAACAAAACTACAAACTCCATACCAACCTTGCTCTGTTAATTGATATCTACTACAACTTCACACGACTATATCTAAAATTTGACTAATAGACTTGATTTAAATGTTTGGGCATTTGAAAGGTGGATCCTTCCTCTTCAAACTCCATACCAACCTTGCTCTGTTAATTGATATCTACTACGACTTCACACGACTGTATCTAAAATTTGACTAATAGACTTGATTTAAATGTTTGGGCATTTGAAAGGTGGATCCTTCCTCTACAAACTCCATACCAACCTTGCTCTGTTAATTGATATCTACTACAACTTCACACGACTATATCTAAAATTTGACTAATAGACTTGATTTAAATGTTTGGGCATTTGAAAGGTGGATCGTTCCTCTTCAAACTCCATACCAACCTTGCTCTGTTAATTGATATCTACTACGACTTCACACGACTGTATCTAAAATTTGACTAATAGATTTGATTTAAATGTTTGGGCATTTGAAAGGTGGATCCTTCCTCTACAAACTCCATACCAACCTTGCTCTGTTAATTGATATCTACTACGACTTCACACGACTATATCTAAAATTTGACTAATAGACTTGATTTAAATTTTTGGGCATTTGAAAGGTGGATCCTTCCTTTACAAACTCCATACCAACCTTGCTCTGTTAATTGATATCTACTACAACTTCACACGACTTTATCTAAAATTTGACTAATAGACTTGATTTAAATTTTTGGGCATTTGAAAGGTGGATCCTTCCTCTACAAACTCCATACCAACCTTGCTCTGTTAATTGATATCTACTACAACTTCACACGACTGTATCTAAAATTTGACTAATAGACTTGATTTAAATGTTTGGGCATTTGAAAGGTGGATCCTTCCTCTACAAACTCCATACCAACCTTGCTCTGTTAATTGATATCTACTACAACTTCACACGACTATATCTAAAATTTGACTAATAGACTTGATTTAAATGTTTGGGCATTTGAAAGGTGGATCGTTCCTCTTCAAACTCCATACCAACCTTGCTCTGTTAATTGATATCTACTACAACTTCACACGACTATATCTAAAATTTGACTAATAGACTTGATTTAAATGTTTGGGCATTTGAAAGGTAGATCCTTCCTCTACAAACTCCATACCAACCTTGCTCTGTTAATTGATATCTACTACGACTTCACACGACTATATCTAAAATTTGACTAATAGACTTGATTTAAATTTTTGGGCATTTGAAAGGTGGATCCTTCCTCTACAAACTCCATACCAATCTTGCTCTGTTAATTGATATCTACTACGACTTCACACGACTATATCTAAAATTTGACTAATAGACTTGATTTAAATGTTTGGGCATTTGAAAGGTGGATCCTTCCTCTACAAACTCCATACCAACCTTGCTCTGTTAATTGATATCTACTACAACTTCACACGACTATATCTAAAATTTGACTAATAGACTTGATTTAAATGTTTGGGCATTTGAAAGGTGGATCCTTCCTCTACAAACTCCATACCAACCTTGCTCTGTTAATTGATATCTACTACAACTTCACACGACTATATCTAAAATTTGACTAATAGACTTGATTTAAATGTTTGGGCATTTGAAAGGTGGATCCTTCCTCTACAAACTCCATACCAACCTTGCTCTGTTAATTGATATCTACTACAACTTCACACGACTATATCTAAAATTTGACTAATAGATTTGATTTAAATGTTTGGGCATTTGAAAGGTGGGTCCTTCCTCGACAAACTCCATACCAACCTTGCTCTGTTAATTGATATCTACTACAACTTCACACGACTATATCTAAAATTTGACTAATAGACTTGATTTAAATGTTTGGGCATTTGAAAGGTGGATCCTTCCTCTACAAACTCCATACCAACCTTGCTCTGTTAATTGATATCTACTACAACTTCACACGACTATATCTAAAATTTGATTAATAGACTTGATTTAAATGTTTTGGCATTTGAAAGGTGGATCCTTCCTCTACAAACTCCATACCAACCTTGCTCTGTTAATTGATATCTACTACAACTTCACACGACTATATCTAAAATTTGACTAATAGATTTGATTTAAATGTTTGGGCATTTGAAAGGTGGGTCCTTCCTCGACAAACTCCATACCAACCTTGCTCTGTTAATTGATATCTACTACGACTTCACGCGACTATTTCTAAAATTTGACTAATAGACTTGATCCACAATATTTGTTTTCTTACTAATAACCAGAGTGATTTGTTTTGCGTTTTTGGATTAACAACGCTAGTAAATTGTTGGTTATTGAATTAATTTCTCGTGATATAAATTTCTGCGTTTCAAAATTTTTTTTGGTTTCGGGATGGTTCGAACACCTGTCGCTATTTGTTTACTGAAATTTTCTGTATAGGAATTCTTTTCGGGATAACAAAAAAAAAAAAAAAATATCATGATAGTAAAAATGTCATGATAGTAAAAAAATTTCGGGATGACATTCAAAACTAGCGTGATATAGAAAATTTTTCGAGATGACACTGAAAAATGTCGTGATATTTGTTTTATAGTGTTGCCATCGCATTTCTTCGGGATATTTTTCGGGCTAACTTCACAGACATAAAATTAGAAATGGCTGAAGATATACTAAATAACATAAGACACGTTAAAATACCCAGTTGCAACTATTTTACTCGTGACCACCCAGGAATCGAAGCCAGAACCCTTGCATAACAGAGCAAGTACTCTACTTATTAAGCTAACGAGGAGGATGATTAACTTATTAGGGACACTCCTTTGCGCCTAAGCAGTAATTTCACTAAAGCATCCTTACGCACAGAGCCTATAAACGCTGATTAGATTGGATATCACTTTACATTAATCTATGTACATGGTTTCTCTATAATTTTCTAAGCTATGGCTCTCCATTTCCATTAACTTCTCATAATCAATTTTGTTCATTCCTTTGTTTGTTCTGCTTTGTGTTGGCTAGTGAATGAGTATACCTCAAGACCAATAACCTGTTGGTTATTTGTTTGTTTGGGAGAGTGAGCCACGTACATTTTATTTAAATGTTTATTCATATGTGGGAATTAAAATAGTTGCTCATAAATTGCATTGAATAAAATCGGAAGAAAATAGGAAATTTTGAACATAGCCTTATCTCCAAAGAGATGCTTGTGACCGATAGAAGGAATTATTAGCCAATGAATAATAATTTCTTTTAAGGTCAATCAATAATCCCGTTTTGCTTCTTACAGGTTTATTAAATTTGTGGGTGAATTAAAATAGTAATACCCGATAAACATTTAAATTAATTCCTATTTCGGATTATTTTTTTTGTTTTATCGAAAAAAAAACACTTAGCAAATCAGGATATATACCATCATGACTTACAAAGTTTTCTAAATCAAATAAGCTACAAACACTTTAAAATTTTCAACAAATTCGTGAATATATAAATTACAATTCAAGTTTAACCTTTGGATATCATCAAATGGAAATTTTACTGTGAAAAATGTTTCTGTATTCAAAATTCTAGTCAAAGGTGTTTTTGCATAAAATTATTAAATTCATATTCAATTTTTTTTCACAGAAAAACATAATCAAATAAAGGATAATTGAAGGATCTAAAGTCAATTTGAAAATTTACATTTTCATGCTGTGCAACTTCTTGAAAATTTTAAGTGCCACTTCTGTAAATTGTTGCTGTATAAAGCACTTTACACATAAAGCGTCGGATACGGAATAACAATATTAACCTTAATGCTAGAATCTTTTGCCCATTTCACTTGATTACGTATAGGTATCTCATACACAAACTAAGCACGGCACTAAAATCCTAAAATAAACAACGAGACACATTCAGGCAAAAGGCGAACGAATTAAATTCCTATCAGAACCAGAAATTGTGTTCCCTAAATATTTTTTTTTTACTCGATACATTCGTACTATCATCGTTATCATCTACCGTCATTGTTTTTTTTTTTTCTAAATATATATTTCGAAATATAATCTCATTTCGACTTAAAATTACGGTACATTGAACATTAGAAAAATACTTACGATCCCTTTTTCACCATACGTATTTTTAGACAGTGTAGATACGAGATATTATAGATGAATGGAATTTAATATCAAAAATTTTGTTCAAGTTAAAATGTACCGAGTAAACGCACAGTAAAAGCACCCCGAAAAATTAAACTACCCCCTAATAATAATCGTAATTGTAATATACGTACGAGAGAATAAATACCGAGATTTTTCTAATTTTCAATCGTCACTGGACCAAAAAATTATGATAATCGCGTCAAAATATAATTTTTCTGGTGTGTTTTGTGAAGGCTTCAAATTTTATGATACTGGTGATTAGGAGTGTGTGTTTGTGTGTGTGTGTGTGTGTCTTGGGTATTATAAAATTTGATTTTGAAATTGTTTTGATAGATTACTGTCGTAACAAAAGTTTTACTGTATAAATTACACAATCATGAGTAGTAGGTATATGAATAAATGATAGTTAAGTAAAACCGTATGTCAGCTTTGGTGTAGCAAGTGTGCCCCACCAATTATTTTTATTTATTAAGAGGAACCACTTTTAAAACAAAAAATCTGGAAACAACATCAATGGTCTGTACCAAAATTTATTTTTAAAGTGCTAAAATAACCATTTTCGGAAATAGACGAAGAATAAGGCCCGTTGCATACTTGAGCTTTGCTTTTAAGCGAAGTGAGCAATGTTTTGAGATCACAGCTTATTGGTTTGCTTTTCAAAGCCGAATTCGTAGAGCTTAGCTGAAGCCACTCGTACGTACTGATTTCTGTATTTTCTTTATTTAAATCTGTGAGGCAGAAACATAGCTAACATTGCTCATTTTCCGAGCTATGTGAGTTGATTATTTATCTCCAAGACGAAAATAAAATATCTAAATAAATTGGTTTACATATTTGCTTGAACCGGATTTATCTACAACGTTTCGTTTATTTATAGGGAAGCTGAAATATGAAAACATAACTGACATCAGTAAAAAACAACTAAGCTCAAGTGTGCCACGGGCCTAACTCTTGGGTAATTTCAGTTTTATTTGACTACTGGATCTAGTGTGCTGTTAAAAAATACTCCGTGTGTTTCTATTCACCCTAAATAATTTTACTCTGCACACTGCGTTTTTATTTCTGAACTATGCTTACACTATGCTCTTCTCATTTGTACTTTTTGTATGCCTTCATCGTGGTGTTTTTTTTTTGTTCTTCTATTGAAGTTAGCCCAGCTCAGAATTAATTGAATATATTGATTCCAAATAAATAGTTATTTGTGAGATAGGAATTTTTTTGAAATGGAAAAATAAAAGCAAAATACTAAATTAAAATTCGTTAATTCATAAATTATGCGAATTTTAGCCACGCATCCGTTAGCCATTTAAATCTAGCACGTTAAAACTAAAAATTTGTCGGATTAGGGCTATATGGCTATATGGTCACACAAAAACAAGCCTTACTTTTAAGAAAATTAGAAAAAAGTCGTTCCGTGACAGCTTCCGCATTTTTTTAGAAAATTTCCTTCTATCATTTCCATCCACCGTACCAAATTTCATCATAATCTGTTCAGAAATAACATAATTCCGTCCTAATTAGCCATATTCCAAAAATTTGTCCAAAACTAATTCTAGAATGCCAGTGTTAAGATAAAATTTAGTTCCGGTTCAGTTAGTCATATTCCTGATTTCTGTTTCGGTTTATCTTATTTCGGAACTTCTTCCAAAAATCATTTTAAAATTTCATTTCGATCCACCATACTCAATTTCATTATGATCAGTTAAGAAATGGCTTAGCTCCTTCCTATAGTTGCTTCCTCCTTCATATTCCGCAACTTGTTCTCAAAGTTATTATAGAATCTTATTTCCATCCACCATATGCAAATTTCACTATAATCTGTTCAAAAATAAACTAGTTCCATCCCAGATGGCATTATTCCAAAACTTTTTCCAGAAATGATTAAAAATCCCTTTTCCATTTAGTGTAAACGAACGTATCACAATCTGTTCGGAAATATTATTTTCTTATTCTAGATTTCTTTCACAAATTATGTTAGAATGAGATTTCCGCCCACCATAGGGAATTCCATCATGATCAGTTAAGAAATATAGTTAGTTCAGTTCTAGTTGCCCGGATATATGAGAATCCCATTTAAGTCCTCCATAAAAACCTTCATCATTATATGTTTAGAAATAGCCTAGTTCCGTCCCAGATGGTTATTTTCCAGATTTTTTTCTAAAAAATTATTTTACAATCCCATTACCATTCAACATACCAAATTTTTAAAGATGTGTTAAAAAATGGCTAGAATCCGTTCCAGTTGCCCACATTCAAGAATCTCTTGTAAAAACCGTTTTAACGTTTTTCATCATAAAACGAATACTGCAACACCAAAATTTTCTAAATGTAAATATTTACATATTTGTATGTATCAAAATCAAAGCAAAATTAGAAAAAAATCGTTCCGTAGTAACTTAATTAAGTTGGCCCATGAGCCACATATATTTTTCAAGTCGGATTTCGACGAAAATTACATCAAATTGGTCGAATTAAGACTACGTGATTTTGAGATGGTGAAACCCATCCTTTATTTTAGAAAAATCCTTTAGAAAAATTATAAATACATAAATCGTTCCTCGGCAAATTAGCGAAAATAAGATAGAGAGAGAGAGAGAGAGAGAGAGAGAGACAGAGAAACAGAGTGAGAGACAGACAGATAGACGGACAGAAAGAGACAGAGACAGAGAGAGACCAGACCGAGAAAGAGAGAATATAATTATAATGTTTTTGTACTTTTGTTTTTTGAAGGATTCAACTACGGTCTGCAAAACCAAGTTATTGAAATTCTTCAAAAAAATCAAAAATTAACTTTGTTCAAAACCATTTTTCTCGTGATTTTCAACGTCGCGAAATACTCGTTTATTACTACAAGTTATACAGTTTATATATACAAAACTACCATTGCGGCGCTGGAAGCATGGGTCATTTCTGCGAGGTTTCTAAAATTTTCACTTAGTTCCTTAGGCTGCGTACCAATAGTCCGGTAAATCGTTTACTACGGTAAAAATCAATTTTAGTACAGATTAGATCTGTTTACCTTAGATTTTTTCAAAAATAATTGAATTTACCGAAAAATTTACTTAAAATTGATTTTTATCCGACTATTGGTATACAGTTTTAGTATCTAAAACTGTCGAGCTAATAAACGAAACTTTGGACATCAAGCGATCTTGATATATAAATCAGGTAATATGTTAGATATCAGCAATTTCAGATCAACATCAATTCTTTCATCACTGAAGAAGTTTGTATTCTAGGTCAATAGTTGAATATTTCCTCATCAACCAATGCATTTTATCAATTTTTAATTTGATATGGTCTCGTTTCATTTCAATATGTTTTCGCCAAGTTAACCGTCGATCCAGATGGACGCCTAGATATTTTGCTCCATTTAATTGAGGGATTGGTATTCCGTTCATTGTGACAGGCGGACAAGTAAGCTTATTTAAAGTGAATGTTACGTGGGTCGATTTCTCTTCATTTACCTTTATCTTCCATTTCATTAGCCATATTTCGATATCATGAATATGTTGTTGCAGAATTTCTGACGCCGTTTTTGGATTTTCATGGCTACATACGATTGCCGTACCATCTGCGAAAGTAGACGTCAGAATTTGCGAAGACGTTGGTAGATCTGAAGTGAAAATTAAATATAACGCAGGGCCAAGCACACTACCTTGAGGTACTCCAGCCAGAATGTTTTTCTTGTTCGATTTAGAGGTGTTGTATTTGACATAATATCTGCGATTTGACAAATACGACTTCATAAGCTGGTAAATTTCTGGCAATTTAAGATTTATTTTATGAGGCAGACCCTCTTGCCAAACTTTATCGAATGCTTGGGCAACATCCAAGAATACGGCGGAGCAGTATTTTTTATCTTCGTATGCTGACCTTATTTCAGTAGCTACTCGGTGAACTTGCTCAATGGTTCCATGCTCGACTCGGAAACCAAATTGATGACTAGGGATGATATTTCGTAGTTCTGGTTTAATATTTTCGATAATAGTTTTTTCGAATACTTTCGAGACGATTGGTAGTAGGCTTATTGGTCTATATGACGAGACTTTGGTAGGATCCTTGCCAGGCTTCGGGATCATTTTTATAGTTGATAATTTCCAGCACTCAGGTATATATCCTAATTCGTAAATTGAATTGAATATTTGAGCCAGTCGTCCAAAGGCACACTCAGGCAGTTGTTTAAGCATTTCACCTGTAATTTGATCATACCCAGGGGCTTTCTTTAATTGAATTTGATGTGCAATAATAAGCTTTACCAGTGGTTTCTTTATCTTAAATTTCCTCACAGTTCTGATTGCTATATTTTCTGTTTGAACCACCGATAATCCTAGGTTTGGAGTGAATACACTTTCAAGATAATTCTAAAAGTGGTTTAGCTTGGATTAATTCTCGGTTTATTTTACTTGTGACTGCAAAATCTAGGACGTCAGGAATTTTTCGACGATCAGTAGGCCAATAAGTTGGATGGCCACACGCCGCAACATTGTAGTGGTTTTCTTGAATAACATTCATTAATTGACGTCCCCTTGTAGTAGTCAATTTTGAACCCCAGTAGGTATGTTTGGCATTAAAGTCGCCTGCGACCATAAAACGTTAACCCAGGGTTGCAAAAAATCGTTTGTAGATATCTGCCGAAACGTTATTATTTGGAGGGCAATATATTGTAGCGATGACAAAGCCTTCTTTGTTGAGATCAACAAACATGGAGGTTGCTTGAATTTCCTCAGTGCTATATTCATTTAGAACATAATGGCAAATCCGCTTTTTATTATTATAGCTGTTCCTCCTCGACTTCTGCCCAAGGGATGTTTTGTATCATAAACTTCGTAACCATCAATTCTGAAATTGTGTTTATCCGTTAAGTGGGTTTCAGAAACTAACATAAGATCAATTTCGTGTTTAGCTAGGAAATGTTCTAATTCAAGTTTGTGTTAGCTTATACCGTTTGCGTTCCAGTGGCATATCTTCAGATAGTTTATCGGAGACATTCTAGTTTCTGGATCATAGTGGTTTGAATTTGTAGCATTGCTTGTAGCATATTTTGCATTGTTGTCATTAATTGCATCATCATTTGCATGCAGTTATTCAAGGTAGGTTCAACATTTGAGCATTCACCTTGAAGAACGGTTGCGTATGTTGGTTTGCTGGTTGGTGTTCTGTGCGAACGAGAGTCAGTTGGCGTATGCGGAGGTATATTATTCTGCACATCTGCTGTAGTTTTATACTGCCTCCTTGGACGTGACAATTGACTAATATTTATGTAGACTGGTCATCCTCGATAGTTTGCAGTGTGGTTTCCACCGCAATTGCTGCATTTCCTTTCAGTTGAAGAGTTCTTTGGTTTTGGGCAACTTTTGGTTTTGTGTAGTTCACGGCATACGACGCACACTGATATCAACTTGCAATATGTCCTTGAGTCACCATATTCTTGACAGTTTAAACACTGTATTGGTCCGGACCTTTTCTTTGGTTCTTCAACAGTTATATGTCTGTGTATGAGGTATTTTAGTTTATATATTGGATGAACCTTTTTCAAAATGCTTTCGGATGGATCCAGTTCAACTTTGACCATTGGTTGTGGTTGCTTCAAGCGGTTCATGATTCTATATACATTCTGTATCTTAAATCCATCTTCAACAAGCGCAGCCTGGATTTCGGTTGTTTCAACTTGAACATCGATGCCTTTAATAACGACTGAGAGACCCTTTGAAGACTTCAATCGGTATGTATTATAATTTCTGAATTAATGACCTCTCTGTAGTCGTTGACCTCATGTGTTTGAATTTTTACTTCGTGTATATTGCCTCGAAGTAAATTTGTTACGTGAAATGTTTTTCCATTTGTTAACACGCTTGATTTGAGTTCTTGCACTACCTTGTGTGTATCGATTTCGCGTAAGTAGATTGGAGGTGGCTTGTAGTTTCGATTTGCCTGTTCTTGAGTATTTGCATTTACAATTTGCTACTCTTTCGCATCTTTTTCGATGAACATTTCAAATCGGTTGTTTAGCGGTAGTTTGAATTTTTCGACGTTCGATTTCTTACTTATCAGTAGTTTATCTGCTTTTGGACTATCCCTTTTCCGTTTTACTGTAATATAGCGATCGATGCCAGTTTGTGTCAATTGAACATTGCGTTTAGTGCTCTCTTTAAGGCTTGTATCGCTACTGTGTATTTCTGGGAGTTTATTTATCGGGTCGTCTACCACTTTTGGTTCCATATTCAACATTGAAGTTGAAAATGATCGTTTAACAGAACTTGCGGTAGACGGTTTTATAGGTGATCTTGTCTCCATACCTCTTTTTAAGAAAGGATTGTTCAATTCCATTTAGGTCATTTTACTTCCGTCAGCCGTACTGGATGAACCACCCGCCAGACTGACAACTTCAGTGGTATTGCTTGTAGCTGTATATGATGTAGTAACCAAGCTTTGAATCACTACAACATTGCGGTCGCTAGATCTCGACGACTGGGAGCCCGCTTGCTCACTCCCGAGAGTCGCCGGTACTAGGCATCCGATTCCCTGCACCGTATCTTTGTTTTGGTTGGTTAACTCCATTGAATATATAGATTCTGGATTCTTTCCCTCAGCATTTTATACCTAATGCCAGGTTTTTTACAACCGCCCCTAACATGGAGAACAGACACTGGAAAAAGCCGCCCCTAACATGGAGAACAGACGCTTCAAGATTTGCCATGGGTATTTTCCCCTGAAGGCAAGTAGCTTGGGTTTTACCGCACCCGTACCCGCGGGGTTATACTTTCAGCGTTACCCAGGGTGCAGCGCGAGGAGCTTGTATAACCAGCGCACCCCTTGACTGCCACTATGTGTAGACTTTTTTTGTGTTTTTGTTAACGGATTTTTTAAGCAGACATTTAGATAGAAAATTCTTCTGTAGAAAAAAATTATATATGTATATATAAGAGGGGTAGTCTTGAGTAGCTATGATGCTAACTTGCAATTATTTGTATATAGTATGATGGGATATTGGATGGATGCAGCGGAATCATTTACTATAGTCTATCTCAGCATAATCTGAACTCAAGCTCAGCATACACTGAATTTCCTCAAAACCTGGTTTGATAACAATCTTCCAGTCTTAGTTCATGACAAAACTAAAATTATAATATTTATGAACGATCGTACATATATTAGTGTAGAGTTAGATGCCATATCAATTATATATGATTCTTATCCTTTACGACGAGTCACAGAGATATATAATATCTAAGTCTAACAATCGATAATAAATTGGAGTGGGCGCAGCCTATTGATAGCATAAAGAAATCAATAACACCTTATATTTTTTCAATTAAATGGGTATAGGTAATACGGCAAGAAGTATTTAAGCGGCAATAAAATTTATTTTATTTAGAAGAACAATTTAAACGCAGCTTTACTCAAAATCATCGAAATTTACAGAATTTGTAACAATAAATTTTATCCGCTAAAAATCAGTAAGGCCCATAAAGGATTTTCGCAAAAAACCGAAAACAGTTCATTGTTGATATTTCGGTTCAAAACGATTATAGGTAATCCTCCTCGCGATGCTCCCTGGGCAACTAAACTAATCAAGCGGTGTGTGGAGACGAGCAGGGGAAATTCTATTTATAGTCATGAATACTACCGGTGTGACGGGCTTAACAAAATGTGTCATTTTAAAATTTACGCGAGTGTGCATTTAATAGTTTAACAGTATATTTCAACATAAAACTTGCTGAATTGTTTGAAAATCGCATTAAAATATATAAAAGTAAACTCATTCAATTTTTTGTGCTGCTCAATATGTTTTACGAGTCCGATTATACATAGATACCACACGACTTAATTACATATATTAAACGCCCTAACCAATAGGCTTTCAAAATACCACAATGAGATTTAGGGCTAAGGAGAAGCACAATGATATAACAAGCTTTCAATGGGAAATCTTATCAGTTTTTTTGTGTTGGAACGTTTGACAATTTTTTACACGACGCCGATCATCCAGATTTCCTCGCAGTTTAGTTATCTGCATTAACTGGCCTAACTAGTAGGCTTTTTAAATAACATTTTAAGATTTCAAGTTAGTGAGATGCACCATGAATTAGCAAATTGGAACTGTTGCGCAGTTAGTTATACGGGGCCGATCCTGGATATTTCCACGCGATTTTCAGCTTTCAAAATATTATTGTAAGATTAAGAGCTAGTGAGATGCACTAAAATTTAAAAACCTTTCAATTGGAAATTTTAACTCGGTATATGGCCCCGTATAACAAACTGCAAAACGGTAATAACACAAGAAAATGAATGAGTTAAGATTTTCCTTTGAGAGCTTGTTAGTTCTCAAGCTCAAATATTAGTTAAGAATAAAATATCCAATAAAACCGCTGTAAGCAAGTATCATGTACGTGCGTGTTTAAATCAATTCGCTTTCACTGGTCCATTAGTTCTTTGAAAAGCACACGAGATCAGATTGATTTAACACGTTCACGAATTTGCTCCATTTCTATTACTCGTAAATGTATATCATTTTTGATGTCTACGGCATAAAAGAAGCAGAATAATTTCTGCCAAAAATAAATAATCGATTAATATTTAATTTTTAATAACAAAAATTCCATTAATTTTATTTTTTATTTTGGTGATTTTTAAAAGAAGAATTATTGGTATTTTGTATGTGCTTTTAATAGGTTTTTCCTTTATACATGTTGTACATACTGTGCACTGCCTGCTTTATACATGGTTGTGCTGCTGTTTTGAGGTTTGATTAGATATTGATGAATTTTTATTGATTTTTATATTTTATTGATTTGAATTTAATGTTTTGATATTTAGAATTGTATTTTTTGTGTAATTTTTATTCGAGGTTGCGCGCGCGGTAATAAATATAAATTTTATGATGGTTTCTTAATTTGTACTTAAATCATTCATTTATGGGATCCATGACAAGAGTATAAAAAATATATTTTATGATGTCATTAATAGATGATGAAGAATAATTTTGTGTTATGTATTCAATTCGTAAGTTCATTTAAAAATAAGAGGCAGGATAATTTTATATGGTTTAAGAGACCGGTCAATATCGGAAACAATTTTGTTAAAGTACAATTTAGGTCAATGTATTATACCGCACACGTTATATTTTTTATTAACAAGATCATGCACACTCCCGAAATTTATGGTTTTGTATAAGTCGGTTAAACAGTACATTTTTTATACTCATTCAATATGACAAGTTAAGCGTTCCACAAATAGACAAAGTTAAAATTTGCAAAATTAGTTTTGAATTTTCTAAATCCACTATAATAATCTATATATATATAATTCTCATTCTACCAGAAGAACCATGAGCCAAATACAGAGCACAGAAACAAATATTACGATCTTCTTCTCCACATATTATAGTTGCCGTATACGTATCGTGTAAAAACCATCAACAAGAGCATTGCTTTTGTAATGAAGCGATTTAAATGCATGGGATGGGACTGTTATGGTGAATATGGATGAGAGAAGTAAGAACAGTACAAAATATGTTTAGCTATTTATACCATATACTAAAAAAAATTGGAATGAATTTCATTTTGGGGATGAAAATATAAGAAAATGCTACCAACAACATTGGATGAAGATGGCAAAATGAAATACAAACTGAAAACGTTAAAAAGGAGATACAAATGAAAAACGAATATTATTAATACGGAAAACACCATGAAAAATATACAATGTTATGTTTTATATACGAACCAAATACCCCCAAAAATATTCGCAAAACTACGACGACACAAACAAAATGAATTTAACCAAAGATTTTCTCTGGATCTTTTGGCTTTTCTTTTATGGGGTTTTCTATATACCATATTTTGGTTTGAACCTTTATGAAACCCTACTGTATATAGCTTTAAAAATGTAGCTATATACAGTAGAGTTTCGTATTATTTTGATTTTGTTTTTTTAAGTAAAGCACGTTGAGTAACAGTTAAATGTAAATATGCGCGTTTTAATAAAAATTTGAAAGATTTTTAGAGGAAAAAAGTAATTGTTTCGTAAACTTACCCATTATTAACTGAATCTCAACCTCAAATTAACAAAATATATTTGTTATGGCGATTTTAATAAATGGTTTTAGTATAATACATATTATCGAACAGTTTGCTTTTTATTTCTCCACACAAGTTAACAGCATCTGGAACATCTTGAAATCCACAAACTGCAGCTCATAAAGTACGCCGCACTCGGTTAAGCGATGGTTTTGTTATATTCACAAAAACATTTTCAAGTCTAGAGCAGTAACCTTGAATGAAAATTCAAGAACGGTTTAAATCGGCAGCACTAGCAAAAACAAAACTAAAATGGAATAATCTCGAACAGCGATAGACAATATTGTCAATCCTATGAAGGTTGTAGGAATTTAACCAGTGAACAGTACAAGTTAAGAAGTAAAAAGTAAACAGTGCGAAAAGTAAAAGTGAAATAGGATGAACAATTATAAGTAGATAAATAATGAATTGTTGAGAGGTTATAGGAGTCGGTTTAAATAAATAGTTTAGCATAAACGTTTAATGTATTATTTCCAAAATCCATTAAGAATCAGTATCAAAGACCCAAAATTTGTATAGCATTTGGTGATATAAGTGCGGGATTTTGCAAATAGCAGCCGTAAGGATTTTAATAGACATTAATTTCTACAATTCCTAGAAATGAAGGGAAATGCCTCCCTCGTGGGCTTTCGACCGAATGAAATATGAAACTGCTATTGTCAAGGCTTCGAAACGTTAGATGGGAGACGGAAGTCCCACATTTAGATATGCATTTACATCATAGCCAGGAACAGTTACAAAGTGAGGGATTTGACGCGGAGGATCAAAAAACAGCCATTCTTGATAAGAGAGACATAATGAAAGAGGTGTTGCTTCATTTAAAGGAAATAGACATTAAACTGGACTAGCGGGATGCTAAATTAAACCGGTTAGGTATTAAATTGCACAAGCTAGGTGCCAAATTGGAGGGGCAAAGTGAGGGGCAACGAGCAGGATAAGCAATTTGAAATTTTGAAAAAATCCGAGCTGAACAGAATGAGAAACTCGATAAACGTAGCTTGCTACGTTGATGTATGCTGGTGATCGATCGTTGGTGTTATGCGGTTGATTAGTCTTCATAGGAGTGTAAATTAATTACATGAATTTGCCTAAAATTCTTATTGATGATCCGTCCATTTGCAAATATTAAAAACTGATGTTAGGCCTCACAGCCAAGATCTAGAAATAGACGTGATTATTCTGTTAAATTTTTTACCTGTGATTTATGAATTTGTTTCCCCATGTTGTAGTAGTTGTAACGTTATAGTTCTTAGGTATCCTTTGGGTTATGCGAATTTTGTAACTAATCTTTAACGACCTACTGCAGAATTTGTGTTTATTCCACAGACATTTTATTCCATTGAACGTCGTTGGATTTAGTTTTTCACGTAGGATTTTAAATTATTTTGTTTAATTCCGGCAAGCTAACATGATGTCTATGGACCGATATGTGTGGTTTCTCGTAAAGGTAAACTTCCTGGCCTCAATATCAGTTGGCTCCTGATGGTTGCTTTGCAGTATTTGATCAGGTCAGTAAAATCAGTGGTGATCGTGTTCAATACTAGTTCCAACCTCGATAGGACATCAGCATCTTTGTTAGTACAACCAGGTTTGTAAACAATTTCATCGTTGTATTCTTCAAAGCGCGGCTTTCATCTCTTTAGTTTGGCATTATTATTTATGTTCTTAAAAGCAAACGTGAGGAGTAAGTGGTGGTCGGTAAAGATTTTTTTTTCTTTGCTCCGTATAAGTAGTTTCGCGGAAAAGTTAGAATTTCTAAACGATTCTAAACATCTCGTTTTATATTATAATTCTAAATTGAAGTTTTAGTTGTAGTTGAATGATTAATAAAAAAAAAAAAGTTGAAGTTGAAGTTGAAGTTGAAGTTGAAGTTGAAGTTGAAGTTGAAGTTGAAGTTGAAGTTGAAGTTGAAGTTGAAGTTGAAGTTGAAGTTGAAGTTGAAGTTGAAGTTGAAGTTGAAGTTGAAGTTGAAGTTGAAGTTGAAGTTGAAGTTGAAGTTGAAGTTGAAGTTGAAGTTGAAGTTGAAGTTGAAGTTGAAGTTGAAGTTGAAGTTGAAGTTGAAGTTGAAGTTGAAGTTGAAGTTGAAGTTGAAGTTGAAATTGAAGTTGAAGTTGAAGTTGAAGTTGAAGTTGAAGTTGAAGTTGAAGTTGAAGTTGAAGTTGAAGTTGAAGTTGAAGTTGAAGTTGAAGTTGAAGTTGAAGTTGAAATTGAAGTTGAAATTGAAATTGAAGTTGAAGTTGAAGTTGAAGTTGAAGTTGAAGTTGAAGTTGAAGTTGAAGTTGAAAATTGAAAATTGAAAATTGAAAATTGAAAATTGAAAATTGAAAATTGAAAATTGAAAATTGAAAATTGAAAATTGAAAATTGAAAATTGAAAATTGAAAATTGAAAATTGAAAATTGAAAATTGAAAATTGAAAATTGAAAATTGAAAATTGAAAATTGAAAATTGAAAATTGAAAATTGAAAATTGAAAATTGAAAATTGAAAATTGAAAATTGAAAATTGAAAATTGAAAATTGAAAATTGAAAATTGAAAATTGAAAATTGAAAATTGAAAATTGAAAATTGAAAATTGAAAATTGAAAATTGAAAATTGAAAATTGAAAATTGAAAATTGAAAATTGAAAATTGAAAATTGAAAATTGAAAATTGAAAATTGAAAATTGAAAATTGAAAATATTGAAAATTGAAAATTGAAAATTGAAAATTGAAAATTGAAAATTGAAAATTGAAAATTGAAAATTGAAAATTGAAAATTGAAAATTGAAAATTGAAAATTGAAAATTGAAAATTGAAAATTGAAAATTGAAAATTGAAAATTGAAAATTGAAAATTGAAAATTGAAAATTGAAAATTGAAAATTGAAAATTGAAAATTGAAAATTGAAAATTGAAAATTGAAAATTGAAAATTGAAAATTGAAAATTGAAAATTGAAAATTGAAAATTGAAAATTGAAAATTGAAAATTGAAAATTGAAAATTGAAAATTGAAAATTGAAAATTGAAAATTGAAAATTGAAAATTGAAAATTGAAAATTGAAAATATTGAAAATTGAAAATTGAAAATTGAAAATTGAAAATTGAAAATTGAAAATTGAAAATTGAAAATTGAAAATTGAAAATTGAAAATTGAAAATTGAAAATTGAAAATTGAAAATTGAAAATTGAAAATTGATAATTGAAAATTGAAAATTGAAAATTGAAAATTGAAAATTGAAAATTGAAAATTGAAAATTGAAAATTGAAAATTGAAAATTGAAAATTGAAAATTGAAAATTGAAAATTGAAAATTGAAAATTGAAAATTGAAAATTGAAAATTGAAAATTGAAAATTGAAAATTGAAAATTGAAAATTGAAAATTGAAAATTGAAAATTGAAAATTGAAAATTGAAAATTGAAAATTGAAAATTGAAAATTGAAAATTGAAAATTGAAAATTGAAAATTGAAAATTGAAAATTGAAAATTGAAAATTGAAAATTGAAAATTGAAAATTGAAAATTGAAAATTGAAAATTGAAAATTGAAAATTGAAAATTGAAAATTGAAAATTGAAAATTGAAAATTGAAAATTGAAAATTGAAAATCGAAAATTGAAAATTGAAAATTGAAAATCGAAAATTGAAAATTGAAAATTGAAAATTGAAAATTGAAAATTGAACATTGAAAATTGAAAATTGAAAATTGAAAATTAAAATTGAAAATTGAAAATTGAAAATTGAAAATTGAAAATTGAAAATTAAAATTGAAAATTGATAATTGAAATTAAAATTGAAATTGAAATATTTTTTTTCCCTTTATTAGTTAACTCCTAATTTATAAAAATGTAACGGAGCTACGATTCTTAATACAATTAAACATAAAACAAAAATAAACAATTTATAATAAATTTAAATATTACAATATATATTAAAATAAATATTAACCACTTATAATAAATTTAAATCATTAACTTAACTGTATAATATCGACAAACTAATGTATGTATAACAATTTATAATTAGCCTGATTTTATAATTAACAAGGAAGGGGTTATCAATAAATCATAAAAAATTCGAATACCATCGCAATATTCGACTACCATTAATTCGGACTTATAGAAAAAATAATTGGAATTGAAATTGAAATTGAAACTATTAAAATTATTGAACATATTGAACATATTGAAAATATTGAAAATATTGAAAATATTGAAATTATTGAATTTATTGAAATTGAAAAATTGCAATTATTGGATTTATTTTAATTATTGAAATTATTATTAAAATTATGGGGATTACTAGAATTATTTGAATATGTTATGTTCTAAAAGTTTACGCATTTTAAAGAAAGTTCAATTACCTATCAATCTATCGTATACAAAAATAGGACCAAATTTACAATTTTTTTTAAGCTTACATTTTCGATGAAGTTTTGTAACAGAAGTAAAATCCAGTTTCGATCTGATAATATCATGCCAAAATTCAATCATCTCATCAGGCCATGGCGACTGAATATTACTACGTAATGATTACATTTTTGTGTTCTATATATGTAGAGCAACCGTGTAATCGTAACTCTAGTGAATTATACGACAACTCACTAAATTTATTCTTACAAACTTTCATCTCATTCACACTGGTTTCAATTTCAGTGCAAGTAATTTTTTAATAATTTTATTGAATTGATTAGTTAGTTAATTAATTCATAGCGATATCGAATATATCGGCCTCAACTAAGGCCATTTTTTTCTCTTCTTTACTTGAGTTTCATAATAAAATCGAAGAAAAAAGTACTAGATTTTCAATTTTCGCTGTACTGGCTAAACTAGGTCTTGTACATCTATAAAATATATATCAGTTATATATCAGTAGAAAAGCAGAATCTTTACCTTGCGAACGGTAGGTCAAACTTATTTATGGATTGGTAGCTGCGCCATCTACAGGTTAAAATATTTTGCTATATTCATATTACTAAAACTCTTATAATAACGATACTTTCATAAAATTGTTTATTGAATAATCTAAAGACTTTCTAAAGCAGTACCACTTTCGACAATACCTTCAGTAGAACCAGAAATATACCAGTTGTAACCTCTAAAATTTTTTTTTATTAAAAATTGAAAAACCGGCCAATTTCCTAACCGTATAACGGGGCAACTGAAGGTCACAAAACTTATCCAAAAAAGACGTGTCTACTCTTTTGGTTCAAGGAACACGATAAAAGCAAAAAATTGAAATCGGGAGGTCGAGTTCAAAATGGCCAAAAATATGATGAAAAATATTGGAATGACCCAATTATAAATCTCCTACTTGAGGTTCGCTAACTGTATCATAGTTTCTACTTCAACTTCGTTACTTTAGTGCACCGTTAGTATTCTGGCTGCTAATCACTTATACGTATCACGAGTATATTCACTTTTCTTACTACTTGCACTTTGTCATTATAGCCCGCCTGTGTGAATTGCAACTGTACAGGGTGTCCCTGACACGAATGATACCGTTAGATTCCTTGATCAAAACCAAGGTGAGGTTACTTCTATCACTTCGCACGTTAAAGCCCCCTATCAAGTTAAAGACCTTTAAAGAGGAGCCTTCACTTGCGATAGGGGGGCTTTAATGTTCGAAGTGATAGAAGTAACTTCACCTTCGTCTTGATCAAGGAACCCAACGGTACCATTCATGTCAACCACTTTAGAGATATCCATAGTCATTTTTTTGCCAATATTACTGAATCATCAGCATTGCTTTAATGTGATTTAATATCAGCAGTTAAGGAAAGATTAAATTAAAAAGTGTAATATTCTTTAAAAAGCCATAAAGAATTAATTTTACATTAAATGTCAGGAAATCTCCAGATACAAATGAAATTAAAATAGTGTTTCTTATATTGCTGATTTAAAGAAGCAATTAATGAAATCCAATACCCTTAGTAATCTATAAGATCCCCTATCCTTTCTTCTAGTAGATACTAACTTTGTTGTCTTGCGCTCTACGATCTATTTATTTATTTATTTAAAGAAATCTATTTTGTAATATACATGTATGATTTCAGATTATTTACAGTTATAGTTAAAATTATATTAAAACAACAAAAAACTTTAAAACAGAATAAAAAAAAAAATATAAACCAAATTTTGGTTTAAACAATTAAAAATTTAGAAAAAAGTCTTTAAGGTTATTTTTAAAGTTGTCCTTTGATAAGTTGAAGTCAAATAGGTCGTCGATTAAGTTGAAAGATTTAGACATCCTATTAATTGGGTTGTTTTCTCCATAGTTGGTGGAATGGTGTTCAAGTGCTAAAAATGTATGGTTTCGAAATGTTCTGCATGGCACGTGAATTGATATGTTTCCCAAGATGTAAGCTGAATCAACGTGACCAAGCAAAACGTTACCAATAAAAGCTGCTCCCAAGAGAAGTCGTCTATTTTCAAGCGTGCATATTTTGTAATCTGTGCATTTTGTTGTGTATGGAGGTAAGCGAGCCACATTTTCATGGAATGGTAAGTTGTGGTCGTAATCCCAGTCGTTCGACGTCTGAATCGTTAGACGTCTGAAACCGGTGTCCTTTAACAACATCTTTCCTCTCCTTTCTTCTTGTTATATAAAAACAGACTGTAGAAATATTCGTGGCGTTATCTACGTCAAACGACCAGTGCATAGTTTATAGTTCAATCAATCATTCTATGAATGACAGAAGTGGTATTGCCATAAGTAACAAATTAAAAATTCTATCAAACGGACACTTATTGATGCCACTTTTACTCGTATCAGTACTAATTTGGCCATTTCTAAAAATCTTTTTTTCTTCAGTTTATCGCTTATTGCGTATGGAGGGTTTTAAAAATGCTTTACGTGGTAAAGTGCTTACAACTCCGATTGTTGTTGGACAAGATTGGAAGAGCGAATAGTTGTTCTCATTAAATTTCCACACAGATATTTGAGAGAGAATAAATATTTGTTTTCTCTAATTCTACATATTATGTAGCGTAAGGTATTTTTGTAACAATAATTTGCATTTATCGTTGAATTATAAATATCATTGCGTTATGGTCTATCATCAATGTGATCATCACTTATAAGGATAGTTTTTTGTACTACTAGGTATAAAGGGGATACGGGTTACGTACACGTACCCTATGAGCAATTTTAAATCTCATTATCGAAACTAAATTAACAATGGCGTTCTTTCAAGTTTTAAGATCACCACAAACAATTAGGCAATCAAAGACAGTTTTGAACGGTTATTACATTGTTATTGTTCCGGCTGAAACGTTAAACTTTGCAGAGTCATATAAAAGCGCAATGCGTGGTAATTGTGCTAACTTAAAAGGATTCCGGCTAGTAAAATTCTAGGTCCGACTGACTTTAGAAGTTTCCGGCTGAAAAATCTGGTAGTGTACATTGACCTACAATGTTAGCTTGAGCCGTTTGGTTTGGTTCCGGTTAGATTTAAATGGTTCCGGTTGAGAAATCATGTAGTACACAATATTTCCCCTATTTTTATAACTTATAACTCTCTCTATATTTCAGACTACAACTTGCGACAGGCCATTAAAATATTTTAACACGGGCTGTAGTGTACGTACGTCTTCACCTACTTCTTCAAAACCAATGTTATCTACGCCATCCAAACGTGTATTGCTATTATACTGTACTCTTATGAATATTACTATTCTTCATAATATATTTATAAACATTTCTTTTATAATGCCAATCTGTTTCTATCTTCATTATCTTTTCTATTCCACTATTATTCTTTTATATTTTCATCAATTTTCTCTAACTAGATTTTTATATTTTACTTCTCTCTCCAAGAACCATCATCATATTCAGCATCGTAGTCATCTTACGTACTTACAAATGTATATTTTTTATAGCAGCATGTACGTACCATAATATAACCAGCAGAGGAATCGCATGCTATTTTATTCATAACACACACACGTATGTAAGTCTTTGCTTCTTCTTCTTCTTGTGCGATTCAGGTTATCCATCATCAACAATCAACACAAATAAGCAATCTCGCACGGTGTTATAAAAATACTTAGCTCGGAACGAAACAGAAGCTTCAGCAGCATAAAATATGTCATCTAATTTACTTTTTTATTATCATAACTCCTTATTATCTCCTTCCTTCTGTACTTGCATACAATACACAACAAACGGTCCTGTTCTATTATACTGTTGTCGTCTAAACACAGAAACTAATCTTAGAAAATTCATAAAATAATGAAAATGATAAATTTCAAGAGAACGAAAAAAAATTGTTTAAGGAAATATGAAAATGATACTCGTACATCATCACATATGTCCTTTCATTTTAATTCTCTCCCTCTGTACAGCATATTACAATACACTCCGTATGTTATTAGTATAGAAGTACTACATGTATTATTGTTTATGTCGATCATAAAATAACATAAGAAAAAAAAATCAAACAGCATATAAGATATTTCTGAATTAGAAACAAAGAAATTATGTTAAGAGGATGATGCACGAAGGATGGTGAAATGATTAGAATATAAATAAAATTACAATATAAATTTTTTAAAAGGATAACATCTTTGTTGATTGTATTTTGTCTTTGCCTTTGTTTATTGTTCATTTCTGGTTGATTAACATTTATGTAAGTCAATTCGTATACTACTCTCTATGTATAAGCAGCATAATACGTAATGTCATGTATAAATATATGTGGTTTTAGAAAATTATGATTTAAATAATATATTATAGGTTTGATGGTGCTTTATTATTCCAAATATTGAAGAAAAAAATTGTTGACACAAATTTTCTAAAATGCACAAGTTATTATATCGGTCTGAGGTCAAATGTGAATATTTTGCGGTTAAAAAGGCTAGGCAGTACATAAACTTCTGTGGCAGCACATAAATTGTAAAATAAAATGTAAAAAAATTTACTTTAAAATTAAAGGACATTGCATAATAAAAGGTGTCCATTCGAGAGGTGTACAATTTGCTGCCATTTAGGCGAATATTAGATTTAGCAGTTCATACTTAACAATCGTGGAGTACACACACGTGGTAAATTAATAATGAAAAAATCTTCGATTGGAGAACGCGTTTTAATAGTGAAAGTTTCTAAGGGAATATGGTGCCTTTATATGCTTGAAATGCTTACATAATCGCACCCCTTGCCAGTCGAAAAACCGTCGGTAATGCAGATTGCAAAACAACTTGATATGTCCGCCTGTGAATGTCGGTGGGGTAGATTCATATATATTGCCAGCCGAAAAATGTCGATACAGCACCAAAAATTTTGATGTTAAACAACAATTTTTTAAAGCACAAATTCTTACTTTGTTCTATTAACATATATTAGTTAAAATAAATTTTTTTATAGATTCATTTCAATTTATTAAAACTACAATACAAAACTATTTTATTACTGAGAAAACTCGTTGAAATATATCAATCAAAACTTGAAAAATTCTGAAAATTAAACGTTTAAAGTGTCATGACTGGCAAGTAGTTAAAATGTAAGGTCTTAGTCATGGTTATTTCTGGAAAGCAATTTAGGTCACTTTTAGTTATTTATTTATTTATTATTTATAAATGGTGGAAAGCTTGGGTAAACTCGTTTGAATATGTCATTCATATAAATTTTGAGAATATCTAAAAATTAAACTTTTATAGTGCCATGGCTGGCAAATAATTCAAAAGTAAGGTTTTGGTGATGGTTACTTCTGATAAAACTGCTGGCCACGTTTCATGTGGAAATTTCACAATTCCACAAAACTCGTTTGAGTAAATCATTCATACGAAATTTGAAAATTGTTAAAAACTGACAATTTACATGGCGAATGAGTGATTTAAATGAAAGTTCACTGATCATTAACTGTAAGGTCTTTAGTTCATGTGGTAAACCAAGGAAAACTATAGTTTGAATTTATCATATACCACCACGATTAAGTGCAGTTTTGCAATAAACCACATCCAACTCTTAAGTGATTTAAATTACTACAGTGTGATGTTCAATGATTCATCAATGATCACAATTTATGCACTAAATGTTTGAGAATGGGCATTCCATAGTGTTCGTAGATAAACACTTGCATGACAAAACACCAAACAATATTGCATGAAACTAATAGCAACTCAGATCAAAATCTTGTCTACCAATAACTTCAGAGATTCATAATTATCCCACAACCAATCCTACACTGCCGTTGGAGAAAAGCAACCAATATTGCCAACCGTAATTGTTTCGACGATCACTAACCAAAAAGCTATAGGATTGAATAGTGAATATATGTACATGAGTCGTTGAATCGTTTATCAACAGTTTCCACAGGAAGTAATAGAGGGCAGATCAGCATTAAACCATCTTCCAGATATAATGCAAACCACTTATTTGGTATAGTTATACTTTACCTATACTGGCATGGAAGATGAGTTGGCCTAGAGTTTGGCACTCCAACAGGGGGTCATAGATGTGTTCCATTTCACAATAAATCGTAATCTTTTCATAAAAATTCCTTTTGCATCCTGCCCCTATCGGGATTCGAATCCGGTACCTCCCGATCCAAATGCCAAAACTTAACCACTGTGCCATTTGGTCGGTGTATATTTATTTGATAGTTTATTTGGAAGGGTAGTTACCGGTTATATTGATCAGACAACGGATTCCACGCGAAGTTTTTAGGAAGTGGAGAAGATATCAACTAATATAACCTCAAAAGACGATAAATGTGAAGAACAATTCAACAGAACATATCAAATCATCAATAGTCGTAACCGTCACACCAACCGGAACTATATCATTCGGAACCAAACTAACTATGGCACAAGTAGCACGATTCATCGAGCATAATTGTGCAATATATTGTTACGATTTTGCCTTGTCACTCAAGGTTCGAATCACTGGATTGTGAATAAATACACTGATTCAAATTTGAACTCACACAATTTATTTACACAACACAATTTATTATACAACACAAAATTCACAATTAATTATTATAATTATAACACACTTTTTAATTATCACTTCAATAATCGCTTTAATAATCACTTTAATAATCTTTCTATTTAACCTTCACTGTATCACGTTTAAAATAATACTCAGCATTCCACGTCAACGCGCGCCTTTATATACCAAAATATTTGTTTCTAGAATAATCCTAAATGCGCAGCAAATATGTTAGTATAGAAATGACGCCTAAATGTTGAGTATAAATTATAAATGTAATTGAACAATTAATGAAATTAACTTATTCTATTCCACTCTAGGTGTCACCGTAACACTACCCCCCACCTAAGCCTGTTCGTCCCGAACAGGATCCAGATCACCTCCTCTGTAGAGCGCCAAACGCTCCAAATGCACCACCTTTGGTTTACCTTTCCGTCCTTTCTGTATGCGATAAACCACGTCGTTCAACCTTTTAATGACAGTGTAAGGGCCTTCCCATGTGGGTTGCAACTTCGGTGATAATCCCTTCTGCCGTTGCGGGTTGTGAAGCCATACCAATTGCCCTTCCTCGAAGCCTTGATTATTTGCTCGTATGTCATATCGAGCTTTCATTCGATCACTTGTTATCCGAATTCTCTCCCGTACAAATTGATGTACTTCATTGAGTTCCTCTTTCATTCGGTCGACATAATCCTGTCCGCATAGAGCTGATGATGGAACAGCCCCAAATTTTAAATCTCCCGGTAATCGCAGATTGTTCCCAAATATGGTTTTAGCTGGTGTCACTCCTGTTGTGTCATGTACCGCTGATCGGTAGGCCATCAGGAACATCGGTATATGTCGATCCCAGTTACGTTGGTTCCTTTCCACAACCTTTGCTAGATATTCCTCCAATGTGCCATTGAATCTTTCCACCATACCGTCCGATTGTGGGTGTAAAGGCGTCGTTCTTGTTTTATTGATTCCAAGCATCTGACATATCTCCTGAAATACCACCGATTCGAAATTCCTTCCTTGATCCGTGTGAATTTCCATCGGTACACCAAATCTGCTAATCCAATTGTTAACCACGGCATTAGCTATTGTTGTTGTCTCCTGATTGGGTATGGGGTACACCTCCGGCCATTTGCTAAAATAATCCATTATTACTAGCACATATTTATTTCCGCTCTCGGTGGTCGGAAATGGCCCCGCCACGTCCATTGCAATTCTCTCAAATGGTGCCCCGACATTATATTGTCTCATGGTTCCACGGCTTTTTCGTGCTGGTCCCTTCACTGCCGCACATTGGTCACATCTTCGACACCATTCTACTACTGACTGTCTACATCCGGACCAGTAGAAACGTTGGCGAATTTTGGCTAATGTTTTATTAATCCCTAGGTGACCTCCACTTGCTCCTCCGTGATACTCCTTGAGGATTTCCGCTATCCGATCTTTTGGCACCACTACCAACAATTGTTTTACTTTACCATCCGTGCTTTCCCACTTTCGTTTTAAACATCCATTTTCTATGTGGAGGCTATCCCATTGAGCCCAATATGCTTTTACAATGGGAGCTTTGTCAGCTATCTCACTCCATGTGGGCCGGTGTTCCTTTTCCTTATGTTTCCAGGTCAGCATCCCGTAATTGCTCCTTCTTGATCATTTCATCAGTCCATTCCTCATCAGGTAGCACTTGCATAAGCCGAATATCGATGATGTTTTCCTTACCCTCCACACGCCCACAATGCTTGCATTCCACGGGACATGGCCTTCTTGATAATGCGTCGGCATTTCCATGTGCGGTTCCCTTCCGATGTTCAAATTGGAAATCGTAGCTTTGCAAACGTTCGATCCAACGAGCTACTTGTCCCTCTGGATTTTTGAATTGTAACAACCAGCGCAAAGCTCCATGATCCGTCCGTAGAAGAAATTTTTGGCCATAGAGGTACTTATGGAAGTGCTTAATACATTCCACTATAGCCAACAACTCTTTCCGTGTAACACAATAATTCCGTTCCGGTTTTGATAACATCTTGGAGTAATATGCAATAACTCGCTCCTCACCATTTGTTGCCTGTGATAATACTCCTCCTATACCGTCATTACTTGCATCGGTGTCCAAAATGAATTTAATGTTGGGTATAGGGTATGCGAGGATTGGTGCTTCGCATAATCGACGTCTTAGTTCCACAAATGCTTCTTCCTGTTCATCCTTCCATTCGAATGCCTTGTTCTTCCTGGTTAACTCGTGTAAACTCTTTGCAATATTGGCGAATCCTGGCACGAATCGTCTATAATAGGTGCACAATCCAAGGAAGCTCCGTAATTCATGTAAGTTTTTAGGTCGTGGCCATTCCTTCACCGCTGCGATCTTGTCTTCATCGGTATGGATTCCATTGGTTGTTACCTTATGACCCAAATATTTTACTTCCGTTCTAAATAGTTTGCATTTCTTTGGGCTTAGCTTCAATCCGGCGGCTTGTATCCGATCCAAAACCTCTGCCAAATTCCTTAAATGCTCGTCGAAATCCTTGCCCATAACGATGATGTCATCCAAATATACGAGGCACGTCCTCCAATGTAATCCCTTTAGCACGCGCTCCATTAGCCGTTCAAAAGTCGCAGGGGCGTTACATAATCCGAATGGCATAACGTTAAATTGCCATAATCCGTTACCCACACTGAATGCCGTTTTCTCGCGATCTTCCTCCTGAACTTCCACTTGCCAATAGCCGCTTTGCAGATCTAATGTTGAAAATATTCGAGCACCCGATAATGTGTCTAACGTGTCATCGATCCTTGGCAATGGGTAACTATCCTTTTTCGTCACAGCATTTAATTTTCGGTAATCCACGCAGAATCTCATGGTACCATCCTTTTTCTCGACTAACACCACTGGTGAACTCCATGGACTGCTTGATGTTTCGATTACCCCTGCTGCTTGCATATCTTTTACCATTCGATCCACTTCTCCTTGCTTTGCCAATGGTAATCTCCTGGGTGGTTGGCGAATCGGCATTTCTGCTCCTGTATCTATTCGATGTTTTACCATTGTGGTTCTTCCATTATTGTCCGGTGTACTGCAGAATATTGGCATGTACCGCTCGAGCAATTGTTTTGCCATATTTTTCTGTTCCTTAGTAAGATCTTCGGTCCATTTCTCCATGAGTTGTTCTACAACCTCTTTCTGCACTTGCGAGTTAGCCGTCTTAATCGGATTTTTCTGCTCGCACTTCACTATCGCCGATATTTCTTCACATTTTCCGATTATTGTCCCTTTCTTGATAGTTTTCGTCTTATCCGAGAGATTTAGAGTCCTAATTGGTACTCTATTTTCGCTGTCTGGTTTCACTAGAACTTTCCCGATCATAATTTCTCTGGCTCCGCTCTCCGCTTCATTGGCTTCCACAACCCACAACCTGGGTGACCCAAAACCTCCCTCCAATCTTGCCCATACTATTGTTTCCGAGTTCGGTGGCAGCTTCTCCCGATGATCTATTATAATTTGCCTGGTCGTTTCTCCTATAACGGCGCTAACGTGAAGTGGCAACTCGATATTATCGTAGGTTAATACACCCCGTCCAACATCCACCACGAAGCCATTCGTTCTCATGAAGTCCATTCCCAAGATGACTTCGTCTACAATATCTGCAACCAGCACCTCGTGTTGAAAGTGATTTCGTCCAATCCTTATTTTTACGACCTTTTTCCCTTTTATTGCTGAATTTTCTCCAGTCGCCGTTCGTAATTTAATGCCATTAGCTGGTTCCATAATTCCATCGATAACATCCTCACGAACAATCGTATGTGTTGCTCCCGTATCCAGCGTGATCATGCATTTCTTCCCATCAATATCGGCTTCAATTGTTAAGCTGTCACCGTTCCTTGCTATTCTCGAAACATGGATGGAGGTTGTGGGGCAATCGGTTATGGGAGTCAGCTTCTGCTCCTTCAAACTGACTCTTTTTAACGACTCCGCTGCCGTCTGACCCTCCTTTCTGGATTCTATCTGCTCCTCGTTTGATCTACGCTTCATAGGAGATGGCGACCTTGCTCGTTTCTTCTTAATCTCCCAACAGTCCCGTGAGATGTGACCCATTCTATCACATACCCAGCATTTAATCCTGCCATTTCCATCTCTGAACCTTGGCGTAGCCCGCGTGGTGTCTGTTCTGGAATCAATCTCCACTCGACGAATTTTCATTGCTGGTTTGATGATGGTTTGCGCAGTTTCGTTTGTTAACGCACAAGCGATGGTTTCCGTGAAAGTTGCCTTAGGTGACAACATCACCGCTCTGCGCGTCTCAGGATCTCGAATACCGTCAATGAATGCATCTATTTTAATTCGCTCCATGTAATCGGCCGACATATTTGAATGGGCTAAATGCGCGAGCCGCTCAATTGCCGATGAAAATTCCTGTAGCGATTCTCCTCCTTTTTGGTATCGACCCTTCAATTCCATGCGATAGATTTCTCGTTTGTGGTCACTTCCGTATTTTCGATCTAACGCCTTCATAATTCCCATGTAAACGTTCCGTTCCTGCTCGGGAATGATTTGTAGTGTTTCTGCCGCTTCGCCTTTAAGAGCCACAATTAATGCTGCAACACATTGTTCTTCAGTCCACTGATTTTGTTTAATCGCCGTTTCGAACTGGAACTTAAAAATACTGAAGGATGTTGTTCCATCAAATGTTGGTGGTTTTATCTTAACTGCATTAACCGTCTGGATCACTTGTTGTGTCGTTCCATTCGCCTTGACATCTTTGAGCTCCTTCTCGAGACGTTTAAAATCTTGTTCAACCGATTCAAATTTTTGTTGAACCGTCCCTTTAACATTTTGAATTTCTGCGTGTACTTCTGTTTGCAGTTTTTCCACTTTACCGTGTAGTGTAGAAGATAATTCCAAAAACCTCTCGTCTATTTTCTTTTGGCCATCTTCTATTTGGTTTTTAATGTCCGCTCCTTGTTGCTCCATTTGTACCATCTTCTGTTTAATGTCCGCTCCTTGTTGCTCCACTTGTAACATCTGTTGTTTCATGTCCTGGTTCGATTGTTTAATGTCCGCCCGTTGTTGTTCCATCTGTTGTTTCATTCCCTCGTTCGATTGTTTTATTCCCTCCAACTGTTGTCCCATCATTTGATTCATAGCAGCCATCAACTGCGAAAAATCGAAACTTCCAGATGGGGTTTGCGTTGTTTCGACCACCGTTTGTACGTCCTTTTGTTTCTTATCCATATTGATCTCATCCGTTTTTTCCTCCTCGAAATCATACACGTCTGGATCTAAACCTTCCTTCTCCATGGCCTCACGTAGTCGCTCCACCAAACTAGCTTTTGTGCCTTCACTGGCCAAACCTCGCCGTGTCAGTTGCTCCTTTAATTGCGCAAGCTTTAATCCGTAGAGAATCATTTTCCTTATTATTCACAATCCCACCGCTGTCACCAATTGTTACGATTTTGCCTTGTCACTCAAGGTTCGAATCACTGGATTGTGAATAAATACACTGATTCAAATTTGAACTCACACAATTTATTTACACAACACAATTTATTATACAACACAAAATTCACAATTAATTATTATAATTATAACACACTTTTTAATTATCACTTCAATAATCGCTTTAATAATCACTTTAATAATCTTTCTATTTAACCTTCACTGTATCACGTTTAAAATAATACTCAGCATTCCACGTCAACGCGCGCCTTTATATACCAAAATATTTGTTTCTAGAATAATCCTAAATGCGCAGCAAATATGTTAGTATAGAAATGACGCCTAAATGTTGAGTATAAATTATAAATGTAATTGAACAATTAATGAAATTAGCTTATTCTATTCCACTCTAGGTGTCACCGTAACAATATGATTTTTCAGCGGGAACTTTATAATTCCAGCCGAAACCTGATAAAGGAAAACAGAACCATATAACAGCCAAACTGACTATGGTACAAGTAGCATGATGCATTGAGCATCATTGTGCGTTACATAATTTTTCAGCCGGTACCTTATAAATCCAGCAATATATATTTTTCGATTAAAACCTTATAATTCCAGCCAGAACCCTGCCCTCTACAGCCAAACTAACTACGGCATAAGTAGCACAATGGAATATGCATCATTATTGTGTACTCTTTTATTTTCCAGCCGGTACCTTATAATTCCCACTGGAACCTGATAACGCCAGCCAGAATCATACTACAGCCAAACCAACTATGGGATAAGTAGCACGATGTATTGTACATCATTGAGCACTGATATTTTTTTCAGCAGGAACCTTATAAATCCAGGCAGAACCTAATAGAGGAAGGCAGAGCCATATATCTTCTACAGCCGAACTAACTATGGCACAAGTTGCAGAATGGATTTTACCATTTTGCGCTATATGATTTTTCAGCCAGAGCCTTATAATTCTATCCAAAACCTGATAAAGTCACCCAAAACCATAATATAACCAAACCAACTATATGGCACAAGTAGGATTATGCTTTGTGCATCATTTGTGCTTCATATAATGTTTCTGCCGGAATTTTATAATTCCAGCCGGAACTTGATAAAGCCCACCAGAACCATATAACGGCAAAACCAACTATACAATTTTTCAGTGTACTATATAATTTTTCATCCGGAACCTTATAAACCCAGCACTATATGATTTTTCAGTAGAAACCTTATAATTCCAGCCGGAAACATACCCTTCACAGCTAAAACAATAGCACAAGTAGGACAATGGATTGTGCATCATTGTGCATTATATGATTTTGCACCCGAACCATATAATGCCACCCATACTTATAAAAACCCAGTCGAAACAAAATGTTTACAAAATTAATTTTGGCGCTTGCATAATGGTCGCAGTGCAATTTGGATGATCGTGCAATATATGAATTTTTCAGAACGATCAAAACATTATGCAGTACAATGCCAACTCAACCAGAACCAGCAAGCATTTTGCGTGTAGTATTTGTGTTGGCCTCGTTGTAATTTTTCCATATACTTCCGTTTCAAAGTTCATCAGTGTGTACAAAAGTGTACAAAATGTATGCGGAAGTGATAAATGTGTGCGGAAACACATGATGCGTATTCCTAACCTGAGATGTACTGTCTACCATACCATTTCGTATATAAAATAAGCACTACGTTATAAAAGCCTCGTGTCGTTTTAGATGGTTCATGAAAGTTAAGTTCCGGGTTATGTTTAAACGATGTACTATAACTTTCTCGAGTATTGAAAACGACCAGTTTTCAATACCGATGATGTTCCGTTAACATAAAATTGTATTTATCGCTGATATTGGAAAGGTGTACCGCCAGGTAACCGAAACATCAAAATCATCAGAGATTTGTAAGGCCAGACAAACCAGTACCTAACCGAATTGCAACATTTTAAATTGAATACTGTCACATATGGACTAACGTTTTCACAATATCTAGAAATCAGGTGTTGCTAGAGAACCCAGGAACGGACTCCATATGGTTTGAGGATCCTGAGATGTACGTTAAAGCATTGGAAATTTGCTGGTCGACAAATAAGGTTGCTTTCAACTTCAGTGTTTCACCTGAGTTACGCTCTTAATCTATAATATATTAATACGCTTAATTTGTTCAAACCATACCCTAAAATGACCCCTAAACATGATCCGATCCGTTTAAATATTTCAGGGTACGTCGACATAAAGATTGCGGTGTGCATAGGCTAGAAAAATCCAAAAAATTCCACCGGGAAGTACCTGAAACGGGTACCTCAGGTGTTTTCAGCAAAATTTTGTCACGACGCCAGAATGCCATGACAAAATATGTTTATATTGAATCTATGATCATGCGCATTACACCGTGACAATGACAAAATTTATTAAAATTGCCAATGTTTTTGTGATGCCACACTGTGATGACAAAATGAGTAAAAAATTTGTAATTGAATCTCAATTAAACAAAACAGAGAACATAAAATGATTTTACATACATTTTGGTGTTAATAGTTGTGAGTGTAAAAATGCAATTTTGTCATGACACTCTATCTATTTAATATTTAAAAATTAACCGCGTATATGAATTTACTTTATTTTTGATAAAAGTGCATCAAATTTACATCTTAAAAAATATTCTTAATTATTTCTTAACCAAAAATTCAATAAAATGTATTCACGTGACTGGATTTATATTTTGTTCACCAGATGTCAGCTACTTTCTTGAAATTCGCGATATCAAATTATTTTTTATCGAGTAGAAAATAAATGATAGATCTTCATCTTATGCCGTGATGCGTCTTTCTGTCCACCTACCGAATCAACAAATAATTACATTGGAAGCAGGTAATGAGGATGAAGCGTTGCTTGCGGCACAAACTGGCCGAACGAAGCTTGAGTCATGGTTTCAGCTCAACTTCAATATTAAAAACGCACGTCATTTGCTTTATACTTAGATTCCCCACCATTACGTTTACGTACGCGGTAAATGGCAACTTCGTCAAAGAGGTAGAGAGAAGGTGGTTGCTTCGAATGTATATACAGTAACCTTGAGAGATGAGAAGCGTTTGTTCCTGCGGCTGCTTTTGCTACATATTCGTGGTTCCACCAGCTTTGAATTTATACGAACATTCAATGGCTTTATTTACAAAACCTTCAAAAAAGCTACAGCTGCACGGGGTCTGGTAAACGATGATGAATGGGATCACCGCTTAACAGAAACAGCAGCCTTTCAAATGCCAAGACAGCTTCGAGAGACTTTCACTTATATTTGTTGATTTTGTCAACGTTCAAAACCTCTTTATCTCTGGAAAAAGTATGCAGATGGCATGACTTTTGATTACAGCCAACACCATATTGAAAATGTAGCAAACAATTTGGCTCTACACGATATCAACATAATTCTTATACAGTATGAACTTTCTGGCGCTATGATCGGCTTACCAACTTCATCGAGAAGTCCCGTAGAAGTGCAAGTCTTCGATACAGTTCGAGAAGCCGAAGAAGTTGAATTACGAATTCAACTGCTAAACGAAAAGCAGTTGGATGCATTTCGTCAAACAACTGCTGCAGTGGATAATGAAAATGTCTCTAGCCGAAGTTGAGATTTGAATATTTAGTTTGGGCGCGTAAGTGATCATGTGATCCCGAGTGCGCGCTTCCCGTTTGAGATATGAATATTTGACTTGGCACGTAAGTCATACTGTGTGCATTTGAGCGTGTGCTTGCCGTTTAAGATTTAAAAATTAACCGCGTATATAATTAACTTTTTTTGATAAAAGTGCATCAAATTTACATCTTAAAAAATCTTCTTTATCATTTCTTAACCAAAAATGTATTCACGTGACCGATTATTCAGTCACAGGTCAGCTAGTTAACATGAAAAAATAAACGATTGTCAGAGTGTGATTAAGATATTTGACCCGCTTGGGTGGCTGCGTCTCCACCAACCATTACATTCAAAATCCTGATTTCAGTCTCTTTGGTTGTCAAAAAAAGATGGAGCAATACCATGCCAGCTGACCTTAACATCCTTATAACACGATTTCTTCAAATGCAGACAACACATAGTCAAGGTATATTCAGCTGTATTATAAGCAAGATCAACCAACACTAACGGCGACAGCTCTTTTAACTTAATCGCTGCAAAAACAAAGGTTTCACCTTTAAAGCAATTATCAATACCTCGCTTAGATTTGTGTGAAGCTGTGCTTCTAACAAAACTTCTCAGCAAAGTTTCAGCAAATTTTGAATCTCCCATATGCTCTCTCTGAATGCTTGTACGGATTCTAATATTGTTTTTAGCATTGCTCACAGGTATTCCCAGCAAATTGAATTACATACCAATTAATTATTTGCAACACCTAGATACCAACCAAGGTCAATCCAGCTAATTGTGTAAGTCGTGGCTTCACCACAATCTTTTTGGAATGGTTCAGAGTACCAACTCTTTCGTGGCCAAATCATGAAAATTTGTCAGTTCAAACTACCACCATCAAGGCCAAAAACCCCGTTTTAATTTCAAAACAAATGAACGTATTCTAACATTGGCATTTTATGTGAGCTTTGTGTGGTAATACTGTTCAAAATTTATACTAGAATATCTCGGCCAACACCAGTTGGCCGTAAATATGGTGCTTCATTATATTCAAATAACTTTGCACGATCCATTCGCTTTGACAAAAACCCAATTTTCCTTATGCATGATCGATCAAGCACTAAAGTATATTGCGTCTTCCTCTACGACGTATATTGGCAGGTTGTTGGAACACTTTGTTTAAAATTCGTACAACTCGATATCGCTGTCACGAGGGAGACAATTAGTCTTGTGTTTGAAAAAGATAGATCGAATTACAATCCACTCTTATGTAAGTAGCATAGCACATTTATTGGTGGGTAAAAAGAAAGCCATAATATGTAATGTGTTGTTCCATAAAAATAAGCTGGAAGCTTTTCTGCAAAAACATATAAAACTGTGTACCGGAAGAAGCAGCTTCAATCGGAGCTTTCTCAATTTTTGCTGTGATGTTCAGAAGTGTAGCAGAAAACAACAAAGAATTATAATATTTAAATAAATTTGGTGGACAAAGGTCGACTCTTTGTTGATTTTCTGACATTTTAACGAGGAAAATGTTTTTGATTTTAACCCCTACTTTTGGTGTGCCAAAAATCCGGCTAATTCAATTTTACGTCTAGAATGTAAGAGTGATATGCTCGAGATCTATGTATAAATTCCTGGTAAAACAAAAGTCGCCACAACATATTCACCCCTTCGTTTTTTTACTGCATAAAGAAAGTAAAAAACTATTTTTGGTCAAAAACCGTCTTTCGGGTTAAATTGTGGAAAATTGATCTGGGCCGATATTTATGTAAATTTAATTTAGAACCTTTCAATTCATAACAGTTTCCCTCATAAATGTTATACTTTTCAAAATATTCGGAAAAAAGGAAAGAGCTGCTATTTCCTGTGGACCGATTTCGACCAAAAATCACTGGGATTTCCCAATTTATGAAAAAAAAAAAATTATGTATAATTAAGTTTCATCTTGATCAGACAAACCATCTGGGCTGTAGAACATAGTCATTTAGTCTGCACGGCACCGACTTGTAGATGCGATTGTTTCATTATGTATTTGTAAGTTTTCTCGGATTAAATTGTCGGTTCCAGGATGTACATACATCGGAAATTAAACTAGTGGACCTTTTGATCGGTGCCGGTTTCGTTCTATGAGGAGAACTAAGTTTCCAAAATTAAATTAACGATTCGGGATGTGCAGTCCATAAACTTGTTGAATGAGGGCGGATAATCCAATATTCGGCGTCTTCAAATTCTTTGTAGCATAAGTTGTATTAACTGGTTGGCCAATTCGAAAATGACCGGTTAGGGGTTATACATACATTCGCCATCATTGAGAGCTCCAAGAGCCCGGAAATTTAAGATGCCGTCTATCTGATTGGTTAGGGTCGCTATGTACGCTGTTTACGCTTAGACTCCTCCAGATGATTTGTTGGATAAAGTTCCTTGCCCTTGAAATCATGATTCGTTGCTCTAAAATGGTAAGCAACAATTTTATAATGTGGCTGGAATGTAGTAAAATGGAATGTTTATCATCATATTCCACATCTGCATGGTATCCCAATGTGTTTTTGGGGTCGCATTATATAGAAAAATGCAACGAAATGTTATCCCAAGAATATGCAACGAAATAAAAATTAAAGTAAATACGAGAGAACCAAAACACGCTGGTGCGCCAAAAATCTATTTTTGGGTTGAAACTTTTTTAATTTTTACGTCTATATAAATACAAGTACTCTAGCCCAAGGCAAATCAGTAGGCTTAAGCTTTTTTATTTAGGCATTAAGCAAAATTTCAAGCCCCATCTTCGATGTTTAAGTTATTAGCCTTAGGCTCAAACTTGGGATTTTTTAAATACATAATTTCACTTGTGTATGCCGATTTTGGGTTACGTATCCACGTCACGTGTTTTTATGGTTCTTAAGAAATTTATTGTTCTCTTGTCAATCTCAGATTCCTAACGAATCTGAGTACTAATTTAATCATCAGCATCATTGTTGGAAGAATTTGACTGAAGTTTCGATATTCGATTCATGTGAGCCGGAAAGAAATCGGCACTATTAAACCAACGCTTGTTTTGTATCAAATATTGTGGTGAAATGCTGCGTGTCGTACGATCAATATAGGTTTCTTTCGGCCACTGGTTACGTGATGTGGAAATTTTGAACGATCGATTAGTTACGAGTTCATACATAGGTATTTAAAACCAGCGATGATTTAGTTACAAATCTAGCGCGTGATTGAGGAATTATTACACAAATAAATTTTTGATTCAGATGACAAACACAAAGACCTTTGGATTACTTCTATAGTAGACGTACGAACATCGTAGTCACGCTAGCTCTAATCATGGATCATATACGGTTTATATTGGAGCTATAGATTTGTTTTTGTGGCTATCAAGTGTTTGTACCATATTATATTTTCTAGGAACTCTTGAAGTCTCGGAAAACAATGACCATTTCGGGAACTTATTTGGTTTTGTTAGGGATAATAGGAAAGAAATACTCTTTATAGGAGTCTTATTGGATTCGTACAACGGAAAGCATTTTTAATTCGTCTCCTATCATAAAAGATGAAAATTTTCGATTTTTATTCAAAATATTTTCTACAAATGCCGGATGATTTGCTGACCACTTACGTCGGTCAAATCCACCTACTTCTAGCATGCATACAAGTTCTCTTTGCAGCTGTCACGTTAACTCCAATGTTTCGCCTCCAGACATCAAGTCATTTATGTAAAAATCGCGTTTAAGGCTTTCGTAACCAATTGGGAACTTGATAACAAATTTATCAGAATTGCAATGGATTGATTGGATGGCTAAAAATGAATATTGAAACAATTTCTCAATGTCAGCGGAAATTACATATTAGTGCTATGGGAATCCATCCCATAGCACTCATCCCAGATGCGGGTTTAGTAGACGCATCAAACACAACATGTACCTTGGTGTTTATAATGGAGCTTTTAAAAAGAGGATGAATACGGGCATATAATACATTTTTTGTCGAGGTTTATGCATTTCTTATTCCGGTGTAAGTTTTATAGGGTAACCTAGAAAAAAGTATTGATGAACAAAACTTACGTATACTACCTAAGGGCAAATTTGTCAAACTTTCCTCTAGAAAAAATGTCCTCGTAATGCTGGTTGTGGTAGCTATCCCCAAGGTTGAATGGATACTTTCTAAACAATTGTCCTAAGGATATTCGATTATCTTGAAATGAAACGTTATCTTGGAAAAATTTACCGCATGTTGTTTTATCACTGTTCCATCAAGCGCTGAGGGAATGTTCAATACTTGAAAATTCTTGTTGTCCTCTGTATATGCGGTGACCTTGTGGAGGGTCTGCTAGGATTAAAATCTGGCTCGTTTTGATTTAAAGGTCCTCCGATAATCCAACCAAACCCTTTTTTAGCTAATCTGGCCAGTAACCTATTAAACGTATCGATTAAAATGTTGGCCTTGGTACTCGGGATTCCCAACTAGCTTACGCAAGATTCGGTTATAAACGAATAGGCCGAGTCGTGAATGACACTTCCGCCTTACTCTAAGTCTCATAAATTAATGATTAAATAACTCGTCTATTTTAATTGCACTTACTCTGAAACTACTACGGGTTCCGTAATTTATTCTCCTAAGATAACTGGTCACAGTAATATTGCAGGAAGGAAGATAAAAGACAATGCCCCTTTATCTAAAACTATTCTATTAGTATGGTATGACAAAAAACTTTTTCTTTCCATCGAATTAGCAAGAGCTAGCATCGAAAGGCTAATTTAATATTTACAAGATTATAACGGAAAACCTATAAAATTCATATTCGGTATTAAGAGTTTTAACGAGCCTCTTTTCCTTAACCTAATCGTCTACAATTCTAATAATTAACCAAAACATATTTAAATCTAAAGAGACACAATTTCGCTTCAATACGGCTGATTTTTCGACAAATTTGATTATTACGTACACTAAAATTATCGTTTCACTAACGAAACGGAAATCCGTTGGTGTCGCGATGTTTTTAAATTTAGTACAGCACTAATACGGGTATATCCGGTAGCCTCGAAGAAAACGGTTTTCATATCCAAAAACACAAATCACTTATACGATTTGAGTAGAGTTTGGCGCCAAACAAAAAACCGTTCGTAAATTCATATGCAAATGTCGCCGCAACTAATAAAATTCTAATCCAATTTAACCATAAAGCACACCGGTCTTAAATACTTCATTTTAATGCGGCACAAATATTTATGTTTCACGTTCTCTAAGAAAGCGCGCGGCTTGATTCCTTTATGAATTAAAACACACACAAAAAAAAATCGCAGTCGCAGGAAGGAATTTATGCGCGCTATAACGCTAATCTAATCAAAATCCATCAAATGTATAGTTCCCATATTAAACATTTCAATCGCGCGGAAACCGAAAGAGTTTCTCAAAATATAAATAATAAAAAATAAAAAACGAATAAAATGTTTTATGTACAAAGTCGTAAAAAACGTTTCGCCGTAAAGAATCTGCATCAACAACAGTGGATTTTTTTTCTGCATAGAGCACAAAAGAAAATTCGCATTTCGCGATGTTACGTATTTGAGACTCTCTCGCAACAAATCGATTGATTCATAGCACCAATAAATTTTTATATTTTATTTTGACAGAATATTTAAGACGATGATCATAATTTAGGTTTTCTCGGGTCTGTTCCTTCGGTTCGTTCCACTTCACCAATATACACGTAAATGGTTTAATATTTTTTTTCGTTTTGTTTTTGGACAATAAAATGACAACAACAATAACTCCAAAATATTGTATTATTCGCGGTTTATTATTTATTTCTTCTTTACAAAATTTGAACAAAACATCGAACATAATGTTTTTACGATATGCAATTTTGGAATACACACAGATCGAAAAAATATATCGACTTGACTCGATCTACACAGTAATACGAAATATAAAAGAAGTTAAAAATCAAAATATTTCGTGTGTTCAATAAAAGAAGTTTATGTTTGTGTATCTTACGTGTGATGTGACATGGTCCAGTAACAAATTTTTATTAATATATTGTTTCATTCAGGACAATTTATATAAAATTAAATCATGGTGGTCCAAGAGCAACTGTGTTGAATTTGTGATCACGCGGTATCCATAAATTTGCTTGTTCGCTTCTTCCGTTTCGTTGTATGCTTTACGTTTCGGTGATTGTTAATTTGGTAGATTATTTATAGAGGATTTTTTTTTGTTTCTTCATATATAGTGACCAATGATTCCTATTAATTCATTCATCTGAACAATCCAGCGATGTAATAGTTCTAAGCGGAATATGGAAATTTGGAAGACCAGACTGGTAACCTTACTAAAACTTTCCATCCAGTTCCATCCAGATGATCTTTCAGTATGGCAAACCTAATTTAAGCAAGATCCGCCTAATCGGACTGATGAGGTGACCCTTATTCGAACTTCTGATACACTGATATGGTGGGTAAATATATCGTCTCATTGCGAAATGAGCATTCTAAACACCTTTAGCCCCTATGCCATTTCAAGGGATCAGTAAATCAGTAAATTGCAGAGTTGGTAGAACTGCGAGCAGAACAAGGTGAACGAGCTGCTGAGCTTCGTCAGGAAAAAATGCCCAATTTACATAATCACGAGCAGAATAAAATGGGCGGTTTGACGAGTTAGACAGGAATGTCAATCAAATTTAGCATGCGCAAGATATGCAAGTTAAAGAGCTAAGAGAAGAAATGTTCAAGTATAAAATAATATTAAGCAAGAGGAGGCCCGCCTCAAAACACACACATTCCAAGGTATTCCAGAAGGCCAGCTAATTAACACGTTTTCGGCCGAAACAATTTCCGGAACCTCAAATGGAATTTCAAAGCCTCGGATATTCGACGGCGAAATGCAATTCGAGAATTTTAAAGTGCAGTTTTCAGCAGGTGGAAAAGCTGCAAATGTCCTGCGAACTGAATTTGCAACAAAAAAGAGCTAGGAGGGGGTCATGACTGAGTTGGCACTAAAATACGGGCAGTCAAACGTCTGAGAATATGCAAGTTTCAACTCCAAAGCAAGCTGTAACTATACGCAGAGAAAGCCTGCTAGACCTAGAGAGAGAAGTAACGAGATTGGCAAGTCAAGTTTATAGAAATGCACCTGCAGATGTTTTTTTTTTTTTTTTTAATATGATTCTTTTTATTATGCTTTGCTCGTTAACAATTTTTTTAGATAATATAAGAATATTACAAGAAATATTAATAATATTATATAAATTTCGAGATCCTCTGATCCTACAATAGATTCTCAGGACACATTTGTTTTCAATTTTGTTTAGGGTTTTAACCTTCTATTACCAAATCGAGTTAAATTAACTTAAATTAATATTTTGGTTGGCATAAAAATTAGCAATTAAAACATTGCCAAATAAATTTCGTTCCCCCATACTACATACATATATACAACTATTTACAACTTAACCTAATTTAATATTATTGAAGTTGCAACCACCAGTATTTTTGCTTTTGTTCGATGAACTTTTGATCGTTTAATTTTTTAAAAGCGGTACTATATCTTGTGTATGCTTCCGGATTATCGAACTTGACGGGGTAAAATCCTTTCTCGTTTTTTTGCCTTTTCACATGGTAAATTGTTGGTATTTCATCATCGTTTTGTATATACCCAATCTTATCCAGATACATAAATGCCTCTGGACCGGGAACTTTATTATTTTGGATACTGTCTCGTACCATTATCTCTGCTGTGTGATGTGGTCCATAAATTAAAGAGTTTGTGTCTATAATCGTGGTTCGTGCCAAATAATTTCTGATTAATTTTATAATGTATAAGTCGATTCTTTCTATGCCAAAATTATTGTATTGTGTTTGGTTTGAAATATACTTTATGTAACCAGATCTAGCATTTCGCCATTCACCTTGACATCTCCGTATACAACATCTTTCGAATTTTCTTATTCGTTCCATATAGCTTTCGAAACAATTATACCAGATTGGACAACCATATGTTATGATGGGTCGAATCAGTGTTTGGTAACAAATTCTCTTCACTTTCGAATCTAAGTATTTGGAATAGAAAATCTTTTTGTTCATCGAAATAGCTTGTTTGGCTTTTCCAAGTTGTATGTTAATGTGTTCTGTGAGGTAACAGAACCGATCCAGATTTATTCCGAGATATTTCACTATTTTCTTCTGTATCAGATATACTTCGTTAATTTTAACCTTAAATGTTTTCCAATTTTTCTTTGTATCGCCCGTTGCGAATTGGTATGGTCGACGGAATAGAATCGTTTCACATTTATTTGCATTAATTTCGATTCGCCATGTTTTTAAAAATGCTGTGATGAAATTAACAGCTGAGCAACTCGTTTCACATTTATTTGCATTAATTTCGATTCGCCATGTTTTTAAAAATGCTGTGATGAAATTAATAGCTGACTGAATATTATGTTTTATAGTGTCTATTCGTTTAGCACCACTGTAAACTACAATATCGTCCGCATACGCTATTGTTTGCACGTTTGATGAGTTTAAGATTTCGTTAGTTATTAAATCTCTCGTATAAATATTAAACAGTATCGGTGCATTAATGGTTCCTTGTTGTAGACCATTGTGTATATGAAATATATTAGTGGACGTTTCAGCTCCCGTTGTTGTGATAAAATTTCTATCATATAGCATATCCAATAGCATGAATATGATATCGTCATCAAATTTTAATTTTTTTAATTTAAATATTAGTCCGTCTAGCCACACAGATTCGAAGGCTCTCGCCATATCAACCATAATTGCGCCCGTGCACATATCATTATTTAAGTTATGACACACATCAGACATTAATTTTGTGATCGCGTGATTCGTCGAATGTCCAAATCTGAAGCCAAATTGATTGTCTGGTAAGAGATTGTTGGTGTTTATATGATTTTGAATTTTGTTGTGGATTATTATTTCGAAAATTTTACTTAAATTTGAAAGTAAACTGATGGGCCGATAATTTTCTGCATTTTTCGGGTCTTTGTTTTTTTTCGGAATTGGAAAAATTCGTGCGGTTTTCCAATATGACGGGAACGATCTATTATTAAGCAGATTATTGAATATAGTGCAAATATCCGTGACGATTTCTTCTGGTAAGTATTTCAATACTATATTTGGTATTCTATCCAGACCATATGATTTTTTAGTGTTACAGCACGCGAGTATATCTTTCAGTTCATTAATGCAGATAAAATAGTTTTCTGATCCTTGCTCGTTTGCCCGCTTGTTAGAAGTAAACGTCGTCTTGGTGATTAGATTCGCTCGTTCTTGTTGATAATTTTCTTTTGTTATTTTTACATGTTGCTCGATAATATGTTCGTGTGGTGTTTTTTCAAGTCCAGAATCCGATATGGTTTGCTTTTCGATGTAATGTCCAATAATGTCCAAATTTTGTTGAGAATTGAAGCAGGCAAACGTGTTACCTGTTTTTGGAAGTTGATTCCAATTGATATTCAACGATTGCATATTTCTTGTTTCATTTTCTTCGATTTCCAATATATTTATATTTTTTTCTTGTTTTTGCCTCCACATACGTCTGATTTCCGAAAACATTTTTGCACCAGGTTTTATTGCCTCGATTTTATTTTGCCAATGTACGTTTACTTGAATTTTTATATTTTCCTTAATTAGTTGGTTAGTTCTTTTAATCTCCGCCTTATATAATGTAATTTGTTGTGTATTATTAATTATATGGCCTTGACGTTTTAAATATTTTAATTTAGTAACAACATGACTTTTGTGTCTAAATAATTGTTCAATGATCCTATTCGTGTAGCATTCCATATTATTTTTATGACGAATTTTTGGTTGTGTCGTTCTCAGGTTTTGATGTATTATGTTTGTGATTATATTTATATAATTTTCCAGGTCCTTATCATTAATGTTTCTGTCATCAGGAACAATATTTGTGCTGATTTGATGTTGGTTTTTATAACTTAAGTATGTTTTCCGTAATTTCCTTGTCCACACCGCCCACTTTGTACTATCGAATTGATAGATTAAATTTTCCTTTAGTCCATTTTCGTATGTGTTTGTTGGTTCTATTTCCAAGCAGTTGACCTCAATTGCCCGGTGATCGCTTTCGTAGAAATGCGTTGGAATTTCCCCATTATCGTTTGTGGTAACTTTTAATCTGCTGTCAGTTATGGCTATATCCAAATAGCTTCTTCCTGGTAAAAATGTTGGTGCATTTGGTTTATAAATTGCTGATTTATAAAGGAAACCGTTATCGTTTTGCCATTGATTTAATGCAATGCCTCTTCTGTTATGCATCATATTGCCCCAATTCGAGTGTCGATCATTCATATCCCAAACTATTATATAGTATTTATTGGTATTCATTAGCTCCAGCGTGTCAAACATTCTCGTCCATTCCGTGTCAAATTGTTGAACAGCTTCTGTATTATTGCTACTCGAACAATACACCGAAATAACATATAGCTGCTTGTTGTTTTTTAATTTAATTTTGATTATAGTATTCTCCAGATCTTTACAATTTTGTAATTTGCTGATTTTGATGTGTTCAAAATGTATGCCTCGTTTAATTAGGATCGCGGTTCCTCCGCCATTTTTTGAATTTTGTGGATCTTGTCTTATCAAATTATAATTTTTAAATTCAATGTTATGACGAAAATTTAATTTAGTTTCACACATTAACAAAATATCCGGTTGATGTTGTTCCAAAAATTTTAAAAGGTTTAGTCGTCTGTTAATGCTGACGATCGAATTTACATTTAGTGCCAACATTTTTAATTTATTCAAAATGAATTAATTACACTTAAAAGTTGAGTAATTTGTTCACTTTGTTATTTAATTGTTTGCGACATTATTTCAATTTGTTTTGCCAAATTTGCGATAGTCAATTCGTCTTTATTATTTTGTGACACAACGTTTGCGTATGAACCAGTTTCTTCATTTACCAACGTTGTCTTGAAAGATCTAGGCGGATTCATTTTAGTTTCTTTTATTTTATTTTTTAACTTCTCTAGCATCTGTTGATAAATTGGACAGCCTTTAAAGGATGCCGGATGGCCCAACTTCTGACAGTTAACACAGTAAATGTCTTTACGTTCAATTTCATTCTTAATTGTACACTCTCCTGGCATGGGACACATATGACATTTAACACACCGATATAATAAATTACAATTGCTTGCTGCATGTCCAAATCTCTTTTCAATTTCGGCATTGCATTATCTTGCTCTTATTTTTGAGATGCTCCCATGTTACTCCTTGGTAATTTATGGTTTTTATTTTGAGGATGTCCGCCATATTTGTATTTGGTTCAAATTGCACCAAGTATAATGGTAATTTATTGGAATTTTCATTTGGGTGCTTCTTCCTCATTTGAATTATGTTTATAATTTTTATATTTACATTATTCTCTTCTACTTCTGTTTTTATCCCACCAATGTCTTCTTCTTCGGTTAGTCCTCGGAGTACTAATGTTTTAGTTTTTAATTCTTTCGGAGTGTAAGTGAAATACTGAGTGTTGACTTCTTTCAAAATTTTGTTTGCTTTAAAATAGTCATCCATCGAGTTGACGATGACCGAGTGCTTGTCTGCAGTCACTCGTTTCACTTCAAAAATTTTCAATTGAGCTCCTTTCATCAAATCAACAGTGTCCTTTATTGCTTGGTTATGGATGTGTAGTGGAGGTGGTTTCCCTATTCTCTTCTCCGTAATGTTTCCTTTTGAAGGATTTTCGCTGTTGTCTCTAGTCGTATTGGTTTTGATATTCTTCGCCGAACGCATCAATGAACACGATTTGCTGTCATTTTTACGTTTTATGGCTTGTTTCACTACGGTGAAATCGGTCCCTGGTATTGCATCATCATTTGTTACGTGTGAAGTCGACTCATCATCTTCATCCATATCTAAACACATCAACGGTTTAAATTTATTATTTTCAAGTAATGTAAAATTTTCACTTGTAGCACTTGGATTGGATTTTAACACATTTTCAATGAACATAATACGTTCACGTAACTCTGCATTTTCAGAGCGCAGTAGTCTTATTTTATTATTGTACATTTTCTGCTCGGCAGAGATCAAATTGGGTTTAGGTTTCCGTGATTTCGTTTTCCCCGACATTAAAGATTCGGTTGATGCAACCTCGTCAATTTTACATTTTTGCATTGCGTTTTGTACGTGTACCGATTCAGGTATAACGTTCATATTTTCTGACATTTCATTGGGTGTTTGTATCGTAAATGGGTAAATGGGTATCGTAACCCCACTTACGTTATAATTTTTAGTGTTTTTTTTATAAAATTAATTTGGATTTGTTATCACTATATTGTATATATTTATGTATAAAATGTAACTTATTATTTTAAATTTGTCTATTCAATTTCATAAACGAAGAAAATTTAAAAAATTTCTATTTTTACGACACAAGAAAAACAAATATTTCATTTTGTGTTTCGGTTTGGAATTTTTTCCCGTTGGAAAATTTTCCGTCTGCTTCAATTTTCTAATATTACGCACTAATTACATAAAATATAATTATGTTCTATATTATTTAACGTTTATTAATAATTATCACAATAATAACACGAATTTAAACGAAAATTAGTAATATTTTGTATTTTTAAAAAGAAATTCAATTTTCGTTGCACATAAACGTCACTCGATCACCGAGTCCTCGAATATTTTTAAAAACATCGTACATAAATGTGTCTGTAAATAACTATAGTTTGTAATGCACCTGCAGATGTGTTGAACGGACTAGCAGTGAACGTATTTATCAGTGAGGTCAAAGGACGACCGTCTTAAAATTCATTTAAGAACAAAAACTAGAGGTAGAACCATGAATGAAGTATTTGCATTGGCTTTAAAGTTGTGCAACCTGGATTTCGAGGACATTGCGGAGATAAAAACTATAATAAGAGAGGAGTTGATACAACTAACACAAGGCTGTTGGAGTCACAGAAAATAAGAACAGTCAAGTGGTGAACCATGTGACATCAAAAAGATGCTTTATATGTGGAAAGTTAGGTCACTACATATACGAGAGTGTACACAACGATATAATGCATTAGGGTGCAGTATTACCTTAGGAAAGAAGACTAATCAAAGTCCTCCCAGGCACCTTAGATAACGCAGAGGAAAACTGTTGCAGCTAATGAGAAGGTAATGCCCACCTTAATTTAGGCATTAACTTACCCGAGAAGCTACCTTATGGATCAAATTAAAATAACATCTTTCTACAACTCCAACTGTTGGCAAAATTAACAACAAAATTTTAAATATCAAGGTGAACGGTTGGAAAGTTATCCTATTAGTTAAAATATCAACCCAGGGAAAATCTGTAATCTATAGTGGCGCCAACAAGAAAAGAAAATGTTATCCGTTCACCGAAGAGGAAAATTTCAAAAAATTTACCGTTTAAAGTGTTATGGCTGGGAAAGGATTCAAATGATAGCTTTTAGTGGAAAAATGGAAAAAATTTCCGGTCAATTCGTATGAATAAATTTTAAAATTTTAGACCTTTCATTTAAATCTTCAGCCAGCCATGACACTTTAAACGTTAAATTTTTAGAAATTTTCAAATTTCGTATGTATACCTATATGTGCGATACTTTAGGAAGGTTTTTGGTTGGTTTCCATGTTATGTTACAGTTTTCTAAAGCATCACATCTTTGTTGCAGAAATTTCAATATATCGTCCACGCTTGGCAACTCTATGTGGTATCTTAATGCATTGCTCCCTTCTTTCATCATCTAACATGTTTAGGAGTAAATGCAAAATCCTTTGATCTTGGGTTTCCCGGGGTTTCTTCCAAAACAAATAAAAAATTATTTCAATTAAAAATTAATATGTTTATTGTTTTTATTTTTAAATAATTACTTGGAGGTTTTTGGTTTTCTTTGTAAGTTAGCATAATAATAAATCCCGCAACATAAAATTTTAAATTACATATAGAATACAATAAATGATTTTCGGTGAAAAAAGATTGTCCCATAAAACAAAAACCAAATAATAAAGATTCAAATGTACCCAACCGACTTCTCATTTTACTAGTGGCACTTTCGCGGTTTTTGCTTCTGTTTCTTATAATATTTTGGTTTTGTTGTTTATGCGTTGCATCTTACATACATTGTCGAACATAAAGAAATCAAAAAATCCGTCCCAAACCCACAAAACGAAATTATTTATTAAAAAAATTTTAAACCAAAACGTAAAAATAATTTATTTTAATTAATTTAAAAATAAATAAATAAAAAATTAACAAATTTTTAAGATAAATCAACAAAACACGCGATTAAAATGTACTTACGACGTCTGGACCACCTGTTTTACCAACCAACAGAAGAGATTTGGGTAGTCTCGTGACATTTTTCTGTGTGTATAGTAAATCGGCCCCGGTTGTTTGTTATAATGATATACGATGTATGATTATTGAAAAAAAAAATTACGGTAAAATCATGTGAACAGCATGTAATTTGCCAAGTCATAAATTATATGTGCAAAATTAACAAAGGGATGGTGACACACTGTTAATGTGAATAAAATTGAAGGCCAAAAGTGATGCTCCTCCACAAATATAAACCGAGTAAGCATAATTCTAGCGGGATTCCGCACATGCAATTATAAAGCATAATTTATTCATCACAAAATATATGATTAATTATATAAAACAGCTTTTATAACAGTACGGCATTACATAATAGCGTGATTAAACTACAAATGCAACAACAACTAATAAAAAAAAGCTTTAATCGTAATTAAAAAAAATTTGTTTATTTTTTATAAAGCTTTTAAAAAAATTTTAATTTGGGTTAATTTAAATAAATCATGATATTAAATTTTTATCATACGGAGACCGCTAATGCCACTGTACACACATTGTATTTATTAACATTAATAAATAGTGTCTAGATAATCATGTTAATATACGGTGATTTGACATTTTCATTAAGCTCAAAGCTTATTTGTTTTTAGTAATTATAGCTTTTAGTAGTGTGTCATTGGTTTTGTTGACGTTTTTGTGGTGATCATGAGATGAGGATTTACGCGTCATCTACAAATGTTTACGTGATAACGTCGACAACATTGACTACTCGTAGACAACGTCAACAAATACGTGTTATTTGCGTTAGTACTTATTGAATATAACATTTAATCTTAAATTGCGAGCTAATGCTGCATACGAATGGACGGATAAATCGTTTACTGCAGCATATAAATCGGTTTTATAGCACAGATTTCTCGATCGAGTTTGCAAAAATTTGTTGGTCCATATTTAATTAACTTAGTTAATGTTTTAGTATATTCTTTTTTGTTATAAACTGGTATAAGGCTGCTTAAGATTGTAATAAGCTTATATTACTAATTGATCTATAAATAAAGGCTGATTTAAAATATATTAATTTTTTATACTAATAATATAACATAACCTCAATTTTAATATGACTGATAAATGTGCGGTGTGCAATAAGAAAGATGTTGGTGTTAAGTCCATGTCGAACAAGCAAAGTTGGCTAAATTGTAATGGTTGTTTGAAATGGTTTCATGCAGAATGTGTTGATGTCCAAACGGATGTGGAATTTGAACATCTTTAATTGAAGGCTAAATGGTTTTTTCAACGTTGCATTGCGGACAGTAACCTCACTAGAGTTCTAGCTGGCTTGATCAAAGCTAAAGAGGCTGACGCGAAGGAAGATAACCTGGTGGTTAGTGATGATATTGAGAATTGGGTGTCAAAGCAATTGGATGCGATGTGGCCGAAAATTACCAGCTACTGTGATAATGCCATAGCTGATGTGAAGACGGATCTGTCATCTGAAACGTCTAAATTGGTAGAAAGAATTATTTTCTTGAGAAGGTATTCGAGCTTTATAAAAGGTTAGAGAACCTGAAAAGTCAAAGGGTATTGATGCTTCACGGTATTCCGGATACGGTGAACAATTATGTTCACTTATTTCTGTCAAATATTGGTCATGAGGTAGGTATACGTGACTTTAAAGCTGACGATATCAAGGATGTTTTTAGGCTCCATAAGGAGAATGGCGGAGGTGGCCCATCTGTAATAAAGGTTCGCTTCTTCAAGCAATTGAAGACGAATCAATTTATGTCTGCTTATTTTCAGCACATTAAGGATAAACCATTCTGGATTACGTGTTTGATAACAATTTTCCAAATTCAAGGATATACATCAACGAATATCTCTCTATAAGGAGGTGAAGGACATCCTAGTTAAAGCCAAGGCGTTGAAGGCAGTGGGAACTGTATCAAAGGTAGTTATACGAAGAGGTATTGTAGCTGTAATTGCTGTAGCAAACGATAGCCCAAAAATTGTGTGATCCGTAGAGGAATTGGACCAATCTAAAACGAAATAGTAAGATGGCTGATTGAGATGAGTATTATGACAGTGTGATATATATGCTTACAATGTTTTGGTTATGAACTTATTATTTGCTTATTGATTAGTTAAGTTATTTAGTGCATGATTAGTTATATATTTTGTTCCTATAGCCTATCTTTGAGTACAATTAGTGCATGATTGACTTATTATGTCTTGTTTCCTTAGCCTTATGCAGTTTAGTCAGTAAAAATATGTATTTCAAACTTTTAAATTTAGTTTTTTGATTTTGAATGTTGTAATGATTGCTTCTAAAGTCTTCAGATTTTATAATTATATTATTTTGCTTATTCTTTTATCTCACCCATGAAACCCTGGCTTGTCACTTGTGTTGTGACTGTGAGCTGCAATAGTAATTTTCCTAGCATTTCCCCGGTAACGATGAACCGCTTTAAAATATGTCATGATAAACTGAGAATGGAATTTAAGGATATGTCCATCATATCATTAGAGTGTGTGAATCAAATCTGAAATCATCGCATACTTTTAAAAGTGTTGAAGTAGATGGTTACAAGTTGCTAAGGAATGATAGAGTGGGAAGAAGAGGTGGTGGAGTTGCGTTCTACGTATACTCAGAGAAAGAAGTTGTTGAAATAACAATTTTCATATGCAAAATCAATAAAAAACATAGTGTTACGATTTTGCCTTGTCACTCAAGGTTCGAATCACTGGATTGTGAATAAATACAACTGCTTCAAATTTGAACTCACACAATTTATTTACACAACACAATTTATTATACAACACAAAATTAATAATTAATTATTACAATTATAACACACTTTTTAATTATCACATTAATAATCGCTTTAATAATCACTTTAATAATCTTTCTATTTAACCTTCACTGTATCACGTTTAAAATAAGACTCAGCATTCCACGTCAATGTACGCCTTTATATACCAAAATATTTGTTTCTAGAATAATCCTAAATGCGCATCAAGAATAGAGCAAATATGTTAGTATAGAAGTGACGCCTAAATGTTGAACTAAATCATAAATGCAATTGAACAATTAACGAAATTAAGTTATTCTATTCTAATCTAGGTGTCACCGTAACAATAGGTTGTTTTTGGCCAATAAACGAAGTTATTGCCGTAACAATCTAATAGTTATTGATTTTACTACCTTTAAATCGACAGAATAATTGTTATATCAATAAGTATTTAGTTCCGTTCAATAACTTGACGTTTTAAATTGGACGTTCTTTAGTTATTATTCCAAAAAATTTAATTATTAATTTGTGCAAAGAGCGTAATAACCATAATAAAGGATATTCTGGATTATGGGAGGTGATGGTACTTACATAGGGTGAGAGTGTGGTGGGGTTACCACGACGTTGGAATTATAATATATACTATATATGTTCAAGACCATCTTGAATGGGGGCATTTACCCATAGTCGGTGTGAGGCCCGTGTAGAGACTATAATCTTCCTGAAAAAAAATCTCTACAGATAGTCGAGTCAGTGAACTAGTAAAAAGGCCAAAAAAACGAAAACGGAATGCGGTTTTCTGCATTCTCTTCCAAAAATTATTTGTAAAAAATGTGGCAGAGTAGATTTTGGGGCAAACCGGAAATTGCATTGCTGTAGCCAAAAGTGCATTCAAAAAATGCATTATCTGGGATGCCTTTTGGAAGATTTAAAAACATGGTAAATAAGTGTCAGAACTGGCCCAGATCGGATACTCGGGGGTTTTCGAGGTCTCTGATCACGAATATGATGTTCAAATTGACTCCCGAACACCTAGTGCACCAGAAACTGATCCTAAACGTCATCTCCTTGGCTTTTCCTGACACAATCCAAAATGGCCAACCGAAAATCATTATGGGGGGTTTTTTGGGACGCTGAATCCAAATCTGGTATCGGCGAACACCCCACGTTCACCTGGTGCGCCGGAATCCGGACGCGCACGTCATCTCCTAGAATTTTCCTGAGAAGAGTGCCAAAAACCACCCGAAAATCATAATAGGGGCGTTTTGTAGGGAGGTGGTTCCGAATTTCACGTCGGAAACGACCCCCCGAACACCTAGTGCACCAGAACCTGACCCTTAACGTCATCTCCGTGGCTTTTCCTGACACAATCCCAAAATGCCACCTTGGTGGCCACCGTGGCCACCACCACATACCTTGGTTCTATTGGCCTTATCAAAAATCATATTTAAAAGAGCAGAAAATAGATCAGATGAAATCAAAACGTGCGTTTTTAACCGAGTATTCATTTATGTCGCCTAAAGACATTGAAGAGCTCCAAAGGGATGAGGATTACCAAATAGTAACAGCAGAGTTTGAAAAAGAACTCGAAAGATTAGAAGGACTCAATTCAACATGCAAACTATGAGTTCAATATTGTCGAATGGTATTCATAGTAAAAAAATTCATTCACGCCGAAAAAGTGGAGATTGGGCACTACATTTAGATACTATTGAACGAATGTTGCCTTTTTTTCATGCAACTGGGCATTTTCCATATGCAAAATCTGCTCAGGTTTATTTAGAAGACATGAGAGGTCTCAAGAAGCATATGAGTGAGTCAATATTATTCAATTTTAGTTAAATTGATTGTTAAACCACTTTTGTAGGGCTCGTGAGTCGGCAAATACTATTCAAAGCATTGAACCCTCTTCTTTGCATAATATTGCTCCAGAAAATAATGTAATAAATAACAGGTAAGCACTAAAATCTACTACATTTTATGCACTTTTTCAATTCCTGTTATATCATACTTTTTAGGAATACACCAACGACCACAAATAATCTCGACAATTCTGATGATTCAGATTCTACAGTAGAAACGCCTCAACGAAAACAGTACAAACAGAATTATAAACCAGAATGGGAAGTGTCATTTCCTTGGTTAAAAAAGGTTAATGATATGGCTTTTTGTACTATTTGCTTCAAAGTTTTAGCGAACAATAAAACGCATCTAAGACGACATCAAACAAATAGTAAATCTCATGCAACAAATCTGCAAATTAAAAATAAAACAGCAACCATTGAACAGAGCTTTCAATCTGTTGATAATTCAACCAGGCACCGCAAAAAGGCAACTGAATTTAGTTGCGTAATGTACTGCGTGCAGTATGATTTACCATTTTGACAAATGGATTCTTTACCGAAACTACTTCAAACAACTTGCCACGATTCTCAATTAGCTAAAGATTTAAAATGTGGGCGAACCAAGTGTACGGCGATAATTAATCAAGTAGTCGGACCGTTTTCTAAACAACAAATTGCAAGAAAACTGAAAAACACCAAATTTTCTCTAATGATCGATGAAACTACCGATCTGTCTACTACCAAATGCTTAGTGATGGTCGCACGATTTTTTGATACACATAAAAATAATGTGATTGACTGTTTTCTGGGGTTAATTGAACTGAGTGCATCTACAGCCCAACAAATATTTAATGAAATTGAATTCAATTTTAAAGATAGCAATATTCCAATGGTGAATGTTATTAGCCTAGCAGTCGATAATGCCGCAGTAATGACCGGCCACTTAAATGTAGTAGTTGCCAAATTTTATAACATCAACAAAGATTTGTTTTTCCTCCGATGCACATGCCATTCTTTGCATTTATGTGCATCGGCCGCATGCAAAAAACTACCAAATTCCATAGAAAAAAACGTAAGAAATATTTTCAATCATTTTGCGCATAGTCCTAAACGCATCGGATCGTTTCGCGAATTTCAAAATTATTTTGATGTTGAAAATCATAAGATCTTAAGGTTAAGAACGGCGAGATGGCTTTCATTCGAAAGTGTCGTCAATAGATTGTTAGAGCAGTGGAACCCCTTAATGCATTATTTTCGTTTATATGATTTTGAGGAGCTTCACAGCTCAAACGCAGCTGAAATTTACGAGTTTCTCACGGATCCATTAAACAAATGTTATCTTTTATTTATGTTATATATTTTAAAACTAGTAAATGAATTAAATACCAATTTTCAATCGGAGTTGACACAAATTCATGTAATCTATAGTCAGATGCATACTCTTTATATAGAAATTCTTAAAAAATTTATAAAACCAGAGTATTTAAAATTTTAAACAGATACTAAAAATCCAGAATTTCATCTTACACCAACGGCAATGCATTTCGGGATTAAGTTTGAAAAATTTATAATTTCAGAAGGATTGGAAGAACAAAAAGTCGAAGCCCTTAAATTAACATTAATATCGTTTTATATTGAAATTACGGCCCAAATTAAACAGATATTTGATTTTAATGACGAAAAATTAAAATTATTGAAATATTTAAATACTAACGAGATCGTAACAGGAAGTCTTCCGTCCATTATGCCGTTAACAAACCATTTTCCATTTCATGACTGTGATTTAGAAACTTTGAATAATCAATTTCGAAGATTGATTGGCAATGTCGAGATTGCGGCAAAATTTTCGGGGGATGTCACCAAATTCTGGATTGAATTGAAACTTTACAAGGATGCCTTGGAAGAGCCTATTTTTAACGACATTTCAACATACATGTTAATACTATGTTCCCTACCTCATAGTACTGCATCAGCAGAACGAAAGTTCTCTGGTTTCAAAACGTCTGCTCTCGAGCTGTGGAGTATCATTATTTAACATGCTAATATATTTTATATTTTCTTTTAACATACTCGTAAATTAATTTTATATGTATAAATAAAATTTTATAGGTAAATTTATTTTAAATTTCATAAATTTTAAAAATAAAATGTATATCATAAAAAAATCTAAAATACATAAACAACACAAAAATATGGCGTTTACAATGGTTAACCCTTTAAGTGCCAAAAAGTGCAATCGTGCTCTTCAATACACTAGGCGAAATCATGTTGGTACTCAAAGGGTTAATATGAATAAACAAAAAAAGAATGACACGTGGCTTGCATGTGCAGTAAAATAATCATTCGCACGAAACAAACACAAACGCAAATTCTACTACTATATCTTTCCGGTTACACTCATTTCGTTTCACACATTTTGAGACAAAATCGATATACAGATAAATTTTGTTGGGAACCATGTGATACACCAGAACTTCTAAAATTTTCAGACAAGTTCAAGTATATCGATGGTAAATATCAAATGAAATAATACTGCAATGACTATCTAAATCTAAATCGACTATATATAAATTTTTATGTTATGTGATGTTTATGTTCCTTTCGTGTAACATTACGAATATGTTACACTTACGCTTTTTTATTAAAATAAATTGAATTACAACGAACAAGAGTTTGTGATACAACAGACAGACTTCTAGATAACTTGTTTCTAATATCCCATTAGGAACGTCTAATTATTGTCGGTCACCCTTTACGGACCATGATGTTATATCATTGACTTCAATATACCGGTTCAATTTCATGATGAGATCAGATTTGTGCGCAACTATGATAATGTTGATAGTCCGAGCCTTCATTGTGATATACGCATAATGTTGATTGGACTGAGTTGGGTAGAATAGACACGATTGATGGTAAATTTGAGTTTTTGTATGATACAATCTCGATATGGTTGCACCAGTATGCTCCTTTTAAAATGATTGAGCACAAATTTAAGCTTATCCCATGGTTTAGTTATGCTTATAAGTATTATGAAAAAGAACTGAATTAGATGGTGAGATCGGCTAAGAGACATTTTTTTGCGTAGTAAATTAGATCCAAAACTTGGCACTAAAATATTATGAAGAATTTGGAGATATACGCTTGTTCCATTAAAAAACCAAGTTATCTACATTCCCCAAGTAACCCATTAATGCCCGATGTATGATATATCATACGCAAATCACTACTTTCTTAACATATTGTCTCTTGAATACTATACATACAATTTTTTTGTTTTTTATCTTAAGTGGTTGAGGATGGTGTATACTTGTAAAATAATTTAAAACCTAATGGATAAAAAACCTTTAGTATAGTATTTTGATCGATGTGCATTAAGGACAAAACGGATCGTCGTTGGAAACTATAGAGACTTTATAAAAAATTAGGTGTGTCATTAACTTTTATTGTGTGTTATGTAGTTTTGTTACAAAAAGGATATACTAATTAATTTAATTTTAAAGAATATAAAAATTATAACTCGCAATTAAAGGAATTATAGTGACATATTTTCGATGGTATAGTATATGGTATATTATACAACGGGCTATGACGTTCACGTTAAATGGAGCCGTTACTAACAGACGGTTTTTGTACAGACAGCCACACCCAAAGGTCCCATTCTTATAATTTACTACAGATTTGGTTCGCTTAATACTTGCAGAGAATCTTCTACATAAACTTCGTTCCAAATTTTTTAAGATATTTTTGAAATACTTACTTATTGTGTTAAATTTCTTATTTTTTCAATTTTAAATGAATTGTAATATGTTTTATTTATATTATTATTTGTTAAATTTATCATTAGAAACAGAAATAAATAAATAAAAAAGGTGAAACAATATAAAAAAAATATACTGTTTCTGCCCATTGTATGATATAGGTTTTTCAGATTAAATGAAACCATTTCCAAATTGAACGAAAGTATTTACAAATGAACAGAAACCTTTTTCAAATAAAACGAAACCATTTCCAAATTTAATGAAACCTTATTCAATTGGAATGAAACTATTTACAAATGGAATGAAACCTTTTATAATTACTTGATCGCCTTTGAATTTAATACTGAGATTTATGAAGAATAATCTATAATAACTGTTTTTAATAATTTAAAAGCAACAAATTCAATTTTATTTGGCATTAATGAAGTCTAGGATCCGGTTTGAAAACCAAGTTGTTCTATTTAAATTTCTCTTTCTTAGCTCATCAGAATCATGATAGATTAACCCATATTAGCCCAAATTAATTTTCTTTGTAAAGAATATAAACTGCTTAGCAAATATTTCGAATGATGAATTTGGAAAACATAAAATATTTGGAAAAAATAAAAAACAACCGTTACCTAACGGTTGTTAGGTAACGGTATACGGAAAATGCAAAAAATACCAACTTAACCTTCGAAGTCTTTGAAATTATGTATAGCAAAATATAGTTGTAAATTTGTTCTGGAAAATTATGGTAATTTGATTAATTCACCTGTGCACCGCTGCGATTGCAAAACCATACTAAATATTTTTTCGAAAGGATCTTAATTTAAACAGAACATTGCAGTAAAAATATTCCATTATAATTTCTACAATTCTCTTTTTAGAGGATTTTTTGTATTGATCTATAAATAGATCGATGGGCTAATATGGGTTAATTTTTATCGATGAATCCGGCTTTAACCTCCATTTACGCCGAAGACACGTTCGTTCGAAGAAAAATACACCTGCTCGAATTATCCATCCTACAATAAGAGGTCGAAATGTTACCTTGATAGCAGGGTTGACGGATCGAAGCATTATCCATTACAAAATAATTTCAAACTCTACATGCAATTCAAGCAAATTTTGCGAATTCATTGAAGAACTCGTTGCAAAGTTAGAGAGCACTGGATATTATTTTATAATGGATAATGCCCAAATCCACAAAACTTCACAGGTCTAGAATATAATAGAAAACTCAGGAAATCATTTAAGATTTCTTCCACCGTTCTCCCCCATGTTGAACCCAATTGAAATGGCATTTTCAAAAATAAAAGGAAATGCTAGAAATTTATAGGATTCAACAGGGAACAGAATATGCTGGAAGTTATAAGGGACAGTGTGAGTTCAATAACATTTGCGGACTATACGAACTTCATAATGGATATGATGATGACACTTCCTGCTGTAGTGACAGGTGAAATATTGCCGTAAATTTCTTGCTAATACCAAATAAAACTAAATTTTGTCGAATTTTAAATAAGTTTTTTGTTGAATTTATAATATAACTAGCTGACCCGGCGAACTTTGTCTCGCCCCAAATTACTTCGTCCGAGCAAACACTTTTGACCTTCACGAAAATTGATTTTGATGAGAGAAAAATCAAACAACTCAACTCAATTCTCAATAGACATTTGAGTTAGACGATTGAGTGGCCATTCCATTCACTTTTTCATCGAATTCAACACTAAAGGTAGGTTTATGGTTGCGTTCGTTCGTTCGGTCATTTGTTCGACCAATCTTTTGTACAAAAATCCAAAATCGTCATTTTTGAGCAATATGATTGGTGGAAAAAATTGTCAGAATGAGCGAACGAACGCAACTATAAAGGCGGCATAATGTATTGAAAAGTGAATAAAACGTCGATTCAAACTTAGGCATCTATCGAAAATTTAGTTGTTTTTTGCAAATTGACTTTGTAATTTTTTAATCGTCATAGCGAACGCCAAAAGAACGGGGAACTGAATGCACTTGTTTTTATATATATAGAAGATAAGATTGCCAAAATTCTACACAACTTATATTTATAGTAGTCCGCAACCAACGCTATCTATTGAAAATAATCCGAAGTGGCTATTTAAATTAATGATCATTGTCAAAATCAATTTTCATCGGTGGTGTTAAGTGTATTTCAAAACAAAATTCCTCTACAAAACGCAATTTTCGATTTTCCAATTTTTTTTGGTTTTTCGGTTTTCCTTTGGATTCCGATTTTTTCGAGTTTACGGATTTTCCTTTGAGTTTTTCCGAATTTTCTTTTTTTCTAAGCCACCACAGTATTGAGACGGATCATACACAAAAAGAATCATTCAAATTGGTCGTGTCGTTCTCGAGTTTTTGCTAGACTAACGCACGGCAATTGATTTTTAGTTAGATAAATAGATAGAGAAAATAAATAGATAAAATAAATAGATTGGATATAAAACAAACTAGCACTTTGGATGAAGCCTTCGATGAGAGTTGAATCCAGTACCTCCCAACCAAAGTGCCGAAGCTTTAACCACTGCACCACCTGTCTCATAATAAATGTACACACAAAATTCATATGAAAATGGTTTTTTATTCGATTTTTCGGATTTTTAGACTTTTCGGGTATATTTTTTCAAAAATTTCTTTCGTAAGAACCATCTCCTGGTGATTGCGAACACAACAGAAAAGATTGAGCCAAATCGGTTCAGCCGTTCTCAACTGATGCGCGCACATACATTTTGTGCACCATTTTTATAGATATACGAGTAGATATATAAATAATTTTAAATTTTAAATTGAAAACCGCTAAATTAGTATTTATTATAGTCTATCCTTTATGAATCTCAGTATTAAATTCAAAGGCGATTAAGTAATTATAAAAGGTTTCATTCCATTTGTAAACAGTTTCATTCCAATTGTAAATAGTTTCATTAAATTTGGAAATGGTTTCGTTTTATTTGGAAAAGGTTTCTGTTAATTTGTAAAAAGTTTCGTTTAATTTGGAAATGGTTTCATTTAATCTGAAAAACCTATATATCATACCAGCTCCAGAGCCCCATTGACATGATTTTTCGAATTTTTTCTCATAATTACATTTTTTGACTTGTAATATACGTGAATTGTGATTTTCCGAGAAATCGGGCCATTAGAACATAGTTCTGGTTTTAATGGGTTAAACTATCACACCAAAGAAATGTGTGGCATGTATCAACACGGCCAACAGAGCATTGTCGACAATGAGGTGATCCTAGATTCCCCATCTCATGAAGATAGTCATGTTAAAGTAGCCGTGTCTGCGGTAAGGAACAGACACAAGCAAAATCGAATTGCTCTACATAGCCACAATCAATCTAGATACTAAAGTTTCTGATCAATCTTACCATTCAGGAGTGCAGTCTCCCATGCACTGCATGTGGTACCGCGTCGTTGAGTCGATATCCTCCTTTTGGTATATTTTACATCACGATATTTAGTGACCCACAGTCAACGCTGAGATGTTCTGCCACAGGTCCAGTGGTTATGCTCCCTGTAAAATAGATGATTATCTTGGTTTGGAGGCTAGGTTCCCCTAAATATTCCTCGCTTCTCGTGAGATTACCTCTTCTATCCTAATCAGTATATGCATAATGGTTGGTATTCTCAGGTTATAATAAGCATTATTCCTTCCACCCTAGTGTTAATCTTCTCACCAAAAAAAACGTTCCAGAGATCAGGAGTGAAAACCTATGCTTGTGCAGCTTCTGCAACGATTTCCTTAAGTCGCCGATACCATTCGTCATCTTGAACAGCGAATACTCAAGTAATTCCTAATCATTACGAGGCGGAAGCTCGGAATTACAAAGGATCGCTGTAGTGATTCAATCATTTCTTCTCGAGTAGAAGGCTGTTCGCTCATCCGACAATACAATAGATTTGCTGGTTGAAAAGCACTTTCAGTTCTCACAACTGTGTTGATAACGTCCGTTTTTGCTTCGATGGTTTAATGCCTTTTTCGAAAACCCAAGCAGCTCGAATATCTTATACTAACCTAGCCTTCGGTAATATTCCAGCATACGTAGAGGCCTGTATGATGGCTGGGAGTAGGAATTACCACCTTGAGATTTATTGATCAGTACCAGACAAGCCGCCTTCCTCAGGTTGAAGGGACTACTGCCACCAAACGTCTATTAAACAAACTTTGTAACAGCTACGAAAAACTACCAATAACCACCGATGGCGTTTCTGATGAGATGTTCTCTGCACTCATGTCTCGGTATCCCTTTTACGACTTGGCCAGTAATTGGAGATAAACCTGGAGCTTTTTTCGCATTTAAATTGTACTTGAGCTCCTCTTTCAATTCCTGTAATGTTACAGATCGTATATTATGGTCATCAATTTTGCTAATTGTTGTTGTGTTTCATCTGCAGTTTGCCTGGGTAACGGTTGAAAAGTTTCTTCCAAGTGAGCCGCAAATAAAGTAGCTTTTTGCGTGTCACTTTTGGCCCAGGTTCCTTCCCCATTTTAAATAGATTGCTTTTGCATTTTGGTCCTTTTTAATCACTTCGTTGCTTTCCAAAGAGACTAATCAGTGCCTTTATGTTCGTGAGGAGACCACTTAAGTACTTGTTAATAGCTTCATTCTTAATTTTGTTTATAAGCCGTTTCCGTTTATTGCACAAATAATTGAGGATTTTTTTGTTTTCCGGGTCGCGTGTCCTTTGCCTTTCGTGCCTTCCGTTTCTCTCTAACTAATTCCCTGACTTCAAGAGGGTAATTTTGATTCCTACGGGGTCCGGTATGAGTAGTAGGAGAACTTTCAATGCTGCTTGTTGAATAGTACTGTTAAGTACCTCCAGTTCGTCTTCCAGTTATACCGTTGTTTTAATTGGCACTTGAGGGTCTATTTGCTCTTGAATTAGTTCTTGGAATAGGTCCCAGTCAGTTTTATTATTTGTAAGCTTGGGCAAGTTATCCTTGTTAATTATAATTGTGCTGTGTGTCATGATAACAGGTGAATGTTCAGAATATATCCTCTCGCTATTTTCGAGGCACGCGTAGTTCTCGGTAATCCCTTTCGTTACATAGAAATCAATGAGATCTGGTATTTTATTTATATGTACATCAGCAGGCCACTATAGCTGTATTTCCATGGGAAAAAAATAATTCGAATTAGGATTGAATTATTGTGTTGTCAAGGAAACAGCCCAGAATTAGTTTTTTGAATTAATTTTTGTTTTATATGTTGGTAGCGCTATAAGACATTTCGGTCAAATTTATTTACGTACGTAATAGTAATTTTACTATTGGGAGAAAATTAATAAAACAAAAAATATTAAATAATCTAAATAATAAATATAATAATAAAATAATTAATATAAAATGGAAACAGGGAAGAGGAAATATGCATAGTAAGTAGTAATATATTTATAAATTAATCTATGCTAGAAAGGATAAATGTTGTATAGAAAAGCGACAACCTGAAATATATTCTATTCTATAAATGAATTTTTTTAGTGCGCCAAGAAGAACGTGGAGTAGAACGGAGACCAGGACTCTCTTAGTGTATGCCATAGCTAGAAAAGAAGAGTTCAACCATATTCTCAAAAAAAAGTCTGTCCATAAAAATTTAATGGAAGATATCACGAGTTCCGCTGTATCAAAAAATCCCTTTACAGAAGAGGAAATAAGAAACAAGCTGAAAACAATTAAAAAAGCATACAAAGATGCGATCGACAATAATGGGAGAACTGGAGCGGGATATGGAATCGAACCATACAAAGATCTACTACAGGAATTGTATGATACAAAGCGACCGGCAGAGCAGTCAGAATTTTCAACGGTTGCACCCGGTGTTGCAGGTCCAGCAACACCAATTCCAATTAGAATTACTATAAACCGCATACAACGTGAAGGAAATATTGCAATTGAATCGGATGTACCTGGTCCACCGACTCTTGTGTGTGTGTGCAAGAACCATCGACCATAGACTTCGATAATATGATAGAAATATCATTACCTGATCTCGATAGCCCTCCTCGTAAGGTCACAAAAAAATCAAAGCCCCCGAAAAAAATGCTCAAGTTATGAAGCTGGACTTCCAAAAAGAACGGGAGAAAAATAAAAAGATCGAGAGGAGAATAAAATGAAAAGGCATAGTGAATCGATGAAAATGCACGAGGACCAGCAAAACTGGCACGAGGAGCGAAGGCAGTGGAACATTGATCTAATTAATATTTTAAAAAATAAATAGATCCAAATTTTTAGTTTTAATTTTATATCTTCTTCATTATTGTGAAACGAATTAAAAACTTTTATTTAAATAACATGAAATAAAATAAATAAAAAAACATGAATATTTAGTTTATAGCAATATTTTATTATTTCTATTTACAATAGATTTCTTAAGCGTAAATCATTGACTACTTGTTGTCGACGATCTACTACAACACGATCCACTTCATCATGATCATTTTCAGAATTAGCATTACCAATGTTCTCGATGTCAATGTCATTCTAAGGGTCATTGGCCTCAATGCATAAATTGTGTAACATACAGCATGCTACCACAATATTTTTCACGGTTCCCAAATGTATATGTTCGGTGAAATGTAATAGCCTTCGAAAACGGCATTTCATCAAACCGAAGGCGTTTTCTACAACGATTCTGGTGGATGAGTGAATTTTATTAAATCTTCTATTTTCCTCCGTTAAATTTCCTGTATCTTTGTATGGTGGCACAATCCAAGAATTTGCAGGATATGCCGAACACTGTATTCTGAGAAGCAAGGTGAAATAACGGAGATCGTCGTAGTACTCGAGCATCATGCATTGAGCCGGGCTCGCCACAATATACATCGATAAATCTCTTTGAAGAATCTACCACTGCTTGTAATAAAATGCTATGGTAACCTTTTCTATTATAATATACCTCTGGATTTACCGATGGTCGTCTTATTTTTATATGGCTGCCATATATAGCTCCGAGTACCCCGCTAATTCCACCCAAATGTTGAAAAGATGTTGTTGCCCGTTGTATCATTTCGTTGAAACGCGGCCACACAATATATTGATGAGATATGGTAACCATCCACGAAGCAACTCTATTGACGATTTTCCAGGCTGTAGAATCACCTAGGCCGAACAGATTCGCCAGTTGCCGATATGTTAATGCGTTGGCCACATACCAAACAAATAAATGGATTTCTTTTCTGGCTCCAACTTTTTCAACACCTCCATGATTTTGGCTTGGACAAATATTTGAAGATGCATACAGTTTTGAAAATAATAGTTTCATATCGTAGTAGTATATAAAATAGACGGATCGATTGTTTTTTATTTCTAATAATTTAATGTCATAACAAAGAAAAATTAGACATATATTACTAAACTAGTTTGGATCCATGATTTTGATGTAAACTATATATTTTGAGGATAAGTTAAAATAATTTATTATGTGTAATAATTACCTATTAATGAAGCAATCGGTTCTCTGGAAAGTCGAAAATGTTTCCTAAAATCTTCAGTGCTGTATCCATCAATCATTTCCATAATATTTGAAATTTTTACGCGTCTAACTGAAGTAAATTCGTCTGACTCTGAAGAATCCGTTGAGGAAGTAGAACTTATCGGATAACCTGGATTGCTATCCATTATGTTTTTTGCTATAGTCTGGAGACAAAAAAAATTATTACAGCTCAGAATTGTTTCATCCATTTGTTTGGTCGCATTCGCGAATCGCGCTTGGTGTAATAAGCCCCTAACACTGCAAACAGTTGGATTGTTAGTCAATTTTTAATAAAAAATATGTATATTTACCTGGACTATTAATTTTTTTTCGGGTGTTAACATATTTGAAATTATTATTTCCCTTATAATTTTATTTTGGTTTATTTAAAAAAAAATACTCGTACACTTTGCCAACACGAAATAAACAAATACACACTTTTTCAAATATCATTTTATTCTTTAGAAATGAAAAAATAAAAAATATTGCGTCTAGTGGCGGAAATGTAACGGAATTTATTCCGTTATCAATTCTAAAAAAAACTCAACCCACACAATTTTCATATAATTATACTAATAATTTTTGAAGTAATTTCGCCATAACCTTGAAGAGATCATCTTCACTAAAACTCATCAAATATCTAGTCATGCCGAAATTACAAATATTCTCTGTGTTTCTTGTTGCATTCATATACCTAAAAATTGGTATAAGTTGCAATACAGCAAACATAAAAATATTTCTTGTTTACGCGATCTAATTGCAAATAAATGTTTTGTAATTAGACTACGTATCCATATGTTGTTTATGTCCGCGATAAAAGCAAATGTTCTACTTTCCTACTTAAAAGTTATCGAACGACCTAAGTAGGAATTTAAAACGTTGCAGTTTTCACGGCATACATAAACTCCCCAAGTGATTATTTTATAACGCTTTTAAATGGGCGGTATTTATACATTTTGCCAATATGGCAGAAATTATTATATTTGGTCGAGAGAGTAGTACATTTTGTACTAAAAATTTTCCCCTCCCGCCTCAACCAAGTAATATGTATAAATACCGTACCAAAATTTTGGTAAGGGGTCAGTTTTTTTTTGTTAGTTTTGGCCAGTTGTAGGGGTCAGTTTTTGTCAGTTTTTTGTGAGTTTTGGCCAGTTTTAGTGGTCAAGTTTTATTGTAGAGTTTTTAAAGAGGCGAGCGTGTGGTGCAGTTTAAAAAGAAACAAACGTGGATTTATATTTTGACTGTTTATAGTTTGAGTGTTTCTGTAGTTTTTGTGAAAATTTTATTTAAAATCAATCAGTGAAATTTGACAAAGATTGTCATCAATAAATTTTAAGTCGTGAACTAAGTATAGGGTATTTTATTTTGTGGCGTTTGATCTGGAGTATCAGTTAACCCGTTCGTGTTTTCTATATTGTTTGTGGTGAAAATATTTGAACTTTTGGAAATCAGCAGTGGCAGCCCGGCTGTTTGGTAAGTATACAACATAATCATACTCGTCATACTAATCCAAGCGGTACCGATCCGCAGAGCGTATGTTGGTTGTCCCTCTGGAAAAAGGGACGGGTGGTTCTTAAGCAACAGTGCCTCAGGCATTGCACACCCTTCTACCAGCAACGTTTTGCGGATCTTAATATTTACTAACCACTAGGGCCGTAAGCCAAAATAAGAAAAATCACGTTTAAAAATTTTTTTTGTTGGGTAATAATGCTACCCTAAATTAATTTAACAATCACGGTTTAATAACCTTAAACATCGGGGAGCATACTTCAACACCTATTGGGTCCGGGTCCCAATATCTCTTCCATATATCCACAATTTGATGGCATGTATTATGTTGTCTCTTTTCCCCCTTTTCATATTCAAAAAATGCGGTAATCTAGGCCGTAGTCTGAGTACCTCAAAACCCACACCGTTCCCCTCTGCCGGCTTGAGCTGCGGGAACCGACGCCGCATGGGGTACGTATCGGACGACGGCAAAATTCTATGAATCAGAATTGTTTCTACGCAAGTAGAAGTTGTTCTGTTTCAAGTGGCGCCCAAAATGAGCACAACACCAGTTCAAAAATTAAAATTTATATATATATATATGTATATATATATATATATATATAGGCACCATTGTTTCAAGTGGCGCCCAAGACAGGGACAAAACAACTGTTCCAAATCTATTAAAGTTTCTATACGAGCTTCTTTTTTTTCTGGAGTTCTATACAACCAATCTAAATCATGTGTTCTATAATTGAACATGAAAAAGTGGAGAAACATTTTTGGTGTGAGTGTGGCTGCGGTCATGCCTTAGTGGCATGCCTGACCAGATGCGTTGTTGGGTCACACACACACGGAAAAAAGATTCGTATTGTCGAGTTCCAGTGCTGGATCCTCGTTTGATCAGTTCATTTGTGGCATTGTCCCAACCCGCACTCCGGGGAATGAACTAATATTCGTGGTAGCATCTGGAATTCGATGAGCCATTTTTACGATGCTTAATTTCAGAATACATACATATATTAACTATCAGATTGTACGGTTTTCGACACCGTGTACAATCAACAGTTTTGTTTTATTTTACCAGTAAGGGTGAATGGCGCGTTTCCCTGAGGTAATGGGCATATCTCTTTCCTGCCGAAAAGTTATCGGATGGTATAAAGGGCTGCTTATTTCTCCGGCTATCAAACGTGTTATTCCGTATCCTGGTTCATAAAGCGGAACTGCCCCTACAATTTAATTTTTCCTCAGTTCAATCTTTATGGCTATAGGTAAGAAATTACCACGAGCCGTAAGATAAATTTATTATTTGATAAAAATTTTAATTTTCTACAATTGACATATAGTTAGGTTTTGCGTTTTTTTTTTCCACTTCGTAATCAAATTTTTATCTTACATCTTTCGGGATGAGGTTTGCAAGTCCACACAGTTTAGTTTAGTCGCGTTCAGAATATTTTTACACTTAGCTGTTCACCTCAGTTTTCTGCTAGTGAACGAGCATCGACCACGAGGTCGGACATAGGCTAATTGTAATTATATCATATGTCATGAAAATTCTCAACGATAGTCGGCGAATTATCGTTCCTAACTGATAAAAATAGTAGCTGTTGTTCGAGCGCTTAATCATTTAAAAGGCCTCGCTAACTTCGGTTCACTTACATTACAATGCGCTTGTCAACTCGCGCAATTGAGCTCCTCTGTTAATAGAGTAAGACTGCCAATTGCGATTAAGAGGGCAAGAACATGGTAATGATCAATTAGGTATCCTAAATGAATTCTGTTTTCATATTTACTACTGTAATGAGGATCACTCGTAGTGAGTTAAGAAACCCATTGCGACATTGAAGATAATGAAACAGATTCATCAAAATTTAAAATACATTTTCCTTTCCCATCCTATTTTTGATTCAAATTGGTGAAAGTTATGCTTCACGTTCAAGGTGAAGAAACTGTGGTTGTTTTCTTTTAACTATTTATTCTAATTCTATAAATTTATTTTTAAGAAATTATCATTAATAATCAGTATTGACAAATATAAATTAAAAAAAAAAAAAAAAAAAAAATGAATATAGATCATTTAGATGTAGATGAGCTCTACGTTGAGTTCGAAGTCCGCGGCATGGGAGAAGCTGCCAAACAAGAAGTAAGCGAAGACCTCAAAAAAAGGCTACAAGCAAAGCTTAAAGAAGAAATGACGGGAGCTTGCTTTGCACCCCAAAAAGCTCACAATGCCGCACTCAAGCAGCCTCAAGCTGAAGCAGAGGTGTGCGTAAAAAAATTACAAGCAATACAAGGCGAGATGCTAGATCAGGGGTTAGGAGATAAACCTGATCTAGGGATACTTCCTCGCGTCATTGCCAAGTTGGACCATGTACAGGGTAGAATGTACCGTAGTGCAACGTCACCGACGTTCCAGGCGCAAGCCACAGGATGGTTGAAAAACCTCCGGAAATTGTTGACCATAGTAGCTCAATTATCAGGCAAGCAACTGACCGTAGAGGCTGCCAAAGTGCAAGTAGAGCAGCTGGTGTTTGAACGGCCCAGGGCACTAGTGAGCCGCGCAAACACTAGACGCCGATTGACACGACAAGTCGAAGACTCATCTGAAGACGAAGACGAAGAAGAGGCCTTGAATCAAAGACTTTTTAAGAGTAAGAAGGAGTCTTTGCTCAAGTACCAAGATGGTGATTTCGTGCAGCAGGAGACAAGCTTTCATGTAGCATCTATTAGGCACTCATCTAAAATGTCATCCCCACAATTTGAGAATAACTCTCTAAAGGAAGGCAAAATGTCAGATGCAAAACTCCGTCGAGAAGTAGGCACCTGGAAAGTGAGATTTGAAGGAAATAGAGGTTCACTAACGGTCGAGCGTTTCCTGGTTAGAATGGAATGGCATGCGGCACGTGCCATGATCTCTTTAGATGATCTGGTGGGGGTTTCAGACCTATGCTTGGAAGGAGATGCGCTAGACTGGTTCTGGACGTCTGTGGATCGGAACCCGGAGATGACTTGGGAAATGTTTAGGCAAGAAATGCTGATAAGATTCGCATCAAGTAGAACTGATGATGATGTGAGACGCATGCTTAACAACCGCAAGCAGGCCTATCCCAGAGAATCTTTCCTAGAATTTTATCAGGCAATACACCGTATTACCTTACAAACAAATAAAGTAATTTCAGACGATACAATATACACCGTCCTAAGAAGGAATATGCGCCCAGGGCTTCAGATGGCTCTGCATAACGAGCGTAATTTCAGGAACTTAGGCGCGTTTGCACGTCGGTGTAGCTCTCTCGAAGACATGTGGAAACGTCTGGGGCATTATCCCGAGGCAGGATTAATGTCAACGCCCACAAATACAAACTCATTTCTTACTGGTCACCCACCCAGACAAATAGCTAGACCATCACGTAAGTTCGATATGTACCCTTCACGAGTACACGAGATGACGTATCAGGACAATGACGTAGAAGGAGAGAGTAACGGTTGGGATCATTTAGGTCCAACAGAACCACAAGACTATTTTACACAAGTTTGTGAAATCAATGAAAGATTGAAACATCGTGAAACTTTTCAAGACCAAGGTCAAAATAAAAATAAAGCGTCATTGGGCAGGGCAGAAGAGGCTACTCAAAACAAAGCCCGACTCCAACAAGTTCGACAACTCAGGCCTATTGGTAACAATGAATCACCGGAAGTAAAGGGGTTCAGGTGCTGGAATTGTGAAGACACTTCACATTCTTATTTAGATTGTTATGATCCCATAACACGAATCTTCTGTTTTGGTTGTGGGCAGAAAGGGGTTCTCAAACCAAATTGTAATCACTGTAACCCTACGGGAAACTGGAGGTCCGAGATGGGGAGCAATCGGAGGACCCATCTCGAACACCACGAGCCGAGCAACCCCACGCGAACTCCGACGGAAGAAGCCGCCAGCAATACAGATCCGGAATTATACCGGAGGTGGCGCAGATAAAATCAAGTCAAACAAAAATTTGTCACTCAATTTCTTGCCAAACGGATAACAGGCAGCTTATTCGAGTGAGAAATTATTTCCGCCATCGCCATAATTGGCAGAGGCAAATCAATACAACAGTTATCCATTCTAGACCAGACAACAGGCCATATGCCAGGATTACAATTTGTGACCAAGAAATAGAGGGACTTTTGGATTCAGGGGCTAACATCAGCGTACTGGGACATGGGAGCAGAGAATTTTTACAGAATAGTAACTTAGCATACCACCCGATAACTGCAAAATTACACACTGCTACTGGTACCGCGGAAAGTATCATCGGCTACATCTATGTTTCGGTTTTGTTCAACGGTCAGACCAACACCTTAAAGTTATTTATAGCTCCATCATTGTCACAAAAACTGTATTTGGGAACAGATTTCTGGGATATTTTTAACCTGCAAATTTCCGTTTCGGAAATAACACAGACTGACCTGAGAGTACAGGAACAGGACGAGCATATCTTGACTAAAGAACAACAGAAGGTATTAGATGAGGTTAAATCCAAATTTCCATCATTCGGACAGCTAGGTTTAGGAAAAACCCATCTAGTCCTACATGAGATAGACACTGCTAATGCTAAACCCATCAAGCAATGGTATTATTCAATGTCCCCAGTTAAGCAAAGGGAGCTAGATAAAGAAATCGAGAGGATGTTATCCCTCGGTGTTATTGAAGAGTCTTCCAGCCCGTGGAGCTCACCTGTAACAATGGTTCCAAAGAGCAATGGGAAGCTTCGGCTATGCTTAGATGCTAGAAAATTAAATTCAGTAACGGTCAAAGAAGCCTACCCTCTCCCGATAATCGATGGTTTGCTCAGTCGTTTGGAAAACACCAAATATATTTCCAGTCTGGATCTGAAAGACGCTTTCTGGCAAATTCCCCTAGATCCATACTCTAAGTGCAAAACAGCCTTTACGGTACCTAACAGACCATTGTACCAGTTTACGGTGATGCCTTTTGGTTTGTGCAACGCCGCTCAGACTATGTGCAAGTTAATGCACAGGGTAATCCCTCATGAACTACACGAGCGTGTTTTTGTGTACATGGATGATCTGCTGATAACATCACCTACCTTTGAAGAACATATACAGCTGCTCAGGGTGGTTGCAAAATATCTCACGGACGCTAATCTTACAATCAATGTAGAGAAGTCTAAATTTCTTCTGAAACAACTAAAGTACTTAGGTCAAATAGTTGGAGATGGTAGTGTGAGGGTAGATCCAGACAAAGTCGCCGCTGTCCAGAAATTCCCGATCCCGAAGACTGTCAAACATATTCGCCAATTCCTAGGAATGACCGGTTGGTATCGTAAGTTTATCCCAAACTACTCATCACTAGCCGCCCCCCTTACTGACCTTTTGAAATCCAAAACTGGTGTAACATGGACTGAAACAACAAAGGCGGCGTTCGAAGAACTTAAGTCCTGTCTCTCCAAAGCACCGGTGCTCATCCACCCTGATTACACCAAAACATTTTACATCCAGGTAGATGCTTCTAAGGTAGGGGTGGGCAGTGTGCTCTTCCAGAAGGATGACAACGGTGGAGAGCATCCCATCGCTTTCTACTCCCATAAACTGAACGGGGCTCAAAAGAACTACAGTGTGACTGAATTGGAATGCCTAGCAGCGGTTCTTAGCGTTCGAAAGTTCCGCGCTTATGTGGAGGGTTATGAGTTTGTCCTTATAACGGATCATTCCAGTCTTCAGTGGCTGATGAACCAAACTGATCTGTCTGGACGCCTTGCAAGGTGGAGCCTAAAACTTCAGGGATATAATTTCAAGATTGAGTATCGAAAAGGCACACAAAATATCGTACCAGACTCACTATCTCGGATGTTTTCTGAAGAAGTGTCAGTACCAGATGTAGGTGGAAGCCTAATCCAACTAGATTTACAGGCTCCAGCTTTTAACGAGTCAGTTTACCAAGAAACTATAAACGCAATTAAGGACATGAAACCGGTGCCGGAGAACCTCAAGGTCATTGATGGCAAGTTATTGATTCACAAGCCGACTAAAGATCCAGACCTTAAAACAGATATCCCTGAGTGGAAACTATGGCTTCCAGACAGTCTAAAATACAATGTACTAGCTCAGTCACACGAACCACCTCATGCAGCTCACATGGGAACTGGTAAGATGATTGAATTTATACGTCGTCATTTCTATTGGCCAACACTAGTAACAGATATTAAGAGATATGTAAGACAGTGCCAGATGTGTAAGATGACAAAAGCAGCGAACTCAATTTTAAGGCCTAAAATGGGTAAATACCAAGAGTATGAGAGACCATTCCAAAAATTGTACTTAGACTTTCTAGGACCGTACCCCAGGTCCAAGAGTGGAAATACCCACATACTCATAGTCTTGGATCAATATTCAAAATTTGTCTTACTGAAACCCCTACGTGATGCGACGGCAGGCAGAGTAGTAGATTATTTGGAGAAAGAAGTGTTTCCAGTCTATTCAGTACCAGAAACGATTCATACTGATAACGGTAAGCAATTTAAATCGATCCTCTTCGGGAATTGCTTAGTAACCTGGGGCGTCAAACATATTTTTACTCCAGTGTACTCTCCGCAAGCCAATGCATCTGAGCGCGTTAATAGGTCTATACTAGCAGCGATCCGCGCTTATCTTAAGGAAGATCAGCGAACATGGGATGAACACCTTGCTCAGATTGCGAGTGCTTTACGTAATACATCCCACTCCTCTACGGAATTTGCTCCTTCTTACTTAGTGTTCGGACAACATACCATAAATCATGGGTCTCAATATGAGTTACTTAGATTACTGGGAGATCATGCGATTGGAACCTTCACGGTAAACACCAAGGACGACCGATTGGCTCTAGCAAGAGAGTTGGTTTTGCATAATCTTCGTCAAGCACATAACAAAGTGACTCATCGGTACAATTTGAGGTCCACTGACCGTATATTAAGTATAGATCAAAAGGTATACGTGCGTAATTTTGCCCAAAGTAATGCAGCCCAATACTACTCTGCAAAACTGGATAAGAAATTTATTCCAGCAAAAGTCCATAAGCGAGTAGGGCGGGTAGCATACGAGCTGGTGAATGAAAAAGGCAAAATATTAGGAGTTTTCCATGCTAAAGACATTGTCGAAGACCTAAAGTAAGCCCGACATATGAGGGCAGCGTTCAATAAAGAAAGATACGGATAGATATTCCACTTTCCCATTAGTCCATCAATATAAGTTCGGGCGTTTACATAGGTGAAGTAATGGGAAAGTGAAGGCTGGTAACCGCGCGCGATGTTATGAATTTACCAGCGACATTAGTTAAGGCAATAGATATAAGAATTAGGAAAGTTCAATAATAAGTTTAGTTAAAATAGAGGATGAGGTTGGCTCAATCCCATTTCTCGCACATGGTTCAGCAAAGTGGGATTAAGGTAGCGCCATCAATAATAAATAGTGGTAGGGTTAGGTTACCATAGATTCATATCGGCTTAAAAATGTAGTAGCAGTTTTGGTTATATTGCCAAGATGTAAATTATGTAATGTAAAATAAAATAAAATTAAATTTGAATAAAGAGGAACCCATAATTTTTGATGAACTAAGAACAGTATTAGGCACCGGTTAGTATCCAAACATAAGATCATGATGAAAGGATACCAGAAGTTATGTTATGGAGAGGTATTTTATACAGTCAGAGTTCGGTCAAAACTTTCCATCGAAGATGCGAACCATTAAGAGGGACCTAGTCTACGAAAAATGCAATATTTCCAAAAGGATACATGGAATGAAGATATGCAGCTATCCGGAACCATTGAGAAACTAAGAAGCACACGATTGGGAAAGTAAACAAGGTTTAACTACGGATTACTGTGGATATTTTACTGAGTTATGAGGATTGATAGCAAATCTAGTCGGACAAATGGTATCAATTTGTGACAATAAGCAGAACCTGCAACTGGCAATACTGTTACCTGGAAAAATACCGACATCAAGTCATCCAGCGCCATCAATCCAGCAGAAGGGATGAACCACATTTGAGCTGTTACCGTTTTTTTTTTTTTGAGGGGCGTTTCATGTTTTTGAACCAAGGGTACAAAACGTGTTAAAGGGATAACAACGTCATTGAATGTTAAGAATGTCATCCATCAAAGATGTCGAAAATGTATGTAAACTACGACGAATTAAACCAAGGAGGCGTATCAACAAAAGTTTTGTCCTAACTACTGTCTGTAGAAATTCCAATCCAAACAGTAATAGTAACAAAGGAGCACCAAATAATGGATTCCACTTCAACAAAATCTTGGCTTTCAACGAACTTTATTTCATCATTCAAGGGATTCCAATGGCTTGAATGAGTTCTTCGACCTAGATATAATATTATGATTCATTTGATTTTAACGATTGTTTTATATAGGATGTAATTCAATATTTTTTTTTTTATACCGATAATCTGTATAATGAACCTATGGTAAAATTTTATAGTAAAACATCCTTGAATAAGACTTAAGTAAAATATTAAATAAAACTATTCTTAAGCAAAATAATTTTAAAAGAATAATATGGACATTGATACAATGAGATCAAAATTAATCAGAGTTTAAATATCGTTTCTGTATTGATCCGTGCAGTCAATAATTACACATCAAATTGAATAATGAAAATTAATTAATAAAGTAGAATTAAATATCATAGTTGCAGAAATAGCCAACTTTTTTTTTTTAACTATACAAAATTTCCTAAAAACCTTTTTGTTGTGGGGTAAAAAAATTAAATTTAAAATGTTCTTATATATGTTCATATATATCTAAATATAACAGTTAGTTTGACAATATTTAATTAGAGTAAGTAGGTTAAGTTGCCCGGCTCGAGACAACTCAGGGTGTGGGGGTTCCCCACGTTGGACTGCAAAAATTTAATGACCCTATTCCATCTGTCCTTTCCCAAATAGAGCAAGAGATCTCTTTTTATCTCAGGGATTGGGTTTTCCCCACGCTGTAACGGAATTTATTCCGTTATCAATTCTAAAAAAAACTCAACCCACACAATTTTCATATAATTATACTAATAATTTTTGAAGTAATTTCGCCATAACCTTGAAGAGATCATCTTCACTAAAACTCATCAAATATCTAGTCATGCCGAAATTACAAATATTCTCTGTGTTTCTTGTTGCATTCATATACCTAAAAATTGGTATAAGTTGCAATACAGCAAACATAAAAATATTTCTTGTTTACGCGATCTAATTGCAAATAAATGTTTTGTAATTAGACTACGTATCCATATGTTGTTTATGTCCGCGATAAAAGCAAATGTTCTACTTTCCTACTTAAAAGTTATCGAACGACCTAAGTAGGAATTTAAAACGTTGCAGTTTTCACGGCATACATAAACTCCCCAAGTGATTATTTTATAACGCTTTTAAATGGGCGGTATTTATACATTTTGCCAATATGGCAGAAATTATTATATTTGGTCGAGAGAGTAGTACATTTTGTACTAAAAATTTTCCCCTCCCGCCTCAACCAAGTAATATGTATAAATACCGTACCAAAATTTTGGTAAGGGGTCAGTTTTTTTTTGTTAGTTTTGGCCAGTTGTAGGGGTCAGTTTTTGTCAGTTTTTTGTGAGTTTTGGCCAGTTTTAGTGGTCAAGTTTTATTGTAGAGTTTTTAAAGAGGCGAGCGTGTGGTGCAGTTTAAAAAGAAACAAACGTGGATTTATATTTTGACTGTTTATAGTTTGAGTGTTTCTGTAGTTTTTGTGAAAATTTTATTTAAAATCAATCAGTGAAATTTGACAAAGATTGTCATCAATAAATTTTAAGTCGTGAACTAAGTATAGGGTATTTTATTTTGTGGCGTTTGATCTGGAGTATCAGTTAACCCGTTCGTGTTTTCTATATTGTTTGTGGTGAAAATATTTGAACTTTTGGAAATCAGCAGTGGCAGTAAGTATGTATACAACTGTTTGGTAAGTATACAACATAATCATACTCGTCATACTAATCCAAGCGGTACCGATCCGCAGAGCGTATGTTGGTTGTCCCTCTGGAAAAAGGGACGGGTGGTTCTTAAGCAACAGTGCCTCAGGCATTGCACACCCTTCTACCAGCAACGTTTTGCGGATCTTAATATTTACTAACCACTAGGGCCGTAAGCCAAAATAAGAAAAATCACGTTTAAAAATTTTTTTTGTTGGGTAATAATGCTACCCTAAATTAATTTAACAATCACGGTTTAATAACCTTAAACATCGGGGAGCATACTTCAACACCTATTGGGTCCGGGTCCCAATATCTCTTCCATATATCCACAATTTGATGGCATGCATTATGTTGTCTCTTTTCCCCCTTTTCATATTCAAAAAATGCGGTAATCTAGGCCGTAGTCTGAGTACCTCAAAACCCACACCGTTCCCCTCTGCCGGCTTGAGCTGCGGGAACCGACGCCGCATGGGGTACGTATCGGACGACGGCAAAATTCTATGAATCAGAATTGTTTCTACGCAAGTAGAAGTTGTTCTGTTTCAGAAATCATAACTAAAATTTGGATTGAATTAAATAATTCAATTTTTTTTTGGAATTAGCCAATTTCTCAGCTGAATTATTTTCAGTGCAATTGTTGTTGTAAATTTCTCATTTTTCCCCTATGGAAATACAGCTTATGTTGGTTTACCTTCAGAATGGAATTCGCGGTTGTTTACCCAACCTGCTTCGAAAAGCTGTTTTTCTTTACGGGTTGTAAAGTCACCACCAATAAATCAGTTGAATCCTAGTGATCTAAAGAGTCTGTTATAATCTTCGTTATTTAGTTTATACCGTGGAGGGCAGTAGATAGAGGAAATACTGTACTCATTATTATTATTATTAGTTTGGACTTTTACGGTTTTAATTTGCATACTTTCTTCTTCGATACCCCGTTCTTCATAGTGTTTGATTATTTTTCTCTATTACTGATGATCCACCCTTCGCGTTTCCTCCTGATGATGTTTCTGTCAAATGTCTTTCCGACGTAAGGCATATATCTATTTTCCCTAAATTTCGAAACATTTCTAACTCTGGAACATGCTGCGCTAGTCCGTTCGTGTTCCAGGTGTCAATTCTTAATGTTCTGCTCATTTTAATATAGGAGGGCTGTAGCTGTAGATCTCAGTGACACCCCATACAAATATACTGATATTATATGAGTATAGCATCGTGCAAGAAGACCATACTTTATACGAGTATCTACTAGGTGGACCATATTTTCATAAAACCACATGTGTACAGGTAGCGACTTAACCATGCACCTTCTTCATGCCTCTATACAACACAAAATAATCAAATCATTTCATCACAGTAAAAATACAAGTCATAAATTGGTGCTGTGTCATAAAACCCTCCACCTTTATTATTTAGCTTAAGGATCATTTTTATATAAAATCCACAAATAATAATAATTATTCATAGACACCGAGCACCTTACCCACCATACAAAAAAAAAATGAAAATTTACTGAAGAAGAAAAAATTAAATTTATATCAAATCAAATCCATTGGTCTCACATGGGTTATTTTCTTATACAAATACAACAAGACTATATTATGGTTCATACAAAACGATAAAAATTCACAATCATTCTGCACACCACTCATTCCACCAGTTCAGTCATTTAAACCGACGAACGAACCAAAGAATAAAAATTGTATAACTTGAGTGATAAAATTATAAATAACATTCTTATTTTTGTGGGGTACCCTTGAAAAAATTGTGTACAAAAACAAAACGAAATCCCTTTTTTACATACCAATTCGCATATATAAGTGTATATAGGGTCCCAGATCAACATCCCCCTCTCACCTACTTAATAAAATTGTATATATATCTGTACGTGAATATATTCCAAGCACTACGGAATACACTAAATACCCCGAGAAATTTTTTGTAACAATTTTTTCCAGTATTTCATTTTATCCTCCCCGATTAAATAAAAACAGGAAAAATATAAACAAAAACAAGGGAGTCATCATCATCATGATGACGATGGAAATAACATAAATAAAATATCCGTTCATATATGTACGAGTATACGAGTATATTCCCTTTCGGGAACCCAGTATTTTTTCTATCTCTTTGTATAGTCTAGGGGTAGAATTAAAAATGAATCTGGTACATTGCAATAAAAAAAATAATAAATTCAACAGCAACAGGGAAACTATATACACGATGACTACACACCAAGAAATGCCTTCTTTTATTCGATTAAGCCGAAAAATGATTTCGAACGGAGGAGAATGAAATCAATTGTGGAAAAATTAGCGGCAAATTAAGGAAATAGAAAATCGCATTTAATTTTGTTGTTTAGGTTCGTGTGTCTGGCCCTTTCCATCCATTGTAATATAAATTTATATTTTAGATGAGGGATCGAATGATGATAGCACAAAGTTAATAAAGTTTATGTTGTTTTATTAATTAGAGGTAGTAGAACAAGGCAGGGGTCGGATCTATGATATATGCTTAACGCAGGTTGGATACCCGGCTTTGAATTAATTGTGGCGAATTAACTGAAGTGGAGATTACAATTTATTTTAGATTTGGCATGCTTAATAATATTTATAGATACCTACATATTTTAATCTTCAAATTATTGGCTTATTTAAATGATTATTTAAAAAAACCTTACGCCAAAATAAATTAATAAAAGAGTATTATCTGTAAGTACTAAATGAATGTCCACAACACCTGTAAGGGTATTAAGACAAAGAATTATTGCTAAACAAATCAAGCCTCTGCTTTGATTTGGTGAAATGATTATTTATTCAGATTACCGCGGACGGGGTCTGAATAAATGATTTAATGCTTGGAATAGTTTCAGCTATTGGCTTAATTTATTTGGAAATTGTCTTTTTATATATGATTTTTGCATACATTGCAATAATCGTTTTTAAGAAACATTTTTATACGAAAAAACTAATGCATACATAGCAATAAATAATATATACATTACAATTACTCGTACGTTGATCTTTTGATATAAAATCAAAAATCAGCAAAGTAAAAATGTAGTTTTATAATTATGTTCTGTTATTATATTATACTAGGGGACCCGACAGACCTGCCCAAACGTTGGCTCAAGCGTTTTCAATAAACGTGTCTTCGATATTCGAATTTTCCATAAACTATATACTAACGGAAATTTGACATTGAGGCTGCGGGCCAAACCTTAGGTAAATACTACTTTCACTTATTTTTTTTAACGGTGTACTAGGTAAATTAAAATACTGTTCTAAAAAGCAGGGTAAAATACTAAAAAAAGGGTAAATGATTGTAGCTGCTTTTTTGTTTCCTTCATTTTGACGTTTACTGTGTCGGTATCGTTAGGTAAAATATTTTGAATTTTCAAATATTTTGAATTTAATAATTTTTTTTTATTTTTTCAGATAAAGAATTATATCCTAAAATATTAATACATATATTATTAATATTATTAACAAACGCGATGGAAAAATCAAAAAATAATTTTTCCCAAAGATGTAAGTTTGTAGTATTCGAGTTTCTACATACATATGTTTTGCATTTTATTTTGAAAATATATTTTCCTTTTTAATTTCAGGGACATTAGACGAGGAGAACTCGTTGATAAGAGGCAGAATAATGCTGGACTGTGAGTTCCAGAGCAAAAATTGTAATCCACGTCAGTGTTGGGAGTAAGTTTATTTTTATTCGATATTGTTGGTTATATATTCACATACGTTTATTTCTTTAAGGAAAGTGATTAAGTTAACTAATCTTGAAAAAAATTTTAAAAATGTCACACAGAAGTGGCAAAACATTTAAAAAAAATATAAGGTAAATATTTAACTTAATTATTCTAACCATAGACTTATAAAATTATTTCATTGCAGAAGATGATACAGCCCCAATCGGGGGTATCGACGGAAGATGGGGAACTACTGCCCACACAATGGGAGATATTTGATGAGCTGCACGATTTTTTGAAGACCAAACATGGACTACATCCAACGTATATTATAGATTGGGATGCCAATTTAAATTATGCTCCATCTACCTCCGTGGGCTCATCCAGTAGCTTCCAAAATGTGAGCAGTAACCCCCCATCAAATTTTATTGACATTTCGACTGACTCGGACAATATTGAATGCGAATTGCCCCCCAAAAAAGCAAAACAAACCCCAAAAAAAGATTCTGAAAAAATGCTGGAGGTTTTAAAAACAACTTAGGAGGACGTGCGGAAAAGCGTTGCAAATATTCAAAAGCTGGTTAGTTTTGCGACTAAGCAAATGTTTCCCGATTTCGAGCTCCCAGATTTGGAATAAAACTTAGTTAGGTGATTTGTGATAAATAAATATATGTGATTAATGAATTAGACTGAATTTAACAAATGTGATGAAATAAACCAATTAGTTTTTTGAAGTTTTATTTGAAATACATAAGTGGGTTTTATTTTGTAAATATTTCTGCTTTTATCTACAACCGTGAACACAATTCGTCTCGAAACTGTGCTGCGTCTATATGGTCTCTGTGACTGTTTGTGTAGCTGGTTGTTTCTTCCTCTATTTGCTCAAAGTTGGTAAAATCTCCGGATGATAAACATATATTGTGCATTACGCAGCAAGCACACACCACTTTGACACATCTTTTAACTTCTAATTCTAGAGTTTTAAAAAATATAGAACGTCACCGTGTCTTCATCATTCCAAATGTTTGCTCTATGGTGATTCGAGCCTTCGAATAGGAATGGTTCAACCGAGTTTGAGCCACTGTCAAGGATAAGCCTTTGTAAGGAGTTACAATACAGATGGGATTCATGATACACTTGTATCCCGCATCACCCAAAAGAAAGAAACCAACTGGGGGAAAACTACCGGATCTATATAGTTTGCTATTTATTAATACACGTTGGTCGTGTACCGATCCCGGATAGCCAACACACATATTAATAATTTTATAATTTGCGTCGCAAACGGCTTGAAGCTGTATAGAGTAGTCCAACTTTCGGTTTATATATTGATCGCGTTGGTTGGGTGGACATTTTATTTGTATATGACATCCGTCTATTGCCCCCACAGCTTTGCTAAATACATTTGAACGTGCTTTTGTGGCAAATTTTGCGCCAACATCTCCTAATGCTGCCATTGGTGGTAGTATTTGCACGATGTCATTTGACATTTCCTCAAATATTATTAAATATTTATGTATAATATTCCTCACTGTGCTCTTTGGCATTAGCATTGCTTTCGACACCACACGATACGATGTGCCACATCCCAACCAAAACAAAAAAACGATCAATTCGATTTCAATACTCCATCCATGGAGTTTAAACGGAATCAACTCAATTAATTTACGAAATGATAATGGTATTATTCGTATATTCGATTTTGTCTCTTCGTGATCCCCATTAAGTATATTTATAATTATAGGGGGTTGATGGTTGATACAATACCTCATTCTGATCTAAAAAATAACAAATATATATATATATATATATATATATATATATATATATATATATATATATATAAAATGAGTACTACAATACCCTATAAATTTCAACATCAATAATCTGTAAATTTACCGATCGCGATTTATAAATTTGTTGCAATATTTGTCCTTGCAGCTTGAGGTACTTCTTCACAATTTTTACTAATTCTCCACACAACATTATAATTACAGTCATTTTTTGATTATTGTGTTCCATATTTGTTTTTCCACAACGCAAACATTAATATGACATCAGATTATTTGACGTTTATTTTTTTTATTTTAGCCCTTCAAACCCGTACTTTTCACCCTTCAAACCATTTTTTGCAACTGAATTTACTGCCGATTTGGCATGGTAGGAATGGTAGTTTTGTACTAAAATTACAATTTACCGTACTAAACGATTTACCTTAGATTTCGCCCGCAGCCTGAGTTAGACATTTCAATCTTTTCGTTTCGTCATTGTGTGATTTGCTGTTGCCCAAAGTGAAATAAAAAATGAGTGCAATTTCTCATTATTCTGCGCCGTTCAATTCTCGTGTTACGGTCGGACGGTATTTGGTGCTTGTCATTGGCACATTTGGCGGAAGAGGGGGTTCTTTATGTGAGATTAGTGGTAAGTATAATAATGTGATGGCAAAAAGGTTTGTCCTTTTTGCAATCACATTATTATATGCCTTTTGTTCAGCAGTGAGCACTTGTTCATTATTTGCAACAAAAATGGCAGCATCAAACTGTTGCTTACGCTGAACATCGCTGTAAATGATGTCTGTTGCTGGAGGGTTAGGCGATGGCATACCGAAAGGAATGAGTGAAATTCGAATCTTTATATATTTGTGGCGAAAAATTGATATAAAGGTCAGCGATCAAATGCGATGCAGAAGAGTAGGTTAGATTGATAGTCATTGAATGTACATGTACATATAAATATAATTGAAATTCATAGACGATCATATACACGGTATTCACTTCAACATTACACCTTACACATTTTTTTCAATGTAAGTGTTAAAGAACATACATTCCATATGCATGCAAACAGAAATTGAAATATCAAAATAACGACAAGCTACGACACAAGTGGCTTGCGCATGTATTGATCCGTACGTCAAACACAGAATTCGACATCAGCGCCGCCTATGGTATACAAAAATAACTATGAATTATTCTCAGAAAGTCAGTTATTCACTACGATTTTTTCCATTTAATAAAATATTGAGGGGCGGTGGGGAAAAAAATAAATTTTGTCAAAAAATACATAAAAAAATCCTAGAACGCGATCGCGGTGCCATCTACCGGATCCAGTTTTGAATCTAAACCATCCAGGAATCCACTCAAACAGCCGTTTAGGAGGAGCTCAATCACATACACACGTACAGAAGTATTAGAATACATATACATATAAAGATTATTACATATACATGTTGGGCTAGCCTCACCATATTCCCGGGTCAGCTTTAGTTGTCCTGGTAAATGCGAGCTCGGAATTAAGTCTGTCGTTCTGTTTTTAATGAGCGCTAAGAGATGTTTTTTGATGTTGCTCATTTTCTCAAATTGTGCTCCGTACTCTCCAGCCTCGCGCTGGCTGAGAACGTCTAACATATCTCCCAAGACCAATTCCACCGTGTCTCCAAAACCACGTTTAACTTTTCTTCGCTCTTTGTTTGCTTCAAATAGCAATTTATTGTCCGACATTAACTTGTTATACTGCCATGAGAGTTGTTTAACAATAGGGTTGCAATTTAAGCTAGAAAGTTCACCACATACCGTTTCCAATTATGAGTGGGCAGCTTATTATTTAATTCCTCCCAATACATGCTTAAATTATAATGGATTATTAATTTCCATTTCATTGCTGTTATTTCAAGCCTGCCTAACTCTTAGAAATATTTTCCCGATGAATGATATCACAGAGACATGTGTATATTGGCTTTAATTACACCCAGAATGCAAAAGGCGATGAATATTGGCAAAACTATCGACGTTTTTCCACAAGTATTTTTTGCTCGCCTGAGTGGTTGTACCCTGCGAGTGGCGAGGGCAATCTCTCTTGGATCGCACTTAGCAGCACTGGTTGGTAACAATTTTGTTACAGATTCATCCTCAGTGGTTAATTTGCACAATTTCACGATCGGCCAATTGCAGCACATTTTATAGTTGCTACTCGAACCAATCCGTCCCTCACATAGATGCAACGTTAATCACTGTATTCAAAGGCAACAGTCGGCTTTTCCGGTTCAAAGTGTTTAAGGCTCTTAACAGTACGCTACGATTCTCTTAATTTTATCAAAATTTGAATACCGTTCGAATAGTTTGTTAAACGCGTTGTCATTCGGTGTAACTAAATTAACTGATGTCGTCTTATCGTTTAATTCTTTTGGTTGTAATTCTCCTTCAATGCTTTCAGCGTTGGCTGTATCAATACTATCATACGTTGTTTCGAGTTGCAAAAATTCTGGTCCACTCCACCACAAATTAATATTGCCCAGGCTTAATGGCGTAATAGCCCCTAGTAGCCAAATCTGCTTGGTTTTCAGAAAATTTCACGTGCCCCATGTGGTTTCGGGCAAGATGCTTCTTATTGTAGATATTCGGTTGCATACAAATGTTTTGAATTTCCGTGGATCCCCATGATTCCAAGCCAAGGTGATGGTCGAATATGATCAACAGTAAGTTGTAATGTCGCCAGGTCCATGGCGCCTTGAATGTGTGTAACGTGTCTTGTCCTAGGGACTGACAGTTAACAGAAATTTTCCCCGCTCAGAGGCTTAAGGGCGGTCATGTTTAGCCGGCTAAGGCTCAGGGTAATGGGGTGGGCTTTCCTAAAGCATGAGTGGGACGTGCTAGACCGCAGGGATAACGGTAGGATCAGAAAAAGGTAAAGAAAACAGGAATGCAAACGGGATCTACTCACCTAACTTACCTAGGCCTCATCCTTAGTTATAGCTAATTTAGCCTCTCATTCTGAAAAGCAAGCAACACTTTTCGAACAGCAAAATATTACAGAAGTGTAATAAGTTAATGTAACCTCAAAGAAATTTAATACTAATACCAACAAAACACAAACTTTAAATGAACAATCGATAACCATAACGTTAATATTTTCCTTTTAATGAATAAACAAATCATACTTCTATATAATCACTAAATTACACAAAAAAAAAGAAAAAATCGGGAATGATTACATTGAATAATTACTACTAGGATGACGTCATCAAATCGTGATGATAGCTAATAATGTCATTAGGAAATCTAACGGATACGCGTAGAGGATCATGCATAAGCCGCGGAAAGAAATCATTAGCTGTCATCAGAGAAACTTAACTAACTTAATTAAATTAATAATTATCAAAAAAAAAAATAGTAATTAACAAAATTAAGGTGTTACTTAAGAATTCAACATTAGATAGAAAGCACAAAATTCATTATAATAAATTGATCGAAAATTAATATTTTGTTCGAGAATATAATAATATAAAAGTTACGATAAATATAGAAATATTAAATAAAAATTAAATTCAAAAAACTTGCGCAAGTTGACGGTGATGATGCCGATGACGCTGGTTGAGGTATTATATCCAAATGATGAACGATGGCCATGACTGTATCCTTCACATAGACTGTGTTAACGTTGACTTTCAAGAATTCCGTTAAATGGAATAATTTGGTGTTTGTTTAAATGGAAAACGAAACACGTGATTTTTTTTTCTCTACACCACACCTTTTAGTTTATTTAACCGAGAATTAAATTCTGCGGATTTATTTGGCGCACAATAAAGTCCCATTCACCATGGATTATTATCACATATAATAAGTTTTCGGACTTATGATTTATTGGTATACTAATTATTATAGAGTTTATTATTATACTTAGCTTAACTTATTATTATTATTTTATTTTATTATTATTTGGTTTTTATTCACTACCACACCCAATTTCTTATTGAGAAAAAGTGTTTATCGGCGGTAACAGTTTTTTTCCATTACTTAGATGCACCCACAAACGGTATTATAATTGGTTATTAACTAGATAATGAATCTAACTTTAACAAAATTTTACAAAGTTATTTAAATTTTGTGTATTATTAGTATTAGTATACAGATAAAATTTATTATTTTCTTTGTTTAATTTTTATATTTGCCGACCAGGCAGTGATTAATTAATATGCAAAAGCACTGATCCAACTTGATCTATATTTTATTTAGAAAAAAAATCTGACTCACCGACGATGATCGACTCATCAAAATTATTCACACACTGACCCCCGTTTTATGAATGTTTACCAATTTATAGGTTTTCACCAAAAAAAACAATATCCCCTAAGTAAATTTATGGTTATACATCGAGTAAGGTTGGTAACCAACCTTAACAATAGACGTACTAGGCAGGGGTATCCAACCATATCATCCTGGAACGACAAATGCGTAGCGGACGATCGTTACATGTGTTTCAACAGTTTTGTAAGTAGTAACGCTGCATTGAGCTCTAACCGAGGGATATAGTTTTATTTTAATGGGTGTGACATGTGTTTTTGACATTTCATGTCCTCTTTCATCAGAGCTTCGGCAATAAATTGCTGCGCCATATTCTGACTCAGAAGCATCAGCGAACCCATGAAATTCCATAAATGATTTCCTAGTGGAGCCAATCGAACGCGGAATCAGCATATATTTCATTGTTAACATTTCTTTTTTGTATTGAATGTATTTGTTGTTTATTGTGGGAGATAGTTTTTCGTCCCATCCAATGTCCAGAGTCCAAGCTTCTTGAATCATTAAATTTGCGGTAATGGTTATTGGTGGCAACCATCCGATGAGATCGATCAATTTGGATGAGTCGGACAATAACGCTCGCTTGGTTTGTTGTTAATTTGAAAAATATAGATTTGACACATCAAACTCAAATACATCATCCAGGGGCTATACCCAAGGTTTTGACATAATTATTCAACTTAACTGATAAGTTGCTATTCCGATGGAATTTGCTCGGGATACATTATATTTGCGAAGATTTAGAGCACCTTAATACCACCACCTTAGAACCAATCATCATTAAATCATTCAATGATGCGCCGGTTGATGTTTTTGCTGAGGCATCAAATACCACGCGGAGTTTAGTTGTGCTGCTATCTTGTTTTAGCACTCCGTTATGTGAGATATAATAGCTTTGATTGACTGCCAGTTGTTCTTGTTCTGGTTGCAATAATTCCATATGAATGAGTATTCCTGGATGAACTGATAATACATTAGTTTAAACGGTGGGTCCCTCTCAAATGTTCTTTCTTTTTGTATTAGTCTGGCTACCGCCACTGATTCGCCCAAGGTAGAAGTATCCGATTTAAAAGGAATCTTTACCGTATATTAACCATCAGAATTATGTTGTGAATTTGTCTGGAAATGTTCTTCTTCCGTACGATTTCTTTCCTCTGGAATGGAGTCGTTCTTGATGAGTAACTTGAGTTGTTCTTCTATCGCCTTGGTTGTTATCATGGTTGTTATATTCTGATTCTCGAAGAACCTGGGCCTACCGATGATAGCCCAACCGAGCTCAGTGTTTTGAGCTATTGGTTGATGTTGCTTACCCTTTATTAGACCATTGGTGGCAATAAAAGGATAATAATCGGGCAGGAAGACGTCTGTCAGATTCGCTAGTATTATGCGTACTAAAATTTGTTTCTACCCATAGGAAATGCACCTGATACAATCGCAAATTATCTCGGGTTCCATTCCCGTACGTTAATTTAATTTTTTTTGTTTTCAAATTCTAGAGTCAATAACAAGAATTATATACATAATTATTAAATGTTTCGATTAAGATAAGTACCGCGTTTCTTAGTAGTTCACTTAAGGTCTAGTCATGAAACCCGGAAAATAGTAGCACCTTCAAAGAATTTTGCTGCATCCAACGCTACATTAAAATATTTAAAATTTCAATTCTAGTCGGAATCGGGTTCACCAGTTGTATTTTATTTTAACGAAATCAAATAAAATATCGTTACTTCATCGATAATCATACCACCGTACGAGGCATCATGTCATCTGTTATATGAATCTTCGACTCGATTTTTAAGCAAAAGGGTGGCACACGAATGGGTTCTGTGTTGAGTTTTCGACTGTTGGATTTACAAGTATCATATAAATATTGGAATGTTGTGTGATTTTACCGGAACAAAATTTGACCTTACATGAATTTTTTAACATTTTATTGGGTGGTGATGATTTTATTCATTGAAGTACCGTGGCTCAATGTAGTATATATTAATAGATCTGTATTTGGTTTAAAAAATTTAATTAATTGTATATAAAATTTCACTTTTTAATATTTGTAGGTTTTAGACGTTTTCGAATATTTTAACCTTGTACTAACGCAGCTAACGTAATGGCAAAAAATTTTCATTTTTCTTATGATTCCGGGCATAGCAACACATATTATTTAAATAGGAGGAAATATGAAGCTCCATGGAGCCGAAACGGGTACATTAACAAAGAAATCATAGAATTTGGCTGATTGCTAACAGAAACAATAACTCCCGGCATTGTCTACATTTCTAGATTGTCGACGCCAATTTTTTAATTGTTTACATACATTCTCTACACATGTATAATATTAGACAATACAGCACAACGCTGGAGACGTGTGATGTCTACTATTTTAAACAAATATCTTGTAACGGACGGCTCAGAAGGCGACCCGCAGATTTCAACTAAGCTGCGGAAGCCTCACCTGGTGGTTTTGCCACCGATCTCAGGAAGAAATGTTTGGGTCGTGGAATTGTGAGGTTTGCGATGCTCCTGGCTTACGCCGTGTTTACACAAATTTATATAAAAGAACGCAAACTAAAAATAAGGAACATGTGCATAAAGAAATAATAACCGGGTGTGTCCATCCTGAAGAGACCCCCCCCCCCCCGAATGATCCATCGACCCCGCAAGGCCCATGCCCAGCTGCAACGAAGCAGCATTAGACGGTATGGACGTCTCCTCAACAGATCAAGCCTATATTCACACGGAGAGACCTCCATCCAATTCCAACCCTGTGGATGTCCTGCCAATGAGATGAAAGGAAGTGACAAGCCCAGCCTGTAAATATGGCACCGGCACGAAATGGAGTCTCCCCTCCCATCAAAACAAACCACAAAATATTAGTAATTCATTTCACCTTTTTTCTTTTCTATTCTTGTGAAACTCACAATAATAATAATAATAAAAGAGAAAACTTTAGTGGAGACCAACCCCACGCCGATATTAAAGCACTGTTATATAAATAAAATAAAAATTGATAACGGTCACAAAGGAAATGGGAATAAAATAAACCACAAATGAGAAAACCAAAAGAAAAAAGTTTCGCTGAATGTAAAAAAAAAAATCGGAGCGAGATCAATATGAAGCCCTGGGGGTAGATTCCGACTAAATGACAATTTTTCGTGATTTTTGCTTATTGGTACAAATTGAAGTCACTGAAAATTTACGATTCGTATCAAATGACATTTATAGCAATTTACAGCAACTACAGTTTTAAGTTATAGCAAAATAATTTGCTTTTCAATAAAGAATAGATTTGTTTTGTTTTAATTGTAAATACTCACACATATTTTGTATAAAAACTTTTGTCACGATAATAAAACACAATGACAATATTATTAAAATTGTCAGCTTATTTTTTGTGACATTTCGGAAAAGTCATGGCATACGAATCGCAATTTAGTACTCACAAGTATTTGTCACAAAATTGTAGCAGTATTTTTAGTACAATGTCACAAAAAAATGTCATAAGTCATTTGATCAGAATCTATGTCCTAGACGAAAAATTGTCATTTTGTCGGAATCTACCCCCTGGTCGCGCGCACAACACCTATCAGTGGGTGCTTGATTACAAAATATAAATTTAATAAAATAAAGAGGAAAAAATTTTAAAATTTAAAAATGTGAAAATTTTGAAAAATATGAGGTTAAAGAAGCAAAAAAAAATGAATGAAACAAATAAAATAAGATGTATCAAATAAAATAAACCCCACAAAAAGAAAATAAATCAAAAAAATAAAAAATTGTACCGTTGCGGCTTGATTTTGCCGATACCCACATGTTCCACCGATGTGGCACCACCGCCGGTAACTCCCAATAATACGGCTGGCCTAAGCTGGCCGCCGGATCCGTAGAACGCTGAATGACCTCAAACAGCCACCCTTAAATAAATATTTGGGCGTTGGCTCGCCTTTGCCCGTAAATGAGTATCCCGTAGAGCGTCCTTCGCCTCGATAGGCCGTTAGAGCGGTTAGGCGTTCACTCACCGAAACCGTAATATATTGGGTATTGTCACGCCGTAACCCGTAAATACTGTTGAATGGCCTCAACTGGCCACCCATAAATATTTGGTACCGTCGTACTTGTTGCAACCTTTTTGCCGTTCTTCAATTCGAATTGCCTCAACTGACCATTCCTGCGTTGCGGTATCCTCAACGGGCAACAGTCGAGTCTATTATTTTCCGATAAAATATTGAAACAATGTTTGATTGTTTATCACCAATTGTATATTTGACTAACTGTGAAATTTTATTGTTTGAACTTAAAACTTGAATCAGCGTACGCTATCATGGCATTTCGAAAAAAAAATACTCTATTTCACCACGAAAACGAAAATATCTCCAACTCATACAAAATACAAATGCACATATTTTTCATTTATTTAAAAAAAATTATTTTATTACAAAATTTGTATCGAAATTGTCTTAATTAATTGCTATCACAATTTAAAAAAAAAATCGGATTTATAGTATTTTATCCGATACAAGAAAAAAAATAAACAATGTTTTAATTGATATTCCAAACGAGACTTTTCTTTCTAAGATCACAATCGAGACTAACTAAAAAAAAAATTCTCGCACCAGAAACTTCTAGAATTTTCTTTTTGTTGTCGTTTTCCTTTTTCGTCGCGTATACAAAAAAAAAGAAAACAACCCAAAAGAATACACTCCGGTATATACCCGGTGCACATCGGTCTCGTTCCTACATTTTTACGACACTCGCGCGACACCATAGTATTGAGAAAAACGGTAACCAACCCTAAAAGTACTAAATGCTCGAGAACAGGTGGCACTTCAGTCAAACAAAATACTCCACTACCATAGAACGAAATAAAAAAGAACACACAGAGGGAAGGGAAATAATTGTTAAGACCATGGAGTCGTAACAATCTCATGTGCTGAATTCACCAGTAATTAACGATGAATCTAATTGAATGTTAAGTGACTTGGCCCAAACATCCAACTCGTAATTGTATATATGTCACCTAAAATTAGAAAAATACGTTGAAAAAAAAATCATTTTATTCCACAAACCTGAACCGTATTCAGTAAAATAACAAATGAAATTGAAATTTTTATGATGTGCAAAATTTTTATTGTTATACCAATCCTTTTCGGTACTCGACCCATTTTAATTAAACAAACTATAAAATTCGCTTATTAAGGCTTATTTTTATATTTTGCAGAATAAATTTCAATTAATCATAATATTATTTATATTTGGCTAATTAACCGAACAAAAATGATTTTGTGGTCTTTGCATATTTGCTGTCGGATAATTAAAAAATTATCGCTTAATAATAAAAGTTTGTTAATAATTTTATGTATAAATAGTTAATTAGCCAACTCATGTGCGAATAATGATAAATAATTAAAACTTGTTCAGCTTCAGATTTACCTATATACGTTCTGTGATCATATCAATTTCATTATAAATTTATACAACCCCCGCGCCCTAACACAATTTGACAAATTACAAGCTGTAATTCTAATCACGTGACACTTATTTGTTTTATTTAATTCAGGATAAATAATAAACCGTTTTTATAGTGTTTCCTTTATAAATAAATGTAACAACGTCCTTATTAAATACAACTTTCGTATTGTGTACATATGTACGTACGTAGTTACGAGTCCTTATATGTTGTCGAGTAAATAAATTTCAAGTGCGTGTTTTATATGATTTCTAAGTGTTTACCAATTGTATTATATCATTTTGTTGTTGTTGTTGGTGATTAGAATTTTACTCGTATATAGTGATGACAGTTACGTAAAAAAAATTATTTATTTTATTTTAAGGTTTATCGATTTTGCAATATAATATCAATATTTTTAGTATTTAGAATAAAATTTGAATTAATCATAAAATAAAATTTAAATTAATTATATAAATCAAAAAATAATAATTTTTATTTCTAATTTAGAATTTATTATTATATTACGATTAAAATTATATTTTATGATAAATAGATAATAAAATATTATAAAATATTTATTGATAGAAAATTTGAATTTTATAATCGAAATTTTTAATTTTAATTTATTTACTTTATGTGTGTTGTTTTCGTATTTTGGCTCTCATCCTATTAATAATTTTACAAAAATAACTCCTTTAGGGATGTTGAGCCCTTATGGTAACGAGATTTTAACGATAACAATAATGAAAAAAGTTCCGCCTTTTAAGCACGCCATCTTAAGGTTTTCAGAGAAAGGACGACTGGAATCGTTTGGTCAGAATTGATCAGTCTATATGGTACGAGGGTATATCAAAAAGTCTTGCAATATCATATGAAAAAAACGAGTGAGTGAGACAACAATATATTTTTCAAAACCATTTTTTGTCACGATGAAACTTCTAGAAGAACATTTCGATGTAAATTTTACGGTTCGTTTGTTTTTGTCAATTTAGTAACATGTGTTTTGAATTTTTCTTAAAATGAATGAAATTGAATATCGCGCCGTTACTAAATTTTTCTATAAAGATGGACGAAATGCAATTTATATATTCAACTATATATCAAAAGTTTACGGCGAATCTGCACCATCATATGCCACAGTAACAAAGTGGGTAAAATTATTCAAAAGTGGTTGGGAGTCATTATAAGACGATAACCGCTCGGGTCGGCCAGCAGATGCTATTAGCCATGAAAACGTAATTTTGGCTGATTCTATTGTATTGGAGGACCGGCGTATTTCTGTTCCGCGGTTAGCGTGGAGACTTTCTCTTTCATACGGTACCACATATACTATATTACATGACCACCTTCACATGTCGAAAGTAAGTGCGCGATGGGTTCCCCGTTTGTTGAATGCTGAACAAAAAAAAATGCGTGTTTAAACTTCAAAGGCGATTTTAGATATGTACAAAGCAGATCCAGAAAATTTCTTGGGTAACATAATAACAGGCGATGAAACATGGCTTCATCACTGGGATCTGGAATCCAAACAAGAATCGATGCAATGGATTAAACGTAGTGAACCACCACCAAAGAAATTCAAAACTCAACCGTCTGCTGGTAAGGTTTTGGCAACAATTTTTTGGGATGCTGAAGGAATTTTGATAATCGATTATATGCCACCGAAAACCACAATCACAGGCATATATTACGCAGAGGTTTTGCGAAAATTGAAAAAAGCGATCCGGGAAAAACGGCCAAGGAAAGTTAGGAAAAAAATCTTGCTTCTTCACGACAATACACCAGTGCGCAAGGCTAATATTGCTCAAGCTGCATTAAAGGACTGCGGCTTCGTGGAAATTCCGCATCCACCGTACAGTCTAGACTTGGCACCCAGTGACTACTTCTCTTTCCCAATTTGAAAAAAACACTAAGGGGCCGGAAATTTTCCAGTGACTATGAAGTACAGTCTGTTGTAAATGAATATTTTATGGAGCAAAAGAAATCTTTTTTTTTAGAGGGTTTAGGTAAGTTAATTGATCGATGTGACAAATGTATAAACCTTAAAGGAGATTATGTCGAAAAATAAAAATATTGCTGTCTCTCTCACTCTTTTTTTTCATATGATATTGCGAGACTTTTTGATTTGCCCTCGTAACTTTACGGGTTACATCTTATTAAAATATCATACTGTTTCATCAAACTTCGTAAGGTTAGGTAGGTGTTAGGTTAGTTGATGGTTGATCAACATATTTTGGCGTTTGTTCACTAATGGGTCATTTTTCAAAATCTTCAAAATTGTATTTCTTCAATAAAATCAATAATTTTGAAAATGGAACTATCGGAATCTGACTTGTCATTATTTGTTTTCGTTTGGTAATCCCTACGTAACGATTTATTGCGAAAATTTTAAAAAAACTCATCACTTCTTCTCGTTTTCTACGGTTTGTCTTTAAAAATTTTACCAAAGTTCATTAATCGTTTCGTAGGGAAGACTAAATAAACACAACTAGTGACCAATCCTCAATGACAAAAGACAATTACAGATGACTAATCGATTCCATTCATCATATTTCTAGACCCAAACAGTCCGAATCGTGCGAAAATGATTGCCATAAGTAGTGACTAATCCTCATTGATAGATGACCAAACGATTCTGATCGTTGACTTTGTGAAAATATTAAGTTTTTGAACAGAGTAAAATAATTTAGATTTTCTAACGAATTTTCGCATAATAAATCGTTACTTAGGGATGATAAAACGAAAACAACTATAGTAACCAATCCTCAATGACGGATGACCAAACAATTTTGATCATTGGATTATAAAACTATTAGCAGTGGTCAATTTGCCAGAAAGTTGAGTTTTTATGAATTTTAGCAATAACTCGTTACGTGAGGATGACCTAATTGAAACTACTAGTGCCCAATTCTCAATGAGAGATGATCAATCGACTCTAATAGGATTCATAAAATTATTAGTATTGGCCAATTTTACAAACCCGAGCAGCCCGAATCATGCGGAAATTATGGTAGAAGTTTTTTTTTTACTAGTTTTCGCAATAAATCGTTACTTACCTAGATCTCCACCATATATAATTTCCATCATTACCATTAACATAAATGGTACGAAAAATGATTTATACGGCGTCGGGTGTAGTGAACGGAACATAAATTTGACATATGAAAATCATTCGTTTATTGATATTCAACAGCGTCACGTGAGTCTTATGTCATCAAAACACATCTCACTAAAACATTATATTATTAAAATTTCTATTGGCAACGAAATTGCTATTTACGACGCAAATCACTAAAATGCTAATGACGCTATATTAATTTTTACGGAATGTCAAAATATTGTATACCATCAATCTTTGCCAATATTGTTTACTATGATCGTAACGATTATAAGAGTTATATGGTATTGTATGTAAAAGCACACTCTTTCTATGGAAAGAATCATGTTATGTACACGGATTCCCGTCTAAAAAGAGAAAAATTGGAAAGCGCCGATAGAGAGAGATTTTTAGAGTACTTTTTACATTGATGTTTTATTTTGAAATTAAAGAATTTTTTTTTTCATTTTCTTGTCAAATCGCCAATGTAATGTTATGTCGCCAATCTTTTACGTCGCTCAAAAGCATACGTCGTAAATTTGGAAATTCAATTTTATTACTTGTTTAGTCCAATGTTGTTGATCGCGAAGATGGAAAAATCGAGAAACACTTAAAATTAATAAAATTTGACTTTAATACTTAAAACACGTTTTAAAAAATAAAACACAAAAAAATTTTATAAATAAAAAACCCGTAACTGAGTATACATATGTTCATTCGTCAACATATCTCAAGAAACTGAAGATACAAAACAAATCTAATAAAACATCAAAAAAATTGTAAATCAGAAAGGAAAAGAATATCATTTCTCTCCAAAATCGATGTTTTTGTATCTTTGATATTTTGTAGTATAGAATTTGGTATGGAATTAAAACTATTTTTTCCACATAGTGGAAAAATTGCATACTGGGAATGGTGTAACTCGATGGTAATGGCAGGTGGAGAGGTTGGGTAAGGGATGACCAAACGTAAACAACTAGTGGATAATCCTCATGGACAGATGACCAAATGATTCTGATCGTGAATATTCCGTCTCAATATTTTTGAAAATATTAGGATTTGATCAGAGTAAAATAATTCCAATACTGGCCGCGGGCCAATAGTCGGATAAATCATTTACTATGGTAAAAATTGGATTTAGAACAGTTTATTCGATCAGTTTGCCATAGAGTTTTTGAAAAATAAATGAACTCACCGAAAAATTTACTTAAAATTGATTTTTACCCGACTATTGGCCCGCAGCCAGTGTTTTACAATTCATTCTCGTAGAGTTTGTTCTAACTTATTCTAAACCAAACAACACAGTGTAAAATAATATCATATTTGTTATATAAACTTTGGCTGCGTAAAAATCCAAGGGTAAATCTATTACTCCGCTAAAAATCGATTTTAGTAAAAAAAAAATCGATCAGTTTGCCATAGAGTTTTTAAAAAATAATTGAATTTACAGAAAAATTTACTTTTACCCTTGGATTGGTACGCAGCCTTAGTATTATATCTAATATTATATTTTAGTAAATTAATAATCGAGAATAATATAATTGAAAAATATCAATTTATTAAAAAAACTTGCGTTTAGGATTCAAAAGTTGTAGAGGTTAAAATCGAAGCAAAACCCCCGTCTACGTATTCGAGGAATAGTAGAGAATTTGCCGTAACTTGAAATGGACTGATTAAAAACTCCGAAAGAATTTGTTGATGTCGTGTCGCAAAGGTGAAGTGAACGGCCTTGTAGAGATTCCAATCAACGTGGTAAAAATGAACAAGACGCACCAACTCGTTTGATTTACAATTTTTATTTTTATTAAAAATTTGTTTATGCGAGAATTGATGATCTTGCTTGGTCCACGGTTGATGAAAAAGAGAAAAAAAATTTTAAAATCTTGAAATTTAGTTTGTCAAAAATAATGCTATAATTATAACAAATGTACATAAAATTATTTACTTGTTAAGTAGCGCGATCTTTGAATCGATTAACGCACCTCAACAATCTAGTACAATTGTTATAATTTTACGACAGTTATAATAGTAAAAGGAGCAAGTTCGACAGCTCGATTATAATTTAATTTGTTTATATAATGCAAGCGGTTTTTTAAATTAATTATGTGTTAAAAAACAATAACAGTGCAAACAAATAGAAGTTAGTTGAAAATTATAAAGGGATGTGTAAGCTAATTTTAAATGACCTTGAATTGCTACAGTAAACTGTACTTTTTGTATTTTAGATGTATGTATTGGAACAGCTGATCATCACAACAACTGGAAAGTGATTATTTTGTGCTAAGTTTAAGTTATACAAAATAAATTTGCAACTAAAATAATCATAATAAAATAATAAATAAATATTATTTATAAATGGATACTTGTTTTAATTCACAATTTTGTATAATTTTGTGTTGTATATTTTTCAGGTACAAATATTTATGTTGTGCAAAATGTTGCCCGTTCTGCGCGGCAACAACCCCTTTATCCTGAGATACAGTTAACCCGCGATTTAACAGACCCCGATTTAACGGACGCTCGATTTAACGGACAATTTTTTTATTTTCCATTTTTCGGTTATCGATTATGATGGGATTTGGGTATGCTGGATGGAAATGGAATTCTTAAATGATTTTTGGAAGAGTTCTGGAATATACCCACCTGAGACGAAACTTGATCAATTCTTAATCGATTATGATGGGATTTTGTTGTTGGATGGAACAAAGATTCATAAACAGTTTTTGGAAGAAGTTCAGCAATATGGTCATCTGGGACGGAACTCTATAATTTCTTAACCGATTATGTTGAAATTGGTTATGTTGGAGGGAAATGGAATTCTTAAATGGTTTTTGGAAAAGTCTGGAATATGTCCACCTGGGACGGAACTCGATCAATTCTTAACCGATTATGATGGGATTGAGTATGTGTTATAGAAATAGGATTCTCAACCTTCACCTTTACAACCAGCATACCCGGGTATGTCCATATATATAATTCCATACATTTAGTATTGAATGATAGTTTGTAATTTCATTTTAAATTGATAAATAAATTTTGGCAAAATCTAATCGTTAATTGTTAATCTTAATAATTGCTAAGATACTAAAGATTTCAAGCTGATAAGTCGCCTAAATCCATAAAATTTTAGTCAATAAAATACGAAAACTAACCCGGGTATGCGGTTGTAAACATAAGGGTTAAATGATTTTTGGAAGAAGTTATGGAATATGGCTACCTGGGACGGAACTTGTTCAATTCTTAACCAATTATAATGGGATTGGGCATGCTGGATGGAAATGGGATTTTTAAATGCCGTAACATCTTTCACCAGTACGTAACCCACTCATGGGATTACTGGGTTGAGCTCTCAGAAAAAGTCATGTTACGAACCCTACACAACGGGCTCAGATAAATTTATATTATTCTTATAAACAACGACCTCGAAAACTGTTCACGGAAACATGGAATATAATATCTTCTAAGATCATGAGATCTTCAGAACCTTAAAAACCAAGCAAAAGTTTACGCTTTTGAGATACTTGCAATACAAGAGAGCATAATCCCTATGGCCATATCCAGAAGTTTTTCCAAGAATTATTTAATAATCTCATTTTATCCACAATTTGAGGAAAAGACTTTAGATCACTAAATACGCTCGTGTGCGGCACTGGCATACAAAAGACATACTTGGGTGTGTACAATATGGACAGCCTTTCTGAACTCACGGACTGTGGAGTGTAAGATATTTTACGGTACATAAGTAGCCCTGACCTCTCTCAGTACTCAGTGGGTGAAGGGTGAATCATTTCTGGAATATAGGACTCTTATTGCATAGGATTTGGAGCAATAATACCGGATTTTTTCTATTTTTTAATCGAAAATTTACCGATTTTGGACTTTTTTTTTTTTTTTTTTTTTTTGTAAAAAAAGAAAGTATTAATCATCCAATGGATTTAATGTCCTTTTAAGGTCAATTAATACTCCCCTTTTCATTCACGCACTCACCCACCCCATTCACCTACTCACACATTTACAGTATACCACCTGCACGTTGCAAGCTCCATGTCAACCTGCACATTGACATCGACGGTGGGTCGGCGCTGAATTCTTCACTCCAACAGAGGGTCTAAGTTGTGTTTATTAACATCACCGATCGTAATCGATGAAGAAAATTTGCTTTACATCCTGCCTCTGATGGGATTCGAACCCAGTACCTCCCGGTCCAAGTGCCGAAGCTTTAACCACTGCGCCACTTGTACGGTAATTTTGTAGTCTTTCACCGTAACATATACACTAATAGCTAATTTTAAGCCAAATCGTTCCGCGGCAAACTACCGAAAATGAACTCTGGGCTAGGAATTTCATTGCCCAATCATCAATGAAATTCCTAGCCCAGAGTTTATTTTCGGGAACTAGCTACTCCAGCAAGATTTTTGCGATAATTTTTCATTGACGACATGTCTCCCGAAAGCATAAATGCGATACACTATTCGCAATGTGTTTTATAACTATCCGCATTGCGGCGGATATTCAGTAAATGTATGCAATTCAATTGAAGTTGAACTCTTTGCGTTATACAGAAATGACGATAAAACAGAATTAGAGTGGAATCCTTCTTGCGATATGTTTACCGAAAGCGTAAATGCGAAATGCTATTCGCAATGAGTTTTAAAAGTTAACGCTGTGCGATATAATTTTAGAAATTGCAATCATTAAAATTTGCCAGTAAAATGTACCAGTGGTATACTATTTACCATTGTCAGATTCGGTTAAATTTAATCTGGCAATAACGATTGAGAACTATATGCGATTTACTGACGAGTACGTGCAGGTTATCCGTTAGTTTTACGAAAGTTTCATTCTAGGTTGTACCACCGATATTCAACCGATTATCTTTAGCCCACCTCGAGCATATTTAAAAAAGATAAGCGCAAGATAAAGTAAAGATAATTTTCATAGTTTTTCGTGCGTGGGCTCATAGTTATTCGTGCGATAATATTTACGAATTATAGGCGATATTTCGATTAGCCGCTCGATGAGTATTCTACAGATATTCCACCGATAATCTGCGATACCTTGCTGAGTACGGAACGATTTTCTGCTAAATTGCCTCAAAATTAGCCGCTAGTGCTTACATCTCAAAATCATGTAGCTATGATCCGAGAAATTTTTGGTTTTGCGAAATCATTTTAGTTTTATCGGGTGGGTGAAAATTTAATAATAAATGAAATAGGCCCAAAGTTCATTTTCGGGAACTTGCTATATAGAACGATTTTTTCTAATTTTCTTTACTATCATAAAAAATTATAATCTGTTTTTTCCAGAAAACTCATGCTAGTACAAAGTGAAAACACGTACTCCAAGAGTTGTAACCTAATTTCTGCTGTCATTTAAGATCTTATCATTGACCTAATTTTATTGTTTATCCCTTTAGTGATTTACTAACACAATTGTGCGATAGGGCAAAAGTACCATGTCAAAAATTTAGTTTTGTATGTTTTTTAAACCAACTTATACATTTGTGAATTCCTTTTTAACTTATTTTCGTCCGAAAAAAAACACTATATCGTTACACACAATTGTGTTGGTTGTACTTCAAATAAATCGAAATATTTTATAAACAACGCCATTACAAATTATAGTTTTTTACTCACACATTTGTGTGGGTTGGACTAAAACTGTGCCAATTTTTTTGTTTTCTTGGTTGAAAAAGGGTTATCAGTTTGTCTGAATATCATCAGTTTAAAATTACAATATTTATTTTCCCAAAATAATATGTTTGACACTGTTAAATTTTATTATAAATTGGACACATTGCCGTTGGGGTTAGGACAAGTTAAGACATACTTCAAATCCATTAATTGTATGTCGTTAGGTGTAATTCTTTAGTTTAGGTGTAATTCTTCGAAAAAGTTTTTATTCATAAGAAATATTCCAATTGGATTTTTTTGTTAATTTTGCAAAATAAAATTTCCAAATAAGGCACGAACCTGAATTTATTGAATTTGTAATTATTTTTATTTCATTTTTTGCAAAAAAAAAAAAAAAAAAATGGTGATCAAACGCCAAAACGTGACTCAGCTAACAGTTACTTTACGAAATTTGATGAATACGGTATGATTTTCTTGCAATGAGGTGCAAACGACTAATTATTCCAAACGTCCTTTTTGTGAAAACCATCGGATGGTTTGCTTAAAATGCGAACGTAATCAAAAAGTGGAAATTTTACTAAAACTCTTAAGGTCAACATGAAGGAGGAGGAGGAGGAACGGTAACATTTGGTTGTATACAGCTGAAATCGTGAAAATATGATAATCTTGTTGAATATTTTAAAACTTTACCTTGCCGGTGCCTTGGTTGTCAACGTTTGGTTCCTTTAGTATTGGAACCAAACGTTGACAATCAACGAAACCACAAAAGTCAAAGGATTTTCTCTTCGTATTTTAGTGTCGAAGGTAAAGCCGAAGGTTGACATTAATAAATGTTGGCTTACTAATCAGGCTATGATTAAAATGTTGAATATAAATGTGTTGACTGCAACCTATTTAAAATCTCCATTCATTATACGTTTGGTACAAACTGACGAAACCTATATCGCCTCGGCATCAAACGTCAAGGTTTTTAAACTCCTTTCGAGCTTCCATTTCAAACTTTTCTGCTCGATATTTTGCTCGATCTACCCTGCTTTTGTGGGTTTTCCCATCAGTACTACGAGAGATAACCCACCTTGTCACAAGTGCAACAAGTAATCCTACTGTCACGGAATCTGGGTATCGCCCGTTCGTGATTTCAACCCGCCGTACTTTAAGTGCTGGTTTGATTATGGATTGTGCAGTCTGCATATTTTATTATGCTATCGATCTGTAATGCGTACTCTTGAAGGGCTTCTCCAACCTTCTGATAGTGTCCTTTGATATCGATGTGATATAGTTTTCGTCTTGGTAGCTTAAGTTGTAACGCCTCCGATCTACCGCCTCCATTTTCTCATTGTAATAGTTGCGACCGTTTGGTCACAACAGTTGGGGAAATATTGAATAAAATCGCAGCCAACATTATGAAAGTGTTTAATACTATAGCATTTTCAAATCAAATTAGCGATGATTTTACTAATCAGCTCATCCCATGCATTTCTGTTGGCAGACGTTTCAAATTATAATTTGAAAATCCCAAACGAAATTGTTTCATTGAATATTGGTGGCAGTAGTTTAATCGACTGTACTGCCTAGGCTACCTGCGATGTTGTTCCATTTGTTTTCAGAGAAAGAATATCTTTTTCGAGACGTTGAGTCTCAAACTGCAACTGTTCAACACCCCGAACATTTGCCGGTACCAGTTCTTGCTTTTTTTGTTGTATCAAATCTTTACTTTGGTGATCCATTTGTTGACCAACCTCCTGTATGGTTTGTTACTTTGTTGATCAATTTTTTGGTTTTGTTGATCATATTTTTGATTCATTTGTTGCGTTCCTTTATTCTGTTGTCTCAAATTTTGTCTCATTTTGTTTCATTCGATTCTTATAGAAATTAACATTTGCACCATATCGATATTTTCAGATGGTCCGGGAACTGCCTCCACCATCCCACTTTTTCATATATAGTTTATAGATTCTCTATTATCTCTTCAAACTCATACTTGTAATTTATACGGTTTCCGAGGTATTCCTGGAAATACTGAAATTAATCTTAGAATAATTTTCCAAATGTGACTCATTCTTGAATTCATTGCGCCCATAATTATATTCCGCAATAAATATTCTAGTTATTAAATATCATACATTTTGTAAACCACAAATGAGCGTCTTCTCTGAATAAATATCGCGCCCAGGCTGAATTGATTGGCGAGATCGTAACAATATTATTATTATTAAATCACTTTTAAATTTTAAAACTATTTAGTTCAAAAATTAAAGAATAACAGTAGCTTAAACTGAAAGTTACTCTCTTCGAATAACATTTAATAACAACATTGGAAATTAAAAAATACTCAACATTTATTGGACAGAACATGGACAGAAGCTGAAAGGCTTCAAGTACAGAAGACAAATGTAAATGAAGAATCATGTTTACAAATGTTCAAATTGTTGACCATTATTACTACACAACGCGACATTGTCTTTCAATTTCCAATTTCAATTCATCAATTGTTCTTGGTTTGGTTCCATAAACTCTGTCCTTGACGTATCTCCAAAAAAAGAAGTCCATGGCGTGAGGTCCAGGGAACGGGCAGGCTATGCAATGCTACCCCTTCGTTCAATCCATGTGCCTGGAAAAGCTGCTTCGAGGTGAGCTGGTACATCGAAGTCCTTTCTGAAACATCTTCAAAATTCCGTGGCGTTTTCGGTCTTCCAATAACATTTCAGTAGACAAACTTTCTTTCTTCCAAGCTAAGTTGATTTTTGGAATGCTGTATAACATTGATTACATCTTCAAAAACACAAAAGCAGCATGTTAGTGACAGTCAAAGTGTTAGTGATTTTCTTTGGGGCACTCGGTACTTTACTGACGGTAAAGAAACGATAAAAAGACACGTCCGATTAGAACAAATGTAAAAATAAATAAAAGAATTCGATTTGGCTATATTCTTTTGTGGTTTTTGTAGATTTTTCATTCGATATATCGCCGAAGACCCAAAAAGCGGGTTTCAAAAAATTCTCTGTGTTTGTTTGTCTGCGTGAATAAGATGATTCTCTAGATCTCAAATGAATTGATTGGTCAGAGTGAAACTTCATTCTTAAATTTTTTGACAAATTGGGAGACCCCAGTGATTTTTGATCGTAACCGGTGCACCAGACGTGAAAACTACAATAGCAGCTTTTTCGTTTTTTGCAAATATATTTAACCTTTTTCCGTCCCTCAAAATTAATAACACTAAAGTTCCTCGTGGCCAAAATGAACCCATATGGTTTTGCTTAAAAAACAATCAGAAAATATTTTTCAAATTTTATTTCGTTTTTAATCAAAAGAAAAAAATGAATATTTATAGATTATATTTATAACAATTTAAAAAAAAATAAAAGTTCATTTGGGTCAAAATGGACCCGAGGGACGGAAGAAGGTTAAGAGTATGTCATTTACGAGAAAGATCAATTTTAGAGCGCGTAGCAGAGAGAGATAATGCGACAACATAGTTACCATCGACGTCAAGCAACCGTTGCCTGAGTTCCAACTTTGAGTGATCGCATGGGAACAGCATAGTATAAAATTTAAAAAACGAGGTGATCCCTAATAAATTTGATAATCTAACCTTGTTCAGGCACCCAAATCCCTACATAGAATGTGTAGCACCACAGAAATAAAAAATAAATATTTACGAGAAAAATACTAAGAACCAAAAATTTCTGAATTAGTTGTTTGTAACAACAATACCCGTTCAGATTTTTAAGCGAAAATGACAATTTTTGACAAACAAAGGTTTTTCGACACTAATTCGGCCTCTATACAGCTAGGACGGGTTGATTAGAAAACGGGTTTTTTCAATAAATTGGGAAACCCCATTGACTTTTGGGCCAAATCGTTCTTCATGTTTTTCAAGCGACTGTAACTTAAATTTTAAGCGAATTTGTTTAGATCATTTTCAACTTTCACCGGAAATTACGAGTTTTGATAAGAAAAACTTTATTTCACCAAAATTCTGATTCTCTTCAATCCAGGTGGATTATCTATTCGGAATGAAACTTTATACTTAAGCTTGTCCATAAATTAAAACATCCTTGCGAAATATGGTTGAAATCAGTGTACTGGAAGTGACAGCTTCCGGAGGAATTTTTTCAGTCTTCTAATGTTGTTGAAAAGTATTGCATTTACAAAAAATGGCAAAAAATTAAAAAATCGAAATAAATATCAAGATTAAATTTTCAACAAAGCTTAACCTTGTTGGCTTTCTATCTAAAGTTTTTATCAAAAATTAGGCAAATATAACTTTTTGCTTTAAAAATGAAGTGTGTTATATCCGAGATCTATGTACCCTTTACATGTTTTTGTTATTTACAAAAATTAAAATTGTTATTTTAGTATTCAAAATTTTTCAAATTTCTGAGTTGCAATATCGAAATATATTGAATTGCCTTCCAATTTAAGCCTTTAATAAAGTTTAAAATTGTTTACCCATTCCAATAGATATTTTGAGCATTTTCCAACATTGGTGTTATACTGTAGTTATGTGAGTAGGTGGCAATGATGTGGCATGAATGCGTGGTATCATAATGAGCCAAAATTGGCCTAAGTGGCAACTACTGGAACCTAACCAAACATAATGCTCCCATCACCATCAGGCCAAAGAGATTACTTAGAGGACATGCAAATGAAATCAACTACCACACTATTAAGTAAACTTGAAAAATTTATCACAAGAATTAGAACTTAGTTCCGAATTTAATTAAAATTTTAGAAAATTTATAATTCCAAGTCGATCTCTGACGCCTGCCAGATGTTCTAAACGAGGCTCAAACCAAGTGTAACACGAACGCCAATCAGAAAATATCTACAAAGAAAAGGAGTTTACTAGGTAGTATAATTTTAAGCATAATATAATTTGAGCGGTTTTTGTGATAATTTCGTATTTCTGATGTCGAGCATACGGTATGTGGTCTTTAACGAATATGCACGTTCCACGTTGCCACTCGACTGCTTTTGTCGAAAAACGAGAAAAAATTATTCAAATATAAACAAATATTAAATTTTCAACCCATATTGTTGGTTGGCTTCGTTGTTTAGAAATTTAAGCAGGAATAAGTTTTTTGTTTAAACAATTAATTTTATTGAAGATGAGGATTAATATGGTTTTCACAATTTAATGAAATACCTCAAAGTAGTTAAGGAGTTCGTAGAAATCCTTTTTTGATACTGAAAAGTTTATGGTTTTTTGGAAGAAGTCTGATCTACAATAGTTACGTTTCAATCGACTTATTGAAACAACACGCCATTTCCGCACATAAACATCTAATATTAAACAGAAATTAACAGGAATTAAAGTTCTTAAACAAGCAACACACATTTGCTTTGTTCTTTTATTCGATATCCGGGGCGAGCTATTGAGCACTGAATGGGAAAATATCTATCTGAAATTCCGCTACTATCCGTATTGTCGCTGGTAACATTCAAATTTAAAATAAATTCATCCATAAAACACACTTTTAACGACCTGAAATATACCAATTGACATTTATTTTGAGCTGTGGCTCTATTCTGGCAATTCTCCGGGAATAGGGAACTAGGGAAAGAATTTATATGTAATTTCTGTTTAAATATTTTTTTTGTCGGCCTACTGAGGAGAAAAGTTTGATGTAAATTTATAAATTGGAAATAATTTTTCCATATTTTATTTGGTAGGGATAATTATACCCAATTTAATTTTGTTTTCAAAAAATTTAACACTAGCTTTTTACTTATTTGAACAGAAATTACCTATAAATTCATTCCCCAGTTCCCTATTCCCGGGGGGTTGCCAGAAGAGTGCCACTGACTTATAACGTAACAAAAATTCAGTTTTCAATTCTTTGTGTAAGCTTAAGTTTGTTACGGTTTAAGGGTTGTACAAAACAAACACCTTTTCAAATTTCCCATTGAAATGAAGCGGAACCCGATAGCAGCGCATAAATAGGTGGAGCAAAATATGTTTATATTAATTTTTAACTAAACAGTTGAGTGAAAATTATTAGTTTGCGGTTGAATAAATTAATATTTGCAAAAAAAAGCGCGCTGAATTTAACTTTTGACATAGAAAATTTGATGGTTCCAATAGTAATAGAACACTATGTAATAGAATTTTATAATCGAGTTTTAGGCGCTCCTTCAAAAGTTAACTCAATTTTAGAATCAAAAAAAAAATCTATTTTGCTTGCCAAATCCCGTTTTTTATTTTCTTTTTCTTTTTTCTGTTTTTTTGTTTCTAGAATTTTTGGAATTGGGCCTGCTCAATTGAATTTGACCATTTCACAATCAATAATTGTAAAATTTAATTTTCAAAATTGGAATTATATAAATACGTTCTTTTAATAAAATATATTTTTGGTCATCCTGAAAAGAACGTTTGGGTTTTTGACGTCATTAATAGATTCTATATAATCCGCTCCTACGTGCGGCACGCAGTGCGACATGTTTGCTGATCCCGGCTCCTACGTCCCCCGAAGTTCAAATCTAAAGCCCCTCGGAGGGCTAAGCGGGGGGGAGCGCCGCGACCTCCCGCGTGCCCGTGAGAGTTATCGAAGCCGTTAGCCTCTACAATTATTGCATTTCAAAATGTTGTGCATTTCAAAACCTTGTCGAATGATTGACAATAATGTGTGTTAATAATACATAATTAACAAAAACTAACTAATACAACTATAGCAAAAAAATAATCTCGTAAACAAACAAAAAACACCACCATAAAAAAGAAGAGAAACAAAATTTCCTTTACTTCATAAACAAACTCAAAAAAAAAAAATACGAAAACAATGTAACGTGTGCTAATGATAATAAAACGAAGTTTGGCAAGCAAAATAGATTTTTTGTTTTGTTTTTGAAATCGAGTTAACTTTTGAAGGAGCGCCGAGTTTTAAACTTAGAACTCGAAAATCTGAGAATTAATAAATTTGAAAAACAACGGTTGAGGTTTATCAGTAGTACCGTCTTAGAGATAGGAATACTGGTAAACCCGCAGAACTGTTTAAGAAATTTTGCAATTAAATACTATAATACGCTCCAAATCGAGCTCAATATCTCCGAGCCAAACACCATATAGTCTTATATCCTTTCACATATCAGAATATTAAAACTTAAACAAAACCACTCGACCTTCGGCCTCTTGAAATCACTTTCATTTAATACTGAATTTAAAGTTGTCTGGTTGAAAGGTGTGTAACATTTGTGCATACGTTCATGAATCGTTCGAAATTGGGAATATTGATTTAGATTTCAAATCGCCTGTACTCGAATAAATTATTCGAAATGTTCTGATTTTTCCTACATACACATATCCTCTCATACTAACAATGCAAATTTTAAAAACAAACAACAACAGAAATATATAAACATCACGTGTCTGTAAATATAGAAACCATAAAATTTTTGAAGTTTTTCATATTTACCAACAGACAAAAGTAACACCAAACCAGTCGCTCTCTATTTATTTTCAAATGGATCAAAAATTAAGGAAACATGAAAAAATTTTCCGTTTTTTGTTTACCTTCTTAGGAAGGATATACTCGTGCTCGTACAATGGTAGTTAATGTTTAGTCTTAAGTAGATACATAAAATTAAAGCAAAGTGGTTGATTGCTTTTTGATTGGATTGTGTTGTTTCATTGAAAAGGATATAAATTCGAGAACGTATTCGTTTCATATCTAAATGTGTGGTGGTGTACATATTTTGAATAACTTGCTGGGGTGGAATATATTTTTCCAATATTAAATAAAATACAAAATGCTTTTGATAGTTGATTTACCCATTGGGTAAATATTTGAAGATACGTTTTCGAATATACACCGATGAATATTACGAAATGTTGATATTTGAAATGATGATTCTGTTGTGTATGTATTTAAAAGGGTAGATTTTCAAATACATACACACAAATAATATTATTGAGTAAATTAAGTCATCATCGTCGGCGGAAGGAACTTGACAAGATGTTTTATGTTTTTTTATTGGATTAGAATATTCTTTGCGTTAGACTGTAATAAATAAGAAAACAAGAAAGAATCTGTGATAATATTGTTCCATCCTCTATCTCAAAATGAAACTGAATCTCATATTCGAATCAGCATACAATTTTCTTGATACGATTTTCTCTGAAAAATCAGCAGGTGGTATCCCTTTTTATATAAATTTTTTTGAAGGTTTGCATTTTGATCAAAAGCAAATTATTATTAATAAAAATTCACTTAATCTAAAATAAAAAAAAAATATTTTCATTTTCGTTATAAATAATTTTTTTTAGATACTCGTATATATTATTCCAAGTCGTCTCTCCTTCAAGACTCCGTTTTATTTATTAGCAAAACATTATTTTATACTCCTCGTATATAAAACAAAAAACAAAAAAAAAACTTTGAACAAGACGGAAATGGGTGGAGTAGTACGAAATAAATTTAAATAACATAAAAAATCTAAGAATTTTTATTTTTTAAATAAAAAATTTATTAAAATTCATCATTTATATTTATTTATTTTTAATTAAAAATAATAATTCATTAGGATTTTTGTTGCAACTTTTCTGCATTTGCAATGTTAACAGACTTGAGGAATTTTTCTGGACGAGGTCAAGTAGTCTAGCATAAAAATCACTTAGGCTAATTAGGGTATTCTGATGTTTATGATTGATTGCATGTAATGTTAAGTTAATATTACTTTTAAGAACACAAGGTGAATATAACCCATGACCTTGCAACTAGTAATCTGTGGTATCAGGATCAGGTTCTTTTGTTCCTACATAAAACAGATATGTGCTAAAATCTCAAAAAATTGAAAAGTCGTGTATGACTCTCGAGTGATATATAATAGCTTTGAATTGGAAATCACATCTACAGTTGGATATATCGTTAACAGTGCAAATTATTTGTTGCCGTCTTTTTTGATTCAAATTTAGTTTGCTCAGTAAGTGCCAATAATTTATCATCAACCGATATCATAAAGGTTGAATGGAAATTTGCTTCCGATTTATATGTCTTTTTATGCATTTATCGGCTTCAATCTACAGCTGTAAATTTTTTTGTTCGGGAAGTGGCCGAGGTTTTGGGCAGTATTAGGTCTAAAAATCTGTTTGTTCTTGGAGACATGAACATTGATATTCTTGGTTTTCCAAACAGCAGCAATGATTATATTAACCTTATGTCTTGTTTTGGGCGTGAATCTGCTTTTTTGGTTACTGCTTTTTCTACAACTTGCTCATTGACCACTTTTTTGCTCGGATTAGGTTTAAAGATCTTTCAGGTATAACAGCGTCGGCTTTGAACTTAAAAATTTCTGACCACCATTTGGTTGAGATATGGTTTAAGGTTTCTCAGATACTGTTATCAGGCTCTAATTTGAAAATAAAAATTACACGAGAAGAAGAAAGAAGCTCAATCTGTTACTGAGATTTTTTTTGTATAATATTTCGACTATTTTAGAACGCTGCTACACATATTACTCGTCTAAAATCAAACGCCTGCAACCTTGGATTTCCTTTGACCAAGTTAAATAAGCGTCCTGATAATGCAGTACTTCGCGAAAACAATAAAATAATCTAGGCCATAATTAATTTGGATATCACAAAAGAAAATATATTATTCCAAGCGTTTTTCAGTTAACCGCGGTGATGTAAAAAACTGGATTTTAGTGAACAAAATTCTAGCTCATAAACCTAAAACGTCACTATAGTCAAAATTATTTTAGCTCAGAATGGAAAACTTCGTACGAGTGATTTAGAAATTGCTAACGAGTTTAATTGCTATTTTACTTGTACATATTGCTAAGGACTTAGGTGCTAAATTTGACTCTAGCAACTCGTCATCTAGTTTCGATTTGCCTTTTGATTTCAGTCCGATAACTTTTTTTATGACCCCAGTATCTAGCTATGAAGTTTTTTCAATTTTGTGTGCTTTAGAACCTAAACACTCAATTGTTAACGCTGGCCTGAGTAATTATATACTAAAATCTTTTTCAAGAATGGTAATCGCCTCAATAAAGAAAACTATATAGACCGATTGCATTGAAGGCAGTAAAAGTTCTTGAAAAGGCTATTCAAAAAAGGATTTTTAGTTGTTTAGATCAAACTGGCGTACTGCGTATTCATCAACATGGCTTTCGTCGAGGTATGAGTACCGAATCGGAATTGTTGGAATTCTTAAATACAATCAATATTGGTTCAAATCCGCCAGGGTTCAGTATTATTTGTGTTTAAATGGAATCTCCATTGGTTGGTTTGGGGATTTTTCCAGTAATGTCATTTCAATGATCAATTCTGTTCTAAAAGTTTTATTCCCATGGCTCGAGATAAGCATTGTCTGATTTTACGGAAAACTAAATTCATGTTGTTTAAATTGTCTGGTAACATTAATTTGACCATTTTGCTTTGGGTGACTAATCACAGCGGGCCTGAATGTGTATATATTGGTTGTCACTCTCTTAGAGTTTTGACATCGAACCAGTTGACTCGTTTATATCTTGGTGTTCACTTGGACAATTGTCTAAATTGAAAAACGCATGTTAATTCCGTCAACCAGTATCTGTCTTCAACTGCTAGAATTTTCTACCTCTTCCGGGACTATTGTTATTTTGTATAGCGGCAATAATAGCGCCACCCCAGGTCAGGTCACTTAGAGGTTAAACCAATCACATTTGGGGTGAGTAAAAACAACAACACAGAAGGCTTATTATCTTTCTTCCAACTCTATCCACATTTTGATGTATACAAATATATACTTAGCCTGCAGGTGTCAACATATTAGCAATATGATCCCATTCTGAACAATGAACAATGTCGCAGTTCGCTACTGTACGTCAGAACCAAACTAGGATGCGACCAGCAACTATTTGACCGTATAGATATCAACCACAGAAACATATACAAAAGTATGATGTTAACAAGCTGCAAAAGCCAACGGTGGGCAAGAATTGACTACCTCACCTAGTTTTCATGTAATTGATCCCGCCTGCAAACCAAAAGAGTCCGTAAAACTATTTACCAGAATAGAAAAAAAAGAGTTATTCGGAACCGGAACATTACTATCACACCAACTGGTAAAAATAAAATTGACGCTGAAATTGCAAACAATAAAAAGCAAAAAAACCACTATCAGACAAGAGCAATTCTGGTTTTCAACATTTTGAAACGTTTTTCACCAACGATCGATTTCTAATTACGATAATTTGCTCAGCACGGTCAGAAATATCATAAAAGATTCTGTCGAATAAAAATCATTGCTGTTCTTAGTAATTGTCAATTTCGAAATAGATTGTAACCATTAACCATTTGGGAGAAGTGTGACAAGGGCCCTATTCTCAAAATCGGTGGAAATTTCCGTATTCGAATATAATTTGCTTTAAAATTCTTTAAGGTTCAAACAGAATGAATCTGTTCTGTCCGCTTTTTATGAGAAATGTCAATTTATATGAAAAACCGAAAATGTGAGCACAATGAGCGGAGGAGGAAACAACGGGGCGGATACTAAACCCAAATTTTTACGGACCACATAACCTCACATTTTTTCAAATTTGTTTTTAAGTTTACTATTAATAATATCCCTACTAAAGCTAAGTACTCAGTTCAAAATGAAATAAAATTTTACCGCGGTCTCCAAAATTCTATTTATTTTCGCGTGAAATAGAAATGAAATTTTATTTGGAGAATTTTTAATTTTAACGTATAAATTTTTAGTCATACATAAATGAATTTGTTTATTTTACGTAAATAAATTAAATTAACTTGGCTTTAATTAGAATTTATAGATTTGTGGTATTAAAAAATTTGTTTATTGCCAAACACAAACAAATGTCAAAATTTCGCGTGAAAATAATGTCATTACAGACATTATTTTCACACGAAAATATTTTGGAGAGCTTATGCGCACCATCTTTGATGTATTGAACACACTTTGATTGTTCGCTGGTAAACTGAGTACTGCAAAATGAAAACAGAAGTGGAATTTTTCAATTCTAATTTCACTTTGGTAAAATCGTATGGAAATTTCACGTGAAATCAAACTGAGTACTAGGCTTAAGGGAAAATTCCGACAGGATAAATCAATTCGAAATTATTCCCTTTAGAGTTATTACAGACTTATTGACTTATTTGACGCCATCTTAAATAAGTCAGACAAGTCATTCCAATTCGTTGTACCGACTTATTTGTGACGTAATAACAAAAAACAAAACGCAATTTCTATTATATGGAAGAAAATAAATTTCTAGACATGATGGTCGTTGATAGGTCTTCACTAGATTTGAAAATAAAAACGGCATGTATTGTTACGGAACAAAAACTACTGAAAACAAAAAGAGAATAATTTGAATTAATATTAAGTTAAATTTAAGACAAAATAATGAAACTCACCTAGTTATAAATAATTAAACTCACCTAGTAGCTTTCTACTTTATTTAATGTCAACATCACCTAGAATTATACAAATGTATTAGAATAATTTTATATAACTTAAAACTCAATACTTATCTTAGTTATAGAAGCTATTCAGTTCCACCGATTTAATTCTAAAATGAATTAATGTTGTTAATTTATGTATGTAATTTAGATAAGCAAAAACAAAACACTTACCCATTGTTTATGTCAAGCGCAATCATTTTTTGACCTTTAAAATTGCAATGTCGTACACAAAGTTATACGTGCGTAAAAATGGATGCGCTCGACGATTTAAGCCTCTATTCCATGGAAATAATCTGCTGTCAGCAAAAATAAAAGTGAGAAAAAAATATAGATATTGCTGGTTGTGTACGAAACAAAACATGTTGTCAGTAAAATTTTGCTGAGAGGGGAAGTGTGATAGGGGAAGTTTGCTGCCATAATGCTGGCATAAAAAATGTAAATTGGAGTATTTTTTATGGCAGCAGTTTTCACACATCTACAAAACATGTGTGTAAAGATAAGAAATTTTTCTCACACTCATATAAAATAAATTGTTCGCCATTTTTATACTCAAATGTCGATTTATTTTTTTTTTTTGGGCTGAAATTTATTAACGTTAGTGGTTATTTGTGGTGTATATATTAAAATTCGAATTGTACGAAAATGTACAAATTAAATATTTTATGAAATTTTTATGTTATTCCAAAATGTAAAACCATAAAATTTTACTATAAAATGAAATAAAAAATATTTCTGTTCTTTGTCACTCTCATGAAATTTAAAAAAAAAAAATTTTTTACGTATTATCAGCAAAAAAACTGCTGTCAGCAAATGTTATCCATGGAATTAAAGCTTTATGGTTCATCAGTACCATACATTTTTATCTAGATGTCGTGAAGGTGATGAACCAAAAATCGCGAAGAAAAGTAAAAAAATTGTTAATTGTAATCGTGCTCTCCTGGCAATAAGAAGTCAAATAAAATAAAAATAAGAATATTATATAAAATTTGTTATTTGATTAATTTTCTTTTGAGATATTGCCCATCCGTGAATTAAGACAACCAACATCCAGCACTACATGTATTACATCATTACATTTAGTCAAGACACATTGTTGGAGATATTTCTGTGTAGACGTACTTATTCAAATAAGTCCCCTCGTGAGGTGACTTATTTGAATAAGTCAGTGTCCACAAATAAGTCAGTGTTTGGAAAACAGCCTAAGTAGAGAAATTAATAATAGGAAACTTGCAAACAAATTTGAAAAAATGATTAAATTAGCCGGTGAAAAATTTGAATAATTTAGGCTCGTTGCATACTTGAGCTATGTTTTTTGACTGATGTAAAATCTAAATCTCAGATCAACCCAATTTGTAAAGAAATATATTTAGATATTTTGTTTCCATCTTGGAGATAACTAATTAGCGCATAACTCGGAAAATGAGCGAAGCGATCTATGATTCTACCCCACAGATTGGTACGAGTGGCTTCAACTAAGCTCCTCGAATTCGGTTTCACTTATTTCTGCTTTGAAAAGTAAACTAAGAAGCTGCGTGGTCTCACAACATAGCTCACTTCGCTTAAAAAACATAGCTCAAGTATGCAACTGGCCTAAATTGTAAAGCAAATCATTGTGACGAAACGACCTTCCATAGCGGTTGAATTTTTGTTAAGTCAACAGATCTCTGTGTAGCTCTTACATTGGTGACCGCTGCACCTTTGCCGGCTAGTTATCGACGGAGGGATGGATCCTTGTCACCAGCTACAGAAAGCTAGAAGTGCTGCTTACTCATACGATGATTGTAAGCTGTTCATAAGAAATGGAACGACTATTTGTACCTATTGTATGTATATTTTTTACAGGTCACAATAAATAAAAAAAATGAATGGGACCTTAACTTAATAATTCACAAAAACGGTAAATTGAACCTTCAACGTGGTACATTACAGCCAAGTTTGTTTCTTTGTGTAGTCGATAAATTGGACCACGTGCTCTCCTCCCTTCCCATACAGGAGATAACTTGCACAATTTGGATAGCCCATTTAAATTACCCCATTTTAATCACTCATTGTAACGAAAGCAACTTCTATTCAATATATAAGGTTTTTTATTGCTATATGGCACATATACAAAATTAAAATAATTAATTGCTGAGCTTTCGATGTCAATTCGACACCATTATCAAAGCTAATGAAATTTTATTAAACAAAATTGTTCAGTTACAAAATATATAGAGCCTATACAGTAAATTTTATATAAATACAAATTGAATAGACGGTATATTTAAAAATTATTAAAATATGATTTGAATTTATAAAATAAAAATGCAAAAACGATAGACAAAAACAAATTAGACAAAATAATCATAAACATTTCCGATATAAGCATAATCATTATTAATGTTTATAGAATTTGTACTAGATTTAATATACAACATTTCCAAAATTGACCTCTTTCTAACGAGCTCCAATGTATCAGTTCCTCCACCTATCCGCAAAACCTCACTATCACTGTTGTTATTGCCAACGTTCAATAGGTTGACTCCTTTTCCAATCGTAGCTACCTTATCGTCATTAGCCTGAGCATGATTTGTTTTTTTCTGCATGCCACTAAGCGATGTGTCAGAAACCACCTCGGGGTCTTCAATCGTTTTTATTATTCGATGTACCATATTGTTGATTGTCGACTGCACTTTTCTGTCACCATCACATGCATGATAAGCACGCTCTACAAAATGTTTTAACCTCGATAGCGATTTTGCCGGCTTCTTCCATTTTCTGCAGCCTTGCGAATTTTAAAAGCTGCCGTACCTGAGTGATCCTTAATACGCATAAATCATAATCATCTTCATCCACCAGAACAACTTTAGGTTTTTAGCGGTTTTTTCGTCACGTAATCGCTTACGCATCAATTCCGTTTTCTGTCTCGCCTCTTTTGGTGGACTCATGTTCCTAATACTGTACTCGTGCAATAATTCCTCTTCCTCCAAATGCTCTGGTGCCATTTTATGGTTGTCCCACTCGGCTTGTGCCATAATGACCGGTTTCTTTATTGTAATTCCTTTTTATCTCTTGTTTAATTTATTATAACCATGAACAACCTCTATAGCTATTTGACGTAGTGACCCACACACAGTAAATATCTATGGTGTTAACCAATTTAACTTACAAAATTTAACTACGCAAACACTAACAAAAACAATTTAAACAAGCCAAAAATACTAATTCGAATGGCTGTATTTTTCACTAGAAATAAATCCCAAAATAAAAAAAAGTTAAGTAAATATTCGATGACCATTAAACGTGTAAAAAAATTAAAGAAAAAAAATTAACTTATAAAAATTTTCCACGAACACCTGAAAACACAACAATAATTACGGAACAAACTCAGAATTTTTTTTTTAAATATAATTATCATCAGATCATCAATACCCTAAAGTAACGATTGCATTAACCCGTTTACGTAAAATCGTTTTCTAATGTTCAAGGAAACTAATGATAACCGTATACTATATAAAAAAATACCTGCCAACACACCGTTAAAAACTCTTTTTAAACACGCGGTCAAATCTTTAGAACTTTCTAGATCTCCAAAATCAAAATTCAACCAACCAAAAGGCCCCACGTTGGGCGCAAATTTTTGTAACGCGCGAACTGAACTACCCAGAGCATTGACCAAATTGGGCTTATATGTAAAAACGATTAATTTCGACCATATGGCCTATAACAAATCCCATTTCCTTTATTGTTATTTAGAATTAATTACAATTTTTCTTGTCCTCCTCTTTGTTTGGTCGAACTGGTTTTGGTGATTGTCGAGTTGTATCCCCGTGGTTGGTGACGACGACGACTGTTGGAAATAAGCAGTAATAGAAAAAAAAACAGGTAAGTTCGCGTGGCAAATGTTTAATGTGGGTGGTGTTGTGATTAGCTCCCTTCAGGCTAAGTACATATAAAATTGTTGGGCGCCACTCTGGCAAGCCAGAGAGCGTGCTAGTGCGTATGTGGATGCCCGTGCTTGCTCAGTCGAGCAGTCCACTCCGGCGTGGGTGATTAAGGGAGACAAACCAAAAGGCTACCCACATGTGGAAAATGTAGTAGGAAACAAAAGTAGAAAGTAGAGGAACGTATACTCACCGACAGTTGTTACTTTACCTGGTGGCCGCTCGGTTTCTCTCAGGCTTCAACAGCCCCTCCTCTACTGCTCAGACCGTTTTCAGACCGTTGAATGCTTGGTTAGCTTGAACCCGCTTACTCCGCCTTGATACCGCCACTCGTACTCGAACTAGGTGTGCCCGTAATACTATATCGGCCGAAAAACACACGATTACGTTATCCCTACTTTCTCCGTTTTGCCAATATCAACGTACTAAACGTCGTTCAAAAACGGACCAAGACACTTATTTTTCTGCGAAGGCGGTCCTCAATTGAGGTGTGTGTGTGCGCCGCTATATTATGTTTGTTTTATTACACAATCCTATCCGTATATCCAGATTGCACGTACCAGAGCCCGGTTTCCACCACTCTCACTGCTAAACTCCAGCTACTTTGCCCCGAATCGTCAGTTTTTCCTTCACTGATAATTATCTTCACGCACGCGACACGCTACCTCACACAGCACAAAACAAAACAAAACTGTCTTGTTGCTTTTTATATTTTTTTTCCCAACTTAAAAAAAATCGGCATCAACAAAACAACAGAAATAATCCCCTTCTTATTCCCCTTTCTTTTAGTTTGTTCTTTCAGCACTTGTTTCAACCGCTGCCAAGAACCTAACAACAGCCGGTAACCACTATGGTTGGAGTATTGGGAATAGGTTTCGCACTTTGGTTAACCAGGCCATCATCTAACCACTGCGACTCCAACCAAAAGGCACAACCCCTTGATGAACTTGGTTCAACACCAAAACCCCAGTTTACAAGTCGTAAAGCCCACTTTGCCAGTCGCCTGGATATATCCTTCTGGTCCATTAGCTTATTTAAGCTAGATCTTCCACACTAGTGCTTGTAACACATTGCATGTAAACATCTTTTGTAAAATCTGAGTTCTTTAACACGGGAGCGAAAATTTGTCAATGTTCAAGTTTAAACTTATTGAACGCCTCTTAGGCTAATTGGTTCCAGTTCGATCTAGTGTCTTTCCGCAGAAAATCGGTTATTGGGGCAGCTACCACAGAGTAATTGTGTTTATTTGTTGCGATATTCAAGGTGTGGGCTATTCGATTACTGCCTAAACTTTTGACGGATCCACTCTGATGGATGCCTACATATCCAAAGTATTTTACCTCGTTCAACATAAATTTATTTTTCCCTTCATTTATAGTGAGATTTGCATTACGTAAAAATCTCGCTACTTCAGATAGTAAAATAACATGATTTTCGAAAAACGCTGACGCGACCAGTAGATCATCCAAATAGACAAATGCTCTGCCATGCGATTGACTTCGTCGTTGGAGCTGGATTCCGTTCGGCTAAGATGAATGCTGTCCTATCCCTTGACTCTCGATCTATTGGTACCTGCCAGAGAGCGTCTTTTAAATTAATGGAGCTAATGTAACGAGTTTCATCCAATCTGCTTAGAAGTCCGTCGATTAGAGACAAGGGCGCATCACTCATCGTCACCGCAGTTTCTTTACGTGCATCCAGTCAGAGCCAAACGTTTCCATTTGCCTTGTTGACAATAATCACTGGCAATTACGAAGAGCTCTGGTTGCTTGCAAGAGACAGTATCGCTAACATTAATTTTGATAACAACAGCGGATGTGTTGGTCCCAAACCCATTTTTACACCCGTCGATTAAAATGGCTTCTTGCCGTTTGTTCAATTTCTGCTTTGTTAGATCTTCAGAGGATATAGGCTGCTCTTACTCATTTCACACTCATGAACCATCATAGGGATCAGTTCACTTCCAAAAATCAATTCCCAAATACAAGGATTGGCTCAGTCCTGGAGGTTCTGGATTCGTAGTAGTTTTTTCTTGCCACCAATGTTTTCTATCACATGCCCTATCCCTCGTTCCTTTCAAATAATTTTTAATTTGTTACTATTAATGAATTCCTCTGCATTGCATCTTAACTGTTACATTGGCTTTGCTATGTAATAGTCCACGGTATGCAGCCTATTACCGTTTGTTGTCGAAACAACTGAACTGCACACTGACTTCTTTAATATTTTCAAAAATTTTAAATAGCTTAACGCCCGATTTCTTGTAGTTTTATTAATTTTTACTGTAGTCGTTTTAGCAGATCAGCTACAATATTCCTGAATACGAATACGAATCGAAAATGTGCGAATTCGTATTATTGGTATTCCTGAATACTAATACGAATACGAAAATGTTCGATACGTTTAAAAATTTCCCCTATTCCACAATACGAATTCGAACAGTTTTTGTACGTGCATGAACGAATTTTTGTACGATGAATATTTAGTTAACGACTCCATAAAAAAATTAAAAATATACAGAAAAGCCTCGATTTAACGGACTAATTGGGGAGTCCGTTAAATCTGAATGTCCGTTAAATCCGAATGGAATATTTTAAATTTAACCAACTATAAATTTTATCTCTTAACCGATTATGAAGGAATTTTGTTTGATGAATGAAAATGAGATTCATAAACAGTTTTTCTAAGAAGTTCAGGAATATGGCCATCTGGGGAAGAACTCAGGCAATTCTTAGCTGATTATGTTGAGATTCTGTTGTGAACACTGGGAGTGTGTTGGACGGAAATTGGATTCTGAAATTATTATTGAATGAATTTCTGGAATATGGCCACCTGGAAGAGAACGGGATTCATAAATGATTTTTCGGAGAAGTTCTGGAATATGGCCAGTTGGGGCGGAATTCATACAATTCTTAACCGATTATGATGAGATTGGGTATGCTGGATGGAAATGAGATTCTTAAATGATTTATGGAACAAGTTCTGGAATATGGCCATCTGGGGCGGAACTCGTTCAATTTTTAACCGTTTATGATGAGATTGGGTACGCTGGATGGAAATGGGATTAATAAATGATTTTTGTAAGAAGTTCTGGAATATGACTATCTGGAACTCGTTCAATTCTTAACCGATTGTGATGGGATTGGGTATGCTGGACGGAAATGATACTCTTAAATGATTTTTGGAAGAAGTTCTGGAATATGACCTCCTAGGACAGAAATTGGACATTGTAGATGAAATTAGATTATCAAATATTTTGGAAAAAATTTTTGAAATATGGCCTTATGGATAATGCGCTCTTGTATTGCAAGTACCTCAAAAGTGTAAATTTTTGCTAAGTTCTAAAGAAGACATCATATTCCATATTCCCGTGAACGGTTTTCGAGATCGTTGTTAATAAGAATAATATAAATTTATCCGAGCCCTTTGTGTGGGGTTCATAAATTGATTTGGGTGAGAGTAAGTATTTGATCTGCCGCTCGACCCACTAGTCCCATGAGTGGGTTACGTACTCATAATAGATGTTAAGGCATCCAGCCTTACCAGACACATGCAATCATCACGAGCCGCATGCTTCAAGAAAAACGCCTGCCTATTATCGAGTTTCGCCCTAGATTAAATTACCGAGTTTCGTGGTGATATTCCACAATTTCACAAACAAATCATTTAAGATTTTCTTTTCCATTCGACATACCCAATCCCATCATAATCGGTTAAGAAATGAATGAGTTCTGTTCTAGGTGGCCATATTCTAAAACTTCTTACAAAAATCATTTAAGAATCCCATTTCCATCCAGCATACCCAATCCTATCATAATCGTTTAACAATCGATCGCGCTCCATCCTAGGTGGCCATATTCCAGAATTTTTTCCAAATATCGTTTAAGAATCCCATTTTCATCCAACACACTCAATCGCATCATAATCGGTTAAGAATTGAACGAGTTCCAAATAGTCATATTCCAGAACTTCTTACAAAAATCATTTAATAATCCCACTTCCATCCGGCACACCCAATCCCAACATAATCGGTTAAAAAATACCTGAGTTCCGTCCCAGATTAAATTCGATCGAATCGATTAAATTTAATAACATTCGGATTTATCGGACGATCGGATTTAACGGACTCCCCAATATAATTATTCGTAATCTTACGTTTTATTAACATCCACCTTGCTGGCTATTCGTATCACTTAAAAATAGTAGGTGATGAAATATGTCATTTCAAGTGACGCTTATCACTTCATACGACTATGAGGATAGGGGTAAAAATAAATTTCCCTTATAGCAAGGACACAATCCAAGTAGTTACGTACGTATTCAGGAATACCAAAATATTTTCGTAACGAATATCATTTTCGTATCGAGTACATTTTCGTATCGTATTCAGGATAGGGTCCCAGGTTTTGTTCTTCAGAATTGACTAGTAAACTTCGTCTCGGAATTGGTGGCCGTTTCCTCCTTCGTTTATCTGGGTATCAAATTTGGTTCTGGACGAGAGTTCAAATTCACATAATGTTTCTGAAATTCCACATAGCGTTTCTCTTGATTTGATGTTTCCAGTATAAACATTAAGACTTAATAGTATCTGGTGCCCACAACCAAAACAAAACCGGTGTTTCAACCTTATCTTAAGGAACCAAAGAATCTTATTAAAAATGACCATCGGAGAAAACTGCTTTTCAAATTTAGTCTATTATGGCTTATTTGGGGCTAAGATATCTCAAACACCATCGAATTCACACTTTTTGATCGCTTCCAGCTGGTCAAGTTGGCGGGGTTTGGCTTGGTGGTAGATTTCAGGTTTCGGTCTTATCTTGTACCACGTATCTTCCACCGTCACATACATTGATCAATTATCTCAGATATGATTTTAAATGTATGTTCAGCTAACTTCGCTTGTAAGTTCCATATCTAGTATCTATGTCAACAAAGAGCGAGCTTCTGGTTTGATACTTTCAGGGCTTCCCAAGTAGCAGATTCATATGTTTCCTGATTCTCGCAATACCAGGTCAGAGCCCGGTCTTGCAAAAAAACTCGAAATTAGCTGCGCATCATTTCTTATTTAGCTCATTTTCCGCCTGTACAAACAATTCTCTACTGGGAGCTTATTTTTTTCATCTCCATGGCATTCGAGCTCCGCATGGCGGGTTTTATGGGAATGGTTAAAGAAATTCAAATGCTTGTACAACCCGTCGACTATTAAATCCATTTGGTCATCTTCAGACATCTTATAACTTATAAGCTTCGTTTTCTGCTTGATTATTCTTGGTTATTTAATCTTCGGAAGATCATAGTTAAAATTATAGACAATCGTTTACGAGCGATTAATTATAAATTTTGCATGCGAGTACATTATTAATGCCCAACATTACAATCTAAACGTTACCGCAGAAAAAAACGTCAACAATTTCATATTCTAAAAAAATGAAAAATTGTACGTTAAAGCATCATTACATTCTGAAACTGCTTAAAACCACTATCAATTTGAGTTTTCTAAACAAAAAAACACAATTTAAATAAAAATGAAAGAAAAATACTGTGGGCGCCATTGTGATGAAGTGATTTTCATTATCGATTGAATTTTCGTTACAAAAACAGATCTTCCTGTAGCTCCTTACAATGGTGCAGCAACACGTTTGCCCGAAAGACTATTTGTATACTAATTGATCATAAATATAATAAATGAAAGGGACCTTTAATTAATTTTGTTTTTAGTATCCCTACAATCTGTTCTGGTACCAAGGCTTTCCATACTGTATAGGTCTCATTTAATCACCATCTGCACATTGCATAGTTCCCCGGTTGATTTTTCTGTATGTGCTTCCGCCTTCCTTGGGCCGTAATTGGTCTTTTTTTATCCAAAGCATCACTTAATTTGAACAATCGGGCTTGATAATGTTCAGCTGCGTAACAGTTTGACCAAGTTCCAGAAGCTCGTAGTAAATGACTCGTTCCAATCCCACCAGACATACAATAACACTATATTAGCATGAATATTCATTTTTGCAACTGATGTTGATAGCTGGCCTGGAACAACCCATGGTTTTCTGCGTTTAGAATTATTGTTCAAATTCCACTTTTCATCACCCGTAATGATTTTGTGCAAAAAATTCTTTCTTCTGTATCGAGAAAGCAAATTCATGCAGATTTCATCAACTCTTCGGTTTTTACTTTCTCTCCCATTGCATGCAATCAATTTATGTTTTACTGCACCCTGGATCGTGCTCAACACTTAAATTGCCATCACGAAATCTTTATCTTACAAACCACTTCACTCAAAGTCAAATTAATCAATTCTTAGCTTGATCATCATTTTTTGTCATTTGAAAACAGAATAGAATGCAATGACGTAAAAGTTTTCGAGAACCAATCACGAATCTCTATGGAGTTCTAGAAAAATCCCTTATGAATATTAAAAAAATTCCAACAATATTGGTAAAATTTATGTTGGAATACTTTTAAATAAATTAGGACCTGTGAGGACAAATTTCGAAATAATTTTCACAAACAGAAATATTTCTAAAGATTTACTTGTCAGAATATTCTCAAACTGATATTTATCATACACATGTTCAAATTTTATTAACATTTTTCCTCCAAGTCACTAACCGAATAATCCAACTCAGCAGCATACCAATGACTCCTCCTATATTTCAAACAGAATTACATTATTTCATAATGCCACAAGAGCTACCATCCACCCTACAAATACAAAAACGGTCGGTGCACAATACACTCATTTTTATATTTTTATTTTGCAATTTACCTTTCGGCAATTTTGTACTTTGCTTATTTTTTCAAATTGTAAAAAATTATTTTAAAAGAAATTAAATAAATAAAAAAATAATTTCTTAAAATAATATCAATTGTTAATAAATAAACAATTATTAACGTTCTGACGCGTTCTGTAATATATGCGAGCACTATTTGAATAAATAAATAAATAAATAGACGAATTGTAAAAAACTTAAATAGGTTTTCTATGATGCAATCCCCTTTTTTATTTCTAAAGGGTATAGTACACGAATTGTGATTTATAAAAAATACAATTTACCATATACCCTGAGTAAAATAATTGATGTTCGTGTTCAAGTCGGATGGACATTAAAAATCTACAAATAAAAAAAAAACTGTCAACAAATTGTAAAAATAAATGTTAAACATGAACATTGTGTGATGGTGTGTAGGGTGGTCGAAAATAAATTTTACCACACGTCATATACCATTTTTTGTGCCCATCGTTCATAACCAATTAGGCCATAAATTTATTGTCGTGAGAATTTTCTATCATAATCCAAAAATTTAATTTACGATTTGTTAAATACATTTGTACAACCCGAAGGGGGGTGGTAAAATACCAGGTGTATATTATGAGAATACTCATTCATAAAATTTTCGTTGTATTGTACTTACATTGCGCGGCTTTAATTAATTTTAATCTTTAATTAGTCCATTGTACTCCGGCTTCCAGAATCATTTATAATCCACCCATTGCGATTATTACTCCATTAAGCACTTTTCTGTATTATGAGTATATTCTCTTTAGACCAAACAAAACTTTTGGGCATTTTCTAAAGGATATAATAACACACACACACACTACAATAACAATTATAATAAGCAAAGCAAAGCGAGAAACTTTTTTTTTTTTTGAAATATTTTCCTACGGTTTGGAAAATAATTTTCTATTTTCTTGAGGATTTTTTATGGCGTTCTTTTGTTTTGTTAAACTTTTCTTTATATTTTTTTTGTTTTGTTTGCTTGTCGGTTATATTTATATATTTTTATTATTTCTTGAACACGAACCTTATGAAAATACCAACAAAATTATAACTGAAAATAAATAATTTCTTGTAATCTTTTATGTTCTTCCTGCTTTCTACCTTAAAAATAAACGTTCGTGCTTATTGTTGCTGTTGCGCTGCTTCTTGTTTGACGAATGATGTGAAAATTGTTTAAAATCACGCAATACTTTTGTAGTCAGTTATGTTTGTTAAATGTGCATGTATATTTGGAGCTATATAAGTTAATAATAAAAAATTTATATTTAATTCGAACAACAATAATTTTGAATGAAGTGAAATTTTATTTATTTATGGGATTTTAGGGTGTTATATCCTGTTTTTTCGTTTCTGGCAGTCTATAAACTACACATGAAGACACCGTCGTCCACTGCAACATTTGTCTGCCGTGTATTTTCGTTCATCAATTTCAAATGTGAAAGTAGGGTAGAATTATAATTTTTATTGATAATTTTAAATATTTTTCAATATCTAACAGCCTTGCAAGTATTAAAAAAAATTTTACCAAGAGAAAGTGGGTACTCTCCAGCACTTCTGGAACACAAAGTTTTTCTAAATAGCAAAATACATCTCTAGTAAATGAACACACTAATTATTTCAAATACTGCCGAATGTTGAGCAATTATTATTTATAGAGGTGTTTCGAATCCTTTACCAACGGACCTAATACAATGGCGGCGGATAAAATTCACATACATATATGAATAAATCTTCTATTAATAGTCAATATTTTGAAAGCAAGGATATTGCCAGCGTTTGATTCATTATATTTAAAAACTGTCACTTGGGAAATATAATGCATACGGTTGAGGCACAGTCACGGTTGCTTAAATGCCCCCAAATTTGAGGTTCAAAGGATGAAAATAATCCCTTGTCAAAGTCAACTTGTTTTGTATAAAATGTATAAAAATATTATCCGTTTGGTTGAGGGGAAAGCGTAGACTTCGAACACAGCACCCCATGCTTGTCGTATGGAGAGACTAAAATGGTTGGATTGTTGGACGGTTCTTCGCGTTGTAATTTTTATGTCTTCACCAATCTTTGGCGTTTGGAGGTACCGGGTTCATAACTCTATAGGTACATGATTTAAAAGGGATTTTTCAACATTTTATTACAATCGGGGATGAAAATAACATTGGAGAGGCGAGGTCGATTTACTTTGCAACACACTGCTTTGTTTGTAGCGAATTTATTTTGCCTAAATTTTTGGATCTTATTTTAACGAGGATGTTTAATTTATAAATTTAGAATTGCTTGTCTGCAATTGGTGGTGCACACAGAACTGCGTTAAAGTGCAGTGGAATATTGACTCTATTATAGAAGTTTAGTAGGATAGTAGTGGCTATGAAAATTTACATTTTAGCGGCTTTGCGTGGAGGTAGCATGTGGGCTGAATTTAGTTTTACTTGAGTAAAGAAATGTTATAATTTTTACCAGAAGTAGAAGGTAGTATTGCTACTCGATAGAGGAAGTTGACACCGTGGGCCAAAGATCAACCGACGTTTTTTTGGTGGAGGTGTGATATTTCTGTCGGGTGGTTCAATGTATTTTTTGCCTTACATCTCCATCGACGGGTTCTTGGGGTGGCTGTCGAGTTTTCGTTGGAGGTTCGTTTTCAAAAGACAGTTTTATGTGAGGGTTTATTGATTTTTGTGGTTGGATTTCTGATAACTAATTTGATTTGCTCCCTGTCGAGTGGAATGCATTATTGTGGCTTGTGTTTATGCTAGACTATACTGATGGGTTTTGCTTTCCATGTTCAAAAGGATGAGGTGCTGCTATCGGTTGAAAGGAATGGGACTCGTGCATTTTATTTTAATGACTGATTCTTTGTCGGGAAAGCATGCGCGTGAAATACTTCTGAACTCTATCCTGAGTAAGAAAACAAATTAGAAATGGTTTAGGAAACATTTCATGCTCCTATACACAAGCCTGAAATAATTCCTAAAAAAATCCTAAGTAAAAATTTTGTGTGTGTTTTAGTAGTTATACATCGAAAAAGCAAACATTTAGGCAAACCTATTTTAAAATAAGAAAAAAAATTCTTAAAAACGGAAAGTAAAATTATTTATTTATGTTGATTTTCATTAAAGAAAAAATAGTACCCTATGGTACTCCAACTGCTGTCAAAATGTTTCATTGAAAAAAAAAAATTACCACGAGGGTAATATTTTGTTATTCCCGTGATAATTTTCTATACTTTAGGTTTTTGGTGGAGTATACAATTTTGTAGTTGTTGTAAATCTATTCGCCATTTTTTTCTGTCATTTGTCAAAATATGCGACGCGTTGGTAATTTGAATAGTGCGACTCATAAAAATAAATACACGAAATGGAGGACATTTTAAAGATTTAGTGTACACATCCTCAGATTCCCAGATTCCGTCCTCAGATTCATTCGATGAGGAATTTTTGGAATTCCATATAGTAAACTTTATTCTGCGAAGAAGGATAAACATCGCATCAAGAATCTCCTTACGGATGTTGTTCATAAATATTCCGAAGCTGAAGTAAGTCTGATTTAGTAATTTGTTTTTAAAGATAGATACATATACGACTTTGATTTGCATAGATATAAATATATAAATATTTTCTTACAGTTTCGACCGGCAGATAAACTAATTGAGAATTTTCGGAGTTCTTCCTATTACGAACTAAAAAAATGCGGTTGCCGAAAGGAAATTTCAGCGGAACATCAAGTACTATCATTCATGTGGTAAGACGATGAGATAATGTTATTTTTTACTTTACCTTTACATACATGTTTATTTTTAGGTTTGCTGATAACAAGGAGACTTATCGTGGAGTGGCAAACCTCTTCATTATGTCGATTTCCTCGTTATATAGTTATATAGGCATATTGGACATATAATGATTTTTTTTTTTGAAATTTCTCCGAATTATATAAAATTTCCGACAATCGATGAAAAAAAGGGTGAAAAAGCTTAAGCATTTTTACAGGTATTTTAAATTTGAAAGTAATACATAACACTTAATTTTTTTTTTGCATGAATTGAAAACGTGATTGGCTGTATCGGCGGATGCTATGTATATATACATATATATATATATATATATATATATATATATATATATATATATATATATATATATATATATATATATATATATATAAGAAATCCCGCCAAAAAACTGCATCAACCAACCTAAATAGGCATGAATTATTATCAATTACAATGCGGGCCATATCCGAGAAAACGTTTACTGATGTTTGCGTGGGATCACCAAGCAAAATCCATGACGGTAGATGTCATATATATCGAAAGATCTACCAACAATATGTGGTGATCAATATTGGAGACGCTGCTTATCCGCTCAGATCATTTTTGTTAACCCCATTTAAAGATTATGGCATCTTAACCACCAAACAAAAATTTTACAACAAAAAACACTGCCAAACGCGAGTCAAAATCGAAAATGCGTTTGGTTTGCTGAAACAGAAATTTCGTCAACTAATGAGGCTGGTTCTTTCGATGTTGATGGTGATTTGTGGGAGCAGCACGAATGCAACGACGCGCTTAATGAAATTCCACCAAATGTCGAAAACATGGGAAATGTTTATGAACTGTCAGTGGCGGTTTTAAAACATTTGGGAGAATTAAAATGAAATACAGTTGTTAGTTCATTATAATAGCTCTTTATATTTTCTCGATGGTAAAATTCATTTGACTCTTCAGAAGATACACTATTTGTATGAGAACGTGCATGTCTTAGTTCAATTTGGGAGGACGATGATGCTTCTCCCACATCCAAATGGATTCTCACTTTCCCTGGAAAATATAGACGAAGCAACTCTCGAATCGTCAATCGACCTAATCTTTTCAATGGCCTCGTCATATTCAGGATAAATCCTAACATCTGTACCTATTTTCCACCAGTACTCGGTTATTTTGAACCCAAATTTTAATGTGATTTCTTCCTCTACAAAATTAAATAGTTGGCGTAACTTTAAATGTTTCATGGGCCCGACCATGTCGCTGTATTCTGCGTACTTCACTAATAAAAAATTTGTTTGGTTCCGAGACCAGGTGAATTTGCTACCGTTGACATTGGGGTAGATACTCGATCGGATAGCAAGCAAGCAATTTGCCAGCCGAAATCCTGGCTACTCAGTCAATTTTACCAAGGAAATTTGAATTTCAAATTATATTTTTCCAAATTTTTATTTATTTTGTCAATTGCACAGTAAACAAGACAAACATTTCCTGTTCATTTTTTGAAGCCGCAAAATTTACTGTGTAATATCAAAAAACAAAAGTTTTTTGAAAAACATAATTTGAAATTAAAATGTCCTTGGTAAAATTGATTGAGTAACCAGAATTTTGGCTAGCAAATTGCTTACTTGCTAGCCGATTGGGTATCTATACCCCAGTATCTAATAAAAATATAAATAAATTTAACACACATTAATTATTTAATATCATAAGTAAATATTAACCTAATTTTGTTTCCTCGGTTTTTTATTTTATGTCTACAGAAACATCATTTGTGGCACTACAATTAATTTCTGCACTTTTTTCTATACTGGAAACATTATGCGTCAGTTCCGAAGATGTTTTTTGGGGTATTGAATTTTGCCCCTCAAACATCATCAGTCATATTTTTCACGTTCCTGTAGAATTTCAATATGATCCTGCGATACTTGTTCATGAGCTGTAATAAAAAATATAAATTTACTTGTTACACTTATAATACAGGCTTTTTATAATACAAACTTTTAATATTTTCAAGTAAAGGTCATTCTCCGTGCATTGAAATATTGGCTATATCATCAAAGAGTAACCTGTAATCTGTAATCCGCCTACTCTATAGTGTCACTCATTTTATAAAATTTAAAAATCACCAAAAAATTTTGATTTAACACTATCTTTTATGAAATTTTTTAAAGTTTTTTGACAGTTAAAGAGAGAGTATAGTAGAGTAGTACATTTTTGTTCCATTGAAACAAAATGGGGGTAAAAAATGAGGGTAACATTTTGGGAGTGAGAAAAAATCAATGAAAATTGACAGTTAGATAATGGAGTCGATACTCGATCTGCTAGCAAGCAAGGAATTTGCTAGCCGAAATCCCGGCTACACAATTAATTTTACCAAGGAAGTATGAATTTCAAATTATATTTTTCATAACATTTTTGTTTATTTTGACACAGTAACATTTGCAGCTTCAAAAAATGAACAGCTAATTTTAAACAAAAATTTTATAAAAATATATTTTGAAATTCCAATTTCCTTGGTAAAATTGATTGTGTAGTCCGGATTTCGGCCAGCAAATTGCTTGCTTGCTAGCCGATCGAGTATCTACCCCAATATCTATTTTAATCAATTCATCCTAAATTCATAAAGAATACGGGGACCCTATTCTTGAAATCGGTGGAATTTTCCGTAATTGGAATAAAATTTGCTATAAAATTCTTTATAACACTAAAATTTTTCGCCGGCTACTTTAATCATTTTTTCAAAGTTGTATGCAAGTTTTCTTTTATTTAAATACTAAGCCAATAATTCCGTATCGATTTACCCAGTCAGAATTATTCCCTTAGTAGGGGGAAAAATATATGTTTCTTAATTAAAAAAACGAAAAGAAATGATTCAAGTAGTCGGCGAAAAATTTTAGTAACATAAAGAATTGCATAGCAAATTGTAATCCAATTACGAAAATTTCCAGTGATTGCAAGAATAGGGCCCCAGATTTTGATGGGTGATCTACGATATCACTATGTTTTTTTTTTAGATCTTTCAAATGCCCATATCCATAACGATTTTCAGAATTATTTCATAGTTGTGGAATGGCCAAACATGGCCCAGAAGCATATCATTATTATTTAAAGAGTGTTTGTGGCTTGATCACTTACATATTGTGCCTTGTGATTATTGTTTTCATATAATTTTGTCGGATCAGTTCGGACCAAAATCGAAAACTGAGACTTTTATTTGAATTTGAAATTTCTGATTCACTCTAATTTTCTTGATTTAGTAACGATTTCTGTAAAAACCGTATTTTGTATAATTTTTCCTCCACTTTAGCTGTCATATTCTATTATGGTATTTTGCCGCCTGCATGTTGGTATTTCACCTGCATCGGATCATCGTACGCTACCTCCAGATTCGATAACTAATTATTCGAAGATCTGGTTCGACGTCGTTCGCCAGCGTCAACCAGACAGGGGTGGCATTTTGTAACATCACATTTTCGATAATTTATCAAAGCTTATATCTCGCTTCTCTAGAATAAAATAAGATACTATTTCATATTTTGTATCATTTTCAAGCCTGAGTGATTAAAAAATTGTGATATATCAATTCCTCAATTTCTATCGCCAAATAATTTGTTTACGATACTTCAACGGAATTAAAAAAAAGAGATCTTGTCACATTTATTCTAGTAGGTTGTGATAGCAATAGAAAAGAAACAATTTATAAATGGAACAGTCGCCAATTTCAGTTTAGGAAAAAGAGACATAAATTTCGATAAAGTATCGAAAATGTGACGTTATTAAATACCACCCCAGGTCTTCCCCAGTGGCGTCCGCCGACTAGTTGCTGGTGTTTTTCTTATCATTGGTTGTGATGCAGCTCGCACAAGGTGGCATTAAACTCGGTTGATCATTTAACTCGGTTCGATATAATAAATCCGATAATATCGCAGACCACAAGGAGATATTTTATTCCATAATTCGTTCAAATTCAGCACTCAACCTTAACTTTATCCTCAAACTTGAATTTTATTGGTCCAAACGGGTTGATCGACCTTTTTTGCAAAGATGGATATTAAACATCTCGAAACAAACTAGAAGATTCGATTACTAGCCACTGTGCATATCATTCGTTGATGTTGAAATTGGCCCGAGAAATTTAAAGTATATCACGTTGTTAAAGCTGTAGTAGTTTGCTCCTATAGGTTTGCTATAGCGATGCTACTTGGGGTTGATAATAATTGTATTTTGTTGCTGTTGAGTTCGAAGCTTTTTAAGCCAACCAGTCGCACCCCAAACACGTTTATATAGCGAGCCGCTTGTTACAAAACAGTTACAAGTGCCGCTTCAACAGTACTTCAAGATACTCGCTTAAAGAGTGCTGAATTTGAAAGAATTATGAAATAAACCATCTGGTCGCGGTTTGCAATATTATCAGATTTATTATATCCAACCAAGTTCAATGGCTAGGCCACCTTGGGTGACCTTCATCGCAACGAATGATATGAAATGCATCAGCAACCAGTCGCCGGACATCACAGGGGGGGGGGGGGAGGCGGGACGACGTCGAACAAGATCTTCGAATAATTAGTTATCGAATTAGGAATTAGCGTACGATGATCCAACGCAGTTCAAAAGCCAACCGAGAAATGATACAAAATACGCTTTTTACAGAAATCGTCACTAAATCAAGAAAATTCAAATAAAAGTCTCAGTTCTCTATTTTGGCCCGAACTGATCCGACAAAATTATGAAAACAATAATCACAAGGCACAATATATAAGTGATCAAGCCACAAACACTCTTTAAACAGTAATGATATGCTTCTGGGCCATGTTTGGATGTTCCACAACTATGTCAAAATTCTGGAAATTGTTATGGATATGGCATTTCGATAGATCTAACATAAAAACACAGTGATTCACAGTAATTCGCACCCAGAAAAAAAAAAGTTTTTAATTCAATAACTTTGATTTATTGAATCATATTTTTCGAAAATCAGCAATAAAATTGTTTAATGAATAACTTAGTTTTAAGTTTAACAAAAACATGTAGTCTATCAATAAAATAAAATAGTTTTACTAATAAATACACTTATTGTAATGACAATGTATTAGTTATCAAGTGTAAATTTACTAAATTTATTGATTGGACAATGTTCGTTGTTAAAATAAACATTAGGGCTTGATTAAATTACTAATTCAATAACTAAAGTTATTACATTTACAACGGGACGGTTCTCGTTAATCAATAAAATTCGCTAAAGCATTATACTTATACTTTAAATGTAAGTTCAAAAAATTTCAATATTTTTGTAGTTTGGTCACAGTCTGATGAGACGACCGAATTTTTAATGTAAAGAATTCAGTGTTTCCATTAGTGCGAAACCAAGCCTCCATTGCTTGGTTTCGCACTAATGGAAACATTGAATTCTAGAGAATCGTGTTGCTGATATTACAGCACTAACTTGGTGGTAGTAGGTACTGGTAAACTCCATCCACCAAATTAGTGCCGCAATATCAGCAGCAAGACTCTGTAGAGATTTCGTTTTAGGAAGATTATAGTCTCTACACGGGCCTCGCACCCTCTATAGGTAAATGTCCCCATTCAAGATGGTGTTGAACATATATAATTTATATTATACATATATGTTCAAAATGCGTTCCAACCTTCCAACGTCTTGGTAACCTCACCTCAATCTCAGCCTCACCCTATCAGGGTAGGTACCATCACCCCCCATATTATCTAGAATATCCTTTATTATGATTATTACGCTCTTTGTACAAATTGCTAATTTAATTTTTTGGAATAATAACTAAAGAACGTCCAATTTAAAACGTCAAGTTATTGAACGGAACTAAATACTTATTGATATAACAATTATTGTGTCGATTTAAAGGTAGTAAAATCAATAACTATAAAATTGTTACGGCAATAACTTCGTTTATTGGCCAAAAACAACCTATGTTTTTTATTGATTTTGCATATTGTAACGAATTACCGTTTGTTCCATGAATGTATTGCTAAAATTTTGAAAGTTAAATAATCTTTATAGCCAGTGAAAAATTCTTTGGTTACAGACTGTAGGAAAAATGTAATGTAAACTCTTCATTTACCTAATGAGACCTCTGTATATAAAGAGATTATACTATTTTGTATGGGGTCATAAAATAATAAATAAAAAAAGTCTATAAAATTGGATGGTGATGCCGGATGTGGGGAGACGAGTTTTGGTAACGATCAGACAAAGATCGCATAAAACATTGGACAAAACAAATAAAAAAAAATAAATAAATACAAAAAGGGCTTTTCTGGTAAAATATCGGCGCTGAGATTATTTTATCAATCCATAATCTCGAAACGACACCCTAAATAAAATAATTAATTGTCTAAAGTTATAATATAGTTTAATACCTAAGTAATTTAATCTAAGATAATAATATTAAGTTTCTATTGTTAATTAAAATGTGACTGGGCAAAAATGGACGTTATATATAAATCAGTGAAAAGTCATAATTTGCAAAAATAAAAATAAAAAAAATAAAAATTATAGAAACTTAGAAACTATAATTAGTGCTAAATCATAATTTTATTACTATTTCTACTTATAACACTAAGTTAATTAATCTAACTTTAACATTGATTTATTAATAAACAATCAATGTAAAAAAAAACATAAATCAAAATTGTGATTGGGGTGAAAAATGGACGAATAATATAAGTGAAAATCTACAAGAATAAACCTAAAAAAAAAACTTGAAATCTAAAAAAAAAAAAACTAAACGATAGCTAGTAATAAAACGTAAGCTAATATTCTCATATAAGACTAGTAAGATTAAAAGTTAATTAAATATTCAACTCTTTGATAATTCTAATAAAAAAAAAAATATTTTTAATAATAATAAATTAAAACTAAAAATCAAAATATCGCGATCAAAATATAAACGGAACTATGACCGACAAACCTCATGAAATTTAATGGATACATCGCTTCACATCGGATCCGCAACGTATACATGTAATTGTTTTTTTTATATTTTCTTAATATAAGTTAATTTTCTTTAAATTTTTGTATAAACTCATTGGTTTTTTTCTCAATTATGTTTAATTTATTTAAGTAATAACTAATTTCGGTGATGGGAATTTTTAGTCTAATTAAAATTAAAATCAAAATAAATTCAGTTAAAATTAATCTAGTAATTTCAGAAATTTTCACTTGTCTTTCTTCTTTTCTCATTTGAATTTGGAATGGAAATAATTTCTTTACTTCGTTTTTTTGGGGTTCGATTTTTATTTCTAGTGTTTTATAGTGCATTCATAATGGAGTGAAATCTGGGTAAGTAGAACCAAAATAAGGTGAGTTGACTGCTGGTATTCTTTTCCCAGCCGTCCTTTCCCTGATTTTCCTTTCCTCCTGCGGTCCAAACTAGGATTATTTTGTTATTCAGATTTACCCACCCCTAACCCTGAGTCTAGCCGACGAATAATGACCGCCTGGATAATGAAATAATTAAATTTCTGTTAACATGACCTCTGGTCATGTTACAATATGAAAATTGTTATTTCAACAACTTTTTTCTCTGAGTGTGCATATCATAATAACTGGTGAATGATCTGATGATAGACTTTCACTGTTCTATATATGGATATAATTTACTGAAATCCTTCTTATTATGAAAAAGTCTATAAGATCTGGAGTCTTCCTGATATCCGTGGGCCAATTGGTTGGTGTACCGCCTGAGTGAAACTCGCATTTTAGTTGTTTGCCTGCTGCAGTCGTAACCGTGATCCACAATAGGTATTTTTTGCATTATAGTCCCCTCCAATTAAAAAGACACTTCCTAGTGTTTTGAGAAGATTGTTTACTTGTCTGAGATTGTATCTTGGAGAACAGTATATTGCTGATATACTACAAGTTTTAATATTGTTTAATTGTATTTTGATTGTTGTGACTTACATGGAAAGCTTCTCGACTTTAAATTTTTCGTTGTGTTTTAAATAAACTTTTATGAGGATAGCTGATCCACCTCTAGCTTTGTTCTGTGGATGTAATGCATGGTAGCAATTATGTCCTTTTATTTTAAGAATGAAATTTTGGTGAAATGGGTTTCTGATATTTCTATATTATGCATGTTTAAAAATATATCTAGTTCTTATATGTGATGCAATAGTCTATTTGCATTCCAGGTTACAATTCGTAATGTTTTATTCATTTCTTTTCTTTATAATTCGATTTTAAATAATTTATATTTTGATACACTCGATAAAGGTTTTCTTCTACTCTTTTATTCAAATTAATTTGTGATTTCATGTATTCTAGTGTGTTCTGCAGACTCATTTCCTGCGAAATAAGTCTTTTGTTGAACTTCTCTAGATTTCTCAGTATGTCCTGTAAAACGAGACCCACTTTTAACTTTTTCTGCTCTGATTGCCGAACTATTTGTGCATAAGCAACGTTTTCATTTACTCGCTCTCTTTGTATGTTAAAATTAGGAGTTGGCGATTTAGGCTCCGGGTTTTTTTTTATAGATTGTACATTTCTTGGTGTATTTGCGTGATTTATCTCTCATTTTTTGTAGTTTTACTGCTACTTCATATCCTCTGTAGTTGGCTGGATGCTGGCCACTACAGTTGATACATTTTGGTGTTGAATTTCGGGGAACTATGCAGTCGTTTCTTGCGTGTTTTCCTGCAAATTTAACAAATCTTGCTTCACGATGGCAGTACTTTTGTGTATGATTATAATCTTGGCAGTTATTACATTGGGGTATTAGTCGAGTGACCTTTCTCGGTGTTTGTATTTTAACTCTGAGGTTGAGGATAGTCTTAATATTATAAATATTTTCTTTTTTTTCTTGGTTATCGAAAGTTAGCATGAATAGTGGAGACCTCTCCTCATGATTTCAACATTTCGCTCCCCGTTTTCTCCTCTCTCTTTTCTGATGTTGTTGACTGCATCGATTATTTTCAGGCCTTTGTTTTGCAGGTCCTCAATAATTTCATCTTTTGAACAAGTTGGATGGAGACCTCTTGCCATTACTTTAATTGGTCGATCATTTTTATCATCGTAGGTATACCACTGGTGACCTTCAGAATTTAATCTGTTAGCTAGAGCTTTATAATCTTCAGGCTCTGTTGTATTTATTTTCCAAATATTACTACTGAGGGATATTACCACCTTGTAGTCATTTCGTACTACTTCTTTTATCAGTTTCTGAATAGTACAGTAATTTGCTATTCCTAGAATATTGATCGGGGGTGGAACCTGTTTCTTCTTTTCCGAATCATGCACTTTTGCTGCATTAGTTGTATTGACAGTTTTAATGTGAGTTTGAATTGGCTCAACTTCTGGTGATGATTCATCTATTCTCTTGCTTTGGTTGGTTTCTTTTTTTTTTGGTTTCTTGTTTGCTCTCTTGGAACTGTTTGTGCACTGGGCGTGGCTTCAGAAGTTAGCTTGAAGTTTTTATGCTTGATAGAAGAGTTATTTTCCTTCTCATTGTTAAGTTCACACAGTGTGGTGCTCTCTGGCGGTGAAGTTGTAGGTTTAAGTTGATCACGTTGTTAAGTTGATCATGTTAAAATTTTATTTTTAAAATATAATTTGAATCATATTTGTTATTTGATTATTGATTAATAATGTATACATATTAAGAAATATTTTACGCGTACATTCTCGTACGTGTTGCAAACATTTAACTTGCGCGTAGCAAATATGGCTGATTTGCGACTACGATATTGAAACTCTGCAACTGCATTCTTGATAAGTGTAGCAAATCGGCCATATTTTTTATTATTCAGTGCGCTGAATTAAATTTTGATAATTCATAGTTGAAATTTGTTAGGTTATAACAATATTTATACTTATCTGGTGCGGAGCTTTCCATGATCTAGAAACACCATGGATAAAAAAAGTAAGCCCAATTTCTGTGATGAGGAAATTAATTTATTATTAAAAACTGCAAAACTGTAAGTATTGCATTTTGCGTTAAAAAAAATTTAATTATTACTCGATTTTCAGATGAATCTGAGTTGTACGGCGAGGCATTAATAAATGCATGGAACGAAGTCGCAGAGGAATACTCAGTCGCAGAGGAAATTGGCGCAAATTAATGCTGATCTCAAGAAGACTGGTCGGAGTCCACCAAAAAAATTAAAAGATTACGAGGAAATAATTATTAATATTTCTGGCCAAAATGCAATGAAAGGATTTACAACGTATTCTGTTTCGTTTAATAATGTACGAATTGGAAGCGAAGAAAACAATTTTACAATTTTAATACATTCAGTTTCATTTTAGGAACCCTTAACTAGAGAGCAAAACCAATCGAATGCACAAATTTCAGTTGATACGTTAGTTGTGCCATCTTCACCCGACATCTGCGTTGACGAGTTGTTCGTTCCACCACCACGGGAACGTGCCGGTACCAGAAGTAAATCCGACTACGAATTTGGTCGGGCAAAAAATAAAAACAAACGTTCGAAAAGAACATCCCGAACCTCGGAAAGTGTAGCGGATGAAAGAAAAATTACTGGTTTCTAAGGCAAAACTTAAAGAAATGGAAAGGCAAAATGATTTGTTAGCCGAGATTTTAAAACTTACGAATTCAAATAGAACGGAGCTACATTCTGCGGCAGATGCTGGGTTGTTTGGCCGATCTCCCAGTACAAGTACTTACTCAGCTCAACAGTCTCCTGGTCCATGTTATGATTCCTTCAGGAGCATCCAATACTTAGATCCATAACCTTTTGGTTTTCAATACACATTACACGTGCATTGTTATGTAAAACATGATACACAATTTTGTAATTAGATTAGAAAATTATATAAGTATGTAAAATTTATTTTTTATTTTTGTGATAATGAAATTAGATTAATTTTTATAATTTTTTATTTCATACTGTACAGATAGACTGAAGTTTAATTAATATAAATTTAATAAACATTTTCAAATGTGTTTTATTTAATTTCTTCTAGTTTGAAAACTATAGTTCAACAACAAATTACAATTGGCTGTTCCTCTAATATGAGTTTGTGTATTCAAATCTTGTTCAAAACTCGTATTATTGTAATCGTCTTCTGAATCTGAGGATTCATCTTGGGCTGAGTTTAGCTCATTTTTGATTCGTGCGATGCTATGCAAGATAAAACAGCACGTTATAATATCAACCGATCTTCCTATTTCATACCAAAGAAAACCACCGCTCTTACATATAATTCTCGATTATTTTACGAGTTTTTTTATGAAAATCATTATATATAATTTTGACGGGAGTTGATGGATTAAGAATTGGTGTCATGATGCAATGCTGCAGTGGATATCCACTGTCATCTAAAAGCCACGTATTTACATAATTCCAATATTTACCGCTTGAACATTAATAGAAAAATATTATTTTCTATTGAAAAAACTGTATGCATCTTCAACCTTTGGCTTTCTTATGGCAATATGACTCCCGTCGATACATCCAACAACATTTGGAAACCCATATTTCTTATAGAAGTCCCGCTTAACCAGATGTATTTCAAAATCTTTAATTTTCGAATTCAAAACCGTTAAGAATTGTTTTAAAAATTTACTTATAGTTGATTGTGGAAGATGGTGGTAGTTTAGTTCTCCAGAAACAAATTGGAAACTCCCAGATCCCAAAACATTTAAACTTAAAGGAACCCAAGCAAATAAAATGTTGTAATAAGTTTTCTGGCCGAATTTCCAAAGGATGGAAAGGGCATCCTTAGTAAACCGGTATCTTTAAAAAATATTTCATCGGTACATTAGAAAGGATTTTGCCTATCCCCGAATACTTTTTTAGAAACTTGATTTCTTTTCCGATGTATAATCCACTCCATATCAATAAAGATAAATAATAGCCTTGTTTTATTATGCGAGCACTATCCGAAGCTATTTTCTACTGAAACTGCAGCTATTATTCACTGGTGTCACTGTACTATAAAAATTAAAACAAAATTCATCAATAAGTCAAACGTTTATCACCTGAAATATACTAATTGACATTTATTTTTACATGACGTTTTATAAAAAAGAATTCATCTTGCTGCGTTTTAAATTTTCATTGTAAGATTAAGTTTCTAATGGTTTCAGGGGTTTACAAAATAAAGGCGTTTTCAAATTTCCCATTGAAATCGATTGCGCTCTCGATAGCGGCTCCCGATAAATAGGTAAAGCAAAATATTTTTTTTATCGTTTTTTAACTAAAAAGTTGAATGAAAAATCTCATTTTAAAATTAAATAAATTACAAATCCTTGTCCAATTTCTACCAGAGGAAAAATCTTAAAATAAGGGCAAATGCAGAATACCATTTAAAATGTTTTAAATCATATTATGCAACATCACCAACCAAATTCATTTAATTTCAGAGAATAATCTTTGGTCTCAACTTTCATGTCAGCAACCGCGTCAATGAAATCAAAATAATCTCAAATTCATTCAACCCGTGCTCAACCCCTTATTTTACACCCGTACGTATGACACCAAAATTTATTTTTATCTTTAATCTTATCAAATTTCAACGATTAAATGCTGAGATTTAATTTTATTTTTTGTCTAATTCTAAGGGTTGATGAAATTAAGGACATTTGTGGAGTTTTGGTGTCGAAAAGTCAAACACTGGATTTAAGACATTACGCAGTTGTATTCCAACAATTTAGTTCATATGACGTGTATATTTAAATTATGGCTCGTTGACACACTAATTTGTGTATCGGATGCCCAAATATTATTTTTTTTACAACTCATCTTATCTGTTGGAATCGTACATAGAAAGATTTAGTGGTTTTCGATTTAGTTTTGGTTCAACCGAAACACATACGTATAATACATTAGATATCCAACCGAAACTAAATCGATAAATTTTAATTCTCACATATCATCGTCTTAATCAAAATATATTTATCATTACGGTGCCCGATGTAGACGCGGTATAAATAAGAAGAAGACCTTGGTTTTGAGAAAACCCGAGAAAACAAACCTAAGGCTAAAAAGTAGAAATGTTTCATTTTTTGAAAGATATCATATGATGATGAATATATGATCTGCTGCGTACATTGAAACATCTGTTTGTATGAAGATTGATTCTATATACATATGTTATACATTTCGACACGGGTCTATGTGGTATGTGTTGTGTTAGAACGTTGTGGGAATGGACATTTTCAAGAAGTGGATTTTGTCGACTAAGTGTTTTTTATATCTGTAAATCCCTTTCCGACCGAAACTACACATTTGTGTCGGCAAATGTTTTCTTCTTTCCGACCGAGACAACTTTTTTTTTCTTGAACGAGTTGGAGACCGAGCATACATATTTGTGTAGGAGTAATATAAAACTAACAATAGCAAGCAATACGCGAAGGTGTGCCTACGAGTATGTAAAAATGTTTGTGCATCACACATTCCAGAAATTATCCTATGTAAGTCAAGATGTTATACACTTACGATTAACGGTAAATAACTAATGAAAAATTTAAAAAAAATTGCGGGTGACCAAACGCGATATGTGTTGACCAATCCTAACCTAAAGATTACGTAACGAAATTTAATAAAAACGGTATATGATTTTCTTGCAATAAAGTGTCACTCGAGAATTTTTTTTTTAATTTTTCCATTTAATGTAAGTAGCCAAACGATAGCTAGCCAAAACTAGTGACCACTCCAGTAAAGGTGGTTTTCCAGTAAAATAACCAAGCTAATAACCATTCTGCTTAATAGTTTCAGATTGCCAATTTTTTGCAAATGTACAAGCAGAGAAATTTATTCAACGATATAAGATAACAGGCCAATAACATTTTATGTTACATAACTGAACACGGCCGGTCACGGCCGACGAGTTTATATATCGTATATTTGGTATCCTAACTTATGCCGAAGTGTTCGATTTATAAGTGTTTGAAGTCTATTGGTCCTACACAGGAAATTGATGCCGATTCATTTGATCAACGATACCCTGAAAATTTATCAATTGTGCAGATTTTGATATTTTTCGGTTAATAGATTCACAAAACCAACGACCAGGTCGCTTGTGGAATTTTGGAAAACCGTACATGTGATTTTTGGAAGATCAATACAAATTTGCCCTTATTAAAATTCATTATATCGAGTCATTTTACAAAAATACGCTATATCGAGGTATTTTACAAACACACAGTTTGTAATATTGTTGCTTTTTAGGACAGATTTAGGATAAATTTCACTAACGTATTTGTTTATAAATACACCAGTGTCAAATCGAAGCGATCGAAAGCTCAATAGTCGGCTGTAAAAGTTATGGCATCTGTATTTTCGAATGCACATGGTATTATACCATGTTGACTACCTTGAGAAAGGAAAAAAGATCAACAGCAAATATTATATCGACTTATTTTTGGGTTTGAAGGAATAAATCGCTAAAAAAACGACCTCAAATCAAAAATTTCTCAAAATTTCGTCAAAGACGAAAAAATTTTTTTTATTTCACTAAGACAATGCACCATGTCACAAGTCGATCGCAATCCTCTTAAATCACGTTGAAATCGACCTCCAGCAATGAAAATAAAAAGTGTGATTGGATGAAGAAAACAGTTTAGGTGCTTCAGAAAAAAATAATCTGCTCCCACGATTTAAATTTCAAGTGGCAGTATAGCACAATGGTTGGGTGGCGGAGGACCAACCCTCTGCAAGCTCCATGCCTATCTGTACACTGACCTGAACGATGAGTCGGCACTGAATTCTGCACTCCATCAGAGGGTCTTAGTTGTATTTATTTACATCACCGATCGTAATCGATGACGAAAATTTGCTTAGCGTCGTGCCTCTAGTGGGATTCGAACGCAGTACTCATTGTAACAAAATTGATGAAGCGTGTTGACGCAACTCTGGTAAAATACTAAAGGAGAAAATGTATGATCATTCATCGATTTGTTCTTTGAATTCCCAGGCTATTAAATGGTCGGTTATACCTCGTAAAGCGAATAAATCCCAATGCTGTATAGTGCGATTGTTTTGGTACATTTTAACTAAATCCCTATAAATACGAGTGTTCTTACCCTTGTTCAAGCCAGCCGACATATTTATGATGCAATATCCTCGTATATAGTTCTCGTACATAATTGGAATTTAAAAACTAAAAGCTTCCACCCAACCAATGTATTTTACCAATAAATAAGAATAAGCTTAACCGAAAAATAAAAAATAAAAATCCTAGAATATAATCTTCAAAATACGCTGCAATGAAGAAGTGGGAATAAGAAAAAGAAGAAATTTACCATATCTAAAATTTTAACAACATTCACGTTTTAGTTTTCTTTATTTTTTATTTTCATTCCCACTCTTATAAGACGAACATTTTTTTTATTTTTTATTATCTACAATATTTTTTTTTTCTATTCAAGACCGTTTCTAATCGGTTCGAATACCGTGGAGGCACGTTTGACGATATTTTTTTATTATTATCTTGACTTCTAATAAAATATAGAATTTTTAGATTTTGTTTTTATCTCAGTTTTACGTTTGCGTTACAAATTGTCTCTTCTTATGTTCCATACATAGAAGACATTTGAGAAATTTGTGATCGTGTTGTGGATGTTGCGCTGAGGTGTGATAATGATCATGCTGATGATTATTGTACGAAATGACGAAGAAACATTTGGAAATGAGCTAAAAATAGGAAATGCGAACAACTTTTTTCTGTTGTTCTGCTTTTGAAAGTTTCTCACTCAATTCAAGAAAATTGGTTATATTGGTTTGTCGCATCTCGCATTCGTTTCCCTAACAAGGTAGTTAATTATGTTTGTTTTTGTTAAAATGTATTTTTTTCTGGTTTGTAGTAAGGAAATAGCGGAAAATTAACTGTGCTACATTTGCAATGTCGGTGGGAATTTATGACGATTGTTGTAACTTAATTATGTGACGCTCTTGCTATTTTTTGTGATTTTAAATCTTTTTGATGTGATACGAAGATAATGATGATGGTGTTTAACCTTTTAATTCTAAGTATAATCTTGGTCGTTACTAGACTAAACAACCGAGAAATAAATTGGTAATGTACTAGTTAACAGGAGTTAACTAGTTCAAAATGTCACTGCAATGAAAGGAGCAAAGCAGTGTCATCTGATATGTAGAATGAATTCTGACCTAAGAAATACATTCAAAGAGATGCTGAAAATGCATCTAAAAGTTTTAAAATCAGGCGCAAGATTTCTCCAGGGGACCTATTATGGCCTCCGCCGTAAATTTTAGAATTTGTAACGCTTTCCAGAAGTTTTGAGATTCCTTCAATTGTGAAAATTTCTAAATTTATAAAATATATCTCCATATTACATTTTCTAAACTGTTTAAACATCAATCGTAAAATTTTGTATTTTAAAATAACTTACAGGGTGGGCCATTTATTGGTCCTTTTTTCAATCGATAAATTTTAGTAATTAATGTTTTTCTCTCTCTCTCTGGCTCTCACAACCCATGCAGGAATTCGCCGCCTGCACTATGGTCTTCCATCCTTCTCGGTCCATCGCTCTCGTCCTCCAGTTTCGACATCCTAATGTTCGTAGATCTTGTTCAATGTCGTCGCGCCAGCGTAGGTGGGTCTTCTTCTACGACGCACTCTGGCTGGTTGTTGGTGAAACACTCTATTTATCATCCGGTTTTGTGGGGACCTAGTCACGTGGCCGAGCCATCTCACTCGATTGGTTTTGATGAATCTGATTATATCGCTGCCTCCAAGGAGTTGCTTCATTTCGTAATTCATATGAATCCGATATTCGTTGTACGCAACTTTAATTGGACCAAAGATTAAGCTTTGATTTGGATTACCTTCCTTTCGAAGGTAGATAATAATCTACAATCGTTAGAAGTCATGGTCCAGCTCTCGCTTCCGAAAGTCAGCACAGGTCTTTTGAGTGCTTTATAAAGTGCGAGCTTGTACGACTGCGATAAGTGTTTAGTTCGCAATAATTTTGATTGGGCGTGGAAAACTCGTTGTTCGGCAGCGATTTGAGCTTTTATTTCTACCTATATATCATTCAAGGATGTTATAAGTGACCCGAGGTATTTAAAGTTGTTGACGCTATCAAAGTTATGAAAGCCAATTCCGAGATTTACCATGGAGATATTCCTGGGTATTGATTGATTGATTGAACTGTAGAACCATGTTCTTGACGAGTGTCCCGGATAACGCCGGGCCTATTCCTACAGCCTGTTTACACATAACAATAGGAGGGATAGGATAAGGTTTTTTTTTATTTTTTTTTTTTTTTTTGGGACAGAACGACCCGGTTTCAGACACCTAGCGATCGTACGGCACAACACAATTCTAATCTACTTCTAATCTATGGAGAAGAGATAAATTTTAATAGGTTCAATGGATAACGATGTTACTGGTCTTCAACAATTGCTTCTATAAATCCGCAACCTGATAAAAAAATATTATTATTTCACGAGCATCTGGAAAATTTCCTGAAATATAATTCAACATTAATACTTTCCAGCTTCCTAAAACAAAATTGATTGATTAATTCACTCTGCTCAGAGTCACTTAGGTAAATTCGATAGTTAGTAATACAAACACAACACAATTCTAAACTACACAATCATCAATTAATATTTTAAAGAAGTATTATTCCACAAACATCTTAAGACTCCTGAAATTTAATTCTTCATTAATGTTTTTCGGCTTCCTAAATAATACAAACATTTATTGATTAATCCTCCTAAAACTCAACAACTTACAATAGAATTTCCAGAAATCATAGTTATTTGAATTATATTAATAATAAAACTAAACTGAAATCCAGTAGCACTTAAAAATTATACTGCTACTGAAATAGTCAGTCTAATATTTTGAAACTTACAAACCAATTTCTCAAAATTCCATCGTCAAACAGCGAAATACTTAACATTAAATTGGTAAGAAACACAAATCGAAATATACAAAATTTCAAGATCAGTCTCGAAATAACGTAAAAATTTCAAAATTTAGTCAAATATTATAAATTCCATCTTATCGATAACTACACCAACGATGAGTTTTGTTTTACGCCGCAATGACGATTTCATTGCGTAATTTTAACTATATCCCGCAAATCTCTTTTTAATTAATGTGTCCAAGATAAAAAGGTAATTCAATTATTACAACAACAATGTTAGTTCCGAATAATGAAAATAAACAGAATTATTCATTAATTTACACGTATGCTCACTTTAAGTAAGAACTAACAAGCAATTTATACAAGATTTTAATACTCTTAACTTATTAAAGAATCAAATCAATTGCATACATTAAGGGGAATATTAAATATCTATACTTAAAAAAAAATTTCTTAGTACAATACATCCGTAAATTAAAATTAAAATATAATACAATTATGTACAATAAAAACAATCCACCTGTTATAAATTTTAAATAACTTAACTATTTATTATTGATTATTGATGCCATCTATCGGAATTTATAAACTCAAAATAACAAATGTCCACTGATAGATGTCACTTTCTTAAGTTACCATTATTTTACTTAGGTAACACTAAAAATCCGATTACTCATATTTGAATTTATTACTCATCCTCATTATCCTTTAAATAATAAGCCAAGCTTAATAGTGAAATATTATTTGCACGTAACAGTACATAAATAACAATTTTAAGAGTTTATACAAAATAATAAGAATCAAATAGTGATTTAAATAAATAATTAATCGTTCATCACGAGTTATACTTAATAACATCACAACACTGTAAGTAAGATAAAATTAAAATTAATTTACATTTAGTGTTCATCTTCTCAGTATATTTCATTTGTAACTTATTTGGTAATACTTTAAGTTATGGAAGTTTATAAAATTCCAGGAGATGGCAATTGCCTTTTTAATGCTATTCTCCATCAGCTACAAATGAAAGAACCCCAGAATACATCCTGCAGTGTTAATCAGTTACGGACTATCGTAATTGAGTACCTCAGGAATAATCTTAATGATTACATTCCAACTTTGCTGGATTCTTGTCGTTCTATATATTCATCTAAACTTAAAATGTCTGAAAGTGATTTAATAACAAAATATTTAACTAATTTACAACAAGATGGTTTCTGGGGTGGTGCTGAATGTCTATCAGCAATTTCAAAATTAAAAAACATAAAAATTAATGTTCATTACCCCAATTCCCAACACCAAGTCAATTTTGTTCCTGAAACTCTAGAATACAATTTTGAAATTAATTTATTATACACCGGAAACTATTATGACAGTTTGGTTCCACAACGTAATTCATCTTCACCACAATTATCAGCTACCTCACTTTCACATCATCTAAGTAATACTCATAATACAGAACGAGTCATTCAAGCCACTGAAAATAATCCTTACATACTTGTTGATATAACACAACCTAGTCCTTCACCAATATCTAATGTATCTAATTTTCTTTGTTTTGGTACCTGGAATGTTCGCGAAATTAATCATACCCAAAAGCGCGATCAAATTGACTCAATTTTATATAAAAATAATATCGACATTTATAGCATACAGGAGATCAATATGAGTTCAGGCATGTGTTCCTCAGAAAATTATACATGGTACTTATCTAACATTAGTCACACTAAACGGCGCGGCGTAGGAATATTAGTTAGAAAGAAATCCTCCTTTCGTGCTAAACATATTAAACATTACTATGGTCAATAATTACTCTACTCGGACATTTACCCAATTTTGGAAAAATCCTCTTTATCTCTGCCTATGTTCCACCTCAAACCTCACAATATAATCGCCGACGCTCATCCAAAATATTCTCAACATTATCCTCAATAATTGACCGATGTCCAAAATCATGGGACTTGATTGTGTTAGGCGATTTTAATGCTCACCTTGGTGTTAACGATTGTTGTAATCCTGCTAACATTGGCACAAATTTATACCACAACAAATCCAATGAAAATGGTACTTCATTAGGTCTCCTCGCTAGTTCAGCCAATCTTTTTATTGAGACCACTAAGGGAAGACATAAGTTCCATTTACACCTGGACAGATGGACATAGTCGCTCACAGGTTGATCATATCTTAACACGACAAAAACCACTTTTAATATTTATCCATTCCATTAAGGTAGATATATTCTATCCTGACTTAAGCGACCATTGCCTTATGTGGACAAAATGCACTCCACGCAGAAAGGTCGCCTCAGTAGCAAATAATTAAACAACAGCACATACCAACAGCCACAGTAAACACAGCATCATACAATTTTAAATTTGTAAACGTAGGACTATTACAGAATGATAATATTAAAACGGAGTTTCAAAAACAACTTGCTACAATATATGAGCATTCTATAAACGAGAGTGGAATCAATAATCATTGGAATACCATAATTGACAGTATTAAGATAACTGCCCAAAAAGTTTTATATAGCAAAACTCCCTTGACCCCTAAGCGTCGTAGAGCACTTGCTGCTTTCCAAAGCGCAAGACATTATAAAAATCGACACCCTCTCGACCCAAATGCTCATAGATCTTTTAAGAGCGCCAGGCAATCATTAATGCAAGCTTATAATGAACACCAATCACTCGAGTGTCAAGAATTTTTCAAAAACCTAACCGATTACAAACCATCCGATCGAATTCGTAAAACATACCAATATTTTAAACAACATAAAAAGACAATAATACAACTGCAGGAACCTACATTCCAATATCTTCATGGCTTCGTGAACTAAAAAAATCCGAAGGAATCTGGCCTTCTTTAATCACTGAATCTGATTATTGTCCATTAGGACCTTCACCCAGCGAAGACGATATAAGAACTATAACAAAGTTTATAAGATCAGGAACTGCACCAGGAAGGGATGGAATTCCGATTGAATTCTTTAAACATGTGCCAGACAATGTAATCCACGCTATATATTCAGTAATTGAAAAGATTTGGATAAACAATGATCCTCCTTCTGAATGGCTTGAAACCATACAAGTTCCAATTCCGAAGGTAAAGCATCCATCAAATATTAACGAATTCCGCAGAATTACTTTATGTAATATAGGTTACAAAATCTATTCATAATTACTTCTCAACCGGTTAGATGAACATTTAAATTTACCATCAACATATCAAGCAGCTTTCCTAGCTAATCGATCAACAGAAGATCATATGTTTACAATAAGGCGTGTTCTAGACGAAGAGTGGCGCGCTGGCAATCGGGTTTATGTGTTATCAATTGACTTATTGAAAGCCTTCGATACAGTAGATCTAACCGTGGTTACCGAATGTTTACAGCAATATGTATAACACTATTTGGTTAATCGTATCATCAAGGCTTGTTTTTGGGAACGTACCTCAATAAAATGGTACAATATGTGTACTGAGAAGATCAAGAAAAATAAAGGGGTTAAACAGGGCTGTCCTATATCACCACGTATTTTTAATTTTATTTTAAACGAGGTTTTTGTTACCGTAACAGATTTATTTCCTGAATTACAATTGGAACAACAGGATCATTTACAATTACCTCTAATTCTTACTTATGCTGATTTATATTATATATTATTCTTATTACCCGGGACATTACCACAATTGAACCCATTCTTGAAGAATTAATTAATTCTATAATTGTATTTGGTTTAGAGATAAATCCAACGAAGTGTACTACACTTATCCGAGATCCCGATTCCTGCTTTGATCCTCCCTCTAATCTTAACTAAGCTGGGATAAACTTTACGCGTGTAAATATAATGCGTTATTTAGGCACATATTTGAGCTCAAATTTGGAACGACCACATACTATTCGAACTCGTTGTCATCAAGCATTGGGAATCACAAGACAAATGCAAAAATTTATAAAAAAGAATAAAGTTCCATTTAATACAGCAATTAGGATGTATAATACTGTAATATCTTCTATAATACCATATGGACTAAAGACAGCAGCTTTGACATTTGCTAATCGTCGTCGATTAAGAAAATATGAGTTTTACATTTTGAAAAAATTAACAGAGTTTAGTACCAATAAACCCACATCTCGAAAGGTGAAAGTTGTATTAAGTGGCAAAACTATAACTAAAAGAATTAAAGTCCAACGAATAAATTATTGGGGACATATCCATCGACGGGGACCCACTCATATTTTACAAGCTGCAATGGCCTATAATGCCGGTCCAAAAAAATAGGACGGCCTTGTTACACATGGAATGAATCACTTCAACAAGATTTAAGTTATTATGATAAATCTACTTCCGCATGGGAAGTTCTTTCATCAAATCGTACCGAAATGCGAAAAACTGCCAATGAAATTTATTCAAATGACGAGTCTGATTCCAGTGAATTACTGGAAGAAGACGATCCAGAAGTACACATCCATTTATAATTTGAACCACCATAATCAGCTATGTTTCTTTTATAATTCAAAATTGAGGATTAGGCCTAACATAGTTGGGGAAACCTCAAAAATAAAAACGCATTGGAGCCTACCTCTTGGGTAATGGTGAAAACGGCTTAAACCTGATATCCCTGAACACTTAAAAGATTCACGTATATTCATACATATTAACCAAAATATTCACCTATCCTCTCATACAATCACACTTCAAAAACTAAAATCGAGTATAACAAATTTAGAAATAAACACTCACTACTCACTGCAACACAAAACACACCAACCAACCCTTCACCTTCGAACTGTCACAACACATCAACTCAAACTCAATAGACATCACCACCTAGCTCAAGTTTGTGGCTCAAAAACCAACCCCAATAATTAAAAATATAAATTCACGCATAATATTTATTACACTAACAAGTCAACCAATAAATACACATTTGTAATATACACAAGACGAAGTCATTTCAAGCATAACAACATCCACAGAAGAAATTTAATTTTAAATCTAAATCTAAAGCTATAATTAAATCTGAAAAATAAAATTTAATAAAATTAAAATTAAGATGAAAATATACAACCTGACTTTTTAGTTTCCCTCGCTAGTACATCTTCTTTTGTGCTTCATTGGCCGTTATAGTTGGAAATCTACTAATAATCCAACTTCCCACGAATTCCTCATTCCCGATTATTATCATTATTAATCGTAGTGATATATGTCATCCTCCTCACTACCCATATACACAAACACATTATTAAAACTTTTGCAATAAGTCGACTCAAATTAATTTAATCTTTCACTTATTTCACACATTAAACAAAAACATTTTCTCTGCACATAAAATTTTATCAACAGCTCCATTGAGATATTCCTGGGTGTTTGTAAAAATTACGTTTTGGTACTGTTCACCTCCAAACATGTGGCATGAAACTGTCCTTGATGTCGCCAGGTCTTCGGCTAAGAACCACGATACCATCTGCATATCCAAGAATTTGGCCTGATTTATTGAATATACAGCGCGAAGTTTCAATGTTGCTTTGCCTCAGTACATACTGAAGCACCAAATTGAACAGTACAAGCGCGAGTGCATCTTCCTGTCGAACACCAGATGTTATTTGAAAAGAGTCTGACACAGATCCTTCAATTACAATTCTACATACAAATCCAGATGTTGTTAATTTACACAGAGAAACAAGTTTCTCTGGAATACCTAGGCATATGAGCGCGGCTCAAAGGTTGTCGCGGTTTATACTGTCATATGCATGCTGGAAATTTTATATATAGTTGATGAATGGTTATGTTGTACTCCCAACATTTTTTCTAACATCAACCTCATGGTAAAACACATGGTCGGCGATCGATCGTCGTACGAGAAAGACGTGTTTTTGTCTTTCTCTGTATAGAAAATTAAAACTTAAATTTTTTTCTGTTTTAAATGAATAACTAAATAATATGTTATATATAAAAGTTTTTAATTAAATTAAATATATAATATAAAGTGTTAATAAATAAATATTAGTAAATTAAAACGTGAAATAACGTGAAAATATCTAAATTATTATAACTAATTATTTTATTATTTGTGTGACGCACTGACGCAGCAGTGGTGAACGCTTCACAAGCTAAGTGTTTTTTATGTTTCATATTTTTTATTTATATTTTGTTTAATTTTTACTTTTTTATAAAAAATTTATATACATTTTAATTTTATTAATATAAATATTTTTTAATATGCGCATTTTAATAGGTGTCGTATGGTTTATGATTGTGTGTGTGTGTGTGTGTATGGATATATGTACGTACATTCACGCAGTTTAGTTTAAAGTCAAATAAGACAAAAAGGATGAAAATAAAAATACTCTTCAGTTGCTTATCATTCATTTTCCGTTCATTTTTAAATGAATTTTTTATGCTAATTTCTCTTCGCTCTTGAATAGTAAAATGAATTTTCAGAAATATTATGCAGTAAAAAACGAAAAGTGTCTAGTGAGCGAATAATGAGAAACTAAAAAGGTTGATCTTATTTTTTGTGTTAGTGAACGGGATCTATTGCTATTTTTGTTTTACTTTTCTATTCTAATAAGAAAGCGAAAATTCATTGTAGTACTGATTGGATAAAATGTATTGTTGCCTGTATTGAACGATCGAATAGATGATACTTATCTTTTTACTTTATTCTTGATAAGTGAATGGTAATGCTTGGTTCACGTGTGCTATCGGGGAATGATTCGCGAATCAAGCCAATCTTTGAGCGTAATTATTTCGCATTATTACTCATAATTTGTTTTTTTTATTATGGTGGATGCTTCCGATCAAAATTTTCCCAAAGTTAAAATAATTTCATCTCAGGCGGGGAAATTTGTATATGTTTTCAATGATTTAATTTTCCTTTGATTCGCGAATCGTTTTTTGATCGCATGCGTGAACCATTAAACAGAATATTTTTTGTTCCTTTACATTATTCTTGTTGATCAGTTTTACAAATAATGCATTAATTCCGTGGAAGGATTTGCTGACAGTAATTTTTTTTTTACTGATAATACGCAAACAAAAAACTTTAAATTTCATAAGAGTGACAAAGAACAGAAATACTTTTTATTTCATTTTATAGTAAAATTTTATGGTTTTACATTTTCGCATAACCTACAAATTTCTTAAAATTTTTAATTTGTACATTATTTTCGTACAATTCGATTTTTTTTTATATATTTTAATTTTAATATCCTATACCACAAAAAACCTCTAACGTTAACAAATTTCAACACAAAAAAAAAACAAATCGACATCTGAGTATAAAAATGGCGGGCGACTTATTTGTATGAGCGTGAGAAAAATTTCTTATCTTTACATACATTTTTTGTACATGTGTGAAAAATATTGCCATAAAAAATACTCCAATTTACATTTTTTATGGTAGTATTATGGCAGTAAACTACCAACATCATAACTATTCTCTCAATAAAATTTTACTGACAACATGTTTTGTTTCGTACACAACCAGTAAAATCTATATTTTTTTCTCGCTTTTATTTTTGGTGACAGCAGATTTTTTCCATGGAATAGGGACATGACACTGTTCGATCGGTGTAGAGTGAACAATACATTTTGACGAGCGACTTTTTTAAACCCTGATATATGCGTATGTGTGGATTTGTGTGCATATGCATGTGTGTATGTTTATGCGTGTGTGTGTAGGTTCATATGTATTTATACTTATGTATATGTTTAGTTTGTATATTTATATAATATGATTGATTGTTTTTGCCTTTTTATAATCATTTTAATATTTTAAAATTAATTTGATATATTATCATATTAATATACTTTAATGTATAAATGTTTATGATTAATTCGTTAATTAATTTGTAATTTGTATATATGTATGTATGTATATGTGTATGTATATGTATGTATGTGTGTGTATGTATGTATATATATATATATATATATATATATATGTATATATATATATATATATATATATATATATATATATATATATATATATATATATATATGTATGTGTGTATGTATGTGTATATATATATATATATATATATATATATATATATATATATATATATATATATATATATGTATGTGTGTATGTATGTGTATATATATATATATATATAGATGTGTGTATTTAATATGTATGTATGTATATAATATGTATGTATGTACATATATATGTATGGGTATGTGTATGAGTATGTGTATGAGTATGTGTATGTATGTATGTGTGTGTATGTGTATGTATGAATGTGTGTGTGTATGTGTATCTATGTGTATGTGTATGTGTATGTAGAGGAGAGGAGTGAGCAGGACTTATATTTAGGTGGATTCTGGTATAATATATAAATATTCATGACTTTTTTGTAGATTGATTTAAAGGGATGAGAAATCATATGTGTTCCGGCATGGCAAAGGGAAAATGGTTTTAATCTTTTATTTCCATTTGTAATGACAATTAAATCTTTGATGTGATATCCTTCGGCCTTTTAATGTTGACTGTTTTTTTAGATTGCTTACTGCTTGCACTATTTTATCTAAAAGAAGTTTTGGCTCAATAATATTTCTCGAAACAGGTGCGTCTTTGCATGGGAATGATAAATACGAATATCGATTGATTTGAGTTCTAAATCCTAATCAACGACCTGCTCATGCACCAATTATGTAAAAAGCCTTCCGCGTGGTTCTATCCTCCGTTCGTGCCATCACCTCACATAAATCATGGTCGTTTTTGTTTGATTGAGACGGTATACTGCGGAAGATGCATAAAATCATTTTTGGGCATAATTCTAGAAAATCGCAATTCTAGCAATTAGCATTAATTTGGGAGAGGCTTAGTTCGGCTGGGTCATCTGTCAACGGGTTGTCTTGACGGGTAAATGGAGGAATAGAAAAATTCCATGGCCGATTATTTTCGGATTAATTTTGTTGAAAAATCCAGTAATTCACCCGGAATTTATGTTGAAATCCCGATTCAGCTCAACATATCAGATTCGCACATGATTAGTTAAAACATTGCTTAGCACGGCTGAACTCCAGAACTTCTCTAAATCCCATTTTTAAATTCACATTTAATTCTGCTTACCTGATTTGACAATAATTGGTCGGGATATGGCCAAGTTCTATTCAGAATTATCGAATTTTAGAACTTTATCAAAAAGAAACATTAAAATCCCAATACAAGTTGATCCTAGTTTATTAGAATCCTAGCCCAGCTCTGCAAGCTGAACTGGAAAACTTCAATTGGAAACGGCCTGTTTCTTTCATTATAGCTGAATCCGAAAATTTCGTCAAATTCGGCTTTGCACCCCGAATTTGATCATCATTTGTTTTGAGTTGGCTTAGTTCCATTGAACATGCTAGAGTGCCAATCCAATTCTGCGTACCATATTTAACAGTTATTGGTTGAGGAATAGTTAAGTTCCATTTAGCATGATATAAATATACTGTGCACTATAATTATACTGGTAATTAATCGAATATTTTCTTCTTTGGTGAACAAATTAATAAAATATTTGAAATTTTTGCGAATTAAATTAAATTTGTTTGAAATATCCTATCCGGTAGTTAATCTGGCATTGAATAACATTGATATTTTTCCGGGAACCATTGCCTTTGGGATGCCTTACATATGAAATTTTTTGTTTTTTGTTTTTTTATATTTTTTTATTTTTTTATTTTTTCGATTTAAGGGTTAAATACTAATGAATTTTAGACTAAGTTTGATATAATTTAAATAATTATGGTTTCAGGAAATCCTATTGTAAGTCGTGGAATTGCAGGAGGATTAAATTAATAAATGTTTATATTATTTAGGAAGCCGGAAAATATTAATTTAGAATTAAATTTCAGGAAATTAACAGACGTGAAATAATATTTCTTTGAAATATTAATTGTTAATTGTGTAGATTAGAATGGTGTTGTCATTGCATTAATAACTATCGACTTTATTTAGGGGTCTGCAACTGGGCCGATTTAATCAATTAAATTTTGCATTAATTTACAATTACATTTTAAGAAATTTCTAGATGCACGTGAAATAATACAAATTTTTTCCTAGGTTGCTGATTTAAAGAAGCAATTATTGATGATCAATATCCATTTAACCTATTAAACCTTTATCCTTCCCCAAGTAGATTAGTTTTGTGCTGTCTTTGTGTTACTAACTATCGGCTATACCTAGGTGTCTGTAACCGGGCCGATTCTGTCCCACTTAACTAACCTATCCAATCCTTCGGTTTTGTTATATGTAAAAAAGAGTGTACGGTGGGCCCGGCGTCACCCGGGAGCTCCTGTGTAAGAACTTGGTCGTGCATTCAGAATCAATCAATCAATCAATCAATCAACCTCATGGTAAAACACATGTCAGCGGTCGATCGGTTGGGACGAAAACCACACTGATAGTCACCTATAGTGTTCTCAGTGAAAGGGATGAGTCTGGCAAGTACAACATTGGCCAACACTTTGTAAGCAGTGTTCAATAGAGCTATACCACGATAGTTTTCACATTTAAGACGGTCGCCTTTTTTATGCAACGGTCATATGAGCGCGGTCTTCCAATTCTCCGGCAACTCTTCTTGGTTCCAAATACATACGATGAGATCGTATAGGCTTGTTGCGAGAGTAGAGCCTCCTAGTTTAATCATTTCTGCGGGGATTCCATCGAGACCAGGTGCCTTACTGTTTTCCAAACGCCTAATAGCTGCGTCTACTTCCTCCACTGTGGGATATTCGACAAAGACCGCTTCGCCTTGCGGGGCTGTTGCTCTAATGGGAGTCTCTTCGTCATTCAAATTTGGCAGATTTGGAAGTAGGTTTGCCATACTGAGAGAATATCAGCCACATTTGTTCTCAGCTCTCCATTCCCGTCTTTGATGGCTGTACTTCTTGGGTAGAAGTCTTTAGTGAGATTCCTGGCGTTAGTAAAACAGTTCCTTGAGTTTCCTAGTTCCGCGTCCATGTCTGTACCTCTGTAAGATCTAACGTCAGATATGCTGGTGAAGTGTCTCTTAGACACAATGACGTGATCGATTTGGTTTTCCGTTCTTCCATCATTCGATTTGCACGGTACTTTGTGGAATCTCTTATGTGGGAAAAACGTACTTGATACAACTAAGTTGTACGTTATTGCCAGGTTGGTGACGCGGTGGCCGTTGTTATTATTAGTTAGGTGCAGGCTGTTAGGACCGATATGGCATGTATTTTCTGCTCTCCTACCGATTTTTGCCTTAAAGTCGCTCGGGATGATTTTAATGTCGGGTTGTGGTATGTTATTGATGACTTCCTCCAGCTCGACAAAGAAGAAATCTTTGATGTCATCTGGTTTATCTTCGGTGGGTGCATGCACATTAACGATCGTGATGTTAAATTTCTTAGTGCAAAGTCTGACCGTGCTTATCCGCATGATTATAGGGCAGAAATCGATTATATGGGTTTCACGCGCTGTTTGGTGAGGCAGCCAACTCCAAATTCTCCTCCGTTCTGATGGCCGCTGTAATGAAAAGTGTAACCATTGGTGGTGTCATGGATCCCACTCCCACACCATCTAAGCTCTTGAAGTGCAAGTGCGTCTAATGAGTAACTCTCTTTGCTTGGTTTGAAAGGGTTCTTAAGAGGCTAAGCACGTTCCGTGTTCCCATTTTTAAAGCGTTGTCCGCTGGCCATTTCATAACCAGTCCTTATGAAAAATGGTACTGCTGAGTTCAACATCAACAGGGCATCGATCTGCACAAATATGTATTATAATTGTAATGTAATATGTATATAAGTAAGCATGCTTGTAACATACTTAATGTATAAGCTTACTCATCAAATTATCGTGTAAATTGTCTAGTGACATATAATACAACATTTTTTGCACTAACATACATTGTAATGATGAGCACTTATTTTTGTATATAAAGAACTAAATTCTCAATAATAAAGCAGAACGAAATTATATCAGTAACGTTTTAGTTTTGTTTTCAAAAATAATTTTAATTCAGAAATAGTGAGCCCTCACCAGCGGTAAGCTCGCTATCATTTGAAATTAAACATTGGTCCTTCGAGCCATTAAAACAACTGGCATCGCTAAGTTAAACGCGATAAGTTTACATTAAAAACAGTAAAAAAAACGAAAACTTAAGAATAACAACAAATCTGAAGTTAAGTTAAGGCACCTGTACACATCAAAATAACAACAAAAATGGAAAGCATACTCCAGCAACAAGATGAAGCAGGTGACAAAATCGTCCAAATGGAAACAAACTACCGCAAAGACGGGGAGGATAGGAAAACGAAGATATATTTGGAAAAAAGGTTGGCATCTCTAAAGCTGATTTATAACGACTACGTCGATAATGATACGAAAATCTTGAACATGACCCCACCTCTAGAAAAGGGCCATGCATATCTGGAAAGACGGAAGAAAGTCACAGACGCATACCAAAAATTAATAACGGATATGCGTGAACGCCTAAATACCGCATCAACGAGTTCAACAGGGCAAACTGCGCAGCAAGAAACTAGTTCAAAATAAATCAACAACAAAAAGTTATTCAAACGGCAAGATGTCCTCATGCGCCAAATGTATCAAAAATTGGCGTCAATCAATCATTCATTGGAGACTAACAACATATCCAAGGAATACATAAATATAAAATTAAAACAACTAGAAAAAGACATCCAAGAAGTAGCAAACCAACACACTGCAATCTTAATAGAAACAGAAGAAGACGAGCAAACGTCTGACTACTTCAAAAAAGATTATTTTGGCCAGCTACAAGAAAAAGTAGAAACCACAATGATCGAGTTACAACGATTTCACGGCGATAATATAACTACGGCAGAATCAGTCCAGATGAAACTGCCAAAAATAGAACTACCAAACTTTTACGGTGAATATGACCGATGGGAAACATTTAACGATATATTCACCGAAATGATTCATCAAAACAACAAAATATTTGACACGGTGAAGATGACATATTTAAAATCACACCTACAAAAAGGAGCAGCTCAACTCATAAGTCATCTAACAACAACAGGTGACAATTACCAAACAGCCTGGAGCATAATACAAAATAGATATAACAACGCGAGGTTACTCGCCAACCATCAATTCAGTGCGTTATTATCACTAACAACAATTCAAATGGCGTCCGCACAAGCGGTAAGGAACTTGCACGATACAGCAAAAGAAATTCTGCATAACATAAATCGGCTCAACAAAAGTTCATATTTTGAAGCATTCGTAAGCTTCATATTGAAGCTGGACCCAGAACCCATCAGGCTCTATGAATCATCCATAGATAAACCCAGAGATATTCCACAACTAGAAGAAGTTTTCAAATTCCTTGAAAAAAGATTTCAATCACTGGAAGCCATGGGCAGCAACAAACAAACGGCAAGCCGACCACAGTATATACCACCGCTAAAACGGGCCTATACAACCACAGCAAGCATAACATGCTGGATAAATAGTTGCAAGGAACGACACAACTTGGATCAATGTCAACAGTTCAAAAGTATGTCAACATTAGATAGATCAAGGCTAATAAATGCAGCAAGCCTTTGTGTACGTTGCCTAAACCATCACCAAAGTAAATATTGTCAGTCAGAACCATGCGTCGTATGTAAAGGGTCACATAACACCCTACTATACTGCAATAACGCATTATCAAATGGCGGAACTGGAGTTAAAAACGCGAAAACCCTTATAGTAAATCAACAGGGACAAGTTTTGTTACCAACCGCAGTAGTTAAAGCCATAACTTGCACGGGAAATCAAATCTTGCTAAGAGCATTAGTCGATCCTGGATCACAGGTGACATTAATTTCATCAAAAGCCGCTAACCTACTCAACCTTAAGAAGAAGAAGGTCAACGTTTCTATCTTCGGTATAGGAGGAGGGAAAGCAGGTGATTGTAAACATACAATCAATATACAAATCTTGCCAAGATCCGAAACCGATTTTCAACTAAATATCGAAGCGTTGATATTTGATAAACTCAACCAACAGTTACCGGAGGTGGACTTTGATGCAAGATGTTGGACCCATCTCAAACAAATACAACTCGCCGATCCTTATTATAACAAGTCACAACCAATTGATCTCATACTTGGTGCCGACTATTATCCAGCAATCATAAACAACAACATCATAAAAGGAGGTGAATTAGAACCAATGACACAACAAACTGAAATCGGGTGGATAATAATAGGCAGCAGAGGCGGCACCAGAACAAACCAGCCAACAACAATGATAGCTACTAAAGGCATTGAAGATCAATTGAAATTACTCATAGAGGTAGATTCAATACCAGAAAACAGAATTAATACGGAAGAGGAAGACATGGTTGAACAACATTTCCAGTTAACCTCAGGAAAGGGATCAGATGGAAGATATGTGGGTTAGAATTCCATTCAAGGATAATCATATCAAATTAGGAGAATCCAAGAAAAAAGCCGCTGCCAGGCTAATACAAATTGAAAATCGGTTCAAGAGAGATCCGTCTTTCAAACAGTTATATCATCAATTTATGCAGGAATACATAAATCTAAAGCACATGGAACTTGTGCAGAAAGTGGTTGAAGATCACAATACAGCAAGTAACACCTATTACATACCGCATCATGGTGTAATCAAACAGGATAGCACCACTACAAAACTTAGAGTAGTGTTTGATGCTTCGGCTAAAACTACGACAGGAGTATCTTTAAACGATTGCATGATGAATGGTCCCAAATTACAAGATGACCTAACGGATATATTATTGCGATGGCGAAAATACAAAATCGTAATGACGGCGGACATAGAGAAAATGTATCGCCAAATCTGGATAAACGAACAAGACCAGAATTACCAACGAATATTATGGAGAACTCAACCGTCTAAACCAATGACAACTTATAAACTCAAGACAGTCACATATGGGACAACAGCAGCCAGTTTCTTGGCGATAAGAGCATTGAGACAGTTAGCTCCTGATGGAGCCAATGAGTATCCAATAGCAGCACACATCATATTGAAAGATTTTTATGTAGACGATTTACTGACCGGATGCCACAATATAAGGGAGGCATGTCAATCAGTTCGCGAATTAAAATTGCTAACAGATCGAGGTGGATTTAACTTACGAAAATGGTTTTCTAACTCAAGTGAATTATTAAAACATATACCAAGAGAGCTGCACGGTAAGGGTAATATGGAAATCAAGTTAAACGATTGCATCAAGACCCTAGGCATTTTGTACGATCCACAAGAAGACAACTTTAAATTTGATGTTGCAAAACTTCAGTTATCCAGCAACCAAGCTACAAAGCGTTCATTATTATCCGAATCATCGAAACTATTTGATCCAGTTGGATGGCTCTCTCCACTAACAATTACAGCAAAAATTATGATGCAACAATTATGGCTAAGCGGAATAAAATGGGATGAACATCTACCAGAACATATCAACACAAAATGGATAAAATATAAGGCAGAATTAAGTGATATCAAAAACATAAAGATTCAAAGGTGGATCAATACAACTGAAAATACCGACATAGAGCTTCACGGTTTCGCTGATGCTTCGGAATACGCATATGCCGCTGCTATATACTGTCGAACAGTAAACGAAGATGGAACAATTACAACACAACTTTTAACATCGAAGACAAGAGTCGCTCCAACTAAAGTGAATGGTTGTCAATTCCTCGACTAGAGCTGAATGAATTATTTGAGCGATGTTCGAATTACAACAGATTAAAACGCATAGTTGCGTACTGTAAACGATTTATCAACAATGCCAAGCATGGCAACAATAATCATAAGCAGCTAATAGGTATAGAACTCCGGGATGCGGAAACAACAATTCTCAAGGCACTACAAAAGCAAGATTTTTCTAATGAAATTAGCTGTCTTAACCAGGCTAAACAAATTAGCAAAAGAAGCAAGCTACTATCATTGAATCCAACTTTAGATGAAAATGGCTTGTTACGACTAAATGGACGGCTTCAAAATTCAACATTATCAAGGTCCAGCAAAAACCCCATCATCCTGGATAAGCACAACCTTGTAACACAAAGAATTATAGAAAATGCTCATGTTACCTTACATGGGGGTGCCCAACTAACATTGTCGCATTTGAGAAATAAATATTGGATTATTGACGGTAAACGTGCCGTACGTCGAGTAATTCAAAAATGCATTATTTGCTTTCTTAACAAAAAGCATCTTGCACAACAACAAATGGGAAACTTACCATCTGCTAGAGCACGGCCGGGAAGACCGTTCGCAAAAACGGGTATCGATTATGCTGGCCCCATTCAAGTGAGAACAACCAAGGGAAGAGGTCACAAAACTCACAAAGGTTACATTGCACTGTTCATCTGCATGGTAGCAAGAGCTATACATATTGAAATTGTAAGCGATTTAACAACCGAATCATTTATTGCTGCTTACAAGCGATTTACATCCAGGAGAGGATTATGCACGGATATCTACTCTGACAATGGGGCATACTTTGTTGGAGCGAACAATGTAATGTTAAAAGAACACCATCGCGCAATAACCACATTACCGGACGAGATCGCCACTATGATAGCCAACGACGAAACCAATTGGCATTTCATACCGCCCATGACATCCCATTGCGGTGGCATATGGGAAGTGGGCATTAAATCTATCAAGTTCCATTTAAAACGAATCATAGGAGAAGTAACCCTCACCTTTGAGGAGCTTTATACAGTAGTTACACAAATCGAGGCGTGTCTAAATTCTCGACCACTAACTCCACTGACCAATAATCCAACAGATTTATCAGCTTTAACACCAGGGCATTTTTTGATAGGTGATTCTCTCAAGTCACTGCCGGTCGCTGATACAGATAACATCTCTTTAAAAACAAGATGGCACCTTGTTGAGAAAATGGTGCAAGGCTTTTGGAAAAGATGGTCCTCTGAATATCTCCATCAACTACAACAACGAACTAAATGGAAATGTAGCCAAGCGAACCTAAAAATCAACGACTTGGTGTTAATAAAGGATGACCAACAACCAACCACACGTTGGAAACTAGGGCGAATTATCGAGACACATGTCGGAAGCGATGATTTAGTTAGAGTAGCTACAGTGAAGTGCGAGAACAATATGTTCAAGCGGCCAATTGTGAAATTGTGCAAACAACCAATTGAGGAAAATTTAAAGGATCTAATGCCCATGAAAGCCAACGAGAGTGAAGAGGAGAAGGAGTTGCAAATATCCAAGAACTCCGAGAGGTTTCTGCGGCAGCAACCTCATCGACAAATGAAAAACCAGAGCAAATTGAAACATCTGAGGCTTGCGACGTTGTCCATATGTTGCATTTTGGGACTTGCTCAGGCCAACATAGACATTACTCCATCCAACCATTCTACAGGCATACACTTTGAATCAATAGGCAGACTCGAGGTAGTAGCCATGAAATGGTCACTAATAATCTATTATAATATGAGTAATTACTGGGAGGAAATTGAAGCATTCAAGACCGCGCAAAGTCAACTGAAGAACTCTTGCATAGACCAACAAATTGGAACAAGAGATAGAGACGCTCGAAAATATGAAGATCCAACTACATGAGGGAAAGAATCATCATATCCACCATTATACCATGACTCATGTCATTTCTGGGATCCTTTTAGTTTTAGGTGTCATTTGGGGCATCAAATGTTTAAGACAAAGACGAGCGAATCCTCGCCGACCACCTACGCCACTTCAACGTGCAGAAGTCTAATCATCCCAAGTAGGCGGCCCGGAATATGTTGAGTTCAACATCAACAGGGCATCGATCTGCACAAATATTATAATTGTAATGTAATATGTATATAAGTAAGCATGCTTGTAACATACTTAATGTATAAGCTTACTCATCAAATTATCGTGTAAATTGTCTAGTGACATATAATACAACATTTTTTGCACTAACATAAATTTTAATGATGAGCACTTATTTTTGTATATAAAGAACTAGATTCTCAATAATAAAGCAGAACGAAATTATATCAGTAACGTTTTAGTTTTGTTTTCAAAAATAATTTTAATTCAGAAATAGTGAGCCCTCACCAGCGATAAGCTCGCTATCATTTGAAATTAAACAGGTACCTGTACATTTTACACGATATAAATAAATTTTAAACTGGATAGAGCTCGACTATTTCTTAATTCAATTTTTTTTAAATTTGCATTGCATACAGGGACAATTCCGAAAAAAATTTATGGATTAGAATTTTCACTATAATTTTTTTGATTTTCTGCAGCCATATAAGTTATTTTCAGGTTTTGGCCAATTCAATTTTATAAAATTTAATTAAGAAATAGGATTTTGTCCAAAACTTACTTTAAAATCCCTGATCAATACTATCCAAATTTCATCGTAATTCGTTAAGAAATGGCGGAAAGAATGATTATTGTTAAAATTCAAGATTTCATATACCGAGTTCCTTTACTTCACAGATCAATAAATTTGCCATTTTAAGGTGCACTTTTAATATTTTATTCCGCTGAGATTTTTTATTTAGTGAAAAAAGTGATACATAATGAATATTAAATTTCCTCTCGTAATTACAATAAAAAAGGGAATTAAAGAAAATTCTCTTTAGTGATAGTGATGCCACTTGCGGCGAGTAGCGTAATCTCTTATTTTCCGCTGTCAAAAATCCGCTATCTTATACAGCATGGGTAATGTATAGTACATGCGTTGGGTACTCTCAAGAAACGAAACTGGCCAAAGCTGTTTATTGTCGTCAATAGGGAACATGCTTTGATGCTAACCATTATCAACGCAGGAGTACCAAAAAAGGCAGCCTCACAGATTGGAGATTATCGGATGCACTCTAAATTAATGAAGATACTAAGAGAAAATTCGGGATCTCTCTACGTGTAGCGACGCAAAATAACATCGAGAAAGTGATATTCTGCCTGGTCTGAATTGACTTGTGGCCTGGCGCGAAGATTATTATACTATATTTTTAAATTATTTAAACCAATAACAATCCTTATCTTCTACCCAACAATAGAAAGATCGTTTGTGGGTAGAAGCCCAGACACTAGCATCTCTAATACAATCGGAGTTATTAATTTTGGTTTTGGATAAATACCTCTAAAAGCTCAACCGGAATGTGAAATCGACAAGGAATCACGAAAAATGGAACCGGCATTCGACTATGTAATCGGTGCAATAGATAGATGTTCTGAAAACTAATATTTGGGTTGGTCAATCTTCTTTTCCTTGTATCTGACAAGCTAACACGGGGTTACATCTTGTACCTAATTTGACCAGTTTTGAAACATAATTATTAATACAAAAACTGGGTTGCAATCGTTCGATTGTTCTTCCTGATAAGTCTATAACACGTTATATACTTGAGTATAGTAACCACGGTTCAGTGGAGTGGTGAAGCAATCTAGCGTTGCCATTTTTCCAGCTATCCTACATATTTTATCTGAATTTAACGAGATTATTAACCACAGTTCATGATAACCTACTCATCAATGATATGGGTTACAAACTTTTTTATTGCCCATAAGGAGAAATTTAATGTATGCCTAGACATAGCGCGGGTGCCCGAAACTACATAAAAAATTCGATTCTATACACTTCCAAATGATTCTGCTCAGTACTGCTTGTAAATTCACCAAATACCATTCGAAATGAGCCTTAAGGCTCTTGTATACAATGTTTGAATATTGACGCTAACCGTGATTTTTATGAGAAAGGATGTCGTTGTAGCTTTATGGTTTTTTTCTCAGCTCAAACGACTTTGACGGAAATTGCTTACGGGTGTTTTTGGTGGGGGAGGGGAGGGTTTGCTTGCTTTTAAAGGAATTAGTTACGGTCATTCGGTGAGGCCCGAATCCCGTTTTTATTTTTTTTTGGGGTTCCCAAGATTTTATATTGGTAAGGGGTTTTCGAGTGCTAGGAATCGATTGCAATTTGTGCTTTTTCTGATAAATCTGTTTAGAGGGTCGTTTGGTGGGGCCTGAGTCACACTCTTTAATTGTTTTCATCTTGCACGACTTTTATAAAATTTGCTGGAGGAGCGTTATACCAAAAATTGGTTGTGATGGGTTCAGATTTCAGGGAAATTCATTAAATTCAATCTGGTTGAGCCCGAGTCCCGTTTTTTTTTTTTTGTTTTACTAGTATAAGTTTAATAAAAGTTGGTGTTGGGTAGTGCTTTCAATTGCTGGGAATCAATTGCGTGATTGGTTTCGGGAAAATTCGGTCACAGGGTAGAATGTTTTCCCCGCACGCCCCGTTCCTTAATTTTTCTTTGGCTCTCCCGAATTTTATAAAAATTGATGAAGAACGGGTTTTAAGTGCAGCGAATCGATTGCGATGAGTGCTTATTTCTGGAAAATCTCACGATTGTTGTAAACATTACTGGAGGAGCGTCTTCCATTCCAAAAATCAATTTTGATGGATTCCTATTTCGTTAAAATTCATTTAGAGGAGATGGAGCCTTTTCTTAATATTTTATTTGGTTTGGATGATTTTGATAAATTTTAGCGGGATATGGTTTTCGAATGGAAGGAAACCATTACAAGGAGGTCAGATTTCTAGATAATTCGTTTAGGATACCCCGAATTGGCCGTCGTGTTTCACCGCAACATGTTTTACCATATTGTCTGATATTGCACGATGTTGCGTTATTTTATGGGATGTTGCACTACGTTGTTGCACAATTTTTGGTCATATTGCACCATGTTGCGTGATGTTGCTTGAAATTGCATCTTGTTGAGGGATATTGTCTGACGTCTATATGTAGCGACATGTTGGCATAGGACACAGAAAAATAAATATAAACAGAAAAAAGCTGAATATCCCTTATGGGTGTTGGTCCAAAATACGTACAAAAATAAATTTTTGACATGATTCTCTTCCGTACATGATTTTTACCCACACAATTGTGATGACAGGCCCGAAAAGAGATATAGAATTTGTATGCTAGTTTTTAAAATAAAATATGGGGTCACGATCCGGATTTATATCGACCAAATGTAAGCTGTTACAGCTTTAAAATTAACGAAAAAACTAAAATCATGAACGTATATTCGAAGAGTTGGAAAATCCTTAAGTTGTAATTCGAGCTTGAGTTTTGGGATTACCATAAAAAAAAAATTTCCAATATTTTGTATGCAGCTTTACCTCTGTTTATGTTACTTTTCTCTATGCTTAGGGCATTCTTTTAACTTTTTATTTGGCTTGAACGAGTTTGATTAAATTTGGCGGGACAAGGTACTCGAATGCAAGGAAATGATTACAAGGGGTTCGCATTTCTAGATAATTCATTTAGGATTTCTTTCGATGAGCCGTCATGTTGCACCAGGTTGCAAGACGTTGCGTAATGTTGTACAATGTTGTACACAATGTTGGTGTATATTGAACCATATTGCTTCATGATGTTGCGTGATGTTGTCTCATATTTTTCTTCATTTAGGTATCTGGCGTTATGTTTTTTGCGGAATGTTTCACCATAATATATTGGTTACGTTGTGGTAAAAATCTTTAGTGGCACATCTCATCTTTTTAAAAATGTTGGTTGTTATGAGTCATACTATTGATTTGTAGCATTCGCTATCTAATTAATGTTTTGATTTTGGTCTATTGTCACATTTTGTGACGCCCGATCTCTTAATTTAATTTTACTCGGCTTCCACAATTTTATTAAAAATTTGGGAAGGGAATGCCAAGAAATCAAATGCCTGGAATCGATTTCAATGATTGAGAATTTCGGGAAAACTCGTTTATGGGGTGTTTCGGTGGGGTCGGGCTAGATAAAATTTGCAGTGATAAAGGTTTTTTAATGCCTAGAATGGTTTGCGATGAAACTTAATTTTAGGAATATTCATTTAGGGGCACCGGGGTCGAACGATTTTTAATCAAAATGAATGAGATGGGTTTTTAGGTGTTAAGAATCGATTGTAATGAGTTCTAACTTCGAGAAAAATTGTTTAGAGGATTTTAAATGGGATCCGGGTTCCTATTTAAAAAAAAAACGGCTCGAACAATTTTGATTAAAATTTGAGCTATAGGATATTTTAGAATGTCCGGAAATAATTACAATGTATCATTATTCTGAGAAATTTGTATAGAGTTGTTTCGGTTTAGCCGTTGTGTTGGGTGCTGTTCCACAATATGTCCATTAGGGCATCTCGATCGAATGAGATGGAACTGAGATTAATGGTGAAAAATGGGAATCTAATATAAATTTTGAACATGCATCTGAAACGTTGTCAATTTAAATGAATCTTAGTATTTTCTTAACCGATTGGGATACAACTGGCTTTGAGTAAAAAATGAGTAAATTGGATGAAACGAACAACTTTCTCAAACGAATAGTAAGGAACTCGGTTGGTGATATGAAAACATCCAATTTGATTGGAACAAAACCACGGGTTCCTAAAATTGAATAAAGCTAAGACGTTGCCTAACCAAGTCTGGCGTAACTATTATTTTATTTTAGAGAGTAAAAGTAACTATAGTATTCATGAACATTTTCGACATCGAGATTATTTCAGATTTACCATTCAGTATGCTGCCGAAGCCCGTAAAAATCGTTATAGAGGCAGTGTCTGTCTGTCTGTGTTCTCTCTACAGCGCAGACAGATTCTAATTCTAAATCAAATTTGTAACAAAACTGGCTTAAATCTGGTGGTAAATAAGCATCATGCGCCTCGAACCATCGTGCTCGCCCTCCAGTTTCGAGATTCTATCATGCGTCGGTCTAGTTCGATGTCGTCATGCCAGCACTGGGTCTTCCTCTAAGACGTACACTGACTGGCTGATGTTGATACTTTTTCTTTATCAAACGATTTTGTGGGAACCTTACAACTTGGCTCAGCCAGCTAGCACTATTGGATTTGATAAATCCGATGATGTCACTGCCTCCGAGAAGTCGAGTGGCATAAAACTGTAATTGATATTGCTAACCTGATTTATTAAATATACAGTGCGAAGTTTCAATGTTCAGTACAATCGCGGGTTCTTTTCCCCGTCGAACACCAGTTGTTTTTTCAAAAAATTTGGATACGGATCCTTCGATTACGATTCTAGGTGTAGACCGAGACGTTGTTAATTTACACAGTGAATTATACGAGCGAGGCCCATAGGTTTTCGTGGTTGAAACTGTCATTTGCCCACCGAAAGTTTATATATAGTTGATGTATGATTATATTGTACTCCTATAACATTTTTCCAAAATCATCCTCAAGTTCTGGTCAGTGGTTGACAGTTTTAGGGCATTATCACATCTTTATTTTTCCTTGAGCAATGTTTGTAACGTGATCAAGGTCACATTGATAGATCAAAGTACAGTACAAAAAGAACCCAAAATTGAATCAACCGAGTAACGACGTTCAACGGTACTCGGTTGATTTAAGTTTGTTTTTTTTTCTCTTGGAGTCGGTCCGATGAGTATCGGATTTATCTTCATGTCGTGAAGCCATTTCATTGACGGCTAGGTTTGACACTTCCACTCTTTTTGTTGGGAGGTCCTCATCATCTGTGAGAAGACATAACGAGACGTGATAACGAATCGGATCGGTGGTATATTGCATAGCATCATCATGGTTCTTCTTCCTCAGGGAGATCTGCTCGAGATTGGGCACACCATTTTTAATTTTTATTATTTTTTTTCAAAGTTGTTCTATTAATCTGTGGATTACTAGTTGAGCATCACGTCTGCAAACCGCGCTATTTAGAACCGCGCAGTCAACTCAAGTCATGTCTGTTAACGAACCTCCAATGCTCGAATATGATTTGTAAACAAGAACACACATAGTTGTCGTCGCATCATACACGTTAAATCACATGACGGTAGAAAAACACATCTGTCGCAAAATAAACGAGTATATCGAAATTTCGATAAGGTGAATAAAATCCAGTCGTAAATAATAAAAACGAAACATTTTGTAACGCCCATTCCACCCTTTCTATAGTTAATAGCGTGTATTTGAAAAATAATTATTCGCGATATTCCCGTTGTTGAATTATGTGTGAGCGTATAAATTCCACATAAAAAATATTAAATACCAACCGGGGCTAATAATCGCCCAATATATCTACGTATAGTGCGCACATGTGTTACCAAAGCTAATTTTCGATTTTCTACAACATTTTCTCCTGTGCCGTTCATAAAATATTTTTTTATGATTACTTGCCATTATTATGCCACTATTATGTTTATTACTATTATTACAATGTTACCACTTTTATGTTATATGCTCATTGTTTGAACGCAATGATTTGACAACCCTTATGTTATTGTATGCATTAAATAAAATTTGTGGGTGGTAATTTCGGATTAATATGCTTTAGCTCTCTACCATTGTCTTTCAAAAAAAAAAAATATTTTTTATATTTTTGGTATTCCACCAACAAAAACACTTTGCGCCGCACCGAATTCAAGATGAAAAGTCAAAAATTAGGGCGATTCTGTTACATTTCATATTTTGATTGCCTTATGTTATGATTTTCGTTGGTTGGTGTACATAGAATTATGTTTATGATTATGATTAGTATCAAGTGGTGGATGCGTACACTTAACCTAACAAGTGTATTCCCCATATTCCTATTGCTATATACGCGGTCACTAAATTAAATTAATATTCACCACGTTCCACGTCTTAAAGCATTGTTCGAAAACCATTATCGCACCTTTTTCAAAACGGCCGCATCATCATCGTCATCGAACCCCTATAATAGAAATACAATTAAGCATACGGACATAAATGAATTGACATCAAAATTGTGATTTCGTACATCTCAATAAAAATTTCGATCGATTTATAATATCGAGATGTATCGATACGAGAGAAAATCTAATTAAAATTAGAATAAAACTGTAATTTCGAACAAATGTCCAAACATAACGATAAATACGGTAGAATAGGATTGTATCGGACAAAACATACACAAAAGGATGCCATCCTTTTGTTACAAACACATTTTGTGGATGTGCGATAATACAGAAAAATGAAAATCTATCGACAGATCGACACCCTCATATTGAATAGATGACATTCTATACCGTAATCTCTCTTATCAATCGATATAATGATGTTATAATATTTCAATTGATTTCGATAAATTGGATTATGATAGGGATATTTTAATTTATTGGATAAAAAGGTAAAGGGCATTTGTTACAAATATTTGTAGGGTTAAATTTGCATAGGCATTCGTTCGGGTTCCCAGTAAAAAAAAGTCATTTCGCGGTGTTGGCTTGTAGAATAGTTGTTATACTTTCCAATGTGGTAACCTGATTTTAACCCGCACCAACTAACACTGTTCGAGATGAAAGACGTTTTAGGTGGATCTGAAAAAAAAAATTAAATTAACACAATACACAATGCAACTACGCTGCGAAAAAATTTCACTGGAAAGATCAAGAAAAGCCATAAAGGTTCACTTCTCACCCACATTTTCAAATAGGTTACTGAATATTCTACCGTTATAATGATTGGCATCCGATTTTAATGGACCTTGCTATGTTCATAATCGAATTCATATTTTCATTTGTACTGCCATTACCATAGACGTCCATAGAATCTCGTCTACATTTCTCGACAGCTTATAATATTTTCTATCGATAGGGCGAAAATGGCTCAATTTGGAAGTTCCATGATTTTGACGAAAATATTATTATTCTACATGATTTAAGTGCAATATCTCCAATTGGATTTCAAATTGATATTCCCAATCCTAGCGACGAACCGTTTTAATAGATTTGTTCAGATATCTGGAAAAATATATAAATGATGTAAGTAATCGGACCAGTATTATGGAATAGTTAGTTAAATTGTGATATAAGTAGCGAAGATGGCCGGAACTCTGAATGGTTTTATTAGTTTTATCGAATTAAGCAGTTTCTAGAAAATTCTACGTGTTTGGTGTATTTTACAAATATCTATGAGGACTTCTGGAGGTGACCATGAATATTATTCATATGTTTTTGGACGTTTAAGACATGCGTACATTAGAGAGCAGAGTTAACTGCAGAAAATCAAAAGATAATATCAAGTCGTTCTTCGAGGACAACTGAATAGCAAATCATGTGAATAACATAATAAGCTTGCTGATGGCAACTATAATGAGTCAATCAACAACCATCCTCCAATGCAGCAAGAAATTAAAAGTATTATCCAGAAGCCTAAGAACAGCAAAACGGCCGGACGCATTAATAAATGTAGACCATCTAACTCCACAGGCAGGATTGAATTTGTTATTTATCCCACTAGAACTTGTTTTTACAAGAAAATTGGAACTTCACTAGAGAGAAATTTCAAATAAGTAAAATATTATTGGTGTCGATTCCGTGTGCAAGTTCTATTTTTCTTTCCGTCTATTCTTCTAAAGCTTGTTAGGCAACTAACTTTGTTTTTTTTTTTTTTTTTTTGTAAAAATGTGTATTATTATATAAAAAAATATATAAATATTATAAACCAATATTATAATTATTTTAACAAAACAACATCACAATTTATTAGTATAAAACTTTCTTTTTTACAACAAATAATTAAAAATAATTAAAAAAATTTTAAAATTTTTTAAAAAATTATGAAGACCGGTTTCGGAAGTTATTCCATCGTCGGTTCATTATATGTACTACCAAATCCATCTTATTGTATTGCCCTTATATATGTTTCCATCATTGTATACAAAGTTTTTATTTTTACGTTTTTTGCTATTGTAATATTAATATATGAATGAATGAACCGGCGATGGAAGAACTTCCGAAACCGGTCTTCATAATTTAAAAAAAAAATAAAAAAAAAAAAAAAAAAAAATTAAATTTTTTTTAATTTTAATTATTTGTTGTAAAAAAGAAAGTTTTATACTAATAAATTGTGATGTTGTTTTGTTAAAATAAATATAATATTGGTTTATAATATTTATATATTTTTTTATATAATAATACACATTTTTACAAAAAAAAATTATATTCAACAAAAAGCCACGGACAATATAAAAATGGATCATGTTCATTTATATGGTAACTAACTTTATGTTCAATCCAAATGAACCGGGTTTTCATAGTAGAAACAGCAGAATTGAAGAAAAGATAAATAGAAGATTTTCACTCTTTCGTCACCAATTATTAACACCAAGATTATTAATTCATATCCAGCCTCTACCAAAATAATTTAAGGTTCATTATACTGGTTTTGCTGTATATGAAAGAGATTTGTACATTCAACCATTATATAAGGACAACATCAAATATGTTTGAGTATATGAACCTTCTATAGAATCCATGAAAATTCAAAATGTAAAAGTGCACATGTAAAAAGTTAAAACCTGGTCTTATGGATCTATAATGGCCATTAACACATAATTCTAGAGATGGCTCTACAAACTTAGTATATTGGCATTTCGGAAACACTTTCTACAATTTTTAGTGATAAGCGGCATATCACTACGACCTGCGGGGAATTTTTTATATTTAGTGTAAATTAAAATAATAATGCGGAAAGTGTAAACCGAGTCTTGTGGATGTTTCTAAGGGCCATTAACACTTAATTCTTGAGATTGCAGATCGCTACAGGTCGCAGTTATATGTCGCTTAATATTAAAAACTCTCGAAATTATCCCCAAAATGCCCGTTTACTCAGATTTGTGGAGCCATCTCTAGGATTATGTGTTAACGGTCATTAAACATCCACTAGACCCGGTTCACACATTCCGCATTATTATTTCCATTTACATTAAACAAAAAAATTCCCCGAAGGTCGCAGTAATATGCCGTTTATCACAAAAATTCTCGCAGGTATCCTCGAAATCCCGGTACGGTTTAAGTGTTAATGGCCCATATAGATTCATAAGACCCGGTTTTAGGGTCATATTGAGGTTGATAATTCTAGTAGAATAGACAGCTAATTCTAGTAGAATAGATGGAAAGAAAAATAAAACTTGCAGACGGAATCGACACCAATAATTCTGTAATATTTTACTTATTTGAAATTTCTCTCTAGCGAATTTCTAATTTTCTTGTAAAAACAAGTTCTAGTGGGATAAATAACAAATTCAAAACTGCCATAATTTGTTTAAGTAATTCAACACTTTTTGTTAAACTGTGTATCTACATTTTGTTTTTTGTTAATTTGTGTAGTTACACTTTTGATAAATGTTTAAAACTTTACACCGGTCCAATAAAACATAAATAAATGGTGTGAGTCTAATATACAAGGGGAAGCAGAATGACAGGCATTTGACTTTAATAGTACTGGACAAAGAACTGCATAAAGTACATAAGCCGATACCGAATGACATCGAGTAGGAGCTAGTAACCCACCTAAATGATCTGGATTACGCAGACCACATACCGATATACGTCAACCATGGAATCATCGAAGATGTTGATACCTTGTATACTGAAGCAAAAATAAGCGAAACAGAAAAAGCTTCATAAGATCTGGAATACGCCTGACCAATCATAAACACAAAAACTATAATTTTTACATGGTTTGCGTCAAATTAGTACAGTTGTTTGGCTGTGAAACATGGAAACACACGTAGTACTTGTAAATACGCCGGTTGGCACTCGAGGTGTTATACCGATTAAAAATACTATAAATTTGCTAATTTTTATATTTTTTATATCAAAACTTCAGTATATCGTAAAAACATTTCAAATTTAACAAAAAATATGTTGTTGTTCGATGTAACCACCTTTAGCGGATATAATAGCATCGAGTGTATCCGAAAAGATTTCACATGCTGCACGAATGTTGTCTGATGGTATTTTGTGCCATTCTCGGCGAAGAGCAATTTTCAATGTTTTTTTAGTTAATACTTTGAAAAATCCATTGGATTTAAGTCCGGGGAATATGGTGGCCATTGTCAGTGATGTGTGTCTACGCCTATTTCGCAATAGTCAACATGTCGGTGTCGAAAATAGTGTGGCAGAATATTGGTGGAATATGTAGTCAATGAATATTACATTTAACGATATAAGATTCTTCTAGTTTTCGAGTCCAAAATGAGATTTTCGGAATTTCAAATTCGTTTTTACAAATCAAGTGGTTGAGATTAGTACATTTAAAATAGATCAAGATATTACAAATATTGTATTCGCCATAAATAATCTGTTTTAGTCATTATCAAATCGAACATCTTTTCTCTTCAGATAAATTACAGTTTTTGGCTCAGATATCATTATGACGTGGTCATTTCTTTTCGAACACATAATCGAATCTAAATTAAATGTTGGTTTTTTGAAATAATCGATAATTGAAATATATAAAATTTAATGAAAAACATTAGCTTCACTTTTAAATTAATCTGTCTGTTATTAACTTAACTTCTTCATTATAAAGCGAATACTGATGTATAATCGGAAAGCGGGTACGCCAGAAAGACATTGCCTTACATTAACTCACGTTCAACAACAGTTTGTTTTCAACCGACCAATCACAAAATCTGTTTAAATCCGCTTGGAAATTTATACAGTCGGATACGTTTGATATTCGTGCAAATATTTTCATATCATGTGCGTAAAGCAGGCAATCTGCAGAGACAAAACAGTTAACCACGTCGTTGACGAATATTGAAAATAGAAGTGGCCCAATGTGGCTACCTTGTGGCACTCCAGAAATAACCCGAAATAGACGAGAAGATGACTCACCAATTTTAACCAACTGCCACCTATCTGAGAGGTAGGACAGCAACCACTTAGTAGGTATGGCTTGACAATTCAACCGCTGTAGCTTTTTGATTATAATTAAATGATTAATTTTATCGAACGCTTTAGAAAAGTCGGTATAAATAACATCCAGTTGCACTTTCGAATCAATACTGCTGAATAAGTGTCTGCAAAATGTCATCAAATAGGTTACGGTGGATCTCCCGGTGGATCAAAGAGTTTTGGAATGGCGGAGAGAATAGCTATCCCACGATAATTACAGATATCACTTCTTTTACCGCTTACTTGAACATTGGATGTATATACGAAATTTTCCAGGGATCTGGAAAAATTTGAGTACGAATGCTTTCGTTAAAGATAAAGGAGATGGGAGCAGCCAGACTAGCAGCACAATTCTTAATAAGAATCGGCGGAAATCCATCATGCCCAGCACCCTTATTAACATCAATTTGAGACAAGCTGTCATGAACGTCATCTTCGGTGAACCGTAATTGGGTAAATTCCCCTCCGTTGCAAGAATTAACTCCCGTAACTTTGATTCCAAATATTTAGCACGGTCCTGTGACGCATTTCCTGAAACAATGGCTGTGTTGCTTTCAAAAGATTACAACAACAATTGTATTGTATTAATGCCGATTGTCTTTAATGTTAAGAGAAATTTTTTAGGATTGGGGGAAATTTACAGCAAGGCATTATTTTTTCTATTTTTTTTTTCAAAATATTTATCTTGTAGTAAAATTTTGCATTTGTTATTTGATAGCAATATACCTAATTTAATTTGTTCTATTTCATAAAATAAAAAAACTAAAATAAATATTAATAAAATGAACCAACACAGAAAAATTAAAACGCATTAAAAAATTAAAATCAAAAGTTATTGCTTTCACATTTCTTAGCTAAGCTAAGCGGATTTGCGAAAGCAACACTACTAATATTTCTATCGATACAGACATTGATGTGAAATTTCGGAAATAGGAAATAAGACACCTCGTGTTTTTCTTGTAAAAACCGTTGCTTTTCACGCGCTTTATGGGATGGCGCCGAATGCCCAAGGTAACGAAGCATCGTTTAAATTCTTTTCATGGTAGATTTGTTGATTAACCTTTACGCCCTGTTCAATTAGAATGCGTGGTGAGCGTCCTGTGGCGGTTATTGCGGCCCAAATCATCACTGATGCAGGCGTCGCGCTCTCGTAGAGCAATTTCCTGGTCTAAATTATCTTTTGATTTGCACCCTAACCAAACACGATCATTTTGTTTTATCATATTGCTGAACCGTAACATTTTTTTCATCAGAGAATACCAAATTCTCAAGCTAGTCAAACTGCCTTTTGTGCGAGTGTTAAATTTTGCACTTCTGGTATCTTTTAGGGTTTAATCGTATAAATCGAGATTTTTCGCCAATTGAACTGCGCATTGTAATGGATTAGGTAGAATTCTGGCCTTCGCCTTGGTTTTTGGATATTGTATTGTTACGATTACGTGATCGTAACAAGGGCTTTTTGTGTTATATTCCCCTCCGATTGTGTCTTTGTTAAGTGGTTTATGCATGTACTTTTTTAGTACAGCAACGAAGCATATTGCGTAGTTGTCAGCTTTGTATTGTGTTGTGTTGGAGCGAGACCAATGTGTATCGGGTGTGCGAAAACCAAAACATTCCACAAGAATGTTTTTCTTATATGCGTCTCGTTTACATCAATGCGAATTGATGTAAACGAGAAACAGAGAAGAAAAGACATTCTTCTGGAATGTTTTGCGCGTCGTTTGTGCGGCGTAAGAGTTTTTTTGAATTATTCATTCGAGTTTGGTTTTTGGTGACATAAAGTCAGTTTTTGGTTATAAAAAAAAAAAAAAGCGTCTTGTTTTTGGTAAAAAAAAAAATTTTTTGATAGTTTTTACTGTAAGTTGTATATTGGAATTATTTTTATTTGAAATTAAGTTACGTCTGTCGTGTGTAATTCAATAAAATAAAACTACAAAAAAAATTATTACGAAAATGATGTGAACGAAGTGTTTTATTGAGTGAAGGTGAAATTTTTCGAAACGGGAAGCGTGTTTTACATTTGATTTTTTTTATAATTTTCCTAAACAAAAGTGCAGTGTGATCAAGAATTCTAACTGCGGACGCTCCGAATGTAGATTTGTGCCGCTTTTTCGTTGTGGAAATTTATTTAACTGTAAACATAAAAACAGTTTTATAGCTTTACTCGATGTTTTTTGTTGATTGCTGATTTGGAGGCAAAAGAAAAAAAAATGCATGCTGTTATTTTGGATTTGAGGTACGAACAGACGAGCGGATCGAAATTGGTACAAACGTAACAACGGGTGGCCAGGTGCTGCCATACAGATATTTTGCGGTAAGGCGAGTCAACGCCCAACATACGGGTGGCCAGTTGAGGCCAGCTCATCAAGGCGCAACGGTCCGGGGCGGCGACCCTGTGGCATGACGGCCGCACAAGGCCGCAACATTAATGGTTTATTTTAATTAAGGTACGATTTTTTTTTATTATTATATTTTTGCTCATTTTTTATTTTATATTTTATATTTTTTTACATTTTTATTTCTAAATTAAAATTTTGTAATCGAGCGCCGCACAGCGGGTGCACGCTCGATGCACAGTGGTCTCGCTTCTCTCCTATAATCTTATTTTCGGCGATTAGTGTTTCGTTTTTTTTATTCTGATGTGTGTGATTGATAAAATGAATTACTAATTTTCAGTTAGGTATGGTGGGAGCGGAGACTCCCCTCTGTGTCGGTATAGTGTGGGTGTAGGGTTGGCGGTCCCTTGGTGCCCGCATCCAATTTCGTAACCAGGGCTTTGCCCTGTTTGAATTCGAAAGGATGCGCGCACCAAGGCACCTCTTCCGTTATTATTATTTCTTTATTATTTATTTGATTATCTGTTGTTCGTTCCTCAAGTTCCGTCCGACGAATTTCGGCGGAACTCCGGGTTTTTATTTATTATTTTCGTTTAATCTTCTTATTTTAATTATCTGTATCATCACGGTGTAAGCCAAGAGCCATGCATGCCTCAAACCCCACGACCATTCGCACTTCTCCCTGAGAACGTAGCCGGCAAAAATCACCGTGGAGGACTCTGCATGCGCTTAGTGAAAACTGCAGGTTGGCAGTAGCCATCCTGTAACAATGTCCAGCCCCATGGCGTTTTTGATGCTACCAATATCAATGTAACGTAATGGCTCGATACATAAACATTTTGTTCACATGTTAATGTCGTAGCTCATTAGCAATGACTGGTTGCAATCAGTATGGCTGGGCTGAAGCTGGAATGACTCCAGGTAAAGCCCTGAGACGTGTTAACAGACTTTTGAAAGAAATCAAATTCGCTGTTGATGTGTCAAATGGTTTTTGGCCATTTGTCAATATCGCCATTCTTCTTGGAGGCGATTTTCGGCAGACATTGCCAATTGTAATCGGTGGAGGTCAAGTACAAATCGTGGAAGACACGTCATATTACTCACATCAAATTGACTGAGAACTGAGAGCTGTAAATGAATGTTTTGAGTTGCTAAGGTCCCTCGGTAATGGCGCACTCACCAATGATCAAAGTTTTGATGAGAATATCATTGAAATACCTCAACAATTAATTTGCAATGACTCATAAGTTAATGCAATATTCCCTGATTCCTTTTATCCGACGGAGGCAAAAACATATGCCTTGATAGCAGGACACTTTGGCCAGTAATAACCAAGTTTTGAGTCGTTTAGTTACAATTGAAGTTAGACCTCAGGATGAATAAGTTAACGAAAGTGTAGACAGTATACAGTATAGTCACCGTTGATGAAATCACCGATGAACAATGTACTTTCCAGTATAGTTAATATTATTGCAATAATAATGTTGCTCCGAAATTTGAATTGGAAACAAGATCTTTGTAACGGTACAAGACTCGCATTATCATTAAGTTGTTAAACAACCAATGAATTTTTGCCAAAGTAATTTCTGATGGCAAGTCCTTCTGCAACTCCTTCTGAAACTCGTTTTCCCTTTAAGTTACAGAGAAAGTTCCTGTAAGAGTTGCTTTTGTCATCACTATTAATAAAGCAGGTCATCATAGTCAGACTCTTGAGAAAGTGGGACGGTATTTGTCACAACCAGTATTTGCTCATATGGAATTATACACTGCCTTTTCAAGGGTGAAAACCTTTGAAAGTATCAATGTGGTCTACGGAACATCATGGCCGGGCGAGTAGTGGGTGCCCTTAGACACAAAAACGTATCGAATTTTTGCTTTAAAAAAATTCTTGGACTGCGTTTTTTTGATGTTCCGTTCAAAAAACCAATTTTTAATTTTTTCGCATTTTTCAAATTTTAAAATTTTTTTTTTAATTTTTTCAAAACGAATTTTTGTTTGATGCTATAACCTCTCTTTTGGGTGTGCTATTTTTGGATTTTATTGGTGGAAGAAGGACGAGTTATAACGGTTAATATTTAGTGTTAGTCTAGCTGAGTAGGTTTTATTTGGAATAGTTCGTGGACTAGCTAACTTTCTTATACACATATATTGTCGAAGTTTGCTCTCATTATCGCGGAGAGTGGAATAGAAGAATCATTCGTCGGTCCTGACTTGGAGTTTACAAGAAGTTTCAATTCCTTTTCAATCGGTTTTATGTTCTAGTATTTTTATTGTTGTTAGAAATGTTGAACTATGTTGCCAGTCTCACAAATTAAATTTACATAAGTGTTCTTTTGAAATAAAGTGATAGACTTTTCCCAGGCAGTAGACTTGCGAGCTGGGCGGTGGAAGTAAATAGAGTAGCTTAATTAGATTATTTTCTGTGATATTGTTTGGTAAATAGCAGGGAATTGTCCGGTGAAATCAAGTAAAATTAACGGCGCCCTTTAAATTAGGATGCTTTGTACGGAGGCCTTACAGATGTTAACTGTGTTGACATTTGTTAATATTTTACTGCAAATGAATTGATTTTCTGCACGTAGGATGTTTCGTAGTTTTGTTTGATTGAATTGGTTAATTATATATAAATGAGGATACAGAATCCGTACTTGCATTTGCACTGTGTTAGTTGACACTTTTATAAATGTTTTGGATAGCGATCGCTAGAATTTTGGATCTCGTTCGGGTCAGTCATTTTGGGTTTACTAAATGTGATGTAGACTGATCATAACTTTATGTAACAAGGAATTTGTAATTGTTATTTGATGATATTACGATGTGAGGGTTGGTAACTAGTACAGGATTTTCATATTTTAGTTGAACTGGAGAGAAATCCATTTCGAGAATACAGGTTGCTAATTTGCTAGATTTCGAAGCAATAAAACAGTTTTTCCAATTTTTATTTACCGATTTCGGACTTTTACCGTAACATATGTATATAAAGGCTGCGATCCAATAGTCGGGTAAAAGTCAATTTTAAGTAAATTTTTCGGTAAATTCATTTTTTTTTTCAAAAGCTCTATGGTAATCTGATCAAAAAATCTGTTCTAAATCCGATCTAAATCCGATTTTTACGCAGCCAAAAATGAATTCGAGTCTGTATATGCCTGCAAGTTTTTTTCGAATGGGCGTTTCAGGCGCTCAATAGATCGTCACAAAATGTTTACCATGTTCGCTTGCCGAAAACCAATCTTACGATATTTTTGGAGAGGTTGGATCCCGTGGTTTAATAATCGCGCAGAACAAATTTTAGTTAAATTTTCACGGGAATCAGTTTAGAAAACAGTTAAATGAAATTAGTGACGAGTTCGAAGCTAAGGCTTCGTCCCCTGGGTCAAGGGGTTCTCCTTATAAGTTTCGACACTCTTCATCCAATTGGGTTCTGCCGCTTAAGCGATCGTCGTGAACGATTTACCATGTATAAGTTGCATGTTAAAAACCGACTATACGATATTTTTGAAGGCGTAAGAGATAAACAGAATTATGACACGTTCAAATCCAAGGGGTCGTCCATGAGACAACGGACACTCGATATGAATTTCGATACCTAACATCGAATCGAATTTGATACCTAACATCAACCGCTACCCGATCTTCTTAACAATGTTACCATGTCTAAGTTGCATGTTCGGGGGTTAGACGCCTTTCTCTAGCAGCACCGATTAATTATTATTTTTTTTTTTATTTTTTTTTTTTTTTCAAAAATAAAATTTGTTTTTAAGTTTTTTTTTTACAGGAATGAGTTTAGGAAAAAATATTAGTGCATTACTGAAATACTCGAATCTGACACCACAGTAAATTAAAGACACTGGAAAACATTCCTTCCTAATTTGAAACCGGCGGAAATTAGACAGTACAACGAAACCGGAGTCACTGCGTAGCATACGCGTGACTGTACTGCCAAAATATTTGCCAAGCAGCTTCCCATATATAACATGTGAGATGTCGATCCCGCATGATTTTGTCAAATTCAGCCGTCAATTCAGGATGTAGTAATGAAAGTTTTTTCAAGCATTTCAAACAACTTTAAATATCATGATCGTCTTTGCGAACGTGTAATCTCATTCTCAGCTCAACCAGCAACAAATTACAGATCTATTGAAATGCTTATTTTTAATTCTTTAGAGCCATATATAATTCTACCAAATATACTATTTTATAGAATGAGGGTTGTTTACCAATAATATGGGGTGTACAAATCTATTTCCGACCTTTTTTACTGAAATAAAAGATATTAGTTGTTGTAGAGAATGAAAAAATGTTTTATTCAAAGTATGCTGCTTCGGAAGCTATAACCTTCGCCCATCGTTCAGGTAATAAACGGAATCCCCGAAGGAAGAAGTCTGATGGTTTCGAGGCGATCCAGTCATCGACCCATTTTTTGACGTTTTCATATAAAGTGAAGTGCTACTGTGCCAGGGCTGCTTGCATCGACCGAAACAAGTGGTAATCAGAGGGAGCAATGTCTGGTGAATACAGCGGGTGGGGTAGAATTTCCCAGTTCTGCCTGTCCAAGTAATTTTTGACAGGTATAGCAACATGTGGCCTAGCGTTGTCATGTTGCAAAGTAATCTTATTGTTTCGTTCTATTCCGTTCGTTTTTCAGCTAGAGCTTGCTTTAAAGCCATCAGTTTTCGTCTATAAACTTGTACCGTAATGGTTTCACGCTCTTTCAGCAGCTCATAATAGACGACATCCTTCATGTCCCACCAAATACAAAGCATCGCCTTAGAACCATAGATATTTGCTTTTGGCGTCGACGGGCCTAGTTTACCTGGCTTAACCCACGCTGGTTTGCGCTTTGGATTGTCATAATGGATCCATTTTTCATCCCCAGTGATGAACCGATGCCAAAACCCGTTCCTTTGTTGTCGTTGAAGCAACAATTCGCACATGGTTTTCCGACGTTCCATGTGTATTTCTTTCAATTTGTGTGGCACCCAATTTCCCAGATACTGAACCAATCCCATTGCATGTATACGTTGCGAAACACATAGTTGGGTAATATTCAACTCTTCTGCCAATTGTTTTTCAGTCTGACAAGGGTCCACATCAAGCAATTCTTCCAATTCTGTATCCTCAAATTTTCTTGGTCTACCTTCACGTTCTTTGTCTCTTACGTCAAAATCACCAACTTTGAATCGTTGAAACCACTCTTTGCATGTTGTTGTCGATGGTGCATGTTCACCGTAAACTTTCACAAGCAAACGATTTGTTTCCGCTGCACTTTTCTTAATGAACTAAAACTTCCCGCAAATGTTGTTTTTTGGCACAAAATTCGACATCTTCAATTACATGAAAATAATTGTTGTTTATGCTTTCAACAAATGTCGCTAGTAATTATTCAAGATTGACATATAACCTCCATAAAACATGTATTGCCCGATTGAATAATATGCAAGCAGTGATTGTAACGACACCTATCTGAAAAGGTCGGAAATTTATTTGTACACCTAATACTTCTCCGTAATTTGGATCCACCGAAATTGTTATACAGAACATAGCTTTGCGTCAACAAACTAATAATTGAAATCAATATGATATAATTCAATATATTCAATTCAATAATTGCATTCCAATAATGTTTCGAGTTTCGTTTCGAATTCAAGCGACTACAATTTCCAGTGTGTTTTGGTCCCGCGATAACAACCAATAAAGCCCAGGGGCAATCACCTAAAATTGCTGATGTGAGTTTGAAAAATCATGGCTTCTGTCATTTTCAAACGCCATGGTGGAAACGCCAAAAAATGGTTCATTTTCTTACCAAATGGAAAAACCAAAAATTTTGAAAGTAGGTAGATATAAATAATGAAGGCTTGTAAGAAAGGAGTATAATTATTTAGTTTGGTTTAGTTGTGTAGTGCCGGGGGGTACTGGGTAGTGGTGGGTAGTGCCAAAATTATGAAACATGTATTTCAAACTCGAAACTTTCAGTATGCTTGTCACATTATTAAAATAATTTAATAGAGAATGTACTTACATTTAAAAACTTATTAAATTTTTAAATAATTTAATAACACATAAAAAGTATGAACTACGGTCTATTTTCCGTGCGTATACTACAATATCCGTCACCTAACTAGCTGTCAGATTTGACAATTGGATTTTGTCGTAAAATCCGCTAACTCGGATTTTGATTTCATAATAGGATAAAATCCGCGCGGATCGGATTTTTTTAGTTTCATAATATGAAAATCCAAGCCCCCTTTCCCAAAAAACAGTGGCCGAAAAATCGACCATTGGCCGAATACGTATGAAAAATTTTAACAAAAACGCGATTTATTACAGAATTCATTTTTTATTGAACAAATTAATAAAGAATTAAAAATGTATTTATCATGGGTTCTGGCTTCCTGCCAGAAATATTGTTGAGAAATTACCTTCTGCTTGAACTTTTTGGCGATTATGCAATGCATTTTCCATTTATTTACAAGTGCACTATCCAATCCGCTACCAACAAAGTGGCCATCACTACTGCTTTTTTATCGGATTGCAATACGACCCGTTCCACCCACCGGTTATTATTGGAAATAACCTTAGCCTGAGGAAAAGTGATATATTGATGTTCCGATCTGTTGTAACGATGAACGTTTGTCATCGGTTGAACAAAATCGTGGTTAGTACATATTGCGAATTCCTTATTTTCAGTCTAAGAGACAAATCTAATGTGGTTCGTAGTATCAAAAACGTCTTCTGTTTAACCTTTCGGCAATTCCTTTTTGTTTTCAACAGTATCTATTGCTAGGAACTCACGCTCAAAATGTAGATACATCAGATAATAAGCCGTAAAAAAATTGGTGTATGAGGTATCTTTTAATGGTATTTAATTTAGACCGCGACATTGCTTGTTTTTAAGATCGATTGCTCCAGTAATCATCGATAGATGGAAACTTGTGGTATCCTGACAGCAGCAAGATTCATAGGAATCTTTTTAACTCCACAATTGAAGATCACGTTTAGAATATTCTGATTATTTCGATATCTGTTTTTTTCAACTAATATATGCTGAAGAAGTTAGTCGTCAAAAAATCTCGGAAATAATTCGATAGAGCGTAAATGCCTCATTTCAGGGCTTATATATCATTAAATAGGCCAATGAGTCGCTCATGATTTGCTACCCTAACATTTTGAACATGGCCTCTTTTCAATTTCGGACTTCCAAAATCCTTAATTATTTTATACACTTTGTCAACTACGTAAGTAGGTGAACAAGAGTCCGATGTACTAGCAGTAGTTGATGAACCATGGCTGCATAGTCATTGGTTTTTGTTGTGCACTTCAATTCAACATAACCGGCAACCTCCTGCAAACCACCTGGACCAACAGTAGAAATTTCGTCGACCTTAATGTCCTCTTCGTCAACTGTTTTTGGAGGACAATACACCACATTTACAATTTATTCTTCACGGATCAATAATTTCTTAAATCTGATTCATTCTGCGATAACGACGCCGATCCATTTTGACAACTTAGAAATCATAAATATATCGTTAATCAATTAAAAATATTAAAATACAATTTACAGACCTGATTCGAGAACAAACAAACACTACAAGTTATCGAAACTATTAAGAATAAATTACACAATATTTTATGTTTTTTTTAATTGTGTCAGAAAAATTCAGTTATCTTTTCAGCCAATGCTCGATTTTTCGACCATGCGTTTTTCCACTTAATTTATGGTTTCCCTTTTTATTTGAATAAACCGGTGTTTTTATTTTCTTTATTTAGATCTTCGTTGCTGATTATTATCAACAATTTTACCCACTTTCAATATACATATTTGGGTTCTTGTGCATTTGAAAATAACTTCAAAAAAGTGTTTTTTTAAATCAATACTGTGATATAAAGTACCGTTCGTTTTTAAGAATTTCTATTTTTTCTAACTGCCGAAAGATTAATTTTAATCTTGGAAACGAATCATTTGGAAAACAAGATTATTTTGGCTAGTTAAAATAATTACAAAGTTGCTGGTTGAACAATCGACCAGTTGCCGAAAATGGGTTAAGAAGGCAAGATAAATAACTTCCAAAAAAATGTGCACCTGATGAATTCCTATCATATATGATTGCAACAATAGCGACGTGGAGAGATTTCCTAGTAATAAACTAAATATAAAATAAATGTTTACATTTTAATTCATTTAGAAATTTGTAATTTTCAAATCGTGCCAGATATTCATTATTAACTTAACTACTGTCCATAGAGATATCTCATTTATTCATTTCTAATTTTTATTACAGAGTCTTAAAAAAGCATCTTTTAACTTCTTGAAACTTGTTTAACTCATTTTCGGCTCCTAATCATACTGATAAAGTTAGCCGAAAGTTTCCAGCCGAAAGATAATGCAGATAGTATCTTGAATACAACAAAAATCAGTCATAAACTCGAATTTAGGATCGGGTTATATCATTCGGGTGAAGGGGAAATTATTTCAGTTTATAGGAATTTAAAAATCGATAGGAGCGAAAGTATAAAGAAAGTTTAACTTTCGGCTGAAATATTCAAGACACTGTCTGCATTATCTTTCGGCTGGCAACTTTCGGTTTACTTTAACAAGGTCTCCTAATCAATCTATCAACTTAAATAGTTACACTCAGCTTACCTGCATTTCCGCCTCACTTCCAAAACTGCTATTCACCTCTCTCATACAAATAAAAAAACAACTTTGGTTAAATTTTTATTAATTTCATTTTCTTTATTTTTTTGTTTTGTTTTCTCATTTTCCGTTTCTTTTTTTTTCGTTTTTTTTTTAATTTTTCAGTTTTTTTTTTTCATCATTTTTTAGTGTTCAGAGTTTAGATACACAATAACAGGAAATATAATAATAATAATAATTTTTTTTAATAATAATTATCATTTTGAAAACAAAAGGAAATTAAGTTTTGGACAATAGGAGTCTGCTTAGGAAAATAATAATAATAATTAATTAAATAATATAATATAATATATAAATAATAATTAAAAACAAAAAAAAATAATCAAATTGTCTTTGACAATTAAATACATAGGAAAATACTTAAATAATATTTTTTTTACACTTACGAATAAAATATACAAATTAATTCAGAAAAATTAATGATTTGTTTAATTTATTTAATTAATTAAAATAATATTGTTGTTTTTTGTTTGCTGTTTTTAGTTTTTTCTTTATATATTAATTTATATATTTATTTATGTATATTTACAAAAAGTGTTGATCATTTTGTTTTAATTTTTTTGTTTTAGTGTTTAATTGTTTAATTATTTTAATTTACTTTATACAGATATAATTAAAATGTTAAGTTTTAATTTACTTTTGTTGTATGTGTTATATTGATGACCAATGTTATTTTGATTAATAATTTTTTTTTTTTTTTTGATTGATCGACGTTGATGCTGCGCTTTACACTTGTTTGACTTAATTTATAATTAAAAATATTTAATTTAATTATTTATATTTATTTATATATGTATATTATATAATAATTTACAAATAATTTTTTTTGTTTTATTTTGATTTGATTTTACCAAACTAGACCTTCATTTTGCATATTCTGCGGTTCTGAGAAATTACCGGATGTCATAAATTCTGGAGAGCCACCCCGAGGAACACCATTACCACCGTTATTACTGTTGCCTAGTAGATGGTCAGGAACTGAACCAGGACCGGACACACTACCTGGTCCACCACCGCCGCCACCACCACCACCTGGCCCATTACCCGGTGGGCCCGACGGTTGATTCATAAAACTAGAATCGGGCGTCATACCACCAAAATCACTAACCATTGGTATAGGCCCTGAGTGATCCATGGGACCGCCTGCGAAAAAAAAATTAAAAACTTTTTCTATTAATTAACAAAATTCAAACAATAATTCAGCATATTTTTAAAATATAACTACCTGGTGCATTAAATGGCATGCCGGGTCCGGGTCCCGGATGTCCCGGGAAAAATGGATTCTCGTGCGGATGAAATGGTGGTCCGCCATAACCAAATTCAAATTTACCATCGGCAAAGTACGGAAAACCGGGCGGACCATCGTCTAGACCGCCGGGCGACAAATTCATTGGGAAGCCACGCATTTTACGTGACCCACCAAAGAATGGACCACGTCCCATACTGGTTAATTGTTTCAGTCGTCGCTCTTTTGATCGTTTATTTTGAAACCAAACCTGTAATTAAACAAGACATTCGGAAATACAAATAAATAAATGCCATTTGGATTAAATTTATTGATTTTAAATATTTTTTTATTTTTTATAACAATATTCAAGTCTGTCTGTCTTGTCCGCGCGTTGACTGTCCCCCTCCGGTACACACATATAAAGTCATCTATTGATTATTTATGTAAATTTTTTTATTATATTTTTGGTCATTCCGATGAAAATTATAGATTATTAAAATAAAAAGAATCTAGATACATGCGTATCGTAATAAAAATAATCATAAAACATAAATTTTATGTTGCGATGAAAACATTTCGAGTGTCATACGAGTTTCAGATTATTTATTTGGTATTTAAAACGTATCTTGGGCATTTGGAATAATTTTAATTTGAGCAACACAAAAAATTAACACGTTTGCGATCAACGAGGTACTTGACGTGGGTTTTAATATCCGTTAATTTAACCTAATTAGTAAAATATTGAGGTGGAATTATAAATTTTGTATTGTGAAAATTACAAGTGATACCTTTAAACAGTACTGTACTCATTTCAAAAAAAAATTCTGATAACAATTGAACTCACAAAAATTTAAGTTAAGTTGGATCAAATAATTTAAAAGTTTCGATAAGTGCTTGATTTGGGTTCATTAATATCCTAATAATTCAGTTTTAGAATTTTATATTTATGGTATGCGCTGTATGATGTATAAAATAGCAGAAAATGTCCCGAATAAAAATGTGTTTTTGCTATTCACCGCTAGAAGCAGCCCTATCACAAAAAAAATATTTTCTTCTAATATTTTTAGAACCAGCAGACATTTTTTAAGCAAATCCACAATTCTCAGCACACCACCAGAATTAAAATATTACACAACATAAAGCACTGCAAATCAGCTCCAAGTTCGAGTCATTTGTAACGTTCATTCCAAAAAAAAAAAAAAATCAAAATCAGCTAGCCTTTACGAATCAACCTTATCTAATTAAAGAGAAACACCAAAAATACCAGAGTGTTTCGACTTTGCATGAAGAGAAGGTTCTCGTGAACATTAGTTAGGATTGTTTGCAATGGAGAATTGCAAGTGGCAGTCCTCTTTTTTGCCACTTTGTTAGCTTTTGTGAATGTTATAAAGAAGAGGTCCGGACGCCCATAAGCTCGAACATATTTCATGGCGTCTTGGGCATATTCCTGCATATGTCTCGGACTCCCTGTAAAAGTGGCAGGTAATATTAAAAGATGCTCACTTTCGATTTTGGCGTACATATCGACAATGAACTGATGGAAGAGCTGGCGAAAGTTGAGAATGTAATTAGTTTCACCAACTAGCCATAACATCAACGGGTACTGCAGGACGTCGTAGTATCGATGTGTCTCAGAGATCCATTGCAGCGCTTCACCATGTCGCTGAATAATAATATCCCGCCTTTTAAATTGATCGCCTACCAATGAATGCGTGTTACCAGATGAACATTTTTATTTTGCCTGGGCTGAAAACTGAGATAACTTCACACAATCAGCCCTAGCTAATAGAGAAGTGCGTATTAATATTAGGAACTAACATAGGTTAAGTCGTAAAAAATATTGTTTAATAAGCTTGTAAGATTTGAAAACATATTGTGAGATTGCCAAGATGGGAAGAATTCAAGAATGAAACCAAAAACTTGACCGTTAATGATTACAGGTTTGTAGCTGACTTTTAGATTAGTAAAATTCACATGCGTGGATTTCGATTCATTGAGCTCGATACGCCACATTTTTGTCCATTTTATGATTTTGTCACATGATTCTTGAAGTTTCGTTGTCAATTCCTCGATAATGTCTCCTACTGAGAGAACTACAGTATCATCAGCAAATGTTGTATCGTTTTATTGAGGTAAATCTTTGGTGTAAGCAGGTATAGAATAGGCCCCAAAACACTACCCTGCAGGACTCGTGCCGAAATCTTTTTTAGCTCGGAATATTCTACTTCATATTTCACTCGAATGTGACGATTCTCCTCTATGTGTTATTTTAAAATCTTTTGATATTGTTTTGGTAAATCTTTATGTAGTTTGAAGAGTAAACCTCTGTGACACACCTTAACGAAGGCCTACGCCACATCTAAGAAGATACTGGAAAAAACATTTTTCCTCTCTAATGTATTCTCAATAACATCTGTAAGCCTATGAACCTTCTGAATAGTTGAGTGTTTCTCTTTGAAACCAAACTGATATTCTGGGATAAGGTTTCTTTGTTTTATGACTCTTCTCAATCTTTTGAGCAACACCTTCTCAAACAATTTCGCTGGTGTTGGTAGAAGTCACCGGTGTGAAGTTTCTAACGTTAATTAAAAGTGTAGCATACGCAACAAATATTCTGCAGCGCATGCAACTTATCTATGCAGTGTATGCAACTTATTTAACATGTATGTAAATAATTTATAAGAAAAACCACAAAAACTAACATTAAATTAATAATTTCGAATTAAAAACAAAAGAAAAATATATGTACAAATATGTATTAAAGTTTTCAAAGTTTTATCATACACTAATATTTACCAATTGAGGTTAAACACATACTTAACACTCCATCCTAGAGTTTTCGCAATATAGCCACTAGTATTCTCAAATAGTAGACATACGAGCCTATTTAAATTTGTATAGCCCGTACATATAAAAAGGGTTGGGCTCCTCTGACAAAATTTCATGGAGTGTTAATTGGGAGTGTAGGTACAGCTTCCATATAATTTTTTTATCAAAATATGAAATTTTGTCAGAGGAACCCAACCCTTTTTATATGTACGGGCTATACAAATTTGAATAGGCTCCAATGTTTATTATTTGAAAATACTAGTGGCTATATTGCGAAAACTCTAGGATGGAGTGTTAATTATGTGTTTAACCTCAATTGGTAAATATTAGTGTATGATAAAACTTTGAAAACTTTAATACATATTTGCACATATATTTTTCTTTTGTTTTTAATTCGAAATTATTAATTTAATGTTAGTTTTTGTGGTTTTTCTTATAAATTATTTACATACATGTTAAATAGGTTGCATACACTGCATAGATAAGTTGCATGCGCTGCAGAATATTTGTTGCGTATGCTACACTTTTAATTAACGTTAGAAACTTCACACCGATGTAGAAGTCAAATTAGCCTGAAATTGCATTTTCTATCATTCGGTGGCTTGTCCGGTTTCGGAATCATTATTACTTCTGCTACTTTCCACAGAATTGGCACTTTTTTTTCTTTTTAGGATCGCATTGATTATGTGCAATAATTTACGGGTGCCTTTTTCAGGGAGCCCCTTCATTATTTGCTCTTTTATCAGATCGTAACCAAAAAAAAAATGAATGTTTTTTCAAGATGTTCAACAAACAGATCAGTTTTATCTTTCGCACTTTTATGTTTTTGTATATGCTATACTTTTCAACATTATTTCAAAAAAACGGAAAAGTGCCTATGGAAGCTGCCTGTTGATTCATTCGTAGCCAGAATAAACCAGCCGTTTTGCAGACATACTTTGCTTATTTTTTGATTTATCGCAAATAATACGAGGGTCTTGGCCCTTTTTGGGCTTTGTGGCGGTTTTACGAGCCGGCATAGCCTCAGCAGTAGCCACCAAAGCTATTTTCTTTTGGTCATCTTTGATGTAGTTAAAGAGAGTACAGCTTAGTTTGGCACATTCGTTCTCCATTTTATCATACTTCTTCTCAATGGTACATTGTAGGGTATACATACATCTCTCGTGTAGAGGTCGGCTGAGAAAAGACCAAAAACCAACGTTGCGGTACCGATCGATATATGTAACTCCATGTCCTATAGGTACTGGAAAATAAGTTACTTTGTAGCCTTTATCTAATTTCCTCCAGTTTTGGATTTTGTCTGGAAGAGTGAGTAAAGGTTTTGTATCTTTACCTTATCATGCGCGCCCCTAACAAGAGCAGCGAAGGTCAACACGAGCACAATGAATGGCTTCTGCAAGTCGGATCAGGAACTTTGCCTGCAACACCTGGCATTTATGAGGAGGACACAATTCAAATTCTGACCAAAATGATCACAAGTCAAGATCTAATCAGTGTCATTTTTAATAATATTGAGCACATGTCAACAGATGAGCTCTCAAAAAGAGTTATCGTTGCTCCAACGAATGCTCAGACGCTTGACATGAATCGAAGAATAATCGATTTGATTCACGGTGATATGTAGTGACTCGTTACGCATTACACCGAAATATAATGACTTCTTGTACTGTAATTTTCAATTGCAGTCGGTTAAACTGGAATAGATCATAAAAATAATAACAACAACAAAAATTGTAAATTGGTATTTTTGGATTATTTCGATTTTGGTAGAATCATAAGTTGAAGAGTTTTCGTAATAATCAGTCGCACGGTGATAGTCAAAGTAGATTATTTATCTGATCATACGGCAATTCATTGTTTTTACAAATCACAAAGCCCTTACAAAAGCTATAGTCTCGCCAAGTGATAAAAATTCACGGCAATTAAGACAACTTGACTATATTGCACAGTTTACGACTGATATTAGAAACATTTCTCGTAAAGACAATGTAGTTGCAGACAATTTGTCGTGATCATTTAACTATATTGAACATGTGAAAACTGTTACTCTAGATCCAATGGATATAGGTCAAGCTCAAAAATCCGATGAAGAACTTCAACAATTGTTAAGTTCATCACGCCCCCAAATTCGAATTATAAATTGGAACTCATAAACCTTCCTGATGTGGAAATTTATTGTGAAACATCGAACGGCAAGAACCATCCGTTTGTTTCTGCCACCCAAAGATGTAAAGTGTTTGATATATTACACTGTATTTCACACCCGAGTACAAGAGCCACCAAGAAGTTAATCGCTGCAAGATATTTTTAGCCGAACACGAATAAAGACATCACGGATTTGACAAAACCATGTATCGGATGTCAAAAGAATAAGATTCAGCGTCACACAAAATCAGAACCTGGTAGATTTGAAATACCAAGGAGTAGGTTCGAACATATACATATGTACATATGTACATTGTAGAACCTCTACCACCATCCGAAAATTACAGATATATACTTACTATTGTAGATGGATTTACCAGATGATCGGAAGCATATCCTCATTATGAAAGTTCGTCTATTACTATCGCTAAAACGTTTATAGAACAATATATTTCCTAATTCGGGATACCCCTTGAAACACGAATTTTAGACGCACATAGAATTCATACTACGGCTTATCACCCTCAGGCAAATGGAATGGTATAGAAAGATTGCATAAGAGCTAAAATCTTCACTCAGGGCCCGCGGTAGTACTGCACATTGGAGCATCGTGTTACCTTTCGTCAGGCTGGGAATACGAGCATCTGTTAGAGAAGACTTATAGTGTTTTCCTGCATAATTATTATATGGACAAACTTTACGACTGCGGAGCGGAGAATTTTTTAAACCAAATACAAATGTGGAACTTTACCCATCCAGCATTTCGCAGAGAGACTTTGTGAGAATATGCGCAAATTAATACCTGTTGATACTCGAAAGCCGATTAAACCATCATATTTATACTAAAAGATCTGGAAGATCTGGAATTGTGAGCACGTTTTCGTTTGTGTCGATAGAGTACGAACGGGTCTAACGCCCCCGTACGAAGGAGCCTATTAAGTAGTTCGTCGTTTCCGAAAACAGTTTATACTAGATATGAAAGGAAAGAATAACAATGTTTCCATAGACAGATTAAAACCAGCTTACGGTATCCTAGCTACGACGAACACAAACCGGAACCATACAAGTTGAACCGTTAAATTCAAATTACAAAATACTTACTCCTAACATTATCCCATCATCAATAATATCAACGTTTGTAACAAAATAAAACAAAGTCGGGTTAGTTACACCATTTATAACTCAAGAACGGCTGGACCGATTTTTATGATCTTTGTTTTGTTGGATTTGTCTTCGCCCCAAATAGCATAATAACTATTAAAACATCGGAACACCATGGAACACCAAAAAAAATGTTATCAAGAAAATTCGTGTTCTCATACATTTAGTACATTTTGTTTTTTTTATTTTGTTCGTCTCAATACAGTGGTGGTTTAGGAAAAAAGAAAAGTCGAAAAAACTCAAAAGGGAAGCCCCAAACTCTAATAAAAACCTTTTTTTCATATTTTGTATGTGTAGTTTGGACCGTAAGGTACTGGATTCGAATCCGACTGGAGGCTGCATGCAAATTTGTATATTATTTTTTATCCAATTTTTTTTATTTCATCTACTTATCTATTATATAGATAAAATCTTCGTCGTCCGAATTACGATTTCAGTGCGAATAGTAGATTTTGACAGCTCCAAAAAAAGTTTTTTTCCTTTGCGATTTTAATATTAAATTTAATTTATTTTTGGTTTTGGTTATTTCATATATTAGTTAAGTGGTTTGTGGTTTAGCATATAATATTAAAATAAGTGGTGGAATTTAGTGAAATAAGAGATTGTGTGCTGTATGCCAACAACATCAAGAAAACAGTACTTTTTTGCGTACAATTGTACGTAATTTGTTTAGTGGTACAGAGTGTCCCAACACTGGACACCAGATTTTTTTTTGATTTTTTCTTTTTTTTTTTATTCTGCGGAATTCTATTTTCGATCGTGATTTTTAAACGGTAAGTTCCCTTCGAAGATGTTCACTTTGTGAGGTTATCACATTTGTGATTGTGCGCACATCGATAATTGATTATGTAATTTTGGATTGTGTGATTATTTTCCAGTATTATTTACAATGCCGCGAACCAGAAGATCTAATCTTTCGCCACGAAGCCGTAATGCAATTAGACTTCGGACTATTGCGAATCAATCCACTGCAGATGAACAAGAAATTACACGAGAAGTACGCCGCGTTAGGTTAGCCCGACTTCGCGCTTCACAAAGACAAGCACACATACACATCGAGCTTATCACACACATCAACAACGTGATAATTTTCGACGCGCAAGAAGAAATTCTTCAAGTGTTGATTTGAATCGAATAGCGTTTCAATACGATTGCACAATTGACTACAACTCGCATCCTTTCGTTCGAATTGGCCCAACGGAGTTTTTGTGCGACCATTGCGGTGCATTGAAGTTCGCTGGAGAAACGCCTGGATTGTGCTGTCTCAGTGGCAAGGTGAGATTGCCATTATTGCCTGCACCACCTGAACCGTTGCATTCATTGCTTTCCAACACTCAAAGATACAACGGATATTTCCAAATGTCTTCATTTGGAGCAGACATTATCGAAGAACGCGGATTCAATCCGACATTCAAGGTCATTTCTGCTCGAGAGAGTAAACATTCATTTTCTTTTGGTGATCAAAAATCTATAATTCTGACTTCGTCTTCAACTTTACAGATTCAAGGCCAAATTCACCACCGAATTGGGTCATTGCAACCGATTGAAGATGGACAGCATAAATTCATCCAAATCTACTTTATGGGCAATATGGAGGATCAACTTGATCGGCGCCAAACGATCAATACGGTAATGAAAAGGATAGTTCTGCGAGATTTGCAGCAACTACTCCATGAACATCATGCATTGGTTCGGTTGTTTAAGTCTGCGTTGAATCCAAGTGACGACTGCAAAGTCGTGATCAGAGCAGATAAACGACCCGCTGAAACACACGAACGCCAATTTAAAGCTCCAACAATAGATGAAGTCGCAATTGTGATTGTTGGTGAACACGTGGAACCGCGCGATATTGTGTATACACGTCGCGACACTGGACAACTGCAACGAATAAATGAAACACACCGTTCATACGATACATTGCAATACCCGCTGATGTTTTGGCAAGGAGACGATGGATATCACTTCAATATCAACATGATAAATCCATTGAGCGGTGAGTACTGATATCATAATTTCCATTATGACACTAATTTCACTGATTTCATTTCAGGTGAGGAAACTAACAAGAAGGTTAGCTCGATGAATTATTACGCATATCGTTTGATGATTCGCCAAAATGCTGACAACTATTTGCTGCGATTTCGTCGTTTGCTTCAGCAATATTGCGTCGACATGTACGTCAAAATCGAAACGGTTCGGTTGAACCAAGCTAAACTGCGTTCGGAGGAGTATATCCATTTACGCGATGCAATCAGCACCGAAGGAGATGCAGCTAATGTTGGTCGATTGACTATTCTACCGGTGACGTACATTGGCAGTCCGCGTCATATGCATGAATATGCGCAAGATGCAATGACATATGTTCATCATTACGGTTGTCCAGATCTATTCATCACTTTTACTTGCAATCCGAAATGGATAGAGATTGTTCAACTGCTGCTACCCGGGCAAATAACAAGTGATCGGCACGACATCATCGCACGTGTCTTCAAACAGAAAATCCGGTCGCTGATGAACTACATTGTTAGGCATTGCGTCTTTGGGGATACTCGATGTTGGATGTATTCAATTGAATGGCAGAAACGAGGCTTGCCGCATGCTCACATTCTTATTTGGTTAGCCGAAAAAATTCGACCAGACCAAATAGATGACATCATATGTGCCGAGATTCCTGATCCCGAAACCGATCCAGACCTGCATGATGTTGTAATTACGAACATGGTTCACGGTCCGTGTGGCTCCATCAATCCCCAATCACCGTGCATGGTCGACAACAAGTGTTCCAAGCGTTATCCACGAAATTTAACCGCAGAGACTACCACTGGCAACGATGGTTATCCACTGTACCGGCGTCGATCAGCCGATGATAACGGTAGAACTATCACAACGATAGTGAGAGGAAATGAGTTCGTGGTCGACAACACTTGGATTGTTCCGTATTCGCCACTTCTTTCCAAAACATTCAAGGCGCATTGCAACGTGGAGTACTGCATTTCAGTAAAGTCCATCAAATACATTTGTAAATATGTCACAAAAGGCAGCGATATGGCGGTTTTTGGTGTTCAAAATCCCAATACAAACGATGAAATCACGCATTATCAAGTTGGTCGATATGTGAGCTGCAATGAGGCGATTTGGCGTATATTCTCATTCCCTATTCATGAACGTCATCCCACTGTTGTACATTTGGCGGTGCATCTGAAGTGCATCGAATCTTGCTCAACGTGCTGAGACACCTCCAGCGACAACATTGACCAGTTTCTTTTCGATTTGTCAAAGTGATCCGTTTGCACGAACATTGCTCTACTCTGAGATGCCACGTTATTACACTTGGAAAGCCTCATCAAAAAAATTTCAACGTCGGAAGCAAGGCTCGAGGTTCCTGATCATCCAAATGTGCGTTCTACTGATGCTCTTGGTCGCATTTACACAGTTCATCCGAAGAATGACGAATGCTTCTACTTGCGCCTGTTGCTGGTGAATGTTCGTGGGCCGACATCATTTGAATCACTTTGAACTGTCAATGGTGTAGTGTGCGCAACATTTCGTGCTGCATGTCAACAGCTCAATTTGCTTGAAAACGATACTCATTGGGACATGACAATCGCTGAATCAATTATTTCTGCAACTCCAAACCAGATACGCACATTATTTGCTATCGTTATTTCGACATGCTTCCCATCAAATCCACGTGAACTATGGAGCAAGTACAAGAATGACATGTCAGAAGACATTCTACATCGAATTCGTGTCAGTTTCGGAAATCCCGATCTCGACGTGAATGAGGAGATACATAACCAGGCTTTGCTTTTGATCGAAGACATATGTTTTCGCATGTGCGGCAGTTTATTAGTCAAATTAGGAATGCCAACGCCATGTCGTGGAATGAAAGAGGCTTTCAATCGAGAATTGGAACGTGAACATGAATATGATCGAGATGCATTGAACCAATCAGTTCGAACCAATGTACCACTGTTGAACCCCCAACAGAAAGAAGTGTACGATACGTTAGAGAAGGCAATTCATGATGGAAATGGTGGATTATTTTTCCTCGATGCGCCCGTTGGAACTGGGAAGACATTCCTCATGTCAATGATTTTGGCCACTGTTCGTGCGAGATCCGATATTGCTGTAGCAGTTGCTTCTTCTGGGATAGCGGCCACATTGCTAAAAGGATGCCGAACAGATCATTCAGCGTTGAAATTGCAGTTAAACCTTCAATCGGCTGAAAACCCGACATGCAGCATTGCAAAACACTCAGCAATGGCGAAAGTTTTAGTAGCAAGTAAAATCATCATCTAGGATGAATGTACAATGGCGCACAAACGCGTATTGGAAGCACTCGATCGAACTATGAAAGATCTACGCAATGACTCAAGATGTTTTGGAGGCGCAATGATTCTACTTTCTGGTGTTTTCCGTCAAACAATACCAGTCATTCCAAAATCGACCGCTGCTGATGAAATAAACGTTTGCCTCAAATTGCTGACTATCGGTAATGGCCGTGTTCCGGTCGACAAATCAAACGGATTGATTTCGTTTCCTCAGAACTTTTGCATTTTTGTCTCAATGAAGGACGAGCTCATCAACAAAGTTTTCGCGAACATCATTACTAACCACAAAAATCACAATTGGGTGAGTGAACGAGTAATTCTTGCGGCAAAGAACAAAGATATGGATCACTGAAATTTTACAATTCAAAATCTAACCGTTGATCTACTTCATTCCTTCAAATCTATTGACTGTGTGACAAACGAAGACGAAGCAACCAACTATCCAACTGAATTTTTAAACTCGTTGGATCTACCTGGCTTGCCACCGCACAATTTACAACTAAAAGTTGGCTCGGTAATCATCATGCTACAAAACCTGAATCAACCAAAACTATGTAACGAAACGAGTTTGGTGGTCAGAAAACTCATGGGCAATGTGATTCACGCGACGATACTCCCAGTTCAAAGGTGAGGAAGTTCTCATTCCGAGAGTTCCGATGATCCCAACCGATATGCCATTCGAGTTTAAACGAATTCAATTTCCGATTCGTCTTGCATTCGCCAGGACGATCAAAAAATCACAAGGCCAATCCTTGAGTGTTTGTGGCCTGAATCTAGAAAATGAATGTTTCTCTCACGGCCAAATGTACGTAGCATGTTCACGTGTCGGTAAACCATCCGCTTTATTCGTTCTCGCATCTGACAATAAAACAAAAAATGTCGTATATCACAAGGTGCGACAATGAAGGGAATCGACTCCATTGCAACCCACCCAGCATATAAAGAATATTAAGTGATGTAAATACTTAGGGTGATGGAAGTCGAACACGCGCTCCATCACACATGTAAGACATAACAGATGCAGAAATTTACTACAGCGCAGATTCGTTAGTAAGCAAGGATCCTAACGATGCACTCAACTTTCCCGTTGAATTCCTCAATGAACAGAATCCATCCGGCATGCCCCCTAACGTATTGCTTTTGAAAAAGCGTGTTATCATAATGCTTCTACGAAATCTAAATCCTTAGAAAGGTATGTGCAATGGAACGCGATTAATTGTTGAAGAGCTATCGTGAAACTTTATGAAGGCCAAAATCATTTTTGAGTGCAACAAAGGCAGTACGGTTCTAATCCCTCGAATTGATTTGGCACCTTCTGAGATCATTGTTTCCAATAATTCCGGCATCCGCAATGCCGATAAACAAGGCGCAAGGCCAGTCGTTTAATAATGTGGGAATTCATCTTCAAACGGCAGTGTTTTCTCTCTCAAGAGATTCCCATCAAGTGGGAAATTTATTCTCCGCAATATTTTTGGGAGATTGACACGTTTTTTAATTAGCATACTCAAATAATGTTAAAATGTCGTACAAATGTCGTGAGAGCCTAACCAAACTGGTACATACATATACATCATGGTGTGTACCCGCAACTTGTTATCCACATTAAAATATTAAACCTATAAAAGTTCAAATCCCGGTTTACAACAATGTTGATATAATAAATAGTTGATTGAACTTCAACACCCTGACGATGGCGCTATATTAAATCAAAATATTATAAACTATTATTACTTCATATATTTTTTTTTGGTACAAGATCGTAAATATTATAACTACAACAATAAAACTAATCTCTAACTAACAAGATTTTTATCACATATGCACACATACATACTCGTCCATACATATACATAATAAAAAAGAACCCGAAACCGAATTATTAAAGCTATCGAGGATGAGGAGATGTGATTTTATGTTCAATGATGTTATGTAGTTTGGTTTTTTTTTAACCAAAACTAATTTTATTGCGTCAGCGTATTTTTGTGCTGTGAAACATAATATACACAAAATCCTATATGTTCTGTTTACGATCTTAAAACTACAACTACATACAACAACAACACGAATATGAATTGAAATAAAACAAAACAAGAGGTTAAGGTTGTTTTTTTTTCATAAAACGATTTTTTTTTCTCGGTTGGCACCCAAAGGAGGTTTTATTGTTTGTCGGACATGTTTATGTTTTTGTTTTGAATTTTTATTTTTTGTTTTTTTTTTGTGTTGTTTTCATTTTGCTCTCCAGTCCATATATACATAATAAAAATACACGATCAAGATGCGATGATTGCAAGAGATGATTTTTCGAATATCATTGTTATGAAATGATCAAGTGAATCGATCAAAATATACAATTTAGTTTTGTAAAGTCATATTAGTTTCAGGTTTTTTAGATTTTTACTCCGACCTTTGCGTTTTCAGGTGATCACATATATTGATTTCTTAATCAATATTTTTATGTATGTATATAAAAACAATGAAAAATGTCACGCGGTCTTTCAGATCTAATAAGACACACGATTGTCTCGAGCATTAAAACAAAATTTATTTGATTGAATATAAAATTAAGCAGCATGGGGTGTACCCCTCACATCATTATCGGACAAATAATATACAAATTATTGACAGTTGGCGGCGCCGCCTTCCTTCACTCCAGGATATTTTGTTTCACAAATTGTAAAACAAAATACGATCGAAATATTATTATTATTTTTTTTTTATTGACTTGAAGTTCGGCGCATAATCACATGGTTTTATATGTATGTTAAGATATGTAGAATTAATCGATTAACCTTTTTTTTTTCTCAGACGGGTTGCATCACGGTGTATCCAACAATAATATTGAAATGATATAAATTAGAGGTTTGATAGGTATATTGGCAAATTTTGCGTTTACCTACATATCGTGTATGCCTGCAGAATCTATAAATTTGACATTTTATTATACGGCCACCGCGAAAAATTCCACCTGCACATTACAATGTTGGTAGGTATAGCAAGCGGTTTCATATACGTTATGTGTTTGCAGAAAACCTGCCGTCTTTTATTGCTATACAAAAAAAAAAAACCTAAAAAAAATATAAATTTATAAATTTCCTTGAAACGTCAAAAAAGTTAATCGCATAAACCCGCGTCAAACACCAAACTGATTGTAAATCAAAATACGTCAAGTAAAATTAGGTTAAAACATCAATAAAAAATGTATTTTTATTTTTTGACTCAACCACCAAGCCGATTGCAATTTATATTTATCGCATTGGAATACAATGTGGCAAAAATAAAACTATCCATTACACTTCATTACTTACAGTACAGCATTTTTAGTCATTAATCATGTAAGAAACAATTTTTTTTTATATACAGTTCGTAGTTTTGATTTCAAGCCAATCCGAAAATATTCACACAATCAACAGCTATTTACAGTGAAAATATTTGAGCTTTTGATTTGTACAGAACTACAACGGCTATATGCGAATTTGATTGATTAGCTGAAAAATTGTATATTTTATTCTATTAGTGTGTTAAAATTCCACTTAAAAAATTTCCACTTGAAAGATTATCGCACAATTAGCATAAATAAGTATGTATGTATATACCTCCTATACATAAAGAAGAATATTTATGATGTTGGATTATTCGCGGACATAAGATATTATGAAAGTGAAATGTTGCTAGATACACCTTCGGCATTGATCAATCGGACACAAATTTATAATATTAACCCCAGGAGGTATCAACGACTAATATTTTATTTATACACCGACAATATGTGTTCAAAATATAATGTAAACCAAAAATGTTGATCTGTGGCATATCGCTCGAAACCATACCGCAATTCGTTATACACCATATGCTCGGTTTTTTATTTTTGGGGTTTCTATTCAGGTCCCGTCCCTTTCGAAACTCCAAATTCATCTCTCTATCTCTATATATATATAGTATATGTACGTGATACCGTGTGTGTATTAAAAAATAAAAATGATTTTTTGATTCGAAATGAATGACTTGACAATTTCTTTCTTATGTACACCACCACGCCAAAGTTGGAAGTCATTCTTTGTACACACAATACAATGTGTATATCCAAACCCACCAACCAAACCAAACCTTTTTGTATTCACCCAAAGTGTTGTTTTGTTTTCTCTTATATAACAAACCATACCGCTGCTTTTTTATTTATTTTATTGTTCCTACTAACTTCTATTATCATCGCCATCATCATCATAATCATGGTAATATTGAAGAATATCAAGTACGAAGTCGTAACCACACAAAGGTATCCGACATTTTGTTGGTGCTCTGTGTGATGTGTGTCTGTGGATTTGTATGCACGGTGATACTCAAAGAACATTAATAATCATTTTCATTTTTGCGTTAAAAATTAGTTATTGTTAAAAGAAAATTAGTTTTTTTATTGTCAAAACCGAAAATTGGCTTTTTTGGTGGTGGAGGTGGTGGTGGTGGGGTGGGTCAGGTCATTATGGTATTATGACTTTCAAAGAAAATAATGTGGAAAATTAAGGAAAGCTTAATAATGTACATACTTTCACTATGATGATTTGGTATTGAATGATGTCTCTATTCAGTGCGGGGTTGTCTTAACATATCTTAGGCTGGTAAATAGTGGTCACACCGATAATATCAAGCTAATGTGTGTCAAAAATAAATGTAATACAAACAAAGTGTTTATTTTGTGTTGCTATATTCGCCCTCTATGTTTGATCGTAAGCTATCAGATTTTAATCTCCCTGGCCTGAAATAGGATTATTCAGAAGATTACACTCATTATGTTGCTTCGAATGTACTAACCACCAAAGAAATTTTGTTCACTGATAATATGTTGAACTCTGGATTATTTCAGATCAGCAACGTTAAGAACAGTTTAAACAGGCAGCTCGAGTTGGTGTTTTCCTCTGTTATCAACTAATCTAATTCTCTGTGCCATTGATGTATACCATCCTCTCATTTTAATTACTTTTTGTCTGTAGCAAGGTAATATTACTGTCGAGTGTCGATACTGAAACCGCATCCCGACTCAACTGTCGTGAGGCCGACTTTGTGATACTTATGTTGATTTCGAATGAAGGAAAAATGTTACATTGGGCGTAAAAATGGTACGCCAACTGATGTCAAAATGTTCGATTGAAAAACAAAATACCACAAGGGTAATATTTTGCTACACGCAGAGTAATTTTCGCTACTCCAGGTTTTTTGGTCGAGTAAACAATTTTTTGTTGTCGTCATACGCCATTTTTTTCTATACTTGTCAAAACACACGTGTTTAATAATTGGAATAATAACTTTAATTCGAGTATGACGTTATCAAAGAAATTTTAAATGTCATTTACTTCACATCATCAACATCGACATGACGACATGACATAACAGCAAAGATGAAACAAATATATTATATTTTGTTTTGACATTTAAAAGCGGCGTAGTTCATTTCTGTTCCATTGATACAAAATGAGTGTACTATATTTAGAGTTATTGGCTAACATCGACTTTGATACCTTTTTAAATTATAATAATGACCTAGTAACACAAACTGTTAATTTTTTACTCTGCAGTTTTTGAATGTTTTGAACAATCCATTCCGTATACTCGCGCCAAAAACAGTATCGCACCACTTCCTTGGTATAATACTGAATTACGAACGTTACGTAACTTTAGAAGCACACGTTGGCAAAGATTCCTTAAAACTAAATCGGACTCTGTGATTACGAGATGATTTCAGTAGATTGTCTAACGAACTTTACGGGAATTATATCAGACTCGATGCAATCCAATATAATCGCTGATAAATTAATCTGCAAGTCAGACATCTGTAATTACAGACTGATTGCGAAATTATCTTGTATTCCTAAGCTGTTCGATAGTATTGTGTATGATTCACTGTACTTTCATTGAAAACCGTTGTTTTCTGACAATCAGCATGGTTTTCTCAAAACACGGTCCACGATCATAAACCTTATTGAATTCACATAACAAACATTAAATACGATGGAGGCAGGGAATGACGTTGATGTTATCTTCACCGATTTTAGCAAGGCGTTTGACAGGATTTCTCATAAGTTATTTTGTTTAAGCTTAGGGCTCTTGGCTTTCTTCCCCAAATTCTCCGTTGGGTGGGTTCTTATCTTACAGACCGTATATATCATGTACTGTTCAGTTCATCATGAAGTGCCCCAAGGCAGCCATCTAGGGCCAATTTTTTTCAGTTTGTCAATCAACGACGTTGAATGTGTAATTAAAAATTCATTGATATCTATATACGCCGATGAAATGAAGATTAACAAACGGATTTCAAACACCACTGACAAGAGCTACAATCCGACCTCAATAACTTCTCGGCATGGTGTGCAAAGAACAACCTTGATTTGAACATGGGGCAATGTCAAACAACCACTAATTCTCGAAAACGTACACAGTCAATTTCTCGCGACTTTTATATTAACAACTATGACGTTACCAGCTCTGTTCGTGATCTGAATGAGTGAATTGAATTTTAGACATCACATTGATTGTATTATTAATGAAGCTGGGGGATCACATAAAGAGGGTTGAAGCTGCAGTTCAGCGTAGATTTCTTCGCTTTGCCTTACGCGGGCTACCGTGGGTGGAAGCGCCGAGTTGTTGCAGACGTGGTTTTCCTTCATCAATTACAAACCGGCGGTATCGATTCTCCTGTTTTACTGGGAAAAATCAACCAAAATATAAATTCGCGAAATTTAAGAACGGTACCTATCTTTGGAATCAACCCTCATCGAACTGAATACGGATATTGATATTTGATATTTTATTTAACTTATTTGGTTTTGTTTTTTTGTATCATTTTATTTTATTTTGCTTTATCTCCTTTTATCTATTTTAATTTTATTTAATCTGTTTGTATTAAGCAGACTCGAGTTCCGTTTTCCTTCTGTCTGCGGCGCGTGTCGTCTTGCTTAGCTATTCACTTAGTACGCCTTACTATAATCACATTTGATTTTTATTAATATATATTTTATCGTTTTAGCTTCCAAATTCTCAATTTCATTGGTTAAACAGTTCGATATCCTTGCTTATATTTCTCTTGAATTATACTCAAAAATAATAAAATTAATACAGATGGAAACTCCCCGCACGCGGTTGGGAGGAGTAATAGGTCGTTGGGATTATTTTTATATAAAACCTAAAATTATATCAATACTTAATACGTTTCTTTTGTAATATTCAACCACGGGTTTGAACATGCTATGGTTCTTTGTATTTTACTTTCTTTTAGGTAGTAAAATAAAGGATAGTAATATTGAAAATTTTAAACCCCGAGATTTTTTGCTGATTTACCTTTCGCTTTATCGCCAAAGTTTAAAAAAAAAATAGTTTTTAAAAAGATTTCCATGTGTGTATTTGCGTGTGTGGTTCCGTGTCGACTAAATATCTCAGTCCTTTCTATAGCCTGGACAGTTTGTTCGATCGAAATGAAACTTTATACATTTTTCAAGAATTTTTCATTAAATCGGAGATTCCAGTGATTTTGGGCCGAAATCAGTTCAAAGCTTTTTCGTTTTTGTAAATATTTTAAAATTTGTAGCATTTACGAGAATTAACAATTATAAACTTTAAGCTTTTAATTTAAATGCCGGTCGAGTTCAGTTTGCCAAAATTTAAGAGAAAATAAAGATTTTGGTCAAAAAACTGATTTTCAGTCAAAATTAAATTTTTGGCCGAGATTGGTAAATCAGAAGTGAGAACCTTTATAGGAGCTTTTCTAAAAAGTCTATGCGACAGCCCTGCGGCTTATTACGAAATAGCATCAGGTGATTTTAATTCAACTATAGGAGAAAAAACACTATAGGAGAAAACACTTGTGATTCTTGTAATTTATCATAAGCTACAACGGCATCCTTTCATACAAAAATCGCGAAGGGCGCCAATCTCTAGACACATGTAAACTGCCAGAAGCTACAACAGACATCATTTGATACAAAAAATACCGGATCCGCTCGAAACGCGATATTTCAAAACGCGATATTTCGAAACGAGATATGACAAAACGAGAAATGGTACAAAACGCGATATTTCAAAACGCGATATTTCAAAACGCGATATGGTACAAAACGCGATATGGTACGAAACGCAACATGGTACAAAACGCGATATTTTAAAACACGATACTTCAAAACGCGATAAAGTACAAAACGCGATATGGTACAGAAGAATGTGCATTGCGAAGCGACAGGAGAGCAGCGACCCGCCTGATATCACCTGGTCCTATACTCCCGCTTTTATCGAATTTTAAATTCCTATAAACTGAAATTTTTTCTAACTGAGGAGCGAAGCGACTAGGCCGCAGCAACCCGCCTGGTATAATCCGTTGCTGTACTCCCGAACTGCTGCAATTTTTTTCTCTAACTAAGGAGCGAAGTGCTCACCTGATATACCCCGATCCTATACTCGCACTCTTATCGATTTTGAAATTGCTATAAACTGAAGTTTTTTTTCTACCTAGGGAGCGAAGCCCTCCCCTGATATAACCCGATCCTATACTCCCGCTAATATCGGTTTTTAAATTTTTTTAACAGAAATTAAATTTCTCCTAATATAACCCGATCCTAAACTCCCACTACTATCGATTTTTAAATTCCTATAAACTGAAATTAAATTTCTCCATCACCCGCCTGATTTAACCCAATCCTAAACTCCCGCTCCTATCGATTTTTAAATTCTTATAAACTGAAATTAAATTTCCCCTTCTCCAGAATGTACATTGCGAAGCGACGGGAGCGTAGCCATTCGCCTCATGTAACCCGATCCTATACTTCCGCTCCTATCCATTTTTAATTTCTTATAAACTGAAATTTAATTTCCCCTTCACCCTCCTAATATAACCCGATCCTAAACTCCCTCTTCTATCGATTTTTAAATTTTTAGAAACTGAAATTAAATTTCCTCTTTTCCAGAATGCACATTGCGAAGTGACGGGAGCGGAGCGATTCGTCTGATATAACCCGGTCCTATACTCCCGCTCTTACCGATTTTTAAATTCCTATAAACTGAAGTTTTTTTTTTTCTAACTAGGGAGCGAAGCGTTCACCTGATACTCGTATAACCCGATCCTATACTCCTACTAATATCGGTTTTTAAATTCCTATAAACTGAAATTAAATTTCCCCTTTTCCAGAATGTACGTTGCGAAGCGACCGAAGCCTGATATAACCCAATCCTAAACTGCCACTCCTATCGATTTTTAAATTCCTTTAAACTAAAATTAAATGTCCCCTATGTGGATTATAAAAAAAATTCAAATAAAATAATTGAAATAACAGTAAATTTTTTTATTTGTATAAAAGTTAGGATTTGGGGCGGTAGCCCTCAATCTTAAGGTATAAATGATTTAAAATAATCATAAAAGCATTTGTGCTTCAAAAAAAGAAAATATTTTTTCGCGTTTGGGTTGTCTTTTAAGACCATTTAGGGCATTTAGGGCCACTTGGGATCATTGAGATCTACTTGGGGTCGTTTCTGGATATTTTCATGGCCATATTCGTAATCAGCATACTAAAGTTCTTTAGTAAACCGATTTTAAGAATTTTTGGAGGTCTATGACCTATTCGGAAGTATAACCACGCAGTTAAAATTTTCGGCCGTCAATTGATATCAGGTGCAAATTGAATGAAAAATTGAATTTTATTAAAACATTCAATGTTGGGCATTTCTGTATCTTGGACACTTTCATTCAGTCCCATGAAATTTCATATATTTATTTTTACAAAAATGGTAAAAATATTCTGTATAGTGACAACCTATTTATATTGTAAATGCGACACTTTGAAAATTTTCGTCCAATCTTTAATCAATTACTCTTTATTGGACACGAACACTTTTGTTCAATATCAGTAATTCGATTTAATGATAAAAAACATCACGTTTTGTACCATATCGCGTTTTATGCCGTATCGCATTTTGAAATATCACGTTTCGAAATATCTTGTTTTGTACCATATTGCGTTTTGAAATATTGCGTTTTGAAATATCGTGTTTTGTACCGTATCGCATTTTGTACTTTATCGCATTTTGAAATATCACGTTTTGAAATATCGCGTTTTGTACCATATCGCGTTTTGTACCATATCGCGTTTTGAAATATCGCATTTGGAAATATCGCGTTTTGTACCATATCGTGTTTTGTACCATATCGCATTTTGAAATATCGCGTTTTGTACCAAATCGCGTTTTGTACCATATCGCGTTTTGAAATATCGCGTTTTGAAATATCGCGTTTTGAAAAATCGCGTTTTAAAATATCGCGTTTCAAATGGGACCCAAAAAATACATATATTCTAAACGATTAAAAGAATTTCTGAGAACAATAATATGAAATACAAAAACTTGATCTTTTTTAGAAACAAAATTTATTTTGTATTCAAACTTTTTAGAAATGTATGGCGTGTGCAAATAAATATCCGTCTAAAATCTATATTTTCTCTAGAACATTAATTTTGGACACTTGCATACACTTTTGTCCAAAATATAAAAGTATCCAATAATTTAAAAGTGCCCATGAACTTCACACTGGTCTATATCGGCCCAGATCATTTTTCCAAAATTTTACCGGAAACGATGAATTTGATAAAAAAAACTGTTTTCGATAAAAATTCGACCCTGCAGAGCCCAGACGGATTGATTGATCGAGATAAAACTTTATACTACACCGGAAAAGACAGCTTCCATTGGTTTAACAATTTTACTTGTTACGCTAACCGGGAGTAATTTAGCACAGAATTGCTTGCCTGTGTCGCTTTGCGGATACGTTTTTGTATAAAATGTTTGACCCACCATAAATTCTTTAGGACGACTTGGTAAATTATATCGTCGAGCATAACTATCATAAACCTTTCTCAGATGTTAACTGTACACCATGGTAAATTCTATCTTACCAAAATATAAGATAATGTGGTGAATGGATGATGAATAGAAGTCCTTAAGGCACAAGATATTTCAGAGAAGTGTATACTACAAATTTTATGGTTTGATTTAACCCCCAGATGGCAGCTTTCACAGACCAATTAACACGCTCCCGACGCACTAGTGCCTAACTTTTAAAAAACTCTAAGAAGTTTGCACTCTTAAACTGAACTCCATTATCGGAATACAAAGTTTCGGGTACGCCAAATAAGTCGAATTACTCTTTAAGAAAAAATACTATGTTTTTGGCTTTTGTTAGAGTTTTGAGAAGCATGAACATAGTCAGCTGGTTTAAAACTATTAATATATACCTATGTTTTACCTAAACGACAAAAAACAGTTTATTTGTTTTTCAACAGTTGATATATTTTACAATTTTGTTGATAACCTAAGCCTTTGAAAATTTCCATAAATTGCTTAAATAAAATCTCACTTTAAGATTAAGGTAAGTAGTCAATTATGTACGTGATAAATTCATATCCATCGCTCTGATTAATCAATCATTCATTTTCTAATTTGCTTAATTCATTTTGGCTTTCAAGTTTAAGTTCCCAAGTTATCCTTCGGAAACACGCTTATATTATTTTTGTCTAGGATTTCCCAGTCATTTTTTGCCATCCGAAAAACCTGCAGGCCTATTTCTGTATTCGATACGAATCTGTGGACGAAACGAAACTTCAATTCGATCCGAAAATACTTTGGTATTTCTGTATACGAACGAAAGATATATTTTAATTTTTGCAGTGTAGATATAGGGAAATTTATTTTTACGTGAAATAGCCTTAAATGACAGTGTAATAAAAATAAATTTCATTAAGCTGACATTTATTTTTTGTGTATAAATTCGATTATTTTCTATTAAAAGAAATAAATTCGTCAATTTGATTTAATTGTGCAATTAATTACAAATCGGAAATGGATTCGATAGGATTTTATTTATCAAGTGATGATGAGGGGGATAACTCAGCTGTCATTAGATATCGGCAATTTTTCTGTTAACAAAGAAAGTTAAAAAGAAATATATACTATATATAGTATATAATAATAATATGAATATCGGAATAAAAATGTTTACCCATTTAAGATTTTTGGGTTTATTTCGATTACCGAAAGTTGCAGTGAATTATTTATTGACGGAGCTTGATGATGCTTTACCAAAACGGGGAAGAGCAACATTAATTCCAAATGTAATTAAGATTGCAGCTATGCTCATATTTGTAGCTCAGGGTAGTTACCAACAAAGTGTGGGGCAAGATTTTTTAATCGGTATGTCGCAATCCACTGTATCTGAGACGATGACTGAAGTTTTCACAGCAATTGAGAATCGAATATGTGCCAAGTGGATATCATTTCGCCAATCCATGGCGATAAACAATTGGCGGCAAATTTTTTTTTTGCTAAAACCAGATTCCCTGGCGTTGACGGGACACATGTGAACATTGTACGCCCGACTGATAATGAGCATCTGTATTTCACTCGGAAAGTGAAACACAGTGTAAATACAATGATTGTTAGTTCTACAACCCATATGTTCGTGTTTCATAATAGATTAATGCAACATTGTTGTTCAATCTAGGCATGTGACCACAAAATGCGCATAATGGCAGTTGATACAAGATACGGGGGAGCTTCACATGACTCGTTAGTTTGGAGTTTAAGTAGTTACCGACATCATTTACAACGACGACACACTGCTAATTCAAATTACTAGCTGCTTGGTAAGTACAAACATGTAAATACAATATTTCATACTTTCTTACTATTATTTTTATTACTAGGTGACTCAGGGTATCCCCCTTAGAACCCTGGCTCATAACTCCATTCAGAGCGACCTCCGAAGGAAGCAGGGAATCTTCATTTAATAGTGTCCATTCAAGAACAAGAAACATTGTTGAAAGGTGCAACGGCCTATTAAAAGCTCGGTTTCGATGTCTATTGGGAGCTCGTGAATTACATTATACTCCAAAAAAGCGGCTCAGATAATCAACGTGTGCGCCATGCTCCACAATATGTGCCTGTATTATAATGTTAGTTTAGAAAATGATTTAGAAAATGAAACGACAAAAGTAGATTTAATTTTTCTTAAAACTATTTAAAAAATGAAAATGTTCGTTTAATTTAATAACTATTTCCTCTATTTTTGTAAAATTTATTTAAATATTTAAAATTAAACAAATTCAACTTTCTGAAATTTTGTTTGTTTGGTTACGAATTTAAATTTAACTGTCATTTGAAACTGGCTAGACCAATCGCCACCGAGAAAAACTTGGGACTTTTTAGTGCAGAAATGTATAGTACTAAATTACAAAACATTGACAGTGTGTAATTTTGGGTTAAAATGGGTGTAATTTTGGGTTAAACTGGCCAAGAAGCCAATACCAAATAAGTGTGAAAAAGTGTAGTGTAGTGCTAAAACAGAAAGTTTATAGTGAACTTTAAAAAAATTAATATGGTAAGCTAAAGAATTTCAAGCTTAGTAACTATAAAATCTAAAATCTAGACCTCTAGATTTTAGGTGTTATTATTATCCTATATGGTAGAACCACTCCTGAATGTACGTCACTAGTAATTTTTTTTCTATGCTTACAATGACGTACAGCGTACGTCCACGAGCGAATTTGACTTTATTATTTTTACATTTCCAAAAGAAAGAATTTATATTTTAACTTTTTTCTTTTCTTTCTCAGCGAATAGAAATAAAAAAAATATCGTGGATTCTGAAAGAGGGGAGGAAAATACAACTTTGACAGTGAAGCAACTTTGGAAGAGAGTCGAAAAAATACAATTAAATGAAATAACAAGATTGGAGGGTGGTGGGGGTGGTGAAATTTTGGGATTACATATAAATGTTCGAATATGCGAAAAATCTAATATCTAAAAAAAACATAATTCGTCAAAAAAAAATTCCTAGAACCCGATTGCAGTGCCACCTACTGGGTTCAATTGTGAATCTAAACCATCCGGGAACCCACTCAAATACACACACAAAATTTCATTAAAATCGATTAAGCTATTTAGGAGGAGTTCATTTGGAATATCTTGGAGTGGATGGGCACACATTTCTTCATATTATTGACAGCGCAAGAGGTTAAAGTCGAATAGGTCGTCGATGATGTTGAATGATTTAGAGATCCTATTAATGAGGTTGTTTTCTCCATAGTTTGTAGAATGGTGTTCTAGTGCCAAAAAATCTTGGTTTCGAAATGTTCTACATGGCACATGAATTAATATGTTTCCCAAGATGTAAGCTGAATCAATGTGACCAAGCAAAACGTTACCAATAAAAGACGCGCTCAAGAGAAGTCGTCTATTTTCAGGCGTGCATTTTCCTAGAATGGTAAATTTTGGTCCTAATCCCAGTCATTTTTCTATAACATAATAATCAGAAACTTCTTTTGAATGCTTCCACATCTTTTTATGCGCACTGTTATAGCGTATTCCAGTTGAAATCAATCAATTAATCAATTTCTGCCAAATATTAATGTTGATGACAATAAGATGATCTATATAAATCATAAGTTAACTAACTATAATCAAGGCATATTTAAGAGATGTCTAAAAATAAAACATGAACACAAAATCAAATTCGAGTGGCATAGACACCCAAATATTTTACATTTCCAAATTATTTGAAAGGCTTATTCTGAACAGACTGATACAACACATCTCAATTAACAATTTGATCTCAGAGTTTGAATATGGGTTTCAAACAAACTCAAGCACTGCCTCCGCAACCTTGTGCCTGATGAATAACATTTACAGATTCCTTGAAGTAGGTAAATCTAAAGGCGGTATTTTGTCGATCTGATGAAGGCAATTTGATTGTGTTGATCATGTCAAAATGATTGAGAAATTATATAACGTTGGAATTCGCGATAAAGCCGTTTCTAATATATGTTAATGATATATTTAACTTATCGTTGAACGGCAAACCTGAACTATTTGCGAATAGTGTATGGATCTATCAACCATTATGCACTCAAACTAGACATGGAAAATGATTTTTGCTTTCTAAACAAATATTTCGATTGGAATAAAATAAAATTAAATCTAAATAAAACCAGCTATATGACGTTTAACAAAAATATAATTTACAATTTTACTACTTTGCAAGTAAACAATGAAATCAAACGTTATCAATTATCTGGGTTTAAGTATTGATACTCGCCTATGTTGGTCATCCCGCACACAGACAAATTAAATTCATCTGCGGCGCCAATAATAGGTGCCTTTAGAAGATCTGCCACATTTTTGGATAGCTCTATTAAAAAACAACTATACTACTCGTTCATTCATTCCAATCTACTAAATTTAATCCCAATCTTGGGCTCCACTAATAAATTAAACCATCTCCAAATATACCAGAATAAGTCGCTAAAGGCACTTTATAAGTTACCGCATAGATATCCCACAAAATTATTGTATTCTGCGGACATACTACATGTTTCCAAGCTAGTTGACTTTAGTTATATAATGGTAATATACCTGGTTAACAGCAGTATGATAAAATCCTCGCTTCAGCTCGAAACAAATTTTCAATTAACCATGAGAAACACTAGACAATGATCTGAGATTACCCGCACGTACATGAATACATCATCTACATGAAGTATATTTTATCGAGAATTTTTTTTTTTTTTTTTTTTTATTCATTCTCATTCAATAACAACGGCGGATTATCCAGTGAATTTAATGTTCCTTTAAGGATAGTCCAAGTTGTTATACATAATTATACAAAAGTTACAAAATTTACATTCATAGATATATAAATATTATAAAATTTTAAAAAATTAAAGATAACAGAGATTTAGTTCCAAAATAATAGAATATTTGATTTAAAGTAATTTTTAATATTTTTTTTAAATTGTAAGTAGTTTTCAGATTGCTTTATAAATTCAGGTACTTGATTATAAATAAATGGGCCCATAAACGTGATCGATTTTCTTCCAAATTCAGTTCTAATATGATGCGAATCAATTCTGTTACAATTTCGAGTTGAATACACATGATGAGCGTAATTAAAGTCTATATATTAGACATAAATGAAGATACATTTAGGCTTTTATATGTACATATAAAGGGTTAATTGAAGCTTATATAAGACATTTATAGGCAATATCATCTTTGCTATATATAATAACCTAGTGGAAAATAGAAGTGGCAATCTGTATACTGCTTTTACACTTTTGTTTTGCAGAACTTGCAATCTCTTCAGCCTGGTTAAGGTACCTGTTCCATGTACGATAAGGCCATAACTAAGTCGCGAATGAATAAACGAAAAATAAATCATAAGCAATACCCTAGTAGGAACAAAGAAAGATAATTTTCTGAGTAACCCAACAAGTGGAGCAATTTTCTTACTTGTGATATTGATGTGATCATCCCAAAACATATGTTCGTCAAATGTAACTCCCAAATATTTGAAAGAACTAACTCTCTCAATATTAATGTTATTAACTTCAAATAGAGGTAAACTAGTCATCGATTTATAAGGGGAACGAAATACCGCATATATTTGGTTTTAGATATATTCAGAGCTATTAAATTGGAATTAAAATATTCTAAAAGTATGCTAAGGTCATGTTTCATATCAATCAATATACTGTCTGGATCATGGGTTTCATAAAATAAAGCCGTATCATCTGCAATTATTCTAATATGTATATGACCCTTGAGCGGCAAATAGGAAATATCATTAATATAAATGAGGAACAAAAGTGGTCCTAAAACACTACCTTGAGGGACACCACATTTAATATCTAACATTTCACTTCCTACTCCATTTATCATCACATACTGTTTTCGATTTGATAAATAACTTTTCAATAAATTGTAAGGAATGCCACGTACGCCATAACAGTATAATTTACTTAGAAGTAACTGATGATCAATACAATCAAATGCTTTCTGTAAATCCAAGAAAAGCGCCCCAACATATCTTTTTGAATCAAAAGCAGTATATATATCATACTCCCAATTTCTGCCAATGCCAATTCAGTTCCTAAACCTTTTCTAAAACCATATTTTTAGGAATAAAAAAAATTATTATAATTTAAAAACGTTATTAAACGCGAAAATATAAATTTTTCAAAAATTTTATCGAATATAGAAAGAGTAGAAATATGCCTATAATTATTAAGTAAAGAAGAATCTCCATTCTTTAGAATAGGAATTACTTTAGCGACTTTTAGACATTTGGGATATACACCAGTTATTAAAGTTACATTAAAAATATCGGACAGCATGTTCGAAAAGTGATATGAAACGGAGTAGACGTGTTTTGTTGTCGCTCCTTCATTTAATTTAAATATTTTTTTTTGTGTGTGTAAATAATAAATAAATAATTATTAATAATAATAATCAATGTGTTTTATACATTATAAATAAGTGATTAAAAGATGTGACGTACACCTAGTGTTTTAAGTATTACTTTGTGTATTGCGCGTGAAATTGTGTAGAACATATACGTAATTATATATAATTATTTCCGTATATGTTCTGATACCATTTTGTGAATGCGTAAATGCACATTTGTGTTTGAATTACTAGGTGTACATAATATACATAGTGGGTTTCAAATAAAAAATAAAGTGACGAGTAAAGTGATGTGTATGATGAAATGTGTTTATATACGTAAAACCCGTGTTGAAATATTTATAACGGGATATATTTCGTTTTAATGTTTCAATAAACTGGTTATGTATGTAGTCGCATAATAGTTAAATCAGAGAAGTTTCCTTTTTTTACATATTTATATAATATATACATACATACATACATATTTTTATTTTTATTTATGCACTTTTCATACTTCGTATATAGATTTGTGTGTAGCATCAAATAATCTACTTAAATAATATACATATAGCAAGTTCATTCGGAATTACAACAAAAAGTTACCCGGGTTTTTTGTAAATGAACACGAAAAAAGTTTACCCGACTTTTGTAGTAGTATTGGTGAACAGCAAGACAAAAAATGGTTTATTGTTAAAAATGTCAGACATTTCAACTTGCTACCATCGGTATAATTATTATAAAGCAAAATACATACTATTAAAATTTTCAATAGTGTCTTCCATATTTCAATTTTAATAATTTATTTATAACTCAATACCAATAATTTTTAATTAATAATATAAGAAATTATATAATTTCGCACATGAAAGAAATGTTGAGTTTGCTAAATCACAAATCGAATGAATGAGTGATAAATTGATGAAAAGTTTTGAAGGTGCCCGTAACAATCCGTTTCAATTTCGGCATTTGCAGTTGTGTCACAATTTGGCGGATTTAAGTAAAGTTCCGAGCCCAAAGGTCGTGTTAGCTCCGATATTGAAAGTGGATACGCACGTGATTTGTTTGTACAATGAGCTTCAAATTCTAACAACAGCATTATTCTAACGAATCGTCCTCGCCTGGGACTTTTGCTCGCGATTTAATAGAAAACGGTTTGAATGGGCGTAAAATTATTATACGAACAATATGCGATAGTATAAAATTAAAATAAAATATATATTTTATTTTTCATAAAATAAAGACAAAAGTGGAAAAAAAATTTGATTTAATTCAGTCTTGTCTGATCTAGCCAATCCAATTATTTATTACTCTACCCTTCACTCTTCAGTTTATTGTGGTAAGGGATTACAATTGGCACCGTGCATCGGTGTGATCATTTTACGGTGGCTAGCTAAATTCATTTGTACCAGCTGGTCGCCTATATTTGCACCTTTCGAATCCATTAGTAGTGCGTCCAAATCGCTTAAATTATTGCTGTAATATTCATTCAAAAGTTAAATGGAGATAATTTAGTGATTTAAACAAACGATCTACTCACATGACTACAGCCGTCAAAAGCTTATTTAAAATTAGTTTTCAAGCACATCTAATTTACGTTTATGATTATCTTGTTTTACTGTAATATTAGCGATGTGGCATAGAATCGCTTGAAATAGTAAGTGATCGCATCGGCTGTCCCATTTCCGAATTTTATTCAATGTAATAAATCCACAATTACACAACATTTTAATACATAAGATATTTTGAAAATACGTAGCACAAAATTACAAATTGTTCTCACAATTTTAATACATCTATTAAATATTATAATTAATTCGAAATTAAATTGTTACAAATGGCGCGGAGTCTTGTTTTGATGTTTATATTTTGACGTTTACTTTTGTATATACATACGTATACAAAATACGTATATGTATGCGTAAAAATCTGACAAAAAATCGCGATTTTTTAAAGTTAACCCGGGTAACTAATCCGGGTAAGTTTTTTTTAGTAAATGAACGTGTTATGTCAAAATGTTACTCTGACAGCTCAACCCGTGTAAGTTTTTTTACCCTGACAGCTAAACCCGGGTAAGTTTTTTTTGCCTGACGTTTCGAATGAACTCACTGATAGTTATGAGTGTGTTTTCTGGGCGTTTAGATGTATATGGTGTGTATATGCAGGGATGTAACAAAACCAACGATCGCCCGTTCCACACGGGATGTCAAAGAAACACCTTCTTTTTCGTCTCTTTCCCCGTTTACCTTTGAAACCGGTTGCAAGTGAAATAAAAAATTTAATTATTTTATTTTAATTTAAATTTGAAATTTAATTTTAAAAATTTTTAGTTAAACTTTTTTTTTTTTTTTTTTTTTTCGAGAGAGAGAGTAGATTTAAACAATACAAAAACATTTTGGTTTTATATTTAAATAAGGTTTTAAATTAGCAATAAAAAATCTATTACGACTTATTTTAAAACGTGAACCAGTGCTTCTTTTGAATCCAGGGTGGAACGGATGAATAAATTTGATATGTTAATTGTTGTTGGTTTTGCATGTAGACTTATGTATACATGTGTGGATGGTATGTATATTTTTGTGGTTTATTATATATTTAAACCCATTGTAGCTGCACTAACCCAAACGAAAATGAGATAAAGGATTCAAGGCCGTTTTTTTACATGTAGATTTTGGTTTGAGTTTTGTTTTCGGGAGAGCATAATAAAACCATGATAAGAATCATAAAGAGGTTTTTTTTTCGTCGTTTTGTGCGCGTTGCGTCAATTGTGGCCAGCAGGACGGCGGTTTACATTGTATTTGTCGATTGGTTTTTTGGGTGAATCTGCAATGGACGTATTTTTTAAGATGGAATTTATAATATTTTACTAAATTTTGAAATTTTTACGTTATTTCGAGACTGATGACAATATTATACAGCCCAACCATGTTTGCAGTATAATTTTAAATGCTACTGGATTTCAGTTTAGTTTTATTATTAATATAATTCAAATAACTATGATTTCAGGAAATTCTATTGTAAGTTGTTGAGTTTTAGGAGGATTAATCAATAAATGTTTGTATTATTTAGGAAGACGAAAAACATTAATGAAGAATTAAATTTCAGGAGTCTTAAGATGTTTGTGGAATAATATTTCTTTAAGATATTAATTGATGATTGTGTAGTTTAGAACTGTGTTGTGTTTGTATTACTAACTATTGAATTACCTAGGTGACTGTATTTGGAGTGAATTAATCAATCAATTTTGTTTTAGGAAGCTAAAAAGTATTAATGTTGAATTATATTTCAGGGAATTTCCAGATGCTCGTGAAATAATAATATTGTTTTGTCAGGTTGCTGATTTAAAGAAGCAATTGTTGAAGACCAATATCATCGTTATCCATTAAACCTATTAAACCTTTATCCCTCCTCCGTAGATTAGAAGTAGATTAGAATTGTGTTGTGCCGTACGATCGCTAGGTGTCTGAAACCGGGTCGTTCTGTCCAAAAAAAAAAAAAAAAAAAACCTTTCCTATCCCTCCTATTGTTATGTGTAAACAGGCTGTAGGAATGTAGGAATAGGCCCGGCGTTAACCGGGACACTTGTCAAGTACTTGGTTCTACAGTCCAATCAATCAATCAATCAATCAATCAATTAAAAATATCGGACAACATGTTCGAAAAAAACTCAATTCTACATTTCAGCGCGCAGCTATTAATTTTTTGCGGACCTCCACCTTTACCACTACTAAGCGAACAGATAACATTACAAACTTCACCAGGTGTAATTGGTGATAGATACATGCCATCTGAAATCCATTTAATAGTTCCAAACCTGTGTATGTCTCTGTCGGAGGTAATAGATTCACTGATTAGTAAGTAACCTGCGTTAACAAAGAAGCAATTGAAAAGATTAGCTATCTCAAGAGAATCACTTACGTATCGGCCAGTAAAGAAAATTTTATCAAATTTAAGTGAATCGAGATTTTTATTAAAAAATAAGTTCACGTTCTTCCATAAATCTCTCTGATTTAAATCTGTAAACATATTACTAAAGTAACGCTTTTTAGCATAATATTTTTTAGAAGCTAATAATTTAGATACACGTTCCAATTCAGATTTCAGAGCAACGTTACTAGGATTACGTTTAATTTTTTTTAGAACTTTATTTTTTTACGAATGTCACTCCAAATGTCAAGTGTGATCCACGGACATACCGTATTTTTCAGCTTAACATCTACACTTATTGTCTTTGAGTAACTATCTATCAATTCACCATATTTTTCAACAATAATTTCTATAGTATTATTCGGATCATTCACATTAAATGGCATTGCAAGTAGAAAATTATTGAATAAGTCATTAACTTTTGCCATGTCTACTATCTTCTTTTCAAAGGTTTTCTTAATATACTGGTACTTAGAAGTAAAGAAAAAATTTGACAAAAGGAAATTGTGATCGCTAATAGTGGAGTATATCGTAGATACGGAATGATCTAAAATATTGTCACTTGCGGAACGAGTTGCGTGCGTATTTGTAGTGATCAAACCGTGGGTCATCAACAGATTATTATACTCAATGACATTACCATCTGTTTTATTAACGGCAATATTAATATCCCCAAGTAATATGTTTTCAGTACAGCGGTTTCCAGATAGAAGATTATCCAACCAATTGAAGAAACAATCAACATCGGAACCTGGCGGTCGATAGATACCACAGATTTTTGTATTATTAAGACGAGGAAGCAAAATTTGAATAAAATTAAATGGGTACAAGCCGTTATCCATATTCAAGATGCAATACTCGATATCTTTTTTAATGTATATTGCAAGACCACCTCCAGTTCGATCATCTCTACAAGAAAAGCAACTATTAAAATTGTTGATAGGATAGGCTATCGAATTATGACTCGAATAAAAGTTTCAGAAATAAATAAAATATCAATATCCGATTGAAGACTATCTATGAACTCTAACATATTATCAAATTTAACTAAATCATTCATGCCACGAATATTTATTTGTAATGCTTTCAATTGTTGAGCATTAGTCACAAAATAACATCATTTAGCATCATTTTTATGAAGAATATACTGTATGGCTGTATGTTTTATATACATATGTGTAACACATTTTTTTTACTCACTTAATGTCAAATTTAATAATTGATATTTCCATAATTAATTGATATTTCCATAAAATTGTAAAATTTGTATTGAAATAAAAATTACAAAAAAAAAAAAATTAGCTACTAGTGTATACATTTCAAAACCATGTAGCCCCGATCCGAGACATTTTTAGTTTTGGCGAAATAATTTTGGATTTATAGTGAAGCGAAAACTTATATAAAAATCAATGAAATGCCTACCCCAGAGTTCATTTTCGGGAACTTGCTACGGAACAAGATTTTTCTTACATTACCTGTAACTTTCGATACTATATGCAACTCAGACTTTTACAGTTTCTTGATACTGTAAATTAAATTTTTTTCATTATATGACAAACTAATCAAATTTAATAAATTTGATAATTTTTCGTTTTTTCATTAAAATTGATAAAAATTTTAGCTTCACACAAGAACAAATTGGTTATTGATATGTTAGAGTTGCCTGAATAAATATTTTTATTTTCTGGGATAGAATTCTGGAATAACTTCACGATTTTTACGAAGAAATGCGAGTTTTTCTGGATTCCCTTAAAGTTTGGAATGAAATTATCAAATAGCCTGTTTTCAGGAGCAAGAGTCATAATAGTGTCATGTTGTCAAAATGCTTTATTAGAAATAGTGACAACAAACTTATAGTTTTGAACCGCAGGTGTCTGAGATCAAAAACTGTTTCATGTTAATTTCAGTGAAGTGAAGCTACAAGGGTAAGTGGCAATATACTACAAATAAAGGAATTACTCAGTTTTCACTAAAATGTGTTTGCAGATTAAAATAATTTATTTGTAGACACAAACCGCGTACATCTTTTACCAATTACAAATACATTGAACTGTGTACCGCGTACCGTTCATCCATTAAATTAGAAAAATCTATACCGAATCAATAAATTATACAAACGCGCATTTAATCGTTACACACATCCGACGGCATAAACTCAATTATACTCGGTAAGATGACATAATCACAATAATTCAAAAAAATTATGATTTTGTATAGAAGAAATAAATAAATTTTTGAGTTCCATCCATAACGTAAAAGCGCACCCAAATAATCTTTCATCGCGTATGTAAACCAACAACACCACAAAATTATGTATGTAAAGCAAAAATTATGGTATGCATCACATCTTTAAGAACGAAAAATTTCATCTTAAATTATTCGTAACAAAATAAAATACATTAAGATTGTCGCCAGAGATGTTGTATGTTTGTACTCTTGTGCTCCATACTCATATACAATTTCTTATGAATATGTCTGTCTCCTAATATTGAATTTGACGTACTCATTCGTTTTTTATATACATAAACATGTTTATTCGTCGATTCACATCAATTACTGTAATAAATGTTCCACTAAAATCAAATTATAAGTCAAAGGTTTTTTTTTGTACAATCGATGGCATATCATAGATGGTAGTTAAGATTTCTGGTTTTGGAGAATCAAACTTTGTATGGTTTCAAGATAAATGGCGTACGAACATTATAATTTCCACAAATTGCCATCCTTGTTAATTGTTTGGTGCAAAATATTTTATATGTTACTTTATGGATGATGACTTTAAAGTGAAATAGGATTTTCTGTTTTACACATTTTTTCTATACACAGTTTTAGCATAGACGATAGATAGATTTCAGATTTGAACTAAATGTGGCGTGGTTTTTTCATTTTTTATGAGATAATTGATTACGTATCTCTAGTGTTTTAAAAAATTTTGTCTGTCTGTCTGTCCGACCGCACCAGTTTCGTTGTCCGGTTTTCACACCAAAACCACCCAAGATAAATCATAAATAGGACAGCAAAAGCCAACCAAAGTGTTTTCTCAGTTCATTTTTGCGTTCTTAATTTTTTATTTCATGGAAGAACAAAACAACAATTTCAAGCACACTTTACCGAGATCTTTGTAGAATAATACAAATCTAATTGGAATTTTCATCGCCTTCTTAGATTAGTTTTATTAGACAATCAAAGGAGATATTTCATTTGAACTATAAAAGTGAAACAAAATTTATTTCTGATAATTCCAATGTCATCGTTGTATCTGTGATTTTTCGTTAAACTGCGTATAAACAAAATATTTTTGTTTGTGTTCGACCATTTACAGAAAATGTACAAGCAGGCTGAATTTTTACTTTTACATAGAATGAAATATCTCTTTTAGGTTGTCTCTGGTTATAATTCGACCTCGATTCTAACACGCTGTCATAGACATGTTTTCAGTGTAAGCAAAGATTTTCTTCTTAAAGAAGGACGTAGACTTTTAATTCGTATTCTGCATGTAGTCTTTTCTATCAGCAGCCTTGCAAAATTCTCTTCGTTATCATCGGCGAAATAGGTAGTCTAAAATTTGTTTTAAAATTATTCTCTGAGGTACGAGGTAAGAGGTACGAAACAAATGATTTGTAAACGATTATTAGCACATTTCGATTATTTCTCACATAGGTGCAAATTGTATTTCTGATATTTCTAATTTGTAAAGCCACCGAAGTTTTGAAACAGTTTAAATATTTTACTTTAATGTAGTAAGACATCCATTATATTTTGTCTCCGATATTAACTTTGTAAATATGTAGTTATGAGAGATCGAAATTAAATTCTATCAAAAACATAATTTATTACAAATATGTGCTTGGTATTTGTGTGGTTTGAAATTCAATATAGTTCTGTTTGATAATGCTTTAATGTTCTAAAAATATTTTATTCTTTATACGAAGTTATGTTACTAAAACCAATATTACTCGTAAGTAGGGCTTGCATTACCGGTAAACGGTAAATCGATTTACCGGTTTTACCGTCCAAATTTCTTTACCGAATTACTGGTAAAAAATCAAATATTTACCGATAAATTTCAGTTAAACAATTTTAGAAAAAATAAAACAAATAGTTAAATTTTTTTTTTCAACTTTATAATAGTTTTAAGATTATGTAATAAATCATGCATTAACTCTAATGTGAGTGACGTGGGTACCCGGGTACCCTTTGCAATTTTAGACGTCTATTTTTGTATGTTTTACTTCCAATAAAACTTCAAATTTTATGAGAACTTCTAGTTCAATTGGTAGATCACGATCATATTTAAAATTGAGAAATTTTACAACTTGGACGAACGTGGAAAAAATAATTTTCCATACAAAATGCATGTAGGTACTTATCACTCAAATTACGATATTTTTTTTTCACTCACTTGAGGGTTAAAAATAACATGGTTATTTAAATTCTCTTTTTCTCTGCGCACAATAAAATCAGGATAAAACAAAAAAATTTAAACACTAAATCGAGCGACTACATACTGTATTTTAAAATTTCTCGTATATCGTGTTAAATGAGTTTTTTTAAAACTGTTCTCTAGTGCTAATATAGAAATTTAATAAACTTTCTAGTAGTGTGTTTGCGTAATCGTGATATAATACAATGCCTTCTAAACTACAGGCCGCTTACACCAAATGATGACGACACGCTAAGTCGACGTTGTTGTTGCTTTCTCTAGTTGCTTTGTTAGTGTAAATATCTTAAAATTATTACTGCGCAGTCTCGGTTTAGACTTAAATTGACGTCATGTGCGAAAAATGAGAGTAGTAAAAGGCCTGAAGTTTAGAAGGCATTGTATAATAATATATTTTTATTGTTTTCTATGTGTGCTGTGTTAGCTTAGTAGTATAAATTGTCATAACGGTATTCTTTAATAACGGAACCTATTTACGTGTGTTCAGGATATTTAGAGCAAAAAATAAAAACTAGTACATATTCACCTGTTTGATGAATAAGGAATCAGAGGTATGCATTTTAATTTTCTTAGATACGAATAAGATAACAGAAAATAGATTTTAATTAACCAGTCTATATACTTTTAACAGATATTGAAATCGCATGATTTTATTATTTTAATAAGATTTTTTTTATATATTTAAACTAAGATCGGCATGGCAAGTTCAAACTCTTCTAAACAAGATATTAATAAAACATTATGGGAATACTTTCTGCGACAAGGAAAAGATATGGCAAAATGTAAGGAATGTAATAAAGTTTTAAAAACTGTTGGAGGTTCCAGCAGTGGACTTCATTACCATCTTAAGAGCCAAAACCATGTTAATTTGTTAAAACGAGATGAGCCAGTTCCTTCTACATCATTCAGTCAAACCAAAACACAGTCGGCTACTACTTCAGGACTAATTAAAAACTATTTTAAGAGTTCAATTGATGATTCACTACCGGCTGTAATTTCAAGAATGGTAACCAAAGATGGTCCACCATTCGTAAAATTTTGCACCTCTTATGATTTAAGGAAGTTATTAACCGCCAAAGGATATTCCGTAGTAAAATCGTCAAATTCAATAAGAAATATTGTAATGGCTTACGGAGAAAAGTTCGTGATGAAATTCGTAAACAAATTGGAAGCCAGATAAAAAATGGTGACAGTTTTAGCCTCACACTCGACGAATGGACGTCAATTAAAACCGCCGATACATGAATACAAATCTTCATAGTCAAACAAAATTTTGGAATTTAGGACTCGCACGGCTACATGGAAATATACCTGCAAACAAGTGCGTTGAAATTCTAGAAAACAAATTGCAAGAATTTGGAATCAACTTTAGTAACGTTGTTGCAATAACAACAGATGGTGCAGCAGTGATGAAAAAGATGGGTTCAAGTTTAAATACTCATCATCAGTTATGTTTTGCGCATGCTATCCAACTGGCGGTGATTACAGTTTTGTACAAGAAAAATGAGGTGTTATTTGAATTAGAAAATGAAGCTACATATTCTGAAGGCGATGAAGAAGACGAGAGTGATCATGATTTTTCTGAGGGTTTAAGCATAACAATAACAGATGATTCGCAAGTTCAATATGATATATCCCATGACGACTTCTATCCGGTTATCAATAAAATACGACGAGTAGTAAAGATATTTCGGCGTTCGCCCACCAAAAACGACAATATACTTCAAAAGAACGTCCTAAATGAATTTGGAAAGGAAATGGCTCTAATTCTGGATAGCAAAACCCGCTGGAATAGCTTATTGGCTATGCTGGAACGGTTCTTCAAATTAAAATCTGCTGTTCGAAAAAGTTTGATATACTTAAATATCGACATCAGCTTTTCAGAACTTGAATTAAACCTAATTAATGAAATTATAAAGGTACTGGAACCTGTCAAATTGGCAGTAGAATCGTTAAGCTCATCAGATTTTACTTTATTAAGTGCAGATGTTACACTTAAATTCGTACTAGATGAATTATCTAAACAGAATTCATCACTTAGTAAGGAATTACAGCGTGAATTAATAATTAGAATAAAAGAGCGAAGAACCAATTATTCCGATGTATTCCAGTTTCTACAAAATCCAATGGATTATGGCAGGACAACTGATAATAGAAATTATTATTTATTTAATTTACTAAGTAAAACTGCAATAGTCAAAATAATTGTGAGCATTATTGAACGTTTAAGTACGAAAATTGCAGATTGTAATATTGCTGACAATGACGCTGATTCATCTGATGATCCAGAAATAGTTACTTACCGAACCACAACCGGTCACGATGAAAGAAAGATTACAACTCACCATTCAGAAGAAACAAGAAATACATTTTAATGATGGGAGCGCGCCAATTAATACCACAAAGTCCTTAGAGAAAATAATAAAAAAAGAAATAGATTCGATTTTAGAGGAGAAGCGACCTGGAACCTATTTAGATTTAGCGCTAAAACACTTCTCCACAATAAAACCAATAAGCATGGAGAGCGAAAGAGCATTTTCTGCTGCGGGGCAAGTCATAACTAAATTACGATCCACCCTAACTGATCGGACAATTGATACTATTTGTTTTTTACGCGGTTATTTTAATCAGGACAAACTATTAATGGAAATCTAAAATAAAGTGAATTTTATTTAGGCAATGAATTCAGAAATATTACAATGTTAAATGAATTAATAAAATGAATAATGAATTAAATATTTTGTATGTTTTCTTTAATAAAATACTAACTGACATGAAACATTTGATGACCACATTATCGTTTTAAGTTGTTGGTTGGAAACTACATATGTTAAATATGCATTTAAAAGCTATTGATTTGCCGGTAAATTACCGGTAAATTTGAACTTTTATCATTTACCGGTAAATGAAAAACTCGGTAAATTTGCAACCCCTACTCGTAAGTTGTTGGGTGCTACAAAACTACGTTTAAAAGCGAGTTAATCTAAAGTTAGAAATATAATATCTTTAAATAAATTTTGTCTTCGATTTCTTTGGTTTTTTTCACTTGTTTTTAGAATATTTAGAATAAAATATTATTTTTATATAAAATTCCAATTTAAAAAGTGGCCATTGGAAACGGAGATATGTTTAGAAAAGGATATTACTTCTTATCTCTTTCTAATTTTATGTATCTGTTACATTAAAAAATATATTTTTACAGGGTAACACTAATACACAAAAGTAGTTTAATAATCTAATTGGAATTACGTACGTATACTTGTCACCTTTTTCTTAGAAACTTTACTGCCCTAAACATTGCCTTTGGAATTAAAAAAACTTTTGTAAATTGTATTACAAATTTTCTCGTGTTTATCTCAAATTGTTAAGAAACGGTTTTACCTTTGCAGTGACACTATAAGAGGCTCAGGGACCTCTCTAATATAAATGTTAAAGATTATCTAAAAATGTTTCAATTTCACTATAAGACAAATCCAATTGGAATATTTTTAAATTTAACAGTGTAAATTTCTGACATTCTTTTTGGTATGTATTTTACATTCATCAAATTTTGTTATTTTATATTAAGAGTATTCTAAACTAAAGTTAGGGTAAGTTGTGGTTTTTGATATTCCATAGCTATTATTGAAAACTCGTGTTTAATTTTTTCTTTGTCTCGAATTTAATTTTTAATATTTTGTTATTACCTCTCAAACTTGGAGATGTTGTACAAGCTCGATCGGCATATACCACAACAATAGATCCCATCTTTTCGCAATAATAAAGCTAAACATTTAATCTCGTGCTTCGTTTTGTTTGTTTTTAAAAATTTAAATAAAAACAGGTTACCCATAATTTCAAAAAAAAAAAAAACTTATGAAAACGAACTCAGAAATTTGCCGATAGAGGGCCAGAGATTGTTTGGTATGCAAATACGAAGTTAAGTTTTTCTATTAAGTGTAGGTTCGAATGGTAAACCAAAATGTATAGATAACTATAAGTGGATATGACGGCAAAAAAAAATAAGCTTGTTCCGGATATTTTTGTATGTTAATTTTTATTTTCATAAAGTATGTCGTGCTAAAATTTCATAGAAAAAAATCCGGAATGAGCTTATTTTTAATGTGCTAGATGTCACATTCCCAACTTTAACAGTCGTCAATAGATTGAACTATAATTTTTAGGTTAGGCAGATTGAAATATAATTTTTAGGTTAGGTTCAACAATAAATTTAATTTAGTACAGAACCCTCTAAATGTCTTTTTTGTTTTAAAAAAAAGAAAGTATTAACAATCCAGTGGCTTTAATGGCCTTTGAAGGTCAATTAATAATCCCTTTTCATTCACTTATACCTACACATGATCCATACTCTTAATTTGACAGTATACAACCTGCATATCACAAGCTCCGTGTCAACCTGTATACTCTACACATACTCCAACAGTGGATGATTGTTGTGTTTATTAACAACATCGATCGTAATTCGTAATCGATGGCGAAAATTCTCTTTTGCATCCTGCCTCTGGTGTGATTCGATACCGCCCGCGATTGATTTAGGTGTCTTATCAGCTCGAAACCTTCAGTACATTCTCAATTATTTGTTTTCAATTGGATATTGACAATTTTTTATAAATTTCGAATGAACCACTTTTGAATTTTTTTTTAAATATCCGTTTTAAAAAAGTTTAACGTAACTTGTGATGGAAAAAGCAACAAAACAAAAATTTATATGATTTACTTCATTATTTATTTATAAAAGTAATAAAATGTTTTATAAGAAAAGTAAAACTAATTCAAAGCGTCGCAAGCAATCATTTTGTCCATATTGTTGACTCCGCCCTTAGTTCGGTTGTAAGTCAATATCATTATTGGCTTATTAGCCGCTGCCTGTGTTTCCTTATCGAAGTGCAAATTTGACAAAATAACCACAGCTTTGGGTTTTTTTTTGGAATCTGCGAACACATTTTGTCGGTATGACTATATACCCAAAAATGGCCGATTCGACAGATCGAGGATTGCCTTTTACAATGTTGAATTCTGGTACTAGTTTGAAACGCCTTTTGTTTACCGTCCCTATTGACAATTTATAATCGAGCATCAAACTAAAGTAGCTAAATTGTAGATTGCAAAGAAATTATCACAAGTGACATTTCAGTCACTTCAACGGAAAGATTACAGCATAAACCTTTCCCCTCTCATACTCTTTGACTGGTTTCTCCTCGTGAACTTGGGCCTATTCCGGCATACAAGGAAATTTTTTGTTCAAGTGCAGTAAAACAATTTGAAGACGAAAGAAAATGTTACTGTGTGTCTGGTGGGATTGAAAATGAGTCATTTATTACGAGTTTCTAGACCTTGATCAAACTGTTACAAGTGAACATTACCAGACCAAATTGATCAAATTATTAAGTGATGCTCTGGACGAAAAGGACCATTTACGGGCCAAGGAAGACGGAAGGTGATATTGCTGCATGACAACGCTCATCCAGATACAGCAAAATCAACCCAGGAACTCATCTTCTCCTTAGGCTGGGAAGTTTTACAGCATGCAGCGCATTTTCCAGACTATGGATCCCTTTGATTACCACTTATTCAGATCGAAATCGTCATATTTGAAACACTCATATTTGAATATTTCGATAATTAATCTTTGTATAACAATTATATTTTCAATAAAGTTGAATTTGACCAGAAAAGCTGAGTTTTTCGTGCTCACCTAATAATCACATTTATGTATTTGAGGTATTTCAATTATACTGGATAAAAGATTTTATTTCAAGAAATATATTTTGCTAGTGATTCAGGGCCCCAACGAAGGATTCTCTAAACGAACTATTCCGCAATTGGAACCGATTTACAATCGATTCAATTTGCGGGGAAATGAAACCCAGATCCTACTAAATTCATTTAAGCAGAAAAAGTTTTAACAGAGACCCTGACATTACGGCGACGTTCTTAAATGAGTTTTCCTTAAATTTGAACTCATCGCAAACTACTCCCACCACATAAAAACCCCCCACCAAATTTTAATAAAATAAAAAAACCTAACTTCGATTAAGAAATCCAGGAAATCCAGGAAATTATTAATGTTACTGGGAAATTCGCATATTAATCCCGCTGGTACTTTGACAATTCAAGGACTACCAATTCGATTTGCAATCCACAAAACAATAAAACGTATGAAGATAATAAAAAACGTCAAAACATAAAATATCATCTGACCAATTCACTGACCCCCAAAGATCAAAGTCATCACATAAATGTATAAATTTATCGTTATAAACCACGCTTTATTTATAATTTAATACTCATTAGCAATAATTATCTAATAATTGTGCAACACGCAAATAATTAAAACAAATGAACCGCCATATTTTATAAATTAACCTCTATTGACACTTTATAATCTCACCTTGTTGAAAGCGCACAGTAGAAATATCACATTTTTATAAGTATCAAATGAAATATGATCTTTTTAATTTATACGACTATATCTGCGCTGAAGGTGTCACTGTTTCTTATAATTCAAGTTTTTTTTTTTTTACACTAAAGTAAGAGATCTCGTAAACAGGTGACTTGAGATCGTCTTGATAGCGATCTTTATGTTTTGTTTTACTGATTTTCTCACAAGTAGTGTAATATAAAACCAACCAAACTAAACTTGAAATTTAATCCGAAATGACACACGACGGTCGGTGATCAACAAATAAAATAATAAATAAAATGTGTACGAAAAAAATATGATCGTATATCGTTTCTTGTATTATATTATTTTGGGTTTAGTTTTTTAAGAAGATGATACTTGAGATCGTTGGGTAGAGTCGATGAAATTTAGAAATGTTTTAAGAAAAGCCACAATAATTTTTTCACCGATGCATATAATATTTTGAAGAATTTAACGATCGCACCATAATGATCCGTCTTATATGTACATATATTTTATATATAGGAAGGAAAAATAAAAATCCATCGATCATTAAGGATACTGTGTTGTATACGAGATACTTGACCGCAAAGTAAAGAACAACAAGACAAGAATATAAAAAAAAACAGCAGCTCTGTGTGATCTTTTAACAATTGCGGCAATTTAACAACACAAAAAAAAAATACAAGAAACCACCATGTCGGCGTGATTTTTTCTGATTTTTCCCTATATTTTGTGTTCGTTACAGTCACAGTTGGTTTAATGATCATTAGTTTACTTAACCCTTTAATGATCACAAATTTTGATTTCTTATTTTGTTGTTGTTATATATTTAGTTTTTAATCGATGTTTGAGAAGATGTTTATATTGTTTTCTTTATGGTTTCTGGTTTAAATGGTTGAATAAACACTGTGCTGTCTGTGTGTTGTTGTTGTTTGAACAATACTAACCATTGTTTGTGGCAAATGAAGCGCGAGAGGCTTAACATTTTGTTGGTTGATTTGCCGAGCACAGATAACCAAATATCAACCGATTTTGGTTGGTCGATTGTGCGATCGAGAGAGAATTATTTTTGTTTTTTGTGTATATTAGAAATAGATCGATCGAGATGTTAATTGAGTAATTATCAACCTGAATTCAATTGTATAAATTTGTGCGTGTCGTTAATTACACGTAACACACGCGCGCATGTCTATTATGCATGTAAAAAATAATATGTAATTATGTTGTTATTTCTACTAACCTGAATCACTCGCATCGGCAGTCCAGTTTCTTTGGCTAATTGTTCACGTATGTGTCGTGTTGGTTTTGGTGTTTGACTAAATGCTGTTTTTAATATTTCTAATTGTTTTGCTTTTATTGTTGTTCGAGGCCCCCGTCGTTTCGAACCACTCCCACCATCATCCGGACTTTTATTTTCCGCTTGTGAATCACCCCGTCCATCTGGGTCACCGTCTAATGATCCCTTTTTTGTGGATGATAAAACATTTCAATTTGGTTTATATTCTATTTGATGGCACATATTTATAAGACATCCGTACAAACCTGATCGGAATCATCATGCCCTGTTTTACTATCCGTGCTAATACTTTGTACTGAAAGGTCTGATCCACCTAATGTTACACCTGAATCAGGCCCTAATGATCCTAATGGTCCTAAACCTAAAGGGGGTCCTCTAATATGTGGTTCATCATCATCCTCGTCTTCTGATCCGGAACCCAGTAGAGAATCTAAAAATATAATTAAAAAAAAAACAGGAAATATAAAATTCGATCATATAATGTCGTATCAATGCCACTTTACACATCAAATTATTTGACGACTTAATTGGAAAATATTAAAAGCACCCCAAATGAAAGAACTTTATCAGCTTCCTTTTCAATGCATCCAAAAGAAATTTATAAAAAAAAGATTCGGAAAAACATGTCATTGTTGTTATGTAAACAACAAATACACATGTTTGTTTTTGTCATATCAAGTTGTTTCCTACTCTCGACAAAACTACCCATACCTTGACTAAGTAGAGAGATCTCACCCTTGCACATACACACACACACATTTAAATTTAATATTCACATTATTTCGCATTTCCTCTTGAACAGTCGTTCCTTAATACAATTTTCCTTTTTTTTTCAATGTGGATTTGAAGCGAGAGGAAAAAACAGGAAGAAAATTCAATTTCATCTCATCTCTGGTACGGTTTTATCTTTTGTAAGATTTCTTTCATTTTCCTTACTTATATATTATATCGCATACGACGTCTATATAAAACATGTACAACACACTTTTTTCTTATATATTATGGATTTTTATATTCGTCTTAAGGTACTCTCCGTATATAGACATTGAATATTTGATTGGATATACGTATAAAAGAATTTTGCTACGAACGGAATCGATTTTTCCTGATTTTTTTTTCTTATTCCCTGCGCTTTCTTATGAATGTAGATGTGGGTAAGTTTATATAAAATCTTGATGTCAAGAAAATGGATGATTGTATAGAACTATATTCTGGGAATGGAATACTTCAGTTTATATTTCTGATTTTTACTATTAGTTATAATAAATTTAGGAACGCCATTTTTATGATAATCGAAAAAAAAAAATTTATGATCGGAACGTAACTTGATGTAGGACTGAACATTTAATGGTTTTTGCATTTTAATCTATTTATAGATTGTAAAAAGTGCAATAAAGTGTAGGAAAGTGTATTAAACAAAATGTATTTGCACTTATTACACTTTTTCGAAAAATAGTATTACTGTAAAGATGTATAAAGTAACATTATTTTCGAAAAAAGTGCAAATCTATTTTATTTAATATACTGTTCAACACTTGTTTGCACTTTTAGTAAATGGACCAACAATTTTGCGAAAAAACATTTTTATATAAACGTATTGTGGTGTATTGAAGTGGAATAATAAAAATTAGTTAAGAATTTTATATAACTAAATTAGAAAACTCGATTAGAAAATTAGCTCAGAAAAATATCAATGTGTTGAAAAAGAGTTGAGGAGTTGGTTTGCATCACTTTACATAGATTATCTAACTGGCCACTGTAAAAATAAATAAACCAATTAAATAAGTATAATTTATGTTTATACCAAGATTTGCTAGATAACTATAACTGGGTACACACAACAATATTACTATTACACTATTACACCAAATTCAAATAGACAAAAAATAATTCTTATCGGAAATTTTAGTAGAATCTTATAAGTTTGACTTTTATTTAGAAATTTATAATATTTTCTAAAATATAAATTTATAAACAAACTCAACCGGGTATTGTGTAGAAATAATGAGGTTTAACTTAAACAGCTGAGCTAATAAGTGAACTAAACTTTACTAATAAGTGAAAATGAAAAAAATTCCAACTTGAGTTAAAATAACATAAGAGCACCTAGAAAATAAAACTTTGTAACAAAAAACCAAGTCGAACATTCTTAGAACTAAGTGTTTTAGTTAAGTGACTCGATGACCTAGTTAAGTGACTCGATGACCAGATTTATGTACTAAGCAGACCCGAATCACGATCTCAAAGACAGACCAATAATGGCCATCAGAAATCGGCGTTTACGGATCAAATACTAATTTTTACATGTTCTCGTTTTCATATCGTCCACAACGTAGCCTACATATTGAGTTTTACGCTATCTATTAATAACACTGTAGGTCAGTATTTTAAATGAAAAATTGGTATTAGGCACACAGTGTTAGGGTTTTTAAACGTCTACTTCGGACTACATACAAATTCTTTCAATACATATGCTGTATGTCTGATACCGATATTTTTGGCAAAATTAATGGCATTTCATTTATAAACTATATTACGCTATTAATCAACAGGCGGCTAACGAAAAGTCCCCTAGCGAGCTGGAACAGCTTTAGTATCGCATCGCAAATTTTTTGACAGTAAAATGATGGTGGCGCCTTTTTGATCAAAAGTGGATATTTTTAGAATTAAAACAAAAGTGTCTCTGCTAAGTATTTTCGGAATGTTTAACTAGTGCCATCTATTGAAATATAAATGAACTAAAATTTAAAATTTTATACGTTAATCGTTAGTAAAATAATGTTTAATCAAAAATATTAAATTTGATTTAAAAATAAATCAAATTCAATATTTTTTTATGAATATATGCAATTAAGAGTGGGAAGGGAAGGAAATAATGGAATAATTGGGCATAGAAGCCGGGATCAGCGAACATGTCGCACTGCGTGCCGCACGTAGGAGCGGATTATATAGAATCTATTAATGACACCTGCGCTCCTCCTCGCTTAGCCCTCCGGGGGTCTTAAGATTTTAATGTCGGAGGGGGGGGGGGCGTAGGAGCCGGGATATAAAAACATGTCGCACTGCGTGTCGCACGTAGGGGCGGATTATATAGAATCTATTAATGACACCCACTAAAAAGAAAAATAATTGCACCCTTCTTCTGATAGTTGTACGTACCACAAATATCAAGCGCATGTAACTTATTAAAATTTATATTATTTATAAATGAAATTTACAAACATTTTTTATTTTGTTTTAAATTAAGCATTTTAATTTATTTATGTTTCGCTAATTATTTAAATACATTTTGATTTTTGTATTTTATTTATAAAAATATCCCTAAGATGGCATTCTTTATGAATTTTTTCTTTAACAATTTGTTAGTTCTAATTATAACCACCTTAAACAAAATTATAGTAAATTTTAATCCAAAAGCGGAAAAAATTATAAATAATATGTAAAAAATTGAAATATCTATAAGATGGCCGCTCATAATGTTTACGTTTTTAGTTAGTATTATGTCCATTTTCACAAAAATGTCGCGATAGTCAATTTGCGATGCGCATGCGATACTAAAGGCTAGCCGCGATGGGTGTCAAGAACAGACGCAATTTTCTTGTTAATCATTTTTAAAAATCTAACTTCACTTTAATTAAAACTAAGTAAAATAATTAAACTATAATTTTGTCTGTTCTACTTTATTTCATTATTTGAAACTTGCAATTGTGTTATAAACTCGCAATAAATTGAACACAGTTAAGCGAAGTTTTAAATGAGATCGTATTCAAAATATGTACGCACATTTCTGAATTTAATTAGCTATCCCAAATTTGATTGTTGTGCTTTTTCATAACAATATCATCCCAATCATCTTTAAATTCCATTACTATTTTTGATTGGAAAAGATTCAAATTTAGAATTACAAATAGTGAGACACCATTTCTGCTATTGTTACTACTGCCATCTAGTAATGACAGATGCTCATTAACCAACAATTTAGAAAATATGGCAATTTAGTCGAATCAACCGGTGTCAAGCCCACAGCCATAGTTGTATAACAAAAAAAAATGCACGTTTGAAAACCATAATTAAGAATTCACAGTGTCATCTATAAAAATGGTAACAAAAATTATAAATAGTTTGTTAATCTATCTACTGGCATTTGTCAAAATATTATCAAAAAAAATTGTCAATTGTGGTTCGCTTGGTTTCGGTCAGCGTAGTACTCGGTAAATACCAACAATACTAGTTTGCGTAATTTGGTATCACAATGTATTTGAGCAGATAGCAACTTCATCAGACCGGCTAACGGAAAATAAAGATAAAATAATGAAAAAATTAAGTTTTTAATATCATTTCCGACGTTGTCGACTTTGTCTACATTGTTAACGTTAGAGACGCAAAAAATCGCTACGTAATAGATTATAGATTATGTGTCGACAACAGTGTAGATTAGATTGTGTGTTGTAACCCACCCATACCTGATGGCCATCCAAATTCAAGTAAAAAATGGCATTAGTATATCTAGTAGATCAAAACACGTAGCAAAAAACCAAAAATCCTGCATTATTATCACGAGCAGATGACTGAATGAAATATCTGATTAACATTTTCCGGGAATCACCGATAATGGTTATTCAAATTAAAGCTTAAATGATATCAGAAGATCAAAATTTGTAGCTAGAAACCAGTAGTGATGCATTATTAGCCTTAGGTTGTTTTAGTAAGGAGACTTAATAACCAACCAACTTCATGTATTAGACGGACCTGAAGTACGATTTCCGGGAATGACCGATAATGGTAAACCACATTTGAGTAAATACACATAGAAAATCAAAATTTGTAGCAAAAAGATCGAAGTCGTGAGGAGATCTTGACGCAGATCTGGTTAATACATTAAATTGGCCATGAGTCACCTAACTTAAACCAGCTGGTATACTAAAAAAGTTCGCGACTGCGGGTATTTTGCTGCAAATTTTGATCTACACACTTATTGTGAGTTTTATTCAAATTTGGGCAATTTCCGGATATTGTCTGGCTATTATATGAAGCTGCTCATCGAGTCACCTAATTAAAACTACCAAGTGCAAATAATGCACGACTACAGGTTTTTTGTTACGTATTTTGATCTTCTAGGTATACTGTTGACATTTTTACTCAAATTTGGGTGGTCATTCCCAACTAAAGCCACATAGTGCTAATAATGTACGGATTCGGGTCCATGCTAAGAATTTTTATCTGCTAAGTGTATTGTAGTCATTTAAGCTGACATTTGGATGACCATTCATGATGACGACACCTAACTATATCCATTTATGATAAAGTTCTAATAATGCACGGTTTCAGGTTTATTGCTACCAATTTGTATCTTCAAGTTTTACTGATGTCCTTTTAATTCTTATTTATACGTAAAGGTAGAAATTTTTTAATTTAATTCGGTATATTTTTTTTAAATATGTGGAATTTTTGTTAATTCAGATGAAACTCAAATATTATATCAAATTCTCATTAAAAATTAGTAAGAAATTCACAAATGGCTTAACTTACTTACTTACTTTATTTGATTTGCATCCCGACTCAATTTCATGATTTACGAATTTAAACTTTAATTTTTATTGTATTTATAATTAATAAGTTACAGTATTTTTCAGGAAGCGCCATCTATTGGTTTGTTTTTAAATCATAGGCTATGGCAACACGTTTTTTAACGATTGGTTTGCAATTTTGGGAGCTAGTCAGTCTGATATTCGGAATTTCGAAATATTGAAAACTTATTTCCAAAATCAGTGTTGTGTAGCTGAAGTGGTCCCCGAGCTCGAACAGTGCGCATGTCCGAGAATATTGCGGCTGTAGTCCATAGTGTAGGACAGAATCCATCGACGTCAACTCGACGCCGATCGCAACAGTTGGGCATTAGTCGCACAAACCTGAGTTGAATACTGCACAACGACCTCGGATTATTCGCCTACTAGGTCCGGATGACACAGCAGTTGAAAGCAAATGGCCATCTGCATCGATATCAGCGGGTCGATTTTGATCAAAATACGAAACTTCCCAAAATAATAACCACAAGTATATAGTAGTGGTATGTGTCTTTGTGTGAGTGCGAACGCGTTTCATTTAAATTTCAAATTTGCTTTAAATAAAATTAAATTTATTTAATTATTTAATTTTAGTTTTAAAATAATTGGAAATTCTGAGTATAGGCGAAAAAAAAATTATTCGACAACGCATTGTTATTAGTATGTTGTTAGTTTTTTTTTACTTCGCATAAATCTAAATCGTTATGTGTTATTAATTTTTTTTGTAACCCTTTGACGCACACTTTCTAAAATGTAGGTTACTCGGGAACACACATTTGATACCTTTTGTAATTGCAATGATGTTTTGTCGCGGAAGGAATGTATTGTTGAGATTAGAAAACTATGTCGTTATTCCTTAAAAAATGAAAAGGTTTTTTGCGCAAACGTGTTAATTCGCCTTTTCGAAAGCAAAGATGTCAAAAAAGTGAGAGAACGAAACGACATAAGCACCAAAAACACTGAACCGATTTGTACCGATTCATAATTTTTGATGCTTACATTCGCAGAAAAAAAACAAATACAACCACTAATATAAAATTGTATACTATACTCCTTATGCGTATACGTAAACGTCATGTTTCGTGTCTCGGATTTTGAACAAAATCGAGCCCTTGTCTCTAACATCTATCTATAGACCAGCTTCTAATGACGTGTATTTTGGTCGAAAAATCAGCTTATCAGACGAAACGCATTTCCATCTCGGGGGCTAAGTAAACAAGCAGAACTGCTGGATTTGAGGTTCGGAACAGCCACACGCCATCGTAGTGAAGCCAATGCATCAGCCAAGAGTGATTTTTTGGTGTGAACTTTGGAGTGGTGGCATAATTGGCCCATTTTCTTCGAAAAGAGCAATATTGAGCATATTTTTATGGCCTCAAATCGACGCTATGAATCGATCCGTCACTCGATCTCATGAACGCCAAGTTTGACCACCAAATAATCAGCCATTTTGAGATTTCAATTGGCCTCCGCGATGAAGCGACGCCGTTGAATTTTTTCTATGGGGTTTCGTTAATGATAAATGTTATGAGGATAATCCAGAGACAATTCCAGCTTTAAAACATAACATTGCAACAGTTCGCGAAATAGGCGTAGTAATATAAATTATCGAAAAAGTTCTTAAAAGCTGGACTCACCGCACAGGATGGCTTACTGTAAGGCCAGCACAGGGAACCACATGAACGAAACTGTTTTCCATACAATAAAACAAAAGTGTTCACAAAATAAATATGTACACTGACGTTATAGTGGCCCACCCTCTAAGTCCAATAAATATATTGATAAAAAAAATTTATTATCGCCAATTCAATAAATATATGTCTGTCTCTTGCTTATATCTCATTTTTATTTTATTTGAATATTTTGAATTAAAATTAAGCAGAAATTTTGCAATTTATTTAAAAATGTCTTCTAAGAACTGTAAAACTTCAATTGGAATTAGCAGAATAGCTCACGATCAGGCTCACGAATCACCAAATCAAGTTCCATAGCATTTGTATGAGACCATTTTTCGTGGTTACATTTTAGACTTCCTGGCTTTAATTTGGATATGACCATTTTGAGATTTCAAAATTACTTTTGTTCTTATTAGGTGTAATTTTCCGTAGGTTGTTTGTTCTTCGTGATAGATTTCTTATAAGATTGGCTAATAAATTTCGAGCATTTGTGGCGAGTATTTTTTGTAATCTAGTAATTTTTCTGGTGAAAATTAAAAAAATATATTTGGATTTGTTCTGTTTCTAATGCTGTGTGCCCTCAGGTCGATTTTTTCGGCTAAATTATGAACTAAACTCCTTGACGTGACCTTACGCTATTCGCCGCCAGGTTACAAACGAAAAGTCTCCTCGCGAAGTAACTTTTCAATTTAGTAGTCAAATGTCATTATTTGGTATTTAATGCAAATGTGTTATTGTGTACAAATTTCTACGTGAATTTAATTTAATATTTCCTTTACACGAGGTCTACACTATACAAATTTGCTTCGATTTTCCTTCATGAGATTAAATTTATGAATGTATGTGTAAGTATGCTATACAAATTTTGAAACTCTCAGCAATTTATGAGGAGGCTATTTCACGAAAAAATGATCATGACATTTTTACGAAACACACTTACAATGTTTAGACGTCGGCCTTCTTTTAATTTTAAAATAAAAACTAATAATTAATATTTTAAAAACCTTGATTATATTGGTTGATAATATTTACGGATTTTTTTACCATGTGAAGAAATTATTATGAGACTAAATGCCCAGTTATGATATTTGTTTGATAACTTTTTATCAATACATTGAAAAAAACATACACATGCATAAAATATCATGATAGAAAGTTTCAGCGATTTTGCATAGTGTATAGACCCCAGGTTATCCACGAAAAGTTGTTTTGTTGATGTTACTGCCACCTATGAATGTTTATTGTGAATTACTGAGCAATTTGGTTATTTCATAATTTAGTCGATATAATCGACCTGAGGCACAAGTCTAAATTTGTTGTGAGACCGCCTGCATTTGTTTTGTTTTGTATGGAAGAGCCTCGGTTCTGGTGCTGCTTATTTTCTAATACTCGGGAAGCTGGTCTCACTTGTTTGATTTGAGTTGATGGGTGAGTGGCTTAGCTTTGTTGATTTTTTATATCTAACGGTTGAAAAGTTGGTGTCGTTTGACTGATTTCATTTGATTTCCTTTGTTTTCATTTGGAATATAGTTTATTGTTATGGTTTGGTTTATTTTGTGCTTAATAACTAGTAGAGGAGAATTTGTTTCCTTATAAACTAGATTACTTTATTTAACGTCTTGATTTCCTTGATTTTACTATTATAATGAACGATTTGATTTGGTTGATTGGTGAGTAAATGGATAGGTTGGCTTGTTATCTTGTTTTGATGAATGATCTACCAAATTTACTTGATTTAGATCGTTGGGTTGATTTTGTGTTTCTTTTAAATTGCTTGTTTACAATGATTTAGTTCTCGTTTGTATATTTTTATCCTTCTTGTCACTGTAAAGTGGTGGTGATTTAATTTGAGAAAAATTAGTATGAAGAATCTCCGGAATTGCTTGTTTTGTGTTTATCTCGTATACTTGTTTAATAACTTGGTTTTTTCGTTTAGTTGATGAGCGCCTTCGTTCCGTTTCTTAATTACGTTTCTTCGTTCAGTTTCTTAAACGGTTCCAGGTACATCCAGGTATATTTGCTTTGTCTCTCTGTTTTTATTCTGGAAGGGCAATAATGGCCTAAGCATAATAAATTTTTGATAGTAACAAGTGTTTTTTAAGCTTGATAGAACTTGACATTGCAAAAAATAAAACAAAAAATTAAATTTTTATGAAAAGTATACTCTGGCAGATCTCAGTATACTCTGACAAAAACTCACGCTACAAAATTATTAAAATTTACTTTGAAAATCAGTCGTCGATTCGCGCAACTTATAGGCGACTTTGTGATTTTTATGGCGCACATAATCGTCCATCTGAGCAAGCCATCCATCGATCTGTGGATAGATTTCGTACCACATACTCTACAGGTTGTGATAACATGAACATGTCGAAGTAATGTGCGTTTACATGCTGGTAGCATCATCGGACCTTATTTCTTCAAAAATGTTGTATCTGGGGATCGCGTTACGGTCAATAGAAATCGTTACCGCACCATGATCAATGATTTTTTGTTTGAAAATATGAATGAAATGGATCCGGACGAGATGTGGTTTCAACAGGATGGCGCTACGTGCCATACGGCGGCCGCAACCATCGACTTATTAAAATCAAAATTTGGCGATAAGCTGATTTCGAGAAATGGATCTGTCAATTGGCCTCCAAGGTCGTGCGATTTGACATCTCTTGATTATTTCCTGTGGGGCTACGTGAAGTCACTGGTTTATGCTGATAAACCAGCACCAATTTGCGCCTTAGAGGCCAGCATTGTTCGTGTTATTCGTGACAAATACGGCCAGCAGTGCTCGAAAAAGTTGCTCAAAATTGGTCGTCTAAAATGCGGTTCGTCAAGAACAGCCGCGGTGCTCATATACCCGAAATCATTTTCGAATATTAATGCCATGTATTGATCTTTTGAATAAAAATAAAATTTTGAGTACAATTTAATTTTTTGTGTTATTTTTTACAATTTCAAGTTCCATCGGGCTTAAAAAAACACCCCTTAGTTACATCTGATTTGGTGTGATCTTGAATATACTTGTTGACCTTTGATCGTTGGTAGGGCGAGTGATGTGAATTTATTTAGCTGTGTTGTTGGTATGCCTATTATCGAGTAGAACTTGTTTTCAGTTTCTTCCATTTCGCTTATAATTTCGGGGATATACTTTCGGTTTTGCTGGTTATTATTTTATCTGCTATTGTGGTATTGCACCGTCCCCGTTTGAATGCTTGCACAGCTTTAATTGTAGATACTGGTTGTAAATTTTGTCAGTATTGCCGCAATTGTTTTCAAAACAGACCATTTGTATATCACCATAATTACAAATTTCTGTTACGGAATATTTTGGTAATTAAATTTCAATACGCGTTTCTCGCAATCTTGGATAGTCGTTAATCTCTCTGTGATAAATTCACGTGAATGCAACTACTCCCTAGTGAAAAAATTGAAATTTTTTATACTAAAAATAAACTTACGATTTCATAGAAATTTAATAATAATTTTTGTATAATTTTAGTAGGTTATGGCAATATAATTTTAGTATAATTTTAAAAATTAAACAGAAATTATACTTTCGCAAATTATCTAGTTAAAAGTATAATTTTTGTATATTGTGTTATAAAATTAATACCAATATCAGTGTATTTGAAGTATAATTTTAGTAGGTTATGGCAATATAATTTTAGTATAATTTTTAAATTTAAACAAAAATTATACTTGAGATAGAGAATATAATGAAAATATTCCATCATTGTGACTGCCGATGTATGTGCTTATTATAATTTAATCATTTTTCCATGTGGTTGTTTGTATTCGCAGACAAGCCACGTCATCAGTTCCTCTCCATTGATTATTTCACGCCGTTGTTAATTCTAGTATTTTCAGTCAATTTTGAAATCAGTGTATCCGATAACATCGTTGCCTAATTAGAATAATAATTGCTTAAATTTTGGACTTCGACTGGACTCGAACCGGCTACTTTTGCGATAATAACACTTAGCGGTGTACACCTTAACCACTGCACCACAAAAGCAATAACTATGTAGAGTTTAATTCCTAACAATATAAATCAATATATGTACATATTTAAATACACAATTAAACTTAAAATATACTTAATTTGGTTTATTTCATTTGCTGCAAACTACACCAGCACACCAACATACAAAAGACTGCAAAATACGATTACAACTAAATAAATTTTTCAGCACAATAGTATTGATGTGCATCAGTGTTGCCAGTTCGTGGGAAATTTTCTTTTTTGCGGGAAATTCATCTCTCGTGCGGGATGAAAAGTGATGATTAAAATTATTTTTTTGAAAATGTGTAATACACAATTTTCGATTCCAATAATTCGCTTAAAAGAATTTTTTAAATTTATGTTTATTTTTGACTAAATTTAAATATTTGTTAAAAATGTTGTTAAAATTAATATTTAAATTTGTATAAAATATTTAACCATAATTAAACTTTTAAACTGCCGTATTAAGTATTTATCTCAAATATACATACTTAATTTAGTTTAAAATTTGAATTTAAGAGTTAATTTTAGGTTAAAATATTTTAAGTATATTCATGTTTAATTTTGACTAAATTTAAATATTTGTATATACAAAAATCATACTTAAATTTGTATAAAATATTTATCCATTATTAAACTAAAAAACTACCGTATTAAGTATTTATCCCAAATATACTTAATTTAGTTTAAAATATGAATTTAAGAGTTAATTTTAGGTTAAAATTAACACTTATATATGTATAATATTTATAATATTTAAAATCATATTTTATGTATATTTATGTTTAATTTTGACTTAATTTAAATATTTGTATATACAAAATTCATACTTAAATTTGTATAATTTTTGAGATGTATAATTTAAGTAGTATTTTGGTTTCTAAATGTATTAAACTTTAACCAATTTAAAGTATATTTTGTATTTAAATTAATCATTTATACAAAAATAAATTGATTTTGGTATTCCTCAGTATAATTTTTTGGTATAAATATTTGATTTTTTCCACTAGGGCTGTTAGTCGGAGTTTTATTAATTTGTCGAATTCGACAAATTAATAAAACTCCGACTAACAGAAGTTGCTTTACTACCTTGATAAGTATTTCATAAATACTGTCTGCAGTGAACAGTGGAATTCAATTAGTCCGTCTTTTGTGTCAATCTCTTAAAACTAAAATTTTCATCTTATATACTAATATTTAGAGTTGCATTTTTGCAACGAAAATTAATTTTGATAAATTTTAATAACCTTATTTAAGAATGCAGAAAACAAATAAATTGATCTAATTTTTCCGGAATATTACGCAACATGGTGTTTAAGTGAGTGGGTCAGATGCCTTCGAAAATAATAGAAATAATTCAAAATGTTTTATAGGCTAAGTGAAATGGCACAGTGGTTAAAGCTGTGGCGTTTGGATCGTGAGGTACCGGGTTCGAATCTCGAGGTGGGCAGTATGCAAAGGGAATTTTCAATAACAGATTGCGATCTGTGGTGAAATGGAACACATCTATGACCCCCTGTCGGAGTGCAAAACCTACCCATGCCAGTATAGGCTGGCATGGAGCGAATGTGCAGATGGTGATAAAATCGGACTTATATAGTCGTACGTCTTCGATTTGGCATGCAACGCGTAAAGTAGGACGTGAAAGCGAACCGCGAAAGAGTTAGGAGTGTTTCAGCTCCAGAACAGATTGCAGATTAAAACATAAAAAAATACCACAATGAAATAATGATTTAACCAAATTTTCAGCCAAATCAGGTTTGAATATTGGTGACAAATTACCACAATTTTCAGCAGAATTTTTGATTTATTCATTTTAGCTTTTTTTCATAAAATTCATAAGTTTTGTGCCAGAATTCCCAAGCCCAGAGTTTTTCGTGTGGAATACGGAAAACACAAAATCGAAGTTTTTTAAGTAGAGTAACGATATTTCGAAGAGTGATGACATTGTTGAATTGAATTTTTATTAAATTTTTTATATGAAAAAAAAGCTATGCGGCGGATATCGGCTATTAGTTGAAAGGATTTTTGAAAACTTTAAGAAACAAAATTTATTTTTAATCTTTTACATAAATTCGGAACAGGTCATTTTAAATTATACAATGGAAAGCAAAACAATTTGATATGTTCGCCCTTTCTGAGAAAAATTGACTACGACAATAAATTCGAAATTTTTTTCTTTTTTACACAAAGACTACTCTCTTGAAGCGTATTGCAGTTAAACAGCAATCCACAAACTCCAGTTTTAACAGATACTTCTAATTCTAACATAACTTACAGAAAAATAGTTTCTCATGGGCAAACTATCACAAAATATGTGAGAATTCAAAAAGCATTCTGTCCTGTATTATTTATTAATGGCCAGCCGAAGTTTTTTTTTTTTCAATGGAAATTGAAAACTATGCCATTTTTAGTCATGTGTTCGTTTGCAACAGAACAATTCGTTTTGGTTATCCAAACTTATTACCAAAATGGTTGTTCTGTGTAAAACAAACATTTCGATCACGTGATTTCAAATTACAGGATGATTTTGGTCAATCTGGACTTCCTACAAAACCTGAAATTCGCAAAATTGTTGAAAATTTTGAGGAAACTGGAACAGGTGCGGGTTGTAGAGCATAACAACACTATCGTCCAGTTCGTATTCGTGAAATAGTATCAACTGTAAGTGAAAATGTTCGTGAAGAGCCAACCATCTGTTTAAGGTGCCGTTCATAATAATAAAACGTGTTTTTTGCAACTATTTTGAAAAGTAAAAGAAAGCCAGGAGTTAATTAAAACATATTCTTTTTATTTACTTTTTATTTATAGCTACAACTCTTTGAAATTTCATCGTAATTATTAGATTTATTTGAACTGTTTTTTTTATCCGACTGGTGCGATTTTACATTAAAAAACTATTATGAGTTTGTCCGCTTAAGAAATTTATTGTGTGTTTTTATCGAAATGGTGTGATTTTTACTTGAAAACTGATTATTTAGAACCGAACAAAATAAATGGCCGTCATTTATTTTGATCCTTACAGGATCAATACAGCTACGTTCAGATAAAAAATATATCTACTATTGTAAAAGTAAATAGCAACAAATTATTACCAGTACTTCATTTATTCGGGGGTTATTATGCACTGCACCCATACAGAGACCTTAGGGTAAAACTTCATTTATTTGATTAACGTTTACTTCCTTTAATCCTCTTGTTTATAATAGTTTATAATTTTATCTTACCTAAACTCCACAGAAAGGTTATATTGGTTCTCTATAAAATTCATCTCCTTCCTAAATAAAGCTTGATAAAACTGTCCAATAATAACTCGGTCGCCATTGTTATTAAACACCCAAGAATTTATTGTAGAAAATACATTTCAAGTTCTATACTTAAAATCAAACGAACATTATTGCTCAATTTCAAATGTTAGTTCAGAAAAATAAATTAAAATTCTTTTTATCCACGTGCTTCATAATAAATAATCCTTTGTAAACAATATAATGCATTACATCCCATTTTCCCAGAACCGATCAAAATGAAAGGATCATTTTATCAAACGTCCCATTTCTTTTTATTGTCGGCTGCTGATACCAAGACAAAATACAAAATATACAAAATCGATATGTTCAAATCCACCTTTAAGGAGACGAAATAAAAGTGTAAGGATAATCCGGATCTAAATAACAAGCAAGGCAAGTAAGCAAAAAAAATTAGCTTAACGACTTTTTGTTTGCAACAAAAATATTTCATTTTTTCTCTCCGTACACGAAACACAAAAAAAGGATATAATCTTCACAAAAAAAAAAATATTAATACTAAACAAAAATAAGGATAATAAATGCGGTACATTTTATTTGGGTTGTGTGTGTTCGTTTTTCAAAAAAAAAAAAAATTAAAATGTGTGTGTGACATGAAAATAAGATTATTTTTATTCTTCGTATGCATGCGTACCAGTACAGTATATCCTTTTACGCACAGATCGTTTCTTAAATCAACAAAATCCTGACACACTAGAATACACAAACAACTACACCAAAAAAAAAAATATGTTCAAAGCGAAAGGATACTTAATTTTAATCCACGCGATTATCTTAATTTTAATAAGACAAGAATTATATCTGGATACAGGATTTAGATATTGCCGAGAATTTGGATATTTTGTCGATGCGGATTAAACTTTTCACACTGTACAACACACTGTTTGAGAGGTGACCTGCGACAGTAATCATAATAATTATATAGAAACATAACCAAACTTTATTTTTTTCCAAATTGATTTTCTGCCAAAAACATACGAAAATCAAGTGAACAACATAATTTTAAACATACCCATTATCGAATGAATGAACCGACGGGAAACTTCTAACACAATGAGAAAATTATGACTGTTTTGTTTCAGTCGAAATAAATTTGATGTTTTATATGTAACATAGGGAAAAGGGTGGTTTTCCAAAATAAAAAACATTTATGTGCATGTTATGTATAATACACCAAGACTATTATTTTATTTTTATGTCTGGAATTGATAGCTTAGAAAATAAAATAAAAATCGGTTCCATGTCATGTGTCTACATAATACTCTCGGGTACATGAGTAGGAGTATCGCATATATATATGATGTAATGATTATGTTTGGGTTACATAACTAAAAGTATCGCACTGAACATGTTACGACGACCTAAATATTTCATTTCCTTCATCAATTTATCAATGATCGCAACACACAAAGTTGTTTTTCTGTGTGCGATTCTGATTATTGTTGCCTTTTTGTTTTATAATCTGTCATAATTTTCATTACTGACATCATATAAATACACACACGCACACACCGAAAGAAAAATAAGCTCATAAAAGTGCATTTTCTCATAAAACGAAACCTCAAATGGATTTTGTTCTTATTGTTGGTGTTGTACATTTTTATTATATGGACGCTCGATCGTAATTCATATTCTGGATCGTAAATATTAAATTTTAGTGTTTCTGATAAAAAAAAATTTATTTCGATTTCGAGTTGTTTGAGACCATAATCATAAAATGATTTAACAACAGAAAATGTGGTCTTTGTTTGGTTTTCTGGTGGTAGAAAGGATTATTGTGATTTATGGGGTAATTCGAATTTAATTAGTTTTACTTTCCATTGATGGTGAAAAGTTGCCTGATATAAAGTGTTTAGAGATTATAGACAGGTAAGATCGTATTATTTGGTCTTACATCGATTTATTATTGTATAAAACTATTTCTATGTGTGTGGCAAGCACACGCCATGGAAATTATACTACGTATTTTCGTGGGATTTCAACTGTTAAGATTAAGACACACAAATGGTGTCAAATAATTACCCACCGATCGTATACGTTGATCCGATGGAGGCCCTGTTTTTCATCCCGTATGAATCTTATAATCTTCCCCATATCTTTTTTGGTTTTAATCAATTTTTCTGGTCTGGAGCATTTTAGTTGTCTCGATCGGAAGTAAGGAATTCTGTACTGATTGTTGGTTTTCCCGCTAAAATGGGTACTATATTAAAACTTGGACCAATTTGTTATTGTGAACGGCTTCAGTATCCTCTTGCTGAATTTATAAGGAAATGTGAATCTCAGCTATTCTTGAAAATTTCCGCAATTCGAATTTCCGAGAAACAGAAAAGAGCAACTGGTACATAAAATATACTGACGAGATTTCTTTATATTGCTATCAAAGTTTCTTTCAAAATTCATATTCAAATAGCAATTTTGCAAAAAAAACCTTCGTACCATATAGTGATGTATTTTAGTATCGATTTTCAAGCAAATAAAGTATAGACTTTGGCCGAAAGAGTACAAAAAAGCATTAACGAATCAACCCAGAGCAGCTTAGATTCGTTCATGATTATATTGAGAACCGCGAAACTTTCTATGGTGACCTACTATTACTATAGAATTAAGGAGAATTGACTGTTTATTTAATCTTTAGCCAATCAGTCACAGTGACTTCTCTAATAGATACTGTTGTGTCAAAAAATATGATGTCCAAAAGGTAGCACTCGCGTATGTAAACGTCTTACGTTTTGCTATTTTTATAAATAATAGTATTTACTGTGTGCATGCATTACTAGTTATGGACACCGCACCGTTTAAACTATTTCCATGAAAACTGTGAAAGGGCTTTTTCAAGTGCCAGAAAATTGGAGAAGGTCCCTGCTCTCTCTTTACCAATTTCTATCAAAATTATTTAAGGAAATATATACTCGTATTTAGCTGTTGAGTATACCGGAAAGCCATTGAAGCGAGACATATATAAGAAATTTTCTAGGACCGAGTGCTTTTGAAAAAAAATTGATGCGAGTTTGGAATTAGGAACAGAAACATGAGATTCTTCCTCGGCACCTAGTTGTGATTATTCAATCACTAATCGTAATCAAATGAAAAGATTCCAATTTTACATTCTACCTCAAGTGGCGAAGCTTTAACCATTGCATCATAATGTATTCATGAATGATGATCTCTGCGAATAAGGGATTAGGGTATCAAAGTCAAGTCAAGTATTAAAACTTTCACAAACCAAGAACTAACGGGACTCATTTTTTTCCAAACTTTAAGAAGAAATCTGGCAGTGTAAATGCCCAGATTATGAAAAAAATTTGGGTCTAGCCAAAGCCATAAATAAGAAATCATTTTTGTGTGATATCGCAAATTTCAAGTATATCCAAATAATCAAAAAATCAAGAATATTTTCAAAATTAACAGTTGGTATTGAAATTCGTGAGGCGATTAGAAGAATTCTTAATTTAAATAATGACATCAACGTGCTAAAAGAATCAAATTACCGGTGATCATTTATGAAGCTTTTTCAAAAACGCTAAAATCCGATATAATTCTGTATTTGAAAATATAAAACAGAAACAAATAAGGAAGTTGCTGATCAGCGCAGCAAACAGTGGCAGGGGCGGAAACATGAAATACGACCGGAAAAATTTTAACGGATTTAAAAATATTTTCAAATTTATTATATTAAAAGTATTCAAATTTACCATGATGGATGCAGACTGATGTATAAATGCAACTTATATAATATTTGAAGAGCAATGGTTAATCTCCTACAAGATTTTCGAAATTCATTTTTCTCGCCCCAGATTCGTCGCCGTTTCATTTTATGAGATGGCATTGAAGTCTTTTGTATTTCAAAATTGTAAAAATTCCGGAAATATAATTATTTTGATGTATGCAGTGAAAAATGGTCAAAGTTGACGTAGATATTTTGTATGAAAACTCAAATAAATGAAAGTTTAACATAAAATTTGTATTCGACAACTATTTCATAATCGAGCAGTTTCAAACGGAAATGTTGTGCCGGTAAAAATGAATTTCAAAAATCTTGAAGGAGATTAGCCATTGCTTTTCAAATTTTATAGAAGTTGCATTTATACATCAGTCTGCATCCACCATGGTAAATTTGAATACTTTTAATATAATAAATTTGAAAATATTTTTAAATCCGTTAAAATTTTTCCGGTCGTATTTCATGTTTCCGCCCCAGATGTCAACCCATTGCAATTAAGATATTTTGAAGCTAATCCACCTATAAATAGCCGTTAGAAAAACCGGCAAAAGTGGATAGTAAATTCGGGTTTGGAAATTCATTTGTTGAAAATTTGACCTTTTAATCATTTCCTGTAAATGTTAAAGTTTTGCAATCATAACTTGAGAAAGTTCGCTTTGAAGCTGCCACTTCCGGTGCACCGATTTTCAATAAATTTTGTAGGATCTCCCAATTAATCCAAATAGTTTACGTATAAAATTGCATTCTGCTGCACTGAAGAAATGCCGAATTTTGATGATTGTGAAGTTCATACCAAAAATGTACACTATTAAATTTAAAAATATTCCAATAGGATTTGTTTTGTGGTGAAATTGAATCATTTTTAGATAATCTTTAACATTTATATTATAGAAGTCCCTAAGTCCCTAATAGTGTCTCTGTACACATCAAATAATTTTCTAACGATTTGATATTAATACGAGAAAACTGTAAATCGATTTACTAAACTTTTTTTAATTCTAAAGAAAGCTATTTAAGACCATGTTTCTACTTTTATATATCCAATCCTAGAGATGTTCACGGGGTCTCACCTATACGGCCGAATAGCTAAATCAAAACCCCAGGTGTGTGGTGAACAAGATTTAATTATGATGATTTTTAACAAGTCCAGTGCATTTTTAAACAACTATAGTTTTTGATTTCAATCTATTTTCTAATTTTTCTATTACCCCTCTTAGTGACGTTCACAGTTTTTAAAATGTAATTTAGGATAGCGTAGACAAAATTGCAACACTTAAATGACATGGATAGTTCAAGATGATATTTTCTATGCCATACAGGCTACTTAAAATTCCATGAATTTTAATAAATTTTTAAATTTTATTTCATCGATCCTAGAGATGTTCATAGGGTCTTACCCACATGGTTAGATAGATAAGCTAAAACCCTATGAGTGTGGTGAATGGGATCTAATTATGATGATTTTTAACTTGCCCAGAGACATTTTTACGTTTTCGGTTATATCCCACATACTAGAAATGTTCACGGGATCGCTTCCATATACTCGAATAGGTCAGAAAATTATCTATCAATATTGTGAAAACAGGGCACGAATGATGATTTTGGCCTTGTTTTTCAAAATTTAAAACTTCTTCATTTTCATTTTTTTTCTCAATTGGAAATTTTGATATTTTCTCCAATAGGAATTTTACCCCATTGATATTCCCAAACAAGCGACGAACCCGATTTATTGTAATAACAATCAAATAACAGAAATCCTAGAGATGTTCACGGGCTCACGTTTATACTTTTGGATAGTACAAGGCTTCGACATTCGATAGTTCTGGACAGGGTTCGGTTATGATGATATTTCCTATGCCATACACGACTTAGAAGTTTCATCAAAAAATTTGAATAAATTTTCAAATCTTATTTTACCGATCCTAGAGATGTTCACGGGGTCTCACATACATGGTCAGATAGATCAGTCATAGCCCTATGAGTATAGTGAGTTATGATGAATAGGGGCATCATTCGTGCCCCGTTTATTATATATTATAGAAAAGGGTCCACACTCCACAGGTATGTTTGTTTTTGTCACTAGATTTGAAAACAAAAACTGCATGTATTGCATTTAATGAAGATACAATTTTGGAGACATTTGTGTGTTGGCGTATTTATTAAAATAGTTCTCCTCGCCAGTGACACTATTTTGGTGGTTCTCCGGGGGAGGGGAGTTTGTATGTGGTTTCTGTTCGAATATTTTTTCCGGCCTCCTGAGGAGTGAAATTTGATGTGAGTATTAATTGTAGTTTGGGAATAATTTTTCCATATATAAATTGGCAGAGAAAGTTATTCCCCATTTAATTTTGTTTTCAAAAAATGAGCACTAACGTTTTGCCCTCGGTTTGCCGGAGAAGAAGTGTTTGGATAAGAATTGTATGTGAATTCCTTTCCCGGTTTGCCTGTTCCCGGGGACTTGTTTAAATAAGTTGGTGTCCTTGTTTGTGATTGGAAAACAGACTTAAGACCTAATTAATTATAAAATGTAGGTTTGGTTGCTTGGTCTAAGTAATTTAATTTTTCTAATGGTATAAGTCTCACTTTTAAGTAAAAACCCCACTTATTAGTTTATTTAAATTTCATCTACTTATAGTTTATAATTTAAAACAACCAAGTATACGGGAAAACTTAATTTACCGTACGTGCTGTCTAAATTTGTTTGTAGTGGTTGATTAACGACAGGCAACGAGTGTTGTTTGGATTGGTGAATCGAAATGACTGAATTGGTTTTTGAATAATTATGCGGATTTAGAATCCATATCCGATGAGCTGAATGATAATTGGTACGTGGGTGTAGTGTGGGATGTTGTAGGATATCAGTCCGGTAAGGTTCAGAGGAATGGTCACCGATAAGTGTGTTTGTGTATATGTTTTTGTTTGTGTGTGTGTTGGGAGAATGTGATATCTTACAAGGATGCTTAGATATGTTTGTCTTGCATGCAGTGATTCGATACGAGTGTCTTATGCTTTAAGGTTATCATAAATTGACTTGGGTAAGTATGCGGTAGGGATGATATACAAAATATGAGTTTATAACGTTTTAATTGATATGTTGAAGATGTATATTCAAGTTAAGTGTGCGAGGTTTGTAAGTGGTTGTGTGACCTTTTTTTGCGAGTTTGTGGGATGCGCTCGTTGGGTGTTGTCAGTGCAGTATGCGGTTTGGAGTTGTTTTTTGGTGATGTTCAGGAATTCGGTAAGTGGGGTGGTGGAAGGACTAGTGGGGCAGGGGTGGTGAGGTTGGAGGAATGGAGGTTTTGCGTGTGTTTTGTAATGAACATGGTTGTTGAGTGGGGTGTTGGGTGGATTCAATTGTTGTTCATTCGAAGTTTGTTGCTTTCTGCAATGAAGGAGGGATGGGAGCTGGGGTTTTCCCTTGGTTGGCTAGACTTAAACCTGGTGTCAGGTTGGGAGTATTGACATGATGTGGTGTTATTTGGCGGGGTTTTTGGAGCGGTGGGGCTTGAGATATTCTGGGTCAATGCACCTAGAGTACTGCAGTCCTCGCTGCTTTGGGGGCTTTGATAAGTAATGTCGTTTTGTGTCGACTGTCTCAATTTTTGACTGTAGATGTCTATTTGGTTAGTTGAGAGAGGTATTTTTTCATGAGGTGCCATTCGTGGTTCGGAGGATGTTGAATTTTGAGTGAATAGCGGCTGGGAATTGTAGTTCGGGGGATTCATTCAGCGCTTCATTAGAGAGCTGTGTGTTTCCTTGTACGAGATGGCACCTGAACGTGATTGAAATATTATTCCAGTTATTGATGACGATGGATATATGGAAAGGCTTATAGAAAAATAAAACATAAAAAGCAGTCCCTCCTCATCTTTAAGGTAGTTGGAAGGATCTTCATGGTGATAAAAAGAGATCGAACAAGAAAATTACTTATTCTTACTAACAAACTATGTTAGAGAACTAGAAATTGGTAATTAAGAAGAAGTAAAAATTGAACTAGGGTACGTTGTAAAACGGTAGTTTGTTCTTGAAGTTGTTCTATTATTAGAACCTATAACGTATCATAAACCAGTAGAATTAGGGAACCTCGTAGGATCAAGATACCTGGTCAGTTCGGTCACCGAATCTTGTCTCAAGTTGATACAATTGATATTAAGGTGATTAAGTGATAATCGAATGCGAGTAGTAGAGTGCATGTGCTCAAGTCATTCAGTTGCTGTGTCATCAAAGGAATGTATCAACTATATGGACTTGGACATACTAAATTGCAGGATACCAGCTTAACAGCTACTCTACGTTGAAAAATATCATATCATATATCAATCTTTTTATTCTTAATCGTTTTTTCGTAAATGAAAAAAACTTTTCAAAATATTTGAAAAAATCGAAAAAGCTTCTATTAAATCTGCGTCCTCCGGTAACCGGCATCGGATTACCTAAAATCACTGAGATCTTCTTATTTATGGGGCCGAATTTTTGACGACAAACAATTTTACGACCTTGTAGAAAATGTGATTGAACCATTTGCTAAGCGAGATCATCCTATACAGCTGATTGGTTATCGGTTGAAAAGGAAAAGGTTGGACTCCATTTCCTGTAGCACTGTCTTTTCCCAACCGTGTTTGTTGAGTGCATTTTTTGGACACTAACAGAAAAGCCAAAATAACGTATGTAGCGAATCAACCGGCACAGAATCCAAGAAAATTGAGAACTTGGCGAGATACCAATGTGAATGAAATGTAGTTTATCGTTATATTATTTAACGCTGGCACAGAGAAATCAACTTTAGTGGCAGCTTGAGTTTTTTCGAGAATTAAGCAAATCATTCGGTTTCTATGTTCGAATGATTCAGGAATTCGTTTGAATCGATTGCGAGAAGATAAGTTGGCTCCAATTCGCCATATTTGTACTCTCTTCAAAATGAATTTAAATTTGCATTTCATTCCATCCAAAGGAGTCACGATCGATGAGCAGTTGTTGACTGCCAGAAATAGGTGCAGCTTTCACCGATACGCACCATTCAAGCTAGGCAAGTATGGTATTGAAATATGTTAGCTTGTAGATGCAAAAACTAATTATCCTGTATAAGCAAAAATTTATTTGGGTACTCAACCAAACGATGGAAGATCCACTAAAATTTCACATGACTTAGTAATGCGCCAGACATTACCATGGATAACTTTTTTACAAGTTATCCATTGACAAAAAATTGATGGGCCCGCAATATAGAACAGCTAAGAAAAGAGGTCTGTTTGCTTCCGTTTTCTGCTTCTCGGATGAGTGTAACTTCTGAGCTACACTACCGATTCAGAAAAAAGTAATTCTAACCAATTATCATTCATGATTATGATTACAACGAAAGCAAAGGCGACGGCTACACATTCGATAAATGGTGCGCGGCTACACCAGCAAAAGGAAAATTAACCGATGGCCAATGGTCATATTTTATAATACGCTTGACGTGGCTGGACTTGCAGCTTGCCGATTGTTCGAGCTATGTCATCCAGGTTGGAACAATAACAAATTCGAGAAAAGAAATTTGTTTCTAAAGAATTGGCACTGGAATTGGTTCAGAAACATCTAGATAACCAGAGCAAACTTCCACTGAAGCCATACGTGAAAATTGTTATGAACTTGATGGGTTACAAATTTAAATCCATCCCTAAGCAAACGATCCCACAAAAGCAGGTAACTAATCAATGATATGTCATTAAGATTTTACTCATATATCTCTCTCGACCAATGTAGATAAACAATCCTTCGCGCAGATTTGAGCCTGTAAAATATTCCAGACGATGGCCAGAGACACGATAATGCGAAAGTTCTGACGCTGAAACCAGGCCAAGTTCATCCACACCAACACCAGGTCCATTCACACCAGGTGCATCCCTATTTGGTACACCATTGGGTAAACGAGCCCGAACAACGCCATGTTCACCAACAACAAAAAAGAAAATGAATTTCCCGTCTTTTTTAATACTGGGAAATTCAATTCCCCGAACACAGGATTAAGCTTGTATAGAAAGGTACAAGAAAATCGCTCCAATTAGACTTTTTGTTTAATTGCACCGTTAAAATATTGAATGCTTACTCGCTATAACTCAAAAATAACGAATTTTGTTAAGATTGCCACCAATGTGAATCCATAAAAAGAAAAAAATATGTATGCGTTGTGTATCGCACAATGCAGCCTAAATGTTTATAAAAAAGTTTCATCCAAACATGTCGAGGGCACTACGCGCGAATTAAATTTTTTTTAACAGATTTTTACATTCACAAGACAACTATTTGCTATACGTAATATTGCAACGGGAGAGATTTTACCATGTAAATTGGAATTTAAAATTATTATTTTTTTCGATTCGAAATTTATATATGACTAATTTCTAACATGCTAGATAAAATGTTATTATTGGTTGTCTAACTCAGGTAGATTCCATATATAAACAATTATATGTACGATGTAAAGGTTAGTTAAACAAACATTTTAGTTTGTCCTAGGAAATTTGTCTTGGTCCGATAGCCTAGTTAGTTCTATTTTGCTTCTCTACATAGATAACTTTCAGACTAAATCTGCTTTTTAACAAAACCGCGCTTTCTCAAGCCTAACCAACCGTGTGGTGGGTGGTAAACATCTTATTTTTTTTTACAAAATTCCGTTAAACCTTAACCAGCTCTCGCGCATTTTTATACAAAAATATCTTATTCATATAAATATAAATACAATGTTTAATAGCGCGGCTAAAATTTAAATAAACCTAAAACGCCGCTTTTAACATTTTTATATATTTATATGATTTATGTTTTCTCAAAACATTAAAATAAAAAACCTAAAACAATAAAATCAAAAAAAAAACGTTGGAGGAAGAAAACATTCCTTCGATATTACTAGAAAAAATTAGAATAATGATGATCGTCTATATATTATATCGTGGTCTAGCGTAGAGAGTACACGTTCTCGTCTTATTATATTCCATATGTGGTATCTTTATGTAATGTCATTCCAACACCAACACCTTAATGATAGGTTTTCAAATTTATCTCTCGGGTATTTGGGATTATACCATACGTTCTTATACGATTACGACGTCGCTTAGCAATTATACAAAAAAAAAACTGTTTGTTGTTTTTGTACATTTTGAATTATGCCTCGCGGGCTTTTAGAATAAGATGTTGAATATACGTCGTACATGTATTTGTAAAAATAATAATCTTTATTAAGGAATGATGAATATTTATTTTTTTATCTAATAAATAAAAATAAAACTAAAAAAATTTGGTTTCATTGAAATTTAGAGGAAGTTTAATGATATTCTGACGTATTTCATATGTAAGTTCGAAATTTAATTGAAACATCAAAACCAGAATGAATAATTTCAATTTTCATAATAACTGTTTTCGAATTGTTATCAATAGTTTTTTTTTAGAAATTTAATTTAAACTATTGGAAACCCATTTGTAGTTATAGATAGCAAAGTATTTTTTTCTGTCATTTTGTAAAATTTTACCAATTTCATGCAAATAATTAATGAACCCACACATAGAGAGATAATGCCAATTATTCCGATTTATAATTTTGATGACTTGCTAATAAGATGCATAAGACGCAGCCGCATACCAAATAAATTTTTATTTTGTTGAATTAAAACTAAAAATTTACGACAAAAGAATCACATTGAAAATTTAAAGGAAATTTATTAACTCTTTCAGTTCAAAATTTTAGTTAGCCATAAGAATTTTTTTTGTTGTTGATTTTTATTATGAAATGTCATTCGCTAACGAGTGAAAATGCCGTCAAAGGTCATGTAAATGTTCTCATTAAAATCCTTTTAATATCGTTTTTTTTATTTATGTATCCAGATAACTCAATAAATTTAAATAAATGTTAAAATAAAAAAGTAAACTTAACAAAAATATAAACATAAATAAAATTTTGGAAATTCAGACTCAACCATCACGTACAATATTCAGTCTTTTGAGTGATAGTCGTAAAAGCAATTATTCTTAAATGCACTTTACATTTTGTGCAGTAAATCCTTGATTTACCAAAACATTTTGACAATTTGCATCTTGATGCATTCATCTATTGGGAGAACTTTATATTTAACGTTTTTTGTTGTATTGCAAATTGGAGACATCGATTCACTTGGATTGGAAAGCGGATTTAATAATAAATGACCGTTATAAATTTAGATAACACCTTATCAAAATTTTGATTTCCACAAACCAAATATCAAAAAAAAGAGAACCTTTTTGGAAATTTGGTTGGTGGAAATCAACATCTTGGCAAGGTGTAATATAAATTTTTAAAGGTCATCCATTTGATTTTTTTTGAATTAATCGCTTGCTTTAAATTCCTTTTTGTATTCAATCCACGATGACGCAACCAAAAGGTCTAGGAAATGAGAAACCATTCATATTTGTTTTTTATGAAAATTCTGCTCTTCGTCATTCCTCCCATTCCAAAATTATATTCAGCTACTATGCCTGGCTGATTTCTTCAACTCCGATATCCATGCAGTTTGATGCTAAAAAAATTGGCTTATTACCTTGCCATTTCACAATACATACTATATATACTACCATCTATGCTGTTCACTTCATCATATAATCTCGCCCTTTTAACTTTAATGGCTTATCATGTGAGGGGTGTGCAAAACGGTTAACTCTTATCGTTTATCAGTTGCATTAATTTTTAATTATTTTAGTCTCTCAAATAATTGATAAATTCTCAAGCAGTTATCAAAGAAAAGTGAATGACCATTTTGTGGTATCCGTTTCTTTTCTAGCACAACTGCGTTGCAAATCCAAATGTGCTTTGATTATGAAACAGTATGATTTGCTCATCCACTGCGAACGTTTCCTCATGAGATGTTCCCAAAATCTTATTAAAATAGTGTCGATTAGCAGTCGAACTAACTTGAATTTATCTTTGTTGTGAGAATTTAAATATGTTTTGATAATGAAAAACTAATAATATATGAATTCCAAAAAATTTACAATTTCGTCAGGGGTGGTCTTCTTGAAGTTTAATATATTTGATTGTTAAGCGTACAAAGTAGTATATTTACTAATATCGCAATAAACATGCCCCTCGGAATAATCGATAACATCATCCTTCGGTGAACAATCGGATATATTTATATCAAACGGAATTGCTTCTCCTTCAAACGCACGTCTACGCACCGAATATTGTTTTTTTCGTATAAACCAATTATTCATTTAAATCGGCATTTTCAATATTTACATCCAATCCCGTGTCAATTCCGATAGCTACACAGCAGGTCGCAGTTTCAAATATCAATTCATTTTGTTCGTCGCATCTTTGATCGTCCAATCGATTTTTATTTTTAGATAAATATGTTTGATTCAGACCCACGCATTCATCACATTCTTCATCTGAAATTTCCAGCTCTGAACCGTCTGTAGCAATTCAGCAGCTCCAAAATTTCATGTGGTTTCAATTTTTTTTCTGGCTGGTGCACGGTTCTTTGCATTGTATACCTTTATATTGTTTAAGTATCTGTTATAGTGTTGAATTGATTTGATCCAATTTATGAATAAATGAATAAATACACTTATGTCTCCAAATGAGCAAAAATTTTATTGTGGAAAAACAATTTTTCATATAAAAAATTCGATAGATTAAATATTAATTTATTTTAATGATCTTATTAATATTTTATAATCACAAAAATCTAATTTACAAGGTTAGAATCCACTACTTCACACTTTGAATCACAGTACACACAACTAATAAACTTTTCTCATTAAAATTCGTAACAAAACAAAAAACTGGGGATTTCCCTTTTTATATATTTAAATTCATCAATCGTGACATCAAAATGAGTGCTACCAGTGGCCCTATTCTGATTTTCCATGCGAATAGGGAATTGGGAAAAATATTTTCATAGCATTTTTGCCAATTTTTCTGGCCTACTGGAGGAATAAGTTTAGTGGAAAAAAATTTAAAACAAAGTTAATTGGGAAATTTTTAATCCACAAAATTTTTATAGGGAAAAATAATTTCCCATTTAACTTTGTTTCGAAAATATTTACAACAAACTTATTCCCTTGGTATGCCAACAAAATAAAATTTAGACAAAAATGCTATGAAAATATTTTTTCCAGTTCCCTATTCCCAGGGAAAACCAGAATAGTGCCACAGGGGTGACATGTTATAACATCACATTTTTGATACTTTATCGAATGTTGCCTTTTATTTCTAAACTGAAATTGGCGACTGTTTTGGTTATGAATTATTTCTTTTCTATTGCTATCACAACCTACTAGAATAAATATGAGCATTACCTTTTTCTCCAATTTGGTTCAAGTATCGAAAACAAATTATTTGGTGATAGAAATGAAGTAGAAATATTACAATTTTTTAATCTAGCAGGCTGCTGTAAAAATGCTATAAAAAATGAAACACTATCCCACTTTATTCTAGAGAAGCGAGACATAATGTTCGATCGATAAATTATCGAAAATGTGATGTTATAACATGTCATTCCAGCATTATATTTCATTAATAAATCCAACGAAAATATCAAGTCCACAATTGTTGGCAAAATCACTGAAAGGGTTAAATTTATTTGGGCTACGGAGAGCGCACCTAATTGTCCTTTATCAAAAAAATCAAATTTTGTACACAAAATCGGCATTAAATTAAAATTCAAATTGTAATTCAAAGTAGAAAAAGTAGTTTATCGAAATTTTGGATGTTCACTAAGTCCTAGGCACGCTCAGACTATGATTGACGCGAGAGTTGCAGAAATGGAAATTTATTCCGCTTGTGAGAAAGTTCACAATCAGTTGAACAGCCTATTTGAGTGTTGACAGTTTATTGCAAAAAAAATTAAAGTCCAGTGAAATTCGTTTACAACGTCCTCGTTTAAAACGACATATCGCTTATAGCGTCATAAATTTAAAGAAAAGATTGATCTCTTCTGGTTTCCTATTTGATAAAAATTGTTTAAAACGACTTCGGTTATTACGACAATTCTGATATGATGATTGATTGTTCGATCAAATTCATGTAAACTGTTTTTCATATTGTTCATTATGCTTGGAGTAGTTCTTTAGGCAGTTAAAGACAGATGCCATATTCATTTCGATGCATAACGGTAAACAGTAATTATATTTTTATACAAATTTGGTCAAGATCACAGAAACCTCGGTAAAGATTTGAGTGCCGGTTTTCCATAAAACAATTAATTTTTAGATAATCAAGTTTATAAAGTGGTTTATACAGCATTTAATTGCTTAAGTACCAAATAATTTTATAATGCAACAGTCCATAAATAAAGCTGACAAAACTGAATTTTTAGTGTGTTTTGAAATGTCATTATTTGATCAGCACAATGGTGCGGCATTTTTTGGTTCATTATTGAAGTAGCGGTTTCGCCACTCATAGCTCTAGTGTCGTCTGTCAAGTGTCATAAATTCAGTATTATATTCCCGGTGGAAGAAATGAGTCGATATATATGATTCATCAACGTTGGGGTATATCAGTCAGTTGCTGAAACTTGGCCAAATAGGGACTAAATTCGGTAGAAAAGAAGCGCCATCTGGGAACAGTGTGAGGAAATTTTTGATAAAGTTCTCTCCACTGGCATGTTAATACACTACACACAAATCACCTCTAAATCGTTCTCGGTTGGAAGAAGATGAACACTTTTTTTCCAAAAGCATAGGAAAAAAAAGCGCCATTTTTCTTCAAAAATGAGCAAGGAACCGTACTAAAAGTCAATGGCGACCGTTATCGTGACATGTTAACTAACTTTTTATTCCTCGATTGAAGCGGAAGATTAGCCGAAAATTGGATTTCAACAAAACGGCGCCAATGCCCACACAGCCAACGATACAATTGACGTTTTGCTCCCTATCTTCGAAAATCGTTTTACAGCCGAAGTGGCAATGTCAGTTAGCCGTCTAGGAGCTGCGATTTGACTCCGTTGTAGTATTATTTGTGAAGGGCAGTCAGTGACCTGTGTTAATCGTTCAGATACGATTGAGGCTTTAAAAGACGCAAGACGCAATTACAATGAATATTGGTGAAGTAGAGGGTCAAACGATTGAAAAAGTACTGAAAAATTGAGTCGGTAGAATGGGACACTGCAGATCCAGCCGAGGCGAATCTAACGGTATACGTCACGGTACAATTAATCGCTTTTAACATTACTTAGCACCAACTGCAAGCTACTCAATCTACATATACTCGTAAATCGCACGGAAGGTATTACTCAAAACGACATATTTCCGTAAAATGTTATAGAATTCTTCTGTTTGTTGGACAGATGCCTAAGTCGCCTCGGGCGACAAACCTTTAGAAATATTCTTAAATTTCAGCTCTAGAACAAATTCTCATTTATTTATTAAAATCAATTGTTTCTTTATTGTGTAGTTTACTTGCAAAATTTTTGTGTCTTATTTTAAATTTAGTTTCAGTATCATCTCTGACTCTGGATCTGTCTCTGTAAATAAAAAGGTAATTTATGTTTTTATCACTATACCTGTATATCCAATTCGCATGGACAAATATAAAGTTGGGGAAAAAGAAATCCATTATTTTTACGTGTATTTCGATGACCTCTGTGAAGATAGCCCAAATTTATATCCCCGAAAATCGAAAAAATTGCTTATGGCAATACTATACATTTTTATGTATACTATTGCGACATTTAATTATTAATTATAGCAATAAATCTAAATTTGGCAATTATTCCAGAAATTTTTCGAAATGTTTTAATTTTTTTTTACTTAGTTTAACAGTTGAAGAATTGTATAAATTGTGAAAAATTGTTGTTGGGTTTGGGGGCGGCAGCCCCCATCTTCTAAGAAGGTATACAACGTATTAAAATTACATTAAAAAATATTTTGTATATTCTGATAGTTGATTTTTTTAACATTTGTGGCACTATCAGAAGAAGCGATAAGAGCGATAAAAACTCTTTGATCTGTCTCTGCAAGGTTAACGAAGCAATTAATATTATTTAAAATAAAAAAAAATATTGGAAAAATAAAAAAGTGAAAAATGTTCCTCTCCTAAAAACTATAGGAAACAATCCTGCATTTAAAAATTTATACTCCTTACCTGATTTTCTCGATGTATACGTAAAGTAAAACTACGCCAAATATAGCAACACCGAAAATCAAAAATTACTTTAAATATTCCTCCTTCACCAAAATGCAATATTTTTACTCTCACCCCAGAAAAATGTTTGTGTCATGATAGTTTTAGCTGTCATGACAGTAAATTTTCGGGGCTGACAGTAAAAATGTCGTGAGTTTTTGGACTGAGAGTAAAAAATATGTCATGATAGCAATAATTAGTGTTGCCATCGCATTTTTCGGGGATGGAATTTGGGCTATCTTCACATACATATTTCGATGTTTTAATTAAAATGGCTACAATCATTCGTTTTCGCTCAAATAAATGACTCTCTTGACGCCATTTTTACACCACCAAGAGAGTCTGCCATGCACAAAAAAGAGATGATAATCACTTGGTGCCAGATCCAGAATATAAGATAAATATATAATAATCCCCCAATTAAGCTCCCGGACCTTCTGGCGAGTCATCATGGACATGTGAGGCCTAGCGTTGCCCTGGTGGAACACGACGCCTCTTCTATTGTCTAATTCTGGCCACTTCTGGTTGATTGCTGCCTATACAGACTGCGTACATGACATCGGGAGTTAGTTCGGAAAAAATTCCATGGTATCACACAAAATGTATTAAAACAACAAAACAGTTAAAAATATTTCAACTCGTGTATGGAACTAGTAGGCGGGGCATAAAGCATTTAACGAAATTTAATTGGTTTTGAGTTCGAGATTGAGTATAATGCTTTTTATTTCAGATGTCATGTATGCAGCATCAATCAATTCAATTATTGGCAATAGAGGTTCGAATTGATCGTTTGGCCAGTAGGCAGCAGCTCATAGTATATGATTCCCTTCCAATCCCACCAAACACACAGCAAAACCTTCCTAGCCGTCAATTTTGGTTTGGTCACCATTTGGGTCGCTTCGAAGGCCACCATAATCGTTTTCACTTGACATTGTCGTATGTGACCTACTTCGATTTCGTTCCATTTGATTAAGGATTCGCAGATGGAAACACGGTCCATCAAGTTTTTATGCGTTAACTCGTAAATCACACATTGAGGTTCTTTTTCGTGCCAGCCTGATGCAAATGGTTTAAAACGATATTTTACTTCGATAATTTTCTAGATTTTATCGACATTTTCTATAGGCCTTCCAGTGCGTGCTGTATCTTTGATATCGAAATTACCGGGACGTTATTGACGAAACGATAATTGCGCATGACAGGCTATGGCAATATCGGGACCGTAAACACCATACACAATTGTCAGCCGTCTCACTTGACATGCTATAACTCACAACTGAAACGATCAATCAAAATAATGACAAAAGAGCTTTTTTGCGAAAAAAAAATAATGGGCGTTATAAAGAGAATTTAACCAATCTAAGTCTTACTCATTACAAAAAAATAGGACATTCTTCTCCCCATAGTTAATTAGTATTAAATTTGAAATGAAATATTATAATAAAAATTAAAATTACTTGCACGGGAATCGAACCCGAAACATGATAAAAAAAGTTATCAAATCCTCAAGAATATATAGGACGGCCTAATAATACGATTTTTTCGCTTGTGGTTTTTTCAATCTACACTCCGCCTCAGTTGAATAGGACCAACATAATTTTTTTTTTTTTTCATTTTTCCAATTTTTTATTTTCGTTTTCTCTTGAGTTATTCTTTTTTATGCGTTATTGGGAAAAGAAATCAATAACAAAAACAATTAATGATATTGGTGCTTCTCTGAGAGTGGAACCGTTATTTTTTGAATTTCGTTTAAAATAAGAAATAAAATTTGTGTGTTTTTAGTTGTTTACTTGAATTGTTTGAACTCTCTGATAATTTGTTTTTCTCTAAATCAATTTTTTTTTACTGTCACAGTGAAGTGAATTAAAGCTTGTTTCAAATTTAAAATTACTTTGATTTTCTTCGAAGTCATGGGTCCTGGAAAAACGTTAAGTAAGGTTGCCAAAGCTAAAACTGATGCTTACAACGAATCAAATTTTACGAGTCGCATGATTGCAGGTAAAATCTGCAGAAGCAAATCGGTTATCAATAATCACCTTAATAATATTAAAAACTATGGCTAAAACATGAATGATCGCATAGCAGAAGCTACATCACCGCAAGGCAAGCGTGCTTTATCATTAGGAAAGCCTCGAATTCCGCATACTCTGTGGCGAAAATCAAAGCAAGAACCCGTATAACGGCAAATGTAAATAATGTTCGACGTGTTATTAAATGTGCTAAGCATCTTAAGTTTAAAAACTGTAAATAAAACCAGGCTCCGCCTTTTTAGAATCCCATTTTAAGGTTTTGTTAAAAGTGATGATTGAAATCAATTGGTCATCGTTTGGTCAGGATTGGTCACTACGTTTGGTCATATCGTTTGGTCATATGAAAAATTCAAGAAAAACATTTCCCGGGTAGCACACCATTGTAAGAAAATCATACCGTTTTTCGTTAAGTAATCGTCAGGTCAGAATTGGTCACCACATTTTGGCGTTTGATCACCAATGGGCCAGTTTTTATTGCGAAAAAACAAAACCAAAATTGTATTGATTCAACAAAATCAGGTTCGACGCTTATTTGGGAATTTCATTTTACAAAATTATTAAAAAATCCAATTGGAATATACCATTTAGAACTGTATCTAAAGTGGAAGACATAAGATATAATCAACTTAGTTTTTTGGTTCTTCAAAACTCGTTGAGGATTGGTCACTATAGTTGATTTCGTTTGGTCATCCCTCCGAAACGATTTATTGCGAAAATTCGTTACAACTCATGGATTGAAATGATTTAAACTTTAAACTGTCAATTTTAAAGTTGTGCTTAGACCTTCACGTGCAATTTTTGCCAATTCGAAGAATTGAAGGGAGGCTTTGATTTAAGAAAGAATAAAGGGTTTTTGAGTCAGCATGACAGCAGATAAGGCAATATTATGGTCAGGGCTGCTATTTCGTGATATAGAACCATTGGTTTAGTTTTCTCAACAGGCAGGGCGACTGGAATATCCTACAAAGCAATTCTGGAAAATTATTTTACAAAATTTTCTGAAATTTACGGACCATTACAATGGACATTTGAACACGATAATGTTCCGAAACATAATGCACGTATCGTCAAAAACTGTACTACTAATATAATCATAGAAAACGTTTGGAAATGGCTAGAAGGAAAATAGTTCGAAGACACTGAGGAACTTAAAGAGAAGACAAAATTAGCTTATGGAGTGAAATTTTCTTAAATTACTTAAAATCGCTGTACAACTCGATTCCTAATCGAAGTTTATGAAATAAATTTAGAAAATGATGGAAATACCAACTACTACAAATTTAATTTTAGTTTTTTGTTTTGTTTTAAAGGAAATAAAGAAGTTGAATTTATATTTTCCTGATTAAATTGCTGTTTATTTTGTTTTTTTGAGTTGGCCTTAACAATGCCTTCTAAACTACAGGCCGCTTACACCAAATGATGACGACACGCTAAGTCGACGTTTTTGTTGCTTTCTCTAGTAGTTTTGTTAGTGTAAATATCTTAAAATTATTATTGCGCAGTCGCGGTTTAGACATAAATTGACATCATATTCGAAAAATGAGAGTAGTAAAAGGCCTGTAGTTTAGAAGGCATTTGCCCTAATCAGGTGAACAACTAAAGACACACAAATTTAATTGCTTATTTTAAACGAAAATTAAAAAAATAACGTTTTAACTCACAGAAATGAATGAATCTCGTTAATTGTTTCTGTTACTGCTTTCTGTTCCCAATAACGCATAAAAGAGGATAAGACAAAACAAAAGGAAAATAGTGTATTGAAAAAAATGGAAAAAAAAAATGTTGGCCCTATTTAAATGACGCGGCGTGTGGCAATCCGAAAATTAAACGCAACACAATTTAAAACCACCACAAAAGTGTGACAAACGTTTGCTAGAAATGAATTTAGAGAAGAATAAATGTAATACAAACAATTCTACACTGATCAATTTATCGAAAATCAAATATGCGAAAAAAACAATTCATCGAATAGAATTGTAATGCATATTAAAAAATGTTGATCAATTTTTTCTTAATGACTCAATTTTGCGATACGGAAGCAAAGAAGGACATTTGCGGTTGAAAAATAAAATTATATCGATATTAAGAAGAATTTGATGCGGATTATTGTGATGAGGTGCTTTTATTTAAATCAAACTGAATTGTTATAGTAATTCGCACATTTCGGGAAATTTCGATCGCCCATTTAAAAAAAAATCAGTGTAAATTCCATGTAATTCACGTAAATATGTTATTTAACATAAATAAGCTATAATTCTTTTTCTATGGCCAATAGTCGGGTAAAAGTCAATTTTAAGTAAATTTTTCGGTAAATTCATTTATTTTTCAAAAATTCTATGGCAAACTGATCGAAAAATCTGTTCTGAATCCGATTTTTACTATAGTAAACGATTTACCCGACTATTGGCCCGCAGCCCATGTTCTAAAAATGCTCCAATCATCATGAAAATTCACAAGGGAAATCTCTAGGCTACGCACTTTTGCCTAAAATTATGGGAAACTGTCCAAATATGAGCAAATTATATCAGTTATGCTGGGCATATTAGTTATTATGAATTTTTCGATAAACATTTTTCAGATCCGAAAAGAATTTACTATGGAGATTTTACAATTAATCGAAATAAAATTATATCGATATTGAGTAAATTTTGAAACGGATTATTTTGATGAGGTGCACAATTTATTTGAATCAAACTGAATTGCTGAATAATTCGATAATTTCGGGAAGTTACGGTGCAAGTGACAGAGTTTAACGTGATTTTAAGCAAAAATGAGGTTGTACGTAATTGCTCAGCATAGCCTAGATTTGCTTTATGAATTTGCATGGTGATTAGAGCATTTTTAGAACATGGTCATTTGTATGGGGAAATATATTGTTCAAGAGTATTCGTCGATTTTGGAGGATCACTTGACGAGAATATTCATATCTCAGCTCCTACTCAAGAAATCGTCAAGCGGCTTACTGTTCTAGATAGAGGACATATATTGCGCGTCACAACTTTAGATGCAGTTTTCCAAACTATGCTCGAATCTATTCTAAAAATATTTAAAAAAATTGTTCCTGAAGAGATGGTATATGGTCCCATAATCAGGTAATATTTTGCAAGCTTTTTTGTAGTTTCGCATTTTTTCACCATGATCATTAGTCATCATGATTCTAGTCAGATTTGACATCAAAACTCACGTAATCATGGGAATAAAATTATTTTAAAAATTTTCCTTGAAGAAATCATATTAGATGATCCCTGATCAATCATCTCGTTTTCCACACACCACCATAACTTCCCAAAATATTCACTTACTCGGGAAGTTATGCCCGAAATGTTCAAATTATTAAACAATTCAGTTTGATTAAAATAAACTATACACCTCATCACAATAATCCATTTCAAAATCTGCTCCATATCGGTTTAATTCTATTTCGAAGAATTGTAAAATCTTCATAGTGAATCTTTACCTGCAGAGTAATGAAATCAATACTTATTTTAGATGAAAAATTTTGTTTCGATGAATTGTTTTTCGAGAAATTATTTGTTGCATATTTGTTTGCCGCAGAATTTTCGGGGAACCGCGGAATGTATAGGTATTATTACGTTTTAACACCCCTCGTGTAACTTTTTGAAAATTTTGATTTGAAATCTAACTTTCAGAAAGTTAACAAAATTATCAAGGCTAATTAGAACCCTAAAAATTTGATTTTTTTTACTTGTGAATTTCGAACTACAAACATTTCGAGTGTTTTTAAAAATCAGCAGATTTTTTTTTTCTGACTGTACTACCTATACGCCAGCAGGTGAATACAAACAATTTGACAATACCGGTAATTTTCTAAATAACCGTAAATTATTGTCAATGTTAATTTTTTGGCTTGCTTTTTAGTTTTATATTTTAAGCCACTATATTCTAGATCCCAATTTTCAGTTCAATAAAATTAATTAATGCGTTAATTTCATATAAATAATTTAGAACTTAAAACCATTTAAGTGAAAATTATTATTACATACTTCTTCGCAAAATGTTCAGAAAATTTCAACTCGACTTTTGACAATTAATTTACAAATCAAACCCCTTAGGTAAGTAAGCAAATAATAATCATGTATCGCCTTCCATAATTATACGGGAATTCTATCTGGGGTTGTTATGCGGTAAGCTAAAGTATATAGGAGGAAACTATAATATTCATTCCATATCTAGCTGTCAACATCCACTTCAATTTCATTAAACATCGAAAAGAAATAATAATAATCAACTTGTCAAGAGGTTGGTTCCATTTTTATGTTCAATGGGCAACAACAACAACAAAGCACAAAAATGTTCAATGCATGCCGACAAAACAAAAAAACAAAAATCATATCTTAAAAAAAAAACGTTTGTTGAACAATAGGAGTTCACCCCAAGTAGCCTTACAACAATTACTTTTAAATAACAAAATAGTTATTTGTAATAATAATAGAATTGATGAAAAGCATATACCATATACACCGTATGCAACAACAAAAAGACGTTTATGACATTTTCCATGTGTGGTCTGTATTTTGTGGTTATTTTGTTGTTGCCTATGAGTACAACATATAAAGTTACATCACATTATACGTGCATACAAATCAAAAAAGGAAGTTCCTTCCTAGAGGGAATATTTATGATGATACTGTTCCGTTTTTATAAAAATATATTTTGTTGTTGTTTCGTTGCCAAATTAAATTGTGCTCTTCGTTTCTATATAGTTTTCGAAAAGTTAAGAAAAAAGGCGGGATTTGTTAACATAATAAAATAAAAGTTTATAATCACTATAATCAGCCCTTGAGGAACTTTGTGTTTTTTTTTTTTTTTTTTATGTTATTTTGTAAACAAGATAATATATAAATTGAAAATGTGATACATCTATCCGCACAGCTTCCGGAAAATAATACGGTTGCGTATCTCTGCGTAACAATGATATAGGAAATTTGATATCAATTATATCAAAGTATTGCTCGCAGAATCCGGTTTCGCCTCATCTTACGTATTGGAACACAATGTTAAACAAGAGACTTTAAAATGTTTAGTTTTGAATTACATACACAAAAATACAGAAAAAAGGTCCGAATATCCATAAATCATAAAAATATATAAAAAAAAATTGTTAATAATAATCATTAATATTATTTTATTTTTATGTTTTCTTAATAAATAAGAGTGAAACAAGTTTTTATTTTTTATTTAACGTTTTCTTTAAGATTGTGGGCTTTGTTAAATTATATATGGTTATTATTGTTATGTCTTGACAAATTTTCGTTATATGCTCGTACAAATAAATTTGACATTTCGATTACATTGTTACCAGAATACAATATTGAATATTTATTGGGACAGGTCTCGTATATTAAATGCGGTGGCGCTCAAAATGATGTATGCAGCGCGCCACATTAGATGCTAATTTGTTTTTTCCCACGACAAAATTAACTAAACCAAACCAAAAATATATATAAAAAAAAAAAAGAAATTTTAATGTTCCTAATGATCAGAACTAATAAATAATAATTTTATGTCTTAAGTTTTTTTTATCGTTTTAGATAAGAAACCCAAAAAAAATTATAATATTATAGAAATAAAGTAACTAATCGATCGCGGGCCAGGTTTATAAATTGTGTGTATATGGGGCGGCAGCACATAAACATTTTCCTACATATATACATAAAAGTATTAAGTCTGACGAATTATAGGTACATATAAATGATGATGATGATGATGAAGATGATGTTGTCCGCGCGGTCGGTAGATTTTATTTTTTATTTTTATAGAAGAAGAAAAATTTGTTTTGTTGTAATATTTTTTTTCCAATAACGTAAACTGAATAAAACTTCTTCTGTTGCTCTTTTTCTGTGATTGTTACTAAAGATAATGCTGTGAGAACATCGTTTCACACTTCTAAAGTAATCATTCATATTGAGTGGTCATATGGTGTGGTGAATATATCAAAATGCAGCAACGAAGAAAAAAAACTGATATAATTTGTTTTTGTTGATGGTGGGCAAAATATTGAAACCGCGGGCTGATGTTCCAGATGTTCGTCTAACAAATTAAAATCTTTAACTTTATACAGTGAGCATTGATGTTTTTAGCTAATAATTCGGTCAGTAATAAAAATTCGTTATTGTCATCTCTACATAGTTATACCGGTGTGAAGTATATAACGTTAATAAAAAGTGCAGCTACACATTCACTAGGAAGCGTCTTTCGCAAAATTCTCTTAAATCTTTAATAATTCAAAAAATCATAGAGAGTGCCAAATGTGGAATTTATAGTATTTTCAACATGAGATGGTGTCTATAATTGGTAAGAAAAAATCCCAAAAAATCAATACCAAGTTGAAAACGCTAAATTCTACACTCGGCGCTCATTGTTCCGATGAACTTTTAAATTGTTAAAGAATTAATTGAATTTGGCCAAAGACACTTCTACGTGTAGGGCAATCACAACATGAAAATTGTATTGAATTTTTTTCCACAAACTTCAGACACCATTTCAAGTTGAAAACATTAAATTCAGCACTCCGCACTCATTTTTCAGATGATTTTTTGAATTATTAAGGATTTAAGTGAATTTGCCGAAAGTTGCTTCCACGTTTATCATTAATCACAACATGAAAATTGTCTTGAAACTTTTTTACAAATTTTATACACCATTCTAAGTTGAAAATACTAAATTTCATAATTGGCACTCGTTCTTCCGGTGATTTTTGAATTATTAAAGATTTAAGTGTATTTTGCCAACGCGGCTTCCACGTATAGAGCAATACCGCCAATCGCAACATCCAAACTGTCTTAGAATTTTCTCTACAAATTTTAAACACAATCCCAAGTTAAAAACACTAGATTCCACACTCGGCATTCACTGTTCTGATGATTTTTTGGATTATTAAAGAATTAAGTGAATTTCGACAAAGACGCTTCCACGTGTAGGATCATATCACCAATCACAACACCCAAATTATTGCATTCCAGAACCGCCGTGGTTTCCATTTATAACTAAATATTCGTTGTGATTACCTTCCTGAAACCACAAATTAATTCTAAAGCAATTTCTTACTATACAATTAATTTTATTTTTACTAAATTAAAGTTTTCGATCACTGAGTGATCATCTTCCGATTTAATTTACAACTAAAACAGAAATCTGTTAATTTTGCCGCTAAAAGAATACTTGCTTCTTATACACTCTGGGAAATAATTATACTTCCACTTATAAAAACTCAAATATTTCAATATACTATAACATTTTATTAACATTAGATAAAAAAAAAAAAAAAAAAAAATAATTTAAAATATTTAATAAAAATTTATTAAAATTTAATTCATAGGAAATAATTATACTTCCAACTTACAAAAAACTTAACTTAATTTAAAAAAGTATTGTCCAAAAAACTTAACTTAATTGAAAAAAGTATTGTTAATACTTTGTGTGGCCTCCGTTTTCTATTATTACTGCCTCCATACGATTTGGCATAGAACTAATTAAACTTCTTATCTCTTCCATTGAGATTTCGTCCCACACTTGTAGAATTTTTGTTTTTAGCTCTCCAATGCTGTGGAATTGTTGTCCATGGTTATAAACCCGATGAGCCATTATCCCCCATATGTTTTCGATGGGGTTTAGATCTGGACTGGGGTTTAGAGCAGCCCGATGAATGGCAGCGTTTACTTGCTGATAAATGAAACTTTCTTGATAAAATCGATCCATATACGAAATGAGGACATCTTCAAGTAGATCAATATATAGGTCAGAGTTCATCCGGTTCGGCACGATACAAAGGGTGGTTTTTCCAAATGAACTGAAAGCGCCCCAAATCATTAAATTTCCACCTTGAAAGTTTCTGTGCAAAGCAACCCGCTTTTCTGTTCTAATATCATGCCAGTATGCATGGTATCCATCCGGTCCATCTAATGTGAATTTTTTTTCATCACTAAAAATTACTTGGTTCCATTCATTTGACCAGGATACGTGTCTTGTTGCAAACTGCATTCGTGCAAGCTTATGGCGTTTTTGCAAGTTTAGTTTGGCTAGACTTTTGCACCAGATCAGGTTCTTGGATTGGTTTAATATTTGACAAACGCGTCTTCTGCAAATGTTGAGATTTAACTTTTGACGAATTTCGGTTGTGCTTAGGTTATTTGTGGATGCCTCATACATTATTCTTCGTTTATCTCGATCAGAGATAGAAGAAGGTTTACATGGTTTCTGCGTTGACCCATAGTTGGAGCCGTGTCTTAATAAATTTGCAACGCCTATGTGGGATCTTTTAATCTTTTTAGCAATAGCTCGGTTGGATAAACCTGAATCCAAGCCAATATTTTTCCTCAGTTTTTATTTTTTACAGCTGTAGTGTGTTCCTGACGGCGTTTGAGAAAAGCTCTAGTTGTCTCCCCAATAGATTTGCTGTCGCATTCAGTGCAGGAAAATTGGTAGATACCAAATTTTGATGATAATGGTGTTGAATCTTTGTAAATGCTAATTAATGATCAAATATTACTGCTTTTTGTTACTAACTCAAATTTAAACTTTTTCAGCATAATCTACATTTTGTTGGTAATAGCTGGGAAAAAGGCATACAAAGACAACATTTTACAACATTTTCTGGCCAGAATTTGAAAAGTACATAAGCGATCGGATGAATCGCAAATATCAGCTTATAAGAACTACACATAACAAAAAGTTACGGAAGTGGAGATCGAAATGCGCCCCATCATCCAAAACAACTATTAGTATGGTGGAAAATTTCGTACACAACCAGTCTTCAGCAGTTTTCATGGATAAGGAGCTAAAGTTGCTAAATAAGGGCCTTAAATTTGCTCCCGTACCATTACAAGCTCGGTTAGAGGACATTGTCACCAGCTTAGAGACAGGTATCTCGAGGTTAAGAACACAAGAGAAGCAAGCTATTAGATTCCATGCTCAAAAGATTTTACTACAAAATGACTTAAAGCCGAAAAAGAGAAGTAAAAATGTGTAGAGGTGTATCAGACTGCTCACAGATAAAAACCTTACTTACATCAAGGCAGACAAAGGCACCTCATTGGTAATCCTCGATCGAGCAGAATACGATACAAGAGTTGCAAAAATGATAGATGAGGGTCCTTACATGGAGCTGAAGTATAAAAAAGGCAACGTCAAAAACCCGCTCCCACAAATGATAAAATCTGCCAAAGAGACGGCCATGTTGATGGAGGATACTTTAGAAATCTCGTACTTTCATTTCAGAATGGCAAATCCAAGGGTGCCATGTCTTTATGCATTGCCAAAAGTTCACAAGTCTTGAAATAAAATGAGGCCTATTGTAACTAATATCAACACACCAACGGAAAAACTCGCATCTTGGCTTATGACTTAACTTGGTAAAATTAAAGAACCATCAGGAATGTATGTCAAGAATAACATTAAGTTTGCCAAAAATGTGAAAGATATATCCCTGACCGATGATAAAATTATGGTTTCATTCGATGTGTCAACTTTATACCCAAATGTTCCAGTCGATATTGCAATTAAGTGGATGGTGGATCATGTGAGACAGGAGAAAGAAGACGAAACTAAAATTATGCTATATGAAAAAGTAGCTGAGACGTGTATGCAGCAAAGTTTTTTCAGTTTAGAGGAAAATATTATGCACAAACATTCGGAACGTGTATGGGAAGCAAACTTGCACCGTATTTGAGCAACATCTTTATGCGCAAACTAGAGGAAAATATCAGCACCTGCAATGTGTTCCCAAGGGTTTGGTTTAGATGTGTTGACGACGGTTTTGCAATCTTTAAAAATCGGAGTTAAATCAAACATTGGAGATGTTGAATTCACAATACGAAACCATTAAATTTGCACACGAAGTAGAAGTAAACCAAAGCTTACCCTTCTTGGACGTAAACGGGATTAGAAATGGCGGAAAATTGGAGTTTACCATATATCGGAAACCGACAAATACAAGAATATGTTTCACAGTGGATTCACTCCACAGCGGAGCTCATAAAAATGGTGCTTTTCACTATTGTCATGGATATGATACCAGCTTTATTAAAAGAATTTTGGACAAACACAAACGTAAACAGTATATTAACACACATACTACGTTAACGAGTGGATCCGATCCAAACAGCTGTCCAAAACGTCTCTGTATGCCTTTTTTCCCAGCTATCACCAACAAAACGCAGAATATGCTGGAAAAAATTTAATTTTGAGTTAGTAACAAAAAGCAGTAATACTAGATCATTAGTTAGCACTTACAAAGAATCAACACCATCATCATCAAAATCTGGTATCTACCAAACTTCCTGCACTGAATGCGACAGCAAATATATTGGGCAGACAACTAGAGCTTTCCACAAACGCGGTCAGGAACACACTACAGCTGTAAGAAATAAAGACGCAAGGAATAGTGTGGCAAAACATATGGTGAATAACAATAGTCACCGAGTTGATGTCACAAATTCTAAAGTAATAAAATCAATTCCAAACTATTGGAAACTGGTCGCCTACAAATCCCTGTACACATCTACAAACACGAACCCGATATAATGAATCAGGAAAAAATCCCAATGAAAATTAAATAATAAATGATAAATAATAAATATTAATAAATGAAAATTATAGCTACACTAATTTTCCACAACAATTTTTCACTTTGTCAATATGTATGTGTAGGTACCTGATTTGACAATAATAGTTTTTTTTTTATGTAATTTTAATCGTTGCAATCTAATTACACACATACATTTTTATTTGTTTATGGACAGTTTTAAGAACTTTCTGTTTTAATTGTAAATTAAATCTGAAGATGATCACTCAGTGATCGAAAACGTTAATTTAGTAAAAATAAAATTAATTGTATAGTAAGAAATTGCTTTAGAATTAATTTGTGATTTCAAAAAGGTAATTACAACGAACATTTAGCCACAACAACCAAATTTTTTTAATTTTTTTTACAAGTTCTAGACACCATCCTAAGTTGTAAACACTAAATTCCACACTCGGCATTCATTGATCCGATGATTTTTTTAAATTATTAAAGAATTATGTGAATTTAGCCAAAGGCGCTTCCCCGTGTAGGGCCATACCGCCAATCACAACATGAAAATTGACTTGATATTTTTTCTACAAATTTCAGACACTATCCCAAGTTGGAAACACTAAATTCCACACTCGGCTCTCATTGGTCCGATGAATTATTAACGAAATAAGTGAATTTGGCCAAAGACGCTTTCAAGTGTTGGGCCATATCACCAATCACAACATGCAAATATTTTTAGAATTTTTTCTACTAATTTTAGACATCATCCCAAGTTGAGAACACTATAGATTCCACACTCGGTATTTCCGAAGATTTTCAGAATTAAATTACATTAAAAAAAAAAATTATAAAACAGGTATGTAAACTTATTTTGTATTACCGTGATTCTCAATATTTTTTGTATATTTTTAATAATTTTAATTAAACCACGAGTTTCGAGTTAAATATTTCACACATAGTTATGTGTTATAAAGAAAACAAAATCTTTTAACCTAGTTCTATTCATATATTTTGTAATTAATCATTTCTTCCGTAGGTTGCGTATTTCTCCAGTGGGCCTATTCTGTCTTTCCCTGGGAATAGGGAATTGGGAAAAATATTTTCATAGCATTTTTGTCTAAATTGTATTTTTCTGGCCTACTGAGGGAACATGTTTGGTGCTAATATTTTTGAAACAAAGTGAAATGGGAAAATATTTTTCCCAATAAAAATTTTGTGGAACAAAAGTTTTCCAATTCACTTTGTTTTGAAAATTTTTGCACTAAACTTTTTCTTTCAGTAGGCCAGAAAAATATAATTTAGACAAAAATGCTATGAAAATATTTTTCCCAATTCCCTATTCCCAGGGAAAGGCAGAATAGGGCCACAGATAACGTATTTTAATTTGTCATGTTAAAATAAATAACCTGTACAATGGATGTCTTTAGTACAAGAAATAGTTTTCAAATATTGACAGTAACAAAATTAACAATCGAACTTATTCCCATCGTTACGGGATATGGCCGCTGTATATGGCAATCTCTTGTGCATACTTCAATCACAAAGGAATAGCATGAACAAATCGATTTTATTTTTAATAATAACCAATATAAACCAATTTTTCAGATTACACTATTATAACTAATTAAAAATGATTATGTACAGCCAATGCAATTTAAGCAACGTTAAAATTATTTAACTAATTCATTATGGCTAAACAAAGTTTGCTCTTTAGTCCTGTCTCATCAAAGTCATTTGATTTCTTTAATCCCTCTCCTCTTTGATACGTTCATCAATTTCCAATAAAACTCATTTCGTTCAAAATTTCTTTAAATCCATATTTTCCGTATTGCTTACCTGAGCTGTAGTTGTAATACCAGGCAGCATCTAGCATTTATGGTAAGATGTTCTATTTGAAGATTTTGACTATTAGTCTCATTTTTTGCACATAACGCCAGTTTATGTCTAAACCTGGATGGCATAATAATGTTAAGGTATTTACACATCGTCTTGTATTACGAAGGTAATCCGAACGAATTCTTGAAAATTAGCAAATCGGTTACTTAAAAGTTTAAAATAAAATGGAAAATTAAAGTTAAATTTAATTTATTATTATTATACCAAAGTTTAACTTTTATTTCACAACTTTAATAAAAAAAATTATTATTTAGAAAATTATCAATTAAAATTTTAATTTCCATTTAAGCAGTAAATTAAAGCTATTAAAGCCATTTCGTACAGCGATTCCAGAAATATTTGTTTTAACTCGTAACTCGTAACACGCAATACAACATCAAAACATGTATTTAGTGTCGCACAATTAATCGAAGCCGAAGGACAAACCCTGAATCTACGTACTAATTGCAATAATTTCGGAAAAGATGGGAAATTAGTTTACGTAACGTTGCCGTACCGTATCGAAATAATAACATTCCTCGAAAAATTTTCGTGGAATATTTCGCATACCAAATATGAAAGTCATTTTTTCCGGCGTTTTTTTCTGTCCAATACTAAATTAAAAATTAAATCTTTCTAAAATTTTACAAATGGAGCATGCGTATATTCACTGCCAAGTCAGAAAAAATACCGTTTGTATGTATACAGGCCTTTAAACCATCAATACATTTCATTTAATTATATTTGAATTAAAAAAAAATCAAATGTAAGTTTATTTTAAACCTTTACAAATTTTTTATTTATTTTTTGTTAAATGAAATGTACCTAATTTTTATTCAATAAAATACGAACGAGTATTTTTGAAATACACAACTTGTTTTTGTTAAATCTGTACAATTTTTTACTATTTATGTATATTAATAAACAAAAGAAAAATCGTTTTCCAAAAACTAAACTGAATGTAACGTTCTACGAAAATTGAGAAAATATTGTTCCATAATCTTCTAAGACGAAACTTATTTGGAATTTGAGAAAACGCTTCAATGTAAAAAATACAACTAAATATGTATACAGGCCCCATTAAGGGACGAGTCCAATGTTACCCACACTCAAATTGCATTTCAAATTTTTTATAACGTCAGATTACCTTAGCTCATGTAAATGCTGATAATTCTTCTAACAAATTAAGTTAACGCAACTGTTTTTCTATAATTTTAAGGCACAGAGTACTTATTTCTTCTCGTGAACGAAAATTTTCATCCATAGTGTTTTCCACAAAGCAAACATTAGTGGAATTAAAAACATTGTGCACAAAATAAAACAAAAAATCTTTTAACAATTTTTCTTTTTTATTAGAAATTTAAATTTATCAGAAATTGAAATTTCCTAAATACTCTTCTATTTTGTAGTCGGCATTATTGTTTCGGAGGCAATCGTTTTTAATTCTGTCAATGTTTTCTTTATGGAAAACACTATGGATGAAAATTTTCAATTACGCGAAGAAATAAGAACTCTGTGTCTTTAAAATTAAAGAAAAACAATTGAGTTATCTTAATATTTAGAAGAATTATTGGCATTTACATGATTCAAGGTAATCTGCCGTGGTAAAAAATTTGAAACGCTATTTAAGTGGGAAATGGTTCATTTCCATGGGCATATGCGTAGTAAGCTTTTCTTCAAAATATTAACCTTTAGCTACACGCCCTACTTGTTTGGACTCGTCCCAATGAGGCACCCTGTCTATAGTGTAATTTTCATTTTTAAAATTTATCTGCCAAATGATTGTCCCTTTCATCGCTTCGGGGAGGCATATGTTGTCGGAGTTTTAATTAAGCCACATTTTTTATAAACATTTAAAACATTTTAATATTTAAAATGATCTTAAAATTTATTAATTTTAAGAAAACTTGTAACTTATAAAATTCTTATAAAATTTAAAATATTTTTATAGTCGGACTAGCTCCTCCTAGTCATTGAGAAATCTAAATGGGAGATTTGGTGCATCATATGAATCCTCACTTACTACAGTGCCGACACTATAATAAATTTTTGAATTGCCAGACATTTATGGTTTTGATAAATTATTTTTCGACAACTTACATACGTCGGATGGAAATCCCGGATTTTTGACATCTCATGCTGAAAGTGTACGTAATAGGTATCTTTTTTATAGTGGATGGCATAAGTAGTCATAAGTTACGGTTTTTCCAAATATACCTTGTTTGAAAATATTTTCAATAAGAGAGTCCTATTTAATCTTAAAAGCCAATGTCAATTGTTTACCGTTTTCCAACGTTTGTAGTGTTTTGACTATGTTAGATTAACAGTAGATGTGATAAGGAGATCTAGAGCCACCATAATTCTCATAGCATTACAACAGCACTCACGAAACATTTAAATTTGGTGGCCAACCTGCCTCATGATAAATTGGATATTGTCTAAGATATCTCGCCAATAATTAATATTGGCAATAGAATGATGCCTGACATTTACAGCTTGGCTGCTGACCAGTTCGTGAAACTGAGGAGCTTCATGATTTATCGGAAGCAAATAAGATGATCCGTTTAATCATGAACTTTCAAGCTGTATTGTGTACTTTTCGGTAAGTTATTCAACTTTGCATTCATCAAAACGTAGGAAAAAGCGTCAATCAAATGTCCAATCTGTTGAATATTTGACAACAAATTTCGGCTTTACATTTGGCATGTGTACATTTCGAAAACACCATTTATGATAGGTTTCGTTGATTTTAATCGACAAAAAGTGAATTTTCCATATGTTTTAATCAAAAGGTTTTTTGTCACATTTCAGATCAATATTTGGAAACAATTTTGGTCGAGCCACGCGTACTAGTAAACGCAAAGCAATTGGGAGAATAGCTGAAAGCGACGAGCACCGCACATAGTGAAAATAATTGGTCCGGCAATGCACTTCAAGATTATGTTCTGGCTTTAAAGAAGAAGTACGAGAAGCGGTCGATTAAGAATAAGAAGCAATCGGGCTGTTTCAGATCGATTAGATAAAATTAATTCGCAAAAAAATTTGAATGAACATCGTGCTACGTTCGAGTAGGATAACATAATCGCACATGACAATTCGCATAATAAATCAAGTAACATTGCAAAGCAATAAAATCCTGCACTGAAACACCAGGAATGTTGCTGTACAAGTGGAAAAGTCACACTACCATTGCGCTCATTGGTTTCCGGAACAGCACACTTCATGCCAACTTTTATGGTAATCTTGTATTTGGAGAGACACATTGCTGGATGTATTCTGTTGCGTAACAGAAAAGAGGATTACTTCATGCAAACATCTTGGCTTAGTTTATTCATAAAATAACATCGGATGAAATTGAGTGTGATCCAAGCAGAAATTCTAGATGAAGTAATCGATCCAGAATTGTATGAGTTAACACAAAGAATATGATCCACGATCCATGTGGTGCGTTTAACAACAATGCGCCAACTGTTAAAATTCGGAATCCAGATATTGATAATCGCTGGATTGTGTCATATTGTCCATTATTGTCAAAATATACAAAGCTCACATAAACGTTGAATATTGTAATTCAGTAAAATCGATAAAATACATTTGGAAATACATCAACAAAGGAAGTGATATGACCGTTTTTGAAGTAGCTGCTGAATATATAAACGAGGAAATCACTAAATATAAAATGAGACATTACATCAGCATAACAATATTGCGCATTTTTTATTCCCAAAACATGAACGACATCCAACAGTTTTTCATTTAGCAACTCATCTTGAAAATGGTCTACGTCTTTATTTTACAACTGAAAATATTCGAAGCGGAGCCACCATCTACAATATTGATTACCTCTTTTAAGTTGCATGAAGCTGATTTACCAGAACATTGCAATATTCAAAAATATCACAATATTACCCCTGGAATCCAACGTAAACAATTGTTGAACAACGCAAGCAAGGAAAACCAGTTGAATCTCAAACGTGTTGACAACAGATGGTTTGGGACGATTTTGTTTTTCTTTTATTTTTTTTTTTTAATAAAATGAAAGTGAAAGTATATTAATTGTCAAATGTTCTTTTAAGGTCAATTAATACCCCCCTTTTCATTCACACACACACACACCACACCACCCATTCACACAATTAAAATATACCACCTGCACATTTTCCAGTTCGTCTTGCTTTTGCGATCATAATCAATAAGGCACAAGGTCAACCCGAGTATTCATGCTTTTCAAATCAACAGCTCTCTGTTGCATGGTCACTATTAGGCAAACCATCGGCATTATTTTTTTTACACAACAGATGCAAAATACACTACCTGTCTACCAAGAAGCATTAGAATAAGTATTTAAAAAATAGGGTAAAGTGAGGCAGTTTCGTCATCGTCATTTTCGTCACAAGGTGTTTGACTATCTTCACAACGTTCAAAAAATCTGAAAAAAGTACTGAATCACGCCATTATTAAATCAAACTTCTTCCTGAAGTTTAACAGTCATCGCTGGAAACACGTCAAAAATACACGTATAATTGTGATTTCCCCCATATTTTTCTAAAATTCCATATATAGTACATAACGTATGATTTTTTATGACCGAGTTTTTTAGTTTTATTGAGTATTTCGGTGAATCAAGGTACATTAATTAATTATATTTGAAGTGTTAGTGCGCGAATTAGGCAAAAATAAATAGTTAATTAAATTTGTGGTTTAACAATTTTTGTTGATTTGGGGCAAAATAGTCAAGTTGTTACGGGGCAGCTTCGTCTGCGACCAATGTACCCCTTAATACTGTCGAATGTGCCCCTTTCATAAAATAAAATAAAATTGTTTTTAGATTTTTTTTAAGGAATACAAAAATGGTACGTAGTTACAAAAGAAAAACCCAACGAGTTACGACTGATAAAGAGAGGTATGAAAAAAGCAATTTCAGAAGTTCTGAAAAAAATCGAAACACCGACAAGTGCTTCGATAAAATATAACTTTAAAAGGACCACACTAAACTCCAGACTTAAAAAAAAATTAGTTCGACCGATCCATTAGAGTTGGCTGACTCTGATTCTGGAAATGAGCTGAGTGAAAACGAGCATTCAATTAGATACAGTTCCAAATACGCAGTTTGCCAAGTTTTTACAACATGTCAAGAAAACTAAATTGCGAGCTATATGAAAAAATGCTCCAAACTGTAATATGGCTTGAGTTATCAGGCTGCTTGCAGATTTGCTTATGAATTTGCGACTAAAAATAATATTCCTTATCCCTCCTCATGGGACACACATAATAAAGCTGGAATAGACTGGCTGCTAGGCTTAAAAAAAGGAATTCCCTGACTTTAACGAAGAAATCAGTGTGGCTGACTAAACCAATGTGTCGTGACACAGAGGACTTAATATGAATGCCGTGAATGATTTTTTTTTTCAATCTCAAAGAATGTTTGGCTAATTTTTCTTTTACCGCAAATAATACCTTCAACTTAGACGAAACTGGAATTAGTACAGTTGTGGATCCCCCAAAGGTAAATTCATTTAAAATTTATGATTTAAATCATTTCTTTATATCATCTTTTAATTCGGAAAGTGGTTGGATTAATGCTGAAATATTTGTTAATGTTTTGCGGCATATAAAAAATTTTACTAATTGCACTGTCGAGAGGCCAATTTTATTCTATCGAGTCTATTATGTATGGTCATGAACATGGCATCATAATGCTGTCATTTCCACCACATACGTCTCACAAAATGCAGCCACTTACTTATTTAAAAAAATATTGCAGAATGTCGTACAATGACTTCATGACTAGAAATTAAGGAAACATCTTAAGCATTTATGATTAACTAGATCTTCATTTTTTAAAAGCGTTTTCTCCTGAAAACATTCTAAAAGGCTTTAGTACGACAGGAATTTGCCCATATAATACGATGATTTTCGGAGACGATGAGTTTGTGGTCGATGGTGGGTAAATTTTGTTTTATTATGAATCACGTACCTATTTAAAAACATAATAAATTTCAAATGATTTGGAAGAAGCTCAGTCCAATAAAAACGCACTCTCTATGAAAACTCTGTTCGAACTATAATGACTCCTGAAGAAATTCGTCCTATCTCACGGATTAAAAAAAAAACACAAACGAAAAGAACAGGTAAATCGAGAATTTTTACATCAACCAAAAAACCAAACCTCAAAGAAAGAAAATCTAAAAATTTCGAAAATTCAATTTTCATCATCCGACAATGATTCTGACATAATACCTTGCGCCGAATGTGATGATTCAGTTGGTTAAAATTTTTTTTTGGGATGAAGAAAAATCAAATTTTGATCCTGTTCCAGAAATGCTTCTTATCGACTCTGATGTTCTTGATAAGGGGGTATACGTCCTAGTCAAATTTACAGTAAAGTGTTCCCTGATATTTTACGTGGGTCAAATAATCAAAGCTGAAGATAGTGAGTCCTATGTCGTGAGCTTCTTGCAAAAGCAGGCTACAGGCCAATTATTTGTAAAACCAAATAAAGAGGGCATTTCATTAATTTTTAAAAATGACGTTTATATGAAGCAACCAAGACCAGAACATCTTCCGGGAACATCTCGTCAAGGGTACTTTTCCACTGATTTATCAAAAAATAATATTAGATAAACGATATTCTGGCATTAATTTGAAATGGCTTTGTTTGAAACGAAATAATTTTATTTACCTTTAAGTTAATATTGAATGTTAATATTGAAGCTATTTATGTTTTTATTCCATATTGTATTCAATACAACATGAAGTTCAGTTTTTATATAATAATTAAACAAATGTTTTTACATTATTCCTGATTTAAAGTATTACTTATAATTTAGTCAACAGTAGTTACTATGACGAATGTGCCCCTTCGCTTGACGACAGTACCCCGGGTCGGGGTACTTTCATCTTTACAAAGAGCCCAGACAGAAAATAAAATAATGGGATTTGTAATACTAATAAAAATCGTTTAAATAACAATTTTGTTTAGGGAACATGTAAGTATTTATCACCGTTGACAGATTTAAAAAAAAATGAAAAATTACTTTTCTACAGAGATTTAGTAAAAGATGACGAATCTGCCCCAATTTACCCTACTAAAATTAGCGAAACATGCCAGAATTTATCTATAAATGTATAAGAATTTTTATTTCACTTAAAACATTTATTTCACTTTTTAATAGTATTCTTCCATATAGTCATCATTTAAAAGCAGTTTGCATTCCAAAAATTCATCTCCTTAATCCTTTCTCTATGAATTGTCAATAACTACAAGCAGTGACATCTATTTAAATAGAAAGGCAATACAACACAAAAGGCTTTTATATCGAAAATGACTGTTTCTTGAATAGTGACATCTATAGTTGAAATTTATAATTTTATGCAACAAATATTTTACATAGGCTACGTAATCAATTAGGATACATGTACTGTGTGTTGCCTCTGCATGCAAATATAAATAAAATTAAAGTACTTAAGCTTAATTATTAAGTCTTTGATTTAATGCAATCCATTTATTGGTAATTGATGGCTTTGACTATAAATTATCTTAAGCCAAGATTTTATTTAAAATGCAACAGGTACTTATATATTTATATAACCGTAAACAAATGGCCCATAATTCTTTAGATGAATCATCTCTGCATTTTATTTCAAGTGTATATGAATTTCTATATGGTTTGATGATTTTTATATTGTTTTATGATTATGTTTGAAAATCCTTGGGTGTGTGTGTGTGTGTGTGTATTTGAATCGCTCGTAACCTGAACTAATCACTTGACCCCCTATTGTTTCACTGGGGCGCAACAGGGGGTATCATTTTTTTCATTATTTACAACAAAAACAACAAACTTATGGCCTTTTTATATTCCTCCATATATAAATTTCGTTTTTATTGTTTTTTTGTTGTTGTTGTTGTGTTGTGTATCCACACAGAGGAACATATCACACAGTAATGCGTGCGAATGAGCAGGCAGAAATAACATATAGTGAAAAAATTATATCTTTAAAATCGTCTTAAGACGCGATACATAATAAATATTATTGTTGTAACTCTTTTTTTAATTCATAATTTATTTAAAAATACAAGAATATCAACCAAATATAATAAAAATGAAATAAAAATAAATAAATTTGTAATATTCCTTTAAAAGTCTAGACCAGTTTTGATCTTCTTATATACGCTTAAATATCGACTTGACTTGTTATATTATATAATTTGATCGATATTTTAGTGCCCAATTCATCACGAGTAAAACTTTAATGACACGCGACTAATCGAGATGACCCAAATATGATTTTTAGTGTTTGACAATGTATAATATTTAGGTTTATGGTAAACACGCGCGGATCATAACAACTTCGAACCACGGTACGCACTATTTACCGTACATACTCAACGTCTTGAAATTGTTGGTTTTATCTGTGTATGTACATACGGAATACGTACAAAAGATTTATATAAAAATTTTAATAAAACACGCCCCTTCTTCGTATGCACACAACATTTCTTCATTGAGCAGATACGTTCTCATAATACCAAAATGAAATACGCAAGAAAGAATAACAAACCCAAGCCAACAAAAAAATGTTAAGAATAAAATATAAATATCTGTCGACTTGATGTCTATTCTGTCAAAAATTAAGAAATTTTTGTTAAACTTACCTGTTTTATTCAAAGCAACAAAAATTTCGTAAAACATATAGCCGATTTTACTTTTCTTTGACAGTTAGTTGTCAGTGCCGGTATTTTTAGTTTATACAAATTCCGTGGAAATAAAGATTTTGTGATACAACGCGCGCTATGGTCAGGCCGCAGCACAAGAAAATTTTAAGTGACATATTCCCGTTTTGTATCACTTTTTTATAACCTTTAAAGATAAACATTCGTATTTATGTGAAATTGGTATAGGTTTGTTAAGAAATTTATGAAAATGTCAAAATTTATGAAAACTTATTTATCCTGTCAATGTCAACATCTTACTTTTTATTTTATTTTATTTTACTTTTCATTCTTTTAAGATTATGTAAAAGTTTTGCGTCAGAAGATAAGCATATTGCATTTTATTATGTATAAGATGATTATTATTTAAAGGTATCTTGGGTTTTTCTTATATCTGTACGATATGCGGTATTCCTAGTAAATTTCATTTGTTTTTTAGAAAACGACTATAAGATGCAGACAAATGTCGTCGTCATGTTCATATCCCATATATGTATACTCGTATGTTGCTGTTGAATTGTAATATGTGCGACATGTTGTGTACATGACATTTACGTATCGTATATGTAATAAAATGTGTAGGTGGGAACAATACTTGTGTTGAAATTCTTTTAAACAACGTAGTAAAAATTTTGATTGTGCGCGCCCTTGGATCATCGTAATCAGTGGTAAATGATCGATTAGCGGCTCGGAATAATTTTGCGCCGCCAAAGAAATTTTTTTTTTTATATTAAATTTGCAAGATGTAGATAAACGAAATAGGTTGCGGTGCAAAATGACTTGCCAAATAATTTTCTGCTTACCACCTTAAAAATAATTTGTTGTGGTGACCAAGACGAATTGTCGAAGAATTTTTTAATTTATATTTTGCAATTGGCTGTTTTATGGTAAATATTGTTGTGTAATAATAAGTTACCATTCGTTTCCGTTTCAACAGTAGGTTGCGGCGACTCGTATAGGTTTCAACGTGTTCTGAACTATAGGATTGTTAGATGCTAAATTCAGGACCTGTTATTATGTCACTGATGTCGGTGACTACCCTATGATTAAACATTCTCAAAAGCCAGTGAACAATAAATTATTCCAACTCGAATTCTGATCAGATTTATTATTACTAATTCAAGAAAAAATCTCTGGAAAGGCGTGTTAATGGCCGACTATCATTTTCGCTGATACTCAAAGTTTACAAAAATTCGTAACAAATTTGCCGTCCTGTGGCCCTATTCTGGCTTTCCCTGGGAATAGGGAATTGGGAAAAATATTTTCATAGCATTTTTGTCTAAATTGTATTTTTCTGGCCTACTGAGGGAACATGTTTGGTGCTAATATTTTCGAAACAAAGTTAAATGGGGAAAAAAATTCCCTATAAAAATTTTGTGGAACAAAAGTTTCCCAATTCACTTTGTTTTGAAAATTGTTGCACTAAACTTATTCTTTAAGTAGGCCAGAAAAATACAATTTAGACAAAAATGCGATGAAAATATTTTTCCCAATTCCCTATTCCCAGGGAAAGCCAGAATAGGGCCACTGGTAAAAGTGGTAAACGGCCTCAACACGACTTTTCACAAATTTGAACTCAGGTTTCATTAGCAAGTGGAATAGAATGTGTACTGAACTTCTTAACCAGAAGAGGTAATTTGTAACGATTTTTTTTTTGTTTCAATTTTGAGTTTGGGCGAAAACTAAGTTCCCAGTGATATGGACCTCAGTTCCGTTATCACCTGAAATCCTTCGTTAAATTGCTCATCCAGCCAGGCTAGTTGAAACTTCCTAACAGATCAGCAAATTTGTTACGAGTTTTGTACTTGAATTAAGAGTTTGCGCGAAAACAGTAAACGGTCATTAACACGTCTTCCCTGAGATTTGGATTTAAATTCCCCATCCAACTAGGACAACAAATTTGACAAATGTTTCTATTTGAATTAAGAGTTTGAACCACTAACACACCAGATTTCGACTCAGGTGACGACAGCACCGGAAATAACTAGTGAAATTCTCCATTTAAACAATTCAAATGGAATTTCTTAAATAGGACAACAAATTTTTCTATTCTAATTATGAGTTTGACCGAAAACGGTAAAACTCCATTAATACGGTTTCGCAGAGATTCAGTCTCAGGTCCCACCATCACCTAGGATAGGTTGTTGAATTTCCGTTTCAATCAGCCCAAATAGAACTTCTTAGCCATGGTAACAAATTTGATATGAATTTTTGTATTTAAATATCCAGTTTGGGCAAAAATTGAAAACGGCAATTAACACATATTCCCACAGATATTGGACTCAGGTTAAGATAACAATTGAATGTTATAATTACGAATTTTTGAATTTCGTTTTGATTTTGAGCGAAAATGGTAAGCGTCCATTAACACGTCTTCCAAGACAAATCAAACCCAGGTTCTGGTAGCACTTGAACTAGGTTGTTGAATTTCTCAATTTCAATAAAGGGTTTTCTGCAATTTTTTAACTTAGGTCACTGCTTGTTGTATCTATCACATACAGATTTCTCTCTAATTCAGGAACCACACCTTCTTGGTGGTGCTATCTCCGGATTAGACGACATCGTTGGCCGAACCTTTTACAAGGGTTCCGATACCAAAGTTAGAGCTTGCATTTTTATTTCTCATAATATCAGTGCAACTATCATCCATGAATGTACCTCAGATCACGCTACGGTTGTTTCCACCCCAAACCTTCGATTTCATGCAAAATACTAATGCTACTCAGTTTGTCTATCTTTTGACGCTGTTTCACCTTATTGAGTAAAAAAGGAATCAAAAGGCACCACTCATTACGGGGCGCTCGAATATTAACAATATGGATTCGTCTCTGTCTAACTATCTAAGTACTTCTGAAATCGAAAACCTTATTAAAGGGTGTGAGCACGTTTTTGTTAATTCTGTAAGGAGGAAAGTGACTGACATTATTTTGTGCTATATGATTCCATCGATTTGGTATTCATCGGGAAAGTAACTGATGCGATATTGTTTCCTCAGACTACATGTGGAAGGCCGCGTCTTAAACCTTTCAGTAATAAGAAGCTAAAATTCCGGGAAACTCTATCTTTTGAGCTTCATAGTCTGTTAATTTCATTGCAGAGCGAGATACGGTAGGCCAACAATATTGAATTGCTAGCACCGTCTTTGATGCAGGCAAGCAATTAAGATTTCGGAAAATCTTGTATTCTTATTACCAAACAAAAGACTAGTAATAAATCTTTTTTTGTTCCAATTTTGAAAAACTAAGAAAAACTGCCAGTATACTAAAGATTAGAGCCAAAACATCTAACATTTAGAATGACTGAAATTTCAAAGAAAATATAAAAAATGTTTAAGATCTACTCGGAGAGTGCTTTTTGACTCGTAGACTTTTAATAAGTCTCTGTCTATGATTGATTCTTGTGACTCCCTAATGGCAGGCTGGCTCCGTTAACGTCTTCAGAGGTTGTCCCAGGGAGATGTTTCATTTCTGGAAAATATTCTACTATCCTATCTGACTTAATGCTCTTAATAAATACATTTTTCTTAACACCTGTTTTTCTTTTCTTTTTTGCAAAACATTGAATTTTTGGATAATTTAATTAAAAAAAATTATTTGCCCAAAAATTTAAAAAACCACTCGATCGATTTCGGCTTGTTAGGTCTCCTGATGATGACTCCTGACAAGTCGAAATCGATCGAGTGATATTTAAAATTTGGACAACTTTGAAAATCATTCCAAATCAAGATTTTGGATAGATTGAAATAAGGATAGATATCAACCCTTGGGCAAAAGAGCAGGGTTTGAAAGTTTAAGTTTACGTTGTTATTTTGTAGCAACGCATCGGGGGATGGAATGTTAAAGCCACCATTTATTAACCGAGCTCAAAAACCGCGAGCAACGAAAGGCGTTAATATGAATGAAACCAGTTCATTGGCGGGCAAATAAAAAAGGTGGGATGACTTGCAATTTATTTGAAGATTGGTTTCACAAACGACCAATCAATGAACCAACCTCAAGGCCGGGCACAAATTATGTTTTGATGACAATGCACTTCTTACTGTTCATGAGGTATGGAAAAATTTTGTGACACAAGTTGGTTTGGGGCCACATGTACAGAATTAGATTCGAAAACTCAGAAAGCGGTGGAAAATTTACTACGCGTTGCAAATATAGTTACCAAAATGCCAGAGATATCCGAAAGTATAACTGAAACGGGAACGCCAGTAAATAATGAAAATGGTTATCCAAATAAAAAAAATAAAACAGTCAACTTAATTGAAATTATGGATGACCAAACAAATAAAAGACCGACAGAAGCAGTAACAGCGATTGGCTTCGAATATGATATTGTCGAAATATCTAAACTCCGAAAATGATAAAAACAATGCTGAAACTTCAAGAAATAATATTGAGGAGAAAGATAAGGAGGTGGAGAAAAAGTTACAGGCAAGCGGGGATATACTTAAGGAAAGTGAGATGAGAATTAAGAATACTGAAGAAACTAGTAATATCGAGAACGAGGTAAGCGATTCCAATGCAAGAGAATCAGATACAGTAAAAAGTATGGGAGAAAAAAACCTCGTAGGTGATTCTGCCGAAGTTATTGCAGAGCTAAGTGAACCATCAACTGAAACAGCTGCAGAAATAATTAAAACGGACACAAGAACAAGATACTAGTCCAGAAATTAACACCAACGATATACGGAAACATCAACCCACGGAAAACGAACGAAAACGCTAATCACGATCGAAACAGCTTCAGAAACTGCTTACTGCGCTTCATCATCAAGAATTTCAACTTCGCGGAGAATGCTTGCACTTAACATTTTAAAGAGGTGCTTCGCAATCGTTAGCAAACGCGATAAACGCATTGTCAAACCACTGACAGCGGTTAAGTTTCAACACAAATTCTTAAATTTGCGCTGTTCTGCGTAATTCATAATTAGAGAATTAATCATTGGATGGCTAACCATTGGAGTCACTTGTGGATTCGCAGTTGGTATTTTATTGTCACTCGATAGATGTGGTTCATCGGTTTTCTTATTCTGCGCCTGTTTTGCTAAAGTTTCATTTAGTAGTTCAGTGTGAATAATTTAAGAATACATTCGCTTAACGTGAGGTGTGTTATCTGACTAATTCGACAATTTATGTTTACCGTACATTCGATTCTTATCATTTGCACATGTCGAGCAATCCTTACTCAATGCCTCATTTAGGTTTTTTTCTGATGAAAATTTATTTGTTATAACTTTCTTCTGTTTCTGTTCATCCAGTTTCGAGATTGGTGTAAGCAAAATAGAACAATCATAAACTTTTAACTGTGGCGCTACCGAAGATTCGGATACATTTTTATTCGATTTAATTTTAATAGCGGACCTGGTGACACGAGTTGCGCTTTGTTCAAACATTTTACCAAATTTTAGAAGTTCGGCATCATTGGATAAACGCTTTTACCATTTATCATCATGTAAAACTTTTCAAAATTGTTCTCGCATAAAAATTTTTTTCGCGAAAAACCTTATTTTTCTTGACCCGAATGCTTCTGCCATAATTCAAATCTAAACAAAAATAAAATTCACCTGAATTATAAATAAAAGAACAAAATTTAATTTTTCGGATCAGATGTACTTCGCTAAAAGTAAGCATATCGTCCCTGCCGTCAAACACGATGGAGAAAACGTCATGGTAGGGGTGCAATAGGGGGTAGAGGAGGGGGTGTGTCTTGTGTTTGTTAAGACTACCATGAATAAAGAACAATACTTGCAAATTTTACAGAATCATTTAAAAAGCTTTGCGACAAAAATTGGAATATCTGGACATTTTAGCTTGGTTCAAGACAACGATCCCAAACATGAATTCTACTTGTTAAAAAATTGGTTGATCTATAATGTCAAATTCATTTTACCGCACCCTCCACAATAGCCAGATCTCAAATCCATCGAACATCTTTTGGATAGTTTGGAAACACGGGTGCGACATTATGACATTAGAACAAAAGTCGATTTAAAATCTAAATTGATCGAAGAGTGGCATCCAAATTACGTCGGAACAAATAGGAAAACTTGTGCTTTCAAAGCAGAATTGCCTAAAACAGATCAGAACTCAGAAAGGGTGACACACAAATTATTAATTATATTTATTAGTAATAATACTATGTTCTTTTTTTGATGTAGTGTATGTATGTGTGTACGACCGTCTTTCAATAGACGTTTACGGAAAAATCCAGAAAGACAGAAATTAAAAAGCAACTAATACTAAATTACCCTAAAGTTACTCTACATGTTCCGAAATAGATTTTGGGCTATTTCCGAAAACGCCTATTATATGGGCTTTGTACGTATGCAGGCCCGTAAAAATGTAAACATGAAAAAACACTTTCATACAAATGCTATTGAAATATTTTTGAAGAGTTTTTTTTTACTTTATTTATTTATATCTCGTAAATACGTCAGAAAAATATTTTTTTATTCTCCTGGGTATGAATTCTGTTCGTTTTCTCAAGCAATTCTATTGGGATTTTGTATACGTATGCAGTCAAAGCATACTTTTAATGTGTTGTAATTTTCTATCATTGTATGTGTGTCAAATTTTAATGAAATTGCGCCAAAATGTTTATAGGAATTTATAAATGTACACTATCGGTTGGGAAAATACCTCATGAGAATTTTTATACTGCTCGCGAGCAGTGGAATAAATAACAGGTGATAAGAAAATAGTTTCGATTGCAATTTTTTTTGTGAATTTTTCATTTATATTTGGTTAAAACTTAACCCTTATGTGAGTGACGAGGTACCCGGGTACCTTTTGCACTTTTAAACGTCTAGCTTTGTATGTTCCAGTTATAATAAAAAGTTTTAATTTTATGAGAACTTCTAGTTCAATTGATAGATTACGATCACACTTAAAAATGAGAAATTTTATAACTTGGACGCACGTAAGAGCAAAAAGTAGTTTAGTTGTACAAATTAGAGTAACAAAGGTACCCGAGTACCTTTATATATTTTACACTATATTTGACAGAAATAGTATGCAAATATTTTATATTTTTGTGTTATATGTCGTTGTATTTCATTGTTTGTGTTTCTGTTTATTTATTTCATTTAATTTATGTTTATACTTTTATTTATTTCAAAAAAACTAACCAACATTTTTTTATTACTATCGATCATTTTTTTCACTGTTGTGATATGTTGGATTATTTACGTTTTTTTTGCAGAATATTCTTCGAAAACTGACATGTTGCAGCTAATGCAAAATTCTTTTCAATTTATGTAATTTTAGCAAAATCTGTTATAAATTTCGTAATTGCAAAAAAAATTTAAAAAAAAAATAGTTTTAAGAAAAATTGCATGTAGGGTACTTTTTTTTTTGTTTTGTTTTAATCTATGCAATCTGTTCTGGGGCCGAAGCACTCCCAACTCTTTCGCAGTTTACTTTTACCGTCCTTACGCATTGCTTGCCAAATCGAGGACGTACGGCTATAGGTCCGATTTACGTAGAACCATCTGCACGTTGCATTGCTCCATGCCAGCCTATAGTACTGACATGGAAGATGGGTCGGCCCATGAGTTGTGCACTCCCACAGGGGGTCATAGTTGTGTTCATTTCCATCATCGATCGTAATCAAATGATGAAAAATCCCTTTTGCATCCTGCCCCTATCGGGATTCGAACCCGGTACCTCCCGATCGGTCGGTTATTTTAAGGTTTTTATTTTAATGTTTTTTAATAAATATTAATTTTCCCCAATTTAATTATATATTTATGTGTTATTTCTGGAAAAAATGTTATTAGATTTATTTGCCAAACATAAGATAAATTATTTACTTCGGTAAAAACTGGATTTAGGATAGAATTTTCCATCAGTTTGCCATAGAATTTTTCAAAAATAATTGAATTTACCAAAAAATTTACTTGAAATTGACTTTTACCCTAGGTTGGCACACAGCCTAAGAATTAGATTAAACAATTTAGGGAATTAACACACTTTTTTAATTTGAATTTAAATGGTATTGTGAAATTTAATAAATTCACAAATTATGTACCTAACATATTATTTTGTGTTCTTAAATGACGTCAAAAACACAAAACAAAACACGTACACCAATATGTACATGGGATTCTACCGGAACGTAATAGTAGTGGTGTACATATTGGGTTTTGAAAATGTACGCATTTAAGATTAAAGCAGAGGTTTTTTTTTCAAAATATACTAAAATTCGTCTTAAAGATGTATAAAAATAGAAGCTCGAATACAATCGAATAGTTTTGGGTGACCAATCATTTTTTACTGGAATGACTTTATGTGCTTTAATGATGAGCACTTTACATTCTAACTTCTTTGGATATTTTTTCAATTTTACAGGATTACAGTGAAACTGAAAGCACGACTAATCATGGAAACTTTAAGCTTTAAGATATAGATAAAGATTATATATTATAGATTATAGAACTCGCTGATCTGTGAAGATAATTTGCAGTATCAAAATCCTGATTACCTCATGCGGTTATAGCATAATTTTTTTTAAAAAATATACGATTTTCATCTTAAAGAGGTTAACAAATAGAAGCTGAAATATAATCAACTAGTTTCGGATGAATAAACATTTTTTACTGGAATGAAAAAACTGGAATAATTGTATGTGCTTTCAGCACTTTAGATTTTAACTTTTTTGGTTATTTTTTCAAATTTTACAGAGTTTAATAGCACTTTTTAGTGTGGTTCCAAGCAAGATTAATCATATAAACTTTAAGCTAGATTTAAATAAAGATTATATATTATAGGTTCAAGTTTTCGCTGGTCTGTTCGGATAATTTGCAGGACCGTAAGTCTGATTACCCTAGGTGGTTTCAGTAGAGATTTTTTTTTTAAATATACACTCCTCGACATAATTCATCGTACGATACGAAAAAACGAATTACCCTGTATTTAGCCAGTTAATCCCTAAAACATTTGCAGAAAATTAAAAAATCTTAAAATACAGTTACAATATACGCACAATTTTCTTTTTTTTATTTTCGTTGAGACAATAGAAAAAAAACAAATTAATGTTTTGTCTTTTTTGTGTGAAGTTATATTTCATCGTACGATAGCTTTTACCGTTAGCTCTGTGCCTATATTAACTCGAAATGTTGGCTCTAATTACTTCAGATAAATTATAAGCGGGAACTAGTAAAGTAATATATTGTGATTCTAATAAATATAAATTAAAATTATCAAAAAACAAACAAGTGTTGATTTTCGTGAAGTCATAATAAAGCTGCACTTAGAAACCCGTTCTCTTTCTGAAATTTCAAAAATTGTGAACAAACTGATATTGACCATACAGCACATAGTACAAAGTACAAGAAAGCAGGTAGCATCAGTTATAGGAAAAGACCAGGTCGAAAACGTATTTTGAACGAGTGGGATGAACGTGCTGTTGTACAGATTATTCGCCAAAATCCCAGAACATCCGTTTCAGCTGTCCATAAAATGCTAGCCACCAGTTGTAAAAAGAATGTGAGCTCTCGAACTGTGCAGCAGCTACGGATGTAAAGTTTGTCCTAAATTGTCCTAAGCCAACAACAATGTTTATAATTAAATTTAACAGTGTAATTTGAGTGCACGTATTAGAGCAATGAAAATTAGTCTGGGACTGGTACTTCTATTAAAAGGTCCACCAATTTGTCATTGATAATAGTTTCTGTACAATATTAGCCAATTTATGGCGAAATAGAAAGTTCCGCCGATCGTGGGAATTCCCGCTAATCGAATATACGTGACACGGGAAAAGTATTGGTTCTGTTGAAAAGAACAAAATTTTTTTAGCCTTAGGGTTTAAAAGGTCCGCCAATTTATTGATCTATAAAAGTTCTGGACTCCTATGTCTGTCGACTAGGACGAATTCGCTAAATTGCACCGAAATGAAGAAAGTTCCTTCTGGTAGACTGTTGTGCTCTCCGATGAGAGCAAATACTATGTGTTTGGGCATGACGGGCCATCGAAAGTGTGGCGAAGAAAAGGGCAAACGCATCAAATCAATAATCTTAGAAGTACTGTGAAACATGGCGGAGCGGGTGTAATGGTTTGGGGCTGTATGTCTGGCGCAGGTGTAGGAAATTTAGTATTCATTGACGGTATTATGGACCAGCATAAATACCTCGACATTTTAAGGTGCAATTTGAATGCATCAGTAGAAAAGTTAGGTTTAGCAAGCAATTGGATTTTCCAACAGGACAACGACCCCAAACAAATTGCTCATATTGTTCGGGAATAGCTTCTCTACAACACTCCTAAACAAAAGGATTCATCTCCACAAAGTCCAGACCTAAATCCGATAGAGCATCGCCTGTTCGACTATGTTGAGAAAAAGTTATGTAACCACGTAATAAGCTCAAAAACCACAAAAAAAAACCTTGGAGCAAGCTACGAGTATCAGAACGGAATGGGATAAGGTTCCAGCACAGTTTACCCAGAAATTGGTGTTATCGATGACAAACAGACTGCAGTGCACCCTAGATGCAAAAGATGGCGCAACCAGATATTCATGGTTTGCATAAGCACACTTATTTAAATGACCGATGAATTATGTCTGCTAATAAATAAGAACTTTCATTTTTTTAATTTTATTAATTATCTATATATATAAAAATGAATTCATGTTTGTTTGTTTGTTTGTTTGTTCCGAATGGGCGTCTCAGCCGCTCAACCGGTGGAAAAGAAATTTTTACCATGTACAAGTTGCATATCCAGAACCAACCTTACGATATTTTGGAAGGGGCTGGACCCCGGGGTCTAGGGGCCTTGGTACGAATTTTTTCAAAAACTTCAATTTTTTTACGAGAATGAGTTTTGGAAACGGGTTATATGAAATAAGAGACATGTTCGCATTCGGCGGGTCCGCCCCTGGATCAAAAATTCATTTTTACATGTAAAGATACAATTATTTGATTGTTCTGAAATAACGCCTTAGCCGCTTTACCGATCGCCATGAAATTTTTAACATGTATATGTTGCATATTCAGGACCCTGGACCAAGCCCACGATACTTTTGAAGGGGCTGGACCCCAGGGTCTAGGGGCTGTGGTAGAAATTTTTTCTCAAATTTCAATTATTTTAAGATTTTTTGATGGAAATGACTAAGGAAAGGGGTTATATGAAATTAGTGACATGCTCCAATCCGGAAGTCTGCCCTGGATAAAGAATTCATTTTTACATGTATAGATACAATTAAATGTTCCGAAATAGCGCCTTAGCCGCAAATTTAGACACCATAAAGGATATCTAGCGTGCGTCTACTATAATGGATTTAATTATTCAAATTAATTTTATTAATTTAAATTTAAGACAATCTTTCATCACTTTAACTGAATGCTTATATTGTCCATACTAATAATCCACTTTTACTGGTTTGACATGTACTGTTTAGTGATATCCTATTTATCATATCTTGTTTTGAAATGTACCATAGTCAGCAAGTTCTAATTTCCACATAACAGAAATAATTAACATTCTATTTTAATGCACTATTGCAACTGGCGGCTTTTAATGAAAATAGTAGTTTCATACTAAACGCCAATAGTTTATTACTTTATTTAGTTTATTATTTAAATAATCAATGATTGTTTCATAAAATCAATTATAAGAAAGGTACTAAAAAATATTGTACGTATAAACTGATTTACTTTGAAAAGTACTAGCGTTTTATATTTGAAAATAGCATCTTCTACAAGAAACATCCTTGGATTCAAATATTTGTACGTGTAAAATTGCCTTAGTTTGAAAAACTTCTTTTGTTTTTCGAAATGTCATTTTCAACCACAGTTCGCGGTAAAACGTATCGAAGTGGACGTAGTTTTGAATAAATTGATATTAATTTGTATTTCGGATGCCGTTGTTCTCGATTAGTTAGCTATATTGCAATAAAATAATTGTTGGTGATTATTTTCCAGGTATTAAATATTATTTCAAGTGAATATACATTCTTATTAGATTTAAGTTTTCAGTTTATAAACGTGTTAATCTATGATTTCTTTTTGATTGTAGATAACATTTGATTTTGCTTAAAAAAAATTCCGTAAATACATTTTCAAACAAAGTTCACGGTGAAACGTATCGAAGGGAACATTAAAATCGTTTTGATAAATTAATACTAATTTCTGTTTTGAATGCCCGTCATTCCTGATTAATTAGTTACACGTTTCATTTTTGCTTAAAAATGCCACCGAAAAAAAAGATCAATTGGGCAGGTAACTGCAAAGTCGAAGAAGATTAGAGCCGCAAGGGTGGCTGAATCAAGCGAACAGTATGAAACACGACTTGCAAACGTTTGAAGCAGGATGTCTTCTTCTAGAGCTACTGAAACCATTGAACATCGTGAGGCCCGGCTGGAAGTCGATCGGTTACGATATAGACGATTAATAGAAATTTTTAGAGGTGATTTAAAGTTAGCAGCATTCAATTACGAGAAAGACTATGATTACAATGTTTCAATTGGGCAAATGGAAAACATTTGTTTGTATTGTAATGCTTTAAAGTTTCACAATGAATCGCCTGGAATGTCTTGTTCAAATGGAAAAGTGAATTGGCCTCCTCTGGATGATCCACCTGAACCTCTTCTAGCTTACGTCTCCGGAACTACTGAGTTATCCAGACATTTTCTACAAAATATTCGAAAATACAACTCATGCTTATATACCTCACGTGCAACGCCGGGTAACTCAGCTAGTAGTAAATAAAACACAAAACATTAAATTCTACACAAATAGTTTTTATTTCCGATCGCCTTTCTAACTTATAGACTTTGGTAATATTGGTTGCAATAAGGTTTTTGAGTTTTCGTAGATTTGAAGGGTGTTCGATGAATTATGTCGCAGAGTGTATATTGTTCGTCTTAAACAAGTATACAAATCGATTTAAATAGTTTCGGATGAATAAGCATGTTTTACTGGAATTTAAAAACTGTGATTTATACTGATCAGCTCTTTGCATGCTTCGTTCTTTGGTTATTTTTTTCATTTATTTAATGTTTATTTGCACTTTTTAGGGCAGTTGGAAGCAACACTAACCGTAGTAACTTTAAGCTAGATTTAAAAAAAGATTATAGTTAAAGAACTCGCTTATATGTGCAGATAGGGTGTACTACGAAAGCCCGGTATTCAAAATTCCGGTTTGTCCAAATCCCGGTTTACAAAAACCCGATTTTCAAAATCCCGGTTTTCTAAATCCTGGTTTTCAAAATACCGGTTTACAAAATCCCGGTTTTTAAAATCCCGGTTTTCACACATTTTGGTGAAGGAAAATTTTATCAAGCAAATTCATAATATTTGATAAAAAAAAATTACGAAATATTCCTTAAAACAAATTAAAAAAATTATATTAACCATTTTTTCATATATTAGGGATTTCTTAAAAATCAGGATTTTTTTATACAAAACCGGGATTTTGACAAACCGGGGTTTTTGAAAAACCGGGATTTCGTTATACACTCGTGCATATAATTGGAAAAAATATATTTAGAAACCCCATAACATACTTGTACTATAGAATACCGAGTAACTCAATCCACAATTTATAAAAAAAAAACATTAACGTGAAATCCTAATTTATAATTCAAAACTGTGACGACGTTCGAAATTCCTCCTGCATAACAAACTAAGATAAATTCCATCGTATACATCAATATTTAAAAAACATAGAAATTTCATTCATGATAAAATATCATTTAAAATATTTATCTTGCAATCTACACATTTCTCATATATATGATAATGATATGATCGTTATGCGAAATTTTATATTCAAGCCAAGCAAAGTAAACCGTCTCTCTATTATTATGTTGTGCGCACACACACGTAAGAAAATTATAAGAACATAATACATAATATATTATTTATGAGATGGTGATTATAATTTTTATTTTCTTATAATAATAATAATAATTTTTTATCGTTATTTCTATTTTGATAAAAAAAAAAAAAAAATTATAAAGTTTACACAGTGCATGGTAACTTTAAATAAATAATATTTTTCAATTAAATTCATAAATTATTATGATTGATGAATGCAAATTTTCTTTTATTTTTTTTTTGCATGTTTTATGCTGCTCTCCACTCCAGAATACGTACATATATAGGTACATATCTCTCGTATTTACGTTGCAAGCAATAAATTTTGAAAATCTAACAGAAAATGCAAACGAAAAATGGAAACTTGAAATAGGTGTATTTTACAATATAAATCATGTACTCGTTTATCATTCCATTTCCAAATATGTAGGTAACAGTTATGCGCCAGTATTGGAGCGACGGTATATATATGGTGCGCGAAATATGTATTTCGCACAACAACAAAATAGTGTAATACCCCTCTAAACCTATAACCAAAATAAAAATTCGTATTCCAAAAAGCTCATAATTCCATTATTTATGGCATTTTAAAAATTTAATGATCAGAAACCCAACCAGAATATATAAATATTTCTCGTAAAAATTATGATCAGTTTTTATGCAATTTGTATCTGTAGCACATATACAATATGAGCGGTTTGTTGTTGTTTTATATGCACCAAAATTGGCATAACACAAACATAACAAAATACATTTTATATGACAAGTTTGGCTTTTTATGGTAAATACAATAAATTTCATTTCATATTTTGTGCATTTCCCAGAAAACAAAATTTTGATATTTCTAAGCGAAATAGTCGTCGATACATTATTGCAAATTGAAAACTTAATCCAAACTTTACAAATTCGCAAAATCAGACTGTAATTTATTACGTATATAGAGATTGTGTGTGAGCTTTAATGCTTTTTAAACATTGTATGTGTGGCGGATTTTAATAATTGACATGTTATTTTGCATATATGTATACACGAGGAATGGCAAATAAATATTATGGGATTATAATTTACAAAAAAATATAAAAATAAAAAAAAGCTTAAACGAAGCTTGACTAATATTTAAATTTCAATGAGATAATAATTTAAGATGAATTTATTTAAATTATGTATATTATGTGTGTATTTGGATATAACCATTTCAAATTTTGGAAATAAAATATGTTACCGAAAACTATAGGTGGTATTTAGATTTATATACAAGATTTTATATGCGGATGTGCTCACAGGTTGAATAAAAATAAAAAATATTTTGTGTCTAAATGGCAGGTGTTTGATGGTTCAATTGTACAGTGAAATACCGAATATAATTTCCAATTTTCAAATAACGGGTTCAAAATATGGTAAGTCAGAGTTTTATTTCAAAATAATATCCGATTAACGAAAATCATCAATCTGTATCCATTGTTAAAACCGTACCTTCTTATTAAAGTTTGTGTTACGTATACATGCGGCTTTTGTTCGAAAATTCACGTTAGAATGTTCCAGTTTGTTGAAAGGAAATGGTATTATTTTTTTTCAACATGATGCTGCAATACACTTTATGCTTTATGGGTTACTTTATCACAAAAAGCATTATTTCTTGTTCAATATATTCAAAAAAAATGCCACCAATTTGCACTGCTAAATTTTTTAAATTAGTTTTTTATCTTGGTACAACCAATAAAATTTGGAAATTTTAAAATTGTCCTTAAAATTCTATAGTTGTTGCCTATCCGTATTTGAAAATTTTAAATATCACATCTTATCGATTTGCGGAAATAGAAGACAATTCTATCACAACTTAATCTGTCATTTAACTAAATGATTTAAATCGATTTTACGCGCTTGGTGAAGGTGTTATAAACAACATGTTAGCACGTTTAACGGAAGTTAGTACTTTTCTTTCTTTTATGTAGTAAAATAAAGTATAGAAATCATGAACAATTTAAACCTCGAGATTTTTGCAGATTTATCATTCGCTATATCGCTTTCGTGCAGACTAAATATATGTCGACTATCTACAACTCAGACAGATTGACTGATCGGGCTGAAACTTCATAATTTAGCGCTCTGCCTTAATTGGACGATCCCAGTGACTTTTGAGTGAAATCGGAAATGGCAGCTTCCGTAGAAGCTTTTTCGTTTCTTGCAACTAAAATTATATACTTTCGGCTCTGCACAAATTAGTGACCTTGTGCAACGTACAGTTCGTTTCACAAAATCAGCCGCACAAGCTTATTGCCAAAATAATGCGAGCTCGCCGTACACCAGGTAGCTTGACACAACACCGCCATTGCACATGGCATAAATCAAAAATAAATAAATGATTTATAAATAATAATAATTCATATAAATATACGTCATATCTGGTGACCTTGATGTCCGTTTTTACGGGACGCGTATTAATAAACCAAAAATTTAAAATATAATAAAATTCAAATTTTAAAAATAGTTAAAATAAAAAAAATGGATAACAAGGAATTTTTGTGGTGTGTAGTGTAACAGTTTATATAGGGGCGGAAAAATAAACTCGGTGCACAATCGTAATAAAGCAATTAAAACTCGAACATTTTAAAGCCGCCATACCTACGCAGCAACAAAACAAATAAATTGGTCCACATTAGAGTTCATAATGCCGATAGCGCCCAACGAAAAAGTAAAACACGTCATCGCAACATAACAACAACCTAATCTACAGCAACAGCGGCGGCGACAACAGCACCCTACAGGAACAACAAAAGTGCAGTAGCAATAGCTGTGTTCCAATGGAGAAAGCAAACTACTCACAAGTACTTGTATCTACTCGCAGCTACCCATGCTCAAATGGTGGTGTAGATGTTGAAAGTAGTTACGCATAAAATTAACGGTAGGTATTTTGGTTCAAAAAATTCTAATAGATGGCTTTGTGAGGGGTAGGCTATGTTGAAATGTCAGGACAAACAATATTTTTTGTTTACTTCTGTGAAATACCAAAAGATTTTTGACATATTTTTTTTTCGGCCGGCGTATATCATAATGAAAGCGTTGCCTTCATTATAAGAACAGTTTTTACTCATTTTTGAGATTTGATTGTGGATTTTAGTAAAAAAAAAATTAATTTTCCAAAATAGGACGACAGCAAAATTATACACATAGCTAACTTTGTACACAAAAAACGTTATGTTTTACTTCTGTCATAGTTTTAGCTCGTTCCATTGGTTATCTACTTGCAAGTACTTGTGAGTAGCAAATTTGTCCCATTGGAACACAGCTAATAACAAAAAAAAACGCTGAAAATAATTTAAATAGCTTACCATTTTTTTGTAACTAAAATTAGATTTTTCTCTGTTTACAATTTTCATTCGGACATTCAACTTCCATGTCAAGTTAACCAGCAGGTCGCATTGTGTTTCTTTTCGAAAACCGAGCTGGCTCGCAGGGCATAGCCAAGAACACTAACTTGTGTCAAAAGAGAATGCTTACTATTGCGTCGGCATCAATCATGCTACTCTCCTGACCGAGCAGCGTGACCGAACGACCGTGCAGTGAAATGGATTACTCGGAACATCAAGAATACCTGGTTCCATAAGTGTTTCAAGTCTCAACTAGAAACTAGCTTTTTAAACAAGCTATGCTTTCCCCTCACCAGTTTCTTGACTCATAAAATCTCATAGTCATTCACGACTCGCTAAACAAACATTTAACCAATACAGAGAAATAATATGTCGCAAGCAACGGATATTCTCCGGTATCTCAATGTTAACTCACTTACTCTCCGAAAACTACATTTCTAGATCCCGGGTATCGGTCTACTTTACGACTAAGGAAGCACACAGTTCGAGTTATTTGGTAAGCTTATGCATTTTTTAGACTCACGGGACCAAAAATATATGGTTTTGGTTCATATAAATTAGTGCACAATTCTAAATCACCACCCGGTTGTTTTATACCATGTACAACATACAAGTAAAAACACAAAACGTGGTTCATTTTTAAATCTCCACTCAAGTTGTTTAGTATAATTCTTGATAAACAACATGATTACAACAATGACCAAACAAGAAGACAACGGCAACAAACCGGCGAGTATTCCAAAACAAAAACAAACATGCAACACGGAGAATACAACAAAAGCAAAACAAAAACAAATTATTTTAATAAAAATAAATTTTACATTTATGCAGTTCGTCTCCATCAGACGACAGCCGCACAAGGAAGTTGCTAAAATATTTACAACTCGCCGCACACCACAATGTCACACGCAACACCGTAATTGCACAGGGTGGATCAAAAAAACTAAAATTTGATTTAATAAAACAAAATAAATTATAATCAGAAGTTAGAAATTCGTTTGTTACTTTCCAATTCAGTATTAAATGGATGATGGAACACAAATTAATGTCAATCACTTCGCGGCACGCGGAATTAACAAAAGTCGGTTAATACCCAAGGTTTAGGTTTAATTTCAAGATTAGATACGCCGAAAGAATTTAGCAGAAATACTCCCCTAATATTTATATTAAAACAGCCCCAAATGGTATGATGAGCGTTCACGTCACAAAAAATTATGACAGGAGTTTTCTTATTCAAGCCCCAAAACATAAGTGCTACAAGGTCCTCCGAAAAGGAAGGTTCTGGTGAATCATAATGTATAAGTCTACAGAAGCGAAAATCACTTTTATGTAACCATATACGGAGAATTGAAAGCAACGACTACAACCGTAATATCTGCGATTACATCGTAAAATAATGCATGCCCTGTGTTTCGCTAAATTATTCTTGAAGAAAATCTTGTTATAGTCAGAAAACAATTTCCTAAGCACAAAGAAAGCAGACCAACTGAGTTGCAAGTTGATTCGTTTTATATTGATCATGGATACCGTTAAAGGATAGCAGCCAACACGTACTGAAGCGAATTGTCCCGAACGTTTGTGTCGAACGACCTTCCAATATTTGCTTAACACACTCGGGTTCATCGGTATAGGTTTATTAATACATAATACGACACTACAAACTTCAGGTGAACCAGAAACTCAGGTATGTATTAGCAGAGGTTTGAAGGATCACCGACCACCAGTTTTGAAGATTCTGTCACAAAAAACTTATAGATTTCTTCATTACGAATTTACAAATGAAAACGTTTTCAGATAGATAACATCCTTCGATGTATGTAGTTCCTTTCGGAAATCATCCTGTTTTACTATGTCAAGAATAACAGCTGGTTAGTATCACGAACAGCAAATAGTTTAATGGTCATCTGAAGAACTGTAACCGCAAACGAACGCGGTTTTTTGGCGAGCATTTCCGGAATAACATAGGAGGATACACGGGTGCGCTTTGGCGGCGTGATTATCAAACCAGTCTCTTTCGTGGTGGGTTGCAGCTCGCTTGCTTTCGCTGTAGCTCGACGATGAGGAATCAGTATCTGATAATAAAAGCGATTCTGAACCCGATTTTATTTGCTAATTGAAACTGTCGACATTAAAAATTTTGAGGTTGTCCAAATCTTAGTTGGATCCCAGATTCACCAGAAACTTAAGTTACAAGACCTTTTTACAAATAATGAAATCTGCAAACACAAAATCAAACGCATGCACCTTATTCCCACCGACCGTATAAAAAGAAGAAAAGATACCACGGTTACGATGAAGGTTTAATAAAAGGTTTTCGAGTTGTCATTGTTAATAATTTTGTGACAATGTAGTTTTTCGGAATGCACTTCGTATTACATAAGGTGACCATCAGTGGCAACGTTTCTAGCTTTCCCTGAGAAAGGGGAAAAACCCCGTTCCGTGTTATTTGTGGGGCTTAACAAACTCGAAAAATCGTACAGTATGATAAGGAATCGCTGGTATGGAGCAATAAACGAAATTAAAATTCAATTTAAACAAATGTCACGACGAATGGATCTCAGAGTTGAGGAAGCCGAATAACCATTTTTAGATGAAAAATGAAGCTCATCGAAACTTGAATATCATTGAAAAATATTTCAGTAAAAAAAAATAAAAAATCAGTAAAAAATTAGAAAACATGGCAGTCAATTTAGTTTTAACCTAACTACCTTCCCACAATTTTTCTAAACAAACGAGTAGAAAGCTATTGTAATAAGATCGACTGGGTTTCTCTTTGAATTTGGTGACGACTGGCCGGTTACTCTTCCTTAAAAACACGGTACTATATAGAAATTTTAAACAAAAGGGAATTCCCAAATTTTACTTTAACCGTCTTTGACATTATATTCTTCATTATCTGCCGATACTTAGACTTCGAGCTGAAGATCATGTCAATAATTCATCTCTCAGTGTTTATTTTTAAATCAAAATTTGTATGATTCGAATGATTTAAACTGATTTAAATCAAGTTGACACAATTAAAATAATAAATTTAAATGAAACTACGTAAATTTCCAAAAATTTAACCTAACAAGGTGACAATTCTATACACCACCAACGGTGGAATCTGTCGTTGTCGAGTGAAGTTCGTTGAAATATGTTAAATGAAATTATGAAGTCATTCAAAAAATTAATTCATTAATTATAAAAATGAAAATTTGCGATGAACACCGAGCAAAATATTAATAAAGAAATTTAGTCAATTGTTCACAAAAAATTCAATAACAGAAAATGTGAATGACTATGGCACAACTAGTTAATCCAAATGCGTTTGCTCTATATAAAATACAGAGTGGCACCTGTAATATAGCGGAAAGTGTAGAAATTTAGAAGCAGCTCGAAAACAAATTATATAATTTTTGACTCAATGCAGCGCAAAAAAAATGTTTTCTGAATCATTAATTTAAATTCCAATAGGAGATCGAGCCATTCTGCGAGACTGTTTAAATAAAAATGAAATTAAATCAATGACCGATTTTAAACAGTGGAATTCGTTTGGGCGTATAACGAAAAAATTGATCAGCTAGCTGCAATGAAGTAAAAGCACAGTAATAAATAAAAAAAACTCGATTTTTTGATTTTGGTGGTTATGAACAAGGTTGACATTGGCCGGCGCTAATATCGCTACACCACAGACGCCAACGGCCCTTAAAATCACGCTTACATGTTTCACACAAAACCATAGCATTCACATCATTTTTGGCCAGTATATATGCTGAGGATGTTTATCTGGCCGATTGTTTTCTATTCTTTGGGTTCTATCATTCACTTTGCCAATAAAAAGAAAAAAAGGGAAAGCAACAAATTAAAATGGAAAAATGAATGATGCCCTTCCCCTCCTTCCTTCTATCATTCCTTATCACTCATCCTATATAAATATCGTTCAAATTTGTTAACTCATTTGGGTTGAGAAATGAGTATCTACATAGATCATCATTCAATGGTTTTATTGCTGCTGCTCCGTTTTCAAATGTTTGATTTTCGTTCTTATTTTTGAAATCGGTGGATATTTCCGTTAGTGGATTATAGTTTGCATTAAAATTCTTTATATTATTCGAATTTTTCGCCGGCTACTTAATAATTTTTTCAAATTTGCTTGCAAGTTTTCTATTCTTTATTTCTAGTGAAAAAAAACAAAAACCGGTGGAAATTTCCGACTGGGTAAATCAATGGGGATTTATTCCCCCAAATAATAGAAAACTTCCAAGCAAATTTGAAAAAATGATCAAAGTAGCCGGCGAAAAATTCACATAATATAAAGAATTTTAATAATCCGCCGACGGAAATATCCACCGATTTCAAGAATACGCGCCTTGGAAAGACTGACGATTAGTTAAACTGGTTTAGCAAAATTCGGTCTAGTACTCTATGACTGTGTCCGAATTGTGTGATAAATATATTTTAGTACACACATTGTGAAAATACCGAAGACACACGAACTATCATAGTCTATGGGCATAGTAATTTTGGCAGATAAGTGAAAATTGGATGGAAATTATTGAATGTACTTGGAAATTATCGAATGCCCTAATTGATTATGATTAGAAGCTGTTTAATATGTAAAAGAAATGAACTTAAGATTAAATATTCAACAATATCATTGTATTTCGATTTTTTTATAATAATTCAATAGAAAGTTAAAATTAAATCAATATAACTGGATTTATAATGATTAAATTCAATATTTTCAAATTAAAATTAAAACTGAGGGCGGGGAATTTTTACCAAAAAAATTATCACAGAATTCGGGCAGCAACTTGAAAAAAATTATCGAAACAGAAAAATTTTCACGTTAAGGCAGCTGACGTAAAATGAAATTCTTCAAACAAAAATGATACAAGCTAAAACGAAAATGAATAGTTCGCTGTTAAATTTTATTTTCCGGGACGCAGTTTAGCTAGTGAAATTGGTATGTTTCGTATTAAAATGCAGATGTCTCTGTTTGACTCCACACATTTTTCACTGCGTTTTTATCTGCAGGTACGATAAAAGTCAGCTAAATTTTTGACATTTCATCAATTACATATCTTTATTTACAAATTTTTATTTGTTTGTTGTTAAACAAACTCACGTAAAAAATATTTTGACTTTGTTATAACAAAATAATAATTCAACATGAAGTTACTGAGTTAAAATTTGGAGACCAGTGAAAATTTCGTTTCACGTTTGTTGCATACTAGCCCTTAGCATGTGCTAAGAAATTTTTATTACACAATTCGGACACAGTCTACGAAATAAAATTCAATTCAGTTCGATACAATACGAAAAATTCAAAAATTTACTATCAAATTCAAGCTTTTCCACAGGGTGCTTCATTGAATTTTACTAAACTACATAATTTTACTAATCCGTAGTCTGTCCAGACTATTATGTTCCAATTATTTTTGTTCTAGTTTCGTGGTGCCTCGTTTTAAATTTTAAGTTGGTATTGTTATTTCTATTTTTGTTGGTTTTGTTATTGTTGTTGTTATTATTATGTTTGTTTGCCTTATTAGTGTTGTTGTTCTCATGTTACGCATTTCCTGTGTTTTGTTTGAGCAAGTTAGGAATGTTTCTTTTTGACGTGTGGCGATCGATGCCCAGTGGTATTAGTAGTTTCATGATAATTATTTCCTTTCGCTCTGATGGCGGATTTATAATTTTTTGTTTTGCAGTAAAAAAAAAATATTAGAATCCCTGTGTTAAACCGTGGCATTTATCGGATTCAGAATTGTTACAATAGAAAATTTTAATTAGCAATTTTTCCGAGAAAAAGCTTTATTTTCGATTTTTGAAATAACCTTCTGCTGACATTTATATGTATTCTTAAGTACATATTCTTAACTACTCAAATCCTTATTTAGTATAGTAAAAGGGGTTAAATGTGACTTCTTCAACCATCTTAACTTACAGAAGACTTTGGATGCTTTCTTGCAGGGATACCATGTTTGGTTCAATGAAGTAAAATGAATCGGTTAGTTAAATTCGTCATTGGTAAAAGCTTCAAACTTCTCACAGCCTATGAAAAATTTGATTTCCGAGATCAGCTTACTATAAATGTGCTTAAAATTAGAACCTAAGGTAAAACTACTTTCTGCTACAGTAGCCAGAAATGGATAATACTGGATATTTGTTTTTCTTTAAAAATGAATAAATTTTGGAAATGTTAGTTTGTTCATATAGGTTTTTCCTCGTAGAAAAATTTAGAGACTAAAAACAATTATAGGTTCTTTTATAATTGTATGGTGGCATTCATGATCGTCGTCATTTGCGAAACTGCCTTGAAAAATTCTTTATACAATTACTTGTATCGAACTATTCTAGATTTCCGATTTGCCTGAAATTTTATTGTGCATTCAACCATTGGCTAACTAGACAAAAAAATAGTATTCCAAGTGGTCGGTAATTTCAAATCCGTCTAGGATGAAATTATGTAGATATTTAAGATCGCTGCTAATTTTCGGTTTTCTAGAGGGAACACTATTCGCAATTTCAAACAATGTATAACTGACATCTGATGAACAAATCGTGAAATGCACTTTATATGAAGCAAGGGAGCTAAAAAATGTTGTAACAATAGATTTTACAATTTTCGTCCGCCTTGCAGAAGTAGCAACCAACACCATCTACATTCGATGAAAATCGCCAATAGCAGCTCATTCCCAGTTTGAGTTACTTCTTTAATTAATTGGGTTATCTCGCCAACCTAACAATTACACCTAGGCCAACGAGCTTGTCAATAGGCAGTTAGTCACACGATTTTATTTCAAAAAGGAATGATGTACATAATTTATTGCTAAATATTACTGCTACCAATCACAAATCATGGTTGTCAGAGGTTCTAAACATTGCAATGAATAATACCTTTTGATTTATTAAAACAGATTTAACTAGTATTGTGGCAACAACAATCGACATAATTAAACGGGTTTAAATTGATGAACAGATGAATTATTTAAAATGGCCGAGTGTAAATGGTTTCAATATGTTGTGTCGACCGTGCTATTTCAAAATCGAGTTAAAAACGACCATGTTAAATAGAATTGGGTTTATATAATTACTATTAATGCACTTTTTACAAGCATTACTCTCACCTGATACAAACAACGTCATGATTGGGAGAAAAACAATATTTGACAAACTTTGAGTAATTTCAGGAATGCCCACCGACCACTATAGAATCATTTTAGTTCGTCAAATCTTTTTATGCTCGAGAAAAACGACTGTCATACAGCTCTCTACTGAAATATCCATTCATTGAATATACAAAAAGTAATTTCAACAGGGTGCTATTAAAAATAAATAGAGATTTTGATACTCGTGCCAAGGATAACCCAACTATTAGATAAAATTATACGACCTACACACCCAACTAAATATAAAATCCTTGTTACACATATAAAATTTATTGTCTATAAAACAAATACAATTCTCCATTCTAATATTGTACCTAAATATTATGTAAACGTTATCGGTATAGCACAAAAAAGTGTCACGTGACCCGGTTTAATGTTATCAGAAAAATTCAATCACAAGAAACCAGGAGATTTTCTCTTCCATAATTTTTTACTTAAATGCATGCAGTAAATACGTTACGTATATAGGGATATGAAGGGTAAAATTTTGCTGTTCCTTATCAGTTCATAACACACTTCTGTCAAATGTTTATGGTATATCTAGAATTTTTTTTGCTGCTATATATGATTTTGATGCCATTCAAGCAAATCAATTTTTCTGATGGGTTGACACCAAAATCAAGATATTCAATTTCATTTCACACTTGCTTCATTTACGTACATATATACGGAGCGTACGTTTATAAGATGTCATTAGAATTTTTTTTTTATATTTCCTAACATCAAATATCATGTGACAACTTTTTATCTTCGTTCAGAGAACGAACGGAAAATATATAGAAAGCTAAAAAAAAGGAATTTTTTTTATTCATCTCCCCAGAATACAGATTTTTTTCTTATCTCTGTCATCCATCTTACTATTATACTTTCTAAAGACAAATAGATGTAAAAGAGTCACCCTCTCGCTCAATATGAATATATATGAGGGTTAAAACTTTGGAAAATTGTATACGAGTATGTACGTATACAGCTATACGTACACAAATAGAAATACACAACGAGAAGCAGTACAAAAATATATACATACACAGCCAATGGCAGAAGATTGGAATCTAACGATAACAACCATAGTGTGGAGACCAATCCCAAAAATACATAAAAAAAATCCGTATACAAATATTCTCTCTCCCCCAAATTTCCTTTTTTTTCTATACATATATATTCGTTTAGAGGAAAAATCAAAATAAGAACAAGAAGAAAACGAAAAAGAAAAATCCTCCAGATAAATATCAGTTTTTCCAATTTTTATTTTCTCTCTAACGATTTTTCTGTATTTGTCGTTAAAAAAGAAAAACAAAATAAATTGTTTTTCATTTTTCCTAACTCTATGGGGAATTTTCTTTTTTTTATATATATATATCTTGGAAAAAGCTTGTCGTAAATTTTCGTATTTTCTAGTAAATTCTTGAAAAATTTTAAAGCTCACAATACTATACAGTGCCTCATATACACATACACACACATACACAACAAGGTTGATGAGACGATATCTTTAAGCAACAACAAAAAATTGTTTTGGGAAAATTTTAAAGTTGATAGATTTGTTCGAATATTTTGAACTTTTGTACTTATGCAAAAAAAATATTTATCAGAATTATGGTTGGGACCGGGAGGTGTATTTATGAGAGATATAGTGATGATGATGATGACTGAATGATGATTATAATTATGAGTTTTCCTTTTTTTTTTTTTTGGGGTGGATGTATTTTGATGTGCATAGAAAATATGGATATTGGTTGTATTTTATGAATTGCCTGGTTGGAAAAGCGCATGCTTGGTGATTTTTTATGTATTTTGGGGAAGATTGACTTTTTGTTTTATATACACATATTGGTAAAATGGAAGCTTTTTTTTGTGGCATATAGATAAAGTTATATAAAGTATATAATATTCAAATGTCGTCGATTCATCAAAATAATAAAGTTTAAATATGTTTAGATATAAATAAATAAATAAAATTGTTCAGACTTACCAGTCATTGAATGATGCGCGTGATGATGCCCTTTACCCAATAAATAATCATCCTTACATATAAATTTATTGTCATCTAATACATACAATTGTTCGCCCGTACTTAATTGCTTTCGACATATACAACATGTGAAACAATTTAAATGAAATACTTTATCTCTTGGTTTACGTACTAAATCTGAAGGTGCTATTCCTTGTCCACAACCACTACATTTTGTTCCATATCGTCTGTAACAATAAAAATAAAATTAGAAAACAAAAATAATCGAAAATCATGACAATTCAATTAAAATTATTTAAAGTAAAAAAAAACCAATTTAAATTTACATATTATCGGTACTCGAGGTAAGTAATTAGAATATCACAAATTCCGATTTCAAATTGATTTTACATACCGCACATATTATCATAATAGTTTTGTCGTGTATATGTATGTACTCGTATATGTGTGTGTAATCCAAAAAAAAATCTAATTTGTTTTCTAATATGCCACCAAAGTGTAGAACTAATTGCAAGTCGCACTCATTCGTATAATTTCAAGTTCAGGCTTTAAGAAAAACACAAAATTTAATTGTTTTTACTTTATTGTGTGGATATACACAAAACAACAATTACTGTAATAAAATATAAATAGACGAAAAATTTCTTAAATTTTTGTGTATGCGAAAATCGATTTTCATTGTTCAGGGAGAATAACAAAATAATTAATTGTTTTGGGAAAATAATATTTTTTGTAGATTTATTAGACGTACATGTTGAAAAATTATTGAGATTTCAATTTTCCGACGGTTCGAATAGTACTTCAGTAGTACTTACTTTGTATATTTACTCGTACCAGAGCGCTTTGAGAAAAGCTAATTTGAATATTTAACTGTTAGTTAACGCAAATATTAAATATAAAATGTAAAAATATGCGCAATCTTCAAAAAGCCAAAAGTAGCCTGGGGCGGTATTATGAAATTTTCGATAGCGTTTTATTTTCGATTCGATCGAAAATGACCTATTACGAAATTTTTCGATAGTGTTTTTTCCTCGATAGTATCGAAAATGAACTATTATGAAATTTCTCGATTTCGATTTTTTTCGATATTTTCGAGAATAAGCTATTATGAAATTTTCGATGACGTTTTGTTTTCGATAATATCGAGAGTGTTCGACTGCTCTTAAGGTGACGAGCATTGAATTTTATCCACGTAATTAAATAAAATTAATATAAAATATATTAATAAAATTATATGTTTCAAAAATGTGAGTTGCAAATAAACTTTTATTTTATATAAATATTAAATTTGTGTTATATTAATATTAAATTATTATGATTTGTTTAATTTTTATAATAGGACGTCAACAAACAGCGAGCAATTTGAAATATTAATAGATTTCATGGAGAAAAATGAAGGCATCGCCAAGAACTATTTAAATACCGTACAATATAAACAAACTGCTAATTTATTATGGGATGAAGTGACGAAGCGATTAAATAATGCTGGCCCTGCAGAAAAATCCGTGGATTTGTGGAAAAGAGTGATGTTATGAAACGTAAAAATTATTTTTTTTTAATATGTATTTTTTGTAGGTTTGGAAAGATTTCAAATATAATACCAAAAATAAAATTAGAATAAATAAAACATCAAATAATGGAACTGGAGGAGGACCGTGTCAAATTAAACGATTAAGTACCTTTGAAGAGAGAGTTTCAAAATTACTGGATTTCCAAGTAGAAGTACAAGGTCTTAATGTAAGAAAATTTGGGTGTAGAGATGTTAACATAAATTCACAAAATTGTACCAGCACACTTCAACCAGTATGAACCAAAATTTAGAAGTAGAACAACCATCTGAGGCAAGCTCATCTGCAATTCAGTGCAATGACGAAAATCAACCTGGGTCATCAGCAGTACCAAATGGCATTATTATTGGTAATAGAGAAAGAAGACGACAGCCTAGGCTTAAGGAAACCGCAAAATCGTTACTTAAAAAGCAAATTAAACTTCAGGAAAATGTTTACAATAGTTCAAAGAGGCATGACAAAGATTTGCTAAGGGTATTAAAAGATACCCTTAAATTTAATAAAGAGAAATGGGAGACAAAACAAATAAGGCTAGTCGAACAAACCAAAATTGAAAATGAGAGATATCAGGCACAACAAAAGTTGTTTGTTGAAAAAACAAAGCAAAAATATGAAGAACTGCAGTTGAAAAGGCAGGAATTAAACCTACGACAAAGAGAATAGGAGGTTATAAACGAAAATATTAACTTTTGTGAACATAATGTGATTTAATTATGGATATAGACATTGATCTGCCTGAATTGAAGTATTAAATGAATTGGAATCGAATAAACGAAATAAATTAATAAAAATAGTTAATTTAAAATAAATTTATTTTCGATCTTTTTTTTAAATGGAATTTATAAGTTATCTCTTATATTATCTCTTCTCGATTTAGCTTCTTGTGTGATGTTGTCGTTTACTTCAACTGCCGCATTTTGATTATCCAGATCTGTATCCCTCACTATTTGGTTATCGTCAATTGGTACATTATATCTGGTACACAAATTGTGGAGTAAGCAGCAAACGTTTACTATTTGTGCAACTTTCTCCGGTTGGTAGTGTAGTTCTCTTGTGTGAAGTAAACATCTCCATCTTCCTTTTAAAATCCCAAATACGCGTTCAATGATTGAACGGGCTTTAGCATGCGCAGTATTGTACCGAGATTCCGGTGATCTATCTACTGCTTTCCTGTAGGGTGTCATCATACATCGCTCATGGAATCGCCTAAAGATATAGGAATATTAGGTATAACTTATATAAATGTTATAAATTACCTAAAAGCCAAGATGATTTATCCCCTTGTCTCCAATTCTCGTACAAGATTATACGGTTGTCGTTCGTACCCCAAATTACCGAGTCGTGTGAACAACCCCCAAATCGTGGATCGACTGATGTTATTTCACTTTTGTAATCACATGTCTATATGGGAAAGTTAAGGTACATATATAGGTATTTAAGATGAAATTTGACTTTTATAACATACGATTATATACTTACAATCATTAAGTTCAAACTATGAAAACCTTTCCTATTAAAGAAATGGTGTTCATTTTTATGAGGTCTTATGATATTTACATGTGTGCCATCCACACAACCTATAACACCTGGTATCCCATACTTATTTAGAAAAAACTCCTTTGATTTAATTTTCTCTTGGTCCAATTGTTTAAAATTGATGTATTTGTTACATAAATTTGACTCTAAAATTTGTAAGGTCTCCGTCATTACTGCGGATACGGTGGATTGCGCCATACCGATCAAAAAATCTTGTCCTACTCCCCGCTGGTAGGATCCTTCTGCTACAAACCGTAATGTGGCTGCACGCTTTAAACATGGGGGTATAGCATCTATATTTTTTGGTTCCTGGAAATGATGTTCTATTTCATTTAGAATATCCGTGAATATTTGTTTTGAAATCCGAAATAATTCAATGAACCTGAAAGTTTATAATTTTGTTAGAAAAGTATAAACAATGTCGATGGTTATAAATTACCTTTTGTGTGTCATGTCAACAACGTTTGAGCTATCCCGAAGCCGTTTTCTCTGGATATATGTCGGCGTTACTTCGTCGTCTGAGTCATCATCATCATTAATAAAAAGTCCGATGCTTGATTCCATAATAACCACAAAACTCAATATCTTTATTTTAATACGATTTCAAAAACTTAATACGATTGATTTTGATGCTTTTACATAAAACTACATCTGATCATACATGTCACATTTTGAGGTTATGTTCGAAATCGAAAATTTCCTAATTGATATTTTCGACATTATCGAAACTCGCGATATTATCGAAAAAAACGCTATCGAAAATTTCAAATAGGTATTTTCGACGTTATCGAAACTCGATATTATCGAAAAAAAAACGGGCCCCCGAATAAATTTGCAGTAAATCGGCTACAAAATCAAACTAACGACCAACTAACTTGTATATGTTGTAAAGAAAATATCACTCAAATTTAATATTTCAATTAGGCTTTAAGAACTTTCCTCCTAAACTTGGTGAAACATAAACTTCGCAAGCGAAACCTTGTTTTATGTAAAAAAAAAAAACTTCGCAGATGTAACATCTGAGCGAATCAACAACGGATCATTTTTGATACGGATACTTTTGATCAACGGAACAACGGATACTTTTAATAATGAGCGCAAAGTTAAGCGTAAATTGGAAAAACTCATATATATGATATCGATATATTTTATTACGAATTTAGTATTTGTTTTTAACTTTGAGGAGTATATACCGAACTAAGAGAGATATGTTTATGTCTCTAAACGTTATAAAAATTTAGATATATTTTTCGTTTTTACAGATATAAAATATTCTTGTCCCGTAACGAGATATATTTTATATCTAAAAATCTCTATAAACTATATCTCTGTGGGGAATAATTTCTCTCAGTGTACGTGAAACATTACATATAATTTAATTTTAATTTTTTATATGATTCGTTTATATGAAATACGAAATGTTCGTTTCACGTATTGGGAAAATTGTGTATTCTTATTTCTGTACTTTGCAAATAATATTCAAATTTATTAAAATAACATTTCTAGTTAGATTGTAATAATTTAATTTATTTCGCACTGGTGGTCATATCATAAACTAATACAGTTTGGAATAAAAATAAATGACATTAAATAAAGAAAAACCAAATTTTTTATTGTTGCTTAAATGTGTGTTGTTGCTTAAATATGACCAATGCGAAACAACGATTCGCGTATTCAAGAAATTATTTGAAGGGTTTCGAAGAATTTTTAGTTAATCCAAAGTGAATGAGACTTAAAGAGAGATATACAAAAATGAGTACAAAATGTTTTATTAATTCTTTATTTTAACAATTGACAGCCGAATATAACAAATGCTTACAATTTCTATATTCTCTCAACAGTTCGCCAAAAACAAAAATAAAAAATTAATTAATTGTTTTCCTAACATTTTTTGTACATACAAAATATCTCTCTATGTCATATTCTCTGTGGTTGACAAATGATATAGAATTTACCCATACAAAACAGATTTGACTTTTTTTTATTTAAGTTAAGAATTAATGAGTAACCAAATTTTAAACTTGGCTTTTTCCTGATTGAATATTATTGTTTTAAAAATAAATGCTGAGGTTTTATCACGAGAAGATGTTGCAAGAACTGAAAAATTGATGAAAAATTCAGAATTTGTTTACCAAGTGCATTTTTACGAGGTTTCTCGGGTTTGTATATATTCTGATATTCTTAGAATAAAATTCAATTCAATTTTAATTTTTTCTCACCGCGTGGTCTAAAAATGGGACTTTTGAATTTAAACCAATTAAACGATGCTGGAAGATGCTGGACTGCGAAAATGGTGGTTAATTTGTAAAATTAAGTGTCACTAAGAAAATTATCGAATCTTCCAAGACCTTTCAAACGATATGTCACATGATTATGTCGTTTTGAGAAAAAATGTAACTCGATTCAGCACTACCGCGATAGTTTTGAGTGCTACGGCGACATTCCTCAACACACTTTCAATAACATACGACTCTTATATGTTCTATATAATAAAAGAATAATTGGCTTGAACTTTTAATGAAATATCGCACGTAAACTATACGTCACATGATTGTACAGGAATAATAAGCTCGCAGCGCCAATACGGTAATTTTATATAATATAGCCCAATTAAATTTGTTTTTTCATTCTTTAAAAGCTTTTCAAAGCTTTTACGTACAGAGACGAGCAAAAATGGATACATAACGAAAACATTTTAAGTTTTTAATTTCTATAGTTATTATTTTATTATTTAGACAATAAAAATAACTTAAGGTTACAAGTATGTAATATTACCCATAATTAAGTAAATAACAATAATTGTTACAACGAACATTTAGTTATAACCACGGCGGTTCTGGAGTGCAATAATTTGTCATAAAGTGAAGTTGCATTCCAACGTTAACCTGTTCTATTTTTAAAGTTTTATTCAAAATTAGAATTGTTGTTGTATTTTAATTAAAAAAATTTAAAAATAAATAAAATATCAACTGAGTTGGAACAAAATATCATTTCTCTTTGCGGGAAAGGATATTCTCTGAGGAAAATTGCCACGCTACATGTCTGACATAGAACAGTACACAATGTAAGAAACAGTAACAATTTGAGCAAATAAATTGGGTGTAAAGGACGTTCACAACTATTAAATAATAGGCAATTGAGCGACTTAAAAGAAAAAAAGAGAAACAACATCAACAAATAACTTATAACTACACCACACAAAGCTGCTAAGGAGTTGGGTAAGAATGTTAGTGAGTCGTAAAGAAGAAAAAATCAGCATTATCCAGTAAAAATATCAAAGTGCGCCTTGAATTCGGGATTTCTTCCTTCGGATAAGCACATTCATCCACAAACTTCATTAGATTATTCTTAAAGAAAATTTAATGGAGTTTGTCGATGAATGTGCTTATCCGAAGGAAGAAATCGTTTGTCAGCAAGATAGAGACCCCAAACAAGCAGCTAAAATAGTGCAAACATGGTTTAAAGATCAGAAATTCCAAACTATGAAATGGTATACTCAAAGTCCGGATACGAATCCCATAGAGCATTTATAGGCCTTCATCAAGCATCAATAGACGAATATGGTGGGGTACCTAAAAATGTAGACGAATTATGGCGGCAAGTTGAAACGGAATGGAATAAGATTCCACATGACTCCATACAAGGGCTTGTCCCAACTTATAAAATCAGTTATTAACAATAAGGAGCTTCGAACCAAATATTAAAGATGTCAAATTAAATAACGTGCATACATATGACCTAAACAATGAATTTTAATATATCTTTTTAATTAATTAAATTATTGTTATTTTCTTAATTAAATCTTATGGGTAATATTACATACTTGTTACCTCAAGTTATTTTTATTGTCTCAATAATAAAATAATAACCATAGAAATTAAAAACTTAAAATGTGTTCATTATGTATCCATTTTTTGCTCACTACTGTATCTATTCTAATATAAACCAAAGAACTATGACGCCAGCGCAAAAACTGTGAATTTCAGAACAAAACTGGTATTATTCAAGCCTGATCCAAAACCTTTCAAATGATATACAATACAATTTTTACAGAAAGCCATAACGAGGAGTTGGGTTGTTTATGGATTTCACACGGAAAATAACTATTTTCAAATAGTTAGGGATTACAAGAATATCTCTAACAAGAAATAATCAACGTCAGTTTCAACAAGATTTTCAAGAGGTTCTGGACCTAGACTTACAAATAAAAAGTTTAAAGATAATGTGACGGGAACCTCATAGCGAGTTGAGGATGTGAATAGATGATTATAAAATGGTACGGCTGGAGGTGAATCAAAACCGTCACCTAGTCAGGGACTGCCTTAAAATTATTTTAAATGGTTCTATCATTTCGCTAGTTTTACCAGAATTTTCAGGATTAATCACTCTAAACTGTGAAGGTTCAAACCAAAGTGTTTTGGTTAGGGAAATTTAAAAAAAATTACAAAATAACTAAGAGTACGTTTTGACTACAGAATTCGTTGCTATTTTAGCAAAGGGAAATTTGTATTGCTTTGTTTGTGTATGTTGGTTTGATATCCCTTTGTAAGTATTAGTATCAGTTTGACGTTTCATACAATTTTTTGTGGTTCACAAATATTCAAAAATTTCATACAATACACTCGTATATATATATTATGTAATTATTAAGAAATACAAAATTTTTATAAATGGATGAGTGCGATGAGATATGTGTTGCTGCTCTGGCTATAATAATAGTTAAAGATGCTGCAGAATCCATTAAAAAAAGAAGGAACGTAAAACTCCTAGATGGTGGGTACGAAATATGTTCACCGCAGTATCGAGAAGAACTTTCGGTGATCATATTTTGTTAGACGAAATGTGATCATCGTAACGTAATGTGATAATTTGACGGATCTTCCTTCAATTACACATGAATGTCACCAGCGTCAATGAAGTGCTTCTAAAATTTGTCGGCCCATTTATTCAGAAAAGTAATACAAATTACAGGAAATCCATCAACCCTTCCAGACTGGCACTTACTATAATGTTCATATTATAAATTTGTGTTTTCTGAAATTTAATTTTTAGTCCTGCCTCTTCCTACTCAACAAGATTGGTTGTCTATTTAAAGTGGTTTATCCGCCTTTGCAATTTTCTTAACTGTGCCTTTGCAATAGATGGAAAACATAAAGATATGTTATTTATGTAAGCATGTATTTATACAGGCACCACCCGATTCTAGATCCGCGTATTACAGTTAGTCAAGTAAGAGCGTGGTCGTCATTACCGACAGGTAATGAAAGATTTCGCTCTAATTCCTTTGCGAGCCGATAGAGGGAAGCTTTGTCCTTGATGCATTGTCAACAAAGATTCAGTTGTCGTTGATCTTTTGAAAGAGAATCACGTTAAGCGCCATGAGTGCTAAATACGCGTCGCGCTACGAGGCTGTGTTCCTTTGCACCCACCCGAAAGGCCCCAAAATGTCGCAATCAGCGGCTGCTAAATATATGAGAAAGTCGAAGGCATTTGTACATAAGTGGGTACAGCGGTATAAAGTGGCTAAAAATGTCGATGATTTACCAGAACGTGGCTCGATAGGAAAAGTGGACAAAAAAGATGAAAAAATAATAGTGAATCTGTTTTCGTGGAATCCTGGTTTAACACTGCGGCAAGGACAAGCAAAATTAAAGGCAAAAGGTTTAGATGTATCCTACGAAACTATCCGAACCCATCTCCGTACTCATGACCTGAAATGGCGCAACACAATGAAGAAGCCTCTGTTGACTGGAAAACATGTGAAAAAACGACTCGCTTGGGCGCTTGAGAATATCGATAGAGATTTTGAAAATGTCATTTTTACTGATGAATGTTCTGTATGGGCACGTTGTGTCCTCACGCGAGCCTGGTCAACTTCCACCAATAGGCTTGTTCAGCGGACCGTAAAACACGGAATAAAGATGCATCTTTGGGGCTGCTTCTCAAAGCAGGGATTCGGCACTTTTTACCTCTTTACCGACAACTTAAATGCCGAAAAAATGATTAAAATCTACAAAAAGGCTTTACTGCCATCTGCCAAACGTTGGTTCATCAGTAAAAATGAAGATTGGATTCTGCAAGAGGACAACGATCCTAAACACCTCAGCAAGCTTTGTACTGAGTGGAAGACTCAATCTGGCATCGTTACATTGGATTGGCCGTCGCAGTCGCCCGATGCAAACCCTATTGAAAATGTGTGGGCATATATTAAACAGAAACTTCGTGGAAGACGCACACACACTTTCTTGCGAAATTCGTCGGATCTGGAGATCGTTGCCACTAGAATACGCCGTCAAATTAGTAGAAAGCATGCCTCGGAGATGTCAGGCAATTATCGACGCCGATGGTGACTGGACACAATATTAACCGAATCGCATCATCGTTTATCATGTGTACAATATATTTATAAATATGAGTTTCACCAAATAATTTTTTTTATAAAATAACCCGACCACGCTCTTACTTGACTGACTGTATAATTATACAATTTTTTTTTCTATTATATTACTGGCTGTTTGTGACTACCGGTATCGTTTTATCCTTATCGATGTTGGATTTCAGGGACGTCAGGGCGACGGAGAAGTACTGAAAGATTAGAAATTTAGGAAATACTGGCTGCTAATACACTTAATGTGCCTTTCAATGGTGAGATTTTTGATGGTGGCCCAATTTTTGCCATATTATTTATTGGGAGATGAAGTTTTTAGGTTAAAAACAAACTTAATAACCATATTTTCCGGCAAATCATCTGGTAAACTGTAGTATGAAAAGATAATATTTAATTACCCGCAATGAAGAGCTAGAAAGATTTTAGTTGCTCGCTGGAGAAGTTTCAGGACCAGTTTGGAAACATCGACAGACACTGCTGATCGAATAGTTCAGGCATCTGTATGTCTATATAATTTTTTGCTTTGAGGACTAGGAGGGTATACTTCATCACCAAAAGAAATATTGTCCAAATAATTTAGTCGGAATAGGTACAAAGGGCCGAATGTCGAAGGGCCGAATGTCGAAGGGCCGAATGTCGAAGGGCCGAATGTCAAAGGGCCGAATTTCGAAGGGCCGAATGGGTCGAAGGGCCGAATTTTTTTTGTTTTTAGAAATAAAATTTTTTAAATTTGTTCTTTGGCCTACTAAATTGAAAATTCATTATTTATTGAAAGTGGAAGCAAAGTGCTGTATTTCTCTAATGTTAAATTAACTTGTACGAGTAGAGACCAATGCATGTTCATTACCACTTTGCTGACCAGCCCCATAAGCTGCATGAGTGCGGGCGAGCCAGTGCGAATTTAAGCTTGGTTTTCACCGCAAAAGTTTGCCATGATAGTTGCATGCCCTGCACACATCTCATTTCAGTTTGACAAAGAGAGAATATATAATAAAAGTTGATGCTCTTGTCACGATACAGTGACAAAAAGAGTATAATATTGCATTTTAATCTCAATGGCGGATATGGAATTAATATTGGATTGCTAATGCCGCCATATATTAGTGTAGTATATTGGTGATTTACACTCTCTAAAATAAAATGATTTTTTTGTTTGTTTTTTATTTGAACAAGTTGCTACTATAATATGGTAACATATATCCTGTTATAGAAAAAGAGTTTTCCGAACGATAGATCTGAAAGTTTCTCTGTTCGCCAAAAAGTCATTTTTATAGATTTAGGCATGGTTCAACGAAATAGGCAGTACACCAACGAATGAGGAGCATTTTGTGAAAATTAGTTTTACAAAATAATTATTTCTGTTGCGCCCTCTATCCCGGCCTAGATAGTGGAATCTTGCACAAATCTCTGGTTTGTAAAAACGAACACTTATTTAATTTTTCTTTTTTGATATTTGTTAGAAATTTTACCTCGATCGTGTTCAGTGCATTATAAGTTAAATTTATTTCTCATAGTTTTGCATCAAATTTTATTTCTAAAATCTGTGTTGTATTGTCGAAACATTTTGCTTATTTGTTAAGAATTTTAAAGAAGTCAATGCATTCTAAAATTGTTATGTTGTTTGGTGTTGTTTTTTGTAATTGCAGTATTATTGGTAATTTTTTGATTGCGGAAAGAAAGAGAGAGAATACTGATAAGCAAATTTTTGGCCAGAAACTGGCGACTCGGACTTAAATAAGCGCTGGTTACCAACACGTTTTGGTGTAGCTTTAGACTTTTTTGTTGGGGTACCATTGTGATCGTTGGTATTTTGACAATCGAGTAACGATTAATACACAGGATTTTGACAATCCTGCAAATTCAGAAATTGGGTGCGCTCAGTCATCGCTCTTCTTTATAGATAATCAAAGTTTTAGGGGCAGGGGATATGCCCTTTTCATTTTCGTTTCGGTACGGTGCTTTTGTATGTTATATTGCAGAAAAAACACAATTATTATGTATTTACGTATCTTTTGAATACGAAAATTGTGATCTTTAAATTTTTCATTATGGAGAAATAGAGCTAAAATATTATTACTGCTTGCAGTTTCTGTGATTTGATTTATTAAGAATAATTAGAGAAGAATTATGATGCCCAAATAATAATTATTAGCGAAAATTTGCTAAGGTAACAACCAGATTTAAATTTTAAAACTCTTAAAAATATTAAGCCTATTTTTAGAGGAAAATTGCAGTTTGGAGAGCGGTACCGAATACGGTCCAATTTTTTCAAAAAAAAAAATATTTAAACGTCAATTTGGTGCAGTGGCTCAGCTTCGGCACTTGATCGGGAGTTACTGGGTTCAAATTCCACTAGGCAGGCTGTAAAATTGAATTTTCTATTATGCATTAGAATATTTTGTAAATTTTTTTTTTTATTAAACATAAATGAATTTATTATGAATTTATGTAGCTATTTTAATATTTTTCATCTTTGAATATTTATGAAATTCCACGTATCCGATCAGCGATACATTTTGGTGAAGGAAAATTTTGTCATGCGCCACCAGAGATATTCGGCCCTATTTGTCAGCCTTCTGATAATAGGTATATGGTACAAAAAATAAAAAATAATAATTAAATTAAATAAAAAAATAAAAAAACTATATTTCTAAAAACAAAAAAAAAATGAAAAAAAATTTGGCCCTTCGACCCATTCGGCCCTTTGACATTTGGCCCTTGGACACATTTGGCCCTTTGAAATTCGGCCCTTCGACATTCGGCCCTTCGACACTTCGGGGCTTTGATATCATACCATTTAGTCGACCAAGAAAATGTTGAAAACAACCAAATTCGATATGGTAACTGGCGGAGGTTTGGCGAATTACCGTCTATTTCAAAACAAGGAAGTTATAACGCAACTTTAACAGCTATTTAAGTACGAAGTAAGCTAGCTGAACATTTTATGATCGAAAGGTCGATACCGTGGCAATGAGGAGCGGTCTAAAACTTTACGAGTATATAAATAAAAAATAAAAAAAAAAAAATTACAAAATTTGTTTGCATTAATTATTTTGAATCACTTCATTCATGTAAGTCATAAAATATAGTCGGGCTTGGTTGTTCTTTTTTCGTTTAGAACATATCTAGAACGTTATCCGATGTGATGAGCGTTATCCGATCCATGATCTTTTCCGTTTAGAGAAGTGGTTTTTGTTTTTCGTAGGACATCTATACTTTTATATTTACGAAATGATCTAGTTGTATTCAGTACCTTGTTCTTATTCTCAAGCCTGATGTATATGGGCCATTCTCGCTAAGATGATTTCATCACAAAATTCTGAATCTTTTTATTTGCAAAGTGAACCACATGGGTGTACTACGAAATTCCTGTTTTGAAAATCCCGGTTTCAAAATCCCGGTTTCCAAAATACCGGTTTTCTTTTCTTGTAGTTCTAAAGTCTTGATTTTGAAAAAAATATTTTTTATTAATTCGTGCCAGCCGGACTAATAATTTAACATAAAAATAAGACACATTGTCCAAAAATGTACTAGAAAAACCAAGACTGCGAAGTCAGAGGCGGGAGTCGGTTTCGCGGAGTCGGTGCTATTTTATCGGAGTCGGTGTTATTGCAACATTTTGCAATGCAATATTTGTAGCGGCTGACGGCTTCTATAACTCTCTCTGGAACGCGGCAGGTCGCTGCCCTACCCCCGCTAAGCCTTTGGAAGGACTTTAGATTTGAACTTCGGGCACATAGGAGCCGGGATCAGCAAGAATCTATTAATGACAATTACTAAAAAGAAAAATAAATACACCATTTTGTGCTTGCAACATTTTGTAGTTGCAAGATTAATAAAAAAACAATATTTTGTTAATGCAACATTTTGAAATGCAATATTTTATATCGATCCTAGAAAAACTATCTAACTAAATATTCATTATTTCATTATAAAATAATCAAAATAATAATTTCGGAAAATAAAATTTTAAAAACAAGATTGAATGCAAAACAAGATTTTGTCTTGCAGACAAGTACCCCGATCTCGGTTTTATCAAATTAAAAAGTCGATGAAATAGCTATTCGATATTTTCGCGATGGTCAAATTTCAGAACTTAATCAAAAAATCATTTTAGAAATCCATTTCAATCGCACGTGTATAATTTCAACAAAATCGGTGTAGAAATGTCCAAATTCCATCCCTATTAGCCATTTTCTAGAAGTTTATCACAAACTCATTTTCGAGTTTTGTCAGAAACTCATGTCAAATTTCAAAAATTCAAACCGGGATTCCTTAAAAATCGGGATTTTTTTATACAAAACCGGGATTTTGAAAACCGGGATTTCGTTACACACCCGATCCAGATACCATAAATCACCCGGCTTATCCAAATATGCAACAGAACTGTCATTTTTTGACAATTTTCTGTCAGCAACGAGAAACACGAGAATCCTAACCATAGTGCTTCAATAAATTCTAAAGATACTATGGGTCTAAAACATTTAGCACATTTAGCATTTTCAATTTTGTCATTGAAATTTTCATTGGTGTTGGTTGTATAAAAGTTTCATAAAAAAAAATTATTTACTGATAATTTGCAGAAATTACTAATTAGCGGTATTCCACACCGATTAGCGGTTACAATCAATGAAAGAGCTATTAGATTCAAGGAAGAGCTTTAGCTTGGAAATAGATTTACCCACATCCACGATGCATTGCAAATATTGAAAAAGTCACGATTTAAAGGTAAATATTAAATTTTGTTTTACCCGATTTTTCCACCTGACAGTGGAAACTATATTAAACTATATTAACTATAACTAGCTGTTATTAACTATTATTAAACTTTTAGAAATTCTCAAGGATTGATTTTTTGTCTCTATTTTTATCTATGAACACTAGAACCAGACATTGCTAAATATTGTCGTAAGGTACCCTACAGTCGGTTAAGCAAATTGGGTTTATATTTATTGAGTTCTGGTTGTTAATATGATACCTGCATTAAATCCATAGGAACTAACGCCGAACAAATTTTGCTAAATTTTTGGTACGAAGTTAATTCCACTTTTGCTTTGAAATAGCACCGTAAAACCAATTTTTTAAGAACCGAATTTAATTCACTCTTTAAAAACTTTTCAGAACGGTGTAATATGATGGAGTTACTTTTACGTGCCTTCAACAAAAAAAACCCTTCCATAAGTACTGGATGTTCCACCGAAATCCTACTTTAGTTATGTCGAGAGCATAATGTCGAAGCATAGCTCTGTTTAGAGAAACTAAGTTTCACCATGGAGTTTGCATTGGAGTTTGCAGTCATTGGAGCATTTTATTATACTTTATCAAATGCAGACGACGCAAACAACCTACTATCAAATGATGAAACTTCACTGACATCACTGTGTTATAGCTATTAAAATATTCCGCTAAAACTACAAAATTTTAAAAAGGACGGGCAGACAAATATTCCTCGAAATTTAAAATAACTAGAAGAACCTAAAACATTCAGACCTATCAAAAACACAATTTGACCGCACGATTACATGTCACTTACAGAGAGTAGCAGACGATCGAAATCAAAACTCAAAAGCAGCAACACACTAACAATATGGAAAAAAAAACAATACGACGACGCCAAATTTACTCTTCCAAAACCTTTATGCTTGGTTCACGTATGCGATCAAAAAATGATTCGCGAATCAAGCCCAGTGTTGTGCAATTGTATGTAAAAAACTGTTTTATACATTTTTTACGTAAAAAATGGTAATATACTTAAATTACTGTATAAAACGTATAATATTGTATAAAATCAAATGCGTATTTAAAAACCTTAGTAAAACCGCAAACCTTAATATACGAAACGTAAATTTGTATCATATTAATACATTTAATTTTATTCGATAAAAACTATATTAACAAAAGATGCTAAGTTAAATTAATATAAAATACGACATAAGCATAACTACAGAAGCCGTTATCCAAATATACACTTCGCAAATGCAATTACTGCGAGGAACACTGCGTAAAACATTCGTAACTAATTCAAAAACATCAATTCTTACGTATATGAAAAAAAATTTGGATATATGATGTAAAATGAGAAATGGATTTGAAATTTTTGAATTTATTTAAATTACTTCTAATTTATTAATTATAATTAAAAGTAAAATATTTGTAGAAAAACATAAAATAATAATTTTTTTTCAAAGAAAATATGGTTTGTTTCTCAGCTATTAACTTATTTTTTAGAATAGAAAAACAAAATCCACAACACTATGGGATTGAAGTGTAAAACGATTAATCACCAAACTCATTCAATATTAATGCTATACCATTTTAATGTTATCTGTTACAAAAATTGTTTAGATAATTACGAGAAATCATTACCATCTTTTGACAAGATTATTTAACTTGACACAGACAGAGTCATCTGTAGTGCAATTTGTTCTCTATCGATTATTGCTTAAAATAAGAATTACATTGCTTAAAATAAACAACTTCATACTGCTCTAATATTGTAGCAAAACGAAATAAAAGAATTGTTGCGCTATGTGACGTGAGGAGAAAAAATCCAAAAATTTAGGTGTCATTTGTTATTGTCAAATGTCAACACAAAAAAATAAAAATCGAAATAGTCATATCGATTAATATTCTGGAGTTTTCAGATAGGTTTACACGAATTTCTTTAAGACAGCTATCGTAGTTAATCCCTAAGAGTCTGTTTGATAAAAATTTTCGACTATGGAGGGACAAGTTTTGAATGTGATCGAAGATTTAATAATTTCAGTGCAAAGTTGGATAAGTTTGGGTGGCTTATCGCTGCAGTGCTCCAAAAATCGTGTGGATTTCTTATTTCTATTGAGTATAAAGTATGGGATATTCCACTTTCGTTTTTGTAAATGAGCCAATCCTCATTTCCTTGGCCATTTAAATTTGTTAAAACTGATTGATTTTATCCATTTGACTATCAATTAAAAGGTCGTTATCGTAATAAGGATGCACATAATAAGCTGGCGTTTTTCGAAAAATATTTGTAGTTTATCTTTAAATCTTACCTGCACGTTAAATGATAGCCACATAAAACCAGCATTCGCTAAAGTAGTTTTTCCACGTTGGAAAGTGTTTATAAGATTACATATGGGATCAAACAATTCTTTTGAGTTTTGTACGCTTTCGATAAAATCTTTATCAAAAATAAATTTTGATATATTTGCCATAACTATTTTGGTGTCTGACAAATTTAATTTCAAAAATTTAGCACTTAGCAATTTAATCCAACTTAGCACTGAAATTATTAAATCTTCCAGCATCGACAGCGCAGATTGAACGGATATTTTCATGAGCGATACATCGAACAAGCATAGTTTCGAACTCCAACTCATTCATACGAAATAATGTTTTCAAGCAAATTTGCACTATCTTTGATTCCTTGGCCGTAATAAAATCCTCTAGTTTTGGAGCTGGTGTATTTGGAGCTGGTGGATATAATTATATTATTTTGATATAATATAACATTTAAATTTTTATATACCTGATTTTATTTTTCGATTTTTATTTTTGTTTTTTTGTGTTGACATTTGACAATAATAAATGACACCTAAATTATTGGATTTTTTCTCCTCACGTCACATAGCGCAACAATTCTTTTATTTCGTTTTGCTACAATATTAGAGCAGTATGAAGTTGTTTATTTTAAGCAATGTAATTCTTATTTTAAGCAATAATCGATAGAGAACAAATTGCACTACAGATGACTCTGTCTGTGTCAAGTTAAATAATCTTGTCAAAAGATGGTAATGATTTCTCGTAATTATCTAAACAATTTTTGTAACAGATAACATTAAAATGGTATAGCATTAATATTGAATGAGTTTGGTGATTAATCGTTTTACACTTCAATCCCATAGTGTTGTGGATTTTGTTTTTCTATTCTAAAAAATAAGTTAGTAGCTGAGAAACAAACCATATTTTCTTCGAAAAAAAAAATAATTTTATTTATATTTTTCTACAAATATTTTACTTTTAATTATAATTAATAAATTAGAAGAATTATAAATAAATTCAATTCAATTAAATTATTTAAAGTTCAATTCTCATTTTACATCATACCTATATCCAATTTTGTTTATATACATATACGTAAGAATTGAGATTATGAACTATAAGTAATTTTGAATTAGTTACAAATAGTTTTTGTATTTTACATTTTGTAAAAAATTGTTATGTGTAAAATACGTATTTTACATGTAAAAAACCGAGTATATTACGTAAGGTAAAAAACAGGCACAACACTGATCAAGCCAATCTTTGAGCGTAATTATTTCGCATTATTCCTCATAATTAGTTTTTTTTTTATTATGTTGGATGTTACCGATCAAAATTTTCCCAAAGTTAAAATTATTTCATCTCGGGCTTGGCAATTTGTATATGTTTTCAATGATTTAATTTTCCTATGATTCGCGAATCATTTTTTGATCGCATACGTGAACCAAGCATTACCTGTTAATTTAATTCTATTGTCTGACGTTTGTTATTTAAATGTTAGTAAGTTGCTGCTTAACTTTAAAAGATGTGGGAACAAGATATCAAATTTTTATTCTAATAAAAATTTAAAACAAATAAAGAAGAATACGGCACAGTAGCACTATTCTGGATTTCTCTGAAAAAATGCATTTTTCTGTCCTACTAATGCAATTCGTTTGATGTAAATATTTACGAATTTAATAGCGAATTCTTTTTACGTTTTTGATGTAAATCAAATTTCCAATAGTAAAAAGAATACGAAAAAATTGATGTGTTTTTATCGTAGTGTGCCTAAACCCGAAAGGGATGCCGAAAACAATAACAAACTATTTTGAAAAAAATTCAAATTACTCCTTTGACGTATTTGTCAATATTTACGATTGGCATATTATATGTATATGAATATGTGTATGTGGTAGTTAAAATGGAAGTAAAAATCTACATTTCCATTTTTTGATGTACATCAAATTTTTTTGCTATTTTTTTCGCTAAAAGAACGCGAAAATGTGATTTACATCAAAAAATTTTGATGTACATCAAAATTTCTTGCCAGTTATTTATAAAAAGAAAACGCCATAAGTTGATCGGAAAATTTTCAAAACATAAAATGTTTGCCCATATATATAGCTTTGTTTCGAAAATATTAACACCAAACTAATTCCATTAGTAAGCCGCAAAAATACAACTTTGACAAAAATGCTAAGAAAATATTTTTCACATTTCTCTATTCCCAGGGATGCCAGACCAGTACCACAGATCGTTAAAGGATTACACATAAATATATCACATAGTTACAATATACAATGAGTTACGGTTTAGTTAAAAAAATAAAAAATAGGCCCTCCAATACCATGTCTTATTTCTATTCATGAATTCTATCAGAACTTTTTGATTTATAAATTGTTCTTTTGGGAGCGATGCCACTACCCCTTTTGGCAGTTTGAAAAAGGTTTGGTAATAAATAAATTAGAATTTGTTAATTTAGCACACAATCTGCTCTAATTTTAAAAATGTGTACACACGCATTTCTATCAATTTATAACATAATTGTTAAAACTCGCCATGATTTTTTTCAATGAGTTAATGTTTTATTACCTAATGGTAATAAAAAAATCCATTAAAAATTATTATTTCAACCTAACACTTGGTCATTATAGAAATTCTGCTTTTTGAAAAAAAAAATATGATTAATGTCGATCGTGATAAAAAACATAAACAAAACTATAAATTATAACCAGAAGTTGGCTTGTATGATAATTATTGTATACAGTTTATAGATATTTGTAAACTAAATAAAATTAAAATGCTTGACTTACCTAAAAAAATCACTCCTACAATATAATTTTGCTTCTCGACTAAAACATTTATCTGTTAACGGTTGTAAACATTCACAGCATCTAACACAAGAGGCATGCCAACCTCTTTCTAATACATTTAATAAAAATTTATCTAATATTGGTTTATTGCAACCAGCACAGGGTTCACCAACCCCTACCGGTGGTTCGGCGCGACCTAAAACGAGAAGATATAAAAAATTAACAAAAAACGAAAATTTCAATTTAAATAAAATAATTTTTCTTAAGGGAAACATTCTTTTTTGTGTGTGCCATCTCTTAAATGTTTTATTGTTTATTTTTGTAATTTCACCAAAAAAGTTTTCCTTTTATAAAACGCAAGGAAAACAGACCCTGCGGTAAAAAATAAACACAACGAATTATTATAAAAACACAGAGAAAAAATTTATTCAACAAAAGATCCTTTTGTTTTTCGTTGTTCTTAATCACAACAACAAAAACACACTCGAAAAATGGAAATGAAAATAATATTTAAACGAAAAAAAAATGTACGAATTTTTCTTTGATAAAATTTTAAGATTTCCGTTGAACCGTTGTTTTTTTTATTGTTGTCTGTTATCTTTAAGATTCTGAAAAAAGCTTTTAATAATACGAGTTTTCCAAAGAATATTAAAGTTGATCGTCGTACATGAAACTACTTAAAGATTACGTTATATATACAAAAAGTTTTAGTGGTCTTGAAATTTAATTGCTATTAACACTTACCCTGTTCCCCCTATATACCACACCAAATTCCATATGTTTCATTTCCAGTGTGTGTACATAAAAATTCCACTCAGATTCGTCTCAGTACTCTTTGAGAATTTGTGTAAATCCAAAAACATGAATAACATTTGGCAAACGATAAAATAATATTCAGGTTCTTTGTTGTTGTCAAACAGAAAATATTTTTAAAGCAAATCAAATTGATTCAACCGAATTTTTCTATTGTTTTGTGTGCGTTTTTCGATTTTCAATTTTTCATGTTTTTGTTTCGAGTTAATTTGTTTTAAAACAAACACAATTGAAAAATTAATGAAATTGTTATGTAACAAAAGAAAACAAAACAAATGTAAGTTGATATAGTATTCTAAGCACACTGCACTAATGGGAGTAAATTAACAGCATTAGACAATTGAATATAAAGTGTTGTCATGGTTAATTTTAACATTTTTTAGATGACTAAATTTTTTTTTTTTTGTTTGATAGTTTGTTAGATGTTTGATTTGCTTGGGAATGAAAGGGAAATCAATTTGATTTGATACCTATGGTGCGGTGATTGGGTGGATATTTTGCGCGAGATTGCTTGTTTTTGTTCCGCAGCGATGTTATGAAATCTTTTGTAATTTGCGGTAACTTTTGTATATAAAGCTAATTTCCAGTTTGCTAATTTAATAGTAGAATTTCTATTGTCCAATACTACGAATCACATAATATAATGTTTCGGTTATTTATACACTAAAAGCAATAAAACCGCGCGAAATAAAGAAATCTATTGTTGAAAGAATGGAACGCTTCCACCGAATAATTTTTACGGTTCAGGCCGAAATGTTAAGAATGAATGATAAAATAATACATCTTATAACTAATTAATTTAGATTAAATTTAGAAGTAGCCATCTAAATTTTTTTTGCTGTTCGCAATTGTTTATATATTTTTCAAAATAACAATAAATTCAATTTTTCACTCCAGTGTAAGAAAGATACATGTCGCGCACTAGATTGGAAAACTAATATTTAAGAGAGTCACAATTGTTATTAATTCAAGAAATAGATTCAGTATCAGAATGTTTTGGCAACATCACTCAATTAAGACAGTCCATAATTAGTAACAGTACTCTGCAATGAGGCCTTGCAATATTCTACCATTAATTAAAAAACCCGAACGCAGGTTAATTTCAGTGTGTAAGTTGTTTAATTACCTGACAGAATTAAGTTTAATTCTAATAGTTTTATTAATAATTGGTACGAACTAACTAACACATTTTAGTTAAGTCAGAAATTATTAGGATTTTTTTTAACATAAATTTCAGACTAAATAAATTTTTTTTCTAAATATCTCTCTCGAATTCTAAGCATATATAATTTATACTACTAACATTTGGTACATACCAAACGTTAGTAGTATAAATTATATATGCTTAGAATTCGAGACAGATATTTAGAAAAAAAATTTATTTAGTCTGAAATTCATGTTAAACAAAATCCTAATAATTTCTGACTAAACTAAAATGTGTTAGTTCGTACCAATTATTAATAGATGGCGTAAATTTAACAGCGCTCAAATTTTGTTCTGATTTGCAAATAAAATTTGTGTCTTATCATGGACCATTGGATCAAATATTAAACTTCGTACGTTTTATGGATAGATATTAGATACTAGTCGTTCATAGATGCAGACAACCAACCTTATAACTTACATATATTTTATTTAAAATTACTAAATATAAAATTTAAAAACTACGAGATTATTTTTAATCAGCTATTGAAAAGTCTGAACTAAGTTTACAATGTAGATGTAAATGTCATTAACAATTTTTTTTGGCACAGGTGTTCGTTATTAGTGCCACAACTCAAATTCATTGCCCCTTAATATGACAAATTATAAATACAGGATCCAGCTATTTACAAACTGGTCAAAATTTATCCGGTCCAAATTTTCACTAAACATGCGACCAGATTTTAATTTATTTCACTATGGTGCTACATAAAATAAGACCTGATTTTTGGCTTGGCACAGGTGTTCACTGCTAGTGCCACAACTCAAATTCATTGCCCCCTAACACGACAAAGTATAAATACGGGACCCAGCTATTTACGAACTGGTCTACCTTCACCTAGTTTATATTATGTACATTCGAATTATGTGATATTGATTTTTTCAATTTTTTTTCGGCGAAAATTTACTGCCAACTTCAATTATATGTAACTTTCGGCTCATATCAACAGAATTTTGTATATTACCACTTGATACAAAATATGTCGATAATACAGGTTTTTCAGCTGAAATTTTCGACTAGCTTCAGTAGCATTAATTTTCAGCTCATATCAACAGAATTTTTTATTACCACCTGATACAAAATGTGTCGATAATGCAGGGTTTATTCGGCTGAAATTTTTGGCTAACTTCAGTGGCATGTAAAAACTTTTATTTTACATAGTTGGAAATTTAGACAAAATCGACTACAGGCAGACAAAATTAGACGAAAGAATAGTGTAAAGCACGCCGTAGAAGTTACTTGAAAATATATTTGGTTTGTTATTAGCTGGCATCATTAGCAAGAAAAAGAAAATTCCGAAACTTTCCGTAACCAGAAGCTAAAAATATGTAGGCCATTTAATCACTACTGAAAGAATTAAAAGCAGTTATCTACGAGCAGTCGACGTTGTCTACGAGCAGTCGACGAGTAGTTGACAGAATACGATGCCTTCATTAATACGCCATCAAGCGAAGTCTAACCTTAGTTCTTGATAGAAATTGGCATGATTCTTTCGAGGAACTTTGTACCATCTATGTCCCAAGATTCCAATTATAGTATTCACAATGTTTGCATTAACATGATGTAGCTTAGTTCATTTTGTGATAGCCCCTCTACGTGTGTAGAAGTTCAACCTCAAGTTGGTTCCTTCTACCTTCTACTTATTTTTAATATACTCAAGCATAATCGAAACGATCCTAGGCTTTTTATTGGGTCAACACTAAAAGAAGAGTGATTACTTGAGACTTCAATACTAGAAGAAAAATGCGGCACCTTCTATACCTGAAGAAAACGAAAGCAAAAAAGAGGACTTCGTACGTAGGAATGACCTCTTCATAATGAATAAGCAAGGAAACCTAACAACGTTCTCGTCTGCTGAATGGCCTGCTCACCAGTAGCAAAACTCCGACATTTCCTATTAAGATAGCTCACCAGGGTCTATTTTCTAGACACTTGGTTGGTTTCTGGAACGGTATAAAAGCACTTACAGAAATTGATTCCAACGATGAAATTGATGCTTGTGTGGAGCTGATCTCAACACAGTGAACCAGTGTCTGCAATAATTCAATTTCAAGGAGAACAGGAGCTAGGAAATGAAATAGTTGGTGGAACTCTAATCTTAGGGAATTAGGATGTTCTATGCATAAGCTAAGAAGGGAATACCAGACTGAAAGAAATCAAGAAGCAAGAGTTAAAATTGTCACTCTTAAGAGGGGCAAGAACTAAGTACTTCCATAAAGTATTTAAAGCGAAGCAAAACAGTTTCCAACGGTATGTCACCGAATATGATAATGAAGTCTTGTATACAAATTTGCCGCCGGCAAATCAAGAGTTTTAAACACAATAAAGAAGACAAATGGAGTCATCACAGATTCTTGGCATTACTAAAATAAAAAAGATGCGCATGGCAAGACTATTTAGTTTTATTTATATAATTACGACATTTCATTATAATTACAGCTTTCTAATTATACATTATAGTATTTATACGTCAAAAACTTAATAAATGAAAATTTTAAGAATCCTTTCAAAAATTTACAAAAATTGTGATAAAAATTTACAGTCGAAATTCTATACATAAAACTAGACACATATTCAAAACATTCACCACATTATGAGCTTCTAAATAAATTACAGTAAACAAAAAATTTGCAATCAACTTGGAAACATTCACCTATCAAACGCGTTGTGCACCTCTAGTTGGGTCAATGAATGGTTTCTGACTTCAATGGACTAGATCTCAGCACCTTTAGAAAAGCACTTATAGAAAAATTTGTGTGTTAGTGTTGGCAAGGGACACATTTAAACCAAGATGTGTTTTTAAGTATTATTTTTACTCTCAACTCCGAAAACTTCGATTGTCCTGACAGTTTATCGTGATAGCAAAATTTTCAGGGCTTATTACGAGTAAAAATGCAGTGATTTCTTTGGGCTGAGAGTAAAAAAAATATCATGATAATATGGCTGCCATTGCAATTTTCTGAGACTGAATTTATCCTATCTTTACTCACATATACATATATCAAAATTGCCTTAATTCCTAAACATATTTTTGTAAGTATTAATTCTACTCTCAGCCCCGAAAGTTTCAACTGTCATGACAGTTTTTAGCAACTATTTTCGGGGCTGAAAGTAAAAATGAGGAGATTTTTTGGGCGGAGAGTAAAGAATGCCATGGTAGCATTAATTAGTGTTGCCATCACATTTTTCGCTAATGGAATTTGAACTGTTTTCAGAAACATCCATTATAGTTGGATATCCACGGTTGCTGAAGACCACTAGTTATCTAAAATATAATTTAGACGAAACAATTCACTAGGACTTGACAACTTGAACTCTGACATATTTCAGCTCACCTGGCCTATCATAGGACCCAGAATAATAAAATTATTAAACAGCCGTTTGAAATTTGGTTATTTTCCTAAGGTGTGGTAATCAGGAAAGTTGGCGATAGAGATCCTCTTCGAAATCTTACAAACCTTTAATGTTGCTACCTGTTTCCCAGTAAATAGAATGCGCAAGTGGTGCGTAGAAAATAAAATAGCACTATCTGCAGAAAAAACAGCAATGCTACAGCTAAAAGGCAAATTTTACTCCTGTCGACCTTCAACAATATCTTAAACGGTCGAAACTTGAAAATGGCCAAAACTGTGAGATTTCTAGGAGTTCACTTTGATGAACGTATATGGGGGTTATTTATCACGTTCTAAAAGTCTTTGGAAACGCTAAGAAACTACTCCACTCCTTGGCGAGCGTGTTAAGAAGGGAGGGATGGTAATGCAGAGTGAATCACAAAACACTACAGTAAAAACTTAAAAAGGTATGGCGTATGATAGACTAATCTGTCACCACATCAGATCATTAGGTAGTACTCAAAGGAATATTATACTACGATTAACAAAGACTTACCGAAGAATTTCTAAAGATGCTGTTGTGTTTCTAGCCGGCATACTCCCAGTGGATATTCTAATCAAAAAGAGGGCGCGCTTCGAACGCACTTCGGATCTCATTGAAATAGAGAATGAAACCAACAAGGTTAATTAAGCCCATGCACCCTATTTTATCGCCGCAACCATGGGAGAAATTACATATAGCTTATATTACAAAGGAAACATTTTCTCTGTTGAATAAATATTTAGCTTTTATTTCTTCCAAAAAGAAATATTTTCTTGATTAAACACAATTTTGCAATAGTCACTTGTTTCTTGCGCTCATTGTTGGTATAATTTATTTCTTGCAAAAAATAAATTATTTCAGATAAATAAATACGCTGAACCGAAAAATTAACGCCACTTAAAATTTACCTAAAGTTTAAACCATTTTTTCTCCTAGGCCGTTAATCCGATTTGAATGTTCACGAAACCTAGTGTAGGACTTTCTTGTGTATTTTTTTTTTTTTTTTTTTATTATTTTACATATTTAGACAACAATTTTACTAGATTAAATATAATAAATTTAACAATTTCAGTCAGTTGCTCGAACCTAATAAGGTTATAACGCAACTTTATAGTAATATATGCTAACAGCTTAGCTATATACTTAAACTTCAATTTAACAATGATAAATTTAATTTTAAAAATATATGTATTTATTTACACAAAAGACAATGTTATTTAATAAGTTACTTACACTATTCAATTTCTCGTTATTTTCGTAAAGTAAATTTTTAATCCTCAATTTCCACCTCGGCTTGCAACAACTTTGGAAAAAAGGGTTTAAACTTTAAAAAATTTTAGGTGATGCTGTTTATTTTACAGTCGAGTGATCCACAAATTGATTGAACAATATAATGACAAAAATACTTTCTTCAAGAAAATATTTTTATTGACTTTAATTGATAAATTGTTTTACCAGTTTACCACCAACAGAATGATTTTTAATATTAAAATAATTTTACTTTGTAATTTCTCAATTTAAGAAACAAATTAAATTTTATTAACTCAAAGAAATTAAATTTATTTTACATTAAACGATACTTTAAGAAATGTTTTTCTTGGTTACAGAAAGTACGAGTAAATAAAATCTTGATATATTATACAGAAATCAAATACATACATCAAGATTTTATTTATTTTCTCTAACCAAGAAACAGATTTCTTGAAACTATATCGTTTAGTTCTCTTGTAGTAAAATTATTTTCTACTTAGTTCACTCTCACAATGGCACATCATTCTTGGATATCGAAGAATGTAAAGGATTCACGCGTAATGGTCGCAAATAAGGTCTAGTGAAAGATTTATAATTAATTAATCAAAAATATTTTAGTTTTATTTTTTGTACACGTTTGTAAAACAATTCAAGATGGATGCCAAGCAGTTTCAAAAATTTTTGGAAATTCAAAAACAGAGCACGACTCTTTTGCTTCAAATTCAAGTCGATTGCTTTATCAAATTGAGTCTGAGACTATCCCCTAGTTTAAGTAATTTGCCAGTTTTCGAGAATTTGACAAAACCAAAGAAACATTTTCCGATTATGTGGTGCAGATGGAAAAATATTTTGATAAAAATAAACTATCATTATTTTTATCCTAGATCGGAACCGGATGAATTTATGGAGCTAAAGAAGTTGGCGAGGAGTGTGCATTCGGTTGTGGAAGCCTTCGTGTCAACGCAGTGCAGTGTCCATTTATAATTCTTTCTGAGAGAAAAGATGACAAAGTGCCTTAAATGAATGCATATTCTAATAATAAGAATTTTTCGAGAAATCGTTCTCGTTGACCAAGTCGTCATAACCAAAATTTGATTCGATCGTGTCCCGGATGGTTCAAAAACCATGAGTGTCGCAGTTGTTAGTTTTTGAATGTACGTGCTGTGGATGCAATAGAATTGAACAAATCAAATCTAATTGCTTAATCAATAAACCTCACCAATCAATGCAAACATCCAATTAACTCTCTAATATGGAGACATTAAGAATCATGATCGAGTTTTGGGCCCAATTGCAAAAGTTTCCGTTGATCGTTGCTGACAGCCGTTGAGTGTAATAGAAAGTTCTTGAATATTCAGAAATTTTTATATCGGACCATACGAATCGCACAGAGATGGTCAAAGTGGTTCTCACCTGTGTTTAATCCATTGCGCGATCCTTTTAGACCGAGTTACATAATTTCAAATGTTTAAACATTTCTGTATTACAATGATATTTTCTTTTGAATAACTAAAATCTTAGAGATTTCCGAAAATGTAGCTGGTTTTGTTGGAAATTGGCTTCTTGCATCATACAAGCTAATTCAGAACCACTATCATCTCTTCTGTATACGATCCGTATAGGGCACGAAATTTAAATTTCTGAACGTTTAAGAGTTTTATATTACAATCAACGATTTTCCCTCTAGAATAACAGAAATCTAAGAGATTTTCAAATTCTTACATCCAAGGCTAATTCAGAACTATTTTGATTACCTCTGTGAGATCTATCGGATCATAGATAATTTTTTTTAAAATATTATAATTTTGTATTACCCTCAATGATATGTTCTCTCGTATAGCAAAAATCTCAGAGGTTTCCGAGGAAGAATTATTTGTGTTTCTTAGAGATGTCGAAATAATATTATGAAGTTTTAATTTTTGAGCGATTTTTCGATTGTAATTAATTTTGGGACAATGGGTGTTTTTTTTTTGTTGGCTCCATGGATGAGAACAAAAAAGTTGATGAAATGTTTTCAAGTACAGCTATCGATGAGGAGTACCGTCGCCGGTTGGTTAGAACATCTGCCAAACATCATTGATTTGCCTCAAAAATACCGTGTTGTTGCAAACGGACCATGTGAAAGTTATCATTTCATCGAACCTTAGAAGAGCCATTTTGAAACTTCTGCATGAAGAATACATACTTGAGTATCGTACGGACTAATCAATTAGCTAAAAGTTATTGTTGGTTGCCCCGATCGATAAAGATATCGAGGACCTGATTGTGCAGCATGCAAAAAAATCCCCAAATCTACGTCAAGAGTTTTAGAGTTTGTTTGCAGTTCCATTACGTGAGAAAGAACGCACGCTGATTTTACCGAGCCATTCCAGAAGAACATTCTTTTGTTCTCAAATTGGGGTTAATCACAGGTCAACATACCGTACGAGGTATGTTATGTATTTTTGCAATTGAAGAGCTACCCGATCTGATTGTTTTTGATAAGAGAACGTCATTTGTTTATAAAGAGTTCCAGAACGTTTAAATCGCAACAAAATCATATATCGATCGACAGCAGAACAGAACGACAAATCACCACAAGAGATGCTAAGGTGATTTGATCTTTATGAAAATTTTTGTAAATGATACACGTTTGGTTGTGTGAAAAAATTATTCAATCAATCGATCAAGAAGTACATAGTTGAGGCGCATAACACCGAATTCTGAGAACACATGAACCAAATTCGTTGGAGGATATGCGCAGTGTCAGAAGAAGATGTTTGTCGTACGATGGGGAGGGCTAGTCGTAATTGAGGAAACAAACTAATAAAATAAAATGACGATGGCAAATATAGAGAAAACCCGACCTAAGATCGCGGGTCCAGTTCCCAATTGAAATAATTATTTATAATTATTGGGTATGCAAATAAGTCTCCACTGTTTTTATTAAAAATTGGGTATTTATTGTGAAAGAACGGTAGGTTATGGTTTATTCAAAGTATTGTCCATCCTCAGCCACAATTTTTCCCCATGATGTGAAGTACTGCTCAGGCAGGTTATGTTTCATCGATCAAAACAAGTGGTAGTCAGACGGGGCAATGTTTCACCATACATGGCAGTAGTTTAAAACTTCCCAATTGAGTGTTTTCAAGTTTTTTGTTGAGTTGTCGGCTCAATCTCATCAATTGTAGCCACTCATATTACACAACTTTAAGCTGATCCTACCAATTACACAACATGAGTTTTTTTCCATGAATATTCGGCTTGGTTGTCGATGTTGAAGCTCGGCTAGGTGGTCCCTATGATTGATTTTTTTGTAGGTTATTGTACTGGATCCATTTTTTAAAAACCTTTTCACATGAAAAAAATCGGCTTTAACATCTCAATTTCCTTGCTTTTGAACCCTTTCCAATGATTTTAAACGATGAAAAATTGCTTGTTGAGCCACTCCTAATATAAGGCAAGTTCTACTTGCGTTTAACAAAAATCTTCATTCAATAATGCTTTCATTCCGCGTCGTCGTACACTTTAGGACTTCCGCTACGTTCTTTATCTTCGACATCAAATTCACCGTTCTTAAACTTTTGCAACCACTCTCAACACTTATCTCATTTCTGTAGATTTTCTCAAATTAACGAAGTAAACCATAAGTTCCCACAAATGACCCTTATTCGCTAATATGTTAAGGTTATTTTGTTAACATGTATGTCCAACCTTAGGATATGACGTTTTACATCGGGCAATTGTAACCGTAACGCACTAGTGGCACCATCTTGTGTCGAATGGCGGAGACGTATTTGCATACCCAATATATTTTAGCATAATATTATTTTGTAAGCAAGACAGAACTAGACAAGAAAATTAATTTTGATATCAAAAAATACAGATAAGTAATAGAATAAACTATTTCTGAAAATAACATTCAGTATGAACATTTAAGAAAATAGTTCTTAAAACGAGAAATTAAAATCTCTAGAATTAAACATTAGCGTAACGTTTACAACTATTGGCACTACTGTATTTCTTAAGGTTTATACTTCAACCATTTTTAAATTCTCTCCTTGATTCAGTGTTTTAAACAACCGTACTAACTTCTCTCTCTATTAGCTATCAACTCTCTTAATAATAATAATCAGTTTGTCAGTGAATTTCGTGAAACAAACACGTATGTTTGAGGATCAACATTTTATGGTGACTTGAAGTGATTTTGCCAAGGAATTAAAACATGTAAGTATTTCAATAAGACCTTTATATTAACATTTTTGTAATTATTTTATCTAATTATGCATTATTAAACATTTAATTTTGATATTTGATACCGAAAAAGTGTGGTTTTAAACTAAATAAATATATAACTGTGTTGTCAATAATAGGATTCAATCACGTGTTATATTCAATTATTGACACAAGGTGTCAATAGCTGTAATCTATTGTAAATTGTAATACAATAATTGACACAGTGTCAATAATTGTGATTTTCAGGAGTGTCAATAATTAATTTTTATTGTTAACAACTTTGTAGCTCTAAACTGCCTAAAACAACCGGCGAATATACGAAAATAGAAATCCAGAAAACTCTTGAAGCCATTAAAAATAACAAAATGTCCAAAAAAAGCGACAGCGAAATATTTTGACATTCCACGAACAACACTATTTTTTCGATTGTGTGATAAATTCAAAAAAGTTAGACCCGGACCTACAACTATATTAACAAACGAAAAGGAAAACATTTTAGAGCAGTGGATGACTAACTCTCAGAGGAAAGGGTTTACTAAAAGAAAAGATGGTTTATTTTGTGCGGTATAGGAATCCCTAGAACGTGATAAACGTGTGCATCCATTTGGCCCAAATAACATGCCTGGAAATGGATGGTTCGGGCATTTTTACAAAGGCATCCATCGATTTTGGTAAGAACTCCAGATGCTGTAACGACAACCAGTGTCAATGTGGCAGCAAATGATATTAAAGGGTGATTTTCCTCTATCGAATTGTACTTAAAGAATTGAAATGGGGTGAAACCAATTTTTTGCTAGCCCCAAAACAAAATCTGTCCTACCAGCTAAGGGGGCCAAAAATATCTACGAAATCGATAGGAGGATGGCAAAAACCAACCATACAGTAATGTTTTCTTCTACTGCTGCAGGTGCCTTAGTTTCTCCTATGGTCATATACCCCTATAAAAGAATACATGAGGACATTCGACAATCACCGGCTACAGGTTGGGGGATTGGCCGTTAGCGACAACGGGTTTATGACGAAGGAGACCACACCTTGTTCGTATTGGCATCCAATTCCCGGTAGTTTTTTTTGTGGATGGTCACAGCACGCATCAAACTCTTCAAGTTAGTAAACTGTGCATCCAGTTAGGCCTCGCGATTTATTAACAAAGCAAAAATTTGCACCCTTACTTGCACAATTGATTGATGAATATATTGGACCAGAAACAATTACACACGGGTTACGCGCATGTTGAATATTTCCATGGGAGAGGACTGCAATAAATTTATCTAAATGCTTGGGAAAATCATCGACGTTGTCAACCGAAACATCAATCGACATTAGATGTCTTATGAAAAATTCAAAGAGCTGGTAAGTGATTCTACGCTACATGAATTTAATCTTGCTTTTAATGATCAGTGCAGCACTGCCGTAATAAATATAATTGCCTTATCTGCATTTTTGGCCAAATTGAGTTAATGATGCCATTCGATAGCTATTGTTAATCTCTATCGTTATAATTAACAAAATTATTTTTTTAAAAACCCAAAAACCTGTAATTTAGAAATTAATATTTCAATCTAACAAAAAAATGATGCATAAACTAAGCAAGAATGGCTTAAGTGCACAATTTTCGTGTCAGACAAAAAAAAACATTGTTACATGTATTTTCATAGGAGTATTTATATTATCCGTTCCGTAAATGTAGGAACGGATAATATAAATACTCCTATATAAAATATATGTAACAATGTTTTTTTTTGTCTGATACGATAAATGAAGTAACTGAAAGGAACGTATAATATAAATCGAGCTTAAAGCGTTTTTGTTTCAATCGTGTTAGTTAAGTCATTATTGCTTCATTTGTTCTAATTGAAACTACACATAAGCCAAATTTGCTATTTTTTTTCTTTCATAAAATGGCCTTAAACGAATTTGTTTACACACCTAGTAAAACAAAACAAAGTTATCTGCAACAAAAAAAACCTCATCTAACAAAATAATTTCTTGTTACTACAAAAAAATACCTTAAGTGGGGAAATAACAAAGAATTTCTGTTAAAGAAAATAAGTAACTCCTCCGTTTTAAATTTTCATTGCCATTTATGGAAATTTCTATGCAGAAAACAGGTATTTAGTATTTTGAACCTATTTTTAGACTATTTTTTACAGATAAGTATGCACAGCTTCATAATTTTGTCCAAACAAAAAATTAAAGGATGTAGTATAAATAGAAATTTCAAAGTGTTAAAACGGTAGCTATAAAAATGTGAAAATATCTATTTAAAACTTAAAAGTGTTGAGTAATCAAAATTGTTTTCGAGTATTTTGTTAATAAAAAGAGGTAGATACAATAGACTCATTATTAGCTGAGGCAAACTCGCTTCCTGACGATTGTGAGATTATTGAGAAAGAAGTAGAGTTGATTACCATAGAATCACAAATTTTTGAAAACTTCTCAATGCCTAATTATAATTTAAATGTAAAAAGTGAAAATCAGTTTGGCAACATTGAAATTATTCAAAGTCCTTCTTTATTTGACGAGTGTAGTTTAAGTTCCGAACAACCTTCCGAAATAATAGTTAACCAGCAACTAAATCAAGATGATCAAGCAGCGTATGATGAAATTCAATATATGCAATATGGGCAGCCCGCTGATTTGCATCTATTAGTTGATGAAGCATCTACACAGTTCGAGTTCAGTATGTTAAACGACATTTCAAATTGTGAGTAAAAGTTGTAAACTTGTTTATGTTTTTTTTTACAATTCTATTTCGTTTGTCTCAAGGCATGAATATGACGGATACTTCATTAACAAAAGCAGGTAATTTACGAAAGAGAAAAAAAAATTTGCGGCCAAGAAGTGAAAGAGTCGATTTTAAGAAAAACAAAAGACGGAATAACCATCAATTGAGACCACCCTGCTCATTAGCTTGAAAAAGAAGTGCAGTGACAAAATATCAAACTCTTGCCGTGAGAAAATAAGTAACATGTTTTGGTCAATTAATTGATGCGAGCAGAAGAATTTTCTAAAAAACATGAACATGTCTGGAACATGCTCCTAATAGAAGATATTTACCGTCAGACGTAACAATACGAATCATGTATGATTCATTTCATGAAATGAATCCCACAATCGTCTGTTCCTATGACACTTACCGAACCGTAGTGAAGGAACGAAAACAGCAATGGCTGTAATTTGGCATGAAGCAATGTCATGGCGTAAAAAAGAAGATATTATTTCAACATTTTATAAGTTCTTCTTACACTATCGAGACGTCAAAAAATTCAAATTATGGCTAGGAAATTGTGCTCCACAAAACAAAACTTGGGCCTTGTTTTCATTTATGGTGACAGCCGTAAATTGTCAAACATTAAGTGCAGAGGTAGTAGAGCTTCCGTACTTCAAACTGGGTCGCATATTCATGTCGGCTGACAATTTTCAACATAGGAATTAAGCCTTAAAAAACAAAAAAAAAATAGGATTTTGACGATTTTTAAAATGCTGTTAAATCTGCCCACAAGCGCAATGTAATTGTTGAAACGATGACCGAGCAGGATTGTTTTGTTGCAAAGATAATTCGTCACAAATCAAAATTAAAAAGACAAATCCACGACCTTATATTAAAGATATGATTAAAATAAAATTTAAAAGAGGCAGTAACAACTTATTTTATTTGGTAAATTACGACGGCGATGATTTTAACGAGGTAACATTTTTAAAATCTGTTTGCGATAGAAACGGTGGAATTATCCCTGATAGAAAGGAGAGTCCTAAGGGGATAAGTCAACAGCACTATGACAAAATACTGAAACAGGTTCTACCATTATTACCTCAAAATCGTCATAGCTTTTGGAAAAATCTTTTCATAAATGACGAATAATAATAGCGTCCACTTGTCCCAGTACTACAATTTAGAATCTATTTTCGTTTACATGAGAAATTTATTTATGTGATCAAATATTTTATGTGATTTTTATATTATTTTAAATTTAAAATATATAATTTTTTATACATTATAACCTGAAAAGTTGAACTAATAGTTTTTAATGAAATAATAAACTTTAATAATTTAATAAAATTAGAAAGTATTTTTTATTCATAGAAGAATCCTCACTACAACTATTTTTTTTTTCGTTTTGGTCCCATTTATTATGTTCGTAAACTAAACATAAACACTTTAAATGGTAGATAAGGTGATCATGTTTCATTTGCGAAAAGTTTGTTACGTTTCGTTTTGAGGTAAATATGCCTTATTGATAAATAAGTTATTATTGCTAAGTATTAGGCTATATTTTATACAGTAGATTTTAAACAAAAACCTATTATATGCATTTTTCTGAAAATTACACAACAATAATTCGTTTTTGTTTGTTAATTACAGTATCTGGCGTTTATTTGTTAAGTTTCAAAAGTTTAGCATCGATTATCTCAAAACTGATTTTTTGCAGTTAAGGTAAATATGATTAGTACGGCAGAGCACGTCAAATTAGACAGAGGAAAAGCAGATACTCTTTAAAATGTATCTTCATTTTAATCCAAATGGTTTACCAATACCGCACGCCACTTTATTCGTCATTACTGCCCCAATTGTAAATAATTCAAACAATGACGTCAATATCGAGAGAACAGACGAAATGACCCCCCTAAAAGCACTTCCTACAGTTAGTCAATTTCTGGATTGGCCTATAACACCAGAGAGGCAAGGCGTCAAACCGATAAGGCAAAAAAAAAACATTCGTTATAACCGACCAACTATGGATCAGTGCAGAACAAATTAAAAAAGGAACGAAACAAACGGAACTGAAAATTAAACAAGAGAAGAAAATGAAACGGCTTGAAAAACAAATGAAAAAAATTAAGAAAAAGAGTGAAGGATTGAAGACAAAAGTTAATAAGAAAAAGCCAATTATAAAATTACTTCGACCAAAATCTGCTCCTAAAATTTCAACTACGGTAACCAGTTCAAACCAGTTCAAGGTTAGAGTAGCAATAGATTTATTAATAGTTTATGGTTTTAATCGTCATTTAATTTTTAGATAGAATGGAAATCGATGATTCTGTTGGTGTATTACAAGCGGATCAACATTTTAAAAATCGCACAAATGTTTTGCCCAATTCAAATAATTTGGGTAATTTTTACAGTAGCATTGAAAGTCACATGCTAGTTTAGTTATTTATTGAAGATATAGGGTTTTAATTTAAAATCTTATTTAGATTTTATACAAAAAGAGGATACTACTCGTGCAATATTAAATTTATACCCGGCCAAACTGCTTTCTAATACTATATCAAAATATGAATCACTTGTCTGAAGTTATTAATGGTAGCTAATTGAGTCAAATATTAAATGTTTCATTAGGCGATGCAGAAAATTTAGCCGGCGGTCCGAGCGTATAAATGTCGACGATATTGGGGAAAATCTAATTGCAGTTGGGTCCATTGGTTTCACTAAATTGTGAATATAATTCAATTGGCAATACTTACAACGAATATTTTCTCTAAATACCAGACAAAAATATCTTAAATCTAATAGTTCACTTCAGTATTGGAATATTTCTAAAAACTGGATCAACCATGGCTATTAAAGTATAATTTTATCTTAAGGGTGTCAATAATTGTATCCGTTTATTTCTTGTTTCAAAGAAAAAAGTAAGAAAACATTTGTCAATCTAGTAACAAGTCATAAATTTCATTATATATTGTGTTGCTCGCTTCACTAGCAAGTGTAAAAAAGTTTAAGCCTTCAGATAGAAAAATGATTATTTGAATCAACTGTCCTATGGCAGAGAATAAAAAAAAATTATATTCTTAAATCAAGACATTTGTATACACTGTTAAGAAACTGGTCTCCTAGATTGTTGAAAACCCAAGGGAACGTGACGTTCATTTGATATCGCAATAATTATTATTCAAGAGTCTGCTTATTAGGTTCTCACACTATGTGTCCAACAAAATTATTAAAATTATCACTTTCACCTGCGGATTTCTGCAAACAATTACCGTCATTAACAATAGGTTACGACTTCCGTTGCCTTACGTATACATAAATTTGCCATGGGTAAGGTAAAATAATTGCATTATTACATTATATTATGTACTTATCTCCGCGTATACACCGAAAATTACTTTAACATTTTCGGTTATGCAAAATCAATTTTACATGATTACTATTTGCAATTCTAGTAATGTTGTACATAACATTATAATCGCATACACATAATTATGTTATACGACTACAAATTCCGCGAAGGTTGAATGTGAATGTATCTCGTATACAGGTTTCACTGTATACATATATACGATCAACTATAATTTATTGTGTCAGCAATCAATCGATTACTTGTCTTAAATCAGTTTTATATATAACAGGCAAAATAAAAAAATGTTTACCACTGAAGAAGCTGTTTACGAAGAGTCATGAATTCAATTCAAAAAATAAACTAATGAATAATTTCACTTTGAATTTTCTTGTCTTACGTTCGTATTCGTGATTTATTTATAATGAATGTCACGATTAGAGTGTTTCTACCATGAAGCTTATAAACATCTATCTATAAGAAGATCATCTCCTCCTATATATATATATATAAAATACCCTCCCCGTACATCTTTAAAGTGGAACAATTGAAAAATTATGTATGGTTGGTTACAGAACCTATATACAGTCGTTATATTGAGTATTTATTCGAGTATTATACAAAATTTACCCCTTTGGGCCAAACAGAAAATTAAAATACAAGATTTTCGAATTTTTACGGCTCATTCAATATTCATCAATCAATATTTATTTTATTTTATAAACTCGTCTGCATGGATCTACCAAATTTTGTTTCTTCCAGCGACGCTCCTCTTATATTACATATACGAGTAAGTACGTATGTATTATATATGTATTCACTGTTGGTCTAGAGAAGAAGATTTTTCGTTGTTGGTGATTAATGATTAAAAAAATTTTTTGACGTTAATTTATTATATAAAATTTGTTCAGTGTACTGTGTACTTTGTACGAACATAGATACATTGCAGAACATTTGGCTTGTGATAACCGCATTACAAAACCAAGTCACGTTAATTTTTTTTTTGTTATTTTCAGTTTTCCCGTTTTCACATAAAAGGACATTCTCTTATTTTATTCATTTAGAAAATTTAGACAAAAGAGGATGTTGAAATAGATTTGGTGCAAAGATTTTGCTTATTTCTTATTTTAAAAAGCTTATAAAATGATAAAAACTTTTTGTGTGTGTGTGTATGTGTATGCAATGTGTATGTGACTTTTGAACTTTTTGAAAGATTATATAGAATCGGTTTATACGCTTTTATGTAGAGAAGAAAGAAAAACTAAAATATAAAAATTGAATTATTTTCACTTTACGAGCGAAGGAACGTACGAGTACGAAAAATAAAAGAAAATCAATTTGAAGAAAATTTAAATATAGATTTAAATCGCATTTAATGGGGAATATAGAATTTTGCTCAGCAACGTACTCATTTTTATGCAGTAAGGGCGAGATGGGCAAGTAGGGTAAGGAGGTGGAGCATTTTCTTAGACTCATTCAAAATATTAGAGGTGTCTACTATCGCAGTAGGTATCAGACCTGTTACATAGAATAGACGTGTTAGCTGCTCAATTTTAATTCAGTTCGATTAACTTCCTAATTATTCATATATTCTCAATCATTGTTCCTTCTTTTGATCTGAAGAAATTTAGCTTGAAACTGAATTAACAATCTCTATTTTTAATCGTTTTTTCGTAAATGTGTTGTTTCGTATAGACTTTACAAGATCATGTAAGATACCATTTCCAGTGAACCTAATCCGGGACCTCCTAATTTATTGAGAAGCTTAGATATGAAGTTTCATCCTTATGGACTGGTAATGTTGCAAATGTAAGTTAGATTCTTTTAGTCCAAAAATCACTGGGGTCTCCTAATTTATGAAAAAACGCAAGTATGAAGTTTAATGCTAATCAGTCCATCAGTTTGGGCTGTAGAGTGCGAATATGTAGTCTGCAGAGCACCACACACACCACAGACACATAAGCAAACACACAGCCACACTCACACAGACACAACCACACATTGAAGAGATGCTTATCATCGCCTTCTACGGCAGGTAACAAGGCGGAAAGCAAAGAAATAACTCGAACCAGGCTTGGAAGAAAATTTGTAGAACTGGTAGAGTTAGTCAAGCCATGAACCATCACGAAGATGAAAAACACCATTAGCACACTATATGGTTCAGTAATTAGTTAGATGAAAGTATCGGAAAAGGATTGCCAAATTTCATCTATCAACAATAAATGGAAGGAAAATTCATGTCGAGAAAAGAAAATTCACCATAAGGGGAATCCAGCAAAAGAAAGTTTACTTAACCAGCTAAGTGTGATGGAAATAAGCAAAGAAAGAAAAGGAATAGTAAGGTCGCTCCGCAAAGTACTTTTAAAAACAACCTGCAGGCACCTCGCATGTCAGAGACGATTATAACAAGGAGGAAACAAGGAAAACCCGTAACTGAAGAATAGAAGACAGTAGAATCCCAGAAACGCACTGCTCAGAGATGTAAGAGATATACTCGTCGGAGATGCACTACTGATTAGCGACAAAGGATGCCTCATATGCAGACATATTGCACAAGAAGATTAAGCGGCACAAAGTCGGCTTGAGCAGAACGTGCCAGAAATAAGAACAGACTATTGTGCAAGAAAACCGCAAAGAAGCTATTTGGGTTTTATGTGGTAGAGTCGACATCTGTACTTGCGCTCAACGGCATCCATCAAAACAATAGCTGGAATCAGTTGCTACTCTCATTCGAGGAGTATAAAAAATTTTTAGCAGAGTATCGATCGATCGAAGAAACGTTTTATTGGAAGCTTAAGCCGCACTACAGATTGTTCTGCTAAATACGGGCAATACACCAACATACCATAGAGGTATTGCTACATCAATAATTGATGTAACTTCGATTAGTATATATGTAGTAGCATTTCTAGTATAGAGTTGTTTCATAGAAACTGAGTGTACGATACACTTATAGCGACCACTTAGTTATAATCTTCGAAGTTCGCAGTGTTAATAGAAGGCGACCGAACTATATCAGGAATATCGGTTGCAGATTCAAACTTTTCGACGAGACAATGTTCGTGTACATGTGAGAAAGCACCTTCGGAACGGCTGAACATAAGGTATGTCAAATTATGAAGATCACCACAAACGCCTGTGACGCAGCACAAGTTTCGTCTAGCGGGATAGCGGTAAATGACAAAGACGAACGAATACCATACCAACGAGTGTGGCGCTCAAAGTAGCAATTCAATCCAGACAATACCCGAACTGTTTGTAAATGTGTTCGATTCCCGCTTAAGAGAAGGTATATTACACGAGAGGTGGAAGAAGCAAAAGTTATCGCTGTTACCGAAAGGTAAAAACCACCTGGTGTATGCTCGACGTTACAGGAAATATATTGGAGTAAGTGATTTCTGCAAGATTAAAGGAGGCAATTGTAAGATCCGGCGACTTAGCCAAATGCCAGTAAGGCTTCAGAAAGGGACACTCAATAATTGATGACATTAACTTTGTCAAATAAATTGCCTAAAATGCTATCGCCGGATGTACATGGAAGGGAAGTAAAAAAAAAGTCTGTGCAATTGTTACCTTGGATGTAAGGAATGCTTTTAACATGGCACGACGGAAGTGTATACTTGATGAACTGTGATGAACAAAGATACCTCCTACACAGTATCAAGGACTCTAATTGTCCTGTGCTGGTTTTCGGAAGTGAGAGCTATACCCTGAGCTCTAACAATTGTAGATGTTTATCTATCTTCGAAATCAAGGAAGGTGATATGAACCACGAGATAAAGCAACTTCTCGAAGGTAGCAATATCATCGAATTCATTAAATCCAATCGAGTTAGATGGCTGGGCCACGTTGCAAGGTCCCTTCAATAACGTATGATTAATAAAGTGTTCCAACGATTTCGCTATCGATCGAGACGAATGGAGGACCATAGTGCAGGCATCAAAGTCCTTTCATGATAAGTAAAAGCAAGAAAGGGAGACTACTATTTTATGAATTACTAACAAGGGGAGACAACTTCCGAGTGTATTTGTTTAAGTACAAACACGACAACAGTCCTTGGGCCCTATTTCTGGATACGAATACGAACAAAAATTTCACGAATTCGTATGGATGGTATTTTAATTTTTCAATACGAATTCCTCCAATTCTAATACGAATTCGTACCTACTTGATACGTTCGTAAATTTCCCTTCGAATTCCCTACGAATTCGAACGATTTTTTTACGTTCATGAATGGATTTTTGTTCGGTGGATCTTTAGTTCACGACTTCATAGAAAAAGCAAACTTTAAATTGATTTCTAAATAAATTTCACATATATAATATTTTTAAATTACATTAATTAAGACGATATAAAATATAAAATTATTTTTAAATTCTGTAAGCCTAACGATGGCCGTAATATTTTAGTTTTCCATAAAATATATGAAATGACCAAGTGATACTTAATGTGTCCTACACCAAATGACCCGGAGGATGGTATAGATAACTGTTAAAATTTCACAATAACTCGTAATTTTGAGGTAATTGAGATGGAACAAAATAATATGGTTGACATCGCTAAAGTTTTGAAAACTAAATGTATGTGGCGTAAAACGAACAACGGTGGTGAACAATTTAAATGCGCCGGCATAATAAAGATTTCGGCAAAATTCAATATAAAAAAACACTCTCAAGGAAGATGAACCATTCAAAGTATTGAATATTACGGGTGTGAAGTTTATCCTAAATTTGTCCTAACTTTTTATATTGAGAATGTATAATCTCTCGCTATAATGAATTTTAATATTCGTAATATTTGTAAATATTAATAGAAAATACAGAAGCAGTTAAGGAAAGTAAAATGACAAAATAATTATCAAAAATAGATTCAACGAAAACATAATGGTTTGTGAAGAATAAAACCGTTCAGTTGATCCTTGTAATTAGCAGCAAGTCGTGGGTTAGTAAAGTTTTAGCAAACTAAAACAAAAATGTTATCCAATGTTAGCGGCAATTAACGAGCACTTACTATATGTCATTGGATTCGTCTAAGTGTCAACTATTACTTTTATGAATATCAAGAAAATTCTATGATGTTGAAAGGAAATATGGTGATTTGAGTTCCACCGTATAAGCGATTCATGGGTGTCTATGATGGGTGTAACGAAGATTTAATTCAAAATTTCTATGTTAAAGGCGATTAATGAGCACTTGTCATATATCGTTGGATTCGTTTAAGCTTTTTGTTAGACATTGGCTTCAATCGCATATACGGTATATTTCCAATCATTTTATTTTCGATATATATCGGAAAATTTTCCTGATTTTCCTTTCTGATAAATTGATCGTAAGCAATTTATAAATTTTAACAAAATATGACAATGTTTAGGTAAATTGCTACATTGATATTTGGAATTATTTCAATTATATATTTTACAGACGTGTGCCAGTCCGATTTCATAACTAAGGATTTTAATCCCAAAACCCCACGTCCGAGATTTTTTCAACTTTTTGTAGAAAAAGAAGCATGTCTTTTGTATAATTTACGTGGTTTTATTGGGTAAACCGATCGGCTGAAAAATCCAGGAGTTATATCCATAATTATGAAACGGCTGTTAAAGCTTCCATCTAAGATGCACATTTTTCGCAAATTAATTGTAAATCCCAATCACTCTCTTAACTTTTTTAGCAATCTAACTCAACACTTATCTTAACTTTCAATAAACCTTACAAACTATATCTCCACTTAACTCGACTCCAATCTGCTAATCCACATGAGCACGCATGAGTTCGGTCTTTTTGTTCGTTGTTTGCTCCTTTACTTATAAAACCGGTTTTCTGAAAACTCTATCTCTCTTTTTATGTCTACCTCTGTCTATATTTCTATGTTTATTTCTATTTCTCTCTCTATCTCTATTTCTATTTCTACGTTTATCTTTATCTCAATCTCTATCCCTATCTCTATCCTTATCTCTATTTTTATCTCTATTTTTATCTCTATCTCTATCTTAATCTCAATCTCGATTTCACTCTCAATCTCAATCTCAGTTAATCGCCTCTAACATAGAAATTTTGAATTAATTCTTCGTTACACAATAGACACCCATGAATCGCTTATACGATAATTCAATATGACCTTGAAAGCAAGTAAATCGTCATATTTCTTTTTAAGGTCATATAATTTTCTATTGGTTTTCGCTGGTAGTAGAAGACATTTAAAATTTTAAACCAATCCAACGACATATGACATGTTCTCGTTTTTTGTCGTAGAAATTTGGAGTTATTTCTTCGTTACACAAGGCATGATGCTTAGAATTTTAACAAAAAAATTTACGATTTTAAACAATAATCTATAAGTTAAACACTTAAACGAGCGGGGTACCTTTGAAATTGGGGTACCTTTAAAATTTTATTATTCGGAAGATCGTCTTCTTAAAACTGCTTCAGACAACATTTTATTTATTTTAAGCTCTCATTTTAAGTTATGTATTATACAAAACATATGGGTATTACACCCTCTTGATAGCTTAAAATAAATAAGTTGTTGTCTGAAGCAGTTTAAAGAAAGAAATTTCACAATCATTCAATAATATCAATCATTTAATTTGAACATTGAAAATAATTACCTAGATATATTTCAAAATTCATTATAACGAGTAAATAATTTACCTTTATTGGTTTATCCGAAAAAAGTATATTATATTCACTTATACATATACTATGTAAAATGCTATGCTATATAAAATGCTATGACGGCCCACTAGCAATAAACCCGGCTAGAAAGAAGGATCTCATTGACCAATTTCCATTAATTAACGAGATCTACCACAACTTTTATTTAAATTTGAATGATGGCGATGTGCTAAACATTGATCCCAACCAATTCGATGAAGAGGACCCCGAAATGGAAGATATAGACATTCAAAATGCTTAAAATAGGGCATATCAATTTGTCTTAAATGAATTGAAATAAAAATTATATTTTGAAAAAATGGACTACAATCAATAAGATTTTTTTTTATACATAAAACTGAAACAAACACTAAAATAACTTAAGACTTTTATTTTAACAATGTTTATATGCAGTAATCCCTTAATTGCTATTTTTTTTAATTTCATACACATATTTAGATAGTTCATTCTTTTAAACTAATATTTCTGAATTTTGTTCTGGTAAATGGAGTCGTTTCGTTAGGTATAAGAAGTTTTAGTTTAAACATATTACTAAAATCGTGGAGTTTGTCGGAAAATGACTATAAGATAACACAATGAAATGAACCTAGTTTCCAAATATCCTTTTTAGTTCTGTTAAATTTAGTCGATTTTATTAACTTGCGTAATTCTTGTTAAACTAAATTCTGGTTATCGTAAACTTTTTCGAATAAATCACCTATGTAAAAATAAGAGCCTTTATTGACAAAAATAAATTAATTAGGTGCAATTTCCAAACGATATCGAGAATAAGATATCATTTTTAGTTGTGGAAAATGAAGATGATTTTATTGGATAGAATAAAATTTGTTTAGATAAATTCTAAATATCCTAGAATTTGTCAGAAAATTTCACTATGTCCAAATGTTAGCTTCAGGTTGATACAATCAAATAATTCCAAAGTTATTTAGTTAGGTGTCATTTTTAGCTCTCGCAAATCGAATCGATTTTATCTAATCGATATACTCCTGTACATTAGCTGCAATAGATTTCTTCATTAACTTTTATTTCATTTTTTAATTTTTTTTTTTTTTTTTTTTTGTGGGGTTAGGGGCGTCTGTCTTGAAGGTTTATATACTAGCCCAAATGTCAACCTCACCTGCACGTGGTGCTCCCTGCAAATCAACCAATCGAGGCTCTGGCGACCGAAGAATGGCGGGATAACCCAACACTGAGAACCTATCAAATGATTTTAGCTCTATTGAATCACTACAAATTGTATTAGTTCGGTTTACAACATCTGTAATAGTCTGTTCTTAAAGCAATGAAGTTACAGCAAAAAGAATTTTACAAAAGGTGGAACTCAAATTGCTCGGTTGCCTTAACCACCGTCTAACGATGCCGGCTCAAACGATGCTTTGTTAAGACAACTATTCAGAAAACTGCTTAAACCAATAAATCATTTTGATGAAGGAACTCGAATCGGATAATCCTGTTCTCAATTTGGATACGGCTGTTGTCTGTTATCCTAAAGCTATCATTTCTAAGTAATGGAATTTTTCGACCAAATCTACGACATTTAGAATTTATCTCAAAATCGATTAGATTAGGGAGAGCAAAAAACGATACCTTTCCCCTAGATATGGAATTGGCTTTGAATTTATTTGATTGTGTCAACCTGAAGCTGACATTTGAACATAGTGAAATTTTCCGACAAACTCTAGGATATTCAGAATTGATCTGAATTAAAACTGCTCAAACCTATAAAATCGATTAGATTTGCGAGAGCGGAAAATGACACCTATCACCTAGATATGGAATTGGCTCTGAATTTATTTGATTGTGTCAACCTGAAGTTAACATTTTGACATAGTGAAATTTCCCGACAAACTCTAGGATATTCAGAATTTATCTAAATTAAAACTACTCAAAGCTATTAAATCGATTAGATTTGCGAGAGCTTAATTGATTGATTGATTGATTGGACTGTAGAACCAAGTGCTAGCCAAGAGTCCCGGATAACGCCGGGCCTATTCCTACAGCCTGTTTACATATAACAATAGGAAGGATAGGAAAGGTTTTTTGTTTTTTTTTTTTTTTTTTTTGGGGACGGAACGATCCGGTTGCAGACACTTCTAATCTACTAGGAAGGATAAAGGCTTAATAGGTTTAATGGATAACGATGGTATTGCTTTGATCTTGAACAATTGCCTCACTAAATCAGCAACCTGAGAAAAAATAATATTATTTCACGTGCATCTGGTAATTTCCTGTAATATACTTCTATACATTAATACTTTTCAGCTATCTAAACAAAATTGATTAATTAGATCAGTCCGGTTCCAAATACATAGGTAAAGCCAATAGTTAATAACATAATGAAAGCACAATTCTAATCTACACAACCAGCAATTAATATTTCAAAGAAATATTACTTCATAACATCTAAAGATTCCTGAAATTATTTCTTAATTAATTTACGGTTTCCTAAATAAAATATAGATTCATTAATTTAATCCTCTACAACTCCACAACTTACAATAAAATTTCCTGAAATCATAGTTATTTGAATTATATTAATAATAAATTGAATTATATTAACAATTAATATTAAATTATTAATAAATTCTCTAAAACCATTAGCATTTAATAAATTCACTGCAAACTGGCCGTTAAAATAACTCAGTAAACATATATTAATTATTAAACCCGAAAACAAACTGTATGCTTATTACTGACTACTTAATTTATTTAATATATTCAACCTTATTACTTACACTTCACGGTTCAAGTTATTAAGAAACATAAAAACAAGATACTAAAACATGATTTTCACGCGCAAAATGAGAAGAAAAAAAAGTTACACATGCACAGATGCTTTTCAATATTGAAGTTAGAGTTGAAAATATAATAAAATTAAAATTAAAATATGATATAATTAAAATATAATACAATATTGTATAAAAATAAAAATAAAATAAAAAAAAAAGAAAATCTCACTATCCATTCAAAAAATTTACTCAAAAAAAAAAACTTAACTATTCAGGAAATTATATTTTCCTGAAAAAACCAGTGGAAACTTGTAGTAAATTAATTTTGAAAAAAAAGTAGTAGTTCGAAATACAATCCACAAGTTATAAACTCATAACTAAACTGTCACCAACAAAACAGTACCAAAACCGAAAATATACGTCCATATACAATTGCCATCTTTACTGCCATCTACCGGAATTCATGTAACTAAAAATAACAAATGTCTACCAATAGATGGCACTTTTTAAGTTATAATCCTTTAACGTTGGAAGCACCAACTATTTTATTACTCATTTTTTGAATTTAATTAGATTTGCGAGAGCTTAATGTGTTTTATTTTTTTCTCGATTATTTTTAACTCTTTCTTTCATCTTTGCAAAATACATACATAAATCGAATATGAAAAAATGTTGCGCCTATTTCCGTCTCTTTTTATTATAATATAGTTATTCCGCAAATATTTTATTTTAACAGTGTAAATTCTAATACTGTTCTGGATTAAAAATTTCTAATTGGATTTGTATATGTAGACGGGATTTTTTTTTTGGGACAAACTTCACAACCGTCAAAATATTCCATAAAACAACAAATTTTGTTCTTCGACCAATTTGGCCCTTCGACACTCGGCCCTTTGATACATTTGGCCCTTTAACACACTCAGCCCTTCGACACATCCGGCCCTTCGACACATTCGGCCCTTCGGATCATTCGGCCCTTCGACATTCGACCCTTCCACATTCGGCTCTTCGACATTTGGTCTTTTGAAATTCGGCCCTTTGTACCCATTCCCACACAGTTACATGGTGCTGTCTAATAAACGCCCGATGCTCCTACAAATTTATAAAAGGACAACACCTTCTGCTTCTTTAAGTTTAGGAATAATAAAAAGCATTTAAAATTAATTAAATCATTAGTGTTTTATTAAACCGATTTAAAATGTCATAATTTATGTAAAATTAAAATAAAATTAAATTAAATAACCGAATAAGTGTTAATATACAAACAGATATGCGAGAAACATACATACACAAAATGAAAAATTACTTAAGAACACGAATCAGATATAATACGAAGAAAACGATCAAAAGATCATTAGTTCTAGTTTGTCAACAAGTAATTAATTAATCTGTCTTGAGATTTTTTTTTTTTTTTGGGATAAACTATTGTGTAAAAGTAGTGTGTAGTAATACAGTCGAAAATACATGAAAATAACAAGTTACACAAAAAAGAAGGAGGAGGTGATTACTTCTGAAACACGCGGAGGAGAGGGTTACCACAATTGCTGAATTTTTATATTTTGAGAGATTTATTATTTTTTTGTGTTTAGGTTGGTATACTCGTTTACCACATATACATACACAACACATATGATTGATGATGTATAATAAAAGTGTACTGTGCGATTTGGATGCGGGGTTTTATGGATGAATTGATGGATGAATAATCATGACGTATATATACAATAGCAACAATATAGACAGGTGGGTGTTTTAAATATTATTATGACCTTTAAAAAGTGTATTCTTATATATGCTACATATGCGCGGCCTGAATATAATCGTAACCGTTATATGTACATATATCGTATCGTAGTGAAACTATATTCATATGATTAATGTACCCTGAATAGTGGTAGAAAGTGTTATGTGCAATTTATAATTTACCTTCATATTAAACCGTATAATAACCAGTAGTGAAGTAAAAATAAACTTTATATGTTATGTTGATCGTATCTATTGGCTATAAAAAAAAACGTTATGTAATTTGTCGAGTGTATAACAATAGTCCCGCCGAATCAAAAAAAAACTATTAAATAAAATGTATATACATCAACCCATCAAATTTCTTCGAGTAATTAATTACATCGATCCGACAAATAAATATTTTCTTGGGTTACTCTCCTCATCGACTCGCAATGTGAAGTGTTCATCATTTTTTATAAAATATTAATTTTTCATTTTGGTTTTCGACATGAAAAATTGACTTCAATTTTTTGGTTGTTCTGTTCCATCAAATACACAAAAGTACAATAAAAAAAAATTTGTTTGAAGGCGAATTAATCTCAAACTCGAAATAAATCCCAAAATCATTAACCAAAAACATAAAAGAGCTTTTGTGTAGTTTTGGATTTTTTTTTTGGCAACGGAATACACCGTAACAACTATATAACAATCTATATAGGCGAATAGTTTATATGTAGAGAAGTTGTTAACGATTAATCAGCTCATCAATTTCATCAAATGGCGATTATAGGTTTTGATATACACGTTGATTGTTTTGATTAAAATACATATTTTTTTATTGATTTATAATATCGTGATGCCTAGCAAGCTAGCTGGTGAAGGTGTTACTAATGATGGGATAATTGATGTGCTATGCGTGAACTTGATGAGAAATGAGAATAAATGATTTGATTGGTTATTTTGAACATAATACGTATTTTAGAATGCTGGTTTATATGAATTTAATATTCATTGGTATGGTAATTGGAAGTAGTTACGGAATTTTATATGGACTACTGGTATTTTCGGCGAGTGTTCACATTAATAGCATTTTCAAGAAATAATTTAGTACGTATGCCTCCTACTTTGATTCGATAATTGCATTTCGTATTATTTTTCAATTAACTAGTTTTAGTTTCAAATAGATGTCAAAACCTAAAAGTTTCAAAACAAGTTCGAAACACGATACGCGAACCCTGAACAGCGCTGTCAAAAGAGGCACTTTAATGCCTTTCAGAGGCACTTATGAAGAATGTGAGGCACTGAGGCACTTAAAGACACTTAAAAAAATTTTAGAGGGCACTTTAATATTTTTCAAGTCACTACCCTCCGTTTTCTGATCTTAACCTTAAAACCTCATACACACTAGGCAGAGTTAAAAGAAACGTTGGAAATGGAATTCAGATTTTTAGAGCATATTCGGAAAATTTTTCTTTTCACAAACGTGAATATTATTTTTAAGGACATAATTATTAACAAAATGAACAAAAACAAAAAATTAAACAAACCCTTTTGAAGTAAGTAAATATATAACAGAGCAGTGAGTGATGTGAAATGTTTTGGTACTAAGAAAATTATTCTATATTTGCAATTTCGAAAAGCTTTATAAAAATAATCCAAATAGGAATGATGACTTGCAAGACCTGTATGATCATCATCTGCGGTCTCACCTGTAACTTGTTCTTTACTTTTAGATATTTCTGAAAACATTTCCACCAAAAAGGAATCCCGAACCAAGAACATTACAGAGAAAGAAGGGTAAGTCAAGTGTTTGCAAAAACCAGGGTAAGCCGGATGATAACGAATGATTTTATAGAAATTAGTCAAAATGTTTCAAACGACAGTTTGTTTTTTTTTTTGTCAAAACTGCAAAGTATTTTAAATTTAAAACTTTTTTAGATTAATGAAACGAAATTCTAATTCTACCGCCAACCAGAAATTTTACTCAAATTGGCTTACTGTGTTTTCTTGGCTGACTGGAAAAAAAGACGAGCATTTTGTAAATATTGCGAACAGTCGTTACCGAACAATTTCTCACACTTAAAAAGGCACAACGATTCTAAAGCCCATGTAACCGTAGAATAAGTTCATTAAAACATGAAAGGCTCATTATTAACGAAGATGAGCAGAATTTTAGGACAATTTACCGTTTAGTTTAATTGAGCCATTAATCGATTTAATTACGTCTATCGATTTAGAATAGAAGAAGAATTGAAATTTAGTCGCACAAGAGGTGCGAATACAACAACAACGCTACTTGCCGAAGAAGGTACTAAAACATTAACCAGGAAACTTCAAAATCAACATTTCTCAATTATTATTGACCAAACGACGAACATTAGCTTCAAAAAGTGTTTGCCATTAATAGCACAATATTTCTATAGTACAACAAATTTGACCAAAGATAGTTTCCTCGCAATGATGGAACTCAATAATTCAGGCGCTCAGTCGGGAACTATTGTATTACCAAATTTTTGGATGACCACCAAATTCCAAGAAATAATTTGATTGGATTTGGCGCTGATAACGCTAGCGTAATGATAGGCAAAACTGCTGGTGTCCAAGCATTACTCAAAGCCAAAAACCCATACATATTTTTGCGTGGATGCACATGTCATTCTCTGCATTTGTGTTCGTCAAGGCCGCAAAAAAATTGCCTGGTATACGTACATGAGAAAAATTGGCGAGAAATATTTATTACATTTTTTCACAAAGCTCTAAGCGAATACTTAAATGATTTTAAATCGTTTCAATCAAGCTTTGCCAATTCACACAATTATAAAGACATCATACTAAATGGCTTGCCTTAGAAAGTGTAATTTTATGCATAATGGAACAGTACTACTTTTTGGTCGAAAAATTTGAAACGATTTGATCGTAGACAATATTATATAAAACTAAGTGAAGAAATTATTAGCCGTTTCGATTTTAATGGTGAAACTTCACATTCAAACTATCATTCCTGAAAATCTAAGAGTAACACTAGTACCTCTAATCAACTTATGTTCCCACTTGTGTGAGAATAAAATTGATGAAACAGAAGAAGAATTTAGGACAGTAATTTTTCAAAAATTTGTTCGTTTCCTCAAATTTAGAGAAGTTTTGGGGCAACATTTTTGAACTAAAAAATAGTTTAGGAGAAATACGACTTTAGGAGAAATACGAAAAAATTTATTGGTGGTCCCTTAAGCCTACTACATAGTAGCGCTGCTGTGAAAAGATGTTTCTCCCAGCTAAACAATATTAAAACAAAAAACAGAAACCATAAACGCATTGACGATAACTAAGCAGCTCATCCGAAGGCATCAGTTCATATGATTGGAATCTCTTATTTCATCTGCAATAGAGATAATAAGAAGTGCTTTAATGATTTTACTAAGCTTACAAGAATTAAGAAGTAGTAGACTACTCGTACTATTAATTCTAGTAATGTATTAAGAATCTAAATGTATTGATTTGAATTAAAATAAATATTTTTTTGTAAAAAAAAAAAATGTTGAGGCACTGAAAATCTTTGCAGCTGATTTTGCTGACCCTGACGCGATCGCGATCCCTGAAATTTTTGAGTTTTATGAAAATGTTTCGGTAACCTATTTGCACCGTTTGTAGAAAAATGTACAACTGTATTAAAACTGTCTTATTTTTGGTTTTTTAAAGTCTCCGAAATGTCTATGAATGAGTTACGTGTAAGCATTATTGTTTTAGAAACGTTTTACATATTAATATTAAGTAGTTGTGGAACCGTAAGTTGGGTTTTCACTTCGATGTTATCGAAGAATCAAGACTACTTTTCAAAAGATGTGTCCTTCTCATCGATCGTCAGTAACCAAACAGCAAAAATAAAATGGAGTACTATGGGCATATAAATAAAATAAACACATATTGAATTAGCGAATTATTTTATAGTTGTTAAACCGTTGGAAAATTAAGATTGCTAAAATACCTAAATGGAGACAACTACTCATCAAAGCTACAAAAGTGGTTTTCAAAACCACTTTTAAAACGATGCAAATATTCAAAAATAAAAATACTTTTTTTAAATGATTTCAAAATAACCACTAAATTTTCTGATATTTGAAAACCATAAAGATTTCATGGTTTAATGGTAACATAAAAGTTTCATAAAAATTTATTAATCTTCAATTTATATGCAATCGAAAACAGTATGTATATATTCGATTAATTTCTCCCCATTCTCCAATTATTGGTCAGAGTGAACTTGGTCCGACAACTTTTACCGACATCAACCAAAATAGTTGATTTCAGTTTTTAGATGAAAGATCATTTTACAGATATGTATTTGGAAATCAGCTAAATGGAAATATGTATAGCATCCACAGTATCTTTTAAAGGTGGCAGAATAAATTTTTAGCTAATATGTTCAATTATTTTCCAAAGAACAACTTGTTTGTTTTCTTCCTCTACTCCAAAGATCACTAGTGATGACTCCTTCGAGCTAACTTGGGCCACTACATGAAATGCTATCTTAAACTCATTTTGGCTTTCTGAAATTATTTAATTAACTTGAACATACAATGTTTTGGTTTTAAAAAAGTATTTCTTGTAATAGCGCTTCGCGCCCGTGGAGCACACTATAGCAAGTAGACGCAAAATTCTCACTATATTCTCACAAGTAGCGTTATGAAATCAGATCAATTAACAATGCAGTTACATTTGCTTCAATGGATGATGACATTGTGGAAGTTCACGGCCCATATGCCAGAAAAATTTTACCGATTTCTTTTATATGGATCTCATATTAAAACAGTAAATGTTTCGTTCCGCTATCTATAAATATAAATAAAATTGGCCTGTCTGTATGTAACTTTGAAATAAATTACTGTTATTGAGTTTTCTGCATCTTTTATGAAATACTATATATTATGTCATAATGAAGTGTTTTTAAAATGGATATTTATTTGTGTGTATGTCTGTCCTTCCGCACCAGCTTCGTTGCCCAGGGCGTTCACTCTCTTTTAAAGTTATAAGAGCTGTGTTTTGTAAACCACAATCGGGTCGAGTTCGCGATAGTTTTTTTTCAAATTTATCCACTTTAATTTTTTTTTTTTTTAATTAAATATCTTACATCAGCTAATCTTCTCTTTGTATAACAAAATCCATCACTAAAGTTTTTTGATTTTTCTGTAATATCGACGTTCTATGTAGTTCTGAACAGTTCTGTACAATAACGGAACTGTTCAGGACTATACAGAACAACGATATTACAAGAAAACTGTAGAAATTTAGATGTAGAAGACTATTTGATCTAAGTTATTTAATTTAAAACAAAAAAAAATAATTTTAAATTGGATAAATTTGAAAAAACTATCGCAGACTCGAGCCGATTGTTTCTTACAAAAAAGCATATAAGTAATAAAAAAACAACAATTTCAGGTAGTGTTTACTGGGTCCGTACTCTTGAATTCCACATCCATTTTCCTCATGTGGATATCTGTCAAAATTCCCTTACAAATTCTCTTACCATGTTTACATGTGATTCCACATGTACCAAAATTCTATATCCTTGAATCATTCGGATTTTTTTTCAGCACAGTTAAAATATTTATTCACCACTCGTAAATCACGTAAATCTACCAACTTCGTAGTGTAGTAAATTTATATTGAGAATTTCCTATGTTTGATTTGTCAAATAGACGGAAAATTAAAATAATTTTTGTTTTGTTTATCAAAGTAGTCTGTGTATTTTAAAAGTGTATATTTTAAGTGCTAACTGAATAAAAATGATTATGGCGGGCCTTGAAGAATTAGGCAGTCTTATTGCACATTTCGCAGTGGAACAGGCTGAGGCGATCGTATTTCACCACAGCGTACGAAATCCACAGGACTGTTTTGAGTTGTTTTTTTTTTTTTGTTTTTTTTTAAATTATAAAACTATTTCGTATTAATAACACCAGGAACTAAATTTTTAGTTTTGGCAATTTTGGCACTCACTTCGTTTCTCATACCTTGCCAATACTGAAAAATATTTAATTAGAATTGTTATGCTTTAATATTTAATACGCACGCATACTAATCTTCCTCCAAATTTTCACGATTTGTACCCAACATTTCGCTGCATTTTAGTGATTTAGTGACTATCTAATTTCTTTATTAAAACATTTTTATGATTTTCAATAAAAATCAATTAAAGCATCTTTCTGTGCTTTCGTCACATATCCACTTGGTTTACTTTAAATAATTCAACTTTTTTTTTCTGTTTATCCCCGCAATCTATTTTGGGGCCTGTTCAGCTCTCCCTGCTCTTTCGCGGTTTGCTTATTTCCGTCCTTACTTTTACGCCAGTCCGCCAATTCGAGGACGTACGGCTATAGATAATCTGCACATTGCAAGCTCCAAGCTAGCCTACACTGACATGAAAGATGGGTCAGCCCATGAGTTTTGCACTCCGACAGGGGGTCATAGATGCGTTACAGTTCATCCCAGTAGACCGTATCTGTTATGAAATTTCACTTTTGCATCCTGCCCTCTATCGGGATTCGAACCCGGTACCTCCCGATCCAAATGCCAAAGCTTTAACCACTGTGCCATTTGGTTGGTATAATAGAACTTTATATTTAAAACAAACGAAATTTAAAATAACTAATTAACCATAATAACATAAACATCAAATAAAACTGACGTGAAATGAAATTTTCGCTGGTCTCCAAAATTAAGCAGATAAATATTTCATGAAAAATTAGTTTGTAGACTCTCGAAAAATTTTATTGCACATTCTAAATATTCGAAATTATCAAAATTTCCATTCGCCATATTTAAAAACAAATATAAATAATTATGAAACGTCAAAAATTTAGCTTACTTTTATCATAACTGCGCAGTGAAAAATGTGTAGAGTTAAACAGAGAAATCTATATTTTAATACGAAACGTACCAATTTCACTAGCTAAACTGCGTACCGCAAAATAAAATTTAGCAGGGAAATTTTCATTTTCGTCTTCTCTTGTGTCATTTTTGTATGAAAGATTTCGTTTCACGCCAGCTGTGTGCTAGGCATTAGTAGGAAATTGAAGTATACATGAATTACAATTTCCGAACGTTTTTATAAATTTTGACAGATATCCACATGGGGAAAATAGATGTGGAATTCAAGAATACGGGCCAAGAGATCTGTGACTAACACAAATCCATTGGAATTTTCGTCGCTTTTTTAAATTAACTGGTTTATTGATATCATATACTAATTGAAGCGATTTTATTTTGTGGTTTTATGCTTTGCAGTCATTTTTTGCACGATTTTCTTGTGACTGAATGAACTGTGGGATTTGTCAACGCTGTATTCGGTAAGAAGCAAATAAACGGGTTAATGGTTTTGGTTTATAAAAAATAAAATTCATCAAAATTATTGTCCGCTATATTAAAGTTTGAAAACGTCCTTCAACGGAGACAGTAAAAATATTTAATTATTTATTACCAACTTTATACTTATATACAATCTGGTTATAATTTCAATAAAACATTAATAAGAATTTAATTAAAAAAGTAAAACTAAACAAACATGAAAAATTACCAATAATTTAAAAGAACATTAGACATTAAATTCTTAAATGTATCCCTAGATAGATTAAAGTCGAAAGCAGATCGAACTTTATTAAAAGAAACAGTATATTGATAAACACGTTCATATTGACGAAAAGTAACGGAGTATATATATCGTACAACACGAAAATCTCAGGACTGTCAATTTTAGACACCAACAAGTCTCTAACCAATAACGCGCCAATTTCGATTCTGTGGATAAAGAGCCGCTCAATATTTATTAATTTACATCTAACTCGATACGGTGGCAGTATAAACGCGGGTAAGTTCCCATCTCTGGGCAACATTCGCAGAAAAAATCTTAAAAAGCGCTTTTGAACCCGTTCTATTCGATCTGAACAGTTACCATAAAATGGATTTCAAATTTCTGCACCATACTCCAACAACGAACGCACAAACGAAATATACAGTGCTGGAAAAAAAAATTGGGTAAACATATTTTAATCTTTGTGAAGTTACCCCGTAAAGTCATCCCGGAAAATGATTATAGTTAAGTATGACAACACCATTATATATTTAAGAAATTATAATGAAACTATAACTATCATGATATAAAAATATAACGATAGTAAGAAAAATTATTATGAAAAATAATACACGAAATGGCGGCCATTATAAATAAAAACCGATTAACAAATTTTAACTTGCGCCAAATATATAGCTAAACACTATATGACAAAATAAAAAATTATATAATTTGTATATAAACAAGTGGGTTTGTTTATATAATAAGTAATAATTAAATTTGTAAAAAATAAATATGTCACAAAAATTTGGTTTCTTCTAAAAATTGTCAAAATTCCAGATTAATTAATATATTAATAAACACACTTATGAATATAAATTACTGTGTTATTCAAAGTACTGTAGTTCAGGGGTTGGCCTGTTTTTTAGATGTTCATTACCAGAAACCGGACTATATAGATTTGGTAGTTCAGGGATTGTCCTGTCTAAATAATAAGAGGCAAACAAATTATATGATTAAGAGCCTCGCTATAGTCGTCTGAATTTAAATAACAAGAGGCAAAAAAATTCTTTGATTTAGAGCTCCGCTATAGCCGTCTGAATTTAATGTTTTGAAGCCTCTTATTATTTAAACAGGCCAATCCCTGAACTACAAAACCTATATAATCCGGTTTCTGGTAATGGACATCTACTAAGAATTCAAACGGCATAGCGGAGCTCTAAATCAAAGATTTTGTTTGCCTCTTGTTATTTAAATTCAGACGACTATAGCGAGGCTCTTAATCATAGAATTTTTTTGCCTCTTATTATTTAAACAAGCCAATCCCTGAACTACAAAACCTATATAGTCCGGTTTCTGGTAATGGACATCTACTATGAATTCAGAAGATTATAACGGAGCTCCAAATCATAGAATTTTTTTGCCACTTGTATTATTATTTTGGTTTATTTTTTTTCCTACTCGTGTACTTAATTTTACTATATTATTAACTTTATGTATCATTTCATGTTTTTTCGATATTGTACAGGTTTTTTGTTTTCAAAAATTGTTTATTTTCTTGTTAGAAAATTTATTGTGACATAATCTTTTCCGAGTTGTCATCAGTTTGCAATACAAATTGTTTATAAATTTTTATGAATTGATAAAGTAAAAAACTGTCATGACATATTTTGTTTCGGGATCACATTGAAAAATATTGGGATATTTGTATGTTAATGTTGCCATCGCATTTTTCCGGGATCGTTTACTTCACAGACATCATATTTTATTGCAAATTGGAGTCTTTTTTTTACTAAAATTACAAAACTTTTGAACGCAATTGGCTTATTGTTTCATTTTAAATACATGTATGACGTAATTTTTTGAAAAAAAAAATTATCTAAAATTTAGGGGAAAATGCCAAAATTTTCAAAATACGTTGATTGGAGTTAAAGTAATGGAATAAATTATACACTTATTTTATAATTTTTTTTTGCTTTTTATTGATTTATAGAAGTTCTGAAGTTCTATCTTTAATAATTATATTTTGGTGAACCGCCATTTGCTTTTATTACAGAGATACACCTCAGATTCATAGAGTTTGATAAATTTTTCAAAGTCGTAGGAGGTATGGATTCGATCGATTCTAGGCACTGAAGGCTTCTGAGATTTGAATCGACTCTGGGCACTTTCTTGCTACTTCTAGCTTCAATATTTTCAATGGGATTTAAGTCTGGACTATACGGGGGCAAGCTCAAAACATCGATACTTCTTTCTTCGAAGTATTTTTTTACCTTTAAATGAATAGATAAGAAATAAAAACAAGTTTTTAACAAATTATTTATGTTTTTTTGAAAGCCAATTTTTCTATCTACAATTCAAATTTAATAACTCACAACTTTGGCAGTATGACACGGAGCGTTGTCCTGTTGAAAAATAAATTTGCAAGTCTCGCCAAAAAGATTTAACACAGAATGCTCAAACTCGTTGGGTAGGACGTGCAGATGAACAGCTGCTGCAATGCTGTAACTAAGGAAGCACAATCGACCGGTTTCATTCCGAATTTCATTGTTGCTTCAAATTAACCAACCAAAATTGAAAAGTTTTTCGTTGCCGACGGTAATGAATCCCGATTCCTGACGATCTGTCAGAACTTATAAAATGCATTATAGTTTGATTTCTCATTAAATTTACGTTATACATAATATTAACCCTCCGTTATGAACAGTTTTTTCGACTTTTTGAGATGGAGATGGACGTTCTGAAAATGAAGCGGTTCCCATTTTCGGTAACTAGTATATGATTTTGTGACTACCACCTTGGTGATGATCAATAGAAAACGTTCAAACTTCCCAAACAAAACCCCATCTTCTGGGTTCACACAGCGCGCACTAAATAAGTTAACCGCTACATCCGTCAACAGAGCATTAAAATGCTGAACCTATGGAAAAAGATAGATGGTAAATCAAGCAGTGAAGAAAAATATAAACACGCTTTACAATTAGCTCTTACTCAGACGCAAAGATTAATAAACCAAATCAAAGATCTACATGAAAATATTTTCCTCGAAGCCTCAGACCTAAAAGAAACAACATTATCGTATTTCACTGAGGGGGTCTTACGACGGTATACAATAATCGTATGACAGAACAGTGACAGCTATCCAAGCCCCACTAAATCCTCTAAGATACCATACGTTCGAACAACTACAGGTTAATAAACATACCGTTAAAGTGCAAATAATAAACATACCGTTAAAGTGCGCGGAAGCATATAAAATGGATGGGATTTTTTTTTTTGATATCTTCGACCAATTAGTACACAACAACAAAACACTAACAGATGCTCAGCAACTGAACTATCTGAAAACAAACAATGGTTGCCAGACAGTTAAAGTAATCAACCATACGCATGCGACTATCGAGCCTTACGAAACTGCGTGCAAACTGCAGCGTGCAAACGTAACCCAATGCATTCATACGTTCAGATCACAACCATTAATAATGACATTACAGGACTCCACCAAGAAATGCTTTCAAGCTATAAAAATCATCGGAATATAAACATCGAGATTTTGGCCCAATTATCATCAACAATTCTAGTCAAAGAAACTCGACAGTAAATCATTGAGACTTCAAGTATCAGATGTCACTTGAAAATTCAAAAGACATTCAATGCTTAGACTGTTTTATGAAGTTTCTAGAAAAACGGTTTACCGCATTGGAAACTGTTTTTGGAAACTTATAACATTTAATGCGAAATACAATCTACCAGGAACAACATTATTGACAACAGATGTAAAAACATCATGTAATGTATGCAAAAAGGGACAACATACTTAAGATTGTGGAAAATTTAAAGCGATGATAACCAACTCGCCTCTCTACTGGAACTCTGCAGGAACTGTTTTGAAAGCAGCCACTCAACAATGAATCGGACGCTTAATCAATAATGCAAGCTATTCGGAGGGCGACATCATCAATTAAACTAGACAGTTAAAGTAAATCGCTAATAAAGCAGTAGTTGAGAAAAGAGAAGACTACGCTGCTTTTACACCGCAACGGCGCTTGTTAAAATTACCATCAATCTTGAAAATTGCCACTATCATACGTGCAAATATAGATCAAAACAAAAGCAGAAGTTTCACTAAAAAGTGTTTAAGGAAAAGCAAACCGTACCAAAATATTAAAAATGACCCAGTTTAATGGCAAATCCAAAAGTAATAGAAAGATGAGCGTTTTGAATAAGCACAAGTACCTGTTGCTGTAGAACTACAATTAGTTCCAGGTGAACAAGCCGTACAAGTAATAGTAGCACCTCAACATAAAACGGGATTAAATTAAAAATTAACAACTAAATATAAAATTAGAGAAATATGAAAAATAATTAGTCGTTTAAAACATGATTGAAGATTGAAGCACAACAAATAAAAGAAATAGTGCTGAGGTAAATCGAAATCTTTTATTAGGAGAAATTAAAAAAAAAACACTTGATAACGAATTACAACAGCACAAATTCTGACAAATTCAAACAGCTGTTTTCAAAATTAATTTACGGGAAAATAATAAAAAAAATGCAGAATGCAAAATCACTGCTCCAAGTTTTTAAATTATAAGCAGACTACATCCCTATGTGATAGGAAAAATAGGTCACATTATTCCAATAGAGAGTCAGTTGAACGGTTTCTCGAACTAGAGCTACATAGTCGGATATGTCATTGTAAGAAAGATTTTGTTCGTTGCGATAAAATAATAAAACAGAGATTTTTAAATGATTCTTTGAAAAACTTGCACCGAAAATTCCTGCAGACTGTTCCCAAAATTAATGAGGGCAACAACTTTTTAGACTAATGCCTGCCAACGTAACAGAAACTTGTAAATGCATTACACATGCTAATTTGAATTTTTAGTTTCCCCGTTAAGTAAATTTCAACAAAATTCTTGAGGTAAAACATGACGATAATGCTGCACCAGCACCTATATCTCAATCCAATAAAAAATGGTACTAGAATTTGTTTACAAATTACAAATTTGTTACATAGTTAGAAAAATTTTAATAGGTCCCATTATGCTGTAGTTCGTGTGTAAGCTGGCATTGGTGGTACTGGAATTTTTTACAAATTAATTACAATGTATTGATATAGGTCAACCCCCAAAAAACTACTCCGTACAATACTAGACTAGAAGTGTTTACAAAATACTTTCAGTACATTGGAATAGTTCAATCCCAAAACCAACCCTTAAGGGGTGACCTTTAAAACTCACATAAATGTAACAACCCACCTCCAAATTAAATGAAATAGACCATTATGTAAAAGAAATGGATACCTATATAGTACATACAAAAAATGCGTAAATAAATTCAGTTATTACAAAAGCGCACACCACAAAGATTGGTCTTATTCCATCGTATTGTATATTCCTGCTCAAAAAACAGGTACCCATAAATTAATTATAACAGCCTGAATGCCCGAAATCAATCATAATGTATCGATAAATGCGTACCCCTGTATTTATTACAACACCCCACGCACACAAATATCGATTATAAAGGTTTATGAGGTTATCAGTCTCTCCTTTTCCAAACTAATGAGGTTCAAATTTTATCAAACTACGGAATTTATCTAGTTATCAAACTACAAAAGTAATATTTCACACTTCATGTTTTTAAATGAAGTAAACATCAATTGAATTAGCGAATTATATTAAAAATGCAATAATAAATGTTAAATATCGCCGATGTAAATTTAACACACCAATTTGCAATCTTTTCTTTGCAAAGAGTAAATTTTTGTTAAAAATTTTATTTTAATTGGCCTAAGTAAATTCTACTTTACTATTTAAACGGTTTTATTTCGGCAAATTATTTTTACATTTCAAAAATTGTTATATTTTAACTAAGGCTAAGTAAGAAGGACGTTTAATTTTACTTACTATTTATGAGTAATAATTTTACAATTTTAAATTTACTTGTAAATTGTGTTTGCCTCAATTATCTTAAGTTTTTTTTTTTTGAAAGGACATGATTGAAAGGACATTTTGAATGGGCACCAGTGAAAATTATGGTGTAAAATATACCGAAGAAGTACCAAGCTTACATTTTGGAGGATCACGAAAACAGATAACAATGCACACCGTTATTGTGTATAAAAGAACAGGAGCATCTTAAGGTTCAGAAGTACTGCATTGTATTAGAATCTCTGAGTCGTCATCCATTTTAAATGAGATTGCCGCGTGTAGAAATATACCAACGTTATATTTTGTCAGCAATATCACAGCAACGCGGTTGCAATAATATACTTATGTTTTAGTTCCTATTAAAAAACTTCAAATTGTTTACCCAGCATTGGCTAAATTCATCTGAAACTATTCTGAATTAAATTATGGAAACGGAATACAAGATGGAATTGGCGGGACGTGCAAGAGAACTGTTGACCAAATAGGTGCATAAGGCCAAATAGGTGATTTACTAGAATACTCTGATTTATTCCAAAAATTAGTAAGAAAGTTGTCCAGTGGCACTATTGTGGTTTTTCCTGCGAATAGGGAATTGGGAAAAATATTTCCATAGCATTTTTGTCCAATTTTTCTGGCCTACTGGAGGAATACAATTTAGACAAAAATGCTATGAAAATATTTTTCCCAGATCCCTGTTCCCAGAGAAACCCAGAATAGTGCCACGAGTACAATTCTTATCCATCATCAAATTCGAAAATACGACTAAAATCTAGAATAATAGTAAAACAACGTGCATGGTAGATAGAAGATTATTTTTACCGCCTAATTCTCAAAATGTAAATTGGCTCGGTAACCGAAAAAATTCCGACAGTACTAAAATGGTATTGTAGAAATATAAATATTCTGTAAATGTAAATTATATTCTGTAAAGTTTACCGTGGCAAAATACGAACCGTAAATTTTTATGTATTTTTATGCATTTAGTGCATTTCGATAATTTTTACACATCGCTGGTTCTACTTATCTTCGCAGCCGAGGTATATTTAGTTTGGATACTGTGCGCGCTTACACCATCAAGCAAATGCATTTGTAAATGCTCTAATCAAATTTTTTATCATCTCATCGACGTTTCAATGGTGAACGCCTACCTATTGTATCATCGAATCAATTCGACCCTAGAAAAAATTCAGCCGACTTTTGACTTTGAATTGGTAATTTTCGTAACAAAATTAATCAAATGTGAATTTATCAGCTAAAAAAATTACTCGATTACCTATTACGATATGAAAATGTTCGTATAGCGGCGAATTCACATTTTTATTTACAGCGACGAAAATGTTACAGGGCATGAATACAAATTTTTAGTACACTGCATCTTTTCCTCTGTCAATTTCTATAAAGTTGCAGCTATAAAAATTTTACATTTTCAGAATTGGGCGATTACCGGGCACCCAAGAATCACCTCAGACATGTCATATACGATTCATCTCAGCCTGAGAATTTTTGTATACGTGTCTTATGGGATAGTCATCGATGATTCATCGGTTGTGTCGTTAATAACTTTCCTGTAAGCTAGATTTTTGAAATAAAGTAGATAAAACTATACAGTCCACTTTAGAGCATTCAATTATTTGGAGGAAGTCGCTAGCGGTCTTTGTATCAATTGGGTAAGGATCGGTCATTAAACTCGAAAATTATCAAACCTCGTAAAAATAAATTATTTTTCATCTAAACCAGCCAAAGTCACACACTATACATAATAAACACTATAATTAAATTCAAATATAAAAAATTTATTTCAATAAATAAATAATTTTAATTTCTGCTATAAATTATGTATAAATCGATCATAGTACCGCGAGTAGAGTAATAAAATATTTCCAGCAGAATGTTAAATTTATTTCAGTGCTGTGATTTTTATTAGGCACACTCGTCTCGTATATACGGTTTAAGTTTATCAACGCGCGCCATATAAATTAAATATAATTATATCCAACATTTATAATGTGTGTTCTATCTGATGGTAGGACACACATTTGCAGAAGCCAATTAATAAAGAAATAACACCACACAGTCATATGTATATAAAATCAACGAATGTGTTTTTGGTAAATGTTCTAAGTGTGATATACACGCAAACCGCCTCTAATGATAATAATCACACTATCATTATCAAAAACTACATTTAAACACCATTTATCAACAAAAATTTCGTGAAAGACGAGATCTCCGATTAGTTTTGCAACCGAATAATAACAGTGTACGGTATACGCCGTATAAAATGTAGTTGCATTCACCAAACCAACAAAAACAAAACAAAAAGTTGAAAAACCAACCATCCAGCCCATTTTCATCCAAACACACATTTTTCGGTTTTATAACTTTAGGCTATTTTTGATGAATTTTGTTTTTGTTATAATGTTTTTATTTTATGGAAATTATGTTCGGTTCGAAAAAAAAAAAGTTTCAACAAATTGTTGTTACATTTTAATATTCATTACATATTTATTATATTTATATTTTTATAACGAAATTATTTTAAAACTCAAAAGTTGTAATGATTACTTGATGAGGACAAAATGAGATGCGCCCCAACGCAATATTGATATTTGTGCGTGATTGCGATCTGCGAGACATCATCGTCATTAATATTACATTTTGAGGCGATATTGGTTCTTGCGTACGCGTTAAAAAGATCTGAATTGCTTCATTATTGTAATACAACAATTAGATTGTTAAATACAAAATTAGGTGTTGATTAATTTTGTCTTTAATTCAATTTGAAAGATAATAACAAAATGACGCTCGATTGATGGTTGGATGCGTAATGTAATTGCCGTACATTGTGTCGACTGGGTGTGTGTGTGTGTAAATTGTTTGTGATCAAGTTTTGTATCGAGTACATTGTTTAATTTTTCGTCTAATTTAATTTGTCGCGTTAACTTATGCTATACAGTAGTTAACATAAGTCACGTGCCCTATTAAGAGGGAAAATTAAATAATTGATACGTGTGTCCATCATTTTAACAAATAATTTTAGTATAAATTAGATACGAGGAGTATATAGCAGTCGACAACGATAGCTTATTTAATAAAACAGTATACATTGTAATGAGAATTTGTGGTTTGAAGAAAAAATTAATTAGCTGGTGTACCTGATTCGACGAGAGGCAACAAAGCTGATTAACCACCTCGTTAGTAGTTTTTTAGATGGACAATCCATCTACACCAGAACAACTATAAAACGGCATGAACTACTCTTACACCAAAATACGAAAATATTATCTAACACTCATAGTGTAGCCCACTTAGCCCTTCCAGGACTATATTTAAAAGTTTCCGAATTATAGCTCCATTAACAGTAGTTTTTCTCCCATTAAGTACTATGGGGAGGGGTATTACTTGTACGCTGTTGCCATGCGTCATCCAAAATTCATACTAACCCAAGCAACGGTTACTCGACGTTCTTGGTGAAATTGTTGTCGCATTGGCTCTCTCTGCAACACCTGTGCTTCCATTCTCTAATGTATTAATTATTCCACTCAAATCATGGTATATACTTAAAATGTGAACCCAACATCGAAGCAATTCGATGCGTTCTCTAAGTATCTTTTTCTTTTGCCAAAGGAGTATTAAATCTACAAAAACCAAGAAATTTGTTTTGCTTGTCGGTTTATCGACAATACACTGAGGGTTTTTTGTCTCACATAGTTTATCAGTTCTTCCTAATATGAAATGTAAGATTCCGGATTAAGCTGGATTAGTTTTTACACGAGAAGGTGAGATTTTCAAAAATTGAGGAGGTAGTTGGTTTCGGACTAAAGAGAATTAGAATATTTACAATGCAAAATTAGTTTTCACATTAGATTGCAAAGTGCTTTTGGATAAAATATAATCTATTTAATTTAGCGAATTATATATAATTCGCTAAACTCTTTTAGCCCTTGGTAATTAAAAGAGACGCATATATGCGACTTCTAAAGGGGTTTCCAATAGAGACATAATAATTGTGTATTTTAATACGAACGCACCCTTAAATGTTTTTCATGATCTGTCAACGTAAAAACGTCAGCCAAGGTTAACATTTTTATCATAGTGAATTTCACGAACGAGCAACGAAATATTCGTTCCACAAGATTTAGGTTGTGCGTGCTATAACGGGTAAATTCGAATCAAAATATTTATTACTGGATGTTCTTGTGCCAGTGAGACCACGGACCAGTCAAAGTACCGAAAATATTGCAGTCATTCAGTTCAAATGATCCAAATCAGTCGTGTCCACGCCGTTCAAAGGAATGGGGGATCTCTTTGAGGGAGGATATCTAACAGATCAAATTAATTCAAGAACTGAAGCCGCTTGATCATTTGACGGACCGAAACTTCTCCGATTGGGCTCTGCTATAGTTTGGAGAAAATCCTGAATTTCATCGAAAAATCATCTTAAGTGATGAAGCACATTTTTAGCTTAATGGCTTTGTCAATAAGGAAACATATGCGTTATTGGATAGTAACAAACCAATATGTGCTTTAAGGGACTCCATTACAACTACAAAGAGGGATCGTGTGGTGTGGGTTTCATGCCAGAGGCGTGATTTTTTTATTCTAAATACATTTCTCTATTTTATTCAAATTTTCCAAGTTCGTTGCGACGTGACACAAGTTTCGCGACTCAATTCGAAACTCTGTCTCGTTTACGTAACAGGTTCTAATTTAGGTGTATTGTTTTCCTAATTATTTAAAAACATTTTGCAAACGTTAGAATTTGCAAGGTATTCAGGAACCATAATCTTCATCGAAAGATATTCAGGAACCATAATCTTCATTCGAAATTTATACACTGTGTGATAAAAGATCAATTTTACACATAGAAAAAAGTTTTCTCGGAAAAGCACTTTTCTCGGAAGAAGTTGCTAATCATTTTTTCTCTCTAATTAAACCCATTCTAATCAAAAGGTTTGGAAAAATCTGAAATATTTCAGAATTATTAGAAATTAAAACTGACAAAAAAGACGACTCGGGAATAGTCAGAAGCATTCTTGTTAAAAAAACAAAACTCCTTTTGATAAAGAACAATATAGCAAAAACAAGGCTTTTGAGCTACAAAGCGGTTTGAGTGGAATGCGCTTTGGGCTGAGCAGTCTTCATGAATAGAATACAATCACAGTCAATCAGTTTTTGACTTTATAACATTTTGTTTCGTTTATTGGTCACCATTATTATAATTTATTGGCAACACTCAGTTCCTGAGATGACATAGCTCTGAGTTCTTCTCGAGCGATTTTGTAAATTTTCTGCAAAAATTTAAGTGGGAAAAATATGTACCTATACATTTACATATCTTATATTCCCCCTCATTCTAGAAGCGAGCAAGTTCCATTCTTGCAATTGAGGATTTCAATCTGCCATACCATATATCAAGTGGACTCATGATACTGAAGAGAATTGTGTTTTACCACACAATGTAACTTTAGAATCTGAGAGTTTGTTCATTGCTGCAATGCTTAGATGCAACCTGAATCAAATAAATAACATTAGAAACAAGTATGGAAGAATTTTGTTACAAAACAGTGGAAATTGACCAGTTGGAAGAGCTAACACAGAATTAGAATTGCTACATAAAAATACTGTGAGCTATAATTTCAGAAATATAAATGGAAATGAATTCAATCAATATCTTGAAAGCATCAATTGGGAAGAAGAAATAACATCTGACAATATTGCCGCAATTATTGATAAATTTTACGACACCCCTTTTGCCAGTTTGTAAGAACTGTTCCGCTAACAAAAAGGAATTCAAACAATAATCCACCTTGGCATGATAATCGCCTAGTGAATTAAAAAAATTTAAAACACCAGGTTTTTCGAAAAATGAAGAAGAGTAAATAAGCCCTTGATGAATTAAGATTTAAGGAGGTAAATACCGAATTAAATATTCAAGACATGATTAAGTTTATTCCTAAATACTATTGAAAGTATTTTAGTTAAAAACATTCAATTCAAAAGTTACCCGACAACTAATGCACCTAGGAGGCTCTAAATCATCAAATCCCAAAGAAATACCCAATATGTGTGCTCAGTTCAGCTTCACTTAAATTGCAATAACACTGCTATACAATTTCACGCATGTCTGGCAATCCCACAATGAAAAATTTAGTCGTGCACACAAGTATAGATTGTTCTTAATATTAATTGAATAACATCAACAAGTGAACACAGTTTATACGGATTTTGGTACAGCATTTGACTCCATTATCGATGGCAAAGCGTTAACCAGTGTCAACTCCTTTGGTTTTTCTGTCGGATAGATAACAATATATTGAAATTGGAGAACAAAGATCAAATACAATAAAAGCCTCCTATGGTGTTCAACAAGGTTCGTATTTGGGTCGGATGGAAATTTCTTATATTTATCGATGGAATTGTAAATGTCATTTTGCGAATGATTTAAAAATCTTCAGAAGTGTTGCAAACTCACAAGATACCAAATTGAAGTGACTATAACATCGAAGGCTGGGGAAAATTACTTGGGGGAACGCTGATTGCAAATGTACCCCTCCTTAATTATTTATTTTCCTACCGCGAATCCTCAACAAAACGATTTTTAAAACCGGGGCTTCATGGTGAACACGAGCCAATTAATGAAATGACAAAAAAATTTAATGAAATAAATACAAGGCTTATTTGACTTCTCTAGATTTAGCGACGGCGTCAAACGAAAACTGAAGAAACATATTTCTAATTTGAAGTTTTATTTAATTTTTCTTTTATCTTTAATTTTATTTTTTTAATACCCAAGTGAAATATGTTCCAAAAAAAATCCCAAATGTGTTGCATGCAATAAAAGTTGTACAATCAATAGGTTTTTGCAACAATTTTCAATTATGTTCAACAAATTTTAACAGATTAACAAATGGGTAGGTTTTCTGGAATGCTCGTGATACGTTCTCTTAACGGGGCAAATAAATCGAACAATTCCTGTGCCTCCTATTCGGGTAATTACCCCCGGGAATACGGAACTGGGAAAAGATTTTACATATAATTTATGTTTAAATAATTTTTTCCTAGTATACTAATAGCGTTTTCTGTGACACAAAAATCTTGATCCCGGATCAATAATTTGACGTAAATTTTTGATCTAACATGGCTTTGTTACATTTTTTGTCTTTTTATTTTTTAATCCCGGATAAATTATAATTTCCAAAAGTGGGATCAAATTTGTTTTTTGCCATCGAAAACTATATAAGGTAAAAAGTGCTAATTTTTTGAAAACAAAACATCAGTGGGAATAATTTTCCCCATCAGTTTCGCTGGAAATATTATTCCAAATTTATAAAAATTTACATAAAACTTTTTCCTTAGTAGATTTATATGTAAAGCCATTCCCGGAGAATTACCAGAATAGGGCCACTGGGGTCGGTGATATAAATAACGGGTCTTTTACAAAGGGGCTGCGACAAATTTCAATTAATAAATTTGTTCAACAAATTTCAAAAGATTGACGTGTGGGTAGATTTTCTAGGACGCTCGTAATACGTTATCTTAACTGAACAAATGAACCGAACGATTTCAAACGAATCGAACGTTTATGTTATTTAGTTTATATTATTAAGTGACGTTTCTGGAAATATCTGATGTGAACGCAAGCTTAATGATTTGGCAGCTAAAGAATTACTCATTAAGCTGAGGTTTAAACGAAGCCATTGAGTATTTAACTCCCCTCTGTATAACTCATCTAATAACTAGCTAATTAAAAATTTACTGAAACGCCTGATAGTCGACTCAAACAATTTATTATGTTATTCGCCAATGACATTGAATGTATTCAGGTCCACAGACGTTGGCCACATCACCCGTTCTTTATAATTGTGAACTATAAAATTGCGAAAAAAATTGGAGATATTTTCAGTCAGTTTGCGGTGAACGATATAATAAAATCACAAAAAGCGTTATGCGGGCTATATGATAGAATAAGGTCCCAAAGGAGCGAAGGCGCCTGAAAGTGCTGACAACTTTATACATCAATTTAGATTCCACCTTAAAATAAATATCAAAAAATTTGGTATTTAAGTCCCACACCTTTTTAAAAACGTTTTGTCATTTTAACATTAATTCGCACACCTTTAAAAATTAAGTATGTCGGTCTTATATTCGACAGGTGTACCGGACCTTGTACTTTTTAACCGCCATTTTTTGGACTGGTTTCCTGGAGACTTGTAAATAGAACATCAAGCAAGAAATTCTATAAAATAAGAATTTTTAGTGACTTTTTTATAAATGTAAAATTGTGACCCAGAAAATCTCCGATTCTAATGACTGAAAAATCGTCGAAATAAATCTGCAATTAGTTACAATTTTGTACTATGACTACAATGAAATGACAATAATTTTGCGACATTATTAGAAAAAAAAAAATTGTTACAACAAATGTTCGATTACAGTTTAGCGTCATTTAACGTAGCCTATTTTTATGTAACTGTCACTGAAATTGAATGTAACTAAATTTAAGTTGATAATTTTTTTCAAAATGTCTACTTAGCGATAATTTATTGCATTAAAAAATATTAATTAGCGAATCTGATTTTAGTACTCACAAGAATATTGTAATTATACAGCAGTTCTGTTTTTAGTACTAAATTAATAAAATGACATTTGTCACTTGATCAGAATCAGGCCTTGGTAGTGTTGATTCTCATATTCTATATAATATGATTTTTTATTAAGAGAAAATATTTTTACAGAAAATTTCCAGCACTTTGTAGCAGATACACTTGCATTGCTAATTTATAATCGAATTTTAGGTATTTTCCTAAACACAAAACTATTACTTGAAAATTGTCAAAAAATTCGCAATAAACCAATATACAAAACTCACAATAATCTACATTTTATTAATTTTTTAAAAATCTACATTTTATTAATTTTTTATTTAAGTATTTAATTTTTAATTTCGAATTTTTATATTGTATTCACACTAATTTTATAAGGAAATTTAAAATCACCGAAAATTAAATAGCTGAAAATTTTGTACTATTTGTCACAAAATATATCGTAACTTTTTGAAAAAGTTATCTGATCTGCATCGCTTTTTAGAATTGACAACTAAATTGTTATTTAAAATTTTAGTACAAAGTCAAAAAAGCTGTCATTTGTTCAGAATCTAGGTCCTGCCCTACCTGTAAAATCCACGAATTTTATTTTGTTGTGATTTGTTAAAATTTCAAAATATTCCCTACTTTATAACAGACATTTATAGCAGTTTACAGCACCTTTGACAAAACCTTTCAGAGGAACCGCATTTAACATTCAGTTCAGTCAGTCCATTTTTGAAAAATATGTATTTAAAAATACCAAAAAAGAATACAATAACGGCATTAAGATTGTTACTGATATCAAATTTGACCCAGAAGGTTCTCTGATCCGCTAAAAGTTAGTCTCCTCTAATTTTGAAAAACAATTTTTTGTATTTTAGAACTTAAGCTCTCTGTATTTTAATCAGCCATAGTTATCACAGCAACAAAGAATTTTAAAATCACTTCATTATTTTAGATGGCCGTTACATTTTTAAGACTTCTACCGAGCAGACATTGCAAAGTGAACATTTGCATCACCAATCTACTAGAATATAAGACTTCAAGTATGAGACCAGACAGATAAATCTTTTTATTAATAAGGCAGTTTTAATTGAAAACTATAGAAACCTAATTATCGGTAAAATGACACCTGTGGAATGTCTACATTGTTCAAAGAAAATTTAGCCCATATACTAAAAGAAATCTGCAACTCGATTGGAACAAATTGTGATATTGGGGAGTAAGTGGAGAATAAGCACACTTAATTGACCAATGAACCAAGTTCTTTTTCTACTATGTATTAACACTTGTTCTTCTTTCTTGTGAATACCATCTTCGCAGACCACTGTGAAAGCCATCAAATATTAAAAACAAAAAAAATGTCGAAAATTTAGTCGTGCCAATTGATTTAAAAGAACTTTGCAAGCGAATCATCTTCTCTTAAAATGAATTCAAAATTTATTTACGATCATAGATTAAATGTTAAATTATAGTCTTAAAAATAAAGGTCTAAGCTATTTTTATCAATTAACAAAAGATTATATGCCATTAAATCTATTATAGCATAATTAAAAAAGTAAAATTTGTTTTTAATAGAACTGTACTTAGAATTTTAGAAATTGCATAAAATTCGACCCATTGGATTAAAAAATTTAGATATAAAGTACTTCTGTTTACATATAAGTCCTGTTCTCATAACTTATAACGATTTATTAACGATATTTTGTGATGTCGTAAATTTTGTAGCAGCCTTATGACATGTTGCAAAACATTACATTCAACAATGACATAGTTTAAAATTAATGGATTTACAGGCACTAGCCGGGACCTACAGTGGGGATAAGTTCCTTACCATAAAAGAAAAAACTGAGGTAAAATTGTATATTAGCTGATCAAATACGATCCGCCGGCACTTAAAAATCAATAAAACCGGTTAGTCGACACCAATATGTATGACTACCAAAACCGTCGGTATAAATAATTGTATCGAACCAATAAATCAATAATCCTTACCTATGTTGTGTTGTTTATGTTGCAGCACAGATCCAAAGGCCATTAAATCCTTGGCCGGAGGCGCTCGCGCACCGAGGGCGGAATATCCGTCCCCCAAATAGGACGCCAGTGCGACAGCCCTAAGGGGCACTTTTGATCCTTCGGTCAAAATTTTGATATCGACAGTTTAATTTTTAATTATAGTTTCCCCCGTATTCAAAAATAATCAAAACGCCGCCACGATAATAAAAATAAAATTTAATTCACACAATAAATCGAAAAACTCAAACCAATTTTCACAGCGATAACACTATATTATGGTAGCATACATAATCACTTCTATAAAATTTTGTTATAAACTTTTTCTCAATCAAATATTATACAAAAAAAAAAAAAAAATAGATAAGCACCAAGTCACAAACAACTGAACAATTTTTTTAAGGTTATGTCATCATCACAATATTATAAAATAATCACTATATAAATATAAATTATTAGGATACACTAAAAATCAACACTTAAAATAACAGATTTACTTATGTTAAACACTAAATAGCCGCGCGCAACAATTACTAATATTCATATTTTTCAATTTTCTGATATGACAACACTAAACTGAACAAAAAACCACGTTACTATAGATGAGATCGAAGAACCACGCGCGATATTACTCGAACCGAAAAAACGCAACACACAATATCAATCGAACTGTCAAAATGAGAGTAGAAAAAACAAAATCAAATTTGGTATGTTATTTGTGTATATGAGTGTGTGTATAAATAAAATAGCCTTCAAAAATGTTATCCGACATGAAACAGAGGCGAACAGCGACTAAAATTAAAGTTTTGAATTTTTTTTTTGTTTTCATACGTCGTTGTTTCACTACACAACGTTACCAATGTTACATAAAAAAAAAATTCGATCGAACGAATCGCAGCAGCGCATCCACACAAAAAATTCTTTTTTCTCGTTTTATGCTTTTCGTTTTTCTTTTGGTGTCGTTTTTCGTTCGTTCGTAATATTTTTGTTTTTGTTATGCTATGGTGGTGTACTATAACGGCAAGAATATCGATTTTATTCACGTGAGTCGAAAGAGTACCGATAATGTTAGTGTGGTCTCTTTCCGCTGTACGTCGTAAATGTCGTAACGAAAAGGCGTTGCTACGGTAACATAAAATTATTTTTTACATTTCTATTCAGAGTACTACACACACACATAAAACGAACGGTGGTTGTGTTTGCGTGTGTATACATATATTATGTGGAATTGGGAAAATATGAAAGAGAAAATAGTTGAGCAAGTTGGTTTAAAAACAAAAGCAGATACTGTAAAAACAACACAACCAATCAAATATTTGATTTGAAAGTTGGTGTTGGTGTTTTGTTTGGGTGGGCAACTCCTCTTTTTTCGGTTCGTTCATTGTACAGTAGAATGAACTAAAATACAGTATTAATACCTTGACGGAGGTGTTACTCTGTGAAATGACTACCAAGTTTGAGTTGAGAATTTGTTGTTTTTGTTGCTTGCTGGTCTTCTGTTGTTGTTTTTGTGTTCTGTTGTGTTTTTTTTGTGTTCACGATGACTATTATTTTTTGAGGTTAGTTAGTTGTCTGTAGGTGTGTCAACTTAACTCCGGGTGTACTCTGTTTTATCTAATATGTTCGTGATTGTTGTTGTTTTTGTGTAATGTTCAGCTTTTTTATATATTATTACAGAGCAATAAATACAGCAAGTATACACAGCGACGAAAAATTATTGTGCTTCTCTCGTTGTTTTTGAGCCGAAATTGTAAAAAAAAATATATAACATTTTCATCATCGCACATTTAGAAATGCTGATGGTGAATGTTGATGATGATGATGTTGGTGGCAGCAAAGTATATCCAATAAAATTGAATGGTAATCAAAGACGAAAATGACTTCCAATACCGCATGTACAAAAAAATATCGCGTGAAACAACATGGCGGCGCTCAAAACCGTTTTTCAAAACTTTAATATCCTTCTTTTCGGTTTAAAGACGATATAATTGAATTTAATTTTTAAATCACGAATTTGCTCCTCTTTAAAGAGTTAAAGTTGTAAAATACCGACAAAAAAACATTAGGGGAGAGTTATTTTTTGTTCGACTATGTATGGAGGGTTTTTTGAACATATAAAGTGTGTTGTGAGCATAGTATAAAGCAACAAGGATATTAACAATAACACAACGATGATGAAAGGAGTACACATATAAATTTTATACATAAAAACAGGACGAAGAAAATTATTTATAATTTAATAGTTTTTGATGTCGCTCTGTATGTTTGTGGATTTGAGGATTGTGTTTTATATGTATGTGTATATGTAGGTATTGTGTAAACAAGGATATGTGCCATTTTAAAAGAAAAATTATTAGCATTCAAGAAATTTTATATTTTAGGGGGCTTTGTTGTTTTATGTGTCTGATTTTTGGAGAGCATACATGAACAGCAACAAAATAAAAATATTTGCTGTTTGGTTTTAAGTGTTGAATATCCTTTTTTTAGCAAAATGCCATTTTGTATATACGTGTGCGTTTTGTATGACACGTTAGACTTTTTAGCTAGTATTTGTTAAAAAAAAACATTTGTAAAAGATAAAAATTGCTTTCTGCGAATATCGTATTTGATCAATAATATTGCTATTTGTCGCGGTTTTCAAAGATTTATTCACCGTTTCACATTTGATGTATTTGCGTGCAACCGCTCCATATAAAAAAGAGATTAAACAGGAAGACTAAACTATTAAAAGTTTATGGTCGTTAATTATAAGGTGAAAATATGAGAGACATAAAAAAATTAGCACTGGTTAAATCAATTTTAGAATCAGAGTTTATTGTTTTACAACCAAGTATGAACATAAGAGAGGCGCGAATAGAATCTTGACACATAAAACTGTTGAACAGTTGATTTTATGCAGTTTGATGTACGTTTGATCTTTAAATTCGACCAAAAAAAATTTAAATTTTCAGGAGCGTGCATGATTTTTTAATTTTTACCTGAAGATGATAATATTTTTATTTGACTTTTTGTAAATCTTAAAAGTTGCATATTTCCATTATTTATTATTCGCAATACAAATAAATTTCATGGCACAATTTTGAGGCGAGAATTTTGTTTGAAAAATTTACGGTTAATTGAGGTAATTTTCTTTAATAGTAATTTTCATCTCACGCCTTCCACCTTTAAGTTATTTTTGCGAGTGGTAGATGTATTTGAAATATGCTTTATTGCTCGCTTCAATTTTAGTATCTGAAAATATAGGCCATGGAGAGGATGGCGTAACGCAATTTATCCTTCAATGTCAAATCAGAATTAATTTTTAAAATCATAATTTTTTGTTTAAGCAAGCTGGAAAGAGCCCGATAAATGTACTGTTTTCATTTCTATTCAGCAGAATTTCAGTATCAAATGTGTAAAACATAAATAATGAGATAAATTTAAATTCATTTTCCCCTGTACTTTCCTTTTTCCAAGAGACTCCAGTTAAAAGAGTATCTATGGACCAGACAAACCGTAAGCTTTTTTATATATATATATATATATATATATATATATATATATATATATATATATATATATATATATATATATACAGGGTTATCCAATTCGAGGTTGATAAAGTAGAAATCTGTATACCAACATCTGTCAAAGATAAACGTCAAGTACGCTGTCATTTATTTAGTTGACATTCTGCCATTTAAGAATATGGAGCATTTAACAATCGACCAACGCGTTAAAACTATTAAATCTGCTGATGCTGATTTTTCGAACAAAATTTTCTTCAGTGATGAAGCTCATTTTTCGCTTGGTGGATACGTTAATAAGCAAAACTGTAGAATTTGGGGCTCAGAAAATCCACAATTGATTGTAGAGAAGCCATTACACCCAGAAAAAGTCACTGTTTGGTGCGCATTGTGGTCTGGTGGTGTTATTGGGCCGTATTTTTTTGAGAACAACCATGGACGAACCGTTACCGTCAATTCTGAGCGCTATGGCCGCATGTTAACCGATTATTTTTTTACGAAAATCGAAGATTATGATCTTGACGATATGTGGTTCCAGCAGGATGGAGCAACCAGTCACGTAACACGAGCAAATCGAGATCTTTTGCAAGAGAAATTTCCTGGACGTTTGATTTCGCGATTGGCTGATGTCAATTGGCCTCCAAGATCCTGTGATTTAACGCCTTTGGATTTCTTTTTGTGGGGCTACGCGAAAGATCGTGTTTACGCAAACAATCCTCAAACTCTTGACGAATTAAAAACTAATATTCGTAAGGTAATGGCCGAGATACCGCCTGAAATGTGCCGAAAAGTCATTGAAAATTACCTCAAAAGAATCAAGGCCTGTAAGAAGTCCCGTGGAGGACATTTGAATGATATCTTGTTTAACTAAAAATGGCAAGGATTAATCTGTAAAATGAAATAAAAATTACAATACATTCCGAATATTTTGTGTGTTTTTTTTAAGTTTACTTTATCAAGCATGAATTGGATAACCCTTTATATATATATATATATATATATATATATATATATATATATATATATATATATATATATATATATATATATATATATATATATATATATATATATATATATATATATATATATATATATATGTATATATATATATATATATATATATATATATATATATATATATATATATATATATATATAATTTAAAATTTAAATAACTCCAATTACAAATATAAGTCACATATTATTTGAACTGTTTGTGGCTTGGAGATCACGAATTGGTTGTGATACGATTCGATGGTTTGATGATTCGACCCGCTTCTTGTTGAGTTTGATGGGCTGGTTGAGATGTATGATTTTTTTTCGATTTTGGACATCTGAATTAAATCTAATTCTTCGTGAAGCTACATTGTGTTCTATATAGTTGAATTTTTCTGACCGTCTCCATTTGTTCGTTCGTTGATGGTGCCTTACTTCGATTTCGTTTAGATGACAAGGTTTCAAACTATCCATGAAAATTATGCATTACTTACACCGTGTTCCTAACGTGAAAAACTTTTCAGGTCGATTTATAACCTAAATATGGGCTTTCCAATGGATACCTGCGATGATCTCTTGAAAATCTGTTTAAACCTTTAGAGATGAATATTTTGTCTTGCCGATGTGTAAATGGTGGAGATGGTCGCATTTGTTTGAAGTGGTTTTCAGTTGTTGCAGAAATTCTGACTGGTTTTATTTGGTTTTCTTTTCTTATAGACAACTAAGTGGATCTGACGATAAAAAAATTAAACTTGCGGTTTGTTAAGACAGCGCGGTATAGTTTTCAATTCAACAGGTAACTAACTCATAATCATTAATTAAAATATATAAAAATAAAATAATATGTAATTGTATTTAATGAATAAACTTGTAACCTCTAAAAATAATTATAAATATTAATAATTATAAAACAAAATGGTTTACAAAATTAATATTGCGAATTTTAGATTTTTTACACTATGGCGCATTCGAAGAAGCATTGTGCAGTGCCTCAATGGAATAAATATAAAAGTGACACAATATCAATGCATGAAATACCAAAACAAATATTAGATTCGCCATCTACTTTAGCAAAATGGTCAGCTTTTTTGAGAATGGGAAAAAATTTCCCGAAAAATTTTTTGATTTGACATTTTGGAACTCGACATATTTTAAAATCAATTGTAAGTAACAAAGTAAGATTGGCAAACGGGGCTTTTCCAACAAGAAATTTCCCTGTATCGTCGATCGTCGAAAATAAAAAAGTTGACCGTTCACGATAAATTAGATTACAGACTCGTTTAGCAAAATGAAATGTTACAGACACAGAAGAGTAAGAACCGTATCTATTGTTATATTTAGTGTATTTAATATTTACAATTAACATTTTTATTTTTAAGATAATGAACATAGCAATGTTTCCATTAAATGATGAAAGGAACGATGCGAAAGAGTTGATAAACATCGGCATGCATTGCCAATACGGGTGAAAAAGCAGTTCAAGCGAATATTTAAATTTTTATCGATATGTTCCGCGTTGTGGAATACCGGAAAATAAATTGTTTACAATGACAGGAATACCATCGGTAAATATTTTAAATGCCGTGCTCAAAATGTGTGAGTTAATAAGACCGAATGACAATTTTATTATAGAATTCAGGATTAGAATACCTCTAACCATGCAGAAATTGAAAAATAACTGCTCATTTGCGGAAATTGGGACTTGGTATCAAATCTCTGATGGCACAGCCAAATGTTATTTTTCTGATATGATACAATTATTAGCTCTAGGAGTGAAGAGTTCAACGGGAACAAAACATTATTAATTTGCCGAAGAGTTTTCAAAGATATACATAAGAACGGTGCCATCTAAATGTTTATTGTGCAGAATTTGTACATACGCAAGGTACAAAGGAGCCCATACATTAAAAGTATTGATTGGTGTAGCTCCTTCTAGGGCCTACCACTACTTAAGCAAAGTTCGTCAGATAAAGTAATGTTTAATCTTAGTAATTTACTATCAAAACTGGAAGGTGATGCAGTAATGGATGACAAAGGTTTTTTGGTCGCGGATGAGCTTGCCAATGCCGGAATCGAAATGGTTCGACTATAGTTTTCTTGTACGAGAGATCACTCAAAGTAGAGAGGTCGACGGAACCTGGATCTGCAAGAGTGCACGTAGAACGGAGATTTGCTCGATTAAAGCGAATGAGAATATTATCAGACAGAATATGTTGTAGTATGATTCCTTATATGCACGAGATACTCACTGTGGTTAGCGCTATTTCAAATGTATCGAATCCAATTTTGAAGGATGATAAATTTTAAATTAAACTTTACGGAAAAAAATATAATTTATTTATAGTATATAAAAATATGATTGTTAATAAATATATATTATTGTTAATAAATCAGTCTTCAATTGTTATTTGTATCGAATGCCTGTTTAATTAATCACATTTGGGGGCTCAACCGGGATTCGTAAAAGTTGTTTGCAGTGAAGACGGTATTTATTGTAAAAGAAAATTATTAAATAGTGTTTACGACGAGTGTTGATTAAAAATATAAAGTGTGTATTTCTTTTACCAAAACGGAATCTCGGCTACGGTGTGATTGAGACGAGGGGAATTAATTAAAAGTGCAAATAAAATAGTAAAATCAAAAATATACAAATAATAATCTTGTGCTCTAAATCTTTGTTGGTGTGCTGATGGTGTAACGGTCCGTGTATAAACCAGGGCTTAATCAAACTTAATAATAACGTAAAACATTTGAAGTTAAAATAATTTAATCGACAATTGTACGAACACCATTTGGTGCTACGAAACATTTTTATTTGTTAAATTAATAAATCGAAATTATGGGAAAAAACAAAAAGCGTGTTACTGAAGGTCGTAGCGAAAACCAGTCCACAAATGAATACGATGAAATATTTAACCGTATGATGGAAAATTTCCGCCATACTATATAAGAGATTGCACAAGGGAACGACGGTATTTTAAAGCAAAGCACAATGATTTCTGAATCGGATCGGTTAACTGCTTTGATTGACCAGAATCGGGCAAAGGAAATCGAATTGCAAAATCTAGAAATTACTTTGCTACAACGAGAAAACGAGTTATTAAAAGAGTCTAGAGCAACGCCGCAGGCGTCACAAGAATTAACCTTTCGCGAAGTTGAGGACTCGTTGCCGACATTCAGCGAAGATGATACTTTTCCGCTCAAAAAATTTCTCAAGGACATCGAAGAGGCAGCTATATGTGGAGGTTGGTCTGGTTTACAAAAAACCGTTTATTGTAAGAGGCGTCTACGCGGAACAGCAAAGAGAAGTTTAAGCGCCGCTGATGACACACCCACCTGGGGAAAACTGAAAGAATTTCTCCATAAGGAATTTGATGAGATAACCAATAGTGCTATTGTTCACCAAAAAATGCAAGAACGCAAAAAGCAGGCTGATGAATCCTTCAAAAGCTCCTTAATTGTATTGGGGGAATTGGGACTTCGGGCGAATTTAGAAAATGCAGCTGTAATCAAACATTGTATTGATGGTATAGAAGGTGCATCAGGTCCCCTTATATCTATACGAGAAAATGTCCGAGAAAATTAAATTAAAATCGAATGAGTATAAGCAGCAATATACACAGGTCTCTAGTTCAAGCGACCGGAGAAATTGGCGCCATTCTCAAAGAAATCATAGTAAGCCTCCGAGGTGTTACGGTTGTGGGGATGTAGGGCATTTTGAAGCCAGCTGCCCGAACAAAGATAAGGGAATGCGAATTCGGGCATATATCAAAGGATTGTAAGGGGGATAATAAAGTTTGCGCAGCAGTTCAACAGAAGCAGAATCCTATCCTGGACGACATGAAAAAGTTCACTGTGATGGATGTGGGGATGATGGCACTTGTGGATAATGGCAGCGATGTAAATTGTATGTCGAACAGCAAGTATACTGGTATCAGGAGTCCGAATTTCCGCAACCAAACGACTACGTGTAGAGGAGCTGGTTCCGTTCCTTTTAGTACTATTTGATGTTTCGACACATTAATCGAAGTGGATGGTGACAAATACAACACAGTATTTCATATAGTCTCGGATGGTCTTTTACCGGTCGACTTAATTCTTGGTAAGGAACTTATTAATCAAACGATTACCGTTCTAACTCCTAATAGCGTAACCATGAGCAAATACGTACCGGAGAATTGTGTCTTGGTAGTACAGACGGGGGATGTGGATTTAAAATTATCTCACATCAAAGATCGGATGATTGCACAGAATATTCAGAAAATGATAGTTAATTATGGAACTAATCCAGCGACTGTAAGGTCAACAAATGTCGAGATGAAGAAAATAGTGAACGATGATAATCCAATTTTCCAACCACCCAGGCGACTTTCACCTTTGGAGGCAGAAATCGTGCAAAATCAAATAAAATCGTGGTTGCAGGAAGGAATTATTAGAAAAAGCACCTCAGCGTATGCCAGTCCGATAGTGCTTGCGAACAAGAAGGACGGAACAAAGTGATTATGTGTCAACTATAGGAGGTTGAATAAGGTGATTGTACGCGACAGGTTTCTATTACCTCTTATCGAGGATCAAATCGATCAACTAAGTGGAGCAACAGTATACACAACTTTGGATTTACGTAACTGGTTTTTTCATGTTCCAGTGGCACACTTATAACCCCATTTGGATTATTCGAGTTTTTACGAGTTCTTTTTGGTCTGTGTGTGTTTACATGGACGATCTAGTAATTCCGGCGAAAAATGAGGTTGAGGCATTCGAAAAACTAAAAATTGTTTTGCAACTAGCTCAGGAGTACAGTCTACAGATAAAGTAGACAAAATGTCAATTCACATGTTCGAAAAATGAGTACCTGGGGCCTGAAAGCGAACGCGACCATATTCGACCATCGTCGGCGAAGATGGAGGCAATTGCAAAATTCCTAGAGCCGCGAACTCTAAAACAAATCCAGAAGTTTTTAAGGTTAACCGGTTTCTTTCGTAAGCTCGTACAAAATTATGGTACCATCGCTAAACCCCTATCTGATCTACTGAAAAAGAATATATAGATTTCAAATTGGAGGAGCCACACAGGAATGCAGTAACTCAGCTGAAAAAGGCATTGATCAACAAGCCAGTGTTGTTGATGTACTCAATGGGGGCCGAAAAGGAACTGCATATGGATGCGAGCAAATTTGGGCTAGGTGCGATTCTGGTTCAACGATCAAGTGACGATCAACAACTCCATCCTGTATTCTATTATAGCAGGAAAACAACACCATGTGAGCAGCGCTATAACAGCTACGAACTTGAGGTCATCGCCATCGTGGGAGCGTTAAAGAAGTTTCGCGTTTATCTTCTAGGGCTAAAGTTTATCATCGCTACCGATTGTTCAGCATTTAAAATGACTATGGAGAAAAAGGAGATATCGTCTCGAATTGCCGGCTGGGCCCTACAAATCCAAGAGTTTGTCCAAGATTTTAAATTGGAGCATCGTCCAGGATATAAAATGAGACATGTCGACGCATTGAGCAGAAGTCCAGTAGCAATGATCTGTGAAAATGAAGTGGTGAACGAGTGAAAGCTCCAAAATACAACAGAGAAAATGACCGGTACGACGTTATAAAAATGGGTTCTGGCGAGGGATCAATAGTGACATCGACAGGCGCTGAACTTATGAAGAGGTATTACCATGGTTTATCAGATGAGGACTCAGAACAATCCCAAGGCGATGAAGATTTGATGCCATCCGGGCCGGATGGTGAAACAGGAGGGCCGAGTGGGATCACCCTGTAAAGCGAAGCGAATACAGTCATCATAGTATGAGTGCAGAGATAATGTTACAAACAAAATATGTTATTGTTAATAAATCAGTCTTCAATTGTTATTTGTATCGAATGCCTGTTTAATAAATCCCATTTATATATATATATATATATATATATATATATATATATATATATATATATATATATATATATATATATATATACATATATATATATATATATATATATATAATTTATAATTTATTTTATTATATACTATTAAGTTGATTACTGAAGTTTTATTATAAATTAATTAAAAAGTACAGAAACCGTAATTCAAAGCGGTTTTATTTTTTCCAAAAAATAGAATTTAAATAAAAAAAATACTATTTATCAAAATAATTCAATCTCGAAAACATTTATCACATAATCGCAAAATACTTACGATATCACAAAACTTCATTTAATATTTAAATAAAAGGCAATAAGAATTTAAAATAAATATTCGTTAATATTTCAATATAAGATTTACTAAATTCGACATTCTTTGGAACCTTAATAATTTTCTAACTATTATCTAAAGTACTAAATATAATTAAATCACAGTAGTTTAAATGTGTTAACCCTAAACCTTACTGAATCTACCCATAATAAGAGTGGTGTTCCCGCAGTTTGAATATCACGTCTTCTAATTTCATGTATGGGTATGGGAGAGTTTTAATAAGACTTCTTGCAGTCATATATTTTCCTGTCACTGGTGATTTTATTTCAACCAGTCTCTATTCCAGGCCACTAAAAGATATTCCATCTGGACCTACTGCCAGAAATGGAAGATCTGGTGAAATTATTAGTCTGCATTCTATTAACAGGACCATTGGGCACTTGTTTGCAAAATTGTTGTGTTGCAAATTTGTATCGATTCGTTTCCACTTTTTTTTACCTTTTGGAAATTAATCATTACAGGTGGATTTAAATATTTTTGCATAATTGGACTACCTCATTCCATCATGTCATGATTAATGATTAGTTCCAAGAACTCGAATTTTGCCGAAACGGTTATATCGAAATTACTAAATGACGACTAGGTCGATGTTCATTCGGTTTTATGAATTTTCACAAATGCGGAATTTGGTTGTGCTAAAAAATTTATAGAAATATTATTATACGCAGATAACTATTTGTCTTTACATAAAATGAAATCTAAGTACATTCTTCGAAGAGAGATAAAATTTTCTTATATTGTTCCTCGTCAACAGCAGCAGTTATTTTAAGTTTTTTTCGAATGTGGCACATATGGGCGGTTTTTCTTCCACAGCATCTTTTAGACCTCTCTCTCTCTGACACTATCTCCCATCAAGGGATTTGGCCACCTCAAATGAGGTTTCATAATCATATTTTCATTTCGGATAATGAGTGATTAATTCATTGATCCTAAACCAGCCATGAAATTTTTTTTCCATGTCTCCACCGGGAATCGAACCCGGGACCTCCGGTCGCTGAAGGAAGCATGCTAAGCACTTTCCCACCGAGGCGTCATCTTTTAGACATTGATGATGCAATTCTTCCCCACTTCTGCTTGACTTCAGTACAGCTGATTCCCTTTAGATCGGGATTTCTACAGTATATAAGTTAGATTTAAGCTAAAATTATTTAATACTTTTATTTATATACCATACCGGTTAATGTATAGTATAGGCAAGCAGTAATATGTTGGGGTTTTGCACCCTCGCCAGCCTCACCAACATGCCCACAATCAATTGTGGTCAATTTCTAAATTTTGAACCCATCCAGATTTTAGTATTTGTTCGCCTTCTTTAATTGGCCGCTTTGAAATGCCGAAATAATACATTACATGCAATAGTTGCAATTCTACTTTTAGTCTAGTGTCCCGCTTTGGCAATCCCATTGAAGCAAAGGTCTAAAATTAAAAGTAAATATAAAACGTAATCACAATAAACATAACCGACAATTGCACTAAAACTTTTTCTGGTGGCTTGTGTTTTATAAAATATTAAGTTTGTCCACATATTATCACTTAGTACAATTTCACTTACTTATTTAAGCTGATATTAGATTTTTATTTAAAAATAATAAATAATATTACCTGTTTTTCTATTGTTGCTGTTTTCCTATAAACAAATTTTTAAAAATCAATGATTATGGTATATTGAGGGTTTATTTTCCTGAGCCATTTTGCGACCAATTTTCTTACTGAAAATTTATAATGTTTCACAATTTCCCGTGAATTTTATTAGTTTTCCGATTTTCCGACCGAGGTTTCAGCCCCTACCACTTTTTTCGCATTTTTGAAATGAGTGAGCATCAAAACGCTAAGAAAAATGGTTTTGAACCAGAGTGATTACTACTAGTTTTTCAGGATTTCAATAAGTTGGTCTTACCGGTAACCGTCCAGCTGTTTCAGAGATTTGATTTTATTATTATAAACTTGATTTTGAATATCTCGGTAAATTACCTTCATAATTTTTTTTTTCGTATACACTCACGGATTTTGAATGTGCGGTTTAGATAACCAATCTTGGATACGAGTTTGGCTGGCAGAGTTGACATGACCTTAAATGTCGTTATTTGAATTTTGGAGGCAATCAGATTAGTGCGCACTATCGAACGTACCACTACCAAGTGCCAGTTAAATTGTTGAGCCAAGGAAGCTCATCATCACACTATTACCTTCAACTGAAACTGATTTTTAATCGAATTGTAATCGTTTCCTGAATACGAAGCGCGAAATTTTTGGTAAAAACAATCTAAAGGTTTGGTTTGTTTTAATAAGAACAATTTAAAAAATAAACTCTTGAACTATCTTGATGTTGAACTTGATCGTCAATTTTTTTCAAAGATGCATGTTTATGGTTGGTTATGCATATACTTTTAGTTTAGTTTTAACATTCCTCCGCCACACATTAAATCGTTAAAGTTATCAGCCACTCAAATGGAAAGTCCTTTAGTGCGAAAATGCGGAAGTTATTTAGAGTATTATGTTATTGTCAAGATCGAACGTCGCCAAAGATCAAACATAAATCATCTTGTACGAATAATTTAAACGATCTAAGTTTAACCAACACAATGGTGATAAAATGTGTGTGAAACATTATACAAATAGTAAAATTTCTTTTATAAATTCAGATTGCGCTTTAGTACCTGTTCCTTGCCTTTTATAATTTGCAAATTAAAAATAAATATTTGTCTTTAATTAAACCCATTCGCACGCCAATCATAAAAAACCTTTTCTTTAAAACTATTTTTGTTGAGTAGCAATTACTAATAATAGAATATTTAAGATTTATCTACCTGGCTACACTCTGTAAATTTCCTAATTTTTGTTTCCCGTGATTTCTTTCATTGATTTGTGTATAAGATCATTAAAACTTGTACCAATCCGATCAATTAATTTTCACCCTTTTTGGTTCAAAGACATTTTTTTCTCGTCTCCGAAACCGATCATCTTATTATCCAAATTCCTTCTATATAAATTCTGTTTAGGCACACCGATCATATTTCTACGAAAATGTTGATCTTTCGCACTATGTGAGAGAAACGGTGGCATAGTCTCAGTATTAGTTTGATTCTATTTTAAGGAGATTATTAGTTTAGGTTAAGGTGTAGTTTTGTGGTTTATACATTTTAGAATACGGATATAAATATGCATTCTTTTAATTGTAATGCGGTGTTAGTTTAGTGGTAGGTAATTTTTCACCACAGTAAGTCTACTGACCTCCTGGTCGCGATAAGTCCAGTGGTTTTGTTCTTTACAGTCTTCTTCTTGGTGTGGTAGTCAGCATACAGCGAATGTCCAGATTTTTATGCTGGTGCAGACGTTATAGGTGTTTTGTTGCATGATGCCTAATTTCATTAACATGCATTAACAATACATCGCAGGATTTTATTTTGAATTGTGTGTATGATTTTGATGTTTGTTTTCTTGGCACAACCCCAGAGCTGGCTACCATATGTCCATACATGTTTTAGAATTCGTTTGTATAGCAGCAGTTTGTTATGCGGACCTCTAGTTCACATTGTCTCCCTAAGAGCCAATGCATTTTTCTAAATTTTATGTTTAGTTCTTCTCTCTTCTTTTTTTTTGTGTTCCTTCCATCTAAATTTAGCATTTAAAGTCATACCGAGATATTTAGCAGTGTTTGCATGCGGTACTACTATCGAGTTTATCATTATTGGTATATGATTATAACTTTTAGATTTGTAAAGTTCACTTGGATTGATTTTGCTTCATTTAATTTGATTCGCCATTTCTTTGTCCCATTACATATCTGTGGCCCTATTCTGGTTTTCCCTGGGAATAGGGAATTGGAAAAAACATTTTCATAGCATTGTTGTTAAAATTATATTTTTCTGGCCTACTGAAAGAATAAGTTTTATGCAAAAATTTTCAAAATTAAGTGATTTGGGAAACTTTTGTTCCACAAAATTTTTTGTAGGGAAAAATATTTTCCCATTTAACTTTGTTTCAAAAATATTAGCACCAATCATGTTCCCTCAGTATAAGCCAGAAAAATACAATTTAGACAAAAATGCTATGAAAATATTTTTCCCAATTCCCTATTCCCAGGGAAAGCCAGAATAGGGCCACTGGTTAGTAGTCGTCTGTAATTTACTAATGTAGTCATTGATATTCTTGCCGTTGAAAGTATTGCCGTGTCATCGGCAAAAGTCGCCATTGTTCCTTCTGTAGTAGGTATATCTCTAATATATAGGAGATAAAGGATTGGCCCAAGAACACTCCCTTGTGGTACTCCTGCTGTTATTCTTTTTAGTTGGGAGTATTCATTCTCATACTATACTCGGAAGTGCCTTGTAACACTCTACTTGGTGAGTGGAATGTTAACAGAAATTGTTTATCATCACAGCGATTTCGGTTAACGGTCAAATACGATGGCTAATGCTAAGGAGCTGTAGGGGTGGAGTTTCCGAAACATGTGACGATCAGTTATGACCGTATAAAATAAAAATAATAATGGAGGGATAAGAAAAATAAAGCAAGCAAAGTAAAGGATTGTTACAATTTGGTTCAAATTCCTCCTTGTGGTAAAACTAAAATACATATAGAAGATTAACACTTTCGTGCCATACGGGAACGCAACTTTTCTTTTGTCCATCACTGATATGCGAAACCTGCAGGTATAGCGTAAATCTACAAATATAAAAATGGATGTTTGTATATATACTCGTATATATATTTATATATGTTACCGTTTCACTCCAACACCGTTCAACCGATCGCCATTAAATTTTTACCATATACAAGTTGCATATCCAGAACCAACCTTACGATATTTTGGAAGGGGCTGGACCCCGGGGTCAAGGGGCTGGACCCCGGGGTCAAGGGGCTGCGGTACAATTTTTTCCGAAAATTATAATTTTCTTTAAATTTTTCAACGAAAATGAGTTTATGGGGCTGGTTATATGAAATTACTGACATGTTTGAATCCGAGGGGCTCAGCCCTGGATTAAAAATTAATTTTTACATGTAAAGATACAAATATTTGATTATTCCAAAATGACTTCTCAGTCGCTCAACCGATCGCCATGAAATGTTTACCATGCAAATGTTGCATATTCAGGACCAATCTTACGACATTTTGAAAGGGGCTGGACCCCGGGGCCTGGGGGCCATGGTACAAATTTTTCCGAAAATTATAATTTTCTTTAAATTTTTCCACGAAAATGAGTTTATGGGGCTGGTTATATGAAATTACTGACATGTTCGAATCCAAAGGCCCAGCCTTGGATCAAAAATTAATTTTTACATGTATTGATACAAATATTTGATTATTCCAAAATGACTTCTCAGTCGCTCAACCGATCGCCATGAAATGTTTACCATGCAAATGTGGCATGTTCAGGACCAATTTTACGATATTGTGAAAGGGGCTGGACCCTGGAGTCTAGGGGCCATGGTACAAATTTTTTCAAAAATTTAAATTTTTTTACGAGAATGAGTTTTGGAAAGGGGTTATATGAAATAACTGACATGTTCGAATTCGGGGGGTCCGCCTCTGGATCAAAAATTCATTTTTACATGTAAAGATACAATTATTTGATGGTTCTGAAATAACGCCATGAAATTTTTACCATGTACATGTTGCATGTTTAGAACCAAGCACACGATACTTTTGAAGGGGCTAGACCCCGGGGTCTAGGGGCTGTGGTACAAATTTTTTCTCAAATTTCAATTTTTTTAAGATTTATTGACGGGAATGACTTTAGGAAAGAGGTTATATGAAATTAGTGACATGTTCTAACCCGGAAGTCTACCCTGGATCAAGAATTCATTTTTACATGTGTAGATACAATTATTTAAATGTTCCGAAATAGCGCCTTAGCCGCAAATTTAGACACCAAAAAGGATATTTAGCGTGCGATTGTTATACACAAAACATACCTCTACTATAATTGATTTAATTATTCAAATTAATTTTATTAATTTAAATTTAAGAGAATCTTTCATCACTTTAACTGAAGACAAATCTCTGAACACTTATATTATCCATACTAATAATCCATTTTTACTGGTTTGACATGTACTGTTTAGTGATATCCTATTTATCATATCCTGTTTTGAAATGTGCCATAGTCAGCGAGTTCTAATTTCTACATAACCTCAGAAATAATTAACATTCTATTTTAATCCACTATTGCAACCGGCGGTTTTTAATGAAAATAGTAGTTTCATACTAAACGCCAACAGTTTATTACTTTATTTAGTTTATTACTTAAATAATCAATGATTGTTTCATAAAATCAATTCTAGGAAAGGTACTAAAAATATTGTACGTATAAACTAATTTACTTTGAAAAGTACTAGCGTTTTATATTTGAAAATAGCATCTTCTACAAGAAACATCCTCGGATTCAAATTATTGTATGTGTAAAATTGCCTTAGTTTGAAAAAACTTCTTTTGTTTTTCGAAATGTCATTTTCAACCACAGTTCGCGGTGAAACGTATCGAAGGGAACATTAAAATCGTTTTGATAAATTAATACTAATTTCTGTTTTGAATGCCCGTCATTCCTGATTAATTAGCTACACGTTTCAGTTTTGCTCAAAAAAGCCATCGAAAAAAAGATCAATTGGGCAGGTAACTGCAAAGTCGAAGAAGATTAGGGCCGCAAGGGCTACTGAAGTAAGCAAACAGTATGAAACACGACTTGCAAACGTTCGAAGCAGTACATCTCCTTCTAGAGCTAATGAAACAACTAAACCGCGCGAAACACGACTTGAAAATGTTCGAAGCAGGATGTCTTCTTCTAGAGCTACTGAAACCATTGAATATCGTGAGGCCCGGCTGGAAGTCGATCGATTACGATATCGACGATTAATAGAAAATTTTAGACGTGATTTAAAGTTAGTAGCATTCAATTACGAGAAAGACTATGATTACAATGTTTCAATTGGGCAAATGGAAAACATTTCTTTGTATTGTCATGCTTTAAAGTTTCACAATGAATCGCCTGGAATGTGTTGTTCAAATGGAAAAGTGAATTTGCCTCCTCTGAATGATCCACCCGAACCTCTTCTAGCTTACGTCTCCGGAACTACTGAGTTATCCAGACATTTTCTACAAAATATTCGAAAATATAACTCATGCTTATATACCTCCCGTGCAACGACGGGTAGCTCAGCTAGTATATATATAATATATCTGGCATTTAACACGGGTGTTACTATCATCGTATTAATCGCTATCAATACTTCTTTATTGTACTTGTGTTTGTGTTGTGCTTTCTCATTATCTATGTAATTTTTGGGTATCGGGGTGTAGTTATATATTTTCTTTTATACATAACTAAACGTAATCATGCATTTAAGGCAGCAGCAATCAGCTGTTTGTAAATGGACATTATTGTGGGACAAAGAAAAATTCGGCGGTGATACATTTAGTTAAGCGTCGATTGTACAAAGATAAATTATTAAAATTATCAATTTAAAAACTAATATAAACCATTTGTGTTAAGATGATTAAAATTAATTCTTATAAACTCAGTGCTTGTAGTGCATACCGTTCAATTAAATTGTGTATGTTAGTTATCGGTCGGTAATTCAGTTTAAAACCTAAAGTGTTGTGCCTGTTTGTTGTGGGTTTTAATCATACGCAAATTCATTTTAGTATTCTTACAACTATAAATCAAAGGAAATATAGTTAAATAGTGTTCACGCTACCTTGTCCGAGTCTGAAATTTCGGGGCCAAAGGATAGTTCCACAGGATTCGTTGATGCACATATTTTGCGCATAAGGAAAGGTGATTATGGTTATTGATTAATTTATGGCATGAGTTTATTTGATTTTTTTTTCCTTTCCATTTAATTTAAAAGCTAAAGTTCGGCCGCGTCAACCCGGGTGCTTTCCGTGTGGGTATTTTTATACATTTATATATAGTTTGTTTTAGTGCTAATACGGTAGAACCTCACAACCATCTATACCCTCAAAAAAAACCGTTTACCAATAGTTATTTGTACGAGTGCCGACCTCGTAGGAACATTATATTGATTATCAAGTTGTTTTTCGTAATTTGTATGTTATACATTTAGATTAAGGGGTGTTAGGGACCGGTCAATTTAGCTTATAGTAACTTAGAGTTAATAATTTTAAGTTGTTCTTTTCAAAATTAATAAATAATTTGTAATATTGACATAAGTCGAATCTATCAAAGTTAGTGATTTTTTTTTGTTTTTGCTTTTCTCCTCTGGTTATAAATTAGTGATGGTTTATTTATCATTTAATTGTGGTTCCAGAATTTTTGTGCGATAATGGTGTCTATTTCGGTTAAATGGATTTAATTATGTAATGGTTGTGAAAATCATATGGGAGGGAAGTGCTATTGCAAAGCTGTACTTCACGGGTGGTGTCAGCACTGAGGTCAGGTGACCAACGGCCTCCAGTACTAGAGTAGAAAGAATAAGTACTTGGATAAAATTCCCAAACTCGGCGGTCTCCCAGAATTTTGATTTTTTCGTTTTTATCATCCTCATCATCCACGTGCTTTTTTTTGTATGACTATACACATTTACAAGTAAATGGAAACATATTATATACCGATATCATAATTATCAATTCTCATACAATAAAGGGTTACAAACAATGTATCTTGAGTTACGGTGTTTTATACTCTTGTTCAATCAATTGCATATTGATTAGGTAACGACGATATTAAACACCAACAACAATAAAAATCAACTCATGTACGCTCACGACCCAAAGAACCTTTTCAAATAGTTTCGATAATGTTGGTAGCAGAGAAATTGGCTTTGTCATTCGGAGGTTTGTTCGGCTTAAGTATCATAATTACTTCTGCAACTTTCCATTGTATTGGTACATATCTTAGTCGAAATGTCCCCAACGCTTTCTCCGGTAACACTTTTATTATCTGACCCGTTATAAGATCATATCCTTGAGCCTTATACGCATTATACGCATACGATTATTCTTGATTTCCCATTTTAGTTCTGTCAATGTTACAGGTGTAATTTTTATTTCATCCTGTTTATTTATCGGGATGATACTTTCCTCTTACGTTTGTTTGGGATAATGCTGGAATGTTTCTTCAAGGTGATTTGCAAACATATCTGGTTTTTTCAAGCATTTCGAGCCCAATCTTCTTTATTTTTAATTGTAGGAACCTGAAGTTTGGGTCTTTTAAGATACTTAGTTGCTTTCCATAATGAATAATCAGTATCTTTTTGCCCAGTTAGAGTGCTGAGGTATTTGTTAACTGACTGATTTGTAATGTCTTTTATTAGGTATTTTAATTTGTTACACAAATGGTTAAATACCCTCTTATTTTCCGAGTTTCGATGTTTTTGCCAATTCTTCCGTGCTTTTCTTTCATTTTTAAGAAGTTCTCTCACTTCCTCTGGATAGCTAGTATTACGCTTCATTTCCTTGGATATTATGGATGAGTTTATCTAGTTCGTCTTCTATTTGGGCTGGTCCCTGTATTGGGTTCTGCAGACTAATACTTTCTGTTAGCTGGGTTTGGAAGAGATCCCAATTGGTTTTGAAGCTCGTTAATTTCGGTTGCTCTCTTTCATAATAATTGTTTGGCTATGTATCATAATAACAGGTGAATGATCTGATGATAGACTTTCACTGTTCTCTATATGGATATAATTATCTGAAATCCCTCTTGTAATAAAAAAAAGTCTATAAGATCTGGAGTCTTACTGACATCCGTAGGCCAATAGGTTGGTGTACCGCCTGAGTGAAACTCGCATTTTAGTTGTTTGCTTGCCACGAACAGTTCTCTTCATTTAGCAGTCGTTAACCGTGATCCTCAATAGGTATTTTTTGCATTATAGTCCCTCCAATTAAATGAACACTTCCTACTGTTTTGAGAAGATTAGTATAATCTACTTGTTTGAGATTGTATCTTGGAGGGCAGTATATTGCTGAGATACTACAAGTTTTGATATTGTTTAATTGTATTTTGATTGTTGTGACTTGGATGAAAAGCTTCTCGACTTTGAGTTCTTCCTTATGTTTTATATAAGCTTTTATGAGGATAGCTGATCCACCTCTAGCGTTGTTCTCTGGATGTAATGGATGGTAGCAATGATATCCTTTTATTTTACAAAAAGAAATTTTGGTGAAATGGGTTTCTGATATAAGACATATATCTATAATTATGCTTGTTTAAAAATATATCAAGTTCTTGTATGTGATGCAATAGTCCATTTGCATTCCAGGTTACGATTCGTAATGTTTCATTCATTTCTTTTGTTTATAATTCGATTTTATATAATTTATATTTTGATACACTCGATAAAGGATTTCTTCTACTCTTTTTTTGAAATTAGTTTGTGATTTCATTTCTTCTAGTGTGTTCTGCAGGCTCACTTCGTGCGAAATAAGTCTTTTGTTGGGGTTCTCTAGATTCCTCAGTATGTCCTGTAAAACGAGATCCACTCTTACGACTGTGTTGTCGTCAACAATACCAAATACCATTTTTACATCCCCATTTTTTGTACATTTTTGTGTTTTATTCCCCGCGGTTGTTTTGCGTCCGGGTTTCTTTGCGTCCGGATGTAGGTTGGCGTCTACACGCGGTAAATGGTGGAGGTATTCCTGTGTGTTTTTTTCTATTTTGTTGGTAATGGAGCGGAAATGGGAGAGAGAGAGAAAGCAATGCGCATCGAGTGTGTGCAAAGTAAAACGTTTTAGAAAAAAATGTTTTTCTTATATGCTTCTCTTTTTTATCAATGCAAATTGATATAAAGGAGAGACAGAGAAGAGAGATCATTTTTTCTATAACGTTTTGCGAGCTGTGTGGCGCAAGAATTTTTTCTTGTGTCACATGATTCAAGTTGTGATTTTTGATAAAACAGTCGAGTTTTGGGTTTTTTTATTCATTGGATAAAGTCTAGTTTTTTTGATTAGTTTTTTTTGTTTCTGATAAATTTAATGCGAACAAAAGTATAAAATTTGCAATTAAAAAAAACGGTGGTTTAAGATTCAAGTTTTGTTTATTGGATTAATAAAATTATTTTTAATACAACCAGTGTGAAATTTATTTATTTTTCTAATTTTATTGTATGAAACGACATTTCTAAAATTGAAAACTGTCTGCCTTTTGTTGGTATATATCTGGCTAAAATAAAAAGAAGTGAATTAAATTAAAAGGTGTGTTTGTGTTTGAGTAAGATATACTCAACTTGTGCTTGCTGCGGGAAACGGCCAACCAAAACAGTTCGATACAATATTTGGCGTGTGTGCTTTTCCCGTTCAATATTAGTTTGGTTCCTTGAATACGGGATATTCGCTGTCATAAGACCGGACTGTGTTACGCTTTTGGTGTTAAATTTAATTAAGCGGGTATCGCAAATCTAAGCGGAGCCGCGAATCTCTGCGGCTGCCTCCAATTATTTAAAAACGGCCAGTGAAAGGTCGCTCAATAGTGTGTTGAGGTGGTGGTGATTACGGGTGGCCAGGTGAGGCTACTCCATTTTTTTTGGATTTTTGAGGCGAGGCAACCCAACTTTTTGGTCCTTTTAGGCCTAATTTTCGGTCAAGGCGAAAGGACGCCCCATGTTTTTATAGTGCCCAACCAGGCAAGCGCTCGAGCGCAAAGGCGGGGAGTCGACGACGGCACCAAGGCCGCACCGGTGGGGAAACGGCACCAAGGCCACAACGGTCCGGGGGACAGGAGTCCCTTGCGGCATGACGGCCGCGCAAGGCCGCAACAGTTTTTTTATATGTATTAAGGTACAATTTTTTTTATTTCAATTTTTTTTTTTTGATTTTATTTTTTTTATATATATATATTTAAAAAATTTTTTGGTCATAATTTTCAAAAATTTTGTAATCGAGCGCCGCACAGCGGGTGCACACTCGATGCACAGCGGTCTCGCTTCTCTCCTATAATCTTATTTTCGGCGATTAGTGTTTCGTTTTTTTTTTATTTGGATGTGTGTGATTCATAAAATGAATTATTAATTTTCGGTTAGGTATGATGGGAGCGGAGACTCCCTCCGTGTCGGTGTAGTGTTTGCGGTCCCTTGGTGCCCGCATCCAATTTCGTAACCAAGGCTTGGCTTTGTTTGAATTCGAATGGATGCGCGCACCAAGGCACCTCTTCCGTTATTATTATTTTTCTTTATCATTTTATTTTATTTATTGTGTTGTTCGTTCCTCAGGTTCCGGCCGACAAATTTCGGCGGAACTTCGGGTATTATTATTATTTGCGTTTTTTCCCTTCTTAAATATTTGTAATCACGGTGTAAGCCAAGAGCCCATGCAAGCCTCAAACCCCACGACCTTAGCACTTCTCCCTGAGAACGTAGCCGGCAAAAATCACCGTGGAGGCCTCTGCATGCGCTTAGTGAAATCTGCAGGTTGGCAGTAGCCAGCCTGTAACACCACTTTTAACTTTTTCATTTACTTGCTCTCTTTGTATGTTAAAATTAGGAGTTGGCGATTTAGGCTCCGTGTTTTTTTTATAGATTGTACATTTCTTTGTGTATCTGGTTTGCGTGATGCTGGCTATTACAGTTGATACACTTCGGTGTTGTATTTCGGGGAACTATGCAGTCGTTTCCTGCGTGTTTCCTGCACATTTAACACAATCAATAAAAACTGTGTTTTTAATCAGTTTGTTGGTACCCAACGCATAACATCACTTCTCAACCTAGAATACATAAATCGACCTGGAACACATAAAAATCGATGACATACTTGTACAGCTGGAAGAAAAATTCTATTAGTAAATATACAATCAACGTAATTATAAACTTACCTACAATTCCACTAGCATATAATCCATTGTCAAATTCGGGGAAACCTGAAAATATATAGTATTTAATTAGTAATTAATTTAATATTGTAAATCAAAAATACTTAGCTGATATCAATAATTTTGCAGACATTATTTTGTTTCCATTTACCATTTTGACATCTACGTGTGTATGTGCATTAACATATAAACATAAACAAAACATTGTAATAGATGTATGATATGGAAACAAAAACTGCGTTACCAAACAGGGCAACGCACTGAACTTACATTTTAAATTTTTGGAAGTAAACTGTCAAATTCATTTCATGTTCCAAAAAAATTCATTTATTTATGAAGAAAAATGACTAAACGTTGTTATAAGAAAAGCTTTTGTACACTCAACACCTAACTTTACAATTAAATTATGTTGCACGCATAATATTAAAATTAATAAATTAGTTTATAACGTTTATCACGAGCGTTTTTAATATTTCTAAGCGTAATATAAATATACGCCTCCGGATTTCAAGGAAAGAAAATACAGTCCACTCTACGTTAACGTGGAAATATACGCATAGTCATTGGAGGCCACCATTTTCCGGGATTTTATATCAATTTCGACTGCTCCACCACAGTTTATTTACTTTCTTTTACATAGTTAAAATAAAGTTTAGTGTGTATAGTGAAGAAAAATTTTGAAGTTTTGCAGTTTTAATGTTCGCTATATCGCCGAAGTAAAAAAAATATTTTTTTTAAATCTGTGTGTGCGTGTGAGCGTGAATGCGAGCAGACTAAATGTCTGTGTCCTCTCTACAGCCCAGATGGTTTGTATGATCGGTATAAAATTGCATACATGAGCTTTTTTCATAAATCAATCATAGTGATCGATTTTTGGCTGCAACTGGACAACCGGAATTGACAGCATCCATACGATTATTCTCGTTTTCTACAAATATTTTCAAAGATATATAGCATTTACGATAAAACGAACAATGAACCAAAATATTCTAACATCTAAAACAATTTTGCTCAGATCAGTTTTCCAAAATTTAAGCGAAAATTAAGAAAATTTTGACAAAAAATTCTTATTCAGTAAAAATTTGGTCCCACTACTGCCCATTGCATACGGATTGATTTGTCGGAATAAAACTCCACACTTAAGCTTTTTTCATAAATTGTTTTTAGACTTTTTCGATTTTTACAAATATTTTGAAAAGTAAATAACATTTATGAAAAAACCATTAAAAACAAAAGTTTGTAAATTAAAGTTCAAACGAAATTTATTGAAAGCATTTTTTTAAATTTCTGAAACGACAAGTTCTGACAAAAAGACTTCGGCTTCTCTACAGTCCAGGCTTAACTTTTCGAAAACAATCATGATACTTAACATTGTTTTGACTCATTGTGGGGTCTTAACAACTATTTGCAACTATGTTTGGAATTTTTAATTTCTAAAAATTTCGTTGCAAATTGTTACGACTGTATGGTCGCAACGACGATTTTTGTGTTATTTTATTCACCCCGGTTGTTGTCTTCGTTTCGCCCATCTTCTCTTATTTTTTTTTATTCACCTCGGATGTGTTAGGAACGCACCTTCGACGTTTTGTTTTGTGCCCCATCGCGTGGTGGCGCAGAGGTGAGAAGGAATAGGGGAAGGAGAGAACAATGCGCATCGAGTGTGTGCAAAGTAAAACGTTTTGGGAAAATGTTTTTTCTTATATGTCTCTCTTTTATACCAACGAAAATTTGATATAAAGGAGAGACAGAGAAGAGAGATTAATTTCTTCTAAAACGTTTTACGAGTTGTGCGGTGCTCGAATTTTTTTTGTATGATGACATGACATTCGGTTTTGTGATTTTTGATAGAAAAGTCGAGTCGAGTTTTGATTTTCAATGATTGAGTCTTGTTTTTTTGGTGATAAAAGTTTGTTTTTTTGGGAAAATAAAATCTATAGTAGATTTTGGAATTGTTAAAGATAAAAGATAATTGTGAAAATAAAATTAAAAAAATTGCTTCAGTATAATAAAAATAATTAAAAAAAAAAAAAAAAAAACTTATAGTGTTAAGCTAGTTTTTAGTAACGATATTATAGAAGTTGAATTTCATTTTTGGTAATTGGAAAATTGAAAATATGAAAATGTAGGTTATGAAAAAAAAAATATGGAAATGGTGGCGATAAAAAACGTACACGTATAAAGTTATATTGTAAACCAAGGTTAAATAAATAAAATTGTGATTTACGAACATTTTATTTGTCAATGCCCACAAATGGTTGAATTTTCGGGCTCAATCTAATTTCATTTCGTTGTTGTGATAACGTGATTTTGTTGTTGGATGGTGATCGGTTGTTGGAAAAAGTGGAAAACTTAAGATAGAACGGTGTGTTCATTTGGTACGCGATAAAATACCGAATTTTTGTATTTGCGAGAAACCGGGATAATCAACATTATGAACGCAGCTGATCAAGGTTAACATTTTGGTTTTTGCGCATACTGAACTGGTGGGACAACGCCCAACCAGTTATTTTCGGGCGGTCGATTGAGACTACTTGTTTTGTAACAGTAAATATTTACTGTTTCTTTTGGCGAGAGAACGAGTTGTGCAGGTGGCCAGTTGAGGCCACTTCACATACGGTAGTTAGGCGAAACCACGCACAACATTTTGGTTATCGGTGGTCTGCCGCAACGACACGGGTGGCCAGCCGGCCATTTGTGTGTTTATTGTTATCGGTGGTCCGCCACATTTGGGTAGCCAACCGGTTGCCCGTGTTTTTGTAACGGGGAAAGGCCCCGCAACGCTCAATTTATTTTTGGCGGCCAGTTGAGGCCAAGTTATTTAACGGCATCAAAGCCGCAACGGTCCGGGGCGGCGACCCTGAGGCATGACGGCCGCGCAAGGCCGCAACCCAAGGTTTTCATCGGGGAGAGGCCCCGCAACACCAACGGCACCAAGGCCGCAAAAGCTTTAAATTAATTAAGGTACTATTTTTTTTATTTTTATTTATTTTAATTTTTTGATTTCATTTCTTTTATATTATATTAAATTTAAAATTTTGTGATCGAGCGCCGCACAGCGGGTGCACGCTCGGTACATATTGCTTTCTCTCTCTCTCTCGTTTTCTTCTGGTGCGGGTGGAGGGGAAGTTGTTTCGCTTCGTTTTTGTTTTTTTTTTATAAAATGAATTACTAAATTTTCCGGTCGGTATGATGGGAGCGGCGACTCCCTCTGTGTCGGTTTAGTGTTTGCGGTCCCTTGGTGCCCGCATCCAATTCCGTAACCAGGGCTTGACCCCGTTTGAATTCGGATGGATGCGCGCTCCAAGGCACCTCTTCCGTTATCATTTTTTTTATTTTATTTAATTATTATTTGATTATCTGCTGTTCGTTCCTCAGGTTCCGGCCGACGAGTTTCGGCGGAACATCCGGGTTATTATTATTATTTGCGTTCCCCCTAACTTTCTGTGTGATCACGGTATAAGCCAGGAGCGTCATGCAAGCCTTAAACCCCACGACCGTAGCACTTCTCCCTGAGAACGTAGCCGGCAAAAATCACCGTGGAGGCCTCTGCATGCGCTTAGTGAAAATCTGCAGGTTGGCAGTAGCCAGCCTGTAACAAAATGAGTAAAGCCTTTCTCTGATAGCACTGTCATTTGGGTGGGATGTTGTAACTTCACTTTTTTTGATATTTATCGAATATTGTATCTCTTTTTCCTAAAATAAAATTGCTTGCCGTTTCAATTTTGAATTTTGCTTTTTATTAGCCATTAGAAATTAGCCTTCCGTATTCACATCCAGTGTCATGTAAATTTATAATAAATTGAGAGCGAAACCAACGTGTACCTTGTGCGTGTATGTGACGAGATAAAATATACAGGAGTCTTTTTTTTTTTTTTGGTTCTCGTTTTGGTGTATGCGATTGATGCGCGGTGTGAACGAGTGTGGAAGTGACGCGCAAAAAAATAAAGCGAGAAACAAAAGCGAAAAAAAATATTCTTCTAGAATGTTTTTTTGGTGCGACAGTTTCTTTAGATCAGTTTGGATTTTCATTAAAAATAGTCTAGTTTTGGTTTGTGAAAAGAAGATAAAAGTCCAGTTTGTATCTTTATTAAAAATACCCGATAATATTTTATTTTCAAATTGGATAAATATGTAAAAATATTAAATAATATACAATTTTAATTAATTAGTAAATAAAAATAAATAAATTTATGTTTGAGGGAAAAAGTGTTTTAGAAAGACTGGCAAAGATCGGGATATATTAAATAGTCCGTAGAGTATGTGAATTGTGACAGTGTTAAGCATTTTGCTAAAGGCGAAATTGTATTGGAAACGGCAGGGAGTAAAAAACGTTGGTGGGTGTAACAAAAATTAATGGATGAAGATTTACGTTGTCAATGCTATTATATAGCAAAGGAGCATAAGTTGATTTTATTTACAAAAAACAAAATATATCATACAAAGAATTTTCACAATAAAATAAAAATTCGAACCAAAACCAACACTTACTATAACAACAACGTGTAAAGTGCGATTTAGATAATGAAAAAATGTTGGCCCAGCAAAATGTTTGCGGTGTGCTTAGAGCTGTACACAATATAAATTATTTGCATTAGTTGAATTGTTGCCATAAAATATACTCGGGTCGATTATATTTTATGGCAGTATTTTAATTTATGGCAGCATTTGCTCAAAAAAAGACAAAAACGCACAGCAAAATTTTTGCACGATGTTATTCTTTTCTTGTCATACACACGAAAATTTTAATATACCAAACATTTTTTTTTGCTGGGCCAACATATTTTCATCATCTAAAGCGCGCTTAAAGAAATGGGGTGAGCTTGGAAACGAAGTATTGTGCGGGTGGGATAAAAACATTCAACAAAAACCATATTTTCAACGAAATTCGGTGCATTATCGACATTGTTAAAGTTAGCCAAAAGGTGCCAGCCGAAAGTGAAAAATTCGATAATGCAGATAGTGCCTTGACTACTTCAGCCGACAATTACACAAATTATAAATATTTAGCTAAAAAGTGTCTAACCTACAAAATCAGCCGAAAACATATATTACAACAAATAAAATTTTCAATTTAACTGATATTAATTTATTTTTTCATGTCATTCATATTTAATTTATTAAAACTTAACGTTAAAAGTGTTATGGTTCGAAAAAATCTCATTTGAAGAGATTTGTAAGTGGTAATATCTGTTTCATACAGCCGAAAATTGAAAATAAAAAAATTTAAAAATTATCAAACTTTAAATGGTTTTTAATTAGCATTCACAGATCTGACTATGGCCGTGATCATAGGTAAATTTTAAATATAGGTTTTGGGTGGGTCTGATGAGATTATAGGGGTAAAAATTTGTTTTTTCCCTTCTTCCAATAATAAAATCGTTTATCATTCAAGACTTCGCCAGATTAGCACCAATCTGACTATCTGACCCTGATGAGGTTATAGGGGTGAAAATCTAATTTTCACATTTTCAATCTGACTATGCAGATTCGATAGACTATCACCAAAGGTAGATTCTGAGTACAGGTTAGGGATGGTTGATAAAATCGTTCGTCATTTGGTTTGTCGCCATAGGTAGATTAGGAGTATAGGTTAGGGGTGGGTGTGATGGGGTTATAGGGGTGAAATTCTTATTTTTCAATAGTCAAAATCTCGAATAACGAACGATTTTATCGTTGAAGTATGGGGGAAACTCAAATGTCACCCCTATAATTAGCCCCATCAAATCTATCCCGACTTATACTCATAATCTACCTATGGTCATTGGCTATCAAATCAGCATAGTCAGATTGCTGTCTATATGCTAAAATCTCGAATTACGAACGATTCTTCGCGATACTAGATAATTGGCAGTCTTCTTTATCGACTACTTTCGGCTGTATCAAGCAGACATGCGATTTCATCCCCATAACCCCATCAGGTCCACCCCTAACTAATATCCAGAATCTACCTATGGTTATGGGCTATCCAATCGGCATAAACAAATTGGTGTCTGTATACCAAAATCACGAATGACGAACGTGTTTATCGATGAAAAAAGGGGACACTCAATATTTCACCCCTATCACCGCATCAGTTTCACCCCTAACCTATAAGCAACAGCTACGATTTAATCAAATACCGATTCGATACCCCATGAACAGAGGTTCAGTTATATTTTCGGTTTTGATAACAAAATTAATATCTGCATTTCCATCGTTCGGCTGGGATAGCAAATCCACTATCTGCATTACCATCTTTCGGCTGGAAACTTTCAGCTAACTTTAACTAAACGCTGCAATTCCAACAGGTTGCTTAATGGGTACAACAATTTACGAGCGAGTTACAACGTTTCAAGGGGCGTCGCATTTTATCGAGCCCTGTAAAAATAATTATGGGTGTCGCAAATTTATCAACGGTACGCCAATTTATTTTTACGGGTGGCCTGTTGAGGCCATTCATATTTTTACCAAACACAGGAGGACGCCCGGAAGCGAGAGCTGAACCATGACCTCTAACGATTATAGATTGTTATCTACCTTCGAAAGGAAGGTCATCCGTTCAATTTTTAGTCCTATAAAAGTTGCGAACAGCGAAATTCGGATTCGCATGAACCACGAAATAAAGCAACTTTTCAGAGGTAGCGATATTATCGGCTTCATTAAATCTAATCGAGTGAGATGGTTCGGCCATGTTGCAAGGTCTCCACAACAATGAATGATTAAGAAAGTGTTACATCAACAACCAGCCAGAGTGCGTCGTAGAGGGAGACACCGAATGTGCCTAGCATGACGACAAGACCGTCGAACAAGACCTCCTCGTATTAGGATGTCGAAATTGGAGGACGATAGCGATGAATCGAGACGGATTGAGGACCATACTGCGAGCGGCAAAATTCTTTCACGGGATGTGAAAGCTAGAGAGTGAGAGAGAGGGAAGAAATCCAACGGTGTTATTTTTACCAAAGGCGGTAAGACGCCCAATGTGATTTTTACCAAAAGCAGGAAGACGCCGGTTACGGATTACGGTTACGGGTGGCCAACTACGTGGCGGTTTTTTTTGGTTGGGATTAACGGCGAGGTAGACGCCGCAACCCATATTGGTGGGACCTTGGCTGAAGGTACAAAAGAAAGGTACAATTTGGATTTTTTTTAATTAAATGTTTTTTATTATTTTTCCTTTATTTAAATTTAAATTTTTATTAAAATATTGTATTGTAATCGAGCACCAACTAGCCTAACTAATTTTCGTTCGATTTATTTTTCCTCTCAACCAGTGTTGGTTTTCTTTTATTTTGTTTTCTTTTATCTCTGATGGACAATTTTTTTTAAAAATTGAACGGCGAATTATATATATCTTGGCCTTCGGTTTTATTTATTTTCACTTTTCATTCATCGGCCTGGATCTATTTTTCCAGTTAGTATTTTTGTCGTTTTAATCGTTTTTTACATATAATAAGATGAATTACTAAATTTATTTTCGGGTCAGTAAGGTGGAAGGGGATTTCTCATTTCGTATCGGTTCCATCGTTGCAAGCTGGGCTTGTCACTCCTCGTCATCCCCTCGGCAGGGCATCCACAGGGTAGGCATATGTGCCGTCCATTCAGGTACGACCGTAAATCCTACGCTATCTCCCGTTCCTGGATAGACACACCCGGTTATTATTAACTTTATTACGTTTCCTCAAGTTTCGATCGACGGATTGTGGGATTCTGTAATTTAATTTCAGTTTATAGATTGCTTTTAATTTTTGTTAATTTTTGTTGTGAGTGAGGCTTCTGCGTGTTTAGATGAAATCTGTGGGTTCGTTTCATACCATCCGTAACAACCTTTTAGATTAATTAGGAAATCCTTGCGAAATTTAGTGGAAACCTATATACTAGCAGCTTCAATGGGAGCTTTTTCAATTTTTGCTATGATGTTAAAAAGTTTAACATTTACAAAAAACGACAAAGAATTAAACAATTGAAATAAATTTAAAGATTCAATTTTGAACCAAGTGATTGACCTTGTTGGTTTCAAAGAAAATAGAGAGTTGTCTATACAACATATTTATCCCTCCACTTTTTTAATAGTTTCAGTAGTACATGTTTGTGCCTCACAAAAACCAAAGTACAATAGAAACTGAATTTAGGTCTCTGTAGTCGCGTAACCTTACAGAAGTTACACATAAACCTTAATATTTAAATGAATCAGCTACCTAATAAATTTAAATTTGAACCACAAAACCAGATGCTTCAATAATTTTTGGTTCTTGCATTACGCGTACTACAAACACATCAAAATCGATACATCATCTATATATTCGCGAATAAAAACATTTTTGAGCTTCTGAAAATCTATAAAAAAATTCTTTTGTTGTGGTTTTAATTATTGGTTGTATGAAAACTTCATTAATTTTTTTATATTGTAAATTCCATCATGAACTAATTCCTTCTCGATTTTGTATTATGCGTGATTGTATTTCCAAAGAAATTTTGGTTAGACCACTTTAACATACTCGCAGCATAAAATCATGCTTTGGTTAAAACATTGATCTCAATATAAAAATTATATAAAAAAAAACAAAAATTGATTGAATGTATGATTTATGTGGTTACGAATTCGGCCGAAATATTATTATCTGGAAGTTTGGTACACGCAATGGTACAATGGGTAAAATCTGATAAAACAATCGATTAAATGAGCCATGAATACAGAATTACTAGACCATCTAACCAGTATTCACACAATTGAGTACAAAACGTAATATCGATGTACATAGAGCACTGTAATAAGTACGACATAAATATTTTATTTTTTTATTTTTTAGATTCGAATATTAAAACCAATTTAATTCGACAACAACGTAACGAATAACGATACATCATAAAACGTTATTACCATCGCAATAAATAATTTACAGACCTAATATGTTTACAGCAAGCGATGATCTCTGAAAAAAAAGGCAAGGAGCTAAACCCAAACTAATAAAACAACAACAACAAAAAGGAAACAAAAGGATCATAATTTTTGTGGTTTCTGTTTTGGGTGCTTTCACTCATTGTTACGTTCTTGGATGTAGTTGCTCGTCTTAAAAATATTTTGCCTTTTTTTTGTTTCTGCACAATTTTTATGGGTTTTCATAATTTTTATGATTTTTGGAGAATGGGAAATTATTACTTTATGATCAAATCAAAATCATAAAAAAGTATGTATTTTAATATTTTATGTGCTTTATGTTTTTAATATTCATATGCGAGTTTATATGTTTACGCAAATACAAGGAAAATACTTTGTAATGCTTTATAATTTATAAAGCAAACAAATCGATTTTATTGCGATTAATTATATGTAGACTGTAATTAAAAAAATCCATGTAGATGGGATTTGATTTAAGTGGTACTTGAAATATTCATGTTGTACGTGATTTTGGGAGTAAAACATCATTAGTGCATTTCTAATAGTAGTTTGAAATAATCACAATGTTACGGATTTCTGGTATTTGATGGATTCGCATATACCGCACTAAATGTTTAAATTTCGCAAGCATTATTAACATAGAGGCATCTCATCTTTTCTTCCATTTGTACGGTCGATGGGACTAATGTGCACTAACGCCTCCTAAACTACAGACCGCATACTGTAACATTTGAGGATGTTCCAGGTCAGTCACATTTTTATTTGGTCGGTTGAATTTACGCAATAACTCAATAAATCACACTCATGAATACTCCGAGTTTTTCGGTATAATGCAATTGCACTCGTTTATAAATAACGTGTAAATATGGTCAGTTGAAAATGATTGGTATAATTAGTTAATTAATTAAGAATGTGGTAGATGGTGATGTTGACGTCCAGTATTCTGTCAATGTATTTTGATTTCCCCGCCTCAATACCGATTGTTTTATGCAGATAAACATTAATCGTTCATTCAATGGTTGTGTCTGCCGAGATAACAACATAAGTTATTAAAGTATACCAGTATTGTGTAGTGAATATTTAAATAAAAATATTCTAAAGTTCAGCCATATTCAAGCTGATAAATTGTACGAGGATTTTGTTTTGTGGATTAACAGTATTTAAATGCGGTCGCGTAAAAGGTATTTATAAATTTGTATTTGTTTTGTCAGAAATTAATTGGTCACTTTAATAAAGTTATCGGTTATCACCGTGATTAAATTATCGTATTTTGTTCAGTGATCTAATATAGTTTTTTGTTTTGTATCATATAGTGCCTCAGCAAATATCAATTGGCAAACGTATAATTTTGATCCGTCATTTTACAGTCGGACTTTTAAAATTAAAATATCGAGCAAAAGTATTTTGTTATCGACTGTGCAGGGCATTTCACGACCGGTTTTTTTTATTGTTTGCTGCTCGAAGATCCAATTTACCTACCTGTGCAATTTCACTGGAATTCGGAAAAGTTTAAGTCATACGCACGGGGTTTCCACAAACTTGTATACTTTATTTACGGGTGCCGAAATTTTCCACGAATCCTGTGTTATGCTGTCACCACCACCATCGGATCAGTAAATACGCTAAGTGTTATTTATGATATTTACTAATATTATATTATTATATTTATTTATATTATATTACTATATTTTCTTAAACATATGTACATAATTTATTTATTTATTTATTTAAAGAAATCTATTTTGTAATATACATGTATGATTTCAGATTATTTACAGTTATATTTAAAATTATATTAAAACAACAAAAAACTTTAAAACAGAATAAAAAAAAAAAATACAAACCAAATTTTGGTTTAAACAATTAAAAATTTAGAAAAAAGTCTTTAAGGATATTTTTAAAGTTGTCCTTTGATAAGTTGAAGTCAAATACATCGTCAATTAAGTTGAAAGATTTAGACATCCTATTAATTGGGTTGTTTTCTCCATAGTTGGTGGAATGGTGTTCAAGTGCTAAAAATTTATGGTTTCTAAATGTTCTGCATGGCACGTGAATTGATATGTTTTCCAAGATGTAAGCTGAATCTACGTGACCAAGCAAAACGTTACCAATAAAAGCTGCTCCCAAGAGAAATCGTCTATTTTCAAGCGTGCATATTTTGTAATCTGTGCATCTTGTTGTGTATGGAGGTAAGCGAGCCACATTTTCATGGAATGGTAAGTTGTGGTCGTAATCCCAGTCACTTTTCTTTAACAAAAAAATCAGGAACTTCTTTTGAATGCTTTCAATTCTTTTTATGTGTACAGCATAGTATGGATTCCAGACCGTTACAGCGTACTCCAGTTGAGATCGAACATAAGCGAAATAGAGTGAACATAAGGTTTGGATATCCTTAAATTCACTTGTCCATCTTTTAACAAATCCGAACATGGCATTCGCTTTCGCAATACAATTTTCAATATGCCTATTGAAACTGGCGTTTTCGACAAATGTAACACCTAAGTCTATAACCTCATTGACTCTTTGCAGTACTTCGTTGTTGACTTTGTATGAAGTAATTATTGGATTTCGTTTACGATGGAAAGACATGATTTTGCATTTCTTAATATTTAAGTATAGTGAGTTCCGATCACACCACTCACTTAATCTATCTAAGTCTTCTTGAAGTTTCTCCGTATCTAACAATCCATTAATAGTACGAAAAATTTTCACATCATCTGCAAATATGAGCACGTCTGAGTTTTTGATTATCTCGGTTATTCGGTCTATGAAAACAATAAAAATCCAAGGCCCGAGGTGTGATCCTTGGGGAACACCAGATGTAACTTTAATAACGTTTGATTTTTCATTTCCCATTATCACAAATTGGCACCGGTTTGATAGATATGATTTAAACCAATTTATGTAATCGAGAGAAAACCCAAAATTGATAATGCTTGATTTCAAATTATTATTTATTTATTCGCATCTTGATAATTTTTATAGTACACAAGTTCAAATTTAGTTATTTATCCAAATTACGTATACTATTTATTTACGCCATATGCATATACATATATATCCTATTTATTACGCATGTTAGCCATACATAATTTATTTTATACAAATTATTATCTTTATGTATGTGTCGTATATAACGGGGTTTTATGGACCGCGGATCCATTAAGCTAAGATCAAACTTAGGTACAATCTTTTAATTTAGTATAATATAATCTTTTTTTGTAAAATATATTAACTATTTTATATTCGTCATTAAAAATTGATCATAACTAAGTGAACGAGTGATCTTATTAATGTTTCTCTTAAACTAGTTTTGTCGTGATTGCGGTAGTATTCACTACAGTGTTTTTCGTTTTTCCGCCGTTATGAAATTATCGTCCTTGAGCTTCTTCGACTAAATGGAACTCATCCAAATGGAATAGTTATAAATAGTATGGGTTGACAACATACATGGCAAACAGGGGCATATCGAAAGGTTTTGCAGGATATTGCCAATGGGGAGGGTGGAGTGCATGTGGTATTTACATCTCAACCACAATAATTTACACGATAATAAGAATGCTTGTGATAATAGAAATTTCCAGTTAAAGTGTTTGTGATTATATGCAGTTTTAATTTATCCCGTATCAAAAAAAAATCATTTAAAAGGAAAAAGTGAAAAACTCGTCCGCATGGGTTAACCAAAGTAGCACATCTAGATCTATATGGTTAGTGACAAAGATCCCGCCCAACCGATGATTCCTAGCTGGCAAACGTGCTACAGTCACTGATGTGAGAACCATATAGGTATTTTGTCAACGGAGCGTAAATTCAACAACGAATCAGCCGTTCCATTACAATACACCAAATGATGACGACACGCTATGTCTACATTGTTGTTGATTTCTCTAGTTGTTTTGTTAGTGTAAATATCTTAATATTATTAATGCGCAGTCTCAGTTTAGACATAAATTGACGTCATGTGCAAAAAATGAGAGTAGTAAGAGGCCTGTAGTTTAGAAGGCATTGTGTGCACTCGTTTGATTTTTGATGTGAAAACATATTTAGCAGCAGAGTAACTAAAAAAAATGTATAGCAATCATGTTACGGATGTATCTGTTTCGAAAAAATAATATTGCATGTAAATATCGACCAGAAAACAAAAATAATTAAATGTAAAATAACCTCAAATTTACGCATACTCATGCAATATATCAACACATCCGGCATTTCAAAATCATCGTGAAATTATTTACAAAGCGAATTGTAAAAGCATGGCTTGCGTATCTAGTCGAGACACCACTTTATAAACTTAACAATGTTAAAGTGGATTTATGCAACTTAACGTTGGATGCCTTGGCCACGCTAGAGCGCGATAATTTAAGCTAGTAGGTTTCAATAGACGATAGTCTACATGTGCAGCTGCAGACATTGCTTTGGAGCGTGGAAAATTTCCTATAAATAGTGCCAAGTGAAGGCTGTTCCTTAGAATATTCTTTTTGACGAGCGTAATGAAGAACTATCGTTGCCGGCGCTCTATCTCGACTAGTTGCGAGAATTTAAAAACGGAGTAAAAGGCACCCAATTCATGATGGCTGTCGGAGACGAGGGGTGTACGAGCTGAAAAGAAAATATAAAAATGTAACTTAGATTTAATGATGTATATAATATTATTTATACTTATCTTGTAATAGCGTATTGTATAGATTTTATACCCAATTTTGTTGATTGCTAAAACACATTCATTAATTTCTGAAAGAAAGGTAGTTATAAATTAAAATAGGGAAAATATTGTAAGAAAAATCAAATTGTTACCAAACTTACCATCTGTCATTAGAATATGACAGCTGATTCGTGGTCGATAAAGAGTCAACCTATATTACCGACAAGACTGTAGATGTTCCTTTTTGTCAATCGTTCTGCCATCTATGGTTGAATTTCGACGTTTAATTTATTTAGCATTTTTATTTTGTGTAGCATTTTTGTGGCAGCAATTTGATTTCATAGAAAATAAAATTTATTAGCTTTAACACTTCATTAACAACACTCGAGCAGAAACCATCTTCAAAAAGAATTTATTTACCGGGTAAAATAAAACCTAATAAAGATAAGTGTAATACGATTTATAACGTATATACCCAAGTTTTATTTATCGTAAAAGTGAACAAAAGGTTATATTCTACTTTGCGACATTGTGAACATCGAGAACTTAGCTACCTAGAAATCCGGGATATCATCACATCTCAGACATAAAATTGGTCCTTCGAGCCGGATCTGGATAGCTGAGATCTGAAATTCGTACGAGCGATAATTCAATCCAGATCTACAACGGTAATACGGTGCATTTATCGGGAAATTTATACAACGAATATTCATCACCAACAACAAAAAACCACGCCCAAGGAAAACAAAACAGCTTGTCCGCCGCCATCTTAAAATATTGTAACCAGAAACCGCGTGAGTTTTTAAAATTTATATAATCTATTTTGTTGTTAAATTCAACTATTTATCGATAAACTAATTAAATGTAATAAATTAAATCACTATTCCGTAAAAACCGGTAAATAAATTAAATTAAATCGTGTTTGGAAGTGGAAATTGTGAAGTGAAATAAACATTAGCGGTGATCCAAGAGCAAAATACCAACTATGGCGGATGAACTAAGACGAAAACGTGGTTTTGCAAAGGCGGCCTTAACTCGCCTCGAGAAGAACATGTCACAGATGACCGAGACAACTACCGCAATCGATATATCTATCCAGTTAGAGCAGCTCGAAAAGGTGTACTCTAAATTAAACAGTTTAGATGAAGAAATAGTTCAAGTGGAGAATTCGGAACTAAACAGTGAAGTGGCGGAGTTTGAGAAGCGATATTTTGCTTTGAAATCGAAATTGAGAACAGCACTGAAAAACCAAACCGATAAGGAAGTTAACGAGCACATGAATGGATCCCTTAATCGTCTAACTGACCAACAAAGGGAGCTAGTACAAAGCATTCATGAGACGTCATTCATACAGAAAGATGAGGTAAAATTACAAGCTGTGCAAATTCCATCGTTTTCTGGCAATTATGCGGAATTCCCAATGTTTAAGGATTTATTCGAAGTTACCATACATAAATCCCATTTATCTAAGATACACAAGTTCAAATATCTTAAAGGCGTATTACAAGGTGAAGCATTTAACCTTATCCGACACATGACGGTCACTGAGGCGAATTACGACGAAGCTTGGAGCAAAATTGTACAACGATATGATGTCAAGGATCAAATATGCGGTTCATTAATAAAGCAGTTTTTAGAGCAACCACAATCAAATGGATGTCCTAGATCAGTGAGGCATCTTGCAGATAAAACGGATGAAGTGTTGAGGGGGTTGAAGGCATTGGGAAAAGAAGCAGAAGAACGAGATGTTTGGTTGAACTACTTATTACTTCAAAAATGTGATGTTGAAACCAGAAAGGCTTGGGCATTAGAAAACGAAGAAGGTTTTCCAAAAATCGAAGCTCTATTGAAATTTTTGGTAAAGCGAACCAACGCATTAGAAAGAGCTGAACCGCATCAACCAAAACGAAATCAGCCAAAACTCCATATGGCAGCTTTAAACGTGAAAACTCATTCTCCAGTATCTTTCGTAAATGTGAGAAACCAAGATACAACACGAAGCAATAAGGTGAGCTGTCCTAAATGCAATAATGAGCACTACCTCTTCAGTTGTGAAGCCTTTATCAAACTCCCGTTGGAAGCCAAAAGAGAATTTGTGTTAAGCAAGCAGTTGTGCTTTATTTGTATGAAGTCTGCACATTCGTATCGAGACTGTAGGTCTAAATATAGATGCACACTTTGCAAAGGTCGGCATAATTCACTATTACACGCTCCACGAGCATCGATTCAAACTGATACGAAAGAGGATGTAACACCGGTGACAAACTCAACTGAAATATCCAATGCGCATGTAGAAGCAAATACCTATTCAGCCGTGATATTACCTACAGCTTTAGTAAGGGTTAAAGATGCTCTTGGAAACTTCCATCTCTGCAAGGCTATGCTTGATTCCGGTTCGCAGGCGTCATTCACGTAAAAAAAACACGTATAACAGTCAGTGGCCTCGCTACAAAAGGTTTGGTTACCCGAGGAATGATGGAGCTTGATATTTATCCCAGGGATCATGAAAGGGAATCTATCAAAGCAAATGCCTTACTTTTAGATCGTATGTCATTGGTAAGCAATCCACCAAGGTCAACAATACAAGAAGAGAAAAGCATTTTTCAACTCAAATTGGCGGATCCAGAATTTTATAGCACAGCTAAGATTAAATTACTACTCGGTGCAGACGTGTTCTTTGCAATATTGAGAAGAGAACAACATATCTCAAATAACTTTGTTGCCCAAAATACTATCTTTGGATATGTAATAGCTGGTTGTAATAAAATACCTAATGCTATCGAGCCGATAACTCTTAATTTACAATTGGATCTCAATATAGAAGAAACACTTGCCCAGTTCTGGCAAACAGAAGAAAGCCCATTACTATATCCTGGAGACGCTGAAGATCATCCAGCTGAGGTCCACTTCAAGGAGACAGTCAAGAGGGCACCCGATGGCCGATTCGTCGTGAAGTTGCCATTCAAAACCAAAGAGGTTCAATTGGGAAATTCGTACTATACGGCGTTAAAACGGCTGGAACACTTAAAACGCAAGCTTAGCAGAAAGCCAGCCCTTAACAACGATTATGCAAGTTTTATCACGGAATATGAAGCACTTGGGCACATGAGGAAAACACTAACCACTGAAGATGATTTACCGGCAAAGAACTATTTTCTGCCACATCACGCCGTCATACGAGAAGACAGTGTAACAACTAAGCTGCGAGTTGTTTTTGATGCTTCTTGTCGCACCAGCAATGGTCCATCGTTAAACAATCTATTAATGGTGGGACCCACAATTCAACCAACTTTGTGGAGTATACTCTTACATTTTCGAAAGCACAAGTATGTCATAACTGCCGATATACAAAAAATGTATCGTCAAATTTGGTTGGACGAGGATGACATAAACTATCAAAAAATCCTTTGGAGGCACAATCATAGTAAAAAACTTCAAAGTTATCAGTTGCTTACAGTAACTTATGGTACTGCATGTGCTCCATTTTTGGCGACAATGTGCTTGAAACAACTGGCTCTTGAAGAAGGAAATCCAATAATAAAGGAAATCCTTTTAAACAACTTCTACGTGGACGACCTGCTAACTGGAGCTAGCTCTAAGGAACAGTTGGTCAACCTAAAACATGGTCTAAGTGCAACATTGGCCAAAGCGGGGTTCAAACTCCACAAATGGACGTTCAATATAGTGGAGGGAGCTGAAACTACAGCGCCGGAGGCCATGCAATTACCGTCGGATAGTGACATCATCAAAATTCTGGGCCTGCAATGGATTCCAAACGCAGACGCGTTCACCTTTAAAGTAGAACCAATGGTAGAACGAACGCAAACAAAAAGAATAATGCTATCGGAATCTAGTAGGATTTTTGATCCTCTAGGATGGATTTCGCCGTCAATCATCACATGTAAAACCATCTTTCAGCAGCTGTGGTTAAGAAAATTGTCATGGGATGATGAACTTCCGGCCGATCTGGACAGTCAATGGCGGAACATACGAAAGGAATTAACGTTATTCGAACAAATTAGAATTCCGCGATTTATAAATCACATTGAAAATGAAGAACTAGTCGAGTATCACGGATTTTCAGATGCCAGTCAAATTGCATACGCTGCCGTGGTTTATTGTAGAATCCGAAGGCCTGATCAAACATTTAAGATATCATTAGTGAGAGCTAAATCTAGAGTGGCCCCGCTAAAGCCAATAACCATCCCAAGGCTCGAGTTATGCGCGGCTCAATTACTCAGTGAATTATTAATCAAAGTGGCAGATGAATTTTCCGTTCCAACGGGTCGATTATTCGCTTGGACGGATTCAATGGTCGTGCTTTCCTGGCTTAGTAGTCATCCCTCTAATTGGAAACAATTTATTCGAAATCGGACAGCGGCCATATTAGACAAACTACCACGAAATCACTGGAATTACGTATCTACTAAATGTAATCCAGCTGATCCAGCATCGAGAGGGGTAAGACCATCACGTTTAATCCTAGAAAATATATGGTGGAACGGTCCTGAATGGCTTTCTCTAGATCGTAAAATGTGGCCTAATCATGATATTGTGGATAATTTCGCAGTTCCAGCACACGAGGTGAAGGTAGTTAAAACTTTAAATATATCGGCCACAAGCGAGCAACATCTATTCGATAAGCTGTTTACAAAGACCAATAATTATTTGAAACTACTACGAATAGTAGCGTACGTACTACGATTCACAAAGAGGGCTAGGCTAAAACAAATTTCTGACCATAAATCAATTGCTGCGGAAGAACTGGATGAATCTGAAAGATTCATTATTAAATATGTGCAACAGTCAAACTACTTTGATGAATTGAAACTATTAAACAATTCAAAAACCATATCTAAATCGAATAACCTAGCAAAGCTATCGCCATTTATTGACACAGAGGGTGTTCTGCGAGTCGGGGGCAGATTGCAAAATTCGGAACTATCTTTCAACGAACAACATCCGATAATCTTACCCAATGCACATATTCTGAGCAAAAGTATAATAACTTCGGTGGACATCTCAAATCATCATCCCGGTCCGTCTCTTACCTCATTCTTACTACGGCAACGATATTGGATCGTGAACTGTAGAAATACTGTTAAAAAGATAATTAATTCTTGTTCTATTTGTAGAAGATATTGAAAAACAATCATTCAGCAAAAGATGGCAGCATTACCACCAGTTCGAGTTTCGCAGGCTCGACCATTTAGTAACGTGGGAATTGATTATGCAGGACCTATTATGGTATCTACAAAGAGAGGCCGAGGTGCAAGGTTAATCAAGGCGTATATTGCGATTTTTGTGTGTTATTGCACCAAGGCGGTCCACCTTGAGCTTGTGTCAAATTATACAGCAGACGCATTTATTGGAGCTTTAAAACGCTTCACTGCCAAACGAGGAATACCAACGAACATTTATTGCGACAATGGGACGAATTTTGTTGGTGGGGATCGCAAGTTACGCAGCATGAAAAAGGAAGCTATCCGATACTACGATGAGATAAAAAGGACAACGATGAATCCAACCTTTATTGAGAAAACACTGGAATATTGGGCAAATAATCGTACGACGTTCCATTTCAATCCTCCATTAGCACCAAATCATGGCGGATTGTATGAAGCGGTGGTTAAAATGACGAAAAAACATTTAACTAAAGCAACTGGTCGAATGAATCTTACTGCCAAAGAAACATCTACGCTGCTATGTGAAATTGAGGCGATCTTAAATTCCCGCCCGTTGTGCCAGATCTACAATGATGATCATACGTATTTTCCATTAACACCTGGTCACTTTTCAATAGGAGCACCTCTTACGCAATTTCCACAAGTGGAACACGACAAGGTTAGCGATCTCGGTCAACAATGGATCGAAATACAGCGCAGAGTCGAACGGTTTTGGCAAAGGTTTCACATCGAATATCTAAACACCATGCAACAACGACAAAAATGGTTAGCTGCAACTGAGAACATCCAAGTCGGCGAATTGGTTCTGTTAAAGGATACCAGGTTACCTCCTAGTCACTGGCCTCTCGGTATCATCGAAGACATTCATCCAGGCAACGATCAACTAGTTCGCGTCGTAACTGTCCGTACGCATAATGCAATATATAAACGGCCAATATCCAAAATAATTAGATTACCGATACATGAGTGTAACGAGTAAACTCCTTACAGGTGGGACTATGTCGGAGACGAGGGGTGTACGAGCTGAAAAGAAAATATAAAAATGTAACTTAGATTTAATGATGTATATAATATTATTTATACTTATCTTGTAATAGCGTATTGTATAGATTTTATACCCAATTTTGTTGATTGCTAAAACACATTCATTAATTTCTGAAAGAAAGGTAGTTATAAATTAAAATAGGGAAAATATTGTAAGAAAAATCAAATTGTTACCAAACTTACCATCTGTCATTAGAATATGACAGCTGATTCGTGGTCGATAAAGAGTCAACCTATATTACCGACAAGACTGTAGAATTTCCTTTTTGTCAATCGTTCTGCCATCTATGGTTGAATTTCGACGTTTAATTTATTTAGCATTTTTATTTTGTGTTGGCAGCAATTTGAATTCATAGAAAATAAAATTTTTTAGCTTTAACACTTCATTTACAACACTCGAGCAGAAACCATCTACAAAAAGAATTTATTTACCGGGTAAAATAAAACCTAATAAAGATAAGTGTAATACGATTTATAACGTATATACCCAAGTTTTATTTATCGTAAAAGTGAACAAAAGGTTATATTCTACTTTGCGACATTGTGAACATCGAGAACTTAGCTACCTAGAAATCCGGGATATCATCACATCTCAGACAATGGCTATTAGTGAACTAAGGCGTGCTGACAGACGCGGCGTTTACCTTCATCATTTATTGTGCATGGCGATGAAGATAATTTTTTTTTTTTTTTTTTAAGAAATCTTCATTTCTGTATAATATTACAACTAATCATATGGATTATCTAGTAATTGCTTTATTAGTTAAGTAGTCCATTCTTGTGGCATAAGACCTATCGGTTCATCACAGCTCTGCACACTGAAAAAAAAGTTTATTATTTTGGAAAGAAAAGACCGTATCAAAATGAAAATGACGAACAGTTCTAAAAATTCATGTTGAAATAACATTAAAACGTATTATTTAGATAGTTTTCGTTTCAAATTTAAATTATTTCGTTTTGAAACTATAAGATTAGCACGTTTAGACTGTATTAAATTTTAATTTCAAATTGATATTCTCACAATTAAGTAGGCAAATTGTTGAATAATATTGGAGAGATCACACTGAAGAAGGTCCTTTGGAGATTTAATTTAAATTTCGGAACAATTTTTTTGAACTGGAAGTTAGATCGAAGGTTATAATCCGCGTAGTTTGCGAAATCATTTCCAATAATAATGTAAAACAGTTTTAATACCTTGAAAACATATAAATGTTGTAACGTCAATAACTCTAACGATTGAAATATAGGCCAAGAAGGGTCTTGAGTAGCTTTAAAACCCATAATACGAATTGTATGCTTCTGTCGCACATACACCGGGTTTAAAATAGTTTGACATGCTCCACCCCAACAAGATAAACCATATTGGAGGATTGAGTCAGCCAAAGCACAATACACAATGCGCAGGAGATAATATGGACAATATAATCGTAGGACGTACATTTTCATTGCAACCAATAAAAGTCTATTTTTCAAACTTTCGACTTGTGACTTCCAGTTCAGCTTTTCATCTATTATAATAACCAAATATCTAAATTCACTTACTTGGTTAACCTGAAAGCAACCAGATGAGGTGCATGGAATATTACTATTACAGCCGAATTCATGATAGTTAACAGGACATTCTGATGAGTTTCGTTGTTTGAAATGCATGAATTTAGTTTTATCACTTAACAGAAAGTTATGTGCTTTCAGCCAAATCGATAATGATACTAAATCTTGCTCGATGCAATTAATATTGTATGAAATATCGGGACCCGAGTATGTAAAAGATATATCGTCAGCAAAAGCAGTAGGGGACCCATTGAAATTCTGTGAAAATATTCCATTAATGTAGACTAAAAATAGCAATGGTTCTAACACCGAACCCTGTGGAACTCCAAACTTGATATCCAGTTCATTACTCAACTGTCCGTTTACTCTAACACATTGAGTTCGACCACTTAAGTACGAGCTAAACCACTTCTGAATCGTCTGGCGGAAACCCCAGCAGGACAATTTCTTTGATAAGATGGTATGATCAACTCTATCAAAAACCTTTGTCATATCAATGAATAAAGCTGAGACAGTTTGGCCATTATCTATATGGTCAGTTATTTGATACAGAAAAGATAAAAGTGCCTTTTCGGTGTTTGTTGTTTTGTTTTGTCTGAACCCCTATTGCGATCCGGAGAGTAATTTATTGACATTTAAAAAACTTAAAGTTCGTTTTTTCATAACCTTTTCAAATATTTTCGAAAGTACAGGCAGGAATGAAATCGGGCGATAATTGTTAATATACGATTTATCACCTTTTTAAAAAATTGGAATAACTACAGCTTTTTTTAGATATAACGGAAACGTTCCTGTTTCCACGCTTAAATTAATAATAAAGGCTTCGACATCCACTAAAATGACACTATTGGTTATACCATCTATTCCAGGAGAAGATTTTTTTCATGGAATTTATCACATACAATATAATTCGCAAGGCGTGATGGGCGTGAAAAAAAAACTATTTACTGTGTTATTACTGTGCATAATCAGTCGTTCATTGTCAGTGGTAGCTAAATCAACTGTTGAGATGTTATTTGAACCTACACTCGTAAAAAATCCATTAAATTCATTGGCAATTGCAGCTGGATCTGATACATTGTATCCTGACTGAGAATTTATATCTTTAATATCATTTGACTCTGGATGCCCGGTTATAATTTCGTTAACGGTTTTCCAGTTTTCGAGCACTTTTACCATTAAGACGAAATTGATTTTTGTAATATTGGTTTATGGATAAATCTATATTTCGGTATACTAACTCACACAACTTCAAGCTGTGGTTTCGTAATCTAGCATTAGTAGGATGTTTTTTAACTAATTGACAAAACTTATTTCGTTTGCGTAGGATATTTAGTAGAAAATTGGACATCCAAATATTCAATTTATGTGGTTTTGATCTAGTTACTTGTCTTGTGCAGCTACTAAGATCGTTAAAGAAAATTTCTATGAAATTGTCAAACGCTACTGATGCATCTTTACAACTAAGAACCGCGCCCCATTCTTCAAATGTGAGTAAATTGTTTAGTTTACTGTAATCAGTAAGGGAAAGTATATGCTTTTTGTTCTTTTTGGGAGGAAATTCGATGATAGGACCTTATTTAAGAATTTTTAAGTTCGTTATCAACAATTGGTGGGACACAATGGAGCAGCTCAACGCACTCATTTTAGCTGTCCGAGGGAATGCTACTCTTGCAAACTACATCCGCAACAGGAAGGAGCTATGAGCGGGTCACAACTGAATTGGAACTGAGGTATGGAGAGTCACGTGATAGAGAATTATGCAAGATACAACTCCAGAGCTAGCGCAAAATACGTGAGAATAGCTTGCAAAACCTGAAACGAGAGATAACAAAGTTAGCGCACAAAGATGTGTTGTGCGTACTAACAGTAGGCACGTTCAGCAGTGCTGTCAAGAGCGACCATGTAAAACTTCATTTGGAACCCAACACTAGAGGTACATTCATGAATTAGGGATTTGGGTTGGTTTTAGAATATGAGGCCAGAGCAAGTTTAGCATCTGATTCAATAAAAATGTACAAGGTTCATTCTGAGGATATTCCTGAAATAAAAGCAGTAATAAGAGAAGAGTTGAGGCAATACCACAAATCCATTGGAGTAACAGAGAATTGCAATAGTCAAGTGTAGAGCGGGGTTGAAATTCGGCAACGATGAAATGACCATACTTCGATCCAGACTGATTCAGAAAGGGCTTCAGAAATAGAGTACACGACAAGAGGACCAAAATGGCCCACAGAGAAGTCGAAAAATCCTGGAGGTAGATCAACAGAAGTTTTCAGTACGTTTGTTGATAGTGAGTGCGGCAGTGGAGTTGAATGCTAAAGAGAGAGAGAGAGAGAGAGAGAGGGAGAAAGAGCGATCGAGAGGCAATGGAGAGACGTGCTAAAGCGGCAAGCGTTGGAGTTTAGAGAGAAAAGATTGGAATGTATCGAGGGAAAGAATAGATCAGTATATCGATTTTGTCTCGTGAGTCACTCATTTAAAATGAGTGAAGAAAAAAAAATCGAATACGTACACAGTGTATAATACACAATTATGTCTTTGTATTTCTATTTTTCTTTTGTTCGTATTTGTGTCATTTGTATGATGAACAGTACCAAAATAACGTTATCCGGGCGAATCGGTTTAATTTTTATGGTGCTTATATCCTTTTCTCAGCACATTACGTCTGCTCTCGAGCTGTGGAGTATCATTATTTAACATGCTAATATATTTTATACTTAATATTTTCTTTTATCATAAATTAATTTTATATGTATAAATAAAATTTTATAGGTAAATTTATTTTAAATTTAATAAATTTTAAAAATAAAATGTATATTATAAAAAAATCTAAAATACATAAACAACACAAAAATATGGCGCTTACAATGGTTAACCCTTTGAGTGCCAAAAAGTACAATCGTTCTCCTCAATACAGTAGCCAAAATCATGTTGGCACTCAAAGGGTTAATATGAATAAACAAAAAAAGAATGACACGTGGCTTGCATGTGCAATAAAATAATCATTCGCACGAAACAAACACAAACACAAATGCTACTATTATATCTTTCCGGTTACACTCATTTCGTTTCACACATTTTGAGACAAAATCGATATACAGGAAAGGAATACGCCAATAGTGAAAAGCATCCAAAAAGACGAATCAAAACGACGGAATATTCAAGTAGTAGGTGGTCGGAAATGCAGCCTAGCTGACGTATGATGAAGAATTCACAAAGATCGAGCCGCAGAAGAAAGCATCATCTAGAGCATCAGAGATAAATCGGAGACGAAACACGATCAGCTAGGAAGATTTTGTAACTTTCGATGAGGGGATTCTGTGTGCCTATACTCAAAACGAAAAGGATGATAGAGCCATAACCTAAATGCATAGGTTCATACGAAATTAATAATGTGTATCAGATACAATGAAAGCAATACGATATGAGATGTGTTTTCGGGACGAACTGATTTAAGTTGAGGGTATTATTACGGGCGACGAGTTTTATTCTTAAAATGACACGGTGTCACGTTATACAGTTTTCCTCTCATCATCGCAAAAGGGGAATTGATGACTTGGAATATATTTGCATATATGTAAATAAGCGCGACCAATTTGGAATGCGGACACATTTGAAATTAAACTGTGAATAGTACAACCGGAGCAGTTAAAATTGAACAGTTGAAAGTAAAACAGTGGTAAAGTGGTCAAAGAGACATAGTGTAATACATCAAATTAACCATCACTTTTTGAGAGAAGATTAAGTTATTGAAAAATAAAGCTTGTAACTTTTAATGTTGACTGTTTTATTTGCAAACTCCATTACAGATTCGTATTGAATGCCCGAAATTATAAGAAAACTATTCCTAATTACGTGTTTGTATAACAATACTATATATGCCATAGCAGCCAAGAACAACACTGATGTACTATTACGGTCGTTTAATTTCGACGGCGCTCTCATCCTAAACCTGCCGAACTGCGGATCCGGCCCCATGCATTGCGAACTTACTCTTATTCTGGCCAAAGATGGTGGGTTTATTACCCGGGGTACTCCGCGAGTAGCATTTTTTCACCTACCCGTCGGCGAATTGGCAAGGGTATTTTCAAAAAGACCACCGAAGGTCGTGTCTAATACCTGGGCTGGCATCTTCCTTAATATAAATTTTATTGGTTTTAATACTTCACCTTAAATTGATTTTTTTTGTATTATTTTGATCTAGTTGGGATTAATGTTGGTTTTAATGTAGTTTATTTAACAAATAATTTATCTGATGATTTGGAATCCAATCTTACCATATTTAGTTACATAAAACTGTCAGATTACTGCTTTTCTTAAATTTCACGAATTTCTGCAATCCCTGTCAATCTGTATTCAATAAAGAAATAGTTTAATGTAACTTATATCATTTTTGGAAACTAAACTGGGCAAATGCCGCTTTTGCAATGAAATAATGTTGAACAAGAAAAACAGTGTTTTGAACTGCACAGTAAGAATGCGAACCAATTCTGAATATGAAAACCAACTAAACTTCGTTGTTAGGCACATTTTAAATAAATCGATCCAATTTAGCATAATTATTTTTATTTCCTGGGGGCCTCGAGAAACAAATTAAAACGATTATAATTCTAAGTTGTCATATTCTGCAAATAAATCCGCAAAATTTGCCTCGAATTCAAGCTAAGTAATGCAATTCATAAGATGTTCAATAAATATTAGCTCTAACGAAAATTACAAAAAATTAAAGTTATGTCTTTAATCTTTTCGCGACCGGCCCAAAAGAATCCTCACCATTTTTTTTTGTTTTTTTTTTTTTTAATAAAGTGTTACCAAAATCATAAAAATAAAATCAAAAAACCATCAATTTTAATTGCTTTGGTAATAAAATTTAATAATTTTTCGTATGCACAATTTTTTTTTTCAAAAATAATAAAAAAACATTTTTTCGATTTTCGAATAATCGTAATAAATACAAATTCGCAAATAAATATAAAGCAAAAAATCCTTTAGGCTACTTGTATCCTTTTTTTCGAACCGAATAAAAAATAAAAAATAAATAAAATCTGAATTCATGTTCTGTGAAGCTGCGCTCTGGTATCTCCTGTCCCCTGTATATGTTTTTTATGTGATACGATAAGATCACAAAAGAATCGAAACACTTCAATGATGATTTGCGTTTTGGTTGTCGGTTCGTAAAATTTATGATGATCATTTTTGGTTTTGCGATAAAACATAAAACATTGTGAAGACGAAGAAGTAGCATGAAATCAATAATAAAATTTTAAAGAAAAATTTAAAATTCACGATCGATTTGTTTAATGTTTAGGTTGGTTCTGTTTTGTCCTCTGTTGTTTGGACTTGAAATAACCAATTTCGTTTTGAGGGGCATCAGGTAGCCGTCCTAACATGTAAAATAAGAATAATTTATTTAATTTTAATAAAGCAATTACAAAATATGTTGCAAAATGCATGGCACTTGCCAAGTTGGCTTTAGAAATAGTTTGAATTCTCTAAAATATGCCAGTTTCAAAAAATGTTCAGCTGTTTAACCATTTGTGTAAATTGTATATCATAATGTCATCAGAGAGGAACAGGAAATAATGTGCTAAAGATATAGAAAGTTATCGGCTCAGCATTATTAGGTTTGCCCTTGTAATTAAACTTTGCAATTAACTAATCAACATTAAAATAATTTTACTGAAAAGAAGTGACCGACCAAATGGCACAGAGGTTAAAGCTTTGGCGCTTGGATCGGGAGGTACCGGGTTCGAATCCCGATAGAAGCAGGTTGCAAAAGTGAAATTTCGTAACAGATTACGATCTGGGATGAAATGTAACACATCTATGACCCCCTGTCGGAGTGCAAAATGCATGAGCCGACCCATCATCCATGTCAGTATAGGCTGGCATGGAGCTTGCAATGTGCAGATGGTCTTAAAATCAGTCATATAGCCGTACGTCCTCAAATTGGCTGACTGGCGTAAAAGTAAGTACGGAAATAAGTAAACCGCAAAGTAGCAGTGAGAGCCTTGAACAGGCCCCAGAACAGATTGCAGGGATAAAAACAAAACTTGTCTTCATCATTTTTTGTCAGCATTTCTGTAAACAATTAGGATGTAAAGGAGCATCAACGACGCCACTTCTAAACCATTCGAAACTGCATAAAATCTATATTAACTCATCTAGCTCGTTTGCTACTACAATTTCATTAATTGATGAAAAAATGATCAAACTGAAGGATCTTCTTCTAAAAAAGTAAAAGTTACACACAATGACACTGGTATAATAAAATTTCTAAAAGCTGAAACATTGAATGACATTTTGTCATGATGTGTAGCAGAAGACGGCTCTCAAATCAATTCTGTAGTAAAATCACGAGCTATATCCTTGAATAAGAAGTAAAGGGTTTGCCATGCCACACGCGTTTGGTGACAAATGCATTTTAAACTTTTATGATATCAAAAAGAATGAAACTATTAATGTTATCAACGAATTAAAATAAAATGTCAAATTTTCAATAACAGTAGACGAGTGGACTGATAATTCCATGAATAGATACCTCAATGTTTCACTTCAAGCTCTTGTGGATAGTTTTATGAAAACATTTGATTTTGTATATGTTTTAGGATTTGTTCTAATAAAAGGTTCATGCAATGCGAAACAAACGAAACTTTACATTGAAAATAAATTAAAAGAATTTAAAATTGGCATCAAAAACAAACGATGTAGCCTATGGTCAAATATAGAAGAATTCTGGGCATAACATCTCAACTTTGCCATAACCATGGCCTGCATTTAGCAATAACAGATGCACTGTACAAAAATAGGCAACATCTGTTTACGAAGAAGACCAGAAAATAACAGACTATGATGAAGAAGAAATAGAAGATAGATCTGACGAAAACAATAGAAACTTTATGAATGTAATTAGTTTTGAAAATGCTAACATAATCTTCGAACAAGTAGAAAATGATGTAATTCAAGATTTGACCGAAAAATTGGATGAACTGGTCCTTAGGACCACTTTATAAACCTCGGGAAAATTATAACAATGATCAAATCCTCTTCGATAAAAAATAATATATTGCAAGGATATGTTAATGAACAAGAGGGTAAACCATTGCAGTTGATGTTAGATATCAAAATACGATTAAATTCCTTAATAACAATAATCAAACGTTTTCATTAAATAAAGGAACCGGAATTTAGCGACGCTTTTGACTGCTGATGGCGTTTATAAATTCGTATTCGAGCAGCTATACGAATTTGGAACGGAACTTAGTACAAATATATCAAAACAGATTAAATAACGGTTTGATGAACGTTCCAATAAATTTTTCGACTACTCTAAAAAAGACGCCGCTATTGAATCAGCCGTAATTTTTTTTAAATAATTCATCCATTTGAGTGTGAGTGAGATGAGTCCTACCATGATGACTGTAACGATGTAGTTGAAGTAGAAACAATCTAAAGTGAAAATGAACATGAAGTAACTCACAGTACAAGATCACTGCAACAACAACTAGAAATTGCAATTTCTTCAATTACACAATTTGTAGAACAGCATGAAATTAACAGATTAAGACAATTGGATGATTCCATATTGTTGTTGGCGACTTTTTATCACAAATGATTAAAATAGATTTTTAGTTATCAAAATATTTATTTGTATAAATAAAAATAAAAACATTTAACATCAAGTACGTTTAAAAACTTTTCATGCGTGATAATTAATTTATAAATTTTTTATATATTTTAATTAGAGACCGGTTTCGGAGTAATTTACTCCTTTGTCAATCTATATTATTTAACTATTTTAGAAATTAATAGCTCAACATTGCTGAAAAAAGCTTTCCCGTTGTTAAGCAACTCTAAAACCAGGACAGAAAATTTAAATATTTTAATTAATGCTTTCCTTACAATTAAACCAACGTCAACAGCGACGGAACGCGTTTTTTCAATTGCGGGTTTAACTAGCACACAATTAAGGCGAGTTCTAGCCTTAATTTCGAAACATTTAATGCAAGTTTTTTTAAAGTATGCATTTTTAAAAATGAAATAAATATATAAGTTTCTTATGATAAGTATTAAATTTACATGTTAGATTTATTTATAATTATACAGGGTAAGCCAAAAGTCACCATGGGGATTAAAAATTTAATAACTCTTTCGTTTTTATATATTTATTTTTTTTTAGATTATATAAATAATACCTGGAGAATAAATAATGGAGAGATTCAAAACTGAACAAAGAACCAGAATAATAGAATTTTATTATTTAAATCAGCGATCAATTATTTTAACGCAAAGAGCATATTGTCGTCATTTTAATATCAGAATTTCGCCCTCTGAAGCAATGACTCGTTGCTTAGTTGATCGTCACCATCAACATGGCACCGTAAGAGATTTGCCTCGAACCGGTAGACCACGTTTAATTCGCATTGCGGAAAATATTGAACGTGTAGAGCAAAGTGTTAATGAAACACCAGAAACATCTACCAGAAGGCGTTCTGCTCAACCAGGAAAGCCTCGTATGTCACTACGGCGTATTTTATAAAAAATTATTTACTGTTGTTCCCATATAAGGTGCAATTGGTGCAAGAATTAAAACCTGGAGTCATCGGAAACGTCTAAATTTTGCAGTTAAATTTCAACAGTTGGCCAGAAATGAAATCAACTTTATTGAAAATCTGATTATGAGTAACGAAGCTCATTTTCATTTGAATGGCTTTTTTAATAAGCAGAACTGCAGTTTCTGGTGTTCTGAAAAACCAAGAGCCATTCATCAACGCCAATTGCACCCCATTAGGTGTACAGTATGGTGTTGCGTTACATCTGAAAATATCTTTGGGCCTTACTTCTTCGAAAATGAAGATGGAAGTGCTGTAACCGTAAATGGAGAGCGGTATAGATATATCTTGAAAACAGACCATAGACGTAGTTTCAGCAGGATGGAGCCACTGCTCACACTGCCCGAGACACAATGGCACTTTAAAGGCAAATTTTTGGAAAGCGAATAATTTCCAAAAATTCGGAAATTAATTGGTAAGCGCGGTCGCCAGATTTGTTACCACCCGATTATTTTGTTTGGAGTTATTTGAAGGAACGAGTATATGTCAACAAGCCCGAGACTAGTTAGGCCCTTTTCCAATTACTTACTTATTTGAAACTTATTGACTTGTGGCGTCTATCACACCTTGCCCAACCAAATCATTCAATAATTTATAAATAAATTCCTAAATTATCAAGCACCGTAAATGGTTAGTTGGGTATCCAAAAAAAATATTGTAGTTTTTGGTTTTTTATAGTTAGTTTGGAAAAATAAAAGTCAGTTGAGTTTATGTTGTTTTTCCGATTATTTTTCATCTTTATTATTTCTGATAAAATATATTAAAAAAACTATATTCAAATAAATAATAAAAACCAAAAAGTGGTGTTAACGTTTTAAGTTATACTTACTAATTGTTATAAATATATTTAAAATAAAACTGAGTGTTGTTGTAACAGAAATTTTCACAATTATTTATATAAACGAAGTGTATTGCCGTCCGTGTATCCGATTGATACCGATTAAGCTTGGTAGCACACTTTACCACTAAAACTGGTAACCATCCGACGTGATTGTGGCCACATAATCTATAGCCACTTATACAATCAGCTGCAGGTACGTCGCCTTTCACCACATCTTGGAATCTGTTTCAACAATTTCAACAATTTTCAACAATTTCAACAATTTCAACAATTTTCAACAATTTCAACAATTTCAACAATTTTTAACAATTTCAACAATTTTCAACAATTTCAACCCCATCACTGCTACCCAGAGACCGAGGTGACTCCAATTTGAACGTGTCTCTTCATCGAGGGATTTTGAACAATACGATTAAAACTGTAAGTACCCAATTAATTATTTGTGGTGCTTGATTAAATAAATTTTATTTTAAATTCAAATTTCGTTTTTTATTCATAAAACTTCTTAAACTGTGTTTTGCTTCGGGGTTTTTTATTTTTTCGGTCCTTTTCCTTTTGTGTTCTTTTCTTTTTCGCCGCGTTATCCAGGGTGTGAACGATCCACCTGTGGCCGTTTTATCTGCGGAATCAACGGATGAAGTGGCAGCATCGGGCAGCGGTTCTAAGGAACCAACATTTTCTTTGACAGCCTCGCAGCTAACCGGTCTTATCAACGATGCTGTCGCTAAAGCCGTTGCGCAGGTAGGGCGGAATAGTACAATTCCTCTGCCAGAGACATCTCAATCTCACGTTTCGTTTCCTTCTTACACCGGAACGGTTGCTTGAGTGGCATTCAAACCTCCACAACCATTACATTTACAAAACCCAGAGGTTTGGTTCGAAATACTCGAGCAACAGTTCACGGTGGCGGACATAAGAACTGAGGCAACGCGGTATGCTCATGCGGTTGCAGCTTTGGATTCATGACTCCACGACACTTTCGTATGTCTGATCACCAGCCCAAAAGGTAATGAACCTTATACGGTATTTAAGGCTGAAGTGATCCGGGTTCTCGGCTAATCGGAAAAGGCGAAACTAAACAACCTGATGCATGGCTTGGCAGTTGGAGACAGAAAGCCATCACAGTTGTTGAGCGCCATGAAATTGAACACTGGCAACAACTTTAATGAAGCAGCACTTCGCCAATTCTGGATGAAGATGTTGCCCCAGTCCGTTCAAATGGTGCTCACACCGTTTGAAAATGATGTCTCTCTGCCAGTCCTGGCAGAACGGGCTGACAACGTCTTCGAGACTATGACACAGTCTCAAGTGAATAGTCTAGAGACATCTGCACCTTGATCGGTTTTTCCAAATTCTTTGTCGTCTTTAGATCAACAACTTTCGAATTTTAGAACAACATTGTTATCGGAAGTATCGGAAATTATTAATCAAAATTTTAGATCTCGTTCAAAATCAAATTCAGGAAGTCGCAGGCGTTCACGGTCAAATTCTAAATTCAATAGATCGCGACAAAATTCACCAAATTTTGGAACAAAGTATGATCCAAATTATGGTGAACCTTCGATCGAAAATAATTTTATATGTTTTTATCATTATTATTTCGCAACTATAAGGCTTACAAATGTAAGCCACTTTGCAGATATGTATCAAATAATACTTCCGGTAACAATGTTACAAAAAACTAAGTGGTCATTCACAATTGGCGGGGTGTAATGACGTAACAAAAACCTGCCGCCTTTTAATTTTTGAACTTTTTTATCAAACGCATTTCCTAATTGATACAAGTGCAGACGTCTCAGTCTTACCCGCTCGTTTTGTCAGGAACCCAAAGGTTGACCCATCATTTAGGTTGTTTGCGGCTAACGGTTCCTTGGTAAACGCGTACGGTACAAAAATTTTAAAAATAGACATTGGACTGCGCCGCGAATTCTCCTGGGAGTTTATTGTTGCTGACGTGTCGATGCCTATAATCGGCGCAGATTTTTTAAATAAAACTGGTTTACTGGTGGATATACAGGGACAGAGGCTCATTGACCCGTTAACCTCCCTGTATTCGAAAGGTAAACCTTATACCTACAATGGTTCTACAGTATCTAGGATCGACAAGTCAGCAATGGACCCAGGAGTTTTTAAGGTAATATCAAAATTTAGTACGGTAATTCACTGAAATATTAATATCGACGATACTAAACATAATGTAACTCACAAAATTGAGACGAACGGACCACCGATTGCATGCAAACCACGACGACTAGCACCGGACAAACTCATCATCGCGAGGACATAATTCGAAAATATGATGAAACTCGGGATTTGCAGACCTAGTAGCAGTCCTTGGTCCAGCCCGTTACATTTAGTACCTAAAAAGAATGGAGCGTGGAGACCATGTGGAGACTTTCGGGCCCTAAACAGAGTCACAATTCCAGACAGGTACCCAATTCCACATCTCCAGGATTTTACACAACGATTCGAGGGCTGCACTATTTTCACAACAATAGACCTTGTCCAGGCCTACCATCAAATTCCTATTGAACCAACGGACATTCCAAAGACAGCAATTTCGACACCTTTCGGACTATTTGAATTTTGTAGCATGACTTTCGGCCTTAGGAATGCAGCACAATCGTTCCAACGTCTTATGCATTCAGTACTACGCGGACTTGACTTCTGTTTTGTATATTTGGACGATGTGCTCATTGCCTCTTGAAATTACGACGAACATCTTGAACATATTAAAATCATTTTTTCTAAATTAGACGAACACGAACTAGTTGTAAATGTGGACAAATGCGTTTTCGCAAAGACCGAAATTATTTTTTTAGGCCATTTGGTAACTGGACAAGGAATATTACCGTCGCATGAACGGGTTCAAGTCATCAAAAATTTCGAACGACCACAGACTGTTAAACAACTGAAACGCTTTTTAGGTATGATAAACTTTTATCGACGCTTCATTCCAGGTGCCGCTGCTGACCAGGAATTGTTGAACGATTACCTAAAAGGCTATACCAAAAACAGTCGAGTTTCAATTCAATGGTCAACGGCGGCTATCGAAGCGTTCGATAACTGCAAAATTAAACTTACGAACGCGACTTTACTTATTCATCCATCATCATCAGCACCTCTGGCCATCATGGTTGACACTTCCGATATTGCTCTCGGAGCGGTAGTTCAGCAGTTTGTATCCAATTCTTGGCAACCACTCGGTTTCTTTTCAGTACGTCTCAATGAAACGCAAAAAAGATACAGTGCTTATGATCGTGAATAAAACACTTTCGATATCTTCTCGAAGGTCGTACTTTTACGCTTTATACCGATCATAAGCCACTTGTCTACGCTTTTAATCAGAATCCGGAAAAAGCATCTCCTCGTCAATTTCGACACCTAGATTTCATCGGTCAATTCACAACCGATATCCAGCACATCTCTCGACTGGATAACGTTGTTGCAGATACTCTTTCACGCATTAATCAAATTTCTATTCCCGAAAGTATTGATTATGCTATCATCGCAGATGCTCAGACCAATGACGAGGAACTTCAAGAAATTTTAAGGAGTAACTCTGTTCTCAAATTTGTGAAATTTCCTGTTTCTTTCAATTCAAAAAAATTAATTTATTGCGATATTTCTACTACTATTTGACTCAGAATGTCATCTGATTATCGATTAAAAAAGACGTTCAGAAAATGGCTCAAAGTTGTGTAGCTTGCCAAAAGGCTAAAATATCCCGACATACAAAATCTCCGATTGGTAACTATAAATTAACTTCTCAACGTTTTTCGATTATTCATCTCGTCATCATCGGTCCTTTGCCAGTTTCTGATAATCAGCGGTATTGTGTAACATTGATTGATAGATACACTCGCTGGTCTGAGGCGGTTCCAGTTCCGGATATAACTGCTGCAACCGTCGCTTTCGCTGTCTACTCACAGTGGATAGCTCGCTTTGGTGTGCCAGAGTCCATTGTCACGGACCAAGGCATGCAATTCGAATCACAACTTTTTCAAGAACTGGGTAACTTACTTGGTTTTGAGCGCAGGAGAACAACTAGCTACAATCCCAAATGTAATGGCACGTTCGAGAGATGGCATCGAGTCATCAAATCTGCCATTATGTGCTATAATCGTACTGATTGGACTAGTGTTCTTCCTGCAATCTTACTTGGACTACGGATGACGTGCAGTGATGAATTAAAAGCTACTCCAGCTGAACTGGTTTACGAATGTACAACTCGAATTCCTGAAACATTTTTAGATGCGACGAACGATCAAATTTCACAATCAGACTTCATTACTAATTTAAGACGACACTTTGACGAAATTCGACCTGTACCGGCTTCTCGACATACTACGGACAAAATTTTTATTAGTAAGGATTTGCTGACTTGCTCGCACGTTTTCCTACGAACTGACGCAGTATGCAAATCACTGCAACCACCGTATACTGGACCGTACTTGGTTATCGACCGTACAGACAAATTTTACACTTTGGATCAAAACGGACGAAACGCCAAAATTTCCATCGACCGACTCAAACCATGTTACTCGGACAATCAACAACAAACTACGAACGCACCAATTTCACAAACTGGATTACTTGTATCGACTGACCGACCAGAACCTATTATTTCGGCTGTCGGACGTAAATCATCTACCGTGGAACCGAAAGTTCGCAAACAGGTTCGTTTTGATCTCTCGTCGAGGCCTGTTTTGATTACAAGTTCGGGTCGTGAGTCCAGGACTCCAACCAGATATAGAGATTGAAGCGATAGATCTGCGATCTCTCAGGGAGGGGAGTATTGTGGCGTCTTTCACACCTTGCCCAACCAAATCATTCAATAATTTATAAATAAATTCCTAAATTGTCAAGCACCGTAAATGGTTAGTTGGGATCCAAAAAAATATTGTAGTTTTTGGTTTCTTGTAGCTAGCTTGGAAAAATAAAAGTCAGTTGAGTTTATGTTGTTTTTCCGATTATTTTTCATCTGATAAAATATATAAAAAAAACTATATTCAAATAAATAATAAAAACCAAAAAGTGTTGTTAAAGTTTTAAGTTAGACTTACTAATTGTTATAAATATATTTAAAATAAAACTGAGTGTTGTTTCTGTAACAGAAATTTTCACAATTATTTATATAAACGAAGTGTATTGCCGTCCGTGTATCCGATTGATACCGATTAAGCTTGGTAGCACACTTTACCACTAAAGACTTATTCGCCGCCATCTTAAATAAGTAAGTGAAGCCGTTCCAATTCATGTACTTACTTATTTTGACAGCTTGTTAATGGAAGTATAAACAATCTCTTGCTGACCCAAAATTTCTATTAAAAATGGACAGAAAAAACGATTCTTACTTCTAATAATTAAAAATAAGAATACATATAATATATAGTGAACACTGGATATAAATTAACCTTGGAACCCATTGCTATCATTACCCCTTTTACTGAAAATCGCTCTTTGACGCACCAAGAAAATAATTCAACCGTCTGCATGTAAGACAAGGATTGCAGTGGAACAAGCTTTTGGGCAATTAAATACGAGATGGCGATGTATTTATTTGAGGCCGTTAGAAAACAAAGGTAAAAAATTGTAAGATTGTTGCCATTTGCTACATACTTCCTAATATTTGCATGGATATCGGAGATTTTATATGTTTAGACGAAGAATTTTAAAATGAAATTGATCCTTTCGTTGAAGAATCCCAACAACTTCGATCCAGCGCTACATAAATTAGAAACCACCTGTGGTTAAATATATAAACAATTTGTTTTGTATAATACATTTAATAAAAAAATAAATTGTTTTTTTCATATACGCCTTTGACGTCTTAAGCTCGATTTATATTATACGTTCCTTTCAGTTCCTTCATTTATCGTGTCAGACAAAAAAAAACATTGTTACATGTATTTTCATAAGAGTATTTATATTATCCGTTCCGTAAGTATAGGAACTGATAATATAAATACTCCTATATAAACTATATGTAACAATGTTTTTTTTGCATGATACGATAAATGAAGGAACCGAAAGGAACGTGTAATATAAATTGAGCTTTATGATAATAACATATTGTTGTCATTCAAAACGGCATGTATTACAACATAAAGCAAAATATACTCGATGATTACATTTCATCAAGACACAATTTTGTAGACATTTCTGTGTAGACATATTGGGGGTACAAATTGAAAATGCGGGATTGATAACAGATGGCGTTACTAACGCTATACGCATCAGGCAGTACTGTGACTATGTTCATGTCAAAGCTACGTCTTATAGCTTTAATTTTCAGTATGTGTCAATTTGTCGCAGTGTCAAATTCATAGTTTTTTTGAGCTCTCAATATGTCGAGTTTCGTGCCAACAAAACAGCATTTGCGGGAAGTTTTAATTTACTTCTTTAATTTGAAGAAAAGTGCTGCTGAAGCACATCGATTGGTCTCCGAGGCTTATCCGAGTCATGTTCCATCGGTTTCAACGTGCGAGAGATGGTTTGTGCGGTTTAGAAGTGGTGATTTTGACGTTGAGGACAAAGAGCGGCCGGGCCAAGTGAAAAAGTTTGAGAATGCTGAATTGGAGGCAATACTCAATGAAGACTCGTGTCAAACTCAACAAGAGCTCGCAGATTCATTGGGAGTGACACAACAAGCCATTTCCCATCGTATAAAAGCCCTCGGAATGATCCAAAAGCAAGGACATTGGGTGCCGTATGAGCTGAAGCCGAGAGACGTCGAGCGCCGTTTTTTTGCATGCGAACTGCTGCTCGAACGGCAAAAACGGAAGGGTTTTTTGCATCGCATTGTCACTGGTGATGAAAAGTGGATCCATTACGATAACCCGAAGCACAAAAAATCATATGGTTACCCCGGCCATGCATCATCATCGACGGCCAAACCAAATATTCACGGCGCCAAGCTCATGCTCTGTATTTGGTGGGACCAGCTGGGTGTGGTGTATTATGAGCTATTGAAATCGAACGAAACCATCACAGGAGCACTATACCGAACTCAATTGATGCGTTTGAGCCGCGCACTCAAAGAAAAACGGCCACAATACGAGCAAAGACACGACAAAGTAATTTTGCAACATGACAACGCTCGGCCACATGTTGCAGCGCCGGTCAAAACATACCTACAAACGCTGAAATGGGAAGTCTTACCCCACCCGCCTTATAGCCCAGATATTGCTCCTTCCGATTACCACCTTTTCCGATCGATGACACATGACCTAGCTGACCAGCGCTTCCATTCTTACGAAGAAGCCCAAAAATGGGTCGATGACTGGATAGCAGCCAAGCCGGCCGAATTTTTTCGCGACGGTATCCGTAAATTGCCAGAAAGATGGGAAAAAGTTGTGGCTAGCGATGGACAATATTTTGAATAATTCATTTGTTACCATTTTTTCAGAATAAACGTTCAAAAATAGAAAAAAATCCCGCATTTTCAATTTGTACCCCCAATACTTATTCAAATAAGTGACCTTGCGAGGTTCCTTATTTGAATAAGTACGTCTACACAAATAATTAAGTCATTGGAAAAGGACCTAATGTAAACAAAATTCACATTTTGTATATTTTTTTATAATCTGAAAAAAAAGTTATTAAATTTTTAAACCATGGTGACTTTTCGCCCACCCTGTATTATTATTTCGTATTATTTTATGAATTGTTATTTATTTTATGTAATGAACTGCAAAGGAATTAAAAACTCACGAAAAATTGTAGTATATATACTATAGTTTTATTTATTATCCGGATATTTGGATTATCCGAATAATTTTATTTGTAAGTATTCGATATTCAGATAATCATAAATGTCGGATATTTGGAAACCCTAGTTGGTGTCGTAGCAGCGGACATCACAGAGGGTGTAGTTTTATTGAATCACATAAAGGACTAGCACTGTGCGGACGACATCCGGACAGCGATTGCCAATTACGATCCAACGAAAGGTTCGCCTAGCCAAATTATTAAGATGAAGATTGTGTTATCGGACGAGAATCCAATCTACATAAAACCACGCAGACTCGCACCCGCGGAATAAGAACTATAGTAAGAGTACAAATCGAAGAGATGATACGCAACATGTATGTGAAGTTGGCCCAAATGTCAGCCCAAAAAACCGCAGATGCAACACGTAAACTATAATTTCTGTCACGTATGAACTATCAGCCCAAAAAAATCGTATGTCACGACATTTTAATGATGTCAGCCCAAAATACAAAAATATTTTTCGTTACAGATTTTTGAAGTAGGCCGAAATAAATAAGCCTTAAACACTATGATTTTCGAGTAGTTCTGGTTGTAAGCTTTGCCAGTGCAAAGTTTTTGGAGGATGTAATTGGTATCTCTTGGCAAGAATGGCCCATATATAGCCACTTTAAAAACACACTGTATACCTTATTGGAAGTTGAGATTTTAAGTATTGCATATGGTCACTCCATCATTTTCGAATAGTTTCAATTCTATCCTTCACCAGTGCAAAGTTTAAGTTTTATTAGAATGACCCATATATAGTTAAAACTCACTTTACAAATCGGTATTAAATACACGTGAAGTAGTTCTGGCGTAAAGGCACAGCAAATCTGGTGTGAACAGAGAGAAGGGCAGACAAAATTTTTAAAACATTTGGTTAGTTTTCTTATCTCATAGCAAAAGAAAAATCTCAAAAACCGTTTACTATTTTAAAATTACAGCCAGGCACACAAATTTATTGATACGAGCATGTATAGACAAGCAAACAGTAAAAGTAAAAGAGTAAAAACAAACAAACAGTTTTAAGAATGTTATTCTCTAGAAAAGAAATTGAGATTGTCGAATTAACAAGTTTTTTAATCAGGATATCCTGATTAAGAAACATGTTAATTCGATATAACTAAAATTACGCAACTGTTGTTAAATAGTGTTATAACCGAAGTTTATTATAACCGAAATGTCATAGTTTATTATAAACGAAAAGTCTACTCGAAAATCATAGTGAGACCGATGACCAATACCCAAAATCTCAACTTCCATGAAGATATACAGTGTGTTCTCAAAGTGGCTATATATGGGCCATTCTCTCCATGAGATACCAATTACATCCTCCTAACACTTTGCACCGGCAAAGGTAGAATCCAGAACTACTCGAAAATCATAGTGAGACCGATGACCAATACCCAAAATCTCAACTTCCATGAAGATATACAGTGTGTTCTCAAAGTGGCTATAAATGGGCCATTCTCGCCATGTGATACCAATTACATCCTCCTAAAACTTTGCACCGGCAAAGGTTGAAACCAGAACTACTCGAAAATCATAGTGAGACCGATGACCAATACCCAAAATCTCAACTTCCATGAAGATATACAGTGTGTTCTCAAAGTGGCTATAAATGGGCCATTCTCGCCATGAGATACCAATTACATCCTCCTAAAACTTTGTACCGGCGGGGTTTTTGTCGTGCGGATATCATATTTCATTGAATGATGCTATCATCGAAATAATGACAAGGGGAGCCCCTTGAACCTCCGATCCATCTCCTTCCCCAACAAACTATCATGTCGTTTAATGTACCGATGTATACTTTAATATAAATTCTAATTATAGTCAAAAGTTAAGTCTCAAATAAACTGCTACGGAACTGAAATGTATTATTTATTTCATTAATTTTTGATTTGATAGAATTAAATTAACTATCTCATGCAGGTTTGATAGTTTTACGACATATTTATTTTTGGGCTGACATTAAAATATGGTGTTTTTGCTGTGGTAACAGAATAAGTTTTGATTTAACATATCAAAAATACACAATATTTGGCAGATACTTGATGCAATAAATGTTCGTATATTTTACAGAACCTTAATATGTAGTTTTGGGGTTAACATTTTTGTCCCTACTTCATATACACAAGGAGCCACAACAACTTAATTAAATATTTATCATTTTTGCATTTTAATATTTTCTATCACGATAGTTTCATTTTTTCACGACACTTGCATTAGTGTTGCCAGCTTTTAAAACCGCCATTTTTTGGGCTAGAGTTTTGGGTCAACTTCATTTAGGTATACGCAACGGAATTGTGAGGATAAGCTATTCACCATTCGCCAGTCCAGTAGTACTCGCAAATAAGTAATATGGGTGAAAGAGACTATGTGTCGATTATCGACGAATCAACCCAGTCATCGTGAAATATCGATATCCTATGCCACTAATCGACGACCAAATCGACAAATTTTATGCAGCCAAATATTTTTGCATGCTAGACTTGAGGAATGGGTTTTTTCATGTGGATGTAGAGGATGAATCGATCAAGTATACATTATTCGTGACATCGGTAGGGCAGCATCAATTCTTGAAAATATACTATAATCAGTCTTTGCAATTCACCTGCGATTTTCGGGCGCTATCTCAATCATACTTTCAGACAACTATCTCTTGAGGACATAATTTGAATATATATGGATGACCTAATCGTGCACGGAGGTTCAGAGGGAGAAGCCGTCAAGAAAATAAAGAAGGTAACTGAACCCAGTTCCAGAAAGGAAAGAAATGTCAGTTCCTGGTAAGACGAGTAGAGTACGTAGGGTATGAAATTGAAGATAGCCAGGTGAGACCATCAACGGCGAAACCTCAGGCCATATCCAAATTTCCGGAACCAACGACTGTTCTCCAATTAAAACGCTTCAATTACAAGCGACTTACTTCGGAAAAGAATAACATTTAACATTGACAGAGCCGTTAATTACAACCCCAGATCTGCAAATCTATTCGGTAACGGCTCGAACGAAGTTGCACACAGATGCGAGTAAAGTGGGGTTGGCTGCAGTATTGTTACAAGCAGGGATCGGGGATGATCACATGCATCCAGTATTTTACAATATAGTAGAAAAACTACGCCACGTGAGGAAAAGTATAGCAGTTACGAGCTGGAAACTTTGGCAGTCGTACGAGCGGTTAAGAAATTTCGCGTATATTTGTTAGGGTTGCAATTTAAAATCGTGACAGATTGCGCGGTTTTCAAGGGTACTATAGAACGAAAGAAGTTTACCACGAGGATCGCAGGATGGGTATCATATTTGCAAGAATTCAATTACCAGTTAGAGCACCGAGCTGCAACACGCATGAAACATGTCGACGCGTTGTCGCGAGCGCCAGTAGTAATGGTGGTAACATCCCAAGAAGTTACTCCTAGAGTGAAGGCCGGACAGATGAAGGACGAAAACTTGCGGCTGATCTGCCATCTTTTAGATACCAGATAAAACATTTTACACATCTAATGGAGTTTTGTTTAAAAATATCAAAGGTACAGACTCCTTAGTAGTCCCGAAGTCCATGCGCAAAGAAGTTGTTCGAGTGTGCCATGAGCAAGGGCATTTCGGAAAACGAAAAACGGAAGAGCTAGTAAAACGGGTGTTTTACTTTGACAAAATGCAGGAGACCGATGACACATGTGTAAACCGGAAGCGAGGTAAACAGGAGGGATTATATATTTATTTATTTTATTTATTTATTTAAAGAAATCTATTTTGTAACATACATGTATGATTTCAGATTATTTACAGTAGTTTAAACAAAAATTAAAACAGAAAATTCAAATATAAAACAATTAAAAATTTAAAAAATAGTCCTTCAGGATATTTTTAAAGTTGTCCTTTGATAAATTGAAGTCAAATAGGTCGTCGATTATGTTGAATGATTTAGACATCCTATTAATGGGGTTCCTTTCGCCACAGTTAGTCAGAATGGCGTTCAAGTGCTAAAAATTCATGGTTTCGAAATGTTCTGCATGGCACGTAAATTGATATGTTTTCCAAGATGTAAGCTGAATCAACGTGACCAAGCAAAACGTTACCCATAAAAGCCAGGCCCAAGAGAAGTCGTCTATTCTCAAGCGTGCATATTTTGTAATCCGTGCATCTTGTTGTGTATGGAGGTAAGCGAGCCACATTTTCATGGAATAGTAAGTTGTGGTCGTAATCCCAGTCACTTTGCTTTAACAAAAAAATCAGGAATTTAATTTGAATGCTTTCAATTCTTTTTATGTGTTCTTTTTATGGTTACTTTCTTTCTCTCTGGTAACCTCAGAATTTCGAGGAAACTGATTTATTTTGTTTCTTAGCCTTTGAAGTTTTTTGGTTACTTCACATCCTCTGTAATTCGCAGGATGATGCCCTTTATAGTTTATGCATTTTGCAGGGTTGTTTCTACTTTCCTGACACTCTTTTGCGTTGTGTTTTCCAGCACATTTTAAGCATCTAGGCTCCCTTCTAACCTCTCTCTCGTTTTAGGATATTAACTGAATCTTCTATTTGCAGATCTTTTGCCTTTAGGTCCTTCATTATATCGGACGTTGGATGGAAGGCTCTGGTCATAACTTTAATTGCACGGTTGTTACAGTACATGGCCAAATTAATATAAACTATATATATTTTTTAATAGATTTCCAATTACTGTAAATTTCCATAGAACTAAAAAATCGTTTTGTTACATATTTATATTCCTTTGTTTTGCGTAAAAAAAAATTTTCCCGTAACTTTTGTTTTTGGAGATATTCATTTTTTTCATTTCTTGACATTACAATTGTGCAATCGTTTGTGATAACATCGTCATTTAAAAGTAGTGTAACAAAAATATTTAAATTAAAATAATTATTTTCTAGAAGTGTACTTAATAGGCTTCTAATTGTAAGTAATATTTATTTATTTAAGTTCTGTTTACATATCTAATTTTGCGTTTATTAAATGAAAGTCATCATAGGATGAAAACATGATATTTCTGAGGATACAAAACTATATATAATCCAACTGCTGACAAAAATCACTTTAACACAATGTAAAATTGCCGAATTGATTGAAAATACAAAGTCCTCAGTGTCAAACATTAAGAGGCAGCAGCAAAACGGTTAATCCTTGGCTAACCAGCGCACACACCATTGTGGTCGAAAGCGAATTACGGCCAAAAGAGAAGACAGAATCGTTTTGAAAACCATTCTCTATCATCGCAGAAAATTGATAAAGACAATAAATAATGTTCTTAAAGAGCAAACTATCAACATCTCTACCCGAACGCTAAAGCTCAAAACAGAACAAGAGCGAAGGCGGCGAGCGAAATCGCCTGTCATATTAGAAAACACCGAAATCATGCAAAACAAACACAACCATCAACGCAGGCGACGACGATTTTTTCGTTGAGAAAAATTTAGTGTCTATTTCTATTTTTGTTGCCGACGAAACAATGTTGCCAACTGTTTTTTATATATGTATAAGTTGGCATCAATTAACCGTCATATTATTAACCATTTTTTTCAATCTAGTAGCCTAATGCCACAACGTCATGTGTCAAAAACACAGAAGGTTATGCCGTTTGGTTGTTTTTTTATCGCCATACGCTGACGCTTTTGTTCTGTTAACTACAGCGATATCGCGGCGATATTTTTTATTTATTCGTCGACGCTCGTCGCCGTCGCTCTTGTTCTGTTTCTAGCTTAAGACATTGATTAAAAGAATTCGGCATAAAACGTTGCCGCCCGACGATTAAACAAAAATTAAATAGTGCCATGCTGGTCAAACGTGTAGCATGGGCAAAGCTTTATAAACAGTTTTCGATTACAGATTGGTTAAATTTAAATACAAATTTTAGCATTATCGATTACTTAAGTCATTTTCTAATGTTACTGTTTTTAATAGTTTTTTTTCTCAGACGAATCTCAGATTCAAATTGTAGCAGAACAAAATATATTCATTAAACGTCACTAGAACGAACCTTTTTATAAGGACTGCATTACATAAATTGTAAAGCATCCAATTTTAGTAACGATTTGGGGTTGTATCACCATAAAAGGCGCGGGACCTCTGCACATCGTAGAAGAAACGATGAACGCCGAGAAAAATATTCACCTCCTGGCTACAGTGCTGGTGCCCGAACTCCCAAAAATATTCCGCCGTAATCAAAAATACATCTTTCAACAACATGGTTCCGACTGCCACACACCAAAACATGTCTTGGAGTATATGAAACGCAAAAATATACCCATTCTGGATTGGACTGGTAATTCACCAGATGTGAACCCGATTGAAAATGTTTGAGCTGTATTAAAACAGCAATTGTCGAAAAAAGTCATCACGACTAAATCAAAATTGATTGAGAAAATTAAAAATATTTGGTACAACTATCCCTTAATCAAGGATACCATCATAAAGTCGACCAACAGTTTGGCTTAAAAATATAAAGGGAGGTGGACGAAATATTAGTCGGTTGAATTTTTTTTTTATTATCTTCGTACGTCAACCATGCTTTATCTTCCTCTTTGAGCTTTGTGGCTAGAGCTCTTTATGTATCGGAATCAGGTGTATTGATTTTCCACGCATTATTGTTTAGTGACACTACTCTGTATTCCTTAGTGGTCACGGATTTCATTATAGTTTGTATACTAGCAAATTCTGTTATGCCGAATATAATAATTGGCCGGAGAACCTTTGCTTTCGGTGCAACCTTTTGTTGTTGATTTTCTTGCTGTTGTTTTTGTTACTGATGTGCTGGATTAGTATTAGTAGTACCAGATACAATGGCGGGAGCTAAGGCCGAGATTCATACATCCTTGCGGTGCCTCCTGGGTAACTCTAAATGAATCAGGCGGTGTAGTGGGGACGAGCAAGGGAAATCCTGTTTATAGTCATGGACACTACATGTCAGGGCGAGTCATTGGCGCCTCAAAACCAATTCCAAATCAGCGTCTGTTCTTCAGGTTAGGTGCGGTTGAAGCGGGCGTCTGTTCTGTATCAAGCGGCTCACTATATAAATTGTTTGTTTGTTTATTTATAAATAATGACATTTTATAATACATTGTTATTTAAATTAATTAAATTTTATTTTATATACTAAATGTCTACTTTATCTCTAATGAATGTATGCAATAATTTATTAAATTGACCGTACTCTAACTCTTGAAGTTCACCTAGCATGCAATTGTCACCCAATGAATTATACAACTTTACTCCATTATATCCCAGCGACCGTTGTGAAAATGATTTACTATACATTGGTAGTCTGAAGTGTGTACTAGTATTGTAAGTATGAACATTTCTATTAGAAGAAAGCAAAGTATCTAAATATTTTGGCAGATCTCCCTTTTCCAGCCTAAACAAGAATTTTAACACATTAAATTGTATTCTCTGTTTGATTGACTTCCAGTTTAAAATTTCCAACATGTCTTTTATGTGTGTTCTACTTTCCGCATTCAAGATATGTTGCATGAATCGATTCTGAATTTTTTGAAGACGTGTAATTTGAGTTTGATTCATGATAAACAGCACAGAAGAACAATAATCAATATGTGGAGTCACAATTGATTCATAAAAAACAACTTTTGTCTGCATTGGTAATTTGTCTTTAATTCTGGTGAAAAATCCAAGTTTTTTATTCATCTTTTTAGCGATATAATCCAAATGATCGTTAAAACTTAAGTGCTCGTCGATAATAACACCAAGATATTTATACTGTTTTACTCGTTCGATAATTTGGTTGTCAACTATTATATCTGCATTACTCTCGAATTTTGCTTTGATTGATAGGAGCATGTACCTCGTTTTCGAGATATTCAGTGATAGTTTGTGAAACATCAGCCATTTCCGTAGACTCTCGAGATCTTCGTTTACTTTCTGCACTGCTTCTGGAAGAGTTGTTGCCGAAATAGTAAGTAAAGTATCATCTGCGAACATATTTATTTTGCAATTTTTAATAACGTCGACTATGTCATTGATGTACAGAATAAAGAGTAACGGACCCAGGGCTGATCCTTGAGGTACTCCGAGATTATTTTGTATTAGTGACGATGTGTAATTATCAATTTTCGTATATTGTTGCCTCCCTTGAAGATAACTGTTAAACCACTCTAGTTCTTTCCCAACAACTCCGTACTTGGTTAACTTTTTAAGTAGAATTCCTCTATCGATGGTTTCAAAAGCCCTTTTAAAATCTAAAAAGACTACAATGATTACTTTGTTGTCATCTATTTGACTTTTCCAGCTATCCCACATTAGGGTTAAGGCCGTTTCACAAGAATGGTATTCTCTAAATCCAGATTGTTGATCAACCAATATATTGTTATCAGCGATATGATTTACCAGTTGGTTTTTAATTACTCGTTCCAGAACAGTCTCATACAGTGGGAGCATATTTATTGGCCGGAGCTCTTCTGGCGTGGTTGGCTTCGAAATTTTTGGAATGGGAACAACTGTTGATATTTTCCATGAATCTGGTACCACTGCTTGCCTTAAACTACAATTAACTATATCAGTAAAATGTTCAGAGAACATTTGATTCTGCATTGCATCCAGCATGACAATTTTGTTTATACCATCTATTCCATATTGCGATTTTATTCTGCTTATTATTTTTAATATTTCGTTTTGTGATGTTTGTTTGAATTGAAATTTTTGTATGTTCAAAACAGCATTAGGAAGTTCAAAATCCGATATTTCAGGGATGTTACGGTGAATATCTACCACGCTGGACACAAACGAGTGATTTAGTGCATCTGCTATCTGTTGTTTATCGGTGAGTGTTTTGTTATTAAATTGAATACTCCATTGCATCCTATTTTTAGTCTTATACATAGATTTGAGAGTTTTCCATAGCTCCTTTGGGTTATATTGGTTTTCAATGAACTTATTCTTGAAGTATTCAGATTGTTGCTTTCTTAACGATTGTTTGTAAATATTTCTAGTTTTTCTATAGTTTTCCCAATTCTCGCTTGAATTTATTAATTTCAGAATACTAAAATTACGCTCCTTTTCTTGTCTTAAGAATGACAAATTTTCTGAGAACCAAGGGATTTTATTTCTACTTTGAACAATTTTTGTTTGCGTCAGTTGTTTAATCGCATTCTTTAACTCCAGTATTAAGCTTTCAGCTTTCTCATTCAATTCATTCTGTGTTCTGTAGTGCTGCAGTCTAGTGATTAGGACACAATTTAATTTTTCACCAGAATAATTTTTCCGAGATCTAATTTCTTTAAATTGATCAAATAACTGTGAATTGTTTCTGCTTATATCCACACATAACATACAATGATCACTTATTTGTTGTTCTTTTATAATTTCACATTTTGTATTTACTGAATTAGTTATCAAAAGATCTATTAAACTTTTGCTGGTTTGTGTGACTCTGGTATAATCTGGAACTACTTGCACCAATCTATAATCCATGATTAACTGCTTTAATTGTAAACTGTAAATATCGTTGCTTTTCACGTCAATATTGAAATCCCTAAATATATAGTTCGATTTATTATAATTGATAACTTCTTCGAACCATCCATCTAAATTATTTAAAAATGCTGCTTTTGTTGTTTGGTATGATCTATAAACTACGCCAAATATTCCAGTTGTATGGTATCCTTTTATGATCTGAATCGCCAAAAACCAAGCGCGGTCCTTCTCGATATTCGAAATTATTTTAAAGCTTATGTTTTGGTGAATATACATGACAACCCCTCCAGTATGACGACTATCCGAATCGCACCGTACACATTTATAATTTTCAATAAAAAATTCCGAGTCGTACATGTCTTCTGTTGTTCTAGATTCACTGAGTAATATGATCGACGGTTTATATTGAATAATTATTTGTGATAACTCTAAGAAATTAGAGTGTAAGCTGCGAATATTAGTGTATAGAAGGTCTTTTGTTTTGAACTGCTATTGATAACTTATTTGGTTTTTAAATGTTTTCATCTTTCGTTGGTATACTGCACAAGAGGTGTCCCAAGTCGTGTGGTTAATAGCAACATTTAAATTGAGCTTTGTATTTACAGCAATGCAATTGCTACACTTTACTTCTTGACTTTTACATTCACTTAACTTATGATTCTCGCTACATCTTGGGCAACAAAGTTTGCCGGTACACCTATTGCTTTGATGGCCATAACCATTACAGTTAAAGCATCTTGAGATCCGTACTGACTCTACGACATGGCATCTATCAAAATGTATATTTAACTTCTCAGCTTGTAAGATTTTTGTAAAATCTATGGAGCCTACTTCTATGATTGTATCAATTTTTTGCGAGTTTCTTCTGCAATAAGTGGTTATTACTTTGATATCACTATTAGCGAGAAAATAGTTTTGCTGTTTTAGCGCAGATACTATTTCATCACTTTCTAGCTTCTCCGACATTCCAAGTATTTTTACCCTTGGTTTAAGCTCCGCTGGTAGTTTTACTTCATAATTAGCTCCCATCCTTTCCGTCACGATTGTCTTTAGTTTCTCCTTGGCATCATTAGTGTTGCACTGTAAAATAATTCCATCATTCGCAATGTTGCGACAGCCCATTACTGGTATAGTTTTTGGATCGAGTGACATTGTTAAATCTTCTCTAGTTTTTTTTATTAGCTTGAGGTTGTTTTGGTTGTAACATAACCAACTTTTGGGATTACTCTTTACTACTGCTGCAAAAGAGTGTGGTTGCTCCGCCGGTTTTTGAATTTCTTCTACTTGATTTTTAATTTCCCCTAGCTGGTGTCCTATCTTTAAATGGTTTGCCGTTAAATGTTGCTTCATTTCCATGATAAAAAGATTAATTTTGTTGAACTCTTTGTACAACGTATCTTCTTCATAATGTTATGATCCACCCTATACTCTGCAATAAATGTACATACAAATGTGCATACAGATATTATTCTGTCGTTGCTACGGTCATAAACTTACCTTGCTTATATACTTACATTATAATTTCCGAATACATACATATTTATTTATATAATATACTTATTCTATTTTATATACTATACACACTCGTACATACTTACATTTGAATTATATAACTAAATGAAATTGCAAAATAATTATGTACTTCCAAATATATTTAAATGCATATACAAATATGTATGTATAACATTTATATATACTTTATATTTATATACTATTAGTAGCCGATTTGTATTTTTGAAGATTTAATAAAGATTATTATTGTACGAACTTTTCTGTGGTTAAGTCTAAAATAAAACCATCAAAATTAAAAATAACATAGTTTTATTTAAAGCCATGCATAATTCCCACGTAATTTCGGAATAGCTATACACTACGGTCACGGAGCACCTCATCAAGCTCCCTTAGTACGGCTTCGACTATAACAATAACCTTGGCACTCAAGACAAACGAATCTTGCATATGGACATTCTTTAAATAACTTTACAAACTTTTCAAAGTTCCAATCCACACAAGCGTAATGATATAATTTTCTGCACCGTCCGAAACATCTAATTGTAGTCCGCTCTCTCGAATCAGTAGCTTTTTTACATTTTTCACAATTTGACATTTTAGAAAATTTTACCGTTCATTCACTTCACAAGATAAACACGCGTGTAAAAGGTTTAACTGTTCTGATTTTTATCGTAATTATAAGAAAAAATGCATTAGTTGCATAAAAATAAAAATAAAAATTTAATTTTTGCACTGGTGTCAAATGTTTTCTATTTTAATTTACTATTTTATTCACTTAATTCTCAAACTTTCACAAATCTTACATTACAACACATTCATCTTTAGTTCTTATGTATAGTTTATAACTTTTAGCAACTAAAATTGCCGCTTTCTAAATAATTTAATTATTTTTCCACGCACACAATATATTGATTACTACATCCAGAAAACAGGGTTTCCAAAAACTCCAATAAATTTGTTCACAGTAGGACTGGATGTCTAAGGATTCTCTCACGTACCAGTACGTGACCCACACACGTGGGTTGAGCAGCAGGCCAACAACCTGCCCTCATAAAAACAATTAAACCATGAACCCTAATCAAAGCCCTCGGATTACCATATCGGATTCATCACAAACTCGACCTCGCAAATTGTACACAGACAACGCTTTAACAAAGTGTTCCATCAACAACCAGGTAGAGTGCGTCGTTTAGCAAGACCCGACTGCGCTGGCGCGACGATGTCGCACAAGACCTACTCGTATTAGGATGTCGAAAATGGAGGACGAGAGCGATGGACCGAGATGAATGGAGAAGCATAGTGCGGGCGGCAAAATCCCTTCATGGGATGTTAAACCTAGAGAGAGAGAGAGATACAATAGTTTCCGATTGTTCTCCAACTTCAGGCGAGAATTCCGCTCTTCGTTTTTTGTATTTCTTTTTTTCCTATTCCTGTTCAGAATCCAATCTGTTTCTCTCGCGAGTTCCTCCTCATCATTATGGTGTTATAACTGGTGTATAGAAATAAACTAAACCAGTTATAACTTGCTTCGTTATAACTCTTTGGGCTTCTTTAATTCTTCATTTTCCTTTTTTAGTTTGTCAACTTCGCTTCTTAATTGGGTTATAAGTATTTCCAAGTCACTTAGTTTCCGACAGAGTCCAGCGTTTTCATTTTTCTGCTGGTTTGCTGAGTTACTTTTTGTTTCTCAGAATCCATTGAGCCAGCCTCGTTAGAGGGTTGAATAGCCTACTGGGTAGTTGGTGTACCACCTGGGCTATTTTCTCCTTTTTCCGTTGTATTCATTGCTTTAATTGGTCAAGTTATACTTCCCAACGCTATGTCCCTGGCAGAACTTTCCCCCGCGACGTGGACGCGCCTACCAGGAATAGCCGAGGTACACACAATTACAACCGAAGCCCCCTGTGTGCCCACGGATATTTAGAAGGTGCAACAGTAAAAATTTCCTAGAATGTGTAAAACTTTTAATAACTTTTGAAATAAAATTCCTGGCTTATTTACACATTTGTTGTCTTTTTTTGCATTTCAGTTATTGGGTTTTTACAATTAGATTGCGATTACCAAGTTATGAAAGACAGTAATCCTGTTTTGCCAATATCGTGTGCTGACAGACTGAATAAAGTGAATTACTGAATTACTACGTAATTTCGAAGTCGCACTTAGTTAGTTTGAGTCTGTCGAGGGTATAACGCTAACAACATAAATACATATTATTAGCGTTATTACCCGACAGACTCCAAGTAACTAATTGCAAATGCAAGATAACGTAGTTATTTTTTTCAGTCTGACAGCACACGATTTTTGCAAAACTTGATTACGGCGTTTCAAAGGGCTGGAAAAAAGATTAGATATGGCTATTATCATCTGCGCGCTATAGCACCAACCAGGTTTAATTCGGTATTCTACCGGAAAATATGTTGTCCAGTTTCCAATTAAAATTAAAAACATCTTTGAATATAGTTATCACCTGACTTTAAATTAGATCCGTCAAATTGAAAGTAGGTCAACTTGCATTTACAAAGCTGCCCACTAAAGTACCCACATTTATTTATAAATACCTGAGACAAGAAGGGTACAGCATCTGTTACACAAAACACGCACCCTAATAAAATAATAAAGTGGCGCCTGACAACCTTACATCTTTTCTTAGCCCAAAGTTGTTTTATTTTTATTTTTTTAAAGATTAGTCAACATTGAACCGCTTACATCCAGATCCAATGAACATATGTACAAGAATGTAAGCCACAGCATTGTTTGTTTATTTATTTATTTTTTTAATTTTAAAAATTCGTGTCACAAATGTATTATTATTTGTTTCTTGTTTATTAAATTAAATGGATTTCCTTTATATACCAGCGCGCACACACAGAAGGCATTTGTGTTGGAAATAAGAGCACACATAACAAACAAACAAACGTCATGACGCGAGCGACAAAATATAAGAATGGAATTTTCAATTTAAATCGCGCGCGCGTTGTCTTACCAACAAAAAGGGAGTTCAGTATTCTGAGCTTGAATGGGAAATCGTATAATCAATCTCATAAATCATATTTGCTATATCTAAAACGTATATACGGTAAGACGGCAGTGGGATTTGTACGCGAGATAAACGTATATAATTTCGAATCATGTACGTTCACGTGTTTCGAGATTTTCAGAATTTTATTTAGTTCTTGTTGCTGTTTTTTTTTCATTTAATGAAAATATGAAGTGATGCGTAGCAGTAGCAAAACATTAACATGACAGATGACAGCTAATTTCTTTTGGAATGTTTTTATTTTCGGTAATTAACATTTTCGTTTTGGTGATATTTTTTGTTGCTTTCGTTTTTATTTTTTAAATTATTTTCATGAAAAATACAACAACAATGTTAAATATATATATAAAAAAAACTAACGAAGATATGAGCATATCGGTATGTACGATATAGTGGATAAGATAAATGGATTAGATACGGTTTCGAACGTTTTTAGTTTATGGTGATATTTTGTTCCTACCTTTTTCGAGTAGATTCAAATAACCAAAAAATAATTTGTGTTTTAGAAACGGTGTCTGGGGAACGCCTAACTCATATTATCGGATATGTCGCAATTTGTTTTAACATAATTCGAGTGTGAAATTGTCGAACTCGGGCACTATATCATAACCATTTTTTGACAATGAAAATTCTTTCAAGCAAAACACTGTACAAATATTACATAAGACGAAAAGTGCATCTCGAAATTTATAATGGAGTATCGTACCAAAATTTCACCATCCAATTTTTATTTTTCCAATTATACTCGTTAGACATAAAGACAGACACTCAAGCGGGAAATACTTATATAATATGTAGTTTTGCATATAGAGAAAAAAGAAACTACTTTTGTGAACTACTATATACTCTATATGGGAACAAACAAAACTGACAGAAACAGAAGAGACACCGCTAAATAAAAAAATAAATTCGTGGAATTTCTACCAAAAACACAAAAAAAAAATTCTTTTATATTTTGACAAATAAATTAAATTTTTTTGTGCTAGGGAAATAGGAAAAACTATGAGTGTTGAATGATTTATTAAATTAATTTTATGGATGGAAAATTTTACAAAAAATTTTTTTTTATTCGAATTTTAACGGATTTCTGTTGTTGTATTTAGGAGTGATGGATATTATGAATAAAGTTATGATGATGTTCTCGCTCTGTGCTTTGTTTGTCCATGGCTATTACTGATGGCGTATTAGGTAATTTGCTACAGATTTATATTCTGCATGGTTTGTCAAATTTAGATTAATGATTGTGTATTATGTTGTTTTATGGTGGATGCTTTGTGATTTGTGTATATCTATGTATGATAAATTACTAAATAAGCTAGCTTCCTCACATTCATTTTTTCACCGACAGTAAAATTTTCCACGGTATCCGTTTATGGATTTAACTTTCATTACTATTACACCTGTCGGTAAAGACATCCGGGAAAAAAATCCCCGTTAGTCTTACGTTGTTTTAAAACAGCATCAGAAATAAAATCTATTTTTACGCAATTTTATGTTTGTTGTTGTTTTAGACTGTTAGATTAAGTACGAATTAGAAAACACGGTCATTACATTTTTTCTGCGATTTGGAGTCAATTTTATAATTCTGAGATAAAATTGATACTATAGTTTATTTAATTGAAGTAACTAATTTGAGGTAAATTCAGCCTTGAAAATCAAACTCCACGAATTAATCTATATTTGAATATAGCTGGCTCAGACTCGTTGGTACGGTGATCTTTTCTGCCGTCGTCTGACCTACTAGAATTTGTGTGACATATGGTCAAGTTCCTGTCCGTTTGTGGATCCGACTTTTTCTATAGGCCCTTCAATCGTCTTCCATATGGGTATTTCTCGCAATTGCTTTCCCCCAGTTCTTCCAACAACCTTGGGAGATATATGTGTCACACATCCTGCTTTCTTTCACGGGTCATTGTCGCCAATCACCAATTATTGTTTTTTCCCTAGAAGTGATAACTAGTGGACCACTTGAAAATCGCAAGTCGCCTTAGCCGGTCTCTCTTCCAGATATATTTAATGTTCTGTTCGATGGAACTCCATCCGACCTAGCCAGCATTCGTTTTTGTTACGTCTAATTATTTTAATCAAACAAAGCTGCTATAATTATCCAGGCAAGGGCTTGCTACAAAACTTCGAAAAATTGAACCTACCCCAATTGTCTTGTAAGTATCAACAATCATTATCCCTGCTTTATTTTCAAAAAACCAACAAGATCAACCCTTGCCAAAAACTTTGGTATATATTGCAAAAACTAGAAAAGCTCAGGTATCCGCCACATTTCACATAGCTCTCAAAATTCATGGTAAAAGCTTCAGTAAGAAGTTTTATTCGGAATAGTCAACTATAGAGATGCCGAATTTTGGTGACATAATTTTTTTTTATCAAAACACGTCATTTCCGGTAAAATGTAATTTGAACTGAATTAATTTTGTTTGAAACTTAATTTACAATCTTTTTATTCTAAGCGTTTTCTCGTAAATGCATGCCATGTGGTTTTCAAAATATTTGCACATTTGCATGCCACTTCCGTCGGGCCGATGTCGGCCAAAAACCACGGGGATCTTGAAATTTATATGTAAAAAGCTTAATCATGTATAGTTAACTTCCGATCATTATCAATATATTGAGTAATTCTAACGATAGCAACAACTATTTATCCATGATGTCTTCTTTTGGGGTAACATTATGGGTCAATGAGATAACGCGGGCTATTTTTTCTACTAGTATTTTTTTTTATTTATTTAAATAATACAATCTTATCAAATGATAATTTATTACTAATGATAATAACGCACTTATTTGAAACTAATAAGTGGAGCGAGGGTGGGTTTTCAGAAATCAATATTCTGCTCCCAATAATGAAACTTTATTTATTAGATGACTAGCTCATGCGGTTTAATTCTTTTAAGGCGTCTCAGTTCTTGTGTTATGTCAAGAAGTTGTATTGCTTCACTGTTGGTATGTTGCAGTAACCTTCTTTCATGTTTGATGGCAAATTCCTGGATCACTTCATCAATCCATTTAACATTTTTGACAATGTTGAATAAGTAAACGATTTGATTGTTTAGTTCAGCCCCAGAGCTGGATACGATACGAATAAGCTTAGAATGTCTTCGTATTAGCCAGAACATCTCACGTTGTTTCATTTTCATTTGCTCTGCTTTTTGTCTAACGTGATATTTCCAGTTCATTCTTGAATCGAGATGCAATCCAAGATATTTTGCAGACTCAACTTGGGGAATTTGTACCCCATGGGGAAATGTATGAATATTGCTATTTTTGTGCCGCAACGTGTATGTTACATGTACTGATTTCAGTTCGTTAAGCTTTATTTTCCAATCCCTGGTCCATTGGCTGATTTTATCGAGTGCGTGTTGTAAGTATTCTATTGCTTGGTTCTGCGATTCGCTTGATGCCAATACTGCGGTATCATCAGCAAAAGTTCCAATGAAGGTTGTTTCCGGTTGTCGGTATATCAGAAATGTAAAGTAGATATAGGATGGGTCCTAATACGCTACCCTGGGGCACCCCTGCTATGGCTGGGTAAAAGTTGGAGTATGTTACTTCATGTGATACTCTAAATATTCGTTTGGAGAGATACGACTCGAGCAATTGGCAGTAATTTTTTGGAACTAATTTACTTATCTTGTAGATAAGACCCTCATGCCACACTCTATCGAAAGCCTGTGATACATCTAGAAATACGGCAGGGCAATATTTATTCTCTTCAAATGCTTGTTGTATCTTTGCAGTCACGCGATGAACTTGATCAAATGTTGAATGTTTATTCCTGAATCCTAACTGGAAGTCAGGTATAATGATCATTGATCTTAGTCGTTTCAATAACAACTTTTCGAACAATTTTGAAATAGTAGGTAACAAAGAGATCGTCCTGTATGAGCCCATTTGCTCGGCTGGTTTGTTTGGTTTTTTTATCATGATTATTTGTGCAACCTTGAAACACTCAGGCACATATGTAAGTCGAAAGCAAGCATTATATATATATATGTTAACATAGTTACTGCTCTCTTTGATAACTCCTTAACCCTAAAGCTCTTAACATAATTGTATAGCATATATTTTTAGCAAGAGCCTCTCAGTCTCTGACAAAGAACTGTTTCTATATTTTTAATTTTATTGAAAATTAACGTTTAATTATTTTAAAAAATTAATTCATTTATTAAAAAACATAACCTAAACTAAAAAAGTAACAGTTTAAAAAAAAGATTAGAGACTCACAGCATAGAGAAAAGGAATATAAACAGAGTTAAAGCTGCATACAAAATTTTGAACCAACTTTTTTAGATTGTAACCCCAAAATATAAACTTGTTTTACGCCTTAAATAATAAACTTAGAATGTCCAACTCTTCGAACATACATTAAGTGTTTCTTTAACTTTCATAATGTTTTTGTTTCATTTTTTCTTCGTTTAGATTATAACGGTAATTTTAAATTTTGTCAACATAAAACCGGATCGTGACCCCATATTTTACTATGAAAATATGCGTAAAAATTTTGTATGCAGCTTTACTTCTGTTTATATTATTTTTTTCTGTGCTCACAGGCTCTTGTTAAGAACTTTAGGGTTAAACATCCTTGGCGAACTGTCATCAATCCCAGGTGACTTTTTGGGATTCAGATTCAGGTCAATTTCTTGTGCAATTTCAAGTGGGGTGACACTTCTGATATTTGATGGAGATCTATAGACTGGTTTAGGATCAATCCTAGATTGTATGTCGTGTGTTTGAAATACTGATGCCAAATGTTGTGTAAATAGTTCTGCTTTTTCTTCGTTACGTCGCAAACATTCTCCATTTATGTTCCTTATAGGTGGCACTTGGATTATTGGCCTCTGGCTACTTTTAGTAGCTTTCCAAAGAGAAATCAAATAATATTCAGTACGAGCTTCTTTATGTTCTTTAATTAATCGGTTAACTTTATTACTTACCCGATTAAATTGTCTTTTGACAATAATGTTTCTGGTTCTATGCCATACGCGTCTTTTAATACGCCTTATCAGTTCCCGAATCGCCAGGGGGTAGTTGATCTCTTGTACGACTTTCTCACCTAATACGGGTGTAGCCTCTTTAGCTGCATCACGCATAGATTTAATAAATTATTTAGTTTGTAGTTCAAGTTCTTGTTTAGTTTTAAGACTTTTAACTCAATTAGAGTGTCCAGTTTCTCTCTAAATAATTACCAATCAGTAAATTCATTAGTAAGGTTAAGTTTGGTTTTCTTTCTTATGACTAATGTACTCAGAGTCATAAATACCGGTGTGTGATCGGAAGTAAGGTCGTCAATGCCTTCGACTTCAATGTAATTTGAGGCTATTCCTTTCGAGATATAAAAGTCAATCAAATCAGGAATTTTGTTTATGTCTGTAGGCCCATAGGTAGGTTTACGCGATGAGTGATATTCACAACCTAACATTTCTATTGCACTTAGGAGTTCTTTTCTTTTTCGTAGCGTTATGAGTTGAGATCCCCACGCAGTATGTTTGACGTTGTAGTCACCTCATATAATAATCCTTGGTCTAAGTTTATTAAAAATGTTGACATATTGATTTCTTACGATATTATGTCTTGGTGGGCAGTAGATCGCCCCTAAACTTAGCTCAGCACCATCATGGTTAATCGTTATTACGGTAGCTTGCATAAATGGTTCCTTAATTTCTTCTTGTTGGAAATGTAGGATATTTTGTTTGATTAAGATTGCTGTCCCTCCTCGAGCACGACCACTAGGATGCAATGTCCAACAGACTCTATATCCTGTAATTTTGATAAAGCTTTTCTCCGTAAAGTGTGTCTCTGATATTAAAGCTACATCTATGTTGTTAGTTCTTAGAAATACTTCTATTTCTTGAGCTCTTGCATTAAGCCCGTTAGCATTCCAGGTAATTATACGTAGGAATGTTACAGTCATTTACTTTTTATGTTTTAGCGGTTTGTTTGGTGGCTTGGAATTATCTTCCAGTTTATCCACCCTGTTAGTAAGCTGGCTGAAATTTTGTCTCATTTCTGCCTGAAATTCGGTGAGTATTTTCATTATATTACTAATGGTTGGCTCGTTGGGCACAGGCTTCTGCCTGCTTACTTGATTTGAATTGTTATTTGAGGTTTTGGTCACCTGGGCGTAGGAAACCCCCTCTCCAATAGTATCATATTGTTGGTTTGGTTTTTGCTGTAACGCTCTGCTACTGTTATTTTTCTCGGTAGTTGAGCATTTAGTTTTTTCTGATACACCAGGCATCCTTTATAGCTAGCCGGATGACCTTTTTCTCCGCACAGTGCACAAGTTGGTATAGCATTTCGCGGCTTTTGACATTGTTTTGTTTGATGATTCTCTGCACATTTGACACATTTGGCTTGCCTATTGCAGAGGTTCTTCGTGTGTCCTAACTGTTGGCAATTTATACACTGAGGTATACCTATTACCTTTTTAGGTGGTTCAATAGACACCTTGCAATATAGCAGGTTCTTAATTTCGTATATGTCCTTATTGTTTTCCCCCTGCAACAGGTCTACATAAAACAATGGGAAGTAACTAATAATTTTCTCATTATTATAATTGTTTTTTTTATTTAGTTATTCTTTGCTCTTTCCTCATTTTACAATACAATATATGTCGTTGAAAATAAAATTTAATCACATTAAAAAAGAGAAAAAGAAAAGAAATAAAGGAAACAGATCGTCTAATGAATTTTCAGTTCTTTTAAAGCCATACGGTTTCCCTTTAACAAAAATTATTACAATTTGTCAATATAAAAATAATATTATCTATTTGAAAACAATAAATATAAAAAACAGAAAAATATAAAAAATATAAAATTTAAAAATAAAAAATATATAAAAATCTACTTCACAAATAATTCACGACGTTAGACAACAAATGTGCTTTTAGCAATTTCTTAAATTTAAAAATATTATAAGTGTTTTTAATTGGGTCGGGCAGTTTATTATAAATATAAGGTCCAATAAATGCTATAGATTTTCTTCCAAATTCTGTTCTGATATTTAAGCATGTCAGCAAATTAGTAGACCTAGTTTCGTATCTATGAGTTACATATTTATATTCCATGTTAGATAAACATGAGGGCACAATCAAACATTTGTACATATAAACACATAAATGCAATTCGAATAATGCACCAATTGGAAGAATTCCCTTAGCTACATCGCGATATAAAGCTGATGTTGGATATAATACAGGGAGTTTATAAATAGATTTACAACACTTGTTTTGCAGAATCTGTAAATTCCTTAATCTAGTTGTCGCTGCAAATTCAAAAGCTGCAATAGCGTAATAAAAACGTGAATGAACAAAAGAGAAATAAATCATTTTTAAAACATGAGTTGGAACAAAACTAGCCAATTTTCTGATCAAGAACAAGAATGAACAAACTTTCAAACAAACTGAATTTATATGATCTTCTCAAGATAAATGCTTGTCAAGTATAACACCCAGGTATTTAAGTTTATCAACACATTCAATAGTAACACCTGAATATTGCATAATTGGAAACTCACAGTGTGGCAAATATGATTAGTGAAAAATTATAATTTTTGTCTTGCTGAGATTAAGAGAAATTTTGTTCATATCAAAAAATTCAATCAACATGTTTAAATCATTATTTAAACAAACCTGCATTTGTGTACAATCATTGAATTCGTAAAAAATTGCAGTATCATCCGCAAACATCTTGATTTGTCCAGAAATAGGTAATTGTGCTATGTCATTAATGATAATTAAAAACAACAGAGGCCCCAGGACGCTACCCTGCGGAACACCACAGTCAATATTTAGTAAGGCGCTTTTTATTCCGTTCAATTCAACAAATTGTTTGCGGTTAGTAAGATATAACTTGCCAATATATCATAAGACACACCGCGGAAACCATACATATATAACTTCTTAAGCAGCAACTCATGATCTATGGAATCGAAAGCTTTTCTTAAATCCAAAAATAATCCACACACATACTTTTGATTATGAAAAGCTCTGTAAATTAAATCAGTTATTTCAATTAATGCGAGATCAGTACCCGAACCCTGTCTAAATCCATATTGATATTGATAAAAGAAATTAAAACTATTTAAAAATTCAATCATACGGCTATCAATCAATTTTTCCAATATTTTGACAAAAACTGGTAAGATAGATATGGGCCTAAAATTATTTATTAATTTACTATCACCAGATTTAAAAATGGGTATGACTCTTGCTATTTTTAAACAATTAACAACAACATTAAACAAAGTAGACAGTAATTCAGAGAAAAATGATGAATTGCGTTTTAAGATAACATTGCAAATTCTGTCATAACCACAACCATTACTATTCTCTAAACTGCTTATAATATTATAGACTTCAGATGCTGTAGTCAGTGATAAGAAACATGAATTAGACATAGTTGTAATTGTTCGAAGTTTATTCACATTGCCGTCAGATGCTAGCCTATTTGGTGTAACTCTTCCAGCATCAACAAAAAATTTATTGAATATATCAACAATAATATTCGTGTCGCTATATTCAACATTGCATAATATTTCTCGGACCTAATCTTTTTATTTAGCAATTCCAATCTGTGTCTTAACTGAGCACTATTCGAATTTCGCTTAAGACTTTTGAAGATACGATTTTTTTTTTTTTTTAATTAAATTCCAAAGATCATAAGACATCCATGGACAATTACTGGAGCTTTTTAAGTTCACCGGTGTATGCTTAATTGTAATAAAATTATCAAGTAATTCACTATACTTTTCAGTAATTGATTTTATTGTAGAATCAGGATTTTGAGTATCGAATCTTGAGGAAAGAGGAAAGTCTTCAAAGAGCTGATTTACTTTCTTATAATCAATGATCTTTTTTTCTAGTATTTTAGACGTATATTTTTGTTTAAAGAGAAACGTAGAAAAAACAAAACTATGATCACTGATATCTGCACAGATAGTTGAGTTCAAAACACGTTCAATATTAAGGAAGCTAATTATTGTATGATCTAGTATATTGTCACTTGCAGATCTAGTTGTATAATTGTTAGTAGCAATCATTCCATGACCCAACAAACAAGTTTTATAATTTGAGATTAGAACTGATTTTTTGTTAATAGGTATATTAATATCGCCAACGATAACAAAATCGGATAATCCTTTATATTTGTTAAGCATATCATCACAAAACTCAAGAAATAGTTTGGTATCTGAAGATGGTGGTCTATAAATACCGCAGACTCTTGTAGAGCTAAATCCGCCAAGCTGAACACAAACATACTGAAAAGGTAGATTGCCATCATCAACACTGAAAATAGTACAGGAAATATCGTTTCTAATATACATAGCGATTCCTCCGCCTGATCGATCAGTTCTACATGAAAAAATACTAGTATAATTATTAATATTAAATGAAAATATATTCGAACTGTTTACCATTGTTTCTGTTATGCATAATAAGTGCACATCAGTTCGCAGACTCTCCATGAATAATAATAGACTATCAAATTTAGTAGTATTATTCATGCCCCGGATATTGATATGAAGAATATTAAGATGTTTTAAATTTGGAACATTAATTGGATTTAAGGAAAAATCATCGACGCTTGAATAGAAACTATTGGTGCAATTACTTTTAACTGACTGCCGGCTCATAATAATGAAAATTTTGAAATAAAATACACGGGCCCAATTAGCTTAAGATGAACCGTAACATGATTTAGGAAATGTAGTAAATACCGTAAATAGTATCCCAATGAATACAATGAACTGCTAGTATTTATATGAAATCTAACAACGCCAAATGTTATTGTGAAGTTAAGTATAAAATATGTAGCACAAAAATATATGTGATTTAGTGATAACTCGTTAAATAAATAATAGTACACTGTAAAAATATTTATAGCACCTGTATAACCAATTAAAATTACTACAGAATTACTGTAGTGTGAACTCAAACCACACCAATAAATAACAATTTCTATAGATTTCTGGTGAGAATGTAATAAAAATAAATAAATAAATATAAAAAATTCCGAAATAACTATTGTTACGGTGACACCTAGAATAGAATAGAATAAATTAATTTCATTAATTGTTCAATTACATTTATAAATTATACTCAACATTTAGGCGTATTTCTATACTAACATATTTGCTGCGCATTTAGGATTATTCTGGAAACAAAAATTTTGGTATATAAAGGCGCGCGTTGACGTGGAATGCTGAGTATTATTTTAAACGTGATACAGTGAAGGTTAAATAGAAAGATTATTAAAGTGATTATTAAAGCGATTATTAAAGTGATAATTAAAAAGTGTGTTATAAGTGTAATAATTAATTGTGAATTTCGTGTTGTATAATAAATTGTGTTGTGTAAATAAATTGTGTGAGTTAAAATTTGAAGCAGTGTATTTATTCACAATCCAGTGATTCGAACCTTGATTGACAAGGCAAAATCGTAACAATTGGTGACAGCGGTGGGATTGTGAATAATAAGAAAAATGATTCTCTACGAATTAAAGCTTGCGCAATTAAAGGAGCAACTGAAGCAGCGAGGTTTGGCTAGTGAAGGCACAAAAGCTAGTTTGGTGGAGCGACTACGTCAGGCCATGGAGAAGGACGGTTTAAATCCAGATGTGTATGATTTCGAGGAGGAAAAAACGGATGAAATCAGTATGGATAAGAAAGAAAAGGACGTACAAACGGTGGTCGAAACAACGCAAAACCCATCTGGAAGTTTCGATTTTTCGCAGTTGATGGCTGCTATGAATATGATGGGACAACAGTTGAAGCAACAAGGGGCGGACATTAAACAATCGAACCAGGATATGAAACAACAGATGTTACAAGTGGAGCAACAAGGGGCGGACATTAAACAATCGAACCAGGATATGAAACAACAGATGTTACAAGTGGAGCAACAAGGAGCGGACATTAAACAGATGATGGTACAAATGGAGCAACAAGGAGCGGACATTAAAAACCAAATAGAAGTTGGTCAAAAGAAAATGGACGAGAAGTTTCTGGAGTTATCTTCTACACTACACGGTAAAGTGGAAAAACTGCAAACAGAAGTACACGCAGAAATTCAAAATGTTAAAGGGACGGTTCAACAGAAATTTGAATCGGTTAAACAAGATTTTCAAACGGAAGTTAAACGTCTCGAGAAGGAGCTCCAAGATGTTAAAGTGAATGGAACGACACATCAAGTGATCCAGACAGTTAACGCAGTTAAGATAAAACCACCAACATTCGATGGAACAACTTCCTTCAGTATTTTTAAGTTCCAATTCGAAACGGCGATTAAGCAAAATCAGTGGACTGAAGAACAATGTGTTGCAGCGTTAATTGTGGCTCTTAAAGGCGAAGCGGCAGAAACACTTCAAATCATTCCCGAGCAAGAACGGAACGTTTACATGGGAATTATGAAGGCGTTAGATCGAAAATACGAAAGCGACCACAAACGAGAAATCTATCGCATGGAATTGAAGGGTCGATACCAAAGAGCAGGAGAATCGCTACAGGAATTTTCATCGGCAATTGAGCGGCTCGCACATTTAGTACATTCAAATATGTCGGCCGATTACATGGAGCGAATTAAAATGGATGCATTCATTGACGGTATTCGAGATCCTGAGACGCGCAGAGCGGTGATGTTGTCACCTAAGGCAACTTTCACGGAAACCATCGCTTGTGCGTTAACAAACGAAACTGCGCAAACCATCATCAAACCAGCAATGAAAATTCGTCGAGTGGAGATTGATTCCAGAATAGATACTGCGCGGGCTACGCCAAGGTTCAGAGATGGAAGTAGCAGGATTAAATGCTGGGTATGTGATAGAATGGGTCACATCTCACGGGACTGTTGGGAGATTAAGAAGAAACGAGCAAGGTCGCCATCTCCTATGAAGCGTAGATCAAACGAGGAGCAGATAGAATCCAGAAAGGAGGGTCAGACGACAGCGGAGTCGTTAAACTAAAAAGAGTCAGTTTGCAGGGGCAGAAGCTGACTCCCATAACCGATTGCCCCACAACCTCCATCCATGTTTCGAGAATAGCAAGGAGCGGTGACAGCTTAACAATTGAAGCCGATATTGATGGGAAGAAATGCATGATCACGCTGGATACGGGAGCAACACATACGATTGTTCGTGAGGATATTATCAATGGAATTATGGAACCAGCTAATGGCATGAAATTACGAACGGCGACTGGAGAAAATTCAGCAATAAAAGGGAAAAAGGTCGTAAAAATAAGGATTGGACGAAATCACTTTCAACACGAGGTGCTGGTTGCAGATATTGTAGACGAAGTGATCTTGGGAATGGACTTCATGAGAACGAATGGCTTCGTGGTGGATGTTGGACGGGGTGTATTAACCTACGATAATATCGAGTTGCCACTTCACGTTAGCGCCGTTATAAGAGAAACGACCAGGCAAATTATAATGGATCATCGGGAGAAGCTGCCACCGAACTCGGAAACAATAGTATGGGCAAGATTGGAAGGAGGTTCTGGGTCACCCAGGTTGTGGGTTGTGGAAGCCAATGAAGCGGAGAGCGGAGCCAGAGAAATTATGATCGGGAAAGTTTTAGTAAAACCAGACAGCGATAATAGAGTACCAGTTAGGACTCTAAATCTCTCGGATAAGACGAAAACCATCAAGAAAGGGACAATAATCGGAAAATGCGAAGAAATATCTGCGATTGTGAAGTGCGAGCAGAAAAATCCGATTAATACGACTAACTCGCAAGTGCAGAAAGAGGTTGTAGAACAACTCATGGAGAAATGGACCGAAGATCTTACTAAGGAACAGAAAAATTTGGCAAAACAATTGCTCGAGCGGTACATGCCAATATTCTGCAGTACATCGGATAATAATGGGAGAACCACAATGGTAAAACATCGAATAGATACAGGAGCAGAAATGCCGATTCGCCAACCACCCAGGAGATTACCATTGGCAAAGCAAGGAGAAGTGGATCGAATGGTAAAAGATATGCAAGCAGCAGGGGTAATCGAAACATCAAGCAGTCCATGGAGTTCACCAGTGGTGTTAGTCGAGAAAAAGGATGGAAGCATGAGATTCTGCGTGGATTATCGAAAATTAAATGCTGTGACGAAAAAGGATAGTTACCCATTGCCAAGGATCGATGACACGTTAGACACATTATCGGGTGCTCGAATATTTTCGACATTAGATCTGCAAAGCGGCTATTGGCAAGTGGAAGTCCAGGAGGAAGATCGCGAGAAAACGGCATTCAGTGTGGGTAACGGATTATGGCAATTTAACGTTATGCCATTCGGATTATGTAACGCCCCTGCGACTTTTGAACGGCTAATGGAGCGCGTGCTAAAGGGATTACATTGGAGGACGTGCCTCGTATATTTGGACGACATCATCGTTATGGGCAAGGATTTCGACGAGCATTTAAGGAATTTGGCAGAGGTTTTGGATCGGATACAAGCTGCCGGATTGAAGCTAAGCCCAAAGAAATGCAAACTATTTAGAACGGAAGTAAAATATTTGGGTCATAAGGTAACAACCAATGGAATCCATACCGATGAAGACAAGATCGCAGCGGTGAAGGAATGGCCACGACCTAAAAACTTACATGAATTACGGAGCTTCCTTGGATTGTGTACCTATTATAGACGATTCGTGCCAGGATTCGCCAATATTGCAAAGAGTTTACACGAGTTAATCAGGAAGAACAAGGCATTCGAATGGAAGGATGATCAAGAAGAGGCATTTGTGGAACTAAGACGACGATTATGCGAAGCACCAATCCTCGCATACCCTATACCCAACGTTAAATTCATTTTGGACACCGATGCAAGTAATGATGGTAAAGGAGGAGTATTATCACAGGCAACAAATGGTGAGGAGCGAGTTATTGCATATTACTCCAAGATGTTATCAAAACCGGAACGGAATTATTGTGTAACACGGAAAGAGTTGTTGGCTATAGTGGAATGTGTTAAGCACTTCCATAAGTACCTCTATGGCCAAAAATTTCTTCTACGGACGGATCATGGGGCTTTGCGCTGGTTGTTACAATTCAAAAATCCAGAGGGACAAGTAGCACGTTGGATCGAACGTTTGCAAAGCTACGATTTCCAAATTGAACATCGGAAGGGAAACGCACATGGAAATGCCGACGCATTGTCAAGAAGGCCATGTCCCGTGGAATGCAAGCATTGTGGGCGTGTGGAAGGTAAGGAAAACATCATTGATATTCGGCTTATGCAAGTGCTACCTGATGAGGAATGGACTGATGAAATGATCAAGAAGGAGCAATTACGGGATGCTGACCTGTCATTCATCATGGAACATAAGGAAAAGGAACACCGGCCCACATGGAGTGAGATAGCTGACAAAACTCCCATTGTAAAAGCATATTGGGCTCAATGGGAAAGCCTCCACATAGAAAATGGATGTTTAAAACGAAAGTGGGAAAGCACGGATGGTAAAGTAAAACAATTGTTGGTAGTGGTGCCAAAAGATCGGATAGCGAAAATCCTCAAGGAGTATCATGGAGGAGCAAGTGGAGGTCACCTAGGGATTAATAAAACATTAACCAAAATTCGTCAACGTTTCTACTGGTCCGGATGTAGACAATCAGTAGTAGAATGGTGTCGAAGATGTGACCAATGTGCGGCAGTAAAGGGACCAGCACGAAAAAGCCGTGGGACCATGAAACAATATAATGTCGGGGCACCATTTGAGAGAATTGCAATGGACGTGGCGGGGCCATTTCCGACCACTGAGAGCGGAAATAAATATGTGCTAGTAATAATGGATTATTTCAGCAAATGGCCGGAAGTGTACCCCATACCCAATCAGGAGACAACTACAATAGCTGATGCCGTGGTCAACAATTGGATTAGCAGATTTGGTGTACCGATGGAAATTCACACGGATCAAGGAAGGAATTTCGAATCGGTGGTATTTCAGGAGATATGTCAGATGCTTGGAATCAATAAAACGAGAACGACGCCTTTACACCCACAGTCGGACGGTATGGTGGAAAGATTCAATGGCACATTGGAGGAATATCTAGCAAAGGTTGTGGAAAGGAACCAACGTAACTGGGATCGACATATACCAATGTTCCTGATGGCCTACCGATCAGCGGTACATGACACAACAGGAGTGACACCAGCGAAAATCATATTTGGAATTTGTACGGGAGAAAATTCGGATATCAAGTGATCGAATGAAAGCTCGATATGACATACGAGCAAATAATCAAGGCTTCGAGGAAGGGCAGTTGGTATGGCTTCACAACCCGCAACGGCAGAAGGGATTATCACCAAAGTTGCAACCCACATGGGAAGGCCCTTACACTGTCATTAAAAGGTTGAACGACGTGGTTTATCGCATACAGAAAGGACGGAAAGGTAAACCAAAGGTGGTGCATTTGGAGCGTTTGGCGCTCTACAGAGGGGGTGATCTGGATCCTGTTCGGGACGAACAGGCTTAGGTGGGGGGTAGTGTTACGGTGACACCTAGAATAGAATAGAATAAGTTAATTTCATTAATTGTTCAATTACATTTATAATTTATACTCAACATTTAGGCGTATTTCTATACTAACATATTTGCTGCGCATTTAGGATTATTCTAGAAACAAATATTTTGGTATATAAAGGCGCGCGTTGACGTGGAATGCTGAGTATTATTTTAAACGTGATACAGTGAAGGTTAAATAGAAAGATTATTAAAGTGATTATTAAAGCGATTATTAAAGTGATAATTAAAAAGTGTGTTATAAGTGTAATAATTAATTGTGAATTTCGTGTTGTATAATAAATTGTGTTGTGTAAATAAATTGTGTGAGTTAAAATTTGAAGCAGTGTATTTATTCACAATCCAGTGATTCGAACCTTGATTGACAAGGCAAAATCGTAACACTATAAAAATATGTACAACGCCATCTAGTAAAATTAATAAAATAATCAATTTATGGTGATTATAGTAGTGCAAACGGTACAAAAAGTTCACAATCATTGATTTGCGGAGATTTCGTAACAATAAAAAATATATATATTCTAAAAGTACTATAAACACATTCACAATGCACTCTATCGTTATATTGTAAAAACAGCAAATGATGTAAAAGATAACACAAGTGACAGTAATCATAATCAAAACAAAATTATAAACATTAAAACCAAATTTTAAAGGTAAGTTTGAATTTAAATGAATTAAACGAAGTTGTGATATATGTTATTAAATATGCTTTATGTTCCTTTACCGGATGACGAACCATTTGGAGAATCATGATGAGGTGTTGTCTGCTTATCCAACCGAAAAATATCATTGAAACTAAAGATATGGTGGATTGTCGATTCAACTGTCTTGCGTAGGAATATTTTACCACCTTTGGCCCATAAATACTTGTAGCTGTGTGCACGTTGCAGTTTCTTGGCTTCATTACATAATTTTGATTGATATTTGGTGAAGTGTTGCATAACATAATAACCTGTTTGTGTAGCCGAGGTAGATGAACGACGATGCATTTTAAATGTAGTTAAGATATCATTCTTAATCTCAACAGAATTTAAGGTAATTATGTATGAATTTTTTAACTTTGATGTCGAGTTAGAAGTATGATACATTTTTTTTATTTCAGTTATCCCCGCTTCACAATTAATGTGTCGAATGGCATCTGAGATGAATTTGGGGATATTGGGAACATCCATAGGCAAACCCACCAATAACAATATTGTTCACAATTTCTTTCTGTGAAGCGACATCAAATTGTGCCTCCAATATATTAATGCGTTCTTCTTGCTTAGTATAATTTTGTTATATCAAATTATATTTTTCAGCTAAGATTCCATTATTTGCAGCAATAGTTTTGAATTCGATTTTAATAGCATCAAACTCGTTACAGATGAACTCCTGAGATTTTTGGATGTCAGAGATCAATGATTTGACTTCCGCGAATTGTGTATATATATGCATCATCAGGGTCCTGATTGCATCTTCAAATTTTTCATCAGATGTTTTCACTGTTTCTGTCGATGATGTTGCTGAAGGCTCACGATTGGAGATGAATAACTTAGCACATTCAGGAGAACAAGCCCAATTAGATTCAGCTGCTTTTTTTATTTTAGCTGCTCCAATAATACCCTTACATGGTGGGTGGTATGTTTTCTGGCAATAGCCGCACATCACAACCGATTGTTTTTGTGATATCACCTTCTTGCATGAGGATGCACAAGGCATTTTTATGACAACCAAAATCCACTTGGCGCGAAATATTTTTTGGTTACTTTATGACCATGGTCCTCGATTACCGCTTTAATCTCTTCGCGATTGGTAGATGACGGTAAACCTCGTATTACGATTCTATACCATCTTTCACTTTTGAGCTGATAAGTATGGTATTCCATCTTATATACTGTACTATCCTTGTTATTGGATTCAGTGTCTTTAAATCGATAAGTAGTTTTTTAATTTTACGGTAGTCATTTTCAGTCTGCGTTGCTATTTTGTTGTCGTTATTGGATATTGCTTTAAACTGAGCAGGTTTCTCTGTCACTGCCAATACTTGAGCTCTGAGTATATTAAAATCTCTAACGTTGCTGACATTGATTGGTGGTGGTAAGGGTTCCTTTTTGTGTGAATGTTGTGAATGTCTACTTGTATAGATCTCTTATTTGTTAGACAGGGCCTAAACAGCAATCATAAGATTAACTCCATTGTTTTTGATTTTGGGGTCACTGATTATGCTTCTATTATTTTCTATATCAAAAATAATTCTAAAATCAATATAAATGTCGAGAAAAGTGATTATGTCTCCATTGATTATAATCGCCTATCGGATCATCTGTCAAATGAAAGCTGGCTTAGTGCTTATATTCGGGTTGTGTTGAGAAAGCTTGTTACAAACAGCTTATCTAGGGTTTGCACTCCAAATTCAACCTTTGACAAATCATGTTCATCAATTTCAAAAATTCCAAAATTCACCTTTTTTCAAAAAACTTTCACCCTTTTCCACATCAAATCCAACTTTATCCAAATCATATCACCTTTACTCAAAACATATTTATCCTTTTCCAAATCAAATTCAACTGGAGACGATATAAAACCAACAGTAAATAGGTTATGTTTAATAAATTTATTGTATTTAAATTCTAGATTCAAAATAACAAGTTATTTATTTTTTTGTTTTTAATCTTTGCATTCTGTTCTGGGGCCGAAGCACTCCCTAAATCTTTCGCGGTTTGCTATTTACGTCCTATCTTACACGCAGTTGCCAGCCAAAATATTACTGTTATCAAAAATCGCTGTTATCTATTATATATGTAAATGATTAATTGTTGTTAGTTCATTTTCATTACTTCGTAACTATAGTAACTGCACGCAAAAAGCAGAATTACTCGTACTATGAAATTTTTGCGTATTCTGGGCGATTGGTCGGATACCATCTTCACCAGGTGAGGTTACCAAGACGCAGCTAGTTTGAATGAAATATCGAACATTTTGGATACTCAGTAAAGGTTAATTTATTTTATTAACTTGTTATTTTGACTGGTAAGTGACTCGCAAAAAGTGATTCGCGAGAAATTGGAAGTGCTTCGACCCCGGAACAAATTGCAAAGATTAAATAATAAAAAACTTGTAATTTGAATCTAGAATTTAATACATTAAATTTATTAAATTAAATAGGTTCTGTTGGTTATATAACGTCTCTGGTTGGATTTGATTTATAAAAGGATGAATTTGATTTGAACAAAGGTGAATTTGATTTGGAAAAGGATGAATATATTTATTTTGAGTAAATGTGAATTTGATTTAGATAAAGTTTGATTTGATTTGTAAAAGGATGAAAGCCTTTTGGAAAAAGGTGAATTTTATTTGGAAATTGATGAACATGATTGACAACAATTGATTTGTAAAAGATTGAATTTGGAGTCCAAAACCATTAAATCAAAAAAAAATAAAAAATATGCATAGTTTGGTGAAACAAACTCGAAGGTAATTTTACGAATATCCGTTTGATTTAAATAGAAATAATATTAGGGACAATGACGTATAATTTATGAGACAACTGGTAAATACATGAAAAGAAATATGATCTAGTAATTAAAGATGATGAAGGAACTACTCAAGATGACCCTATCATAGTTGCTCATGCTTTTAATAATATTTTTACAACAATTCCTCGTAAATTGTGTACAGAAAACTTTGAACAGGATGATATAAGTAATTCTGATAGAAATCAGCTGCTATTTTCTAATTATTATGAGGCTTAAAACTGTTTCCTACCTCCTGCAGCAGTAAATGAAATTTATTTATTTAAATCATTTGAAATAAAAATATAAAAACGTGCGGACATGATGGCATTAGTAATGTTCTTGTAAAACATATAGCTCGATTCATCGCCCGCTGTGCTTCATTTACTGTGGGGTAGTATGTGGGGTTTTTCCAACCGATTTAAAGAAAGCTACAGTAATTCCTTTACGCAAAGAAGGAGAAATTTCTAATATGTCTAATTACAGTCTAATTAACTGAATTGTTTAATAACACGACATATGGATTTCGAGAACAGCTAAATACTGAAGATGCTTTGATTAGTTGTCTGGACAAAGTACACGGTGGTTTAAATGATAATAAAAAAATTGCAAGACTGTTTATAGATATTGCGAAAGCTTTTGTCACTGTCAAGCATTCAATTTAGTTTGCAAAAATTATAGAATGCTGGAATTGGGGGAATAGTTTTAGATTTGTTGAAATGATATCTTACTGTTAAGTCACAATCGATAAAATTAAATAAGACTTATTGTGATCCTCTGTCTGTCACTGTAGGCGTGCCGCAGGGTTCGGTATATGGACCAATTTTATTTTGATTTTACATAAATTCCACTTTTAATATCTTCGTGGGTACCGCGTGGTGTTTGCTGATGGCACAGCCTGTTTCTATTTTAAAAATTACTGGTCTGATATTGCATATGCCATACAGAGTGAGTCAAAAATACGGTCCATGATATTTCATTTAAAAAAATGTGGATGATGCTTTGAGTTGTTCATTTTCTGACTGTATAATAGAAATAGTTTCCAGTTTTAAATAAGTAAGTAACATTTGTGAGAAAGTCCGGGTTTCACTTCGCCAATTTAAAAATAAACCCGGTCAATATGTCCTCAGCGCATTCTTTAATCCATTTACTTTGCATTATTCAATTCGAAAATTCGAGTATGCATTAGCTGCTTGGGGTGGTATTTATCTTCATAATTTGAAACCTGGCATAACTTTACAGAAATGTGCCATTCGAGTCATGTTTTTTAAAAAGTCAACCGTTACATCATTTCCATTATTCAAGTCAAGTCAAATTCTTCCGTTACGGTATCGACACGAATATAAAGTATTGAACATTTTTTACGGGAAGTGTGGTTACGTAAAAGTAAGATCTATTGATCAGTATGATTTGAGAGTTAGAAATCTATATATGTTATTAATTTTACTCGGAAGGAATACTGTCGTAGATTTTATAGTATTATCGCTCCCTATCTATTTAACTTACTACCCCGTCAAATAAAGTTGGAAAGTCAAGTAAAGTCGGAAAATCGAATCGCACAGAATATTTTAGCGATTTTTGGGTTTCAGTGTATTAATTATTGGCCAGATCACAGAGACCCTACCGAGTAGTGGCTAGTACCAAGTGATGGTATCAGAGGTGCTCTCTGAAATTAAATTGGGCTCATCAAAAAACTACGAGATTTTCCCATTTGTTAATGCATTGGCAAAATCGAATCGCACAGAACACGATATCGCACAGAAGCGAATCACATAAAGTAATTTGGTGACTTTTGAGAGAAAAATCGTGTAAAGGCTTTTCAGTTGGGCCTCGAGTATATTTTTGAGTTTTTTCTTACTTCAAATGGTTTTAATGAAAATTGGTTGAAGGAAGTTTTCTAGTACCAGGAATCGATTACTATGGATCTTGATTTCATTAAAAATCGTGAAGTTTTCGTGAAGAGTACTAGGAACTGATGACGATGAATCCTCATTTCGAAAAAAACGTGTATTTGGTTTTCTAGTGGGCGCCGGGTTTATTTTTAATTGTTTTTTCAGCTCAAATGATTTAAATGAAAATTGCATGAGGTTTTCTTGTACCAGAAATCGTAGGCGATGGATCCTAATTTCTGGAAAAATCATGTAAGAGATTTTCTGGCTTGCCCCTGGTTTATTTTTAATTATTTTGCTCAGCTCAAACGATTAAATGAAAATAGCTTGAAGGAGGTTCTCTACTACAAGGAATCGATGGCGATTTCTGGTGGGCCCCAGGTTTAAGCTTAGTTTTTTCTTAGCTCAAACAATTTAAATGAAACTTGCTAGAAGAAGGTTTTCAAGTACCAGGAACCGAATGCAATGGATCATGATTTCGGGAAAAATCATGTAATGGATTTTTTGGTAGGCCATGGGTTTATTTTTAGTTTTCGTGCTCAACTCTAACGATTTTAATAAAAATTGCTGAAAGGAGGTGTTCGAGTACCAGGAACCGACGGCAATAGATATTTATTACGGGAATACCCGTGTAAGAGTTTTCTGGAGGGCCCCGGGCTGATTTTTAATTTGTTTAATTGAAACATCTCGTAGTATTTTAATGAGATCAATTTAATATTGTTAATTTTGTTGCTTTGTTAAAAACTTCACATCCGTAAAGTCAGAAAGTACAATGACAAAATTTTTAAAATAATATAAGTGTTGGCTTTTTGGTGTTCAATGATGTTATATTTTTATTCTTTTATGATTTATTGATGTTCATATAGTAATTTCTGTTTTTGAGTTTCCAAATACCTAAGTGCCACTTTTTCATCAACTCAGTTTTTCATTTTTTCGTGCAATTTCTTTGTGTTATTTTTAGTTACATTTTATTTTATCCTTTTATTTTTAAACTGAGCACCTGAAACTCTAACCTCCGTGAAGCTAGGTCGAATTTTCAGCCCGAAATTTTAATTTATTACTTATCGCAATACAACTTCTGTCATGACACAAAATATAAGTATATTATAATTATAAAGCAAATTTGTGTCACACGCGAATTATAACTATTAATTAATTGTGTATTAAATAAATATCGAACTAATCGTGACTTCTAAATTTTGATAAAAATTATAAAATCAAATTTATTACTGTTGAAACATCAAAGTAAAAAATAAAAACAAATAATAAGTTAAGTTTTCAACAAAAAAAACTCCAAAAATGTTTTCAGTGGAATTATGGCAACTAAATTCAGCTTGAGAAAAAGTTTATCGGATTAGTTGGAATATATTTTCTTAAATCTTGCATCATAAACGATTCACGAGTTCTTGACCTATATCACCGGAATTGACTAGAAACCGACAGAGTTTCGAACTGGAATTATCTGGATATCGTTTGAATCTCATCTTACAAACGATTCACAAGCAAATGACGTACATATACCATAGGATTCGTTATCTAATCTTGGATACGAAACTAGAATTTTCAGAAAAATTCTATCTTGATACAGGTGCCTGAATCTCGTCTCACAGCATATATTGCTATAGATTCGTTGAAGTTTTGACTACAAACTAAACGATTTGCAGAGAAATTCGCCTGAGAGTCGAGATTCAAACGACTATATTTAGATAATTCCAGAGAGAATTTAAAACAAATTTCATAGTTTGTAGTCAAAACTTCAACGAAGCCAGCGGTATATGTCCAAGTGCTCGTGAATCGCCTCTGAGACGAGATTCAAACGACTTTATCCCGTTAATTCCAGATAGAATTTTTTTTTAAATCTCTCAGTTTATAGTCAAAACTTCAAACGGCTATATCCATAAACAACAAATTAAAATTTTGGGCTGAAAGTTCTAGCTAGATTCATAGTGTTCAATCGCGTAGTGTTTATTAAATTTGTGCATTGTCGTTTTCAGGTTAGGTTTGGGCCGTCTAGATTTCCCAACAATTGAAGGGATAATTTAAAAATACGTAAAAGTTATATTTATACAATAATTTTGGGCAGATTGCTCTAAATGTCATAACAGATTACCATGACACATTTTACTGTCGCGACAGTGATATTCTTTCGGGCTGGGATATAAAACTTTCTCGATTTTTATAGTTTAGTATTGTTAACGGGATTTTGCACTAAATATCGGGTTAGCTTCATTTAAATGAAGAGTTTAGGTCTGACTAGGCTACCAAGCAATACTAATATATCTTAAAAATACATAAAAATAATTTTAAAATTTCGTGCTGAATGTTATAACTGTCATGACATTGTATCATGATACTGTTTACTGTCGCGATACTGACATGTTTTCGGGCTGGGATAGTAAGCTCTCACGATAGTGATAATTTAGTGTTACCATCGCGTTTTTTCGGTCTGAGTATCGTGCTAGCTTCATGTACATCACGCTCTAATATTTTATAAATTCATTTTTTGTTGATATACAGTCGAAAAAAGCTTAACTAGCTTCTGACTGTTCCTACTATTTTTTATTTTGATTTTAACTTAAGATGTTGTAAGCGTAAATTAAATTGCTACTTTGTAAACTAACTTAAATTTCTGTAACTTTTCAAATAAAACATAAAATACATAAGCTGTACGGGCCAAAATTTTGCTGAATTTTTTTTTTATTGCCGTTTCCACTTAAATTTCGGGATACTGATGTCGAAAGATATTGTTGCAAAACTAATTTACAATTTCCAAGTTCATAGTCGTTTTTCTCATAAATGACATACTATTCAAAATATTTGCAAAAACCAAAAATCCCCTATGAATTTTCATAGGGCATTTCATTTTTTTGCATTTTCGGTAAACCTATTTCGGCCAAACATCGCTAAACCTCCCAATTCATGGAAAAAATGAAGAATGTAGTTTCATCCCGACCAATCTCTCCATCTGGGCTGTACAGTAGACAAATTTTTATTGAAAAACAGTTTTTTGTCAAAAAAATCGTCATTTCCGCTTAATTTTTCGGAAATTGATCTGAACAAAGTTGCAAATTTAGTTAATAATCAGGATGAAACTTCATACTTTAGCGTTTTTCATTTAAATTGAGAAATCCAAAACAGCCAAAATCAGCTTCCAGAGGAGCTTTTTCGTTGTTTGCAAATATTTTACATTACATTTAAAACAAAAAGTCCCTATTGGTATTTCGTTTCAGAAAACGAATGTAAGCGAAAAGGACAATTTTTTATAAAAACTTTTTGTACTAAAATTTTTTCAAAATTTAACGTACTTTCGTGATTTGCGTACATTGGTCATAAACAAATACCGCCAGCGATTTTACTTTTTTTACAAAGTTTAGTAGAGATATAGGTCGTAACCTTTCCAAAGTGGATTTCGGAATGTTCTAAGGATGTGTGTTTGTGTTTTTCTTTTTTTTTTTGGTGGCGGAAGGAGATCTTCTAAAGAGTTTACACGTGAACATTAACTGGAAGACTGCTGTATTTTTACCAACTAAATTCTCCCTCCATTATCCAGTGACATACAGCCCTGTGGAAGTGTTGCTAGACATTAAGTGTCATGTTAAAGGCATTCCTTCCATCCAAGGTAATATAGTATTTCTTGTTACCTCTCTTCTCACTCACAGTCCTTTCATCTACTTCCGGTGATCGCATTTGAGCAATTTCTTTGAAAAAGTTAATGACATCAACTTTTGAGTGTACCTTTCTGGTGGTGTTTAGCTAAGTCACAGGACCTTAAAATTGCTATTTTTAATTTGGCAAAACTACTTGCTTCAATATCTATCCTGTAGTACCGAGAATATACAACGATATGTACAACGATGGATCTCCAAATGTTCTTTTTCCATTCGGTAACAGCACTAACCTTTGCTTTGTTACGGCTCCATTGTGGGGTCATAACATTATTTAAGTTGTAATCTTGGTTGAAATTTTAATTTCTCAAAAAATTCGGTCCCATCGAATAGTTGATGCATTTTACTGATGGCATTGCTATCTGTTGTTCTATAGCATTAACACTAAGGTTTTCTGTGATTGTGAATTGGTCTTAATAGTCTGTGTCCATCTATAGTGTATCACGTAAACTTCGAATGATTGTGAAAACGAGACCAATGTGTACACCTTGTGCGTGTGTGCGACCAGTAAAAATATAAGAGGGACGAGGGCGCGAACGCGCACGAAAAGAAACGATTTAAATAATATTCTTCTAGATTTTTAGTTTGGTGCGAGAAATTTTTTGAAGTCTTGTTCGAATCGTGTAAATTAAAGTCGAGTTTTGATTTTTGAAAAAATCGAGTTCGAGAAAAATAAATTTTCAAAAAAAATGAGAAAAATAAATTTTCATGGTCTCAGGTCATATCTATATTAATAAAAATCAATTGGCGCATGTATGACTGATCATCATTAGAGAACGGTTGGTCCGATTTGGCTGATTTTTTTTTGTTGTATTCGTAATTGTCAAGACAAGGTTTGTATGAAATTTTTGGGAAAATCCACCAGAAAATTTGGAAAATCGAACAATGATGTTTTTGTACGGGATTTCGCACGTATCCGATCCAGGTAGTCTTTTAGAAGAGAAAAATTTAAAAATCTTATGGAAAACTTGGAAACTTCCGGAAAAACTTGAAGAAAATTGAATTTTTTTTAAAGCGTTTCAGTTGAGAACGGCTTAACCGATTTTGCTCAATCATTTTTGTTGTATTTGCAATTACCAGGAGATGGTTCTTACCAAAGAAAATTTGAAAAATCGGAAAATTTGGAAAATCGAAAAATGATGTTTTTTACGGGATTTTGCACGTATTCGATCCAGATGGTCTTTTAGAAGAGAAAAATTGGAAAACTCGGTAACTACCGGAAAAACCCGAAGAAAATTGGTTTTTTTCTAGCACATCAGTTGAGAACGGTTAAATTTCTCTCAATCTTTTTTTGGTATGTTACCAATTTCCAGGAGATGGTTCTTAAGAAAAAAAACTTTTTGGAAAATCCACCGGAAAAGCCAGAAATTTATGAAAATCGAACAATGATGTTTTTGTACGAGATTTTGCACGTATTCGATTTAGATGGTCTTTTAGAAGAGAAACATTGGAAAAATCTTAGTGGAAAACTCGAAAACTTCCGGAAAACCAGAAGAAAATTGAATTTTTCTTCTAGCGCATCAGTTGATTATCAATGGATTTGCAAATGGTAGATTGTAGAACCGACCGAATGGTAGAACCGACGTGCAACATCTCCAAAAAACCAGAAATGGCGAAAGTACTACAGACTTGCAAAATAATCATTTGGGATGAGTATACGATGGCGCACAAACGAGCGTTAGAAGTGCTTGATCGAAAGTTGAAAGATTTGCGCAATAATTAGGACCTCTTTGGAGGTACGATGATTCTGCTGACCAGCGATTTTCTCCAAACGCTGCCACTCATTCCAAGATCAACAGTTGCTGATGAAATAAACGCTTGCTTCAAGACATTGAATTTGTGGAGATACGTGAAAACTCTCAAATTACCAACGAATATGTGAGTCGCGTTACAAAATGATGAATCGGCGGACAAGTTTTCAAAGCAATTACTAGACATTTGTAAACAGTTGCATTCATTTAAGTCGATCGATTCCATTACAGACCCAAATGAAGTCGTTATTTATCCAATTCAATTCCTGAATTCATTGAATTTGCCAGGAATGCCGCCGCACAATTTGCATCCAAGGTCGGTTCGGTGGTAATCATGTTACGCAACCTGAACCAACCAAAACTATCCAATGGAACAATCACTGTTAAGAAGCTGATGAACAACGTGATTAAAGCAATGATAATCATAGGAAAGTTCAAAGGCGAGGATGTTCTGATTCCAAGAATACCATTGATTCAAACCGACTTGCCATTTCAATTTAAGCGTGTTCAGTTTCCGATTTGTCTTGCATTCGCAATGGCGATTAATAAATCACAAGGCCAATAGTTGGAATTGTGTAGAATAAACCTTGAGTTGCCGTGGTTTCCTATTAGCAGTTGTATGTGGCTTGCTCGAGAGTACGTAAACCATCAGCGCTATTCGCTTTCTCTTCAGACAGAAAGGCAAAAAATATCGTTCATCACCAAGCGTTATGATGAACTCATTATTAATTGGCTGCCGAGGTCGTGAGATCTAACAACTCTCGATTCAGAAAGGTTATTAAAAGTCACCGGATTATGCTGATAATATGCTGGGCTGGACGCCGGTGTGTAGGAGCTCAGTACAAATTTTTCGTAAAATTTAAATTTTGGTTATTTTTTTTTCTGGGATGAGTTTAGGAAAGGGATTTTCTGAAATTAGTGACATGTTCGAATCCGAGGAATGCGTCCTCTGAATCTAGGTGCCCATTCTTTTGCGTTCCTGTACCATTCATCTGAGTGCGATGAAACGTTGATGATTCATTTTTTTTTGTATTATCTAAAAGTTGCAATAATAAGTCTTAAATGTTCGATGAAGTTTCGTAACTGAAGTAATATCCAGTTTCGATCTGATAAGATCATGAAAAAATTCAATCATCTCATCAGGCCATGGCGACTCAATATTCCTACGTAACGATTACATTTTGTGTTCTACATATATGTATATGTAGATCATTTAGAAGATCATTTTAGGTAATTTGCGGAGTAACTTTAGTATTCCTTTTCTTCCACTGCCAACTTTTATCACTTTTAGGTCGTGTGGACCTCTTTTTTTGTTGGATTCTCATAGTGGTACATTTTGGTCAGCAACTTTCTGCGGGTTCTTCACAATGCGTAGATGAACTAGATTTTCCAACATTCCTCATTCTTTCTGAGGCGATGAAAAACCTCTCTAGAGATCTCTAAATTATGACATACTTTTTAAACGGGTTTGTGGGTACGCCATCTCCATATGAGGATTTACCACTTTCTCTTTCTTCGCTTGTAGACATATCTGTTACAACGGCCAAGCAATCCACCATCTTTACATTGCAGTTGTTGGGTCTCGACTGTTGGAAGCCTGCTTATAGAATCGCTTCAGTCGGTATTGTGGTTCCTCGTCCCTGCGCCATAATTAAACTCTCCTTGAACGAACTTATCGTGGATTGTTTTTCGGCATGCCGCCCCTAGCATTTTAAACTTGCTTCCAAGTAGGTATATAGCCGCCACTCTTGGAGTAAAGTCGTTGACCAGGGAGCTACTCAATGTGATACAAACGCTCCTGAATTTAAATCACCTCTGACTTTTGTCTCGGCCTTACTTCTGTCTTTCTTCGTTTTAGAGAAGGTGGTAAAATCCATCATGAACGATGTAGAGATAAAAAGTAAAACCACCACTACACAGTGTGAGACTGTTATAGCATGGATAGACTGCGGGTTAGCAAAACTGGTTTAGCAAAATTCAATCAAACACCCTATGGAAATAATTGAATTTTCTAGTAGATTTTTGAATTTTTTCGTAGTATGTCGATTTGAATTGAATTTTATTTCCTAGAGTACTTGACCGAATTTTGCTAAACCAGTTTAACTAATCTGCAGTCTGTCCAGGCTATTACTCACTTAAACTACCTACTAGATCGTCCCCATCATTACGACGAGGTGTTACTTCGGGGGAGGGAAATATGTACTAACGTGTACCATCACATCTCGAACGCAACTGCTGGGTCTAAATTATCTAGTTTCATGACGTTGGGGTTTCTTGGAACTCCTTAATCGTGTATGCTGAAAATTTTGGGATAAATATAAAAAGTTCATGAGAAAATGACATCTCATTGCACTGTTTATCAAGACCTTTTACTGGAATAAATCGTTCAGTTCATTGGCGATCGGTTATATCGCTGTTTCCATTCGCGGTACTTTGGAAGTGGCAAATTTCATAGGCGCTTTAGCAAATATTTTGGAAATTATATTATTTGCGAGAAAAACTAATAGGAATTAAAAAATTCTAAAATAATTTTGCACCAAAACCGGCCCAAATAAGTTTTTAAAAGTTAAGCAAAAATAGCAATTATAGTGCGGATTAGGCAATTATAGTGCGGATTCACAATTCGGAATGAAACTTCATACATAAACTATTTTGATTAATTCGGAAATCCTTGAGAAATTTGATCGATATTTTTGTAGTGGAAGTGGTAACTTCAATTTAAAGTTTGAATTTGCAACAAGGGTTGACCTTGTTGGTTTTCTGAAACTTAAGCATTATAGTAATGATTATTAACAGTTTTAGCAAAAGTCCGGTATTTTTAATTTTTCGATTTAGAAATTAAGTGCGGTGTATTTTCGTCATCTATCTATACATTCGTGGAAAACAAAATCCGGTAGTTTCCACAAAATATTCACCACCCGGTTATAAAAATGTACAAAAGGTTTTAAGGCTAGAGTTTCTTTGTTTTCATCTTTTGAGGCTATTATTGTAAAAATTGGTGCTACTATCACTTTGAAAACTAGTAGCCAAATATATTGCTGCCTATAGGGGCTTCTTTTCGCAAGTTAAAGATGTAAAAGCCGTGTAGAATTGATTACCTTCACTGTTTCTTTGAGTAAAACCCATACTGAATATATATACGAGAGGACCGGTAGCTGCGTGCAGTTCAGTCTACAAATCTTGAACATAACTTTAAAAAATAGTGATTGATATAAAACATTTTTCAATAAAGCGAATGCGACCTTCCACTAGGGACTAGTTTAAATGTCTTTCTTCTTGCAAAGTGTCTTTAATTTTTTAATTTACATATTGTTCTCATATAAAATTGAAAAATTATTACTTAACTCGTAACATGTTATACACAGATTCATGCATGAATACATTTATCGCTTTTATGTGCCATCTTGTGTGGTCAAAATCTAGTGTTATAAAAACCAAAACAACCTCTAGTTGTCGGTACCATACCTAAAATATTATGTAAAAAAAAAAAAAATCTGTTTTGACGAGGTTTTATGTTGGCTTAGAAAAGAGAAGTCTTAAAATGTTAATGATCACCTGTCAAAATAATAATTAATTGACAAAGATTAATTTTCCTTTGTTTTTATCGTGAAAGACGTTGGATAAATTAACCTGTTTGACATAGAAGAATTCGATAAATAATACATATATACGATTTTGTTAAACATTTAACAATATAAAATTTAAATTAATTGTTAATTAATTAAATTTACATTTTCATTCTTAAGTCTTTTTGTTTTAACTTAAATGGTCAATTTCCATTTTTATTGCATTTTTTGATTCGCTTTTTATTGCAGTTTTATGGTTTTTATATTGGTAAACGAAGAAAAGTGGGAAAAAAGTACAAAACAAAATTTGTAAGAGGAAGGTACGAACCAACCAAAGGAAAGAAATCGTAAATGAAGAATAACATGGTAGTAATGACTTGATAATGAAAACATGAAAGAAAAATTGGTTTTATTGTCACACCACAATCTTGTATGTATACAATATATTAACGGCAACGTAAGGCATCATGGTACGTACACGGCATGGAAGAAAATCGACAGTAGTAATAGTGATTAAAAATGACGGTAGGTAACATAAGACGGTCAATTAAATTGGCATATAAAACCACGATTATAAAGAAAGTTTCAAAACCGCAAATTATGCTTGTAGTACAAAGATTTTGAAATTCATAAATCTTTATGTTTACATATATTCAAAAACCTGATAAGATTTTACTCTTAATTTTCATCTTCTAATGTTCCTGAATAGCTTAAGTACATAACACTAGCGAAATTGGTTAATTTTTTGCAAGCTGCATGTTTGTCAACCATGCGGAATAAAACTTTTGGACTTCTTCAATGTTTTGTTAGACACACTGTGATTAACTACTTTTTGGTAAATTTTAAAATCAGCCCATCATAAATAAGAGTTGAATCACAGTAATGCAAATGTTTATATACTAGGAAAACAACGTCGGGGTCACCACACGTGTCCTCGAAAACTAGGTGGTCCGTAACAATATTTAGGGACGTTTCGGCCAAGATCCGAATTTCTTTAACTTGATAGTTGGGTGCCAAATACAATTTGGCATCATCTAAGACGTCAGAGTGTGCGCCATTTATAATGGATGTGGAGGTGAAATTATGCTGATTAAAATAACAGCTCAACATAATATTAAAATCATTAAAACAAACTTTTTTAAACCTGTGCTTAAGAGTTTTTACTTCAAGAACTGGGGATCAAGTCTTTTAACTAGTGAACATTGACATCGAAATGGTTTTAAGATTTCATAATGGTTACATGATCGTACTTATACACATTGAAATGCTACACAACAAAAAGTTTGCAACTGATGATACAAATCCAGAGGGAGTTGGATGATGATGAGATAGCAGCAGCCGTAAGTATATTCGATTAACGGAGTAAGCAAAATTTGGATCTTGGTTAAAGGCACATGATGACTGGATGATATTGACATTGGTTTTCTTGGTAAAGTCTCAGAGCTGAATACCGTAAGTCCACACAATATTTAGGATTTGCCGGTATAGTATAGCAATTTATTATGTAGAGTTAGCACAGAATTTCTTCCTAGCAGCCAATCCATCTTTCTGTATTTGATGTTTAACTCTTCTTGCCTAGATATGTTGCCGTGTTAGCGAATTTGCTGCGAGTTCAGATGTACTAGTATCCAGTTGAGCTTTTTGTTGGTAAAGTTGACGTGAAAAGATTTTGTTTCATTAAGTTTTATTCGCCAGTTCTTCGTCCAGGTACTGACAATATTAGTAGCTCTTTTCAATTTGCTTATGGATTCTTCTACGCTATTGGCATCCGCTAAGATGACCGTATCGTCCGCAAACTATGTTAGTCTGAGGTAGTGAAGGTCCAGAAGTATAGAACATATAAATTTGGTCCAAGAACGCTACCTTGCGGTACTTCTGCTGATATTTTCTTTATTTCTGAGTATTCACCATCTAATTTAACACGAAACTGTCGGTTAAATATGTAAAATTTTAGAATTTCATAAAACTGCCTTGGTACGTCCCGTTGTAATTTATATTCCAAGCCGTTATACCATACTCTGTCAAATGCCTGTGCTACATCCAAGAAGACGCTTGCACAAATTTTCTTTCTTCAATTATGTTTGTAATTCGGTGTACTTATTCTATTGTTGAATGGTTTTCTCTGAAGCCAAAATTGATGTGGAGGTATAAGATTTCTTTCTTCTGTTATTGGTTTGAGTCTCATTAGGAGTAGTTTCTCGAACTTTTTTGAAATTATTGGGAGTAAGGAAATCGGGCTATACGAATGTTTGTCGTTAAGTGGTTTGTTTGGTTTAGGTATCATGATTACTTCTGTGACTTTCTATTGGTTTGGAATGTGTTTAAGTCTGAACACTGGGTTAATTATCTGCAGAGTTTACGTATAGACTTTTTTCAGAAAGAGCTTTTACTATTTGATCCATTTTATTTACTGGCAGTATTTAGTTTTCGTCTGAAGTTTGTCTAGATAGAGGCTGGAACGTGTACTCGAGATGGGTTGCAATCAATGAATTTTTATGCTTTGCACTTATAGCCCATGTTCCATCTTCATTTTTACTGGAGGAATTTGAATTTAGGTCGTTTTAAACTTTGTATTGCTTTCCAAAGGGAAGACTCGGTCTTTTTCTTCAGTAAGGCCACTTAGGTATTTATTAATGGATTCGTTCTAGGTTTCTTTAAATAACAACTTTAGTTTATTGAACAAAAGCTTTAGAGTTGTTTTATATTCTTACGCTCGATTTCTTTACCAGGCCTTTTTCAATTTTCGTTTTGCTGCAACCAGTTCACTAACTTTCAGAAGATAAATACCATTTTGGAGCATTTCCTTTGAACTTGAAGGATACGTACTACTCCACGGTGCTTTTTGTAACTGTTGTCGAGTTGTTCTATAGTTCTTCTTCTAATTTTATCTTCAACTATTTTCTGGAATTTCTCCTAGCTGGTTTTTTTTATTAGCGAAGATCGACACGTTTTCTTAACAATCGTTGCACTGATTGTCATAATAACGGGCGTGTGATCAGACATATTCCCCTCGTTGCTTTCTAGATATATGAAGTTTTCGTCTATACCTTGGGTGATAAAGAAGTCAATGATATCGAGTATTTTGTTTCTATCCGTAGGCTAATAAGTTGGTTGATCTCCAGAATGAAAACAGCTATCATCCTTTTTATATATTTTGGAGGGCAACATGTTGACACTATATTCTTTGTTGTCTGCAATATGTTGCATTAGCACATCCTCGTTACTATTCTTAATGTTTTATTTGTTGTTGTTTGCATCATTTTAATAAAGCATGGATTTCATTTCATTTAGAGAATTTTACTTAACTAACCTGTTAGTTAGAGCTTGAAGGCATTTCTATTGTTAGGTAGGTAGACGAATGTTAAGAGCTCCCATATTTCTTAGTATCTTTTAGAGCACTTTTGCGTCCTCGGTAGTGCTGTTGGAATAACTGGTTTTGTCATTTCCACTTGCGAGTGCAGTTTTGGTTCTCTCGTTTTACTAGCATGAGGTTTTGGTTCCTCTTTGGTGAAAGTTTGATTAATTTTTCCGATATTCCTGGATTTTGTTTTCTGATATTCCTCTATTTCTTATTCTTTGTAGCTCCTTAGCTATTTCACATCCTCGGTAGTTTGCGCGATGTGGCTTATTGCAATTAACACATTTTGCAGTCATGTTTTTACTAACCGGGCATACTTGGTTAATGATTTCCGGCATATTTCACGCATCTAGTCTCTCTTCGGCAATATTTCTGCGTATGATTAAAACCTTGACATTTTTTTTCAATGGCTCTATTTTAACTCACATGTTTAGTACTGGCTTGATATTATACATTTTCCAGTTTTTGTTTGTTATTGAAAGTGAGCATAAATAGTGGAAGCCCTTTTTTTAATTTTGAACTCCTTGTTCAGTTTTGATTTTTTCTTTCTAATGATGTTGACAGCATTTTCTATTTGACAATTCTTTTGCTTGAGATCCTCCATAATTTCCTCTTTTGCACAGGTTGGGTAAGCTTTGAAGCCAAAGTTCTATAAGCTTCTCAGTCTACAAGATTAATTTTCCAGACGACATTGTTTAGAGATACGGGTTTGTACTTGGCTACCGTACTCGATTTCATAATTGATTGTATAGTGGAGAAATTTGATAGCCCGACGACATTTATTGGTGGAGGTGATTTCTCCTTTGGTTTAGCTGGTTGGTTTTGGGCTGGCTGGGTGCCCTAGGCTCACGAGCAACTAACATTTATAAAACATAATTTAATGTACAATAATTATATCCCATTCGACTCAGTAGATAGTATGATACATTTGAAAATGTTATTGAGACCCAGTGAACATCTCCAAAAATTACTGGAATATTGTTGCGCAATATTCCAGTCATAACAATTTGCACCAGTTAGAAGATTACTGAAGAACTCCTAGCATCATCCCGTCTAGGCCACAGAATACCATCGTATACATAATGTTCCAAAGCAAGGCCCCCAATACTGATTGGGCTTCGGCACTGGTATTGGCAGTACGTATTGGGCATTGAGAATAAAGCTTTCGAAGACGTGTTGAAATGCTTACTATCGCTCGATGACTGAGCCGCCTAGATATGTAAAAAAAATGTTTGTTGAATGTTATTGTAATCAGAAGTTGCATTTCTTGATGCATGGTCTGATGGTTACCAATACCATTATATGATTACCATACATGGTAAAAATTTCATGACGATCGTTTAGGGGCTGAAGCACCCATTTCACACAAACCTAAATAATAACTATTTATGGAAGTTGTTATGTAATGGGTTGGATTCTGCGGATTGAAAATTTCGACATATTTCCACGTTTCAAGATTATTAGCGTCCGAATCTACGAGTTCATGTACGTTGGTTCCTGAACTTTTTCACGTCTAGCATAACTGAAGAACAAATAATGATATCGACTTCCAATCAATTTCATTAGTGGAAATATAATGGATGAGTAACGAAATGGCAATATAAGTAGCCAACCAAACATTTTAGTGATTAGATGATAATTGAATGCAATAGTTGTGGCATGCACTGAAGTAATTCAGTTTTTGCGTCACCTGGAGAAATGTGTAAACGATGAACAACATTAAATCAATTAAGGTTGTAGATTCAGTTCGATTAATTAATTCGACACGGCTCAAGAAAGGCCGAAAACAGGGAATAGAAATCAACGAAGTCGTAACTGATTACATCCTGCTATATTGTACAAAAATATTTCTATAGTTAAGCAGTTTCGCACAGCCCGCTAAACTTAAATTATTTGATTGTAGTGTGTTAAATTTTTGCGCGGAAAGTAGAAAAATCTTAACTTTTGAGTAAAGTGGGTAAGTATAAGATAAAATTCTATTTTATCATTTTCTACAAAAAATATGAATTTCAAATTGTATAGAGGTTTTTGTGAATTTGGTAGTACTGTCTGTCTGGCAATGATAAATTCATCGCTGTACTAAGGCAACCAAGACAATATCAGCAATTTAAGATAATTTATAACAAAGGATTATAAGATAACCGAAATTTTCAATTTCCCCAAATTAGATACGGATGCTTAACTGTCAATCTTTATTTTGTATATATTATTATTGTACTTAATTTTTTATACGTTTTACTTTCATTGCATCACACTCGAATAATTTTGTATTCCCACCACTAAAATGTCATGACTCTATACGTTTATCTTAAATTTTATTACCATTTCTTAAAATACAAAAATAAAAAGATTTAAATAACGTACACACTCATAAAAATTCAATTGAAAATGTATATTTCTCGCCGGTTTCATCATCACAACGCAACGTCTCTAAAGTACCGTATCAAATTTGAGTACTTCCATAAATCTGTGTGACATACTATATATCGTATTATACATACTATATAACGAGAGACCAGCATCCCAAAATCACCACACAAATTGGAAATAAAAATTTCGTATTTAAAACAAAAGTCACGTAATATTCAGATTTGGATTACCAAAACGTAACACTAACAACAACCCATCCACCAACCAAATATGCATTAAACACAATTCCCACCAAATTTATGTATTTTGTTGGTGAATACCAAATAAAACGGTTCGTTGATTTACCAAAAAAAAAAAAATTTAAATTTTATATTCTCTGGAACAAATTAAATTGGACAATTGATGGAAAGTTACTTGCGCTTTTCATTTATTTCAAATACAAAAATTCATGCGATATCCAAATAATTCCTACACTCGTGTGTTCTAAATCGTAATGAATCTGGAAGTATTATAAACAGCAAGGACCTCATCATAAATACAGAATGAATATTCCGCTGAGGTCTGCTAATTAGGGTTTGGTTATCAGTACAATACCTCGCTCTTCAATTAGTTGAAAAACATTTGTGTAATATTTGAAAAAAGAAACAGGAATTAGTAAAAGATGAGAAACTGTGAGACTGAAATAATTTTCAATAAACCATCAATTTCGTAAATAATTTGAATTCAAATGATGGCCATTTTTATTTAGTCAATCCACAGAAGATACAGAAAGAAGTCTTAACTAATAAAAACTCGACAAAGAAACAAACAAGTACTCGCAAATCTTACGCAAGTCAAAAGAAAGCAACTACACTCGCGAGCAACCAAATCAACTCAAATCTCATTTTTTTTAAATGACTACCAGTATTTTTGTAAAATAACTTTTTTTAATAGGTTAGTATTTTGTCTTTACAAGGACACGTTTATCATTAAAATGTATACAGTACTTTTCAAATTAAAACAATTGTAGCAAAATGCGATGTATCTTCTTTATAAAACGTCCCTTAAGCTAGCAGAACCCATACGGCAGAACATTAAAAGATAGTATGGATAATTATAGGCTAATTAAATGGTCTATTAAAAAATGTTGGGCTACATCCCTTCCAATTAAAATGCGGGTTCTACTAGCTTTAGAAAAATTTTGCAGAATCCATATCAAAAAACGATTTAAAAACAATTGGAAAATTAAAGTTTACTTTTAGGCTAATTAAATGCCCTATTTAAAGTTTTTTATTATGCTCGCTCTTAGAAAAAAAAGTAAAGCTTTATCATTTAAAAGCTAACGAACCCGAAAATCGATATGTGACCCGAAAATGATTTAACGAAAAATCAAATTCGAATGCAAAACAAGATCAATTGACAACAAATAATTTTGGACTCATTATGGCCTAATTAAATGCCCCATTGAAAAATTTTGAACTCCCCTCATTCTTCGCCAAACTTTAGGTCATTTAATCTCAATCTAGCAGAACCTATATAAGTCGAAAATCGGGCCAAAACCGAAATTGGAACACAAAACAAGAACAATGGACAAACAATAAATTTTAGACTCATTATCAGTTTTCTTACCATAAACCTCGCCTTTTTAAATGAATTTGCTCTCTTAAACGCCGCATAACTGCCAAGAATTTGAAGAGTAATGTACAACACGCAATAATCAAAGAAAACATTCAACAATTTATCTTGACTTTTGATCGACTTTCACGTGGTTTTTTCGGTTTCGGCTCAGTCGGAAGGCACCATTTCGAAGTGACCTTTGCGTGATAAAGTTTTTGAAGAAAATTCAGGTCTTTTGGAACTAGTCGAACGGCAATGCGTGCCATGTCCAAACAATCGTGTACAATGGTACGAATTGGTTCGTGAGTCACAGAAAATGGAGCAACTATCTCTTTCAAGCCCAAACCACTTTAGCTTAAGAAGCGTTTTATAATACAACTCTGACCAATCATCTGCCATCAGTCACTTACCAGACGTTGTCGTGAACAAATCTCTACCAGTTCATTCGTTGTCATTCGTCCATATAGGAGAGACCAGTGCATCATTTACCGGCGTCCAGGAGAGCGTTGGCATATCGCTTGACGGAAAAACAGATCTTGTTTTCGTACTTGGTGGGGGAAGTAGAGGAGGTCTGACCGCTGAAACATATATTGTAGGGCAAGATTTCATATTGCTGCACGACAATGCATGCTATCACACAGCTCGAACCACGCGGCAGTTCATGTATGAGATTGTACTCAAGACGATGAAGTGGCCTGCCCGCAGTACAGAGATAATAAAATTGAGCAAAACGGAGGGTCTGTGCCAGAAATCCGGTACCATCTAGCATCAGTGACCTCAAGATTGCGTTTGATGAGGAGTGGCATGTGACCTCGCAATTATTTGTCAAAACCTGTATAAGATCTATGAGGAAAAGCATGCAAAGCGTTGTAATCGCTGATGGAGGGGGAGGCAATACTAAGTATTAACCAATAAAATTGTTTTTGTTTTGATTGAATTTTTTGTTGTTATTTAAATTTAAATATCCCCAATTTTTTTTTTATAATCATCAATTTTGGTTGCGTTTTCATTCAAAATTCATTATAACAAAAAGTACTGAACTAATTTTTATGAAAATAGCGTCATTTTAAAGTAAACAAATCAGGCTTAATTATGGCTCTATTAAATAAATAATGTCTTTTTAAAATAGGTGAGCGCTGAAGGTTTGAGACGGTTTAGATGCTCGTGAGTATTTTTTGAACGATTTATTTCGAAAGCGAATGGGGTTTATTGCTTTGCCGGTGTAGTGAAGTCCAATTTTCCTTTATTTTACTTTCTTTTATGTAGTATAATAAAATATGGTAGTAAACAATTTAAGGTTGAGGCTTTTGCAGAGGTACTATTCGCTATATTGCCGAAGTTAAAAAAGTGGTTTTTAAAATCGGGAGTGTAACGAAATCCAAGTTTTAAAATCCCAGTTTCTCAAAATCCCGGTTTATTATAAATCCCGGTTTTCAAAATCCTGGTTTTCGAAATCTCGTTTTTGTATAAAAAAATCCCGATTTTTAGGAAATCCTGGTTTGAATTTTTAAAATTTGACATAGAAAAATGGGATTTTTAAATGATTTTTTGACAAAATTCAAAAATGAATTTGCGATAAAGTTCTAGAAAATGGCTAGTATAATTTTTTTAAATTTATTTTAAAGATTGAAATGTATGAACACCGGGATTTTGTAATCACGAGGTGTGATGTCGTACACACTAAATGTTTGTGTTCTTTGTAAAGCCTATAGACGAATTGACTGAGTGAAATGAAATTTCATTCCGGTTCGCCAAAAGTTGCAGCTTTCAATGGGTGTGAAATACATCCCAAAAATGTACACTGTTAAATTTAAAAATAGTCCAATTGGACTTGTTTTGTGGTGAATTTGAAACATATTTCGATAATCTTTGACATTTATATTAGCGAAATCCCTCAGTCACTAACACTTTCGCCTTAAGATCAAATAATTTTCTACAATTTGAGATAAACACGAGGAAATTGTAAAATTGTGAAGCATTCAACAAATTACGTGAAGCCTTAACTAGTTCATCTATACTTCTATATCTCGATAGCTCGTAGTAATTTTATATATCATAAAGAAAAATCTGATTTAATCTATGCCAAGAATGCAAATCATACTAAATTTTGCGTTTACGACAAAGTGTCGGAGGTAGTTATATGTATGACATTCGTTGGGTCTTTTGAAAAAAATTTCGATGACATTCTGGCATAGTATCAACTCAATTTCAACAACGGCGCGTGAAATCTTATCTTTCAATTCATGTAATGTCCTTGGGTGATTGGCCACCAAACAGTGTAGATGCGTCGGTCATTAAAAGATCACTCTTGGATTCTCAGCTCCCCCAATGCAACAATTCTATTTCTCAGCATAGACACCAAGTACGAAGTGTGCTTCATCGGAGATGATTTTCTTTGAAAAATCACCATTCAGTTGTTGTGCTCTCCGATCCATTCTGTAAACGTTCAGCGCTGCACATGGTCTGTTGCCTTCAAATGTTGTTTCAACTGAATTGTGTAAGCTTTGAAATGCAGATCTTTAATCAAAATTCGCCGTAAACTGCTTCGTGAAAGTCTTAATTGCTGAGAACGATATGGTCAATTAAGGCGTAAGAATTCAAGGGCCGAATTCTTGAAATCGGTGGAAATTTCCCCAATTGGAATACAATTCTTTGAAATTATCTATACAGGGGCAGATTGAGGGGGTCATTTGGAACCTTTTTTATTTTATCAATAACTAAAAATGCATTTTCTTAATCCTGACACAAATAATCCTGACCAAACAGTATCTCTTATCTCGTCCACAAAATGATTGATTCCTACAACATGTAGCGTACCGTTGGAAAAGGCATAAACTAGAGAAGTTTTTAAAACAAAAGTTATTTCAAAACAATCGCTAGTTTTATTATAAATGCACATTTTTTATACTTTTACACATTTTTTAGGATTTGGAAGCACATAACTCATTTTTCTTAAACCGATAATATTAAATAATGATTTATTTAGTATAAAATTACATTGCAGAATACAATAAAAGTTATTTCGTGTCTTTACGTCTGCAAACAAAACAGTTATGACCATTTAAAGGTGAGATTTTGGGTAATTAAAAAAAAACTTAAAAATATCATATCTCAGTTACCGTGAAACTTAGGACATTGGTTCCATGGGATGAAAGCTTCCAAATGACCCCCTCAATATGCCTGTTGAATGACCCATCAATCTGCCTGTTGTCGGTCCACTTGCCAAACACAACATATTATTAGAATTTTTCGCCGGCTACTTAAATCATTTTTTAAATTTCTGTTCTTTTTCTAATTTAAAATTTCAAAGCAAATTGTATTCCGATTGGGGAAATTTCCACCGATTTCAAGAATATGGCATCGGGTCAACACTCTCACTAACTGCTGAAATGTTTTCATTAAACCGAGCTGCACAAGCATGGACAGGTTTCTTCTGGATTTGAACTGACTCGATCGCCTCAAATTTCTCGATTTATCAGACCACTGTACGGTGAGAAGTTAGACATTATGGTGACCAAAAAATAAGCGACATTTTCGAACCGCCACAGCAAAAATCTCAACAATTTGGTAATGGAATTTTGCTATTTCTGCGTTGTGCATCCGTGTAATTCTAAGTAACTTAACCTAAAAGGTTCACAAATGACAGCTGCAACAAACGAAGTATTACCAACACAAAAAACAGGCGCTTAATTATAAATAGGCGGTCTTAATGTCAAAATTTCACTTTGAATCAAAAAATTTTGTCAAAATTGGCATGTGGACTGCGTGTTCCGACATGGCCAACACATGAACTCTCGAACCGTATTACATCATTTGGTACGTCCCTGGATGTGGACTGCGTGCTCCGACATCGCCAACACATGAACTTTCGAACCGTATTACATCATTTGGTACGTCCCTTAAGCTAGCAGAACCCATACAGCAGAACATTACAAAATAGTATGTATAATTATATGCTAATTAAGTGCTCTGTTAAAAAATGTTGGGCTCCATCCCTTCTAACTAAAACGCGGGTTCTGCTAGCTTTAGAAAAAGTTATCAGAACATGCGTGTGCAGTTAGACATAACTAGAGTAGAACTAATATTAGGAATAGTTTAGCACAAACTTCACACGCCTGTACACGCTTTTGAAGTTAAAACTAAATTGATCCTAAACTATCAAACAAACAAAAAATGAGAATGTATTGGTAAAATTAAAATAAAAATGGCATTTAGGCGAATTTTTAAAATTTTTGAATCCATTTTGTATGTTTGGTAAAACATATAGAGGACTAGTTTTGGGTTCATGTTACACTTTGCGTTAAATACTGCTATGTTAAATGTAGCGTTAAATTATTGCGTTAAACTGTTGCGTGTTAACATGTCACTTAAAATGTTATACAGAAAAACCTCGATTTAACGGACTTATTGGAGAGTCGTTAAATCCGATTGTCCATTAAATCCGAATGTTTTTAAATTTAATCGATTCAATCGAATTTAATGTGGGACGGAACTCAGGCATTTCTTAGCCGATTATGTTAGGATTGGATATATTGGATGGAAATGGGATTCTTAAATGATTTTTGGAATAAATTCTGGAAAATTGCCAACTGGGATGATCAATTCTTAACCGATTATGATCAGATTGGGTATGTTGAATGGAAATAGGATTCTTAAATGATTTTTGGAAGAAAATCTGGAATATGGCCACCTGGGACGTGTTGGATGGAAATGCGATTCTTAAATGGTTTTTGCAAGAAGTTTAGAATTTTGTCCACCTGGGACGAAACTCGACCAAATCTTAACTCGTTATGATGGGATTGGATATGCTGGGAGGAAATGGGGTTCTAAACTGTTATTGTAAGTTGTTTTGTAAAAGGCCACCTAGAATCCGGCCATTCTTTAACTAAGTATAATGTAATTGGATTTATTGGATGAAAATGGGATTCTTAAACGATTTATGGAAGAAGTTTTGGAATATCACCACCTTGGACGGAATTCAGGCAGTTTTTAACCGATTACGATGGGATTGGATTTGTTTAATGGAAATGAGATTCATTAATGGTTTCTAGAAGAAGTTTTTTAATATGGCCACCTGGAACGGGACACGGATATTACTTAACTGATAATGGTGGCATTCGGGACGTTGGATAAATATGTGATTATGAAATGATAAACTGTTGTACTCGCCAGAGGATGAGATTGTAAATTTTTGCTTGGTTCAAGTCTTGAAAATCTCAAGGTCTTAGAATTCATCATATTCCATGTTCCCGTGAACAGTTTTCGAGATCGTTGTTGATAAGAATACTATAAGTTTATTTGAGCCCTTTGTGTAAGGTTCATAAAGTGATTTTTGTGAGGCAGGTGGTTGGCCTGCCGCTCAACCACTAATTATATGGGTGAGTCACGTATTGGTGATAGATGTTAAGTCATCAAGCCTTATAAGAAATATGTTAACATCACGAGCCACTTACTTCAAGAAAGACACCTGGTGGCCATATTCGAGAATTCTTTCCCAAAATCAATTAAGAATCCCATTATCATTAAACAAACCCATTACATTATAAGCGGTTAAAGAATGGCTGGGTTCGAGGTGACCTTTTCCAAAACTACTTACAATAACATTTTAGAATCCCATTTCCACCCAACATACCCAATCCCAACATAATCAGCTAAGAAATGCCAAAGTTCCGTCAAATTAAATTCGATCGAATCGTTTAAATTTAAAAACATTCGAATTTAACGGACAATCGGTTTTAACGGATTCCCCATTTAGTCAGTTAATTCTAGGTTTTTCTGTATAACATTTTACGTGACATGTTAATATAACAATTTAAAGCAACATTTAACATAACAGTAATTAACGCAGCGTCTGACATATACTTAAAACTAGTCGCTTATATGTTTTATCGAACATAAAAAATTGAAGCAAAATGGAGCGTCCGTTTACTGTATATCGCCATATCGCTAAACACAAATTCAAATTTTTCCATCACCTCCAAAATCACACTCTTAAAATGCACGAACTCCGCAACGAACTGCTGTGCTTGGCAGTGCTTCGATAATAAAATTAATTCTCGAAATATTCAATTTCTTAAGAAAATCCTAAATTCTTACCATAGCGCAGGTTTATTAAAGTATTTATTTGACCACGTGAATCCCGTTAGCTTTTTAAATGGTTTACCGGTTCGGAAGTTCTAATCTTAACCTTTCAGAAAATCATACAGAACTAGGTGATAATCAGGCGAATTCTCGAGATATTCAATTTCTTAAGAAAATCATAAATTCTTACTATAGCGCTGGTTATTTTATTAAAGTATTAGAACTAGCGACTAGTAGCAGAACTAGCGTAGGTGATAATCAGGTTAATTCTCGAGAAATTTAATTTTTGAAGAAACTATTATTTTCTTTGGACGGAAAAAAGTATTTATTTTAACTACGGCAATTCGAAATTTTTTTTTTTTTAAAGAATAATTAAAATTAGAAAACTGTTCAAAAATTTCATTTTTTCGCCTAAATGTCATATTTATTTAATTTTTACCAATACAAACACACTTTCGTTTGTTTTTGTTGGTTTAGGACTAGTTTAGGTCTAACTTCAAAAGCGTATCAGAACCCATATTGAAAAACGATTTAAAGCAATTGAAAAATAAAGGTTAATTTTAGGCTAATTAAATGCCCTATTAAAAATTGTTTTATTCTGCTCGTTCTAGGAAAAGTATAAGGCTTTATCACTTAAAAGGTAACGAACCCAAATCGAAAATCGGACAGAAAATCAAATTAGAACGCAAAACAAGAACAATTGACAGAAATAATTTTAGGCTCATTCTGACCTAATCAAATGCCCCATTAAATAATTTTGAGCTCCCCTCGTTCTTGACCAAACTACACGTCATTTAATTTAAAACTAGCGGAACCCAAACCGAAAATCGGACCAAAAGCGAAATTATAGAACGCTAAACAAAATCAACTGACAAACTAATAATTATTTATTTGTCAATTGATCTTGTTCTGTCTTCTAATTGTCCGATTTTCGATTTGGGTTATGCTACCTTTTAAGTGATAAAGCCTTATACTTTTCCTTTAACGAGCAGAATAAACAATTTTTTAATAGGCATTTAATTAGTTTAAAATTAACCTTTATCTTTCAATTGTTTTTAAATCGTTTTTGATATGAGTTCTTCTAACTTTTTCTAAAGCTAGCAGAACCCGCGTTTTAGTTAGAAGGGATTGAGCCCAAAAATGTTTAACAGAGCATTTAATTAGCCTATAAATATCCATACTATTTTGTAATGATCTGCTGTATGGGTTCTGCTAGCTTAAGGGACGTCATTTGATTTGTATTTTAGAAGTAGTGACAGTGATGTACATAAGAAATTTTTTATTATAAGAAAATTATCGTAAAAAAATGTAATTCATGTCGAATATATTCAAATATGTAAATATTTCGTTAATTGCTTTTACTGCTTTCATACCATCTTGTCACAATTTTTTAAATACATATGTCTTATAGACTTAGTACTTACTTAACCAATCTCTGCATGTAATAATAATAATGATAATAGTGAAATTTAATGAAATCCAACCAATCTACATCTAATCAGCAAACTATAACATGTCCAATTTAATTAAAAAGAGTTAATAAACACATCTCGCTTCATATAAGTAGCCAAGCAAGGTGTAAGTAAAAAGCTAATTTTCATCCAATTTTAAAATGAGTTCCGCAGTTCAAAACAAAAATAAAATGTCCTAAGGTAATAATAAAAAAAAATTATTACTTTGTTGTCTTGTGCTTACGTTAGGTGTGTTATAAGATGAGTTGTAAATTGATATTAAATGTTAATTAAATTAAAATCGCGTATGAGAAATTCAAATAAATTATGAAAGCACAGCAAAAGTGCTGTGCATAATAAGATCACTTTAGCTGTTGCACAGAATCATAAATTTTAATTTTGTAATTAAAAATTATCGTTTAATTAAAGCTTAATAATTTTAATATTACCACTATATAATGATAGTTACAAAATAGCGCTATGACATTTGAAGAATAATCATGATTTTCGTGTAGGTAACTGCAGCAGGGAAACTTTCGAATTTCAAAATGAAACTTTCCATACTGATAAAGCCCAATTTGTGCCAATTAGTGTTCACCGGGAAAAATTAGTGCTAGTACAGGAGCCGAAAAAACGGGAAAAGAAAAGCCTGAATGACGATACAAATAAAACCCAATTCCTAGAAAAAACCAGAAATAATTTAAGCCTAATTTATAAACTTTTCAAAAGCGGCTACATTGGCGAAATTTTTGCTATTTTAAATAACATATTTTAAAATCCAAAAATAAACAATTAAAATAGCATATTCCTGTCAGGTATGTTCATTGCCATCCGAAAAATATAATGGCGGAAGTTGTGCTAATACATTGAACAACAAAGACCGTTGAATGAACGGTTTTCTGACATACAGTGTTCCAAAAACCAATCAAGTTGGTACTTCTAATTGCATATTCCAGGTATATTCTTCAGAAAATTCTTCATTCGACGGTCGTTGTTGTTCAATGGAATTGGGCTAATTCTGGATTAGCACAAATTCAGCCAATGTATTATGCTATTTGAATTGCTTATTTTTGGCTTTTATAATATGTTATTTCTATTTTATAATTTGCTGTTCAACAAAAATATTATTGAACATCTCTGTAGTTTTTTTGTTTGTATCTTTTAGGGGCTAGTTTGTTTTTCCTCAATTTATGAATTAAAATTTATAAAAATCATATTCCTTTGATAAGCACAAATTTGAAACGTTTTAAAAGCTTAAATTATTGCTGGTTTTTTCTAGAAAAAACTTTCGACAACGTTTTGTTCCACGTTTGACGGAGCAAAATTTGTTTATAGTATATATTTATACAAGAGACCATATTAGACCTTGATGAGAAATTTACGGCAAATTCAACAAATTTAGTGAATGATGGGTCTAATAAACCGACTGATGAGACTGTACAAATAAGTGCTTCCACGTTTTGTGAAACTTTCATGAAACGGTAATCACTCGGATGAAAATAGTAAAAAATACAAATCAGCCAATACAAAATTTAACATTACCATATAACATCAGTATTGGAAGTTTTGCGAATTAGATAGATACGTTCGCGTTACGAATCTTATATCCATAAAGGACTGTGTGTGTGAAGAACATTATGAGAAGGATTATCATAAAATGACGTCAGAACACTCTCGTAAAAATGCTAACAGAAGTGTTTCTGCAAATACGTGTACCTTGGGAGGATTAAATGGTGGAAAGGAGGTGCAACAAGTATACGCGTGACGTTTATGTTGGTCATTTCCAATATACAGTTCCTGCTGACTGGATAGTAAAACCATGCTAAATATAGTCACTTTAAACTTAACATATTTACTTCATATATGTTATTAATAAGGCTCGGAAAATGGAGTGAGTTGAGAAAATTGATGAACACAGAATCATGCGTTAAAAAGTTTACTCTATATAAACCGGAAAATTTTTAGACCATACCAAAGACTATCAGAATGTTAATTATGTACCTACTACAATGTTCAACATCATCACCACGTAATAAAATGGTAAAGCATAAAAAAGATTCAGTTAAATAATCGTACAAGCACCAGGATTCATAATCCTAACTAATACCAAAATATTTCAAGCAATATTTGTTTTCCCTTTATCTCTAGTTTAAAAGCATAGGGCGTCTACTGGGTTGTACACTTAACTCTGTTGGGTAAGGGTATGCTATTGTGGGAATTGTCGCGCTCTGCTAGCATCATTCGTTTCCATGTAGATGTTCGTCCGACTTTCCTTTTCCCTTGTGGGTTCCATTCCAGAGACCTTCTTGTCATTCTTCGACTTCCTCAGAGTTCCCAATAAATCTCCACTTGCTCTTTCTTATTTCGATCCCAATGACTGTTTGATTCGTTTGCCTTAGGACCTAAAAATTCTTAGATTGGTATTGCGGAATAGAACAGATGTTTTCCAGACTTTGTGTAACATGTTGAATGTTATTTTGTTGATTTGTTTCTTTAACGGTTTCACCCGTTTTCGCTACAGAATACAACCAAAGTATATAAATTCGATGACTTCTTCTATTTCTTCTTGGTTTATATATATTGGTGTGGATATTGATGTGTTTAGCATCATTGGCCTGGTTTTTATGACATTTATTTTGAGGCCAACTTCTTTTGTTAAATCTGATACCTTCTGTACTTTTTGATGCATGTCAGCGTGTTTGTGTGTTAGCAAGCATGTATCATCTACGTAATCTAGATCATTGAGTTTCTTCGTTAATCCCCATCACTATCTTATACTATTAGAAACAGAAATGGCCAGAGTACGCAACTTTGTCTTAATCCTTTGCTGTTACATTATGATTCACTTTGCTTGCCTTTGTATTGAACGCGATTAACTGTTCGATTATGAGTTGTCTTAATTTTTTTGGGATGCCAAATTCACAGTGCCTTCCATATTGCGTTCCTGTGTATTGTCTCGAATGAACGTTCGAAACCGTGAAAAAGACACAGATTGGTTTGAAAAAAAAAAAACAAAAAGCTTCCCCTTTACGGAAAGCTCATGAAAAAAATGGCGGAGTCTTATGGCTCTTATATTTAGCAGATTCTGATTTAAGTCGTACCATCTACAGGTGTAAACGACATCATAATCATAATTCTCAAGTTCTAAACGCCAATCTAAGTATTTCTGAATTTTTTCTGAAGTTTTATGTATGTGAAGTTGGCCCAAATGTCAGCCCAAAAAAACGCAGTGGCAACACAAAAACTATAATTTCTGTCACGTATGAACTGTCAGCCCACAAAAATCGTGATCAGGACATTTTAATGATGTCAGCCCAAAAAATAAAAATATTTTTCGTTATAGATTTTTGAATTGAGCCCAAATTTTTTTTATACGACAGATTGTCGTGACAGTTATATCGGATATACTAAGCCCAAAATTAAAGTATTCATAGTTAAAGGAACCATTGTGATCGTGTATAATAAATGTAAAACAGCTAAGAAGCAATTCGTATTATTTTCAATTGGTTCACGAAAATATTATTTTTAAGAAAGAATAATATGTGGCCTCGAGTTTTAAGGACGGACATACGCCAAAATTATCAATTTTTTCAAATTTAAACGGAATTTTTTACTTTTGTTTACTATCTTCGAAATATGTAAACCTATTGTTAATAAACGTCTCATATATAAATCCGAATAGTCGATCCGTTCATTAACTTTTATTTTAATATGCATATAATACTTACACACCCTCATATTGAGAATTACCTATATTCAGCCGCTTCAACCATAATATGTAATGGAAGTTGAGATTTTCGTTGTTGGTCATCGGTCTCACTATGATTTGCGGACAGATCTGGTTCTAGCCTTTACGTGTAAGAAGTTTCAGGAGGTTGTGATGGGGTTCTCATACCGAGAATGGCCTATATTCAGCCGCTTTACGAACAACCATAATATTTAGTGGAATGTAGAGGAAATCTGTGAACCGTAATTGGCAGAAACTTCTAATTAAAACTTTCTCGATGTTTTCAGTTTTTCCCAAATATTTCAAAAAACCATTAGAAATAAAAATATTCTAATTATATAATTTGCTCTAATTACCAAATTTGATTTGCTAGAACAAAATCTGTCCGAAAATCATAGTAAGACCGATGAACAACGCCGAAAATCTCAACTGCCATTAAATATTATGGTTGATCGGAAATTGGCTGAATATAGGCCATTCTTCGTATCACGACCCTATCACAACCTCCTGAAACTTCTACTCGTAAACACTAGAACCAGATCTGTCCAAAAATCATAGTGAGACTCGACATAAATTTCAAGACAACAACAAAATATAAAAAATTTGTGGTTACCACAAAATCGATAACGAAGGACAATTTTGTTTTTTGGGCTGACATCATTAAAATGTCGTGATATACGATTTTTTGGGCTGCCAGCCCAACGGCTGACACGAAACTCACGTAAAACTATAGTTTTTGTGCTAAAAAATTATTCGAATTCTGAGAAATTTTCTTTATCACTTCCATTTAAAGCATGAACATGTTTGAGTCAAATGTGTATATTTTTTATTTTATTTTTAGTATAATTTTATAAATTTAAAATACAATTGCATTATTTATTTTCATTTCATTCAAATTCATATTTAATGACAGTTATCAAAATAGATGACGGTATTGTCAGCGGCAAAAAATATAATTTTTTGGGCCAGAATTTTGGGCCAACTTCACAAACGTGAAATTGTGATGAACGCCAAGGGTTTGTGATCTCTGAGAAGTGTGAATTTATTGTGAAGTGCAAATTCGGATGCGTTGCTGTCGTTAGGATGAAATGTTTCGAAAAATCTGGGTCGGCTAGAATTTGATCAGTGGATATAATGTCCTTTACTGTTTCAAAAGCTTTTTATTTTCCGGATCTTTGGTGTTAATAACTATAGTGTTTAATAAACTGACGATAATAGCCTGCTAATCAAAGGAAAAGCTTAATTTGGTCTTGGGTATTTGGTAATTGCCGAATTCCGTCTCTTTTTTAAGAGTCTTCTTACCAAATTTTACCAATTACTCTGTGTAGGAGAACATTATTCTTAGCTCGCTGAAACAATGGTTGTACCATTTTTGATCCCAAACAGCATTCGAGTAAACTCGAAATGTCCATTTTCAGTCAAGAATGCGGTCTTTTCGGTTTTAGACTTTGGTATGGATAGGAGTGTATGGTTATAAGTCTGGACTGGCTCGCGATTATTTCGAAAGTATTTACATTTAAATAATTTAGGTCGCTCAACTGGTGGTTCTGGATTGATTGTTAAAATATTCTCCGTGGTTTTGTTATTTTTGGATCTATAGCCCTAGTAGGATTACAATTAATTATCATTCAAATTTTGTGTTCGGTGAATAACCAGTCGCTGTCCGTTTTTATATCGAACGTTACCGTAAGGTTATAACAATTTTTGTATGGGTAAATCTGAGAAATTTTGGAGAAATATTGTTGAGAGAAATTGAATTTGATTCATAATCAATAATGGCGTTCATATATGAGTCCGGAGCCGTAAACTGATATCTTAGTATTGAATTCATGAAAATTGGGTTCATAATAGAGTTGAGGTGGCAAATTGTTTCCGAAAAAGTTATTTTGCCTTCATTTGATGCAATCTGTGTTTTTAATATGTTTTCTTACTGAAGCTCGTTCTGGCAGAAGCAGGTATAGAATGACAAGTCTTATTCCGGGTTTAAAATGTTTATGTTAGTCCCGGTGTCGATTAAGATTTTAATTGTTTGTTTTATAAAAACTGAAAATTGTTAAAACCATTTCTTCCAAATGATCACGATCATCACTGAAATATTCTTTATAAAGTATTAAATATATGTACAAAAACCCTGATTCATAATTAGTGTGAATGGCGCGTGAAGTTGCCACCGGCTTAACAAATATTTATTCAAGATGCTTATCTAAATTCTGTGAAAAATATTTTTCTGTAATAAATGTGACCTTGTACTAAAGCCGTGATTTTAATTTAAATGCTTGCTTTAATTGAATTGAGTACTAAAACACAACGATTTTTCCATCTCAAATCGATTTGAGCAATTTTGTTAATTTTCTTTTGTATCAAAGATCGACTACATCGATTTTATTAAAACAATCAAATTTATCAGATTCGTAGTAATTTAGCTAATTTTACGTATTAAAATGAAAATAGTATAAGACCGGGCTTCAACATTTATATAATTATGGCATTATTTTCGATTAATTCAATAAAAAAAAAATCCTGTATCGGTTTTTTGCTTTCAAGATGAGCGTGGGTAAATAAAAATTACCGTTTATCACATTCTTCACTTCCCTTTGATTATAAAAGATGCAATTGCTGTTGTGCTGCAGAAATCGATTAGAGTTGTTTTCAAGGCCAGAACATAATAATGTGGATGATAAACACAATTTTCTTAGTCATATAGCCGCAGCATTTATAACCAACCGCTAAAAATGCGGACAATTTATCCGGAACATGTAAATAAAGTGTAATGACCGTTAATTTAAATAGACTAAAATACGGTAATATTATAATATAAAATACAAGATCTACGCCAAACCGGTTAAAATTCGTCTCAAATTCGTTTTGTCTTGAGCGTTGCATCACTAGTGAAAAAAATAAAATTTTTATGAATTTTTATGAGGAATCGGTTAATATTTTTTTTTTTTTTGTTATCATACTTCCGTCACTAAATAAAGGTGTTTTTTACTCTTACTGAATATTTTGCTTGTTAAATATTTTTACATCGAAAACAATAATTTAAGCTATAACCAGCGAGTCTGTAAGAGTCAGTAACGAAACCTTACAGAATTTAACGAAAATGTTTTATTACAGAATCTTTGACAGTTTGACCAACGAATCTGTAACACGATTATTGTCAATTGAATTTTTAAATGTCAATTTACTATACATCCTACAAAACGGCAGAACAAATTGAATAGATAATATCCATTTATAAATAAATTATTGATAAATTACAAATCAACCATGCCACGATGGTATGACATTTATATTAGAATTGTATTCAATTTTGAAGTTTCCTTCAGTTTGAGCGATAATTTTCGCTCTTGTTACGGATTGCTAAATGACAATTCAAATTTAACGAAACTGAACGAAAAGTACTTTGGGTTTCGCTGGTCAGTAATGTCAATAAACATACATTTTTCAGATGTCGCTTTGTTACTTAAATTTCTTACAGACTCGCTGGTTACGCCTTTACTCATGGCATTGGATTAAAATTCATTAATCGCGGATGTAACTCGACATCACAAAAAACCGTGAGAGGGGCTATTTAATTCAATATCATGGGCTTATTACCTTGCTGTGGTACAAATCTATAAAACACATACTAATTACCCGTCATTTATGAAAATTCATTTCTGTAAATTTATATTACAATAATTTATTGGAGGTGATGGAAGATTCCGTAAATAAAAACTCAAAAACAATATCTTCTTGTGAAAAATACTTTATTGAGAACACTTATCAACAGCGCCATTGTCCAGATCAGCCAAATGCAGAATATTTGCAATCAACAATAATTAGTTTATATTATACGTTAATTTATTAAGGTTAGTTACCATTTCAATAATTGTTTTATCAATTATTAGGTCAAAAATAAACTTAACTATCTTATCCAAATATATTAGTTTGTATTGACAAGTAATAACCATCTGTCAAATTAATTAGATTACCCATATAATTATATACCACAAAGGGTGCATTTTGTTCGATAAAAGGCCCCACTAAATTTCATTTAAAGGCCTTTTGGCTGGAAAAATAAAAATAATTTACGTTCAAATCATACTCCCCAGTATGCAATTATTCCACTGTGTGGAAAAAACTGCTCATATGTCGTACAAAATTCCGTACTACAAAATATCAAATACACAAAAATATTAATTTTGGAGAAAAATAATTGTTTTTCTCTTTCTATTTCGCGGTAATATTATTTTCGTTTTATAAGTTTCGATTGTATCTTTTATTTTCAGTTTCTTCTGACAAGTCGACGTGCACGGTTGCACTACATAATTAAATTTTTTTTCTTTAAAGTGTTGTGTTTCATTTTAATGTTTTCTATTTGTTAAAGTAAATAGTTTTAAATTTAAGTATAAAATAATAATTATTAAGTAATTTAGTGATCGCGATGTACAAATTTGGACTAAAAAGGTAATAGAAATCTGTCTCACAATGGCGTCGTCGCGAAATACATTTACGTTGTAAATTTTCAATGCATTTTTTTCTTTTCAAGATCGGTTGTGCTTGTTGGGATGTTCAATTGGATGCGCGTATGGTGAACAAACCAGACGTATGGTGAACGTGCTTAAAATTTAATTTATAAAATTTGTGTTATAAAATTTAATTGTGTAGTTTTGTACTAATAAAAAATTAATACTTATTTTATTATAAATGGAAAATTTTGTTTTATTTCAAATAAGAATTATTATTTATTCCAATAGGAAAATATATACAAACACGTGCTTTTTGTTTCTGTGTTTTTTTTCTCTTCTTAGTTGGGATTCACACCGACACCGGAATTTTTGTGACACTTTTCTTTGGCGGGGAGTACGAATTTCTGCGTGATACACATGGTTCTTTCCATAGAAGCAGTGTGGTTTTAGAACGCGAATGTAAATGGAATTCCGTCGGCATTGCATATTGGGAACACGTGCTTTTTGTTTCTGTGGTTTTTTTCTCTTTTTGGTTGGGATTCACATCGGCACCGGAATTTTTGTGACACTTTTCTTTGGCGGGGAGTACGAATTTCCGCGTGATACACATGGTTCTTTCCATAGAAGCAGTGTGGTTTTAGAACGCGAATGTAAATGGAATTCCGTCGGCATTGCATATTCCCAGTATGCAATTATTCCACTGTGTGGAAAAAACTGCTCAAATGTCGTACAAAATTCCGTACTACAAAATATCAAATACACAAAAATATTGATTTTGGAGCAAATAATTGTTTTTCTCTTCCCAATATGCACTGCCGACGGAATTCCATTTACATTCGCGTTCTAAAACCACACTGCTTCTATGGAAAGAACCATGTGTATCACGCGGAAATTCGTACTCCCGCCAAAGAAAAGTGTCACAAAAATTCCGGTGTCGGTGTGAATCCCAACTAAAAAGAGAAAAAACCGCAAAAACAAAAAGCACGTGTTTGTATATATTTTCCTATTGGAATAAATAATAATTCTTATTTGAAATAAAACAAAATTTTCCATTTATAATAAAATAAATATTAATTTTTTATTAGCACAAAAATACACAATTAAATTTTATAACACAAATTTTATAAATTAAATTTTAAGCACGTTCACCACGTTCACCATACGTCTTGTTTGTTCACCATACGCGCATCCAATTGAACATCCCAACAAGCACAACCGATCTTGAAAAGAAAAAAATGCATTGAAAATTTACAACGTAAATGTATTTCGCGACGACGCCATTGTGAGACAGATTTCTATTACCTTTTTAGTCCAAATTTGTACATCGCGATCACTAAATAACTTAATAATTGTTATTGTATACTTATATTTAAAACTATTTACTTTAACAAATAGAAAACATTATAATGAAACACAACACTTTAAAGAAAAAAATCTAATTATGTAGTGCAACCGTGCACGTCGACTTGTCAGAAGAAACTGAAAATAAAAGATACAATCGAAACTTATAAAACAAAAATAATATTACCGCGAAATAGAAAGAGAAAAACAATTATTTTTCTCCAAAATCAATATTTTTGTGTATTTGATATTTTGTAGTACGGAATTTTGTACGACATTTGAGCAGTTTTTTCCACACAGTGGAATAATTGCATACTGGGTTTCTATTTCGCGGTAATATTATTTTCGTTTTATAAGTTTCGATTGTATCTTTTATTTTCAGTTTCTTCTGACAAGTCGACGTGCACGGTTGCACTACATAATTTGTATTTTTTCTTTGAAGTGTTGTTTCATTATAATGTTTTTTTATTTGTTAAAGTTAATAATTTTAAATTTAAGTGTATAATAATAATTATTAACTTGTTTAGTGATGTACAAATTTGGACTAAAAAGGTAATAGAGATCTGTCTCACAATGGCATTGTCGCGAAATACATTTACGTAGTAAATTTTCAATGATTTTTTTTTTTCAAGATCTCAATATGCTGGCGGATGCAATACAACGTGGCACAATTACAATTTATGTAAATAAATTTTCTGTTTTTTTGTACACAGATAAAAAATAATGTGAATAAAAAATTAATATTTATTTTATTATAAATGGAAAATGTTGTTTTATTTCAAATAAGAATTATTTCTTCCCATTGGAAAATATATACAAACACGTTCTTTTTGTTTCTGTGGTTTTTTCTCTTTTTAGTTGGGATTCACACCGACACCGGAATTTTTGTGACACTTTTCTTTGGCGGGGAGTACGAATTTCCGCGTGATACACATGGTTCTTTCCATAGAAGCAGTGTGGTTTTAGAACGCGAATGTAAATGGAATTCCGTCGGCATTGCATATTGGGTTGGGTCTATCCAGAACTGTATTCTGGCACGAAAAACCAGCTCGAAAACACTTTTTCAATTTTGGTATGTTTCTTTGCTAAATTAAATGCTATCCCGAAAAATTTATTGAAAATGCAAGAAAATCGAGAATTTCATCCCAAAATATTTATGAAGTTGTATTAAATAAATATAATAATTAATATCGGTGAAAAGGAATAAATATTACGGTTTAAATTGCTCTATACTACACATTAAGGTAAAGTATGTGACAACAAACCACCTTACCTGGTAAACTATTTGACAAAAAAAAAATTAAAATGTGTGCTGTTGTACAACAAAATGAGTTTTTCTTATTATTTAACTACAGAAGACAAGAAACATGTAATCATCATATACATACACTGTGTCGAGATTGCCTACAAAGATCTAAAAATTTAAAAATACTTAAGAATAGGCAAACCAAGCAATTTGTCCTTAGCGTTTGATATGAAAAATCGAAAAAATTAATTAATTATTTGTGGAAATCTTAGAGATAACCCCATCGGGAAATTAAGTTTAAAAGTTAGGTCCATCTATCACCTAAGCTATACCAAAAGCTATAGCTACAAACATACAAATCGGTTGATTCCGTAACTAACCAAGAAGATGTTGTCAACAATCCAACGGAATTCTTAAATTCGCTGGAATTGCCCGGATTACCATTTTATAATCTGCAATTAAAAGTCCGATCGGTAATCATTAAGTTGCGGAACACTGACCAGTCATGTCTTTGTAATGGCAGCCTGCTTGCGAAGCCGCAATTCTGAAAGGGAAGTACAAAGGCGAAGAATTTTTGACTCCACGCATCAGTATGATGCCAAACGACATTCGGCTTTAAACGGTTACAATTTCCTGCGCAGCTTGCATTTGCAATGTCGATTAATAAATCGCAAGGGATCGTAAAGTGTTGGTGGCATCAATCTTGAAAACCCATGTTTTTCACATGGCCAATTGTATGTCGCCTATTTCCGTGTCGGAAAACCATCAACATTACTTATTTATTCGCCAGAAAACAAAACTAACAATGTTGTGTATCAAAAAGCATTACAATAAACATTATGTTTTTGAAATATTTTTTTTATGATTTATTTCAGTTCGAATTGAATATTCATAGCTATGTAAGACAGGACAACGTCTGTCGGGTCAGCTAGTTCTTACTAATTGATACATGAATAAATATTATTTTCATATAATTAACATATTTTATTGTAATTAGACTGTAAAATAAATTCAATTTGATTATGGGGCGGAATAGAGCAAAAAAAATGTGTATTCATAGATACAGTCTGATGATGACCTAACAAGTTGAAAACAAATTGCTTAATATCAGGATCTTAGAGTCATGATTCCAAAATTAGCTTTTAGTATGGTTTAGGTGCATGGACCTAACTTTTAAACTTAATTTCCCGATGGGGTTATCTCTAGGATTTTGTAACAAATTTTGGTTTTCACCACTGTTCTATTTAGTATGCGGTGTTATAAGTTGTACTACCCTTCCTAGCTATTACCCGGTTTACTTTTTTAGAAACGTCAACGAAAACGATTGCACTTATACATGCGTATACAAAATAAACTTGAAAAAAAAATTAAATCGGCGGGAAAACGGGTACTTGCGGATGAATTTCAAACTCAAATCTTAAATAGTATAAATAGAGGAAGCAAACAAAATGTGGGGGATTGGATTAAATGGTTGAAAAGAAAATACACGAAAGAAAAGTGAACGTAAAAAAATCACATTCTAGTCCGATTTAGGTTTAATCGATCAATTAAATTGTATTAGTAAATAAATAAATTTAAAATAGTTATAAAAATAAAAAATAAAATGTTTGTTGTAAGAAAACCTGTGAATTAAAAAAACGAAAAATAAAAATAAATTAAATTATTTGCATGCGAATTCATGGTATGAAAAAAAATAAAATTGTTAAATTAAAAATAAAAATTAAAGAAAAACTGTGAATGACAAAAAATATGCAAGCATTGATTATTACTTAATACTAGTTCATTGTAATTAAACTAATATATACTTTGTATTTAAAAATAAAGCAAATTGTTAAGCGCATTAAACATAAAAAACAAGAGTTGTGGAAATTATTGGTGTTTGTTCCTAAAAAACGTGATTGAGGCTTATACAAAATGTCTACCAAATATTTGATTTCCTTGGCTACTTGCTAGAAGGGTGTACGCGAAACATTATTTGCAGCGAACGAACTTTAATATTCCGTGTGATAAAAGTGGCGATTTATTGAATAGTGTGTCAACCTAACTTAGACACCACAATCCAGCTATTGTTCAAGTCGTTTATGTTCCAGTTTATTCACGAGTCATAAGTTCATGTATCATCGGGCGATTCAAAAGAGACGCTAAAATATTCGCCCAGTGAACTTAGCACGGATTTCTCTTTATAAATCTTATTCCTGCGAATACACATATTACATCCAGTATATCTAAACCGAGCTCGAGGCAACCTACTCGTACGTGCAACATATTTATTCCACACGGAGCCTTAGTGGAAAATTAACCTGTTGAAGTTGTTTTTTCTTGGTTGCGTTCATTTAATATTTCAAATAGAAGATACAGTCGGGTAAATAAGATCTTTGTAATGATGGCGACTTGCATGTGTTTTAACGGAACTCGTCCATATCCGACTAGATGCTATCTAAACATAGTGTGCGACCACGTGGAAGGTCAGTGACCGAACCATCGAGTTATAATACAAATACTTAATTAATTTAATCGATTTTGCATATCAAACATAAAGAACATCGAAACCATAAGGGCAAATTGCTTAAGATCCGGATCTTATCGTCATGATTCCTAGATGAGCTTTTGGTATGGTTAAGGTAAAAGATGGACCTAACTTTTAAACTTAATTTCCCGATGGGGTTATCTCTAAGATTTCCACAAATAATTTGTTAATTTAATCGATTTTCCATATCAAACCATAAGGAGAAGGACAAATTGCTTGATTTGCTTATTCTTAAGTATTTTTAAATTTTTAAATCTTTGTAGGCAATCTCGACACAGTGTATGTATATGATGATTACATGTTTCTTGTCTTCTGTAGTTAAATAATAAGATAAACTCATTTTGTTGTACAACAGCACACATTTTAATTTTTTTTTGCCAAATAGTTTACCAGGTAAGGTGGTTTGTTGTCACATACTTTACCTTAATGTGTAGTATAGAGCAATTTAAACCGTAATATTTATTCCTTTTCACCGATATTAATTATTATATTTATTTAATACAACTTCAAAAATATTTTGGGATGAAATTCTCGTTTTTCTTGCATTTTCAAAAAATTTTTCGGGATAGCATTTAATTTAGCAAAGAAACACACCAAAATTGAAAAGTTGTTTTCGAGCTGGTTTTTCGTGCCAAACCCAATATGCAATGCCGACGGAATTCCATTTACATTCGCGTGCAAAAACCACACTCTCTCTATAGAAACAACCATGTTATGTACACGGAAAACCGTAGTACTCGAAAAAAGGAAAGTGTCAAAAAAATTCCAGTGTGGAAAATTATCCCGACTAAAAAAAGAAAAAAATAAATTGGAAAGAAGGCGGAATTTCTCCGGAAACTCGGGATTTTTCCATACAATTTTCTATACTGATTACCAATACGTAAAAACAGCAGATTTCGTTAGTATTTTTCACATAAAGTTTGATTTCGAAATAAAAGATTTTATTGTTATTTTTTTTTTGTGAAGGTAATTATTATTTTTTATTTAATTAAACATACATAGAAAATTTATTTATATATTTAAATTTCATAAATTGTGTTTTGTATTGCATCCGCCACGTGCTACCCAATTATTATTTTATTATTTATTTTATTTTATTCCACACAGTGGAAAAATTGCATACTGGGAATACCTTTACATACCCTTACAAACAGGGGCGTGGGTCCTAATTTTAGCACTAAAATATTTCCCCTCCAAAATGATTTAATTTTGATAATGGTCATTTTTATCGTAGAGGGCTTATTTTCCGAGATATTTGAAAGTTTCAGCTTAAAAAACACCCCTAGTGGAAAAAATCAAATATTTATACCAAAAAATTATACTGAAGAATACCAAAATCAATTTATTTTTGTATAAATGATTAATTTAAATACAAAATATACTTTAAATTGGTTAAAGTTTAATACATTTCTAAACCAAAATACTACTTAAATTATACATCTCAAAAATTATACAAATTTTATTATGAATTTTGTATATACAAATACTTAAATTAAGTCAAAATTAAACATAAATATACATAAAATATGATTTTAAATATTATACACATATAAGTGTTAATTTTAACCTAAAATTAACTCTTAAATTCAAATTTTAAACTAAATTAAATATATTTGGGATAAATATTTAGTACGGTAGTTTTATAGTTTAATAATGGTTAAATATTTTATACAAATTTAAATATTAATTTTTTATATACAAATATTTAAATTTAGTCAAAATTAAACATAAATTAAAAAAATTATTTTAAGCGAATTATTGGAATCGAAAATTGCGTATTACACATTTTAGAAAAATAATTTTTTTTAATCATGCCTTTTCATCCCGTACGAGAGATGAATTTTCCGCAAAAAGAAAAATTTCCCACGAACTGGCAACACTGATGCGCATTATCGCGCTGAAAAATGTATTTAGTTGTAATCGTATTTTGCAGTCTTTTGTATGTTGGTGTGCTGGTGTAGTTTGCACCAAATGAAATAAACCAAATTAAGTATATTTTAAGTTTAATTGTGTATTTAAATATACTGATTTATATTGTTAAGAATTAAACTCTACATAGTTATTGCTTTGGTGGTGCAGTGGTTAAGGTGTACACCGCTAAGTGTTTATTAACGCAAAAGTAGCCGGTTCGAGTCCAGTCGGAGTCCAAAATTTATTCTAATTAGGCAACGATGTTATCGCATCAAGTATTCACTACACTGATTGAAAATTGACTGAAAATACTAGAATTAACAACGGCGTGAAATAATCAATGGACAGGAACTGATGACGTGGCATATCCGCGAATACAAACACCACATGGAAAAATGATTTAAAATTATAATACGCATACATCGACAGTCACAATGAATAGAATATTTTCACTATATTCTAATTCTATCTCAAGTATAATTTTTGTTTAAATTTAAAAACTATACTAAAATTATATTGCCATAACCCACTAAAATTATACTTAAAAAATTATTAATTTAGTTGTTTTTTTATCATAATTAACACCTTAAATGCACATATATTGGTATAATTTTTATAACACATAATATATAAAAATTATACTTTTAGTAAGATAATGTTCGAAAGTATAATTTGTGTTTAATTTTAAAAATTATACTAAAATTATATTGCCATATCCTACTAAAATTATACTTAAAATACACTGATATTGGTATTAATTTTATAACACATTAACACAATATACAAAAATTATACTTTTAACTAGATAATTTGCGAAAGTATAATTTCTGTTTAATTTTTAAAATTATACTGCCATAACCTACTAAAATTATTAAAATTATTATTAAATTTCTATGAAATCGTAAGTTTATTTTTAGTATAACAAATTTCAATTTTTCCACCAGGGACACCCGGTATTTCAAGGTTCAATGTATGAGTATTTAATATATAATTCAAACAAACAAACATATTTACATGCATACTTTTTTCAAACACTTATTTTTAAGAGCTGGTATTAGGAGAAATATTCGTTAAAACGCACTTAGGAAAAATAATACAAATATTATATTTAATAGTTTATTGATTTTCCATTTTTTTAAATAACTTCAAATATTCTATTTGGCATCGAATTTACCCGGTTTTGAAGTATTTCCGGATTGATTTCAGCCCAAACTTTTTTAATTTTCAATTTGAGCTCCATAATCGAACGAAAAATGTGATTTTGAGGCTTTTGACCGTAAATCTGGCGAACCATGATGCCCCATAGGTTTTCCAGGGGATTCAAGTCACGAGAGGGATTTGGTGCTCCTTAAACCACTCCAATGACACCTTTGAGACAACGCTGCCACCTCCCTTTTCGACATTTGAACATCATTACTTCGAAGATCATGCCAATAACAGCTCATGGAGTCAGGACCGTTTAAATTGAATTTCTTCTCATCGGAAAATACTATTTGATTCCATTGGGTTGTCCATTGCATATGTCTACGAGCAAATTCAAGCCGTGCTTTTGTGTGGTGTTGCTTAAGCGATGGTTTGCAAAGAGGCTTCCATTTAATGTAAGGAGTCGATCGCAAAATATGAGATACATGATTTTTTGATACTGGCAGATCAAGCTTTCTTTGAATTTGAGTAACATTGGGTTTATTTTTGGTGGCCTCGTTTTTTATCATCCCAATTTGTCTCTTTGACAATCTTCGATTACCTTTTGTTGGTTTCTTAAAACCATACCATTTTCCTTTTTTTTAAAAGTTGAGGACGACAGACTCAGATCGGTTAATTAGACGTCCGATTTTGCGATTTGAGTATTTGTTTTTGTGAAAAAAGTCAATTGCAATTTTTTCTTTCTCCGACAAGTATTTTCCTTTAGGCATTTTGCTTATCTTCTGGAAAAATATGATGGTTTCACTATAGCGTTTTTTATTCGCGTTTAAAAAGAGATAAATTACCAATCTATTTTCTAAACGAAAAAAAAAATTAAAATTTTATTAACTTTAAAAAATACGAACAATTTTGTGCTGCGTCTAAACAATTATGCCCCACACATATTCACTACAATAATGAAATGCGCAATAATCATTATTACAACAATAACAACAATACGAATTTTTCCGTAAACAAGAATGATTAGCTTTGTACATTAATTTCATTTGGCGAAGGTTACCGAATGTAAACGATTTTTTTTTAATTTAAAAAACACCAAAAAAAATCAAATGCGCTTAAACGAATATGTACCACTCCCAGTAGTACAAATCAGCGCACAATGAGCGCATAAACAGCATATAATTAGAGCGCTCAATTTATACTTCAAATTGATGCACCTAATTCCATGCTTTTCGTATTTTTACTGACCGAAAATTCGGTTTTGTTTCCCCTACGTTAACTTAACGGTTTAACTAGAAACAATATTTTTTATTTTTATGTTTTGTTGTATATACCAAGTGTATACACACTCGCAGATACAACTACATATTTTTAATTTTGTATACTCATTTTATATGTTGTCCATGTATTCTCCATCTGAAAACACTTGTAAAATAAACATCATACCATGTACAATGAATATTTTACACATCAACCAGAATCTACTTAAATATATATTTAAGTAGATTCTTCATCAATTCACACCTCAAATGAAATCTCCATACTGATAAAAATGAAATTAAAATTTTTCTAAATGAAATTGATAAATAAGAAATTAAGTGGGGGTAAATTTGCAGTGTATCTGTATGTATTATAAAAGAAACCGAAGTAAATCTATTTGTTTTCTCACTTCGACGTGTGCAAATGGTTCAATCTGTTTCATACTGCTATCAACGATTGTTTGCTGGGCTGTATCTTCACATACGTAATTTTTACCTAGTTTTTTCCTATAATTTTGTTGTAAAATGTACTTAAACTAATTTTAATTTATAATATATTTTTTTTTCAATAAACTCTTGAAGTGAATGGATCTACAGTGTCTCACAGCTTATTTGATCCAGTCGCATTTTATGAACAAAATCGTAAATATCTCGCGATCTCTTATTTTGATGTTTTTTTTTTTTTTTTTTTTTTTTGATAAGGAACTAATCAACAAATACTAATTTAGAAAATATAGGAACTTCGATTGCAGGGTGTTATCGCATTAGAGTGTAATCGCATTACTGTATTACCTCGCAATATCTTTGTAGCATCAAATTCGCTTGTGTTTGACTAGGAATATGATGGAGGTTCGCACAACAATTTCTATAAATTGGAAGCATCGACTACCTATATCACCATTAGTATATTAAGCGACGGATGCTCTTTCCTTTCATACTGTATGCAATTTGTTTAACTGTATCGTGAAACCAAAATTTGTTACTTTTGTTGTACTCGTAGTGGAAATATTTTTCTTGGTTTTTATTTTTGTTTTGTTTTACTACATTTTTTTCCTATGCATTATATCGATACCAACAACAATAATGCGATAAAAACAGAATAATAACAAAAGTAATTTGACGAAATTTGATGGTATTAGTATTTTTGTGGCAGTGGATCATTTAAGCTGTGAGTTGGTTTTGAGTTGAAATAATGAACTTTTTAATGTAATTTTGATATGCATTAGAATTTTTATTTTATTTTTTGTGTTTTATAATAAAAATAAATATAGCTTTCTTATTACATTTAGTTTTTTTCAAACAAAATAAGACATCGCGAGATATTTACAATTTTGTTCATAAAATGCGACTGGATCAAATAAGCTGTGAGTCACTGTATATAAAGTTCAACTAGCACGATAAGTTAGTACCGTATTTTATTGGAGGTTGCTACGAACAAACCACATTACTGAAGCCTATAATTTAAACTTCTTTGGGTATGGCTATACAGTTTTGGGACAACAAATGATCTACTTATCCAACCATTTTCTATATTACCAAGATATTGCTACTTCACCACGTTAGATTGAGATTTCAATATACATTTTTTACCGAAACCCGGGAAATTCCTCATCAAATAAGACAAGCTAAGTACAATTTTAATTTATTTGTAACTTAGTTAATTTGTGTGTACATACTTTGAAAATTTAAGTGAACGTGTGTGTCAAATTAAGTTAGAAACTCTAGAAACGCGTTACCTTAAATTCAATGAGTACGAGGTAGAATTGTTTGCTAAACGCGACACTGGATAACTTTATTGGACAGCAAAAATTATTTTACGAAGGTCTAAATTCAGCATCACATTCGCTCCTTCTAAAGGTGTCCATCCAAGCGTTTCCCGATGAATATCAATATTGGCCATCCTTCCATGACCTCTATGTGACATCAGTGCATAATAACAATAATTTAAATAACGTATATAAATTCCAAATTTTATTTGAGTTGTTGAAAGATGATGCGCAGCTTTATTAATCCGGCATATCAGTATAACTGAAGCAGATTATGGGAGAAGTTGTGGAAGCGATACAATAAGTTGAACCCTATCGTGAATACTCTTATCCAATCAATGTTAGATCAAAAAGCTTGCCAACAAGCAAATGGGAAGGACCTACGTCGAATAGCGGTGAATGCAGATGAAGTGCTCAGAGGTCTTCGAGCACTGGGAGCCGACGCCGAGACACGTGATCAATATGGCTTATTTATCTGATGTTAATGAAAATTTACAATAAATCCAAACAATTCTGGGCTAAACAAATAGTTAGCAAGAATTTTCCTACCATTTTTGAATTTAATGATTTCCTCAATCTAAGATGTGACACATTAGAGATGTGCGTCACTCTACAATCATTAGTAACATCGCTGCATGCGGCACGTGTTACATTCGTGGGGACGTACCCATCGACCACTGAGCGTCTCAAGCCGGGCAATAAAAAAAAATAATTAATTTTAGTTCTTTAATTGATTGCGATATCAGGCTTCAACTCTAATTATTTAAACACGGATGTCTTTCGCATGATATATGCCAATAGACTTTCCGCTACGAGACAACTCGTACGCTACATTCCCAACCTTGCGTTCTACTCTTGCTTCGATAAATTTTGGGGCTAGTTTAGCGGAATATTGCTTTACTGCCTCACTAAGCTGGAAGTTGCGTACGAATACAGTTTGGCCAACTTCAAACGCACGCGAGCGGCTTCTCAAATTATATCTTTGAGCACTTTTCTTGTAAGCTTCTTCCAGATGAGTAAGAATAGTTTGTTGACATAAGTTGAGACGGTTTGCCTTACTTTGCACCTTGATCTCAGTATTGCTTATTGCATCTAACTCACGTAATAGCTTATAGTCATTCCCGTGGGCAATGAAATGTTGACCAAACATAAGAAAATGCGGCGAGAACTGAGTTGAACTATGTGTCACATTTCGAAGTGCAGAAGCAATTGAGTGGAGGTGTTGGTCCCACAGGCGATGATCCTCTTTAACATACGCTCGAATAGCGGCGAGAATTGATCGATTCACGCGCTCTGAGGCATTGCATTGAGGCGAGTATTTCGGCGTAAATATGTGCTTTACCCCATATCTGGATAATAAATTTTCAAGACAAACAGACTTAAATTGTGTGGCGTTATCGGAAGTGAGCGTTTCTGGTACGGAAAATACAGTAAATACCTCCTTCTTCAGAAATAAGCAAACTGCAGAAGACAAGGCATGTTTTAATGGTTTAAAAAAAATATATTTGGAATATAAATCCAAAGCAACTAGTAAGTAAGTATTCCCGTTTTTAGATCTTGGGTATGGCCCTAAGAAATCTATATAAAGATGCTGCATCGGCCGTTGCGCAATTATTTGATCTCCCATTCTAGGCAATACTGACAAATTCGGAGCCTTTATTTGCTTGCAAATTTTGCATGATGTGATATAGTCCTTTACTTGCTTTGACATTCCAGGCCAATAATATAACCGCTGCAAACGATCAAGAGTCTTCGAGATGCCAAAATGTGACGATGAAGGCGGGTTGTGGGCTTGAGCAATAAGCTGATCTGTTAGAGGTTTTGGAATGTATAATTTCCAAAAAGGAATATCTGTGCAACTTCCTGAGTGGCAGTTTGATGGGTTGATGTAAATCTTGCCTTTCTCTACCTTGAGATTTATGTACTCCGAAGAGTTTTTCTGGATCTTTCCCATCAGAGTTAAGTATTCCGGATGTTGGAATTCCGGAGAATCTGGGTCAACATTTAGCACCAGCTCGTGCTCGCTAAGTTTAATGCTCTCAACAAAGGCTCGAGATAATGCATCGGGGACTATGTTCAACGTTCCTTTACGATGCTGAATATTAAATTTAAAACCTTGCAATTGAAGGGACCATCTCGCAAGTCTTCCCGATAGGTCGTTCTGCCCCATCAGCCACTTCAGGCTCGCATGATCGGTGATGATAGTGAACGGGTACCCCTCGACATAAGCTCGAAACTTCTTAACGCTTAGCACTGCGGCATAGCACTCCAATTCCGTGATGGAATAATTACGCTGTGCTGCGTTAAGCTTCTGAGATATATAAGCGATAGGGTGCTCGCCACCATCATCACCGATTTGGAACAGGACGCTTCCCACGCCGCTCGAACTAGCGTCGCATTGGATGAAGAATGGCTTATTGAAATTCGGATGGACTAACACGGGTGCTGTAGCTAGAGCTTGTTTTAGATGATCAAACGCATTCTGACACCTCTCGTTCCACGTAAACTTATTATTCCTTTTCAGTAAATCAGATAATGGAGATGCCAGGGTGGCATATGAAGGAATAAATCTGCGATACCACCCAGACATTCCCAAAAATCTCCTAACCTTCTTTATAGTATTCGGGACAGGAAATGAAAGTATGGCCGAAACCTTACCCTGATCCACACGCAAACAACCATCCCCCACTACATACCCCAGGTAACAAATTTCTCTTAACACAAATTTGCTTTTAGCCAAGTTCACTGTCAACCCAGATTCCTTAAGCAATGAAGCTACCAAAGTTAAAAGTTGGATGTGCTCCTGAAATGTCTCCGACGTAATGAGAAGGTCATCCAGGTAGACAAATACCTGTTCGTGTAACTGATGTGGTATCACCCGGTGCATTAACCTACACATCGTTTGTGGCGCGTTACAAAGTCCGAACGGCATGACCGTAAACTGATACAAAGGACGACCAGGCACGGTAAAAGCTGTTTTATCGCGGGACTCCTGATCCAACTGGATCTGCCAAAAAGCATCCTTCAGGTCAATACTTGAGATAAACTTGGTTTGACCCAGTCGGCTCAGGAGCCCGTTGATTATCGGTAATGGGTACGCGTCTCTGATCGTCACTTCGTTCAGCTTACGGGCATCTAGGCACATTCGGACTTGCCATTTGACTTTCGGACCAATGTCACCGGGGAACTCCAAGAGCTATTTGACTCCTCGATTACGCCGAGAGACACCATTCTATCTAGCTCTTGGTAAAGTAATTTTTGAATGGCTGGAGAAACGGCGTAGTGGCGCTGCTTAATAGGCCTTGCATTACCTACGTCTATCCTATGGGTAACCAGGTGCGTACGCCCTAGTCCGAGTGCTTCGAAAGATGGAAATTCTTTAATAACTTGATTTAATAATTGAACCTCATGAGTGCTAAGTTCGTGACGTAAATGTTGGTCACTGTTTTGGTTCGTTTCTTGGTTATCAATTTCAGCTATGGAGGGCGAAATTATCTCGATATTAAACGCCTTCCAAAAATCAATACCAAGATATAACTCTTGTTTTAGATTAGGAATAATGTGGACACGAAGCACTTTCTCTAAGCCGTTAAATCGTATGTTAGCGTAGAAATACCCGCAAACCCTTTCAGTAGATCCCGACGCAACATGAACTTTACTGGGTAGGTAAAATATTTTAAAATCGGAATCATTCAAAAACTTCTCGCTACCAGCTCCTAAAGCAGTAATAGTCGCTCCGCTGTCAAGTAAACCCCTATACTGTTTTCCGTTCAGGTGAACTTTGGCGTAAGGTCGGTTATCTAAACACTCCGAAAACATCGTTTCTGATATAATATTTCTTAACAAGCGCTTGTTTGCCCAATATTGACGGACTCGGTTATTTTTGTGGCTTTTGTTAGATTGGTCGGGAGAAATGCTTTTATCTGATAAATGAGATGAACAAGAACGACTTAAGGGAATCGTATGACAGGGGTTGGGGAATAATGATGAAATTGGTGTTGAATGTGGTGTTAATTTTAATTTTGGGACAGGGTAGGGGAATCCTGTCCTAAATTTTTCGTTGCTTCTGTTTGATTCTCTCTGGGAGGGAAGGTGACTCGAGGAGCCGAATTCCCAGCAGTTCGAACCCCCGAAGGTATGTTTCCCGCACATCGAAAACAGTTTGGTTTTAATATTCCAGGACGCCCGCATCCAAAACAAAATATCTTGGGTGGTTGTGGACAATCATTATATCGATGACCGATATCTTGGCAGTTCCAGCATATACTCAAGCTCTCATTAATTGGAACGTTATTGGAAACTTTTGTGCGCGGTGTTGGCTCCATGAACCTAACAGTTTTTCCTCGTGAATTCAGTCCTTCCATTTGCATAGCACTAATGCTGTCAAGTGGTAACTGTGCGAAGTGTTCATTGTTTGTCCTTTCTAGATAAACTTCATCAATATGCTTGCGAACGCAAAGTTTCTCTGGTTCATAGCCGGTTCTTTTCCAAGCATCTTCTAGTGCCAAACATCGTTGTACCAACACTGTAATAGACGAGATATCTTGGTCTGCTAGAACTACTTGTAATCCTGGTCTCATATTGCGTTTCACTATATGAAGAATTTCTGTATCCGGTAGAGGATTTTTAAATTGCAACGTTAAAGCCAAGATCTCATTGTAAAATACAAGAAAAGATTCAGCAGGATGTTGCTTACGGGACTCTAGGGTACGCCTTATATCGTATTCTGTTCGACGATCTTGAAATCTGTTAATCAAATCTTGTTTTAACTGATTCCAATCGATATTTGGGTTCCTTTCAATAAGGCACCAATACCAGTTCGACGCAACTCCGCTCATCAGAAATGCTATTTGGTGGACCAGATTATTTTTCGGAATTCCTGCTGCACCAGCCAAGCGCTCTACTCTGAACAAAAACCTTTCAATTGGCAATTTCCTCGAATCACCATCGAATGATATTTTCCACTTACTCACGACATTAGTAAACAAATATGGTTGTGTGGACTTTTGCGAAGAACCTTCTGGAATATCAGTTGATGAAAACCTTGGTTCCTCCTCGTCACCATCATTTGATTCATTGGTTCTATGGTGTCCGGAGGCTCCTTTATTTGATGTTTTGGTTGAATCTTCGTCCTCAGATGTGGACAATTCATCAGGTTCTTCAATCTGTGCGTCTTTTATTTTATTCAAGGTCTCATCGAGATTATCGTTTCCCTGCATTAAAGTCTGAACTCCAGTCAGCACTAGTCCAACCATAGTCAAGTGGTCCAAACATTGTTGCTTGTACGACCTAGTGCTGGTTAATAATCTTTCTAGTCTTGCTTTAACATGAAATAATCTGCCTTCTATCTTGCGAATCTCAAGATCCTTCGTTTCGGTATCGGTTTTAAAATTAATAATCCATTCGCGATGTTCCTTGATCTTGAATGCGCATTTTTGCAGTTCTCTTCGTGGAGCAGAACGAGCAGCGGCATGAGCTCTGTACGGTTTTAAAACCGGGGTTTTATCCTCGTTCGCCATTGCTACCTGAAGTGAAGCCAACCGGTTTACGGGGTCTCCCACGATTCCTCTAACTTGACATTCGACGTCGAATTCATCGGGAGAGAGCACAGATGCTTCCATTATGTATTATTTGTGAGAATTTACTATATATATATATATATATATATATATATATATATATATATTTGGTATAACAATTATTTTTAAAATCAGGTATTTACTATATATTGTATGAAAACGAAACCCCGTTTGAAAATTTAGCGAGAAGAAAAAAAAATATAATGATGCTTTATAATAAACAGTATCTGTCACCAAAATAATGAATTATTTATATTAGTAATAAAAATATAATAAGGGAAAAAAATATTTAATTATATATGTATATCTATTTATGTATTTATGTATATGAGTTCATGTAAGGGAACCATGAAATGAATGTGTCAAAAGATGCTAGTGAGCTATTTTATAATTGGACGGAAAAATTACAGATTGTATCTATCTGAGTTACAATAAGTCAACAAATAGGGATTGGAATACTTAGCTCATGAAGATACAATGTCGATATAGTCCGAGCTGGAATTGAGATTTTCAGAATTCGTAGTCTACATTCCAACCATTATGCCATGTCAAATACGTAGTGTATGATAGCATAGTAGAATGGAAGCACAACTCTGGCAAAAATCACAACGTCATCTCAATCTGGACTGTGTAAAAAAAATATAGCATAAGAAAGCTAAAGAAAAAAATGATTTTAAAATAATAATACGTTAATATAAGTTAATAATTATTCAGGACTTTAATTTTAAAATAAATTCTGTTGTGAACTATTAATGAAACTATGAAAAAAAAGTGATCGCGTCAACGGAAGTTTTCAACACCTTATCAAACCATTCGGAAAAAGGTGCTAGAGAAACTTTCCGGAATCATGATATTTCATAGCTTAAAATATGCCTTAAATAAACAAGTCCCTATCGTTTGGGCGCCATTTGTAACGGGCCCCTATGTCCGAGGGCTACCGTTAACAAAAAAAATGAAAAGAAAAAAATAAAACTGTTTTTTTTAAAAATTAAAAAAAAATTGAGATAAAACGGAAACCATTGCTTCTATGGCTAGAGCCTGCCACCGTTTTGCCAGCTCAGGTATGGTGGAGGTAAATTTGGTCGTGGGGTTGACTCTAGCATAGTCACGCAACGAAACTTAAAAGACATTCTCATCTAGCAACATTTTACTCACTTCACATCATTCCATGGTTCCCCGACAGAAAAGAAAAATTAACAGCACATTTTAGCAATAAAAACCAGAACAATTAATTTAGCTTTATAAAGAATTCTCATCGTATTATTTATTATTAAACGTTTAAAGAAACAAATACAATTTATAATTATGAAAATTTTTCTTTAGAATTAAAACAATAATTATTCATTGAAGAGCAAAAAAAATAAAAAAAATGAATTAGAGACTAAATTGAAAGTTTATTATTATTATTCTGGGTGAAAATTTTAGCCCAGCAAAAAAAAATATCATTAGCTTAAATTCATACCTGGCCCAATACACGAAGTGGCGAAGAAAGCGCTTCCTTGACCGGCTACGATGTACGGCAAATACGCAGTCTTGTAATTAATAACTGAATCTACAGATAAATAAAATGGATAATATTAATAAACTTATTGATTAAATAATGAGCATACGGATAAAATAGTAATAATAATATTTATGAACCAAATAGCAGGAAACTTAACATTGGTTTCCTACCATTTTCTTAATTAGTAACGTAATTTTTATTTACGAATTCAAAAAAAATAAAAATATCAGAGAAAAAAAAATTAATGTTAATTCAAAACAAACAAATTGATTACAAGTAAATCATTTATATAAAAAAATTGTAAGTTGAACCCCAAACCGCGATGTAACGCCAAGCCGCGTTTCTCCCAAACAACGGTGTTCTAACCACACCCAAACTTCAAACTGCACTCGTATGTTGACCTTCAGCCAATCGCAAACTACCAATTATCGTATTTGCAATAGTTTTCGGATTTTTTTTTTTTTGTACGGTTGTTTCTAACAGCACGATTCCCGCCACAAAATTCGCGTAACTATCCGAACGTAAGTACGTTGAACTGGGTATGCCACTCTGTATTCACAATAAATTCTCAGATATATGTAGATTTGATTTCCACACGAGTATTCTCTGTGGCCCAACAACAATTATATTTCACTTAGCTCGTGCATCCAGTCGCACGTATTATCGCCACGTTTGTACCACTTCACCCAAGTTCATACGCCACTTTAAAGTGGTTATCACACGCTATACTTTTTGTTTTGCTTTATAACTTAGTTTTATCTTATAAGTTTCAAAACAGCACGACTTGCTAAGTTGGTTAGTACAAAAAAAATTCGAAAACTTTGTCTTGCTTTTACTATAGAGTTTTTGCAATTCGGTAGTTTTCTAATTAATTTTATTAATTTACAAGGGTTTTACTTAATCAATCACACACAAGTATTTTCACCAATTGCCTCAACTCAACTGACAATTTCTCCAACAAAAAATCGCATGATCGAACAAAACCAATTATGCAAAAAAACCAATAGCGTTTTTCTATTCCCCTACAAACTCGAACCTGTTACATTCTATATACTTCAAAACAACATCATAAACGTTTACCTTATTAAACAGGGTTGATTTTAGAATGTACTGTTTTGATGGTATTGTCTTTCGTAAGTGTATATAGAATTCTCGCCATTCAACCAGAGGGACATCGGTAAGTTGTAAAATCAACAATTTATGAATGAACGCAATTTAATACAGCATACAGTCACTCTACAATCATTAGTAACATCGCTGCATGCGGCACGTGTTACAAGATATTGCAGTGACCAATGTTTGGATAAGTAAGTGTAGTAGTAATTCACAATTACAAACTAAAACCTTCGTTTTAATAAAACAATAACATATATTTTCAGACTGAAACAACTATAACAGATGTAATTACGCAGCCACATCTTATTGTTCGAGAACATCTGATTCTTCGAGCGGGGCCCTCCAAAAATCAAATTTTGTTGTTCAGCATTATTGTCTCACAGGAGACATTTCTAAGGATGAATAAAGTTCAGCTCACGGCAAGTTAAATGGATTTAAAAAATAGTTTAAGTTCCTAATTTTTTAAGCTACTTTGAATTTAATTTTAATAATTAATTATTTAATTATACTTTGAACTTAATTTTTATTTTGATTGATTAATTTAAATTTGAATTTAATTTTGGGTGTGTTAATAAAACCTGTTTATTAAAAACAAAATTGTAGGTACTTTGACAAGAAATAAATTAAAACCAAATTGTAAACAATAATATTTACTAAATAAAATTAAAAAAAATTATAAAATAAAATTTATTTATTCCAAAAATACCCAATTTGGGTGTGTAAAAATGCCCAAGAGGCTATTTGCAAAATATAAGAGAGGTGTTACGAAGTTCATCAATTCGGTGTGATTATATAACTTTGATAGGTGCTGTTATTAGAATAAAATCGGTGTTAAAATATATAATCTCCGAAAAATATATTTTGTATTCGGTGTAAAAGTTTTTATCCAATAGTATTTTTTGTCATTTTTATTATAACATCCGATTGGATTCAAATTATAAATATCCGATCGGTGGGACACTATGTAACACCGATTCGGTGTTGTGGTAACCTTTTATTTTTTTGTGTGTACTTACTCATAGTATACTCACTCACCGAAATATCAGCTAATTTGGACGCGCAGTTGTTGTTTGAAAATCGTTTGATTGAGTCGATGTAAGTGTTTTTTCGATTTCGATAAGCTGATATGAAATATTTATTTTTGAAAGGCTATACGCCTACGCAAATCAAAGACCAATTAAACGCTGGGTGACCTCCGTGAAATTTTGGGCAGCTGAAACTGCAAAAACTGCAACCACTGACGACAACATCACTCAAGTTCACCAAATTTAAAGAGATAGATGAGGCTATAGATATGTCTAAAGAACATGTGTGTCACATATTGAATCAAGATCTAGGCATGAGAGAGCTATCCGCGTGTTTGGTGGCGCGTTTTCTCACTTTGGACCCAGAAACGTAATCGAATGAACATTTCCAACGCTCTGTTGGTTCAGTTTAGGCTCCATAACTCAGAGTTTTTATGCCGGCTATTCACTCTTAAAAAAACTTGGATACACCATTACACTCCATAATAAAAATATACCGACAAGGCAGTGGACTGCCAAGAGGAAATCGGTTACCTAAAAAAGCCAAATGTTGGTCTTTCGGCTGGGAAAGTGATGGCAACTGTTTTCTGGGGAGTAAAAGAGTTATCTTAATCGAATATTTAAAAAAAAGAAAACTATTGCAGGAATATACTACGAATCATTACTTGACAAGCTAAAGGAATAAATTGCAAAAAACGGCCACATTTACAGAAAAAAAAAATCTTGCTCCACCAAGACAATGCGCAGTGTCACACCTCCGTTACTCAGCAGATATAGCCCCAAATGACTTTTTTGAGCAAAAATTGCGCTCGGAGGACAGATATTTTCTCAAGTATTTTCCAGAGAAAGATGCCGAGTACAATTTGAACGGGTTGAAGAAATTGAAGCACTGCTGGGAGAAGTTTATAGCCTTACAACTAGACTATGTAGAGTAATAAAAATAAATTTGAAGAAAAATGTCTTCCATCTTTGTTAAGTTTAAATTTTTTCAGACAACCCAGGTATGACTGTGGCTATCTCAATACCACATAGCTCTAATCCGACAAATTTTTACTTTTAACGTACCAAATTTAATTGTAATTTTAGTTCAAATACGAGTTCTATATGTATAACGGACACACGGTTAGAATTCGCATAATTTAAAAGGAACGAATTTAGTTTTTGCATTTAACGGCATTTCTAATAAATTCCGGGCTGGGCTAACTTCACTTAAGAGCAAGTGGATTTTTTATTGATTAGTGTTGCCCGATAATTTTTTTTATTTTCTGGGATAGAATCATGGGATAACTTCATATATGATGGAGTAATGAACAGTCAATGAACTGATGGAGTAAGGAACAGTCAATGTGAATGAGTTTAAACCTTCTATTCGTGGGACATTTGCTCCTACTAAAATCGGTCTATACTACAATTTATTAACTAAATTCCAATGCTTGAGCAAAAAGCACATGTCTTGTGCATAATCAAATGGTAATTAAGAAACATGCAATATTTTGTTTAATTATTTTATTACCAATTGATTTATAATGTTTAATGCATACCTATTTAACATGCTTGTACTTCATATATTATTATATTGCATGTACATACATATATGTTTATAACGTATAAAGTACAATAATAAAATTTTATGTAACGTAAAATATTCCTGTGTGCACTTTTCATGTAAAGTGCCAATTGAAGTAATAAATTTTTAATGATTGTTTATAATTCAAAACTGTACAGAATTTGTAAATATGGCTAAATGGGAACAAAATTATATTATTACATGTGTAATAAACCATCAATTACCAACACATATGATTTAATGACGAATGTTTTATTTATTTATTGCCAGATGTTTTAAGCAGCCAAATGATTAAAGGTTTCTGATCATATTAACCTATTTGAGTAAAATTGCTGATTTCTGCATGCTTCAGAACCGAAAAACTTTTCAAATCTACCTCACTTAAAGGAAGCATCAGAACTCAAAATATTTAGTTATTGTGGAATAGGATATAAAGCTGACCACCGCACAGATGAGGCCAAAATCTCGATAACGTTTGATATTAACTCCTACATGATCCTTTAGGGCCTACTCAAATGGTGGTTTATCACGGTATGGTACGTATTTGAAACTACCAAGGAGGAAATCTACCAAGGAACCTGGAATATTTTACAATCGAGATACGCAGTCAAGTGATTACTATAGCAGCCTTTCAACACACTATAGTCATCGAAACCACGCATGATATCAAAAATCCCACATTGGAGAATGGCCGTTTAAGGCATTGAAAGATATATTATCGGTTAATGTTAAGACGTTATATTAGATTAGATTGAAGTAGCTGAAGGCTGCTCATGCGCACTTGGACCGGTGGCAATCCGTTGTGATACAATAGGACCTGTGGGTATTAGGTGTGAGACAATTTAAAAGAATTTATCTTAATTTCGTTATTGTTTTACGAGTGTATTTTATAAATTTTTATTATTTTTCCAATTTTTACATCAAACTATTTATACACGAGGTTAATTCGAAAACTATCTATGAGATCAACGAAAAAGTACAAACTTGACAACAGGAAATGTATAATTGCAAATAAATTACACTTTCGCCACGCACCAGTCCGCCTCTAGAGAACGTGCAGATAAAATTATCACTATTTAGATTTGGTTCTCTTGACAACCTGCTTTCTACTAGAAGGAACCTTGCTATTGCCATGCGATTAGAATCTCCCAAATGCATAGATGGACCCTTCTAGAATGAGATACGTAATTCGTAGCGCCCATTTTTCAGTCGCCTGTGCGTGTCACGAAAGAACTCCAGACATTCCTTCTCTGGCTTTGTGAGAATGCGTGGGGGATGCATTTCTCCTAACTCCCAAAAATTTTTAGTTGTTCATCTATCTCAAGTCGATGAGACGTGTGAGTTGTATTTTGGCTCTGTTGTCTTGTTGGGTGTAGATATTCTTCCAAAAATTACCTATCCGAATTCCGTGAGCTGTGCTGCTGGTTCGTTTTTGTTTCCTTTGATGCACTGTGGCGTCATGGCCTGCGTGTAATAATCTGCACCCAGTAATATATCAATCGATGCGGGAATGTTGTAGTTCGGATCGGCCAATAGCAGCTCATTCAAATGTTTCCATTTTTCAAACATAAACGGTGTTTCTGGCAGATTTTCGCTTATTTTGGTTAGTACTAGAGCTTCAATTTCTATTGAAAATGTTGACGGATATCTTGGTTGTAGGTTGATATTTACAATAATATTGACTATGCCAGCAACTTGTCTGCCTACACCATGGACCTCTGCACTGATTTTACGACCTACTAGATTTAAACGTTGTTTGGCTTCTGTTGTTATGAATGATGTTTGTGAGCCGGTGTCGATCACCAATCTTAAAAGCTCTTCCCTTTCATCAAACCTTGTAGTTTTGACAAGGGCGGTTGCTAAAAGTGTTGTGTCATGCGTTTTCATCGCACTGTTGGTTGAAATGCTTCTTGAAGTTGTAGTTGTAGACTGCATTGTATGAAGTAGACTGTGGTGCTTGCCATTGCATTCTTTACATCTTGATTGACAATAGCATTGTTGAAAATTGTGTCCAGTGGCTAGGCACCTTTTGCATAGATCATGTAAATGGACAAGCTGTATTTTTTCTATGTGACTCATTTTGTTAAACTTGTGACAGCACTCTAAATTATGATTGCCTGAACACAAGATACACGATTAATTTTTTACTATTGTTGCACTGAATGCTTGTTGTTTATGGCGAAGGCTATCGTTTGCCGGCGTTATTTTTGGTAGTCGTAAGGTTTCTAGCAGTTGATATCGCTGTTCCAAAAACTTGAGAAGTCCGTTGGTGGATTGAAGCTCCTTAAGAGTTTTTAATGACATCACATACGATTTTAGAGTCTCATTGTCAAGTTTTTTCGTTAGAAATGGAACTAGCCAAGCACCCCAAGTCGCAATGTCGACTCCTAAATTCTTTATTGCATGTAGATTTTCCCTGACGGTGTCATGCAATATTCTAATTGCGGATGCTGCTTCTTGTGTAGAGCAAAACTAGCGTTGATGTGATTCTTTACTAGCAACCTTTTGGTTTGATATTTGTTGCCTAGTATTTCCATCGCTCTTTTATAATTGTCTCCTATTGGCTGCAAATGTTGAATAATTTTGCTCGCTGATCCTGTAATTTTTTGATTGTTGATTGTTGGTGTTTGTTTCACTTGTTTCAATCGTCTTATGTACCACTTGTTGTAGCTTAGCAGTACATTCTTCTGCACGACTGCTAATCTCGAAGTAAATTGTTTTTTTTAAATGTTCTTGATGTTCTAAGTCTTCTTTAATTGTTTCCAGCAGGATTTATTCGTGCAGCTCATCTATTTTTTCTATCGTCGTATTTAGTTGTTTACTTTTTGTCTCAGGTATTCAGCTTATTTTCTTCCGTTTATGAGGCCGTATGCTTAAATGATGATATTCTCCAAGTGATTTATTTTTATTAACTGCTTTCCGAGCAGCCTTTCCTTGGGATCATTGTTGTTAATTTGAATCGTCGGAATTATCAACTTGGATACTACTTTTTGTTGTGCCGTAGTTGTGCTGGGGCTTGCTGTATGAGTGCTTTCGATATCCAAGTCATTCAGGTCTGCTAGCTAAGTTGTTGTTGCTATCGGTAGTTTTTCAATTGAGTTGTCATCTGCTGCTTTTGTAGTTGGCGTTATTGCGGCAATTTCCAGCTTATAGTTGATATCAGTTGTTATGCTATCAGAAGCACATTTTATGTGTTTACGTTCTTCTATGTAATGCAAGTTGTCTATTCCTTCGTAGTTAATTAATAGCTTGTCGTTTTCTTTGTATCTTGTGTAGATATCCGCAACTTTTTCTCTTCTTTTTTCCAGGTGGGCCTTTGTTTTCCGGGGAGCTGGATCCTTTCTTATATTTGCGATTAGTTTATGTATCTGTTCGCCCACATCACTTTGTTCTTTTAATAAATTCTCCATAATAAATTCTTGTTATTGTTGTTGTTGTGGAGCGTTTCACCTATAGCGTGATTCTTTTTCGAAGGACCAATGTTTGACCGTATTTTGGTCAAATCACAAATTTGATAGTTGATAATTACTTAAAATGTTTTTCAATTGCTGTTGGTCAGGGCTGGATAGAAACACGTTGACTGTTGTGTAAGAACTAATATTTGTTCCATAATTTATTTGATTTTTATACAAAAAAAATCATTTACAAAAACTATTGACTATGCAAAAATTGATGTAAAAATAAATGTAAATGCCCTAGCCAATATAAAAACTGATATATGCTGAAAATTGATATATTCAATGTCATAATTTTATAGCATAAGTGTTGTTGTTATAACATGCGACAAGGCGAGGACAATCATGTTTTGAGATATCGTCGATTATTCGATATGTATGTGAAGATCGAAACGGAAAGTTTAAATTTCATCCGCTTCAACCAATCAAAACTACATTCCGAGCAGTAAATTCATCTGCGTGATGCCGTCGTTTCGGAAGGAGATGCAACCAACGTCGGTCAATTGACCATTTTCCTAGCGACATATGTTGCGGCAGCCCACGGCATATGAATGAATATACGTGCGGCATTACGGATGGCCAAATTTGTTCATCAAGTTTTCATGCAATCCGAAATGATCTGAAAATACCGATTATCTATTGCCAGGACAAACTTCCAGCGATCTCACCACGACAGCACCGCACGTGTGAAACAAAAACTCAGGATGCTAATGGACTTCATTAACAAGGAGAATGTTTTCCGGTAGCTATGTTGTTGGATGTACTCAGTAGAGTGGCGGAAGCGTGGATTACCACATGCACAAATTCTGCAATCATCAGCGCCAAAATACCAGATCCAGAAGCCGCCCCGGAGTTATTCGCGGCAGTCGCAATAAACATGATTCACGGTCCGTGCGAAGATCACAATCGCAGAATCATCGTGTATGGCCGATGGGAAATTTACAAAATAATATCCGCGCGCCCGTGGCTGGCATGCACGCAATTAGTGCACTAATTCCATTAGTCCATGGAAACGACGGCTCTCCACTATATCGGCGTCGTTCACCCCAAAAAAGAAAGTGGCATGAAAAAAAAGATATCGTGATCGATAATCGCTGGATCGTTCCGAATTGCAAGCTTGTATCGGAAACTTTCGCAACACACTGCAATGTTGAGTACTGCGTAGCCTATTAAATATGTCTGCAAATACGTGAACAAAGGAAGAGACCTGGCAGTGTTCGGCATTGCTGCTCCGCGTGCAAATGACGAAGTGGTAAGATTCCAATTGGGCTGTTGTGTCAGTTGCAATGAGGCGATTAGAAGTATTTTCTCATTTGCAATACACAAACGTCAACCCACTGTTCAACATTTGTGGGTGCGCAATTGGAGAATAGACAACGTGTCTATTTCACGGAAGCTAATGCAGCCGGCAAATCAAATTCGTACATTGTTGTCGATCATCATAGCGACGTGTCATTCATCGAATGCATTGGAATTGTGGAACAAATACACCGACGAGATGGCTGACGACATTTTGCATCGAGTTCGCACTGCAACATCGAATTATGAGCTTAAAATGAACGACGAGATACGCGACGAAGCTTTGATCATGATCAAAGACATGTGCGTGCTGACGGCGGCCGGACGGCACATTCTGCATTGAAGTTGCCGATCAATATCCACACGAATGACAAGCCAGTGTACTCAATTGCCAAGAACTCGGCGATGGCCAAGGTATGGCAATAATGCAAAATCATCATCTGGGACGAGTACACAATGGTAAACAAACGATCATTGGAAGCGTTGAATCAAACGCTTCCAATGATCATTTGAGGATTTACGAAGTGACTCAAGACATTATGGTGGAGCGATGATTCAGAAGCCGCCCCGGTCGCAAAGTGGTCAGCATGCTTGCTCCATAGCGACTGGAGGTCATGGGTTCGATCCCCGGTGGGTGACAAGAAATGAAAATATGATTTTTTTTTATATGTTTTTTGATCCGTGATAAATTTCAATTGTTTTATTTTTATTGATCGTGATCGGATCAATTAATGGATCACAATCCGATCACAACCAATAAAAACAAAATAATTGAAAATATGATTATGAAACACATTTAAGGCGGCCAAATCCTTTGATGGGATATTGTGCCAGAGAGAGAGAAAGAGAGAGAGATGATTCTGCTGGAGGCGATTTTCGTCAAACTTTACCTGTCATTCGACTTTACATGTCCAAGATCGACAACTGAAGTTGAACACAACGCATGTCTGAAATCGTCGAGTTTGTGGCGCTATGTGAAGAAGTTGCAGATGACCACGAACATGAGAGTCGCGTTACAGAACGACTCCTCAACTGCAGATTTTTCCAAACAATTATTGGCGCTTGGCAATGGTGAAGCTGTTGACGTTTCGACCGGATTGATTTAGTTTCCCTCGAATTTTTGCATGTTCACGATATCGAAGGAAGAGCTAATCATGAAAATGTGTCCGGACAGCCACCATAATTATATGAATCAAGATTGGCTCAGCGAACGAGCGATTTTGGCAACAAAGAACAAGGATGTAGACAGTCTGAATTACTTGATCCAAAACTAAATCGCTGGGGAATGCATTGTGACAAATCCGCTGACTGTGTGACCAATCAAGACGAGGCAACCAACTATCAGACCGAGTTTTTGAATGCACTTGATTTGCCGGGAATATCACGGCATAACTTGATGCTCAAGGTCGGACCTGTGATAATCGTGTTGAAGTTGATGAAAAAGTGAACTGAAAGTCCACTCAACTAAATCGTCTATTGAGAATTGAGTTGAGTTGTTGTTTTTTTTTTCTCTCATCAAAATCAATTTTCGTGAAGGACAAAATTGTTTGCTCGGAACGGAGTAACATGAGGACGGAACGAAATCCGCCGGGTCAGCTAGTATATATATATATATATATATATATATATATATATATATATATATATATATATATATAGGTACCGGGTGTTTCTTTTAAACTGAGACGATCAAATATCTCGAAAAATAGCCACTCTACGGAAAAAATGTCCATAATCAAAATTTAATCATACCGCGGGGGAAATACATTAGTGCAAAAAACTAGTCCCCCACCCCCCGCTTTGTTGGTGGGGCGGGGGTAACTTTTAAACTAAGATAGGAAGCCATATTTTTTATTGCAGATACGGATTATACGACTAAAAGTACGTATGATTTGAATGAAATATTTGGTTCGGTTCATGATAGATGGCGTTGTAATCGACGAAATTCAATTTTTTCAATTTCTTCTTCTTAGAACACACGCATTCGATTCTGTAATACGTTTGAAATAAAAAACATCACGTTTTCATTGGAAATACTCCAAATTCGTCATCAAAACTATTTTTTTAATGTAAATGGCAGGTGAATAAAATAATTTTAGCTTAAAATAAGTGTTCAAAATGATGGCCTGCGACTTCAATGCACTTATTATTACGCATTTCAAATGATTGTACACAACTGAGAAGTGTGTTTGGTTGAATTTCAGCACACGCATTTCTGATTCACTCAATCATGTTCTCACGTGTTGTTGGTTCTTGTTTGTAAACTTTGTGTTTGAGATAGCCCCACAAAAAGAAATCTGGCGAAGTAAGATCTAGTGATCTGGCGGGCCAATTTATCGGACCATATACTACCGATCCAGCGACCATTGAAATCACGATCAAGTATTTCACGTGCCACCACCGAATAGTGTGCATAACAACCATCATGTTGAAACCACATGTTCCGTCTCACTTCTAAGCTCAAATTTTCATGTAATATTGGCAGTTCATTTTCCAAAAAGTTTCGGTACATTTGACCATTCAAGTTGCCTCCAATAATGTGGGGGCCTACGAGTTTGTCGCCAATTATTCCACACCACACGTTGACAGTCCAAGGACGCTGATGTTCAACTTGACGAAGCCAGTGCGGATTTGTAACACTCCAATAATGCATGTTGTGTCGACTAACCGTTCCATGGTTTGTAAAAGACGATTCGTCAGAGAACATTACGCAACGAAATGAGGTTTTGTTGTATTTGTTCACGTGCCCATTGACAAAAAGTTACCCGATTTTGGAAATCAGCGCCATAAAGATCTTGGTGTTAAGACACATGATATGGATGATACTTGTGCCGTTTTAAAATTCTCCAAACACTGGTGAGAGGACAATCCGGAATCGCGAACTATTTCTCGTGTACTAACATGAGGATTATGAGCCACTGCTGCCAATACAGCAATTTCATTATTTTCTCCAGTGACTGTTGCTCTACGGGTCCTCTTTTTCGGTTGAACATTTCCATCAGTAATAAATTGTTTGATAGTACGGCCAAATGAAGCACGTGAACGCATCCTATCCGGAAAACGTTGAGCGTAAATAGCAACAGCATTTTCAAGATTTCTGCCAGCTTCCTCATAAACCAGAACCATTTCAATTTTCTCTAGCACAGTTAAACGCACCATTCTAAAGTATTTGACAAAAACATGAAGATAAGAAATAACACAAATGTTAAATGTGATTTACAAAACTGAATAAATTGTTTTGATGACGAATTTGGAGTATTTCCAATGAAAACGTGATGTTTTTTTATTTCAAACGTATTGCAGAATCGAATGCGTGTGTTCTAAGAAGAAGAAATTGAAAAAATTGAATTTCGTCGATTAACGCCATCTATCATGAACCGAACCAAATATTCCATTCAAATCATACGTACTTTTAGTCGTAGAATCCGTATCTGCAATAAAAAATATGGCTTCCTATCTTAGTTTAAAAGTTACCCCCGCCCCACCAACAAAGCGGGGGGTGGGGGACTAGTTTTTTGCACTAATGTATTTCCCCCGCGGTATGATTAAATTTTGATTATGGACATTTTTTCCGTAGAGTGGCTATTTTTCGAGATATTTGATCGTCTCAGTTTAAAAGAAACACCTGGTATATATATATATATATATATATATATATATATATATATATATATATATATATATATATAAATATATATATATATATATATATATATATATATATATATATATATATATATATATATATATATATATATATATATATATATATATATATATATATTATATATATATAATTGCTTGACCAATTTTTTTTCACATCAGTTGCGGGGTTATACCGATGTAAAAAAAACAAAACTTCTATAAATCTATAAAAAACAAAAAAAAATAAAAAATAAGTGTTTAATTTATTCCATTACTTTAACTCCAATCAACGTATTTCGAATATTTTGGCATTTTTCGGGGTTTTTCCCCTAAATTGCAGGTAATTTTTTTTTTTCAAAAAATTACGTCATACATGTATTTAAAATGAAACAATAAGCCAATTGCGTTCAAAAGTTTTGTAATTTTAGCAAAAAAAGACTCCAATTCGCAATAAAATATGTTTGCTCAATTTATTTTTTCCAGCACTGTATATAATATATTCTTTGTGCGCATCCCGATTATATAACAAAGAGACGGAAAGAGCACATTCATACATACTAATACTAACTTAAATTATACCAATCAAGATTTCTACAGGAAGCATCAAAATGCCACTGATGTGCCAACAAATTTTTAATACAAAATATTTTATTTACAAGCGACTCCACTCAACATTCTCCCTGCCTTGGAAAGGTTAAGCCTTTACAAACTATTAATTCAAAATTTATTCAGAAACTTAAATCTATTTAGATAATAATTATCAATGCAAGAATTGTTTAATATTTATTTTAGATATTCAATTAACTGGTAATTTACACACCTTTGTTATGGCTCTTTCCACTTTGCCATTCGGTGTTCTGATTACTACCACTCGAATTCTGTTATCGCGTCCTCGTATTGTCTTCTCAACTCGACCCATTAGCCATTTTGAGGTTGGTATATTGTCTTTATGGATTAAGAAGAGGTCATCTATTTTTAAATTTGCACGTTCGAATTTTCATTTGGTTTTTTCTTGTAAACTGTGCAAATATTCTCTGGAAAACCTTTTCCAGAAATGCTGCACCAACTGAGTTTTTGTTTCCAATACGATAGCCTATTACTTGATAAGTTTGTGACATCCACTTCTAAAACTGTATTAATTGGACCCCTGTTGTGAAATGCCCAGGTGTTAGTGGCTCTAGATCACGTGGATCACTAGAAAGTATTGAAAGAGGACGAGAATTAAGATTTCATTCTATCTCAATAGCCAACGTGGTTAACTGTTCTAAGGTCAATACTTGAACTCCAACTACTTTTTTCATGTGAGATTTAAACAACCGAACTGCTGCATCTCAGAGGCCTCCGAAGTGTGGGGATCTAGGAGGAATGTATTTCCTCGTAATGCCTTCGTTAGAATAAAATGCTTGCAGCTCTATGTTTGATCCATGAACTAAATTTTCCATCTCTTTGATTGTTCTGTTGGCGCCCACGAAATTTCCGGCGTTATCACTGTAAATGATTGCACTTCGTCCTCGTCTTGAAAAAAAAAACGTTTCAAACATTCGATGAAAGATTTGCTCGTTGCGTCCTCGCCCAATTCTAAATGGACGGTTTTACTGACGAAGCAAACAAATATGCAAATGTAAACTTTGTTCTGCGTATCCTTCCGCTGTCCTTTATATTTTGTTACGACTGTGTGGTCTTAACAAGACATTTTTTGTAAATTTGTTTCTATTCTCCACGTGGTTTCTTGCGTCCGGGTTTTTGTTGTCTGAACGTGATTTCTTGGTGGATGGATTCTTGTGTGTTTTCTTCTGTTATGTTGGCAACGGAACGAAAATGGTAGAGAAAGAGAGAACAATGCGCATCGAGTGTGTGCAAAGTAAAACGTTTTAAAAAAATGTTTTTTTCTTGTATGTCTCTCTTTTGTACCAACGAAAATTTGGTACAAAGGAGAGACAGAGAAGAGAGATGCATTTTCTTCTAAAACGTTTTACGAGCTGTGCGACGCTCGAATATTTTTTTTGTTTGTCATTCGGTTGGTGATTTTTGCTTATAATTTCGAGTTGTGATTTTTGGATGAAAGTCGAGTTTGAGTTTTTTTTTGTTAGAGGCGAGTTATTTTGGCTAATTTAAAATTTCGGTGAATAAATTTTGAGTCAAATAATTTAAAATTCTTAATGAAATTTACATAAAAATAAATTGTAACCGAATTATGTGTTAAATAAAACATTTTATTGATTAAAAAATTATAAAAAATAAAGTTGGTGATTATAAACATTTTGTGAAAATTCTTTTTTTTATATTTTGATGTGGCCGTGTTTTCATGAATCGTTCATATATTCCGTTGTAATTATCAATTTGTGGTTCGGTTGGATTTATAACCAGGGATTGGGCACAAAAGAGTATGAAAATAAAACAAGAATTGGGTGAAAAATATTCAGCTCAATTTCACGTGGTTGCATGTTAGTGGAAATCACACGAATTAATATTATTTGGAAAATACGAGTGTTTCAATTAGTGGATAAAGCGAGGTACAGGGTGACCAAACTCGAGTGCAACCGTTGTTACGGTGCATCCAACGATGGTGGTTGTTGTTGTTGTGGTATTTACGGGTGGCCAGGTGAGGCCACATAATTTTATTATTTGCAACTAAGGCGAGCCAACGCCCAACGAGTTTCAACGAATTTTTGCTGTCAACGGATTCGGGTGGCAAGTTCAGGCTGTTCAACGGGTTAAGGCGAACCGATGCCAATAGATATTCGACGGATTTTTAACAGTTTATGAGTGGCCAGGTGAGGCCACATAATTTTATTATTTGCAAGTAAGGCGAGCAACGCCCAACGAGTTTCGGGTGGCCAGTTGAGGCCATTCGTTGTATATTGGTATCGGGGAGAGGCCCCGCAACGACACGGGTGGCCAGCCGGCCATTTGTGTGTTTTGGTTATCGGTGGTCTGCCGCATCGTTCGGGTAGCCAACCGGCTATTCGACTTATTTTATATCGGCGGCCAGTTGAGGCCAGTATATTTTACCGGCGGTTGGGCCGCACCGGTGGAGCACGCGGTAAACGGCACCAAGGCCGCAACTCAATTTTTATCGGGGAAAGGCCCCGCAACATAACGGGTTGCCAACCGGCACCTCGTTGTTTATTTTGTATCGGGGAGAGGCCCGCAACGCTGTAGCCAACCGGTTATTCGATTAAGCATATTATTGTGGTAACGGTATAGCCAAGCCGCAACGGTCCGGGTGGGGCAAGGTCACCTGTGGCGTGACGGCCGCGCAAGGCCGCACCAGTAATTTTTTTTTTAAAAAATAATTAAGGTACAATTTTTTTATTTTTTTATTTTAATATTTTTTAGATTTTGTTTTTTTTATATATATTTTTTTTATTATATTCACATATATATTTATATAATTTTCAAAAACTTTGTAATCGAGCGCCGCACAGCGGGTGCGCGCTCGGTGCGCGTTGCTTTCTCTCTCTCTCTCGTTTTCTTCTGGTGCGGGTGGAGGGGGAAGCTGTTTTCCTCTTGTTGTGTTTTGTTTTTTTTTCTTCTAAGATAAAATGAAATAATAAATTTTTCGATCGGTATGATGGGAGCGGGGGCTCCCTCTGTGTCGGTTTAGTGTTTGCGGTCCCTTGGTGCCCGCATCCAATTTCGTAACCGGGGCTTTGCCCTGTTTGAATTCGAATGGATGCGCGCACCAAGGCACCTCTCTCCCATTTATAATTTTTGAGTTGTTCGTTCCTCAAGTTCCGGCCGACGAATTTCGGCGGAACTACGGTTTTTATTTATTATTTGCGTTTCCCCAACTTTCTGTTAATCACGGTGTAGGCCAGGAGCCCTGCATGCCTCAAACCCCACGACCCTCGCACTTCTCGCTGAGAACGTAGCCGGCAAAACATCACCGTGGAGGCCTCTGCAGGAGCTTAGTGAATATCGGCAGGTTGGCAGTAGCCAGCCTGTAACAATTTGACCAGAAACGGACCTCAAAATTCAACTCCAACTCCATATTAAATGGTCTGGCAACATTCAAACGATCACAAACCTCCAAAGCACCAGTGCAAATAGTCTTCTTTCTAATATATCTGTCTATGATTTGCTACATATGAGATTCATAGCTACACTACCATTATTGCTTTTGCAGCGAAGATATATACACACGCGCCATACGCTTTTTGTGACGCGCCACTAAAACCGTGTATTTCTATATCACTAACATTTTCTGGAATGACACATCGCTTTAATCTCAAATTATTCAAACATTCTAAACTATCTGTAAAATTAATCTAATCTACTTTTAAATTCTCGGGTATGTTAGCATTCCAATCTAGTTTTTCTATCTATAATCTCTGAATAAATATTTTTGCAGTTAAAACTAGTGGACCTAATAGTCCTAATGAATCAAACAATTTACTAATATAAGACAATATTGATCTTTTTGTAATTCTATTACTATCATCCAATGGCTGAACCAAAAATGTGAATTCGTCGCAAAATGGTGACCAACGTAAGCCCAAAGTTTTAATTGTATCGTTGAAATCCAATTCATTTGGATCTCCTCGGATTGGAATATAATTTATTAACTCCTTAGAATTTGAATACCACTTTCTTAATCTCATCCCTGCTGATGAAAACAATTTAGTTAATTCATTATACTTTGCAATACCTTCCTCTAATGTTTGACATCCTGAAAGTAAATCGACTACATAAAAATCAGTCTTTGAAATATTTGACGCTAATGGGTAATTTACTGATTCATCTACAGCTAACTGTTGGATAACACGTGTTGATAAGTACGGCACAGATGCCGTTTCATAAGTTACGGTCTGCAACTCGTAATTCTTTAGCTCATCATTGGAATTTTCTCGCCAATAAATCCTATGAAACCTTGTATGAGATTGCTCTAACTTAACCATCCTGTACATTTTTTCGATATCACTTGAGAAAGCAATGACATGCTTCCTGAATCTCAACACAGTTGAAAATAAATCCTCCTGAACCACGGGACCTACCATTATTAGATCGTTCAACGAATACTGAGACGAAAACTTCGCTGAAGCATCAAAAACAACTCGACACTTATTTGTGGTATAACCAGGACGCAATACCGCCAAATGAGGTATGAAATATCCCGGACCATCATCTACCTCAGTACAAAGCCTCATATGTCCCATTGACTCATACTCTCTCATGAACTCGATATACTGCATTTTCAATTCCAAATTTTTATTTAATTTTCTTTCCAAAACAATGAATCTATTAAAAGCCATATATACGAGTATATATAAGAATTACCCAACAAGCTACTATCCATTTTAAAAGGTAGTTGTACAATAAATGTACCGTCTTTATCTTTTTTGTGAGTGTCACTAAAATGCTGCTCACATGCTACTTCCTCAGCAGTACGAATCTTATTTTTATTATTATACAGCAGGACTCCATAACCCAAAACCAACAAACTATCCAATCCAGTATCCACTGTTTTCGGTTCTGATGACAAAAAGAAACTCTGGTTGTCTGAACTACCCTCCAACTTTCCACCAATTACCCAACCAAAGTTCGTATTGCAAAACACTGGGAGTTGTTTTGACAATTCTAAATGACCATCTTTCAAAATATCCCAAAATACTTCACTTCCTACAAATATATCTCTATACTTAGAGCAAGATGCCCGTAACCTTTTATCTAAGCATAAAAAGTATAGTGTAATCAACACCCACACACTCACTCCATACATAAGTACAGGGATTCTATTTCTGTTAATATGATACGAAAACGAAAGGACTATAGATTCCCATTAAATTTTAAATAAGAATCGTACGAATCTGATTCAATTCAGTCTAGTACTCTCGTTTTCGTTTCGTATTCAGAAATCAAGCCCATGGCCTGTGGCGATGTAGCGCAGGCTAGTATCCCAATTCTTGTTTCAATCCCCATCTTTCAGCAAGAAAGCTATTTTTTGAATAAGTAAGTTGCTGTAAACCTTCTTATCTCTTTCTAGAAAGTTCGGCTTACAACTCAGTTTGAATTTTGTATTTCCTAGTACAGGACCAAACAGGACCAGCTATAACCAAGCCTATTTCCCCACTCCAGTTTTAGTAATTCGTTGATTAGTATATTGCAGAGACGGGGGATGGGTAAAACGCTGCCGTACAGCTTACGTTTGACATCCGTCTCATTTGGTCTGATTTAAATTTCTCTTGAAGACGTTTCAATGATACTCCCTGTGTGTATATAGTGTGTGGTTTCTGCGATACGTATACAAAGCTCCATTTAACTAAAAGTTTGATATAAAGTGAGTTTCGATAAGAATCTCCAAAGATTCTGTGCTTTAAGATATACTTTACCGATTCAATCTAATCAAATAAATGGGAGTAGCGGGATTCCTAGAAAGAATCTTTCTAAGACAAGAGGAACCGGAAATCCCTTCCATTTCATATGGAGTTTTGAAACTCATTTTCATGATTCTGCTTTCGCTTAGAGATTAGTTCGAGGCACGCTGGCGCACTCTCGATCTCCTCACTTTAAGAAACCTAATCAACTTCTTATCAAATATTTTTAGTTTATATATCAATTCGACGGTCACCACATGTCACGTCCTGCGTTCAGCCTAAATGGAAAAATAATTGACACGGAAAATTTCTCATGTACGACGAAAATTTCTAATAAAATATATTTTCAAATTATTTAACACTTCCATTTATGGAAATAAAATTTAGACGGCCAGAATCATTATAAATCTTAAAGCTTTACTTTCGACATTGGTAATCCCGGGGTGTTTAAGCCGGTAACTTTAAATAGCTTCCCAGCTGGTAAGGGTTGAGGTCCATTTCGTTCTGTGGCAGCTGTTGTCACAAAAAGTATATCCAAATCAGGGCCACCAAATGCAGCTGATGACACTTGACTGCAAGGAAATTTGATTTCGAATTCCACTGTGCCGGTCCTAAAATTATGTGACTAGATGAATTTCAACTTTATTCCAATCGATCCCCTTAAACATATTTACTGGGTATTAACTTTTAGTATTTGTGAGCCACCCCAACAAGCGACAAATAAATTTCCTTCCGCATCAATAGTCATACCATCGGGTACAAAATTGGGCCGCTCGCCATCCAATTTAAAATCAATTAACACTTGTTCGTTTGCTGTAGTAAATAAACTGTAACCAATGTATGAACAAATTAATAATTATTTTACTTTACATATATTGCCCGTTTTCAAATCATAATCGAATACTTTGACGTCCAGCAGGATTGAGTCAATAAAGTAAAATTTATTTTTATTTGAATCCCATGTCAAACCATTAGAGACGCCAACACGTTCGCGTAGTGTTTCAAACCCAGTTGATTTCGAATACATATAAAAAGCACCATTTGGATTCTCAAAGATATCGCCACATTCTTCTAATCGCATGGTTCCCCCAAAAAATCTGCCCTTTGGATCGGCTTTTGCATCGTTAAAACGATTTGTTTCTTCGCAAGCTTCGACTTCACCAACTACTCGAATTAGTTCAGCTGTGGCAGACGTACCATCCCATTTCACTATACCGAGACGTCTACCTATCCCAATAGCAAATTCATCCGTTGTGCCGTCAACAGGAATGATAAATGCTATGACCTTTTCGCCCTCTATAGATTGATATTACTATAAAAATGTTACAAAAGCAAATATCCACAAATGAAAAATATTTTGTAGCATTACCCACAGTGGCCGTGTAGACTTGGTTTTCAGAAGAATCGAAACGGTGGATTGTCCCGCCATAGATATCATTATAATATAGGCGTTGTGAACCAATGTCCCAATGTGGACCTTCGCCAATAATACACACGGGCGACGATTCCACCACTTCGAGATTATAGTTCGACATCTAAAATTTGCAAATTTGATGGATAAAAAAAAAATTGTGTGGCTTATGACATGGACAAACAAATTACAACTAAAGTGCTCGCGGCTATTATGATATTTGTAATATTCGTTTGCATCAAAAATTGTACAGTGCTGCAGTTAGTTTAGGTTATCACACACCGTACATTGTAAGGTACTGCTAGCTGAGTTAGTGTAAGTATGGGCGGATGTAGAATATCTTGGGGCATGAAAAGCCCGTCTTGTAAGAAATGATGTGTAGGCCTTCAGTACTAGAATCATTTCAAAAATGTTTCTTCCCGCTGACCGCCTGCTATCCCCATATATGTATTATATTCCTGAAATTAAAGTATTTCCTGTCGCAACCACTGTTGTTCCTTGATCAAGTCAGTTGTTGTTGTCAGTTAAACTGTGGCGTTTTCACACCTTGTATATCGAAATTCATTATATAAATTTATAAAAATTTTCTAGCACCCGAATGGTTAGTTGGGTATAAACCAACTTTTTGTAAAAAATTTCTATTTTCTTAGAAGCCTATTTAAAAATAACCAAAAATAGTTTTCTTAGTTCAAGTTTTTCATTAAAAGAAAAAACAATAAAAATAGAAATAAAAAATAACAGAATTTGTCAAGATAATTAATATGTAATTAGTATGTAATAAATATGTAATTAAATATAAATTAAAAATAATTATTAAAAAATATTAGTGGTTCGTAATTATAATAAAAAGCTTGGTGGAGCTATAAACTACCATAATTGGTGAACCCGACGGGAAAGTGGAGCAGTCAGCAAATTTGTCAACGTTCACAAATTTTAAATTACGGCTGCTTACATTTATTATCAAACTTAACAACGGCCACTAATAGCGATATTTTAATGCTGCTTTTAATGAAATAATCGTCAGCTGGTATTCATCAATACTTGGTCAATTCGGAGCGCTGACAGCTAACTATATCATAATATTTATCAGCGAATGGTCATTATCACCTTAACTTCAAGCACGGACAGCTGTATATACCTGAACCTGGTTGTATTAAGGGTCAATTGTTCATCATTAAGATTAGAAAAAAACAAACTGTAAGTACTCAACTAACTATTTTTGGTGCTAAAGTTAATAAAAAAAATTTCGTTTCAACAATAAGAATTTTTTTGTTTTTTCAATTTTGTCTTAATTAAAATGTATTTTACTTTTTCTCTATTCGTTTACGTGTTTTCGGTAATTTTTCTTATTTTCGCTTTTTTGTTTCGGCGTGTTGTGCAAGGTGTGAATGATCCACCGTTATCCCTACCAGCGACAAATGGTTCAGACTTGTCAGCAGGATCAAGCAGCGGTACGACACGGGAATCCAATATTTCGTTAACGCCTGCTCAGTTGGCCGGTCTTATTAATGATGCTGTTGTCAAGGCTGTCTCTCAACTAAATGTTAATACAAATGTGTTTCCGGAAACATCGCAGCCAAATATTAATTTGCCTTCCGGTGCTGGGCTTGTTGCTCGAGTGGCTTTCAAACCTCCACAGCCATTGCACTCTCAAAACCCAAATGTGTGGTTTGAGATACTCGAGCAGCAGTTCACTTTGGCAGATATCACGGTTGAGGCTACTAAATATGCTCATGCGATGGGAGCCCTGGATGCACGTCTCCATGATACATTCGCTTATATAATCACTAGTCCGAAGGGTAATACACCTTACACTTCATTCAAGGCGGAGGTGATTCGGGTACTTGGCGAATCTGAAAAAACGAAGCTGAATAGTCTTATGCATGGTTTGACACTTGGGGACAGGAAGCCGTCCCAGTTGTTGAGTATCATGAAATTGAACGCTGGTGACAATTTTAACGAAGCGACACTTCGTCAATTTTGGATGAAGAGATTGCATCAGTCCGTTCAAATGGTACTCACACCATTGGAAAACGACGTCTCTCTGTCAGTCCTTGCAGAACGGGCTGACAACGTGCATGAGACTATGGCTCAGGCACAAATATGTTCTATTGAGACTTCTGCATCTGGTTCTTCTAATCAAAATTCAACCTTTTCTCTAGATAATAAACTTTCGGAATTTAAAAAAACATTATTATCGGAGATTTCGGAAATTGTTAATCAAAATTATAGATCACGATCTATATCAAATTCACGTGGTCGTAATTATTCGCGATCAAACTCTAGAAATAATTAATCTCGTAAAAACTCTCCAAATTCTCAAAATTCTTACAATCCATTTTACGGTGAACCTTCGGCTGAGAATAATTTTATTTGTTTCTATCATCATCATTTCGGCACAAAAGCATTAAAAAGTAAACCAAATTGTAAATTTGTATCATATAGCTCCGATAATAATGTTTCAAAAAAATAAATAGTCATGCACAATTGGCGGTGTGTAATGACGATTCTAAAACTAGCCGCCTTTTAATTTTTGAAATTTTTCTCCAGACTCATTTTTTAATTGATACAGGTGCAGATGTCTCAGTATTGCCAGTCCGTTTTGTTCCGAATCCAAGGGTCGATCCATCATTCAGATTGTTCGCAGCGAACGGTTCTTCGGTAAATGCGTATGGAACCAAATTTTTAAGACTTGACATCGGACTGCGCCGCGAATTCTCCTGGGAATTTATAGTTGCTGAAAACTGGTTTGCTAGTGGATATACAGAGACAGAGGCTCATAGATCCGTTAACCTCTCTGTATTCAAATGGTTCTCCTCCCTCCTACGATGATACTACTGTTTCTAGGATCGACAAGTCAGCAATGGACCCAGGAGTTTTCAACGTAATATCAAAATTTTTAACGGTCATTCACGGTAATATTAATATGGACAATACTAGACATAGTGTGACTCACAAAATTGAGACAAACGGACTACCGGTTGCATGCAAACCACGACGACTAGCACCGGACAAATTCATCATCGCGAAGACAGAATTCGAAAATATGATGAAACTCGGGATTTGCAGACCTAGTAGCAGTCCTTGGTCCAGCCCGTTACATTTAGTACCTAAAAAAATGGAGCGTGGAGACCATGTGGAGACTTTCGGGCCCTAAACAGAGTCACAATTCCAGACAGGTACCCAATCCCACATCTCCAGGATTTTACACAACGACTCGAGGGCTGCACTATTTTCACAACAATAGACCTTGTCCAGGCCTACCAACAAATTCCTATTGACCCAACGGACATTCTAAAGACAGCAATTTCGACACCTTTCGGACTATTTGAATTTTGTAGAATGACTTTCGGCCTTAGGAATGCAGCACAATCGTTCCAACGTCTTATGCATTCAGTACTACGCGGACTTGACTTCTGTTTTGTATATTTCGACGATGTGCTCATTGCCTCTCGAAATTACGACGAACATCTTGAACATATTAAAATCATTTTTTCTAAATTAGACGAACATGGACCAGTTGTAAATGTGGACAAATGCGTTTTCGCAAAGACCGAAATTATTTTTTTAGGCCATTTGGTAACTGGACAAGGTATATTACCGTCGCATGAACGGGTTCAAGTCATCAAAAATTTCGAACGACCACAGACTGTTAAACAACTGAAACGCTTTTTAGGTGTGATAAACTTTTATCGACGCTTCATTCCAGTTGCCGCTGCTGACCAGGAATTGTTGAACGATTACCTAAAAGGTTATACCAAAAACAGTCGAGTTCCAATTCAATGGTCAACGGCGGCTATCAAAGCGTTGGATAACTGCAAAATTAAACTTACGAACGCGACTTTACTTATTCATCCATCATCATCAGCACCTCTGGCCATCATGGTTGACGCTTCCGATACTGCTCTCGGAGCGGTAGTTCAGCAGTTTGTATCCAATTCTTGGCAACCACTCGGTTTCTTTTCAGTACGTCTCAATGAAACGCAAAAAAGATACAGTGCTTATGATCGTGAACTTCTCGCGGCATATTCGGGAATAAAACACTTTCGATATCTTCTCGAAGGTCGTACTTTTACGCTTTATACCGATCATAAGCCACTTGTCTACGCTTTTAATCAGAATCCGGAAAAAGCATCTCCTCGTCAATTTCGACACCTAGATTTTATCGTTCAATTCACAACCGATATCCAGCACATCTCTGGACTGGATAACGTTGTTGCAGATACTCTTTCACGCATTAATCAAATTTCTATTCCCGAAAGTATTGATTATGCTATCATCGCAGATGCTCAGACCAATGGCGAGGAATTTCAAGAAATTTTAAGGAGTAACTCCGTTCTCAAATTTGAGAAATTTCCTGTTTCTTTCAATTCAAAGAAATTAATTTATTGCGATATTTCTACTACTACACCTAGGCCATTCATTCCCTTTAATTTCCGAAAACAAGTTTTCGAGGCTTTTCATAACCTTTCACATCCTGGCGTCAAAGCTTCCATCAAACTTCTGACTCAGAATGTCATCTGGTCATCGATTAAAAAAGACGTTCAGAAAATGGCTCAAAGTTGTGTAGCTTGCCAAAAGGCTAAAATCTCTCGACATACAAAATCTCCATTTGGTAACTATAAATTAACTTCTCAACGTTTTTCAACTATTCACCTCGGAGATATTATTGGTCCATTACCAGTTTCTGATAATCAGCGGTATTGCGTCACATTGATTGATATAACTGCTGCAATCGTCGCTTTTGCTGTTTATTCTCATGGGATAGCTCGCTTTGGTGTGCCAGAGTTCATTGTCACGGACCAAGGCATGCAATTCGAATCACAACTTTTTCGCGAACTGGCTAACTTACTTGGTTTTGAACGCAGGAGAAGAACTAGTTACAATCCAAAATGTAATGGCATGATTGAGAGATGGCATCGGGTCATCAAATCTGCCATTATGTGCTATAATCGTGCTGATTGGATTAGTGTTCTTCCTGCAATCTTACTTGGACTACGAACGACTTACAGTGACGAACTAAAAGCTACTCCAGCTGAACTGGTTTACGGATGTACAACTCGAGTTCCTGGAACATTTTTAGATACTACGAACGATCAAATTTTACAATCAGACTTTATTACGAATTTAAGACGACACTTTGAGGAAATTCGACCTGTACCGGCTTCTCGGCATACTACGGACAAAATTTTCATCAGTAAAGATCTGTTTACTTGCTCGCATGTTTTCTTACGGACGGACGCAGTACGCTGATCACTGCAACCACCGTATGCTGGGCCGTATTTGGTAATCGACCGTACCGACAAATTTTACACTTTGGATCTGAACGGACGACACGCCAAAATATCCATCGACCGACTCAAACCGTGTTACTCCGACAATCAATCAGAAATTAAGGACGCACCAACTATACAAACTGGATTACTTTTACCGACTCACGAACCAGAACTCATTTTTTCGGATGACGGGCCTAAAATACCTGCCGAGGAACCGAAAATTCGCAAAAAAGTTCGTTTTGATCTTTCGCCAAGTACTAGAACAACTACAAGATCGGGTCGTGTAACCAGGACTCCTATACCAGATTCTTAAATGTTCGATAGATCTTCGATCTCTCTGGGAGGGGAGTATTGTGGCGTTTTCACACCTTGTATATCGAAATTCATTATATAAATTTATAAAAAATTTCTAGCACCCGAATGGTTAGTTGGGTATAAACCAACTTTTTGTAAAAAATTTCTAGTTTCTTAGAAGCCTATTTAAAAATAACCAAAAATAGTTTTCTTAGTTCAAGTTTTTCATTAAAAGAAAAAACAATAAAAATAGAAATAAAAAATAACAGAATTTGTCAAGATAATTAAAATACATATTAATATGTAATTAATATGTAATAAATATGTAATTAAATATAAATTAAAAATAATTATTAAAAAATATTAGTGGTTCGTAATTATAATATAAAGCTTGGTGGAGCTATAAACTACCATAAAACTTTCCCTACCACCGTGTGGTAGACCTTTAATAGTACTAGGTCATTTACCATCAAATTTGAAGTTTTGGGCGGGTCTTTGCTCATTTGAGATCAGTAACTCCAGAAGTATTGTACTGTTTGTTCCGTCATCTGCCATCTTAATACCGAACCATTTAATCCTACAGAATCGGCGTACGCACATGATGGCGCATCATGGTGGCGTCATTTGCGAGTGGTGTTTAAGCTCGGAGTTGCGACATGCTTTAATTTGGGTTGTGGCCGTGTTCAGTTCCTCGAATGGTAACGTTGACCCTCCTACAACTCTCTTGAAACGCGGTTTCACTCGGTATGACATTTGACATATCTTTAATGTTGCTTGGTGGAGTTGTTAAGACAGTATCACTCACCCAGACATTAATCGTTTTTAGACAGCAATGTAAGCCTCCATTATAAGACAGTTTCCTATTTCGATATGGATCGCCTTGGTTTGTATTTTAGACTTTTTTGAATAATATTTCGTAGTGCCTCATTACCATCAAAAATCCAATATTTGTTCCTTATATACTGTTTATATTGGAGGTTGAACCCAGGTCGAGTCAACTTGTAGTTATCTTTAGGTTAACCTTGAAGTTAACTTCTAGTGTTTATATTGGAGAGTTATCTTGTGGTTGAGTCGAAACCAGGTTATAAATGTCAAAATCATTCAAATTTTTTCTTTCAAAAAATCATCCTAACTTTTTCTTTCGAACTTTCAAAAAATAAAAAAACCCAAATATCACAAAAATATGCTGCCGAATTTAGACACAGACGCGCTCGTACAAGAAAAATATGAAAAATCGCCATTTTTATTTTTTTTACTTTACTGATTATTTTTTGTTGTTGTTTTTCGACTCGACTCTGTGCGTTTATGTTAACCAAAATTAACTCGACCTAAGAATTTTTTTGGATTGAGTCGAGTTAACTCCAAGTTAACTTTTAGTGTTTATGTTGAAGGTGCAACCCAGGTTGAACCTTGGTTCAACCTCCAATATAAACAGTATATTAGGCAACGAATTACGATGTAGAATTTTTGTTTTTCTGGATGATTGTAAGGATTATAGTTTCTGCATTCTTGACGACTCGATTTGATGGTACTCCTGTGTTGTTTGTTGTAAGCGTTTTGTGAGGAAAAAATCATACAGACAATATACGACGATGTGTTTTAATTTATTCAAACATGAACGTCGATTCGTTTTTCATAACTGTAAAAATGAATTGGTTTCCTTTACGCCAATTATTTATATATTGATTTTCCGAAAATTACGCTTGTACTTCATCAAGAATGCTGTTTGACATGGCAGCATCGGTATCCGATTCTAGCTCGTTATGAATAAAATCTGGACCCTTTCATCACAATTTGCTGAATGCCTACTTCTTATAATCTATTGATGAAAACGTTTTGAATCGGCATCGCTTTGCTCTGATCCAGTATAGCGTAATTGTTGAATCGAACCAAGTATGAGTTTTGATGCCATTGAGTTTCATAGCGCTTTAAATGTGCTTTAAAAGTTTCACCAATAACAGGGCTGCAATAATCTTATTGATAAAATAACAGTAATGCCCATTGTTCCAAATATCTCAAAATACGAAGAGGATATCGCGACCAATAAGAAACTTATTGAGTCGCTTTCATCGAAACTGAACGAAATGTTAACCAATGCTTCGTCATTATGGGGGTTATATGTCAACAAGTAATAAGAATACTTCTTTGCCGATCATATCTATGCACTAATACATAGAACTTGTGCTAATAATGATCTTGTTGCTATTGAGGTGCCTAACATAAAACAACTTTACGTCAGTCGTTTACATCCTTCAACAACGGCTGACAAGTAGTTGAGTTTATCTGTAAAAAGGTAGAGCTTTGCAATCCAGTGGATCTTGAATGCCGATCTTTATTAAAGGAGGATCTTTCAAAAGAGACTAACAGACCAATGCCTTCTAAATTACAGGCCTCTCACTACTCTCATTTTTCACATATGACGTCAATTTATGTCTAAACCTAGACAGCGCAATAATAATGTTAAGATATTTACACTAACAAAACAACTAGAGAAAGCAACACAAACGTAGACATAGCGTGTCTTCATCATTTGGTGTAAGCGGCCTTTAGTTTAGAAGGCATTGAACAGACAGACTAACTTTAAAACTATGTAGTATTGTTGGCACGCACGCGAGCCATGGCACAGAATATATACAAAAGCGACATAACTCCATTTTTATATGAACTTCTGTCGACTCGAATATTTGACCTTTCACAATAAAATAGGAGTCGTAAAACTGTTTAAATGGTAGATAATAGATAGCGCTAGTAGTTTTCAAAAAATTAAAATCGATTATAAAATCTTCGCAGTGTACATCAAAAATTTCCTCTCAATTGGCTCTCTCAATTTAATGGCACTCTGATTTTGTCTGCACCAACCGTATTGCTGTTATTCGTAAAATCATATCTAAACTACCTAGGGGTTTCAGTGGTTGACACTTAGGCCATTTTTGGCCCATTGTGATACCACGCATTCACGCTACATCATTAACCCATTCACCTATTCACCTACTCACACAACTACAGTACTACCACCTGCACATTGCAAGCTCCATGTCAACCTGTACATTGACATGGACGGTGGGTCGACACTGAATTCTGCACTCCATCAGAGGGTCTTAGTTGTGTTTATTAACATCACCGATCGTAATCGATGATGAAAATTCGATTTGCATCTAGCCTCTGATGGGATTCGAACCCAGTACCTCCCGGTCCAAGTGCCGAAGCTTTAACCACTGCACCACTTGTCCGGTTAAACTACCTAAAGATCTAAACAATTAAGCGTGTAAAGAATTAAACTAAAATGGTAAAATTCGACTTAACGGATATAACTTCCCAATATCTGGATTGGTATTTAATGTTTCCGCTGTTGGAACTTTTGTGCTATAACAATGGATGTATGTATGTATCATATTCATACCCTACAAATTGTGCAATGAATTACATTTTTTTTAGACAGTCGTCGAAAAAGAATTATACGAGAAATTTTTGCAAACCGTGAATAAAACGGGAATGGTGGATGATACGGCGGATATTTACCAAAGGTTAAATATGAGTGAAGGTTTAAGCTATACCGGAAGAGCTTTCAAATCGATTGTATTAGTTACATTAAAAGAAAACTGAAGTATCCTAACCCCCCATTAATTAAAGCCATGGAACTCTTGAAGAATACGGTTAGTGTGAAAGATCCAAAAACGTTAATATCTGGAATTCGATTTCAAAATTGAAATGATCGGTAGCGTTTACAGTTTTACACACTAAACTGGTCAAATTTTTGTATGAGAGGTTCTGATGCCAATTATCCTCATAAAACATACAAATTTTTGTATGTTTTATGAGGATATTTGGCATCAGAAATCTTAGTCCTTAACTGGGGGGTCGGCATTGGAAAATTTAAATCGCCTACGGGAGGTTTAGTATATCGACAACTACAATTTCAATGATATTCAAGCTCTTCAGCGACGGACCTGCTTGATACACTGGAGTGTACTCAGGTTCTTCAATCACACTGAGGGATGAGACGATTATCGAAATTTTTTTGTATAAACCACTTTAATTGAATGCCATTCATACAATGTGTTCTCGCATTTTACGGTATTTGGCCACATTGGTGATCATTTATTGAGGACGGCGTAATGCACTAAAAGATTTGATTAAAGTTATTCAATCACCGAATTCTTGGAGCATTTATATGTAAACTATTTCGAGGAGGCTCGGATGAAACCACGAATGTCAAACAATAATCATCAACAATTTCTTTATAATCGGTTGGTTAGATGAATTTGTTGAAAACGCCCATTTAATGATTTTTAGAACATTTTGCAGAATCCATCAATGCGTTACCATAAGTATGTTGGATCATAATTTAAACATGAAATCAGAGGAAGGTGAATGCTGAATTGTGACTTTAATTCATAATGCTGGACTCGATGCTAAAATTGAGAAATTGGGACATGTTGTAATGGCAGCGCAATCTTTGTCACAATATCAACATCTATTTGAAATATATAATTGATTCCCTCTCGGTTCGTTCGGAAGCTATCACTGGTACTGTAGAAAGAAACCAAAGCTAAAGCACAAGAAAGTGGTGAAAATAATCGAAAGTACTACTAAACAATTTGTGAAACCTATGAACATTTTTTCTTTTTATTGTCACCCTATAAAATTGAGAATGCAGAATTATCCGAATTTATGAAAATTAAATTTTTAATAAAAAGCCGGAAATTTCCATTGATCAACAGTTGTTTTATTTTTAAAAATTTCAGGTAACTACATCCGGCATAAGTGTTGTTCTGAACACAACAACTACCGCCAATTTTGGTCGATGCACAATAAGTAGGAATTATGGAAAGATTACAAGTAATGCTCGAGTACGTGAAATCGCTACATTGATTAGCTTTATATCAATGGCAAATCCAATAGCGTTTTGCCGGTCTTTAATCGCCACTGTTTCGTTAAGCGTACGGTTTAAATGAGTATAATTAATTTGTCTTGTCCGTGGAATTCTTCGAGACGCAACTTTTGGGGCTCCCATGTAAGATTCCTCGAACGCGACACTGTTGACTGCAAGGGGCAATTATGCCGATATCCGATGCCGATGAATTAAATTCATTCTGATATAGCTTGATGATAAATTTAAATAATTGGGTTGCCTCGGCTGAATTGAACCACGATGGGCTGTCGGTGTGGTAGATTCTGGTCACGTAATCCGTGGAAAAACAATATTTTTTACTCGACCTGGGCATATTCGATCAAAAATATTTTATACCCGTGCGACATAATATAGTATATTCTGTGCCCGTGCTAAATTTTTAGCCTTAACCAAATCATTTTCTTTAATTATTATTAATGCTTATTGTTTGACAAACGATCGCGAACAATTTAACAGAAGTCGAAGAGAGAGAATTTATTTTTACACTACTAAAAACTTTTAATGTTTACAACATGATTTTTTTTTTCAAATTTAGAGCCATCTATTGGCGAACGTGGGAACTATTTTGTAAAAAAAATGGTTTCCAACTTACGTTTCTATAGTATTCTGTGGACACGGTTTAATCGTCGTCTTTCTGGCGAAAAAATCGGAAGTCTAAAGTACATATAAAATACAAATTGAAACCATCGTAAATTATGAAACGTTTAGTGCTCTCAGTACTTTTAAATCGTTTCTTGTATAATTCTCCTTGCTATGTGTATGCGGGGATTTTAAAGAATTATTTTCATCTAAGAGCGTATTTCAATTGGTTTAAATGCCGCATAAAAAGTTAAAAAGTTTAAAATTGAGGTGAATAAAAATGTCAAACTTTTTATCTGCTTCAAGAGCTGATAAAATTTTTATGTGGGAAACATTTGGCTGGCAAAAATATTTGTTTGTAAACAGAAATTTGTCTTGTACAAATTTTTAGAAAAATCGAAAAAGATATAGATGTAAACTGACCATAATTAACTAATATACATTTAAATAGTATTTATTTTACATATGTTCATATTTAAATTTGGTATATACCTACGTTCATATTTACACATAAAATAAGCAACCATGTTACTGTCAAAATTTTAACCAATTAAAACAGATAAAAAGTTAAAAAAAATACCACGATTTTTTTCTTAACTTTTTAACTTTCTATGCGGCATTTAAACCAATTGAAACACACTGTCTCTCTCTTTCTCTCTCTCTCTCTAGCATTTACATCCCATGAAGGGATTTTGCCGCCCGCACTATGGTCCTCCATCCTTCTCGGTCCATCGCTCTCGTCCTCCAATTTCGACATCCTAATACGAGTAGGTCTTGTTCGACGTCGTCACGCCAGCGCAGTCGGGGTCTTCCTCTACGACGTACTCCGGCTGGTTGTTGATGGAACACTTTGTAAATCATTCGTTGTTGTGGAGACCTTGCAACGTGGCCGAGCCATCTCACTCGATTAGATTTGATGAAGCCGATAATATCGCTACCTCCGAGAAGTTGCTTTATTTCGTGGTTCATTCGAATCCGGTATTCATTGTTCGCAACTTTAATAGGACCAAAAATTGAACGGATGACCTTTCTTTCGAAGGTAGATAATAATCTAGAGTCGATAGAGGTCATGGAACAGCTCTCGCTTCCGAAAGTCAGCACAGGTCTTATAAGTGCTTTATAAAGTGCGAGCTTGCACGACTGCGATAGGTGTTTAGATCGCAATAATTTTGATTGGGCGTCGAGAACTCGTTGTCCGGCAGCGATTCGGGCTTTTATTTCTGCCTGCATATCATTCAAGGATGTTATAAGTGACCCGAGGTATTTAAAATTGTCGACGCTATCAAAGTTATGGTCGCCAATTTCGAGATTTGCCATGGAGATATTCCTGGGTGTTGTTAAGAATTTCGTTTTTGTACTGTTCACCTCCAAACCAAGTCTTCTTGCGCAGCGATTGAGCGGTATGAAACTGTCCTTGATGTCACTAGGTCTTCGGCCAAGAAGCACGATATCATCTGCATATCCAAGAATTTGGCCTGATTTATTGAATATATAGCGCGAAGTTTCAATGTTGCTTTTCCTCACTACGTATACTCTAGCGCCAAATTTAACAGCACAGGCGCGAGTGCATCTCCCTGTCGAACACCAGATGTTATTTGAAAAGAGTCTGATACAGTTCCTTCAATTACAATTGTACATGCAGATCCAGACGTTGTTAATTTACACAGAGAAACAAGTTTCTCTGGAATACCTAGGCATATGAGCGCGGCCCAAAGGTTGTCACGGTTTATACTGGCATATGCCTGACGGAAGTCTATATATAGTTGATGAATAGTTATGTTATACTTCCAACATTTTTCCAAGATCATTCTCATGGTAAAACACTGGTCAGTGGTCGATCGGTTGGTACGAAAGCCACACTGATAGTCGCCGATGATGTTTTCGGCGAAAGGGATGAGTCTGGCAAGTACAACATTAGCCAACACTTTGTAAGCAGTTTTCAATAGTGCTATGCCACGAAAGCTTTCACATTTCAGACGGTCACCTTTTTTATGCAACGGACATATGAGCGCGGTCTTCCAATTCTCCGGCAACTCTTCTTGGTCCCAAATACATACGATGAGATCGTATAGACTTGTTGCAAGTGTAGCGCCTCCAAGTTTGATCAATTCTGCGGGGATTCCATCGAGACCGGGTGCCTTACCATTTTTCAATCGACTAATAGCTGCGTCTACATCTTCCACTGTGGGATATTCGACAAAGACCTCTTCATCTGGTGGAGCTATTTCTCTAATGGGGGTCACTTCGTCATTCCGGTTTAGCAGACTTTGAAAGTAGGTTTGCCATACAGAGAGAACATCAGCCACGTTTGTTCTCAATTCTCCATTCCCGTCTTTGATGGCTGTACTTCTTGGGTGGAAGTCTTTAGTGAGATTCCTCGCATTAGCAAAACAGTCCCTTGAATTTCCTACTTCCGCTTGGAAGCTGATGTTTTCAATGCATGACCTCATATGATCGCGTTTCTTTTGTCGAAGGTATTTAATCGTGGCTTTCCTTGCGCGTAGGTATTCTGCTTGAGTGCTTCTCGTGTTGCGAACCAACCATTTTTCACGAAGCTTTCGTTTATTTTCGATGACCAGGCGGCATTGATCATCGAACCAATCATTGCGGGATCTCGGCGGTCTTCTGCCGATAGTGTTTTGCGCCGCGGTGGTTATGGCTGACTGTATAGCGTGCCACTGCTCCTGGATATTAGGAGGAGCTCCTTCGTTGTCGCTGGGCCGCTCTAAATAGTTAGTGACAGCTGATTGGTAACTCTGCAGTGACGCTTGGTCTTTTAGAGCATCGACATTCCATCGAACGGTTTTTTGTGCTTGTCTATTGAACGTATATGACAGTTTGCACTTATATTTAAATAAGACAAGCACACGATCGCTGTCCATATCTGCACCTCTGTAAGATCTAACGTCAGATATGCTGGTGGAGTGTCTCTTGGACACCAGGAAGTGATCGATTTGGTTTTCCGTTCTTCCATCATTCGATCTCCACGTTACTTTGTGAATTCTCTTATGTGGAAAAAACGTACTTGATACAACTAAGTTGTACATTATTGCCAGGTCGGTGACGCGTTAGCCGTTGTTGTTACTAGTTAGGTGCATTCTGTTAGGACCGATGTGCGATGTATTTTCTGCACTTCTACCGATTTTTGCATTAAAGTCGCCCACGATGATTTTAATGTCGTGGTGCGGTATGTTATTGATGACTTCCTCGAGCTCGACAAAGAAGAAATCTTTGATGTCATCTGATTTATCTTCGGTGGGTGCATGTACATTAACTATCCTGATATTAAATTTCTTAAGGCTGAACCAGCCAGTCCGTAAGAGCTTAAGTTGACCTCTATTTGGACCCTTTCCATTACGATTTCTTGCCAACTAACGTTTGAAATCATCTTGTCAACACTCAATAAATAAATTCTAAACTCTCGCTGTTTCGTTACTGGTATGCAAATGGTCAAAACTGAGTACAACTTAAACTCTTACGGATTGACTGGTTGAGCCTTTAGTGCGAAGTCTAACCGTGCATATCCGCATGTTGATAGGGCGGAAATCGATGATATGGTGCTTCACGCGCCGATGGATGAGGAAGCCAACTCCAAATTCTCCTCCGTTCTGATAGCCGCTGTAATGAAGAGTGTAACCATTGGTGGTGTCATGGATCCGACTCCCAGACCATCTAAGCTCTTGTAGTGCAAGTACGTCTAATGTGTAACTTTTTGCTTGGTTCAAAAGGTTCTGGAGATCTCCAGGTCTTAAGAGGCTAAGCACGTTCCATGTTCCCATTTTTAAAGCGTTGTCCGTGTACAATTTCCGAGGTCGAGTTTGTAATGAATCCGATATGGTAATCCGAGGCCTTTGATTAGGGTTCATAACTTAAATGGTTTTTATGAGGGAAGGTTGTTGGCCTGCCGCTCAACCCGTTTGTTACGTGTGTGGGTCACGTACTGGTGAGAATCTTAAGGCATCCAGTCCTACCTTGAACACATTTATATAGCGAGCCGCTTGATACAAGACAGACGTCCGCTTCAGCCGCACCTAACCTGGATAACAGACGCTGATTTGGTATTGGTTTTGAGGCGCCAATAACCCGCCCTGACATGTAGTGTCCATGACTATAAACAGGATTTAGTCTGCTAGTCTCCACTACACCGTCTGATTCATTTAGCGTTATCCAGAGAGCACCGCGAGGCGAGGAGGTATGAATCTCGGACTTTACCCTCACACACGAAACACATACTAACTTTAATTTTTTGTGGTTAGGAGTTCTTGGTAATTTTTTTTTCTGGTGACCCTTAGATAAAACACCTGGTGATCGAGTGATAATGTTCGACACCACCAAGTGTTATCACTTCAATGGTCGCTTGATCGAACCTCTAGTCAAACTCCATAATTCTATTGAGGCGATTGTTTTTCTAAACATACATCAATGTTACCAGATCAAGTATTTCTCTAGTGACAAAAAACTAGGAGCCCAAAAACCGGTAAGCATGATAGACGCCACCACTATGGTTATAGATTTATACGAACTTCTTTCCGTGCCATATAGAGAGGATCGAACAAACCTTCGATCTCGATCTCGATCTCCATGTCCCGTTGTTCTAGGAGCAAGGACTGGAGAGCGTAATTCAGACACTAGACAAAAAGGAGCGGGATTCAGACTGAATACCAGGCGGGGTGCTTAAAATGGTCTTGCGATATGACCAAACAATTCTTGTTTGTCAGAGGGAGTGTTCAGCGCCAGGTGGAAGATTGCAATGCTTGCACTGATAAACAAAGGCAAAGACGATCCAGAGCTCCCCTGGTTTTACCGACCCAGCAAGTGGCCTTTTATACGGAGTAGTGTGGGCTGACACACTGAAGAGACGCATGTAGTGCAAATCCATATAGAGAGAGAGAGACCGAGGCCTGCAGGGAAAGAGCGAGCGTGAAAAATAGAGGTTATACAATGAGTCGGTAGCAGTTATCCTAAGCGGCCATGGATACGTCAGAGAGCACTTGCACAGAATGAGGAAAGCAACGACAGGGGAATGCCAATACTCCCCAGGCGTTATACGGATGATGTCGAGCACGCCAAGTGCGAGAATTGGGTGCAACAAAGAAGCGCAGTAGAGTGAGTCATAAGAACTTGCTCCGAAGAGACTGCAATAGGAAAACCAGTTTGTGGAGAAGACGCTTGGACACAGGCCAGACATTTTGAGGAAGGGTATTAAAGGCCATAAAATGGACCTCAATAGGAGTGAAACGTAAGAGCAAGGAATAAAAGTAGGTATTTTGAAGTAATGTGTTGAACGGTTCCAGAGTAACCTAGAAATAGGGGAGGGGTTTTTATTCAGTATTTTGGAAGCAAGAGTCCGCCACTTTCTGATACTTCACTTAGATATAGTATTTCATTATTGTACCGCTTCATTTCTTATTCAACTTGTGCTATGTTATTTCTTCTTCTAGTATTCACTTCTGTAATTATTAAGTTTCGGTTTAATAAATGATTGGTTCATTGAATCCAGGCCTGAACAGAGGACTGGCATTCGGTTTTATTCATACAACACCACTCTGATAACCTCTATGCGATTCGTAAGTGTTAAATTAAAGAAATTCAAAATTTAACTTTCACTCAAACTCCTTCCCAAATTAGAAAAAAACAACAATTTAAATTTCTGGGTGTTTCAATGTCTTAATTACCAGTGGGACGCAAAACTTTTTTTCGTATTTTGGCATAAACGTCACTCCGAATTTTTTTTATAAAAGTAAGGTTTAGCGATTTTACAAACAACCCCCCACCGTCGGTTTAATATTCAATTTTAAACCATTCCGACAAAGAAACACTCCAATTACTCTTAATACACCGCACACAATTTGTACGAGTGTAATAAAATTTAAATTAACTTAAAATATGGAAATGCATAAAGCGAAAAATTTTCTCAGGCAGAAAAACCAACTTGCGAAATATAAAATAAAAATTCCTTAAAAACCCGTATAACTGAAAAACGTGTACTTCCATCAAATCAATATTGATACTATGCAATGCATATAAAAATTAGATTCAAACGTGTACAAATCGCGATATACAGTTTCTTGAGAAAACGTATACAACCCATGGCATTTAAATACGACCGATATTTTAAATCAACCACTAAGATATTTTTTTTACTCAAAAACAATATCTTCCATGCCATTTTTGTGTGCTCTTCTAGCTTTGCAAATAAAATTGTGCTGCATGTGCAAATCAAATTAAATTTATTCAAAAAAATGTCTAAAAAATAAAAAAAAAAAATGTATTCCTATAAGTAATTGAGGTATTGCTGCAATTGGGGTTATTACTTATGGGTTGTTGAAACGTGATGGTTGCAGTGAAAGTCGCTTTCCACCATTTCAGATTGCAAAATAAATATCGCGAATGATAAATATTGTCACCTTTAATTCGGACGTGTGAATCACTAGCGAATGTGTTTCGTTTCTTTCAAGTTAAATAGATTCCAAGACCATTAAAATGTCTGATCAATCACAAAATGTGTGAAGCACTATTAAAAATGTAATTAGAAAAATCTATTTTGTGAAGAAAGAAACCGGCATCGAGTCAGAGATCCTCGGCATGGTTGTCGATGGGTACTCTTAAACCTTATCACAATAAGAAGCCATCCAGTTGGGAATCATTCTCTATAGAGCTGGTACCTCTGCTGGTTTCATTGGTTGAGATACGTTCGACTAATGACATTGAAGTGCTTAACCAAAAAAAAAACTCAGAACAAGCCTTTTTGATGTTGTGATCTTAAAAAACATAGAAAAATTGCTAGAATACTCAAAATAGAGCAGCCAAAATATCTAATTTTCAGGTTGATTGGAATATTTTTAGCAGATCAGCACGTAACATGATCTTGATTACTTCTACGTAGAAATTGATAGTCTTTCTGGAATCATCAGACTTAATAGTTTCTTCCAAATGGCAGAAAATGTCGAATTACTGCTTTCTGTTCATTTTTTCGATCGCGGCGCTATCAATTCTGGTTTCGTTGGTTACGCACAATCTAATAGTAGTGTTAATATGCCCGATTGATACATATAGGTTGTAGGCTTAATCACCTGCGATATTTGCAGTTTATTCTCCTTCCCACCTCTTAAATCAAGTAGTCCAAATGGAGTTTTCCTGCTGAATCACTTACTTCTACTCTTTCAAGCATGCATTGCTTTTAAAACAGTTCAAAATCTTGGAGCATGAGCAGAGTTGTTTGGATCCCGAAAACTTGTAAGTCAGCATATACCGATTCCAAGGCAATTCGTCCTATTATAGACTTTCTTCTACTACCCTCCAAACTTTGAAAATAATTTCTTACCATCACTGAGCATTGCACAAATGTTGGCAATAATGAAAACATCGTGATATGGATTAGGTCAATGCTTATAGGTCTCGCATTGCTGGATTCTCTTTCTGTGTCTGTTAAAGTTATTAAAGGTTACTCCCGGGTTTTTGTCTCTTCTCGCGTGGTTATTGGTTATTGATGAATTATTTCTTAAACTGCACCAATCTGGGTTTACTGCTCAGAGCTTATAGTCGTTTTGGTTAATCAACTTTATCTACTATCTGACTTAATGCAACACGCACTCTACAAGTTGTAAGAACGTGCTGCGTTGAGCAGGGCTTGTATACGTTAATGCACCACAAACTTGTTTGCTATGCTAGACATAGAAATATTGGCAAACTACCTGCTGCTTCTTCTTTTGGGGAAACGATCGCCAGATCCGAGGTCGGAAAACACCTTTGTGTACTTTAGACAGTAAGCTACCCTAGAAATTTCACTTTGAAAGTAAACTTCAAAAAACCACTGTCATTTTTTGGCAATCTAAAAGAACATTTGAGAAATCTTCGGGCTTGACTCCTAATCTACTGATGTAAGTCTCTTACGCTTCTATTATACTTTTCTAACTTTATTTCCGCCATTTTATTCAACATTTGTGTAAACAGTTAAGAATCTATTAAGAATAAAATTTCTCTGTTCACAGCCTATTTATAAAGATCGTCAGGCATACAAACGAACAGTTATTTCTCTGTAGTTTTTCTTATTTTCTTTCACGTTTAGTTTGTCCTCAGTAGTCCATAAACTAGTCCATGCAATGCAGTGAGCCTAATTTTCATACAGTTTGAATTTAGAATTATGGGCTATTATTAAATTCTATACTAAGGCTGTGGGCCAATAGCCGGGTAAATCGTTTACTATGGTAAAAATCGGATTTGGAACAGATTTTTCGATCAGTTTGCCATAGAGTTTTTGAAAAATAAATGAATTTACCGAAAAATTTACTAAAACTTGACTTTTACCCGACTAATGGCCCGCAGCCTAAATAGGAAAAACTGGTTAAAATATTCTTATGGCGTACAATTCTGATTCGTTGCAATATAAGGCTTCTACTAGAAAGGTAGGTGGCAACAGTTTTTGGGGGCTCGGAGAAAATTCTAAAGACAAATTTTTAAAGCAAAGATACCATTGTCACTGAAAATACTACACGAGCGTTTTTGACGTTCAAAACACATTCTGGTCCGATTACGAGAATGCAAAGGTTCGAAATGCGAAAATTATACTGAGCGCAATGATACCATACGTTTTTGAACAAATTGAGCATTCATCGTACAGTGCAGATTCGGTGACCTATCCACGTATTCCTAAATTTGGGAAGCATATTGATCCAAGTGGTGATAAATTAACCTTCTTGATTGAGAAAATTTATTTTGTTTAGTTCTTGTGAAACGCTAAACCGGTTACTATTTATGTTACTAGTTCGCTAATATATGTTATTAGTTTGCATTTTTGTAATAATTTATTAATTAAAACTTAAGAAAATTGTTATTCTATCGAAAATACTCGTTGCTCAATCAGAAATTATTAGACACCAAAAAAATACTTTTAGCGGCTCGCCCTGACATCTAAAGAGATTATAAATAAACTAACAGTTTTATCCAGTATCCAAATCATTCACTTCTCAATTGGAAACTGATCTCAATACGAAAAATCCTGTATTTTGGTTATTTGTTGTCTAGGACCCTGTGCAAGGGAATAATAAAGTTTCCACTTTACGTAGACTTGACAATCTAATATGATTGCTAAATTAGGACTTAAAATGTCGAAGTCGGCATTATTTCGTTGGAGATTATTGCCACTCCCAAATATTGAATCTAGAATATTATATTATATATCAAATCATAGATGTCGGTATATAGTAAATTTTACAATTTGACTATATAATTATTCGGTTACAACAACAATTCTTGTAACTTATACCGCTAATATTTTGACACTTACCACTATTGGAATATTGCCGAATATACCAGAAATATTCCCACACGAATTTTCCAAAAATCCACTAATCAATAAATAAAGATCGTAATAGAGATCGTAACATAACTCTCCACCTAAGCCTGTTCGTCCCAAACTGAATAAAACCTATCACCCCACCGGCCACCCCTGTATGGTGTCAACCGTTCCAAATGCACTACCATGGGTTCCCCTCACTTCCCTTTCATTATTCAGTAAACTCCATCGTTTGGCTTTCTGATGACAATATATGGCCCTTCCCATGCTGTTGGAGTTTTTGTGATAACCACTTTTCTTTGCGAATTGAAGAACCAAGTTGTACTTCTTCGAAAGTTTTATTATTTACACGTATGAGTACCTATGTTATATCTAGGTCAAGTTCCAAAAATTATTTTGGCTGGTGTAATCCCGGTGGAGTCATGTACTGCTGATCGATAACCCATCTGAAACAATTGTATATGACGAACCCAATCGCCTTGATTTTTATTCACAACCTGGGAAACGTTTGGACTGGATAGAGAGGTATAACTTGAACGAATGCTGGTCAGATTGATGTGGGATTTTTGAAGCGGTCATTTTAGGATCGGATTAAATCCCATTGGATAAAACATTGAAATGTATTGAGGAGAAATCGGTCAAGGCGAGTGCGAATTACAGATGGTTGTGACTGGTAGGGCAGCAAGGGTAATCGGAAGTATAGTGATCGGCGATTGTCAATTCAAAGGGAGGTTATCGAGCGGGAGCAGTGTGTGTATGAAACGGCCCGTGAACGGAAGGTGGATTTGGCAGAAGTTTAAAAAATCAGTAAGGGATCCTAGACATTCCTGGCGAATGATCGACGTAGCTTTTAAATATAAGAGATTAGCGCCACTAGGAAAATGTATGGAACATATATGTTAAGGTTATTTTAGGAACTGATAGAGAGCAGTGACGAGCAAAAGCAATGGAGAGCAATCGTCATTGAAGACGGCCTAATGAAGGGATGCACAAACGGGTCGGAATTACGAGGAGCGACAGTGATATTGATTTGAACAGGCTAGACCATATATCGCTGTTGGCTGTGTTCGAGGACAGTATGGATCGACTAGTTGAGTGATAGCTGTAGTTTGGATCCTGCGTATTAAGAACAGACTTGGGTGTGAGGTAATGTTACGATTTCGCCTACTGGTTTGATAGGCAATCAATTCTGTGTGAACGAGACATTAATTTAGAGAAAATTGCTCATTTGAGGATTACAAAATAAATGATATTTTTGTGATAGCAGCAGCTATGTTTAAGTAGTAGCATTAAAAAAAATTGTATCACCAATTCTTTGTGATTATAGTATTATACCAGTTTAAGCCTGAAATGAACACAATGAGTCAATCATTCAGGAGATTGGATTGGCGAAAAATTAAAAAGCGAAAGTGTAGTAGAGTAGTAGCTACTAGCAGTAGCAGTATTGTAGGGTCTGCAATAAATAAGTGGTATTAAAGTGGAAAAAATTGTGTGATTTATAGTAAATTGTGAAAAATGAATTAATATATAATTATGGATATTATTTGTTGTTATGTGTTAGTGATTGTTTGAGTTTAGGATAGTTCGTGTGAGAATATTTTTGGTATATTCAGCAATATTCCAATAGTGGTAAGGGTTAAATAAATATTAGGAAATTATTCAAAGATTATTTTCGCGAATGTTCCAGAAGCGGTATGAATTATGCACGTGAATTATTGTTGTAACCGTCAAATTCTATAACTGTATTCACAACCCACTGATACGACCCGGGTTTGACAAGGCAAATCCGTAACGATATAAATAATACTACGGATGAAACTAGAGAATTTCTATATGCGCTAACATTCGCTCGCCGTTTAGGTAAGCAAAGCACCTGATATTTTGTAACGAAAGCAGAAGTGGCGGCCTAACGATTACCATGTACCCTCAAATTTATAGCGGTGAGGAACTTTAAGTGGCGGTACACGAACAAACCTCCTTGATTGTACCTTTAATATTGAGCAAATTGAGGTAACCATTTTATTTTGTTTAATTTCCTTTCCTTCGCTTTAGAATTGTGCCAAATAGTTTAATGGATATAAATTGTTTTCAATTTTTGTAAGAAATTTTTTAAATTAATTTGAAATAAAATTGATTAATTCTATCAAAAAATACCTGTTGCTCATTTTAAAAGAATTTATCAAATAAACTCGTTTTTCTTTTAGCGGCTCGCACTGACATCTAATAAAATTATAGATGAAGTAATAGTTTTATCCAGTATCCGAATCACTCTATTCATAGTTAGAAAACAATTTCAGTATGTAAAAAATTTGTATATTGATAGTGGGTCGTCTATCGTCTATGAAACTGCGCAAGCAAATAGTAAAGTCACCTCAACGGTGACTTTGTTTGCAAAATTCCAACTTCAATTTTACCAAAAAACGAGAAAATATGAAAATTTGTAGTGGGCATTGTTGCGTTGGACATTATTACTTTGTACCATCAAACATTTTAAATTTAATACTTTATTTAATCAAATCACAGATGTCGGTATATATCACAATAAAGAATAATGACAGTAAATTTGTCAAAATTTACTTTGTACACAGCGTTCCGTAAAGTTAAAAGTTTTGTTTTACCGTCGTTATTTTATTCAAATACTCGGAAATTATATGGATGTTTATGGGGCAGAGATTCCAGACTGGCTCAATGCTAAGTTTTTACTAGAAATCATTGAGTTAAAATATAAAATCAAACAATCTAAATTTCGATTTATCGACAAAAGTGTAAGTGCCATTGAAGATTATGAGGCAACGGATTTAGGGGCTGTTTATCGAGTTACATGTGAGGTCTACATGGTTGATAACGAGGGTAACTATATTATACGTACTTGGAAAATATGTTCATAGTTTATTATAATTTAAAATATAAATAAGACTGCGTTAAGCCGCAGTGGAGGGAACTTCTCGATCATCTTCCAAGTAAACATTCATCTGCAACAATAGAGGTTAAATGATTCAATTTGACGCCCGTGGTGGCAAGTGGAAGGAAATTATAAATTAGTTACAGGAAATAATAATAATTATTCCAATAAAATAGTCCAACATTGAATCAACACAGTCGTCTGTCCAAACCAGTAAGCATCAAGACGATAACTTCTGGCCAAGAATTTGTTGGCATCAGAATTAGGTTTAATAAGAAAATTAAACGCGCAGTCAGTATACACACCAACAGAGTAAGTTTATCAATGACACGTAGACGAGAGGTCGATACAAGATGTACTGTTCAAGGCAGTTGAGGTGATTCCCTCATACTATCTATTGCAGCTAAACGAACAGAACAGTTGAGCGTTGATGTAGCGTTGGAGAACCAAATTTTTAATGTATTTGATCTTAGAAGCGAGTCGAGAGGCAACACTATAAACTAAACACAATAGCTCCACAGACCCTACACGTACATGAGAGAAAAGTGAAACATGAGTCAATTACGCAACGCAAGTCTTAAACAGGACAAGGACGGCACAAGAATTAGTCAAGGTGTACGTAGACAGCTTCTTCTATCTAAGACTTCAAAGTAAGGTCGCTATTCGAAAGTCGCAGAACAGAATAAGTAGCCAATTAATTTCAGAATAATTAAAGGCTACAGAAGCGGATTGGGAGTTCTTATGAATTCGAGAGAAAGCTCTGAAATTACCACAAAATTCAGTTAATTAAGTCACAAAATATTTGCACTGGGTCACTTAAAAAAGAAAATAACAAGTCACAAATCGCGAGCAATTTAATTTATTTTGCAGTTTAAATTTTTGTAATGTTTACAAAGCCAAATTAAATAATTTAGGTAATTGATTTCCTTAATTTGAAATTTTAATTGGAAACAATTATTACATTAGTACCTATTTTAATTTCATTAGCCCTGTCAAACGCCTTAAATTCGTAACAATAATATTTTTAACAGTCTATACTTACTTCCAGATACCGAAAAGGTCTCAATGATCGTCAAAGGTCAACGCTATTGTGACACGGGCGAATTTGGTTACTACCAGAAAGAACTTTATGTTTATCGTAATATAATACCATTATTGGAACGGGAATGGTCAAAAATTGGAAAAACTGTAAGATTCTCACCAACTATTTATAAAATTACATCAGATCCGGCACATATAATCGCAATGGAAGATTTGTGCGAACGTAATTATAAACTAGGAAATCGTTTAATTGGCCTCGACTTAGACCACCTCAAAATATTGATAAAAAAAATAGCAAAATTTCATGCTGGCTCACTTGTGGCGTACAACACAAATGGTGATTTTGGTAAATTATTTCATGAGCATCACATCGAAAATTTACAATATGAATTAAAATTAGTGTACGATTTTGGAATGGGCAGTTCTTGGTCTTCATTTATTGAACTCTTTAGAAAATATGATCATTTAAAGCCGTACTACGACAGAATTATTGATTGGAAAGCGAAAGGACTTAAGGAATTCACGCGTTGTTGCTACGCTGACCCAAATAGTATCAACGTCTTGAATCATGGCGATTGTATAACGCAAAATCAAATGTTTTCATATGATGATAGTTTGCAACCCGATGATGTCCTATTGGTGAGTATATCCATTCACAACCAAAATTTATTTGAAATTTTTGCATTTTTGTTTATTTAAGATCGATTATCAACTATGCGTATACGGGCCACCGCTAATCGATCTCTACTTTATATTAATCTTATGTGCTTCGAGAAATCACCAAGATCCAAATCATTTTTTAGGATTAATTAAATTTTATTACGATAATTTAAAAGGGAATTTACTTAAATTGAGCTACAATGAAATTGATAAAATTCCTAAATACAAAGACTTTTTGTTAGACATAGTTGATAAAGGATTTTTCGGAGTAGCGCTTCTGGCTGGAACACTTGGTGCTACCGTTTATAACCCATCGGAGAATAAATTGGATCACTGTAAAAATGAGATATATTTGCAGGCACTTCATCACTTATTAAAATTTTTCGATCAATTTGGTTTGCTGGAGATATAACCAGGATTTTTAATCCAATTTATTATTACCGATTGAAACGAGTACTTTAAATTGTTTGTTTTTTTATCGTATTGAATAAAAATTGAACTTTCGCACAACATGTTTTGTTTATTAATTCTTCTCATCGATCCTTGTTACGTGGAGATGTTCTTTGTCAGGCGCATTCATTCTACGCCATTTTCTATGTTTCTACTTATTTGTTTACAATTTTTTACCATTCGGTGAGAAAACAGAAAATTTTAAAATATAAAATTCAAACTATAAAATACACAGTTAGAAGAGACTGCCTTAACGTGTACTTCAAACAGAAAATCAAGACAGTATTATGTCGCGGCGTATCCGTAAATATCGTAGCTACGCCAATTAGCTTAGGTATAACCGAAAATTGTAAACGCTTCCAGACACCGTAACATTTTGCAGTCGACCGGATAAACTTAGTAAGTTCACTAGGCAAATTTAACTGCAATTTTTGAATAACCATTTCAAATTTATGTAGTGACATCTACTGAATTACTAGATAAATTTTTTGTATGAAATATCCAAACCACCAAATTTATAATTGGAACTTGATCTGAATAAGGTACAATTTACTTCAGCATTTATTACAAAAATATGTACTTTAAAGTTTAAAGTTCATTGAAACCTACATGGGAACTAATTTGCATAAATATTAACGAGCTTTTATAAAATAGAAATATTTTATTGTTTTTGTTAATTCAATAAATTTGTTTGTCTTACACCTTACAAATCTCTTATAAATAATTTATAATAATAAAATTAATATTAAATATTTGCTTAGAATTACAGTCACTAGGTATATTTTATTTGCTGGCTGTTGTTTTTTGTTGTAGGCTTCGCTTACCATTTATTCTACTAAAATAATGAATCAAAATTTGGAATGTCCAATAAATTATATTAACCATGTCGCGAATTAATTTGTAATGGCACTAAAATGGATTCGAGAACTATGGCGCACTAGGAACTAAATAGAAAATGTTTTGTTGTTGCTTTATTCGATTCATAAATCGATTAGTACTATCTTGTAGGTGACATTGATACTGAGTACGGGGTAAGGCCCTTGTTTTGAATTGCAACAGCCACAGCGGCCTCCATAAAGTCTGTATCATCATTACTCTCAATACTGGATGGATTACTTGTTAAAATCTCATTAGTTCCTAGGTCGCAATCGTTAAAATTATTCTTCATGGTCACCGTCGACGGGGACGTTGGATATACAATACGTTGCGATGTGGATGGAACAATTTGCGCGAACTCTGTCGATGCTGTGGAAGTACCTGAGGTTGTGGATGTGGAAGTCACTTTGATTGCTGATGGTTCATGAATAGTTGGTGCCGTGCTACTACACCCTTCATTCGAATCGGCAAAAACATTTTGCTGTAAGCCATGCTCGCTGATCGCCATTAATATCGCAGACTCTTCAAGACGATTATTTGATCGGATCGATCGAACTGGTGGTGGACTCACGGTCGCAGCCACTGATACGCTGGATGTATTTGTTTGCAGATTCAATGTGTTCACTTCCTGGAATATCCTCAAATACGAGTCAAGTACACGATTTATAGCATTATCGTTAATACACTTGGTAATTTGTCGATCATGCCAATTTGAGAATAATTCAGACTCGTCAATAAACATATTATGCTGAGTTGGTACTGCAGGCGAATAACTCGATGCGGATGCTCCAGCCATTTCACTATCACGATTGGTAGTATCACAATTTAATCTTATTTTCTTACTATTCGAATTGCTATTGTTCATAATTTAGTTTTGTGAATATTCTACAATACTCCTGGGAAAATTTTCACTTTTGTTCTTTTTGTGCCCAACATCAAAATGGAGTATGGTTTGTAAATGTAATCATCATATAATTTATTTTTTCTCGTAAAGAAATCCCATCGATTTTATAACATAAAACTATGCCACTATTTGTACCACTATAGATTCTATTAGTTTCTTGAACTACGAATTTATTTTATTTTAGTTTTATATAATTTACGGTGATTTTGTAACATTTTGCGTTTTGAGATTTTTTCTGCTTTGTGTGTGTAGTGCAATCGAAGAGATGATGGATTGTTTTTGTTAAAATGTCAAAAAAATGATAGGTAAACTTTTCGTACATTGAACCATAGATGTCGGTATGTTTTACAAAAAAAGAATTGTAGTAGGTGTGTTTTTTCACAGGAATCTATGCGCGACCGGAATTGACAAAGCGATATTTCTACTTTTGCTTGTAGGTAACAAAATATTTTCGGTAGCGTTTTAATAAATAGTTAATTTTTAGCTAATATGTGAGGGTTGACTTAGTAAGTAAAGTTAGAATTTAGTTTCTTGATAAATGTCACTTTAGGCAAAATAATGAACATGGTTTCGGGGCATTGTATATACTACATATAGTATACGTTTTAATATGTTTTAAGGTTCACACTCATTCCACATTACCATTAATTTTGGAACAGTTGCTGTACTGTAGAAATGACATGTCAAGATATGTTGCCATCAGGTTGTACAAAAATATCAGATCTAAAAGACTATTACATGACTATTCGAGTAAAAAAAATTCCAATATGGCGTCTGGTGTGTGGTATGATTAAATTATTGTAATATTAAAAAATCATCTGTATTTTGAAGCATTACCTATCTATTTATTTTTAAATTTTTATTGAAACGTTAACATTTTGTATAATACGATGTTCTAACATTTTTGTATAACTTGGTGGTAGCCAAATTTGTATAATTTGATGGAAGTCCTTGACATTTCGTGTCTCCTTCAGCAACTGTACGAAAATTAATATGTAGTATAATTTCATGTTAATGAAGTTGGAGAAGGGATGTAAGGAGAGATCTAACTGTTTTTGTATAGCGCTAATTCTAATTAATTTCAATAAAATCTAGGTCTGCAAAGATAATTTATTTGTAACTCTCTGCGTTTTTATCGAGCCCAGAAACATCCAGAAATAGTTATATTGGATAAAGCCGCACCGACACGAATGCAAATATCGGCCAACGTTGGTGTATTTTATGTTTAGCAAATATTGGTAATAATGACAATAGACAAACTTTACTGTCTACACGATTTGTAGTATTTCCTTTGATCTTTTTGAAAAAACCACCTATTGAGCGAATGTGCGCCAATGTTGGACAAATGTAATCTTGATTTGAATTTGCCATTTGTTATGTGGCTACACGATTTGTTATTTGGACAAATACGCCAATGTTGGTATGGATTTGCATTCGTGTGGCTGCGGCTTTAGCCACAACACAAACGGCAAATTAAAAGGAAGGTTACATTTGTCCAACATTGGCGCACATTCGCTCAATAGGCGATTTTTCAAAAAAGTTCAAAGGAAAAAACAAATACTACAAATCGTGTAGACAGTATAGTTTGTCAATTGTCATATTTTACCAAAATTTGCCAAACATAAAATACACCAACGTTGGTCAATATTTGCATTCCTGTGGCGCGGCCCTTAGAACATTGCCGACTTAGACATGATGTTTTCTAGTGTTTGTAAAAACATCGACAAATACTTGTAGTTCACGGTGAGCCTTCCATTTTTGATTCGGTTTCGCTTAATATGTTTTTGGTTGTGGTAATTGATGATAATATTTATTTTTCAGTGTAACGGCTTAGTTTGGAAGCCGTGTATTTAAAATGAAAATAAAAGGGTGATTAACTTGAAATAAGAGCTACATATTTTTAATTTGAAAGATAAATAAAGTGGTACAATATATCAATATAAATTTTTGTTTATTTTAGACAAGTGGAGTTACACTGCATCCCCAATGCAAAATAATTTTTCCTTTAACTTTTTCCTTATGAAGAGCATACCCAATGAATAGGGAAAAGTCAAAGTAAAGCTAACTTCATTTTACAAAATTATTTTTTGTTTACCTGTTATTTTATATTATTATATTATATATTATTTATTACTTTTTCACAGGACACAAAATACAACACTAATTGTTAAAAGACAAATATGCATTGAATATTTCTTAATTTGTGACAAGCAGAAAAACAACAACAACCAATTTTGCAAATGCGGTTTACTTCATTGTATTTCTCATAAGGAAAAAGTTAAAAGTTTGATAACATTTTTCATAAGGAAATCACCAACCTAACAAAAAAAAAAAAATTTCTCAAAATTGTTTTCATACTTTTCTGTAAGGAAAAAGTTAAAGGAATTTCATTGGGGATGCAGTGTTATATGTTATATCGCAGATCTTGGTGGCAAGTTCACATCGGACTTTTTCGAGATTACATGGTCATTAAACTGTTCTCTCAATAAATTGATTTGTCAAACCATGTAAGGCATGTTGCACTTGTTAAAATCACATATCGCTCAAGTCGAAATCATCTAATTCATATCACAAAAAATCTGGAATATTGTGTCTAGCATTATCCATTGAAGGCAAAGATCATACCCCTGACTAAACCACACCAAACTCTCCATTTTTCTGAATGTAAACGTGTTTCATGAACAGAATGTGAGGTTTTGCACTCCAAATACGACAATTGTGCATATTTAGGAAGTCATATTTAACCGGAAGTGAGCTTCATCTCTGAAGATGATTTTTCCATGAAATAATGATCAAGCTGCTCCAAAACCCAATTTGCCTAAATGGTCATTTGTTTTAAGATCTAGGGTGAACTGAATTTTATACGCCTCGAAATACAAATCTTTAGGAAGAATATTCCATATGCTGCCATAAAAAACCCCAAGTTCTTGAGAGCGTCGTCTAATTGTTCTTGATTTTCAGCCATACTTTGATTCACAGCATCGATATTTTCAGCAGTACATTTACGTCTTCGATAGGTTGGATTTTTTTTAATTACATTATGAATAGGCAGCTCCTGTAGGTTGATTATGAGGAACATAAAATTTATTTAATGCGCGAAACGTACCCCGAATAGATTCATTAGTTTTGTAATAAATTTTAAATTTTTAAACGCTGTGCAACTGAACACAAATGTCAATTTTGAATTAAGAAAATCTTTATAATATAGTGAACTACTAATTTATACAAATGTGCCGGAATTACGATATTTTGAAAAGGGTTAAGTTCATAATAATATAAAAACTTAAGGAGTATAATGATAATTTCTATGATAAGTAAAAGCATAAACAGAAAATTTTCAAAACAAACTATAAAAAACAATTAGTACAAAATTTTCAACTTAACGTAGCAAATAAAATTTCAATAACAAGAATGTTAAAGAACCGTTCCTTTAACAGATGTCCAACTTTGGGGCTGGATAAACAAAAATTCTTTTAAAGTGCTCTTTATATGGACGAGGAATAACTAAACCTTGTCCGATTTCTAAACTTTTTTGTTTCAAAGTAATAATTTATTCAAATGATTTCCAATCATTAAATAGGGCTTAAAATACCGGGTATCCCAATGAAATGTACTAACACTTTGACTGTCGCTAATATGCTGTCTTTGTATTTTTGCAGGTGTAATTAATGTTATACAGCATGGCAAGAAAACACCTTAGCTTGGAAGAGAGAAGAGAGTTTCTCTCCTGAAATGTTATTGGAAGACCGAAAACGCCACGGAAGTTCAAAGATGTTTCAGAAGGGAATTCGATGTACCAGCTCACGATGCAGCTGGATTGGACGAAGGGGCAGCATTGAATATCCTGCGCGTTCCCCAGAGCTGTTGTCCCTGGAATTCTTTTTGTGGGGATACCTCAAGGATATAGTTTATGGCACCAAACCAAGAACAAATGATGCATTGAAATTTCAAATTGTCGCATTGTGTGGACAATAATGGTCCTCAATTTGAACATTTGTAAACATGATTCTTCAATTACATTTCTCTTCTGTACTTGAAGCCTTTCAACTTCTGTCTATGTTCATAAATAAAGTTTTTCTCGTCATTCGAAGTGTTAGTACATGTTTTTGGAACACCCGGTATTTTGTCCATCGAATTAGAAGAAAACATATGAGCCGACACACATCCCTAATAGTATTTCTTTAAGAATTGAGTCGTGTCGATCTCCTAGATATAATATATCGGAAATCATCACTTATTTCTATTCATCAGAACAGATTTTCGATCTCAATAAAAACTATTCAAAATTATCTAGCGCAGACATTTTATTTTAACCCGTTGCCGCACACTTTTAAATTGACGACCGTTTCTGAGCACAAACTTTTTTGTTTTCAATTGTTTATGACTGCCATATGAAATTGAGCGTTATTTGTATGTTTAGAAGTGAAAATTATCACATTTTCTCACAGTTTTTCCATGAAAAATTTTCGACGGTCATAGCCGTCATCTGCTCATCACAACATTTCTTCTCTTTCTAGAATAAATGACGGCTATAGCCGTCATTTGCGCGAACTTGGTAGGACGGCTATAGCCGTCATTTGTCTCTGTAGGCGGAAATATATCGAATTGTTAAATATGAAAAATCAAAACAACAAAAAACAATTAATATGTTATCTGGAATGTTGCATCTTTTTTATCTTCGATGTATTACTGAATAATTAACAAATAAATGCATTAGTACACTTCGTACGAATGATGTTCCTTTTTTTATTAATTTAATATGCAGGACGGCTATAGCCGTCATTTGCCTACATATCACCAAAAATCATAGCCGTCATTTGCGGCAACGGGTTAACGCTGCTATATTACTATATAATTTACTAAACAAAACTGACCTAGAAAAAATCGATACGGAAATTGGTTAGAATAAGCAATAAAATTACACAAAATTACATATGTATTTTGTGTGGGGTTCGGGAATATTTCCCGTCACATCAACTATTTATTTCTAATTAATTGAATGTAAATAAAAAAAACATGTAGAAAACAATTTTAATGTCATTAAGGCAATGATCGACCTTCAAAACTAATGCAACAAAAAATTCTAACATTTGTACATTTTAATATATTTTATTGTAAATCTAAAATTATATCTAAACAAACCCCGTATATATTTATGAACATACATGCACATATTACTCGCGTTTGTGGTGTTAGAACTTATCTGTTTGGCATATAGGAAATAGTTTTGGTGATGCACTTTTTATAGATGTATGCGAGTATTTCTAAATTTTATTTCTAGAAGTTAATTATGTTGTCTCAACCGAAGGCCAAAGTTTATTATTAATAATGATGGCCTTCACAAATGTTGTGTAGATTATTGCACTAACGAATCAAATATATATAGTTTTGTGTATAAAAATCTAACACGAATAAACCGGTCATATATTTAGAATTATCGAATGAAATTACGGTAACTATGTGGTCGGCTTATTTATAGCATTATTGGAATGGTTAAACCATAAGGATAGGAAAAAACCTGTAATAGGTACTACTGATAAAGTCATACGCAGACATATTGATTACGATCTAGATTGTGTTCACTCCATACTTTTTTTTCTGGCCTGAAATTGTGAAGTAAAAATACACAAAATCAATCCTTCTTTCACTCATTGATCAAATTAAAACAGAAATTGCATTATCCATTTTAATTAATTTAACTAGTCTTGATTTTCCATTACAGTTACAACAAACTTTTTTTTTGTGCGCTTTTTTTGTGTGATTTTTTTTGGGCGCTCTGTTTTTGTGCGATTTTTTTTGTGCGCTCTTTTTTTGGACGATTTTTTTATGCGGTATGAAAAAATTTTATTCAGGACAATCTACTTAAGTTCGTTCAAAATTTCAATCAAATTAGAACATAATTGAATGTGATTAATCAAACTACTTAATTGACGTTGGCCATTTTGTTTTTTCGATTTTTGATATTTCATCACATTGCGCAATGAAAGTAAGTATTGCGTCACGTTGCGAAATGTTTTGAGTTTTTTTTTTCGGGAGGTACCGGGTTCGAATCCCGATAGCGGCAGGATGCAAAAGTGAAATTTCATAACAGATTACGATCTGTGATGAAATGTAACACATCTATGACCCCCTGTCGGAGAGCAAAACTCATGGGCCGACCCATCTTCCATGTCAGTATAGGCTGGAATGGAGCTTGCAATGTGCAGATGGTCTTAAAATCGGTCCTATAGCCGTACGTCCTCGAATTGGCTGACTGGCGTAAAGTAAGGACGGAAATAAGCAAACCGCGAAAGAGCAGGGAGAGCTGAACAGGCCCCAGACCAAATTGCAGGGATAAAAACAAAAAAAAAAACAAAAAAAAAGAAAAACAAAAAAAAGGTCCCTATTCACCGCATAAAAAAAACTTTTTAAAAGTTTCAGAAGATTTTGTATGTGGTCCCTATTACCGCACAAAAAACAGGTTTGACTGTATATCTCCGTAATTTCCAATTATAAGTCAATAAAAAATACTGTAAAGAAAATGTTGGAGAAGTGTCCGATATGATTATGGTAAGTGTCGGCAAAACGAACGGGAGGTGACTAGATTATTCGCTTGATGGTATCCAGAACGTCGGCACTTTGGAAGAGGTGTATTCACTCGTTTAGCAAACAAGATCCGTACCACCGGAATCATAGGAAGTCCACCGAAACCCCGTGAAACTCAAGAAGAAATTGTTGTAGATGTACTAGTGGCAGTATCAGAGGACTCACACACATCAATTTGAAGTACTGCACGAGGTACAGGAATATCTCAAACAAGAAAATAAGTTCGATGTATACTACATAGCATTGCTACAGGAATTATCAGCAAATGATTTTATAAAGAGAAAACAATTGAACTAATTTAGTTTTAGTTGGTATTATAATGAAACAGTGTAGAACTTAGAGAAAATGCTTTAGCTGTAATGGGAATACATTTTTGCTCATATCTCCGAAACCATACAGCACGTGATGCGCCAATAACATCATGTAATATTCGCTGTTGACCGTCTTACCTTTCTCAATATAGTCGAAGAATAAAGTACCTTGCACAACCCAAAATTCTAAGGCGAAACCCTTACCGACACATATTTACGCCTATGATCACTTGAGATGGCTTCCACCGGCTGCTGTCCACTCAGCAGGCTGACGTTTTAATTCCGGAGTATAGTGGTGGATCAATCCATGGCACATAACGACGTAAAAAATCTTTTATTACGGTTAAACAGCTTGTAACAGCACTCTGAATCATCGACGCGTTGCTGTTTTTATTCCAATTTGAAGAATACTTTCAAAACGATACGAATTTGTATTCGATTGTATACTTTTTTATCTTTTCTGGAATAACTGCTCTATTCGGGCGACCGTTCGTTCAGCAACATCGGTGTTTGTGTTGTCATGTTAAAACTGAGGAAACCAACATCCGGCGGTTGCTTTCGAAGGAGCACAGTCCCAATAATACATAATCAAACATTGCTTTGCATGAACCGTATTTTTCTCACCAAAAAACAATGTGTCTGATTAAGCAATAAAAATGACGTTACTATAACAATTGTAACTTGTAAACTAATGGTCGGATTTTCAAAACAAGTTTGATACAAATCGTTTGAAGGTTGGTACTTCCTCAAAATCATATGAGTTTATCATTCGATTATTATCAATTTACCCTTTTAATGGCCCTGTGTTTGATAAACTAATTAATTTGCGTTAAGAAAACGTTTATTTGACAAATTTGCGGGAGTAATAGTTTTTAAGTTATGAATGAAATTTACCGTATTATTCACAAAATGTAAATTTACTCTGCAACCGTAAAATTTCCGACAAGTACTAAAATGGTATTCTATAAATGTAAATTATGTTATGTAAAGCTTACATTGACAAAATAGGAGCCGTGCATTTTTTCACATTTAGTGTATTTCGGTAATTTTTACACATCGCTGGGTTTACTTATACTTTCGCAGTCGAGGAATATTTGGTTTTGGTACTGTGCGCGCAACCCGCATACGCATAAAATTATAAGCTGTCTAGCGGTGCTGCTCTTACTGGAAAAAAAGTTGAACGCGGGTACTCCGAAGAGTATGTGTAAATGTGTGTGGCGTTGACATCTCATCAGTGTTGTGGCAAGATACCAAAACAGTTCAACACTTTTGTCAACACCAAACCATTTATTAGCAACACGAGTGTGCAACCTCAAAAAATATCCCGCTGGGACAAGAAAGTTAAAAAAACGTTTCGAAATCAATTGCCTACACCATCAAGGAATACAATCGATACATGGGAGGAATCGATTAGATGGATGAATCATCAAACACACCATCATCACCAAAAGCTGCCTAGACGGATTATTTGCCAAAATAGACATACCCAAAATGCACTTCAGCAACTCAGGCGTTTTGTATAAAATGCGAAATCAGTTTGTGTAACTCAGCTACAAAATCCTGTTTCTTCGACTTCCATAAGGCGGATAGTAAAATTTCTGTTTATTGCAAATATTTTAATTTAATGTTTTTTTGTATTCTGAATAAATTAGAAATTGTTAAAATTATTTGTTTTGTTTTCATTTTATAGCATAAGTGCGCCTAAAAGCGGACCCTATCAAAACAGATTTTTGACGATGAATTGGTAATTTTCATAAGAAAATTAATCTAATCTAAATTTATCAGCTAAAAAAATTAATTCATTAGAGGGTTAAGTATTTTAATATACTTACCACACCATTTTAAAATATGTATAAAAGAAATTTTAATTTTAAATTTCGGCATTTCGTTTTTATGTTCATATAAATAACGCGATTACTTGACGATATGAAAATTTTCATACAGCGGCGAATTCACATTGAATTTATTTATAGCGGCGAGAATGTTACAGTGCATGAATACAAATTTTTAGTACAGTGTATCTTTTCCTCAGTACGCAATTTCTATAAAGTTGCAGCTATAGAATTTTTACATTTTTAGAATCGAGCTATAGTGGTTAAAGTTACAAATTTTACAGTAGAACCTTGATTATCCCTCATCTATATCTAGGATATGTGCTGCCATATAATTTTTTGTTCAGATTAGTGTCCTGCATCACTTCTCGAACTTATTGTAAAGGGTGGTTAAATTTTAAGGGCCGACGATGAATGTGAACCACACCTAAACGTCAAGTTTTTTTCTGCATTTAATTTGACATTTCCCAATTTCAGACTAACTCAATTTTAACCATGGAACGATACACAATCGAGCAACGCGTTAAAGTTATTCAGGCATATTATGAAAATGGGCGTTCAAATCAAAATGCATGTCGTGCACTTCGTGATTTTTTCGGTCAATTTAATCGTCCAAATGTGCGTACAATCGGAAAAATCGTGCAAAAATTTGAACAAACCGGGTCTGTAGGGGATTTTAAAACACCAGTGCATGCTCGTACAGCTCGTACTGCAGAAAATATTGCTGCTGTTCGCGATAGTGTGGCTGAAGAGCCGTCCAGCTCAACTCGTCGTCGTGCCCAACAATTGCACCTCTCACGCTCGTCGTTGATGAACATTATGCATAAAGGTGGCAAGAAATGGCAACAGTGGATGATCAATTTTTGAAGAAAATCATCTTCAGTGATGAGGCACATTTTCACCTCAGTGGATTCGTCAATAAGCAGAATTGCCGCATTTGGGCGAATCATAATCCAAGAGTGATTGTCGAAAAACCAATGCACCCACAAAGAGTGACTGTTTGGTGCGGTTTATGGGCTGGCGGCATCATCGGGCCGTATTTTTTCCAAAATGAGGCCGGTCAGGCAGTTACTGTGAATGGTGTTCGCTATCGTGAGATGATAACGAACTTTTTATGGCCCGAATTGGAAGATATGGATGTGGACGATATGTGGTTTCAACAGGACGGTGCCAGTTGCCACACAGCTAACGAAACAATGGCTCTTTTGCGCGACAAATTCAATGGCCGTGTTATCTCACGTGGTTGCGATGTCAATTGGCCGCCAAGATCATGTTATTTGACACCGTTGAACTTCTTTCTTTAGGGTTATTTGAAAGAAAAGGTGTACGTCAATAAGCCAGCAACAATTTAAGAGCTAAGGGATGAGATAATTCGGCACATTAACGGCATAGAACCTCAATTATGCCTAAGCGTCATCGAAAATTTGGACCATCGGGTGGAGGTGTGCCGCCGAGGTCGCGGCGGCCATTTGGCCGATATTTTGTTCCATACATAATTGAACCATACCATATTATCATAATAAAAAGAATTGACAGTAATTTCTTAATTAATTTGTGTTTTATTCAAAATCAACATCGGCTCTTAAAATTTAACCACCCTTTACTTACTTAAGAGTCACAGCGCATACGCAATAGAAAACTTATGACTTTTGCCTTACAGAAAAGTATGAAAAAAATTTTGAGAAAAAAAAAATTTTTTTTTGTTAGGTTGGTGATTTCCTTATGAAAAATGTTATTAAACTTTTAACTTTTTCCTTATGAGAAATACAATGAAGTTAACCGCGTTTTGAATTTTATGTCAATAATTGTTGGTGTATACAGAAATAATACGGTATTAATAAAATTTAAAACTGCAAATTTAAGAAAACCGCGAATATTTTTACAATATCTATAAATAGTTAAATATTTTGAAGTTTTTAGAGAGTATTTCATGTGTGTATAGTGATTCAATAATACAGATAAACACAGTACAAATAAAATAGAGCTCAGTACTTGGTTTCTTGAGCGTTGTGAAAATCAGGAGATTTATCAACTTCAATTTGGTGAAACATTACTTGGGAGAATGAATACCACTCAAATAGTGATGCCGTCGGCATTTTCGTCACGGAAGCATTATATAATTAGTGTGTTTAGGGATGAACCTTTATGATGCAAACAAAACGACATCAAAATCAATACCTTGTGATACATAAAATATAAAATTCTGACTAACAACACCTTTTTGTTGTGTAATATAGTTTTGAAAAATTATATTTGAATATAATGTATTTGAGTTTTAATGTATTTGGTGTTTTAATGATTAATTTTCGGAACAATTTGGAGGTTAAAAATTAATAAGTCAAAATTTTGTAAACAAATAAAAAATAATGAAGTATGGTTCAGTTCGAGTTTTATTCTTTCCTTAAGTTTCTTTTGGGTATGCTCTTCATAAGGAAAAGGTCTTAAGGAAAAGTTTTTTGCATTGGGTATGCGGTGTCACCTATACGTACATCTCAAAATAATCTTAGAAAAAATCGCCGTTTTGAGTGAGTTTTGTGTACAGCTTTGTATGGCTCCGCGAATTAAAAACGACTGACTTAAAAATGGTGTTTTTTCGGACTGAAAACCACCGTATTTATTTCATTTTAAAATTTGGCTTAAATCTGTAATGAAATGAAATAAAAAAATCTGATTTTATTAATGCATATCATTAGTCATTTTGAAAATGATTTAAGAAGTGTGTTTATAAATGACATAAAATGTGACTTTTTAAGGCATTTTGAAAATGAAATAAAATGTGTATTTAAAATCGAAATAAAACGTTAAAGTGTACTACAGTAAAAGCCCGATTATCCTTCATCTAATCAACCGGAACACTCAGATAACCGAAAATTTAATTTTTATTGATTTTGTTTGCATTCTTCTCTTTCTGTTCTCTTGCATATGCATTTTTTAATTCATTTTGACATTTGCAATTATTTTTTGAAAATTTTCATTAATGAAAGCATTAGTTGAAAATTTTGAATGGCTTTAATTTTCAGTTTTTTTTGCTTCTTTCTCTATTTTTTCTCTTTTATATTCATTTTTTAATTCATTTTGAAATTTGAAATTGTTTTTTGCACAATTTCATTAATTAAAGCATTAGTTGAAAATTCTAAATGGCTTTATTTTTCATATTACAGAAAGCCCGATTCTCCGGCATCCAATTAACCGCAACACTCAATTAACCGGAATTTTAATATTTGGATTTGTTTTTGCTTTTTTATCTTTCACATGGGAATTTTTCTTTTTTCATTATTCGGGGATTCACAGAAAATTTACTTTCCTTTACTTTGTTCTGTTTTATGCACTATTATATTTCAATTGAATGTGTAAAATCGCGTATTACATAGTTAGGTAAGTGAACTATTGAATATATGTATTATTAAATTTTGGGTACAAGAAATTGCCCTGTTATCCGGAATGCTTGGGGATGAGAGCATTCCGGATAATTGAATGATTCATTAAATCTAGAAATTTTACGAGATTTTTGCTTGATTTCATTATTTTTTAGGATTCTCGTTTATTTATTTTCAAATTACGTACCAGAAAACAATATTTTTATACATCAGTTAATTGAATTTATTGGAAATAATAAATACATACATATTATGTATACGAGTACACTCATACGAGTACCAAAAATTTAATACATAATTCAATGAATGTGAATTATGTGAATCCCTAATTATAAAAAAAAAAAATTTCCCTTGTGAAAAAGAAAAACAAAAAAATTTCTTAAAATTAAAATTCCGGTTAACTGAGTGTTCCGGTTAATTGGATGCCGGATAATCGGGATTAAACTGTAATATGAAAATTGAAGCTATTCAAAATTTTCATCTAATGCTTTCATTAATGAAAATGTGCAAAAAACAATGCATGTTTTTTATCTTTCTCTACAACACAACAAAAAAACGGTATGAAGAAAAACAAGAAAACATTTTCTTAAAAACATGAAATTACACATGCATTTCTACGTGTATCAAGCGTTCCACACGGGTTGTCAAATGTCAAAGTCGGATTTCTGAAACCACCTACCTTCAAAACAAGTCGTAATAAATTTTTTATTGCTAATTTAAAACAACACCAAATTTTTTTTGTATTGTTTTATTCTGCTCTCTCGAAAATAAAATTTCATTTTTCTTGACACGGAAATTTTTTTGTTGAAAAATGAGTCGCAATCAAAACCGGTATCATACGTAACCGGGAAAAGAAACGAAGATGAAGCCGCTTCTTTACAACCCGTGTGGAATGGATCTATTACAAACAAATGTAAATTTTATGTTTATAATGTGAAATAAAATTTGCCGTTTTTAAGTTATTTTGAAAATGAATTAATATATTTGTAAAATGACATAATGCCTTTCCTGTGTCATTTTGAAATTAAATTTGTTTTTGTAAAATACCTTTGTTAAGTAAGAAAATTTGTTAAAAATGTGACTTAAAAAAGGTCCCATTTTTTAGCATTTTTGTTAAAAAAATGCTATATGGTTTCGGTTTTTGCCGTCTGTCCATCTGTGTCCACGTTAACTTGAGAGCGGATGGAGATATCAACTTATTTTATACACTAAAAGTTCAAGCAGTTCATGGGATATGTCTTGTTGATATGCACATTTTTGTGTTTAGGGTGTTCGGAGATATGTAGAGGGTTTTGTTAACCCCCCCTCCTTAAAATTGATAGATTTTTATTTTATTTTCTATTCTATTTTGGTTTCACAGAGCATGTGAATGTGGAATTAAAATATATCTCGTGTGGATGTGGGTTTGTGTGGGTGGTGTGGTTATGAGGAGTAGTAGGAGTGGTATGGGAGGTGAAGGGGGTGGGATGAAGTGTTTGTTTTGGTGTGGGAATTTGGGATTTGGAGCAAGGCACAATGATTTTGGAGATTAAATCAAATACGTTAATATTACGGCAAGTGATTATAAAAACATTCATTTTATTAATATTTATAAGAATCCATCATGCATGCCTAGCATTTTTAAGGATGTTTTGTTGAGTCAAGTTAATGTTTTCCAAGCTTCAAATGTTATTCTCGCTGGTGATTTCAATCATAATTTTTTAATAAATAATGATTTGGAAGACTTTTTGTTTCATAATTTAAAATTACATTTAATTTCAAATCTCGGATCAACCACTGATGGAGGAACAGTAATTGATGCAATTTTCGTCAAATTTGAATATGATTTTGATTTTTATCTATATGAGTCTTTGTATTCCTACCATATAAATATACAAAACAAATTAAATACTTTTAACTGGTATCAAGATAATTTTATTTCTCTTAATATTATATATTATATCTATTTAGTTCTTTATAGGCACCAGAAAAGCATACAGAGTTCGGCTTCGAACCTTTCCCGTCTTTTTTCATATAAAAACACCATTTTTAAGCCAACCTTTTTAATTTCAGCCTTTTTTAATTCAGGGAGCCGCTTGGCATTAGCAAAATAAGTAGAATACTGGCATTTCCAATCGTATAATACTCCGATGACAGTACAACACATTCCAAACTCGTATCAAAACATTGCATAATAGTAAAAAACCACAAAACCAAACGCGGCCATTAACCCAAAATTAAATAACTTTATTTTAAATCAACCAACATTATACTCGAGAAAAGGTAATTGAATCTTTTGCGTATATCAACCTTGGTAATTACATAAACCAAAAAAAAAAACGGCAACTAAAAGTGAAACTTATTCAAGTCATTGACCCAACGGAATTTAGAACTTATAGAAAAATGGTTATTAGAGATTTTACCAATCTGGACAACAAACGTATAATATTATTAATTGAGCAATAAGGTTTTATCTCCCTCTAATAAAATGTGGGTTATACATACAATTAGATTATATTCCAAAAATAAGATGTATTTAGACGTTAGCATACATGTTGATATCGTGAGATTGATACAAAAAAATTCGCTGGGTTCGCGATTAGATAAACAATTTAAATAAAATGTCAATGACACAATTCAATGAAATTAGGTTAGTTTGGCACACAAATTTAAATCCGAAAAATTGGGTGAAAGTTATTTAAGTACATATGTACATATATACTCGTAGTAGTTTTGATGATAAATGGAGTCTACAAACGAAACTAAAATTATTTTACGATTATGTATTGTTATGAAAATTAAACTAAGGCAAAATTGATTTTTACTTAAATGATTGCCTAATTGAATTCTATTTATATGTTTGATGCTAGCAAACCTCTTAATTTAGTCTAAAAGGAGCCCGCTTACACCAATGAATCCGGGCTAGTATTAAATAAAAAAATTTCGAGATATCTTATCAAATTGCTCGCAAATTGTGTCTAATATTCATTTTTTGGGAAGTTTTCGCTAAATACCAATTAACTTTTATTCAAATCAAATATTTATAATTGTACTCGAGTTGAATAAACTTCAATATATAGAATACAAGGTTTCAAATAGAATTTTTTGTTAAAAATATCTACAAGCAGTTAGATAATCAGCATCGTATATGTATTCTGTTTTCACCTTCATTTGGGGTAATGCACTAAGCTGTTTATATACATTAGAATTTTTGATTGTTGTTGTTATTGTGAGATTATCAAATTCGAACAAAAGTTTGATGACCAGAACCAAATTTTTTTACGTCTGAAGGTAAAATATTTTTTAAAGGTGGTTGTAACGATTATCCGATAGGTTGACCTCGTTATTTCAAATACCGAGTTTAATCAACTTTGCACATTGTTACAAATCTAAAATTATATAATTTATTGATGTTGTGATGCTCTTTTCTAGAATATTGTACGCGATCATGTTAACTATGTAAGAACTACCATAAATTACAGTTTCTGCCACGGATGTCACAATTTGGTCATTTTTTTCGAAAATATTTTAATTTTAAGAAATATATGAAATAACAGAACATGTACTATATCTCTAACTTTCACATCCCACGACGGGATTTTGTCGCCTGCACGGTAGGTCTTCAATTATCTCGGCTCAACGCACGCTCCCGCCACTTTCGACATTATGTTGTTGTCATGTCTTCCGCAGCAATTTATATAGACTGGTTGTTGATGGAACACATTTCTTATTATTCGTTGTGATGAGACGTTTGCTTTCGAAATTCATTGGAATTCGATTCGAATGACCTTTCTTTTAAATGTAGACAATATTCTACAATTATTAGTGGTTAAGGTCCAACTTTCGCTTCCAAAAGTTAGCACAGATGTTTTAAGTGCTTTGTAATTTACGAGCGACTGCGAGCGATATTTTGATCACAGCAACCTTCACCGCGCGTATAAGGCTCGATCTCCGACTGCTATGCGGCTTTAATATCTGCCTCAACACCATTTCTTGATGTTACAAATGATCCGAGATAATTGAAGTTATGGTCGTCTTGTCCGAGATTCGTATGCATGCTCTTTGGTGTTGATAGACATTTAGCTTTGTTGCTGTTCGTTTTCAGGCAATCCCGTGGAAGATACGCGATCGGAGTGGACACAGTCCTTCCCATTACAATTCCTACAGCCAGCCAGTTACAGAGAGAAGAAACAAGCTTCTCTGGAATTCCGAGACATGAGCTCGATCCAAAGGTGTTCACGGTTTATGTTGTCATATACCTGTCTAAATAGAGCTGATGAATATTGTACTTTCAACATTTTTCCAGGATCATCCTCAAAGTGACACCCTAGTCACACTAGTAGTACGCACTAGTAGTAAAAAGTTAGCAAGCACTTTGTAGGTGCTGTTTGCAGAGTTATATTACGGAAATTTTCATATTTGAGAAGGTAGCCCTTTTTATGCAGCGGGCGTATGAGTGCGGCCTTCCATTCAACGGCAAGCTCGCGCTTGTCATAGATCGCAACGGTAAGTTCATTAAAATTATACAAGTGTAGGTTCTCCGTGTTTTAATAATTCTCCGGGATTTCGTCAAGACCAGTGCCTTTCTATTTTTTAATTTACTAATAGCTTCATCTATTTCCTCTACTGTGTAGAACGGGTCAAGTACCTCATCGCTCGTGGGGCGCAATAGCTCTAATAGTGGTCACTTTTATTATCAACTATACATTCCTGTATTTAATGTCTGTGGATCTTGGATAGAAATCCTTAGATTTTTGGCAGTGGAAAAACATTTTCTTGAGTTTCCGTTTTCCGTTTCAAGCTGATGTTTTCGATACTGGTCTTCATATACTGGGGCTTCTTTTTCCGGAGGTCTTTAGTCGCAGTCATGCTGGCGTGTGCAAGAGCACTGCTCTTTGTGCTCTTAGTTCAATAGTATTTCCTGCTGCGGTGGTTATGAGTGACATAATAGCTAGCCTAGTCACTCCTCCTTGGGTGTTTGGCGGAGTTTCGCAGTTTTCATTGTACCGATTTAAATGTTCAGTGATAGCTGATTGTCTCTTAAATTTGGACGCGTCTATAAGATCTAACGCCAGTTATGCTGGTGAAATGTTCTTCGAAATCATGAGGTGATCAATTTAGTTTTCTATTCTTCCATCATTCAGGCGCCACTTGACCTTGTGCTGATGGACTAATATTTAATGTTGTAATTTCGCTCCTACCGATTTTTGCGTTGAAGTCGCGCCCACAATAATTTTGCATTGACAATCATGATATTGAATTTCTTTGTACGGAGTCTAACCGTGCATATTCGCATGTTGATCGGACGAAAGTCGATGATATAGTGTTGTGCTCGCCGATGGATTAGAAAACCGACTCCCAACTCTACTCCGTTCTTCAGAGCGTAACCATTGGTAGTATTATGGATTCCACTCCCAGACCATCTAAGCTCTTATATTGCAAAGGTTCTGGAGGCTCGGTTTAGCACGTTCCATGTTAGTTATTTTATAGTGTTGTCCGTGTACATTTTCGGAGGTAACGTTCATAACTTGATGGTTTTTGTGAGAGCATAAATAGTTGGCCCGAGGCTCATGCCACTGGACTAATACTTTGGACTATAACGGTGTTGAGTATCTTCGGCTAACTTGTGTTGTTACATTCAATTAGCCATGGGGCCTGCTGCATTAGATTGGTTCGTTTATAAAATTTTGGATCCATGCGCCTTGAGATTCTGCAGTTTTGTCCCCGTTAATGTCAGGTTGTCATGCGTGGTGGACATGAAAATGCTATGACACAACTACTGATCCTGATAATCCCCGTTAACCGTTGGTAGTGGCAGGCATGGTAATTTTATTTCACAACTTTTATGAGAATGATAAGAGCACCCGAATTATATGGTTGACTTGAAGATTTCGGTGTCATACTGTAACAAATCCTATGGATCCGTCACGAATATTTAGTCAGGTTATCGCAAATTCATGTTACTTTTATTACGAAATTTGATTTTATTGTTTTCCAACGTACGCTTCAAATGTTGAATGATGTGTACAGGTGCTCCACCCTGAATTACTTTAATTTAATTAGGCTGCAACCAAAAATACAAACACAATAATATTCTTGTTTTGTTATGTACAAATTTGAAAATGGAGAGAAGAAAGAAAGCGAATGGGGGGAGATGAAATTACAAGAGGGTAGTCGAGGTTGGATTTTAATAGAGATAAGATCTAAGAATCGGGTAATTAGAATACCAATCATTACAATTAAAATAAAAAATAAAAAATAAAAAAAGTGAACGTTTTTCTATAAGTCCGAGTTGGGACTTAGAATCCGATTTGTTTTAAACCTAATTAAAAACTAACTTAATATAATATCAAATTATATAAAAAAAAAAAAAATAAAAAAATATAATAATACTAAATATTTAATAGCTTGTGAAATTAATTTTCATTAAAGAATTTAAAGTTTATATCTACCAAACATTAATAAAATAATTGTGCTTGTGCTGTGATACGACCGGTATTTTATCGAACGATAAAGATGCTGTCTTTTATAATATACCAAGTGCCAATTGAATTGCAAAATAATATTTTAGTAAAGGAGTACTTTAATCGACTAAAATCATTTCAATAAAGTTTTGGGCTCGACAGCTTCAATAATAGTTTAAATCAAAATAATATATTTTATAATAAAATAAAACTTAAATTTCTTACGAAGTGAAAAAGACTGAAAATATCGGTATTCAGCATTAAACGGTTATTAGTGTACCGAAACTCTAGTGCTGTAAAACCAAAGTGTGGAAGAAAAATCTAGTGTAGTTAAACTAGAATAATGGACAATTTTTTTTGTTATAATAATAATTCATAATACTAGCTTTAATAAATAATATAATAAATTCGGACTTAATAATATAAAATAATAAATTAAACCTAATACTTAAGTTAAATAATAATAGTAAAATTCCTGAATTTAATTAAAATAATTTAATGTGATATTAATTACTTAATAAAATTGTAAATAAAATTATAAATAATATGTACAACTGTTGTTCCGCGACGTACATAATTTACATGCTCGTCAAAATAGTGTAAGCGAGAACGCTAAAACTACGTAGCAGAAAAAGAAAATTCGGCTCATTTTGGAGATACGTCATACCTTCGCTTCGTTCACCATGGCGCCCAACGTTGTTTATATTATAATATTGTAAGTTAAATAATTCTTAAGTTTATTAAATTTAGATTAAACTACATATATATATATATATATATATATATATATATATATATTTTTTTATTAATTTGACTTTATCGGAATTTAAAAATAAAGTAATCTTTTATTGTTGGGGTATATTATTCTTTTCGCTTTCTTATTTAAATTCGGATAAAGCTCACATATTGATAGTAGTAGTACATTTCGTCCAAAATTTTCATCAATTTTTTTGTTATTTCGAATTTTCAAATTGATGCTAATTTTCGATAAATTTTAGGATTATTTCAAATTATTATTACTACTTTATTTTTCTCTAACTCGCTTAATTTTGTTTTATTAAACTTAAGTCATAGTAATAATAATTTTTAATGATTCCTAGCAGTAAAATTAACTTGAAATAATATGACGTTCGTCATCCATTTATGTATAAATAATTTCGTTTATTCTAATAATTATGTTGATAAAAAAAATTAAATTTTTCTTGGTGTTCTAATTCTTTAAAATGAGATAAACGTATCTGATTAGGGGAGATGTAACGATGGTAGGTATAGTGCAGCACACATATGGCATAAAAACAACAGAAAAATGAATTTGCGAGATTTTGCGATATAATTTTTAAGCGGTCTAGCAAGATCAATGGATCAGCTTGGTACCCACACCCTAACCCTGAGCATTAGCTGGTTAAAGAAGACTGCTCCAAGTGTTGTCCATTGATAAAAATAAATTTTCGGTGGCCTTTCGTCTGACGTCTAACGTTTTGAGCAAACGGACGCCCGCGATCGGTTACAATACATTTCGTCGCATTCTAAGGCGTTTGATTCAATTTCCGTATCTCGGTTTCGGAAAACGTTGTCATTAAACGTTGAGGATTATTCAATTGTCCCTTTTCTTGCCCGCGACCACAATTGTGTAAGTAAAAATCGTGTACGAAAGAGAATCATGAAAAAAACAAAACACGACTTAAATTGAAGCAAGGAATATTTTTTTTCTGGCTGGAATATTGATATCAGGAAACTTATAAAAATCGGCAGATAATGCGTCGGAAACCCTTTTCCACATAGTTAGCAGGACTTACTGGTCTGTCACGCGCCACCTGTTGTCGATTTATTCGCCACACATATATAACTACAAAAAAGAAAAACTTTTCGTACACTCTAGAATGTACTAACATTTATCATCATCACCGTTTAATCTGTCGTTTTTGCGCGGTTTTTATAAGCTCACATATCAAACACATACAACAACGCATATGTACAGAGTGTATATGTAATACACATGCGCAGTTATCGTTTTTTTAAATGTAGGTAAGGTACGATTAAAACAATAACAAAAACACAAATCAGTTTAACCTTATAAATATCTAAGCAGAACTACCAAAATTATTCAGTTGGAATTTTGTAAGCTTCCCAATCGCGGTCTTCACATCCTAAACATCTGTTGATACATCAACATTATTTAGCAGACGATAAACCGAAAATAATGTCTTCCGAAACGATTTCTTTAAATGTGATGATGGACGAGAGAGCTGTACCCGAATGGCTTAATGAAAGTTTAATTCGGCAAATTCTACGAGATTCTGACAACAACAACAATGATTATTGTGCAAGTGATAAAAAATCGATAGTAAAAATTAAATCAATAACAAATCCGTGTGCAAACGGTGAAAATTATTGTTCGAATTTATATCGTGTTGCGGTGGAAATTGAAACAAATGAAAATGGTACTTTTATATTATTATTATTGTGTAAGCGTGTATGTGTGTGCTTGAATTCAATCAGCTGTTCGTGCATGTGCTTTTATTCTACGTCAAATATTCTCATAAATAAAGCAAGTCGATGAACTATTTGATGTGTATTTAACGAATTGACACAGTTTACGTTTTATTTATTTGGATAAATTAAGGCACGCTACAGTGGTGGAAACAATTGTATGTTTAATTTAGTGAAAGTGAATAAATTTTGTTTTTGGTTTTTTACAGAAATTATACCGAAGCAATTTATGTTTAAGGCCATCTTGCAGGAGATGAATGAAGTCGGCCATTTAAGCATGTTCTACAAGGAAAAAACTATGTATGACACAATTATTCCGGCTTTTGAAAACGAATGGCAACTCCATAGTGAGGTAATTAAATTTGCACCGCAATTTTTCAATGTGCAGGTCAAGGGCCAGGATCTTATAATGATGGAAGATTTAACGGCACAAAATTATAAGGTTATTGATCGTTTCAACGGATGTGATATGGTGCATGCCAATCTATTTTATGAAAAATTGGCGAAATTTCATGCAACATCGGCGGTGTGCTATGAGCGTTATGGAAATTTTCCAAACAAGTTTCATGACAAATTACTGAATGAGGAAGGTAAAAAATTTTTTGACATGTGGATTGATAATACTTTACCGAATTTAATAGCGGCCATGGAGGCACACACACCACTACACAAATATATTGATAAAGTGGTGAGTATATTCATTGAAAATTAAGTGAAATAACTATAAAAGGATTTTAATGAAATAACTCTGTTATTTAGAAAATGTGGTCAACCAAAGCTTTCGATAAGCTCAAAACCATCACCGACTACGATCTTAACGAATTTAATGTTTTGAATCATGGTGATACTTGGATTTCAAATTTACTATTCGCTTACGATAAAAATCAAAATCCAATTGATGTTTTATTTATCGATTTTCAAGTACCTACATATACAACACCCGCATTGGATATTCTTTATTTTTACATCTCCTCAATGGCTAACGAGCTAAAAACTAAATCATTTACCGAAGTCATCGGGCATTATCATAAACAATTAGCGGACAGTTTAAAGAAGCTCAACTATCCAAAACATATTATGAATTTTAAGGAATTTCAAGCGTATATAAAGCGGCATGGGTTTCTTGCTTCCATAAGCGTTATCTCAATTCTACCAATTGCAGTTTTTAAAACGGATACTCCGGTCGAACGGAATGCAATGTTGTTCGATGATGACAAAGCGTTGAATGTTAAAAAACGAATGTTGAACAATCCGTTATACTTAAATGCAATGGAATATGTTATGGAGTTTTTAGACTCTCACGGTTTTTTGGATATTTAGAGATAAACAGCAACAATAATTTTTATTGTTAAATCTACTCGTAAAGTATTATAACGCATACAGAAGGAAACCGGCAAATTAACTTTGCTACATTAAGTTTTATTTTGTGAATATTATTTTTAAAATAAATATATTTTTAAATTTATAAGTATAAATCGTTTATTTAATTTAAGAAAAATGACTTATGGACTTCCAAATCCTAAAAAATGTGTAAAAGTATGAAAAATGTCACCTAAATTAATAAAAAAAAAAACTTAAGGTTAATTTGAAACTAGCTTTGTTTTAAAAATGTCGCTAGTTTATATCCTTCTCGATGGTATACTGCATGCCATAGAAATCACTCATTTTGTGGTAAAAACAGAAGATACTATTTTGCCGGGGTCAAGGTTAAGAAGATACATTTTAAGTTAAGCCCATAAGCCATTTAGGCATTTAACCTTTCTAGTATCATTCACTTTCTAGTATTCAAACATGTATCATTCTTGCTATGTACATATTTATGTTCCATCATTATAGAATCAAACTTACGATTTCATTTATTGGCTCCTTGGTTCAGCCTTTACAAGTTCTTAACTAGTGTACAAACCATATCATCGTTTATGTATGTGAAGTTATCCCAGAAAATCATTTCCGGAAAAATTAATTATTGCATCAGACAACACTTTCGTTATATGTTCATACCAGCCCAGGATTTCATTAAAACTATTTAAATTGATATTAGTTCAGCCCAAAAATATGAAAACCTCGTATTTAAACAAATTTCTTGGAAATAAAAGAAATTAATGCAGAACCCAGATATATTTCAACGAACAATTCTTAACTGATTAAATTAAATATGTGAGTTTATAGCTCTAGTCACAGCGGTAGGTTTGGCTTGAAATTTGTGTAGTCGGTAACCGGTCTGATGACAATGGTTATAACCTAGTTTAGTTTCCGGAACTCGCGGACCGCTGTTTTGGTGAACCACGAGTAAAACAGTTCATATATTGGGTCAAGCACGTGTGAGCCTGTAGCGCCAATCATAGCGGTACGATTGTTTTGAAATTTGTATGGAACGTAGACATGTTTACCAACATAAGAATAACAAAATTGTGCGAACCAGCTGGCCATCGGCTACTTCGTCATTTTATTGATTGGGTGTTAGAACAAAATGATCGTTTCTCATCAAAAGAAATTCTAATGTTATTTGGCCACCAAGGTCATGCAATTTGACACTATAACAATGATCCACAAACAATTTAAGATCTTAAAAACAACATTCGAGCTGAAATTCAGGCCATTGAACTGCTTTTGTTTGAAAAAATTATCAAAAATTTTGGATGTTTTGATGCAGGCCTGTAATAGGGGCCATGGTGGTAACATGCACGTTGATGTATTCCATACATAAATGGAACCAACTCTCATTTTCAATAAAAAGAAAAATATGAATTCCCAACATTTAATAGGCGTTTTCGGAAATATCCCATGGTAAGTTTTGGGTAACTTGCTGACAAAAAATTACTAAATCAATTTCCGAACATGTAGAGTAACTTTAGGGTAATTTACTTTTAGTTGCTTTTTAATTTCTGCTTTTCTGTCAATTTGAATTGAATTAGTAGTGTGAGAAAAATTAAAGTAAAAAACTTTCAAAGCATAAACTATTAAAAAAATAGAACTAAAATGTGTAATAGAATTTTGGTGAATATTTAAACAAATATTCCACTTGAAATGTAAACTTACTTTTTGTATAGCCAGGTAACTTGTTACCAACATTAAAAAAATTAAAATTACTTAACTCCTACCATGGGATATTTCCGAAAACGCCTAATACATAAAAAAAACTAACAGATGGTCGATCCATTTAATTACGACCACCAATTATATTGATTTCAAATGTTAATAACTTCTATATTTGTGAAAACAGAATATTACTTGATAGATGCATTTGAGGGTACATTGTGGCTCATTGAAATAACGGTAAAACCGATACCAACAGTAAAAGCGTTATCTGTATTTTGTTACATCATTGCATTAGATTGCTTTTAGTAATGGATGCTCAAATCGAGTAAATATGAGTGCCATGGTAGCAATGACATACCATATATCTCTTATCAGCCTGCAATAGTTCTTGCCGTATGAATCGAGACATTATCTTGTTAGTTTAAATTTTGGAAAAGCCTCTTTCAATATATGCTTTGGACGAAAGTGCAGTTATTTTCGTGTTAATAAAAACCAAATCAATTGTTCCGTAGTACGAAATGGCTCCCGAAACCTTTTCGCTACCTTGTTTACTATGGTTTCTGTTCAAAAATATTTCCTCTTTCCTTTGAACATGAAAATAAAACTGATGTTCATTATTAGGACCATCCAAATTAAATTCCTTTTCGTACAAAAATGCAACTCGGTATGCTAGTGAAGTTTATCCAAACTAATCCAAAAAATAAAACAACAACAATCTTATTGTAATAGTATTGGTGTAGGTAAACATTCAGGCGAATTTAAATTGTGTAAGTTAGACGAGATGTTATGTTTAATTAGATACATTCCAAAGTCAATCTAAGTATTTTCTAAACATTTAGCATGAACTTCAGCGAAATTGGTAGACTTTCTAAACTCAAACGAGTGTCCTTAGTAAGTTATATGATTTTCTAATGGGTCTGACACGGTGTCCCATTAGATTTATAATGTGATTTTTTAATGGGCCTTAGGTATATTCCAAAATCATTCTAAGTATTTTCTAAGCATTTAGCATGAACTTCAGTGACATTGGTAGACTGTCTAAACTCAAACGAGTGTTCCTAGTAAATTATTTGATTTTCTAATGGGTTTTACAGGGTGTCCCATGAGATTTAATAATGCGATTTTTTAATGGGCCTTAGGTATATTCCAAAGTCAATCTAAGTATTTTCTTAGCATTTAGCATACACTTCAGTGACATTGGTAGACTGTCTAAGCCCAAACGAGTGTTCCTAGTAAATTATTTGATTTTCTAATGGGTCTGACAGGGTGTCCCATGAGATTTAATAATGTGGTTTTTTAATGGGCCTTAAATACATTCCAAAGTCAGTCTAAGTATTTTCTAAGCATTTAGCATAAATATCAGTGACATTATGGTAGACTGTCTAAGCCCAAACGAGTGTTCCTAGTAAATTATATGATTTTCAAATGGGTGTGACAGGGTGTTCCATGAGATTTAATAATGTGATTTTTTAGAGCCTTAGGTATATTCCAAAGTCATTCTAAGTATTTTCTAAGCATTTAGCATAAACTTCAGTGACATTGGTAGACTGTCTAAGCTTAAACGATTATTCCTAGTAATATATCCCTTTAGTGATTTACTAACACAATTGTGCGAGTAGGGCTAAAGTACCATGTCAAAAATTTAGTTTTGTATGTTTTTTGAACCAACTTACACATTTGTGAATTCCTTTTTAAGTTATTTTCGTCCGAAAAAAAACACTATATCGTTGCACACAATTGTGTTGGTTTTACTACAAATAAAGCGAAATTTTTTATCAACAACGCCATTACAGACTATGGTTTTTTACTCACACATTTGTGTGGGTTGCACTAAAACTGAGCCAATTTTTTTGTTTTCTTGGTTGAAAAAGGGATATATGTTTTTCTTATGGGTCTGACAGGGTGTCCCATGAGATTTAATATTCTGATTTTTTTAATGGGCCTTAGGTACATTTCAAAGTCTTCTTAGTATTTTCAAAATATTTAGCAAGAACTTTAGTGATATTGGTGATTTGTTATAACTAAGAGAAATGTCTCTAGTAAATTATGTGATTTTCTAGTAGGTCATATAAACTTCAGTAATATTATTGGACTACTTAGATCCAGAAGAGCATTCTTAGTAATTTATATGATTGTCTAATAGGTATGACCGGCGTTGAGCAATACCTCTAACCCCAATTTCTCTTGAGTACGCTTTTAACAATTTGTAATACTCGCAAACCCTCTTTCGCGAATTTTCATCAGTCATCTGGTAAAAAAAATGAAAAATATCACGGGTTCCTCCAAACGATTTTTTCCGAAATCATGGACCATCACAATCGATAACTAGCATTTGAAAACTCCATTTCAGTAATTTGCATCAACGTCTTCTAAGTTGAGTAAAATATTAAAAACCCGGGTCTCTCCGGGGCACCAGACGATATTTCTTTGAATTGGTGACATTTCTTGACCCATTGGAAAATCATATAATTTACTAGAAACACTCGTTTGGGCTTAGACAGTCTACCAATGTCACTGAAGTTCATGCTAAATGATTAGAAAACACTTAGAATGACTTTGGAATGTACCTAAGGCCCATTAAAAAATCACATTATTAAATCTCATGCGACACAGTGTCAGACCCATTAGAAAATCATATAATTTACTAAGAATACTCGTTTGGAGCTATACGGTCTACCAATGTCATTGAAGTTCATGCTAAATGTTTAGAAAATACTTAGAATGAATTTGGAATGTAAGACCAAGTAAAAAATCACATCTTGTCTGAATTACACCATATAAATTCGCCTGAATGTTTACTTACACCAGTCCTATTACAATAAGTTTGTTGTTGTTGTATATTTTGGATTAGTTTGGATAAACTTCACTAGCATAACTCGGTACAATTCTTGCTTCCGTTTCTTTTCCCGTGTTTCACAAAATTTTCAATATTATTGTTGAAAGATTAAATAACAGTTTTTCCCCTACCAATTTTTAAGCTATTTCACGATTTGAGAATCCTTCTTCCTTTAGCAAATTTTGGTTTCATCGAAGAAACGAACGTGAATGTGGAATAAAAATATATCTCGTGTGGATGTGGGTTTGTGTGGGTGGTGTGGTTATGGGGTGGTAGGAGTGGTGGTGTGATATGAGAGGTGGAGGGGGTGGGATGAGATGTTTTGGATTTGATGTGGTTCTTGATAGGCAACAAAAATGCTTATAGAGTTCGGCTCCGAAACTTTCCCGTCTCTTTTAAATTAAATCAAAGTTTTGGTCCATTTTCTTATTCACCTATAGCAAATTTCGATCTATAGAACCATTTGCTTTTGAGACTTTGCAATATGATGGTTCTGATATTTTATACTTTCTTTATTAATATTTGTGTCACAAAACAATGACATCTACAGCAAACCAAGAGAACCGCTATCCTTTTTATAGAATAACAGAATAACTGTAATTTTTTTGTTCACTTGAGACCTATAGTTGCTATAGTAACTAGTTAATTTTAACTGGAATGGTTAAATTTGTATGCCTTTTGAATTCATAAATAACGCGACCTATCCCTATATTGATTCGGTTTAATTTGCTTGGAGCAATAACATTTACAAAACAATATACATTTTACATTTCGATTTACATTTTACATTGCGTCGGGAGAAGTGCGTATCCCAAATTAATCAGGATTGGCCACATTTTGTTGATTTCTTTAGGGCGGATTAAAGACATAAACACGAAGATTTACAAAATTTAATGCAGTTAAATTTAATGCAGTTACTTATTTGCAGTTTAAAGTGCTTGCTAGTTACTATATTGATTGTATCACCTGTCTAGCTATAAGCTTACTATAACTTTGTACCATCTCAATTTTAATATTACTGACTTCTTAAAAAAAATAATCAAAAGTATTAACCAGATATAACTATATATGAAATTTTTTTAATAAGACTAAACACTAATGATATTCAGGTTAAAAATACTAACCGCATTAAATAGATTTCAGCTAAATAAATATTGCACCAGCGGAATATAAATAACGCTTACCTCTTACGGCCGCGTGCAAAGTTTATTTTTGATCTCTACACACCATTAAATAACGTTACCTCATTTTTTTACTGCCATGTTGCTTTGCGGTATCCCTACTTGGTGCCATAAGCATGTGCTTAGTGTGCTTACACGCTAATCCAGCCCTGGGCAACATTAACAAACTAAATAAGGTATTAGGTACAACAATCAAAACATTTATTAATTCCTATTTTAAAATAAAAATACTTTTAAGCGTAAATTATATTGGTTTACATATTTGTTTACATATCAGGTGCTAAGTATTCGGGCGACAGGTCAAGAAATCCTCGCCGATCCAAAAATGGAAATGTATGTTCTAAAGCTGTTAAAAATGTGGGATTGTTTAATACTTTCTTTTTAAAGTCTATGGAATTGTCATCGCTCAGTAGCATCGATGCGCCAGGATTTTTACCATCATCGTGATATTTCGCAACGGATAAAATAGCAAGTGTGCACATTGGTGCGATTAGACCTTTTCTGATTAAATCAATGTGTAACTCTCGCAAAGTGATTATAGGTTTTGAATAGTTTAGTTTTTTTAAGTTCGCGACCAAACTATTGTGATACACTTCAATTAAATGATCAAATGCACTGTCTTTGTATTCATTTGCGAGGGATGACACAAAGAAGTAAAATATGTCGACTGCCGGTGTGCTATATGTTGGATTTTGAAAATCGATCTGTTAATTAATAACGAATTATTATTATTGCAATAAAATAACTTAAGCCCGAAAATATTTTCTACCACTTACAAAAATTACATCAGTTGGATCACCGTTATCATCATACGAAAACAGTAAATTATTTGTCCAGCAATCACCATGACTCAGTACATTAAAATTACCGTATTGTGGATTTGTAACCATTTTCAATTCCAAGAAGTTTTTTCCCACCCAAGTTTTCTACAAAACAATCTCGTTAATCTAACGGTTTTGCGCACATCTGATTTAATTTAGCACAACTTACAATTTTTTTTGCATATTTACTAATCGGTGGATGGTTTTCAATCACCTCGATGAACGTTGGTAACGTTGAATTCATCCACGAGTCGAAAAAATCTTTGGCCTCATCTCGAAATAGACTTTCGTGAAATTTATCGCCATACCGACCAAATTTCTCGTAATACACCATTGAGGTGGCGTGAAATTTTGCAATTTTTTCATAAAATATTCGGGCATGCTGTAAATCTAAACCTTTAAAACGATCACATACTTTAAAATTTTTTGCTTGCAAGTCCTCCATCGTAATTATTTCTTGTCCGACGACATGTTTTTCATAAAATTTTGGGCTAAACTGTACCGGTTCACCGATTAGCTGCCATTCCTTTTCGAATCCAGGTAATATTCGTGAATACAACTCCATTTCTTTATAGTACATTGAGAGGTGGCCCATTTGCTTCATTGAATCGCGCACCGATTTTATAATGAAATGCATTTGAACGATTTCTGCGAACAGTTTAAAACAAACAAAACAGATAAACTATGCCATAATAGTACAACGACCTCCCGGCTTATTAGCACATTATGAAATTACCATGACTATTATTTTTTTGGATTTCAATTTTTGCACGGTACAAATCCGATGAAAAATTTTCACCTTTGCCCACTGGATTTGACACCGAATTTATTCGTATCATATATTCACCCGCATTTAGTTTAAACTCTTTCTCAACAATATCGGCAAAAAAATCTTCGTTTAACCAAATAGGGATTTTTATTTCGGACAGTTCACAATCCTGAAAAACTTGCGACATGTTTACGTTACACAAAATTTAAAAATATAAACGAATTAAAATATTTAGTGATCACTACACGAGAGTTGAATTGTAACTGCTGAAATGTACTCGCTTAGCATTAAAATGTAGGTTAAATTTTGTGTATAAGCAATTCCAATACAATGTATAGTAAATATATATTTGTGTATAGTTGTAACAACGAGCTTAGAAAAATACATCCAAATGTACGTACTCGTGCAAGTACTTTGTTTCGATAAAACCTAATAAATCGTCAAGACACAATACAAATACACGCGATGGCAAAATGGCATGAATGAAAATATCTTAGTATTTTATTCGCGATACAAGGTTCATATTTTAGTGTATTATATCGCGCGCGGCAAAATGTACACCGATCACTGGAACAGAGTCTTCCACTTTTGATATTTGACATGTAACTTTGAATATCATTAAAGTCTTGCAGGATACAATAACACCGTACATGCTTCAATGGATGCAAATGTCTATAGAAAAATCGAATGGAGCCTTTCTATTGGTTGCTATGCCAGATCCTCCTCAAAATCAGAGTTGCTATACCAGATCCTTCCCAAAAACATTGGCCCCTTCAGATTCAGGTCACCAGAAGCAGATTGTTGAGCAAATAGTGATTCCTATTACAAGACGATACCAGTTAGTTTGGTTTACGGAACTTGCGGATTCTGACACCTATACGTAGTAAAACAATTCATATATTGTCCAAAAAAGTCGATGTATCGTTCATAATTAGTTCAAGTGTTCTCATTAAAACTAACGTTGAATAAATTCAATTGAATACAGACGATTTATCAACAAGTTAATTTGGCCGAGGATTTAAAATTATTAGGTGTGCAAGTGGAAACTGTGTTTTTTTTTAGTCATATTCAACTTTATTGAAAATATAATTGTTATAAAGATTCGAAATATTCTCAAATACTATCTATGCGGTTTTTCGCCATTTACCAGGTTTTGAAGCAAAATAGTCATCGAGACATTTTTTGCACATCTTCAACTTTCGTGAACCGCTTGTTTTTCAAATATGATGGCATCGATTTAAATGAGTGGTAATCAGAGGGAACTAAGTCTGGAGAATACGCCGCATGCTGTAAAATGTCTTAGCCTAAGGAGAAGATGAATTTCTGGGTTGGTTTTGCTGTATATGTGGACCAGCGTTGTCATGACGCAATATAACCTTTCGCCTTCATTGGCTCGTAAATGGTCTTTTTTCCTCCAGGCCATCACTTATTTTGATCAATTGAGCCTGGTAACATTCAGATACAACAGTTTAACCAGGTTTCAAAAGCTCGTAGTAAATTACTCCTTCCAATCCCGTCAGACACACAGTAACACTTTCTTGGTATGAATATCCGTTTTTGCAACTGATCTTGATATCGGTCCTAAGTTAGTCAGTTTGGAGGTTTGATATCGCTAACCAAGTTAACCACTACCTAGAAAAACAGCAAAAAAAAAATATTTCAACTTTTTGAATTATAAAAATTAATTTGATAATTTATTCATTTGTTTTATTTATGTCCTAATATGTGATCAAAATATGGTTTATTGTAATTATTTAATGTTCTAAAATTTTAAATTTAATTATTCACTATATTTGTAATATTTCACACTTGATAAAATGGATAAATCTCATAAATATTTAGTTAATTTAAATAAATTAAAACAAAGTGATACCTATCGAGCAAATCAGAAAATTTTCTGCGGAAAAATTGAAAATATTCAACAAAAGGTTTCAATCTAATGTAATCAATATCAGAGGCAAGAGCAATGCAATTTAGAATGTGAAATCTCATCAAACCATCGTCCTGCAATATCGGGGTTTAGTAAAATATTCAATAAGTCAACATCAATACATTTAATTAATGACTCTGGCCATGTGAATAATCACACGAATTTTTCTAATGGTGATTGTGGCAGCACAATTAGTGATATAGATAGCACAACTTGTTACGATAGATATTTTAGTTTAAATGAAAGTATTACAGACAATGAACTTGAAAATAACGCCAATATCGCCTTCTCTAATCCATTCGTCAGTACTGAAGAAAATATACCGCGTTGTATGAATTTTAGAAATGCTCACCACAACAATATAATATAAATCAAGCTGCATTAAAGCCTTTGATAAATTATTAAAATAAAAATTTTCAAACAAAACTTCAAAGCTGTAATGCAAACTCCTCGTAAACAGGCCAAAGGTTCATCAAAATAGAAGGTGGGGAATATTGGCATCAGGGACTTGAGGTACGTTGAAGATCATACGTTGCAAATTTTAAAGATACTATTTTGATATCTTTCAACATAAATATTGATGGATTACCAATTTTCAAAGCTCAAAAGCAGAATTTTGGCAGATTCTTTTTAATATTTTTGAAATACCAGAATTTGAACCTATGGTAATCGCAGTTTTTTATGGAACAAGAAACAAAAAAAAATTGAAGAATTTTTATCGCTATTTGTAGACGAAATAATTCCAATTATAGAGAATGGAATTCAAATAAATAATAATAAACTTTACAGTGAAAATACGTTGTTTCATATGCGATACGCCGGCATGGTCATTTATACATAAAAGGAACATAACATTTCAACGGAAAACATGGATGCTTAAAATTTACTACAGTGGGGAGGGTTTTCTCATTCTCCAATCACAACAATTTTTCACCACCAACATGCTTCTCTTAGGAAAGATGACGGTTTTCGAATGTATGGCTTACAACATAACAATTATAAAACAAAAGTACCCAAAGGACATATTTGTCGAACTAAATTGGAACCAATCACAACTCCATAACTACGAATTCAATCATTGGATATGATATAAGATTAAATCGTTAGCGATGCTATACATATTTTACATCTGGGATTAATAAAACGATATTTAGTTTGGTTTAAAGAAGGCAGGTTAGGATACGGTACGAAATGGGACTCCAAAACAATTCAAATCATAAACAAAAATTGTTAAATAAAAGATTATACTGTCTGATGAAATACACCGTGGGGTTCGTGGATTAGGCGTTTTTTAATTTTGGAATGGAAGCGGGTTTGCCACTACCTGAACTATGTAGGAATCGTAGTCCTGAAAAATCATTTACCGGTGGACGATTATTGCAATTTTATTGTACACTACAATTTGCTCTTGGAATTATTATAAAACATACTGGCTTTTAGGAAGATCTTTAGCAGAACATTTCGTTGATCACTACGTTCCTTTAACCGAAGAACATAACTTCAAATCCTGATAACGTTTGCCATTTAGCGGATGAGATTGAGCGGTTTGGACCAATGCCAACTATTTCAACGTATCCTTTTGTGAATGCGTTGTACCAGATTAAGAAAAAAATAAAGAATGGGCGGTTGCCAGTGGTTCAACTGGCAAATCGGCTTTCTGAAGCTACGAAATGAGGACTTCAATTTTGCATTTTTATGACCATTATTTTTCTTGTATTCACAAATATATTAAAAAACAGTTGTCAAATAATATTTAAAGAAAATTAAAGTAATGAAATATTAATTTACGAAAATGTTTTATCGTTTTCATCATCCGACTGTCGTTAACACGCCAAAATTTAAAAATATAGCGCAAATGTAATTTTTACCTGTTTCATGATAGTGTAATTCAAATTGTTCTAATTAAAATTAAGATTTAATAAAAAAAAATCCCAGATTTTTAATTTTTGAATGAAAAAAACACCAAAAAATAGTTTTGGAAAAACTGAAAATTTTCCCGGAAAATGTGGTGATTTTTCCAAAATTGTTGGCTCGCACCTCCTAAAACTGCTAGATACACAATCCCATAAAGAAAATTTTTAAAAATATTCATCTTACCCGATTTCGGCGATGTATACGTCATCTACACTTACGCCTTATTTTGTAATAATCACGTTTTGTACAAATTCTAAATTGTTCATACAAAAACATTTTCGTTCCACTGGTTTTAGTAATAGAATTTATGTGGTACTGTAGTTTGTGTATGCGTTGTTTTTGTAATTATTTAGTTTTTATTTTTACAAAATTTTCGGGGAACCCTTTGTACGGTATAAATTTCGACATATTGAACATAACAATACAACACTATGCACACACTTTTCCAATGTATCACTCGTGCGCGCCCCTGACACTTGTTAATGGCATAAAAATAGCCAGTGTCAAATTTTTATAGCACAAATTGCATTGGTGCACCATCTGTTATGGGCGATTTGGATTCGTTCAAGTATATTTCAATGCAACCAACTTCAGAGTCGAGTTTCTACTTGCACACATAATATTTGTCGATAAATTCAATAACAATTTAAGTGCTCGCTTTAAATTTATCATTGACAGCAAGATTCACCAGGCAGTTAATCTGGTCTCGTAGAATAGATTCTCAATTAAATCAATTAAAAATGCTGCATCGCATCTGAATTAACCATTGACAAGACATTTCGTTTTGAAAGCTCCTGGAAGCTAATAGTCCCAAAACACAACCTGGAATAATCTTTTTTCGAAAATAGACGTAAAATTTGACATCGATCCTTCCGTTATGATTGGTGCTATTGACCAGCTTGGGTTTAGTTCAATATCTAAATTAATGATTTACTTCATGGTTGCTAGAACCACTCGCCACTCAACAAATGAATTATCATGTTTTGATTGGCTCTATGTGCTCATATCTGAATAGGCCAAAGAAATTTAGGTGGGTTTGGCTTAACAGCTCCACGAAACGAAAATGAAAGGAATTAAATCTCTACTCACCATTACAATTTTAACCCGGACACTCCATGTAATTTGCGCTATACATACGTCTACATATTTGTGGTTAGCTTTATAAAATATTGTTTATAAGTTTTCGTTAAAACATAATTATTTGCTTTCTGAATATGTACTATATTTATCTTTTAGTTTAGGAATAAAATATAGCTTTCTCAGATGTTTCTCTGCCCCTCAGCCTAGGGTACTCAGAAGGTTTCGGCTGTCTCTGTGTACACCAAGAACCAAATGCCAGTGGTATAACTTAGCAAAAACAAGTAATGAGTACTACAAATATGGAATGTGACACCCAGGTGGTATAGCAGCAAAGATGCTGCCAAATGCACACTATTCGGAGACTGGCCTAAGGGATTCTGGGGTGGGCCAATCATTGCTTTACAGATTTGAACGAAGCTTCAAATTATCAAGATCACCAGGATCTTCAAATGTAAATATCTTTCAGTACGAGAAGGAAAACGCTCAACTCAGCACTTGGGCCGATAGCTAAACACCCGCACTCAATGATGACATTAATCTATTCCATAGGGATGAAGAAGAATCAGAATGAGAAGCAATTTGTATGTTGGACCGGAATAAACCACTAAGCAAGAAAAGAAAAGCTCAACAATAGCTTTCTAGAAGCCAGTTGCTCACGAGGAAACAACTACCTCTCGAACAACAACCAGCTAAACTAAAAGAGAAATCACCTCCATCAATAAGGATATTAAATTTCTCCCCTATACAATCGATTATGAAGGTTGCAGTTTCTGAAACGTAAACAAGTTTGGCTACTTAATCGCGAGGGCATCAATGGTTTACCTAAGAGGTTAAGAATGAGAGAGGTCTCAACCTGCGCAAAAGAAGAAATTATTAAAGATCTCAAGCAAAAGAGTCATCAAATAGAAAAGCTTTAAATGTCATTAAGGAAGAAAAAATTGCGACTGGTCGTGGAGTTCAAATCTATAAAAGGGGACTTCAACACACACGGGAGGAAATTTGATTTCTAGTACAAAAACTAGAACAAAACTCCACTAAGCCGGAACTTCAGCTAACTTCAGACGGGTTTAAAAAAATTATGTAAACAATGTCGTTACAATGTAGTTCCGGGTAAAAGGTTTTTTTCGGCCTTGAGGATTTTCAACAAATATTCTGCAGAAACTATATATTTCGTATTTATATTTGAAAGTTAGTATTAACTTATTGTGATACTTAAACTTAATTATTAATGTATGGTGACGTCAATTTTGAAATATAAAATTTGTTTGAAGTCCTCAATGCCAGAAAAATAATTTATTCCGGAAAAATTTTCGATTAGTTATTAACTTCAGATTGTGAGTGCGAGTAAAATCTCACAGTCGTGCAGCAGCCTTAAGGGTATTTTGCTAGATTGATTTAACGGAGTCTTCTCACTCTATTGGTGGTCTCCCACATACATCCAGCTGTATCGCCTACAAATGTTGCTACTGTAGAACCTTGAATATTCGGTAAACCTCTCGTATAAAGAATTAACATAATATGTGCACGAATGATTCCTTGTGGTCTCCTTTAGACACCTGTTGATAGTATTTTTAATTCTGGACGCTCGTTTTCAAGTTTGACCCTAAAGAGTCGATCTGCAATGTAGGATTTAAGAATTCGATAAAATTGCTTAAACATTTCTTGGTTCAGTTTAAATTCAACTCCTTGGTGACTTTGTCGAAAGCTTGAGCTACAACTAAGAAAATACTGGATCATTATTAGATTAACATTATTAGCATACCTTCTTATTCTCAATGAAATCCTTTATTCTGTGAGCTTGTTCAACTGTAGAGTGATTTTTTCAAAACCTAAATTAGTGTGGCTCTTATAGGTTTCCGCCTTTTGAGCTGGTAGTTTTTCAAATATTTTTGATATGATCGGAAGTAGTGATATCGGTCTGTAGAATTTTTTAATTTTTGTTGATTTTGGGTCTCATACGAAACGACACATTTCACAACAGGATGTGCTAAACCAGGATGTCACAAAACAGGATATCACAAAACAGTACATGGTACGCTACAGTACATGGTACGAAACAGGACCGATTAAAACAGTACAACACAAAACAGTACATGGCACACTAAAGTACATGGTACGGAACAGGACCGATTAAAACAGTACATCACAAAACAGTACATGGTACACTAAAGTACATGGTACGGAAGAGTACATCGCAAAACAGTACGTATTAAAAGAGAACACCACAAAATAGTTAATAGTCAATTTTGCAGGTTATAATTCCAAAAAATTGTTTAAGTTTTACTTATTGTTGCAAAATAGATCAAAAATGTAATTAAATATATAAATAAAACATATATATTATTTATATATTTATTTAAATTTTTGATCTATTTTGCAACGATCGAGTATTAGCGATTTAAATTAAAATAATGTTATATATTGTTAGGTGAAGGGATATTTTATTATAATTTAAAACAATTATAATTCTATATAGTATACTGTCTAATTACTCTAGGTGAAGGCAAATATCCACTTGATAATATCCTAATTACTAAACGTATTCAATAAAAAAAATATTTAACAAATCAAGCTGAAAAAATCCTCTAACAGTACCATGTACTGTTTTGTGTTGTACTGTTTTTATCGGTCCTGTTTCGTACCACGTACTTTAGTGTACCATGTACTGTTTTGTGTTGTACTGTTTTTATCGGTCCTGTTCCGTACCATGTACTTTAGTGTACCATGTACTGTTTTGTGATGTACTGTTTTAATCGGTCCTGTTCCGTACCATGTACTGTTTTGTGATGTCCTGTTTTATTACATCCTGTTTTGAAATGTGCCATAGTGAGCGGCTTCGGTTGATTTACCTGGCTGAGGAAGCATAATTACTTAGGCCATTTTCCAATGACGTGGAACAATTCAATCTGTAGACTACATTAATTATTTGAACTAATTTACGCAACTTTCTCGGTAATGGGTTTCACTCAATTTACCCAGTAATTAAGTCATATCCTGGAACTTTTCTGATACTTAAGTTATTATTATTATCAGTTTTCCAATAAGTTCCAGTAAGTGAGACTTTCTGTTTGCCGCTTTTAGTCCAGGATCCATCATCATTTTTGATAGGTGGCACTTGCGTTTTTGTTATTTTAACCCCTTCGTTGCTTTCCAATCGTCATCCTTTAGTTCAGAAAAACCTCGAAGTCACTTATTTATGCTTAATTGTTTTGATTTCTTGCACAGAAAATTGAGGATATTTTTGTGTTGCTAAGCACGAGTCTGCTGCCAGATTCTGTGGGCTTTCCGTTTCTCTTTAATTAGTTCTCTGACCTCAAGAGGATAGTTGTGTTTCCTTTTGATGTTGCTATGAGGAATAGGTGAACTTTATCAAGCTGCTTGTTGGATATTATTATTGAATGTTTCTAGTTCATCTCTCAGCTGCATCTTTGTACGCGGAACGATTTGCTTTTATTGTTTGTTAATTTAGGTGAGCTAACTTTTTTATTATCATTGTACTCAGAATCATGATCACAGGTGTATGATCAGATGACAATCATTCACTATTTGCGATTTACGTCAATAGTCCTCTAAAACTCCATTTGTTACAAACAAGTCAAGAAGGTCTGGTATTTTATGTGTGCCAGCAGGCCAATATGTTTATCGCCAGAGTAAAAATCACAATCTTTTCATTTAAAGGTTCCAAGTCTAGATCTCCAATAGGTATTCTTTTCATTAAAATCATCGCCTATGATAAAATTTGGTCCTAATGATTTAAAAAAACGACTGTAGTCTTTTTTTTAAATTGATGGTGTGGCGGGACAGTAAATAGAGGAGAACTGAGTTCACTATTATTGATTGATTCAACTTTTATGGTTTTAACTTGCATAATTTCTGTTTAAAAACCAGGCTATTCATAATTTTTAATAATTACGATAGATCTACCGCTAGTGTTCTCTCCGGATAGCGTATTTGAATAAATGTAGTTTAAAAGAGTTTCTGAAACAAGACATATATCTATTTTTTCTAAGTTCATAAAAATTTCTAGCTCTGGAATAGGCTGTTGGACCAGGATCTTGTTTTGCTAGGCATGCATTTATCGTTTCTATACTTCGGAATGTCCAAAGTGGATTTCCTTTAGTAGCAGTAGTTAACTGCTGCGTTATTTGCGAATAGGATCTCCTCTCTGTTCTAGTGGTTGTAGTGTGACCATCTTATTCAGAATTGCTTTGATAGTAAATATATTTTCATTTCTTTCGCTTTTGTTGAGTGTAACATGAATGTGGGAAAACATTTTTTAGTGATCTTCCTAGGCATTTTTCATCTTTCATTTTTGGCAGGTCTTTCATTTTGAGATCTTCTGTTATATTCTCCTTCTTGCGAGTGTGATGGAGACCTCTGACTATAACCTTATTTTCTCAGTTATTTTATCTTCGTAGGCATACCACTCTTTCCCTTCCTCAGTGAGCTTTGTGGCTACAGCTCTGTATGCATCGGGATCTCTTGTGTTTATCTTTTAAACATTTTTTTTATAGTGCCACTACTTTATATTCGCTATTGTACTATACACCGATTTCATTAAAGCTTTTCTATTCTCAAACTCTGTAATGCCTATCACATTAATTGGCGGTGGTGCCTTCTTCTTGTTGCTGATATTGTTGAGGTAGCACTGGTTCTTCCCAACTTCTGGCGAAAGCTCTGCTCCTCGTTTCTTCCGTTGTCTTTTCTTTTATTTGTGCATCCAATCCGTTTCTCCTGCAAGTTCTTCGTCATTTGTATGGACGTCAGCGTTAATAGAAGCTATTGTGCTGATTTCGTTATTTCTAGTAAAGGAAGTTCCCAGAACTTCTTTCATTCCTGGTTTTCTTCAATTCCTCATTTTGTTTCTGTAACTTAGTCTTCGTTGCTAAGTTGTGATGAATTTTTTTCTATTTCGGTGATCTAGATGTTTTTGAACTAAGATTGAATGAGCATCGCAATGGTTGACTCACTACGGAATCCATTGAGCCGGCCTCGTTAGAGAGTGGATTATCCAACTGGGCAGTTTGAGAACCACCAGGGATAAAAATTGATTTTCGTTATAACTCATTGCTTTAAGGGCGGATACTACTCGCGAGAGTATCGGCATTCTTACGTTAATACTATTACTGGTCCCGCTACCCAATAAAACAACATTACCCAAAGTGGTGGGCAACATTGTCCAACCTCACAAATCGAAAATTTATGCCTTTGGAATCTACTAAAATTATCAACGTTATATTGTATCACACATATATAGCTACTTCAAAATTCAAATACATATTCACACAAACGTAAACAAAAAGAACAACAAAATAACGTTCAAACGCCAAATGAGAATCTAACACTACTGAACTAATTTCGTGCGCGGCCTTGAATTATATCGTAAATGTTTTATTGGATGCGCATATTTCTCACAATTATTTTTTAATTGTGTAGTCTTTATATATATAAATAATTAGTAATTACGTGTAGGGATGTAGGGTAGGGGTCAAACCAGATTACGTTTTTATAATTATGCGGTGATTTTTCCGCTTAAATTATGGTTCACTCATAAAAGGTCAACGACCCACGTACCTATTGGTAATTAAATTATTAACAGCATAATTTTAAAACAGTGTAACATTTTGTTTAGTGCTCGTCTCTATATTGAAAGAAAAATGTTATCTATGTACTGATATATTTGACAGTATAGAGTGGTGGTGATAAGGCAATGGTATTGCCAACATTTTTTTTATCAGAAGTGATGATCACCGCTGCTATCAGAATGCTTGCAATAATAAAAAAAACATATTACATTGACTTAAATGATCGCTTTAGAATATTAAAACAATGAGTAACTATTACACAATATTTTTAAATAGTTTTACTATGTGTCAGTCAGTGATAATTAATCTAGGTCTTACCACCTTTGTGTTTAATTAATTATTATTGTCTATTAACATATAAACGATATAATTTGCAATAAAGGTTGCAAGTTTAACTTGTTTATATGCACATTTTTTTAGTTATACCTTTATAAAAATTAATACTGTCATATATTTTGATGTAATTTATAATGTTGTCAGGCACTAACTAGTAAATTATTATAAAATAATCGATGACTATCTAACGAACACTTTCACACGTTTTGCGCAAAATAATTCAAATTTTTGAAAATAAGTCTAGATTTAAACCAAGTAGCCCATTATTCTGTATACGTGTGCTAGCACTGCCTAGCGGCCAGTAGTGGCACTTAAATAAATTCAAATCATTTTTGAATGTTTCATTGAACTCTTAACGTGCTGAAGATACGTACTCAGAGTTTTGCGCAGTTTGAGGAAGTTTTTCAAGCCTAATTACAAACAAATCATTTCATTCATGAATTTAATTTGTGTGTACTTGAAATATTTTATATAAACTAAGAAAATTTATTAAAAGCGCTTCGCTATTTTCAAGAATTTATGGTCGTGAACTTTTCGAGAATCCCTAACTTGTTTAGAGCTCACATTTTGTTAATACATCTTTTAACTACACACTGCGCTGGGATTCCAACAGTACATTCATAAAATGTAGACCGTATTTTTGGATCAAAGTACAATTTTTCAGGTTTTATTTAATTGTATTTATTTATTTAATTACCATATGCCATGACTATGCAATTGGTTATTTACAGAAATATATAAAATAATAACAGAAATATATAAAATAACAGAAATATATAAAATAACAAAAATAAAATAAGCCATATAAATTAAAAATTAAAGTTCTAACAAAATGAAAACACAAAAAGCAAACCATTAACAATTACAATTGCGATTGCCCTCTTAGAAGCATTGCGAGAAGTGTGTAAATCAAAATACTTAGCAACGGTGTTGAGATCTCGTTGGATGCGCATTGCAGGACCATTGTAGCTGTAGTTACTGTTGACAGGTAGAATCCGAAGAAACTCACATGGGCGTAAGGTGCATTGAGGAGCATAAATATTAAAGAGTGAAAATATGTCAGTACAATCAATTTTATCACAAATAATATCACGTGCAAAAGTAGCATTGGCACATGTACGCCTAGAAGCCATAGTGACTGAAAGTCCAGGAAACGACAAGGGTAAAGGTAAGGTAAGAGATTATATATTCGATGCGCTGTAAAAAAGGTAATTTTTTGAGAACAAATCAAAGAACAGAAACTGCTTTTGTATACTCTCAATTCTCTTAGAGTGACAGTCATAGAAAGGGGATCATTGACCCTAATGTACTCAAGCTGTGAACGAACGAAAGAAGTCAGTGACTTAAAAGTCAGTGAGTCATGAAAATCTTTAGAATTTCGTTTAATAAATCTCAACATTGAATAGACTTTATTAACAATCGTCAATCATATTAACTCTATTCAAAATACAGTAGTTTAAAGAGTAAACAAAGACTATTCGAGACTTGGATCTACAATATGTGATCACTTGGTATTTATCCATATTCAAACATATATAATTGGAGCACACCAAACGCAAAACATGTTCAAGTCCCGCAGGGAATAGAACACGGTCTAATTCATATGAAATGTTAGCAAATATTCTTGAAACAATCCACAACGTCGGTAATAAATAATAAAAATAACAGTGGACCCAAGTGGCTACCTTGAGGCAAACAAAACGAAGGAATGAAATACTCGGAGTAAACTATATCAATCTTGCCACACATTTTCCGATTTTATAAGTAGGGCATTAGCCAACTTAAAGGAATAATGTCGTTATAAACCATATTGATCTGAATTTTTGAAGCAATGGAATTGAATAAGTTCTGAGAAAAAAACTAAATTAGTGACCATTGAGCGGCTCGGAAAGAATCCATGCTGACGTCTTGTTGACCATTTGATCTCGATGAGTTTTGGAATGCAGGACAGAATAGCAATCTTACGATAATTAGTCACATCACTGCGGGATCCATTTTAATAGATTGGAATTACATTTGATATTTTCCAAACATCAGGGAAAACACCTTGTCTATGACTCATGTTAAACAATTGGCATAAAGGGGCGGCAAAACCAACTGCGCAATACTTCAACAGAGACGCTGAAAAACCCATCAGGCGCTGGACCCTTTGACGCGTCCATATTCATCAATGCCTGGCAACACATCAAGCTCAGAAACAATTTTTTTTTTTGTTTATTAGAGATACATATCATTGGAGTTTCTGAGATATCCTTAACACCGAATTCCATAAACGACGGTAAGCCGTTATTTTGGTTCTTCAGTTTCACAAATCTCCAAAATTTCTTCGGTTTACAGCGTAAACCGTCCTCTACATCAATCATGTAATTATTGTGCAGGAATCGGTTAAGACTGGAGAACTGTCGAAAGCTAGTCCAGTACGCCTATATCTCTTGTGAGCTTTATTACGGAAGGTCTGCCTTCAGTTGCTTGAGCTCTTGAGTGAACCATGAGCAACGCGGTCCTGAGGCTTTTTTATTATCTCTTTAGGAACAAACTTTCGTGTAGCAATACTTAACAACTCATTGAAGGTATCTACTGCACCATTGATATCCATGTTTGATAGAACAACTGTCCAATCAACTTCAGCTAGGAAATTGTTTATAGAACCATGGTCGACATTCTCATAATAAAAAACAGAGCAATTCTAAATGAAATTCATGTTATTTGAAAAAACGCTGGAAACCTGGATAGAAACTGGAGTGTGATAAATACTCGTAGATCCGGCAAGGTCATCGCATGGCTCAAGTTTGTAAGATCGATTGGTGTAAAAAATTAAGTCCAGATAAGTTCCAGAACTGTTTGGTATATTATTAATCTGAGAAGCGCCTATGTTTGCCATAAAATCACAGATTAAGGCGGAATGATCGTTAGTATTAGCTGGAATGAAGATATTGTCATCCATCATCCAGAATAACTTTGGAAAGTTGAAATCGCCCAAAATAATGAAGTCAACGTTCTCATTCATAAATGGTATTAAATTACTAGAAACACTTTTTGATTGATTGATTGAAGTGTATAACCAAGCCTAAGCCTGAGTTCCGGATGACGCCGGTCCCGTTATACACCCTCTTTACACATAACAGTAGGAACGGATTTGGAGAGGTTGTTTATTAGTAGCAAAGAATCAACCCGGTTACAGACGAGATAGTCTAGATGCTCGATGAATTAGTAACGTGTTAGTAAAAAAATATAATAAGACGGTTAACACAAGGCAATCACAATTTCTAATCGACTTGAGGAAGGATAAAGGTTATATAGGTTCAACGGATAATGATGGTATTTGTCATCAATAATTGCATCTTTAAATCAGCAACCTAGGAAAAATAATGATATTTCTATTAATAATCTGGAAAATTTCCCGAAATTAAAATTGTTAATAATGTACCTAGGTAAAATGATAATTAGTAACATAGTATAACAATACTATTCTACTACATATTCGACAATTAAATTACAAAGAAATATTGTTCGTATATACATCTGCACATTCTCTGAAATTTAATAATGAATTAACATTTTCCTGCTACATGTCCTACCTAAATGGAAAAATTGTCAATAATACCAAAAAATCATATATATTAGCTGTTCAGGCAAAAACTTATTTATCAGAAATTTAAACACTTTAAAACGTATTATTATTAGTAAGTACAATTGAACAGCATTGATTGACTTTTTTTATATAATTAGAAGATAGTACGGATTCAAAAATCCTCTGAAATCAAAAAACCCCATTTTAAAAAATAAATTAGCTTAATCCGGGACTACAATGAATAATAGTAATAATTATTGAATGCACACCTGATAAACCTCAACAACTCTAAACTGCTAAGCAAATTAAAATATAATAATTTATTACTGAATAATTCGATAAAGGAATATTGCTAAAATTAATTAATCTCTGAAATCAAAATATGACCAAATACCCCGACCCCACCCATCCACATCTCGCACATGTGACGGAGAAACAAAAACCCCCCAGTCACCCGAGCACAAACTCCGTCCATCTATCCCCAATTCTGATAAGGTACCCCGTACTCTCAAGCAAATCTTCACTCAGAACTTCACCATTCTCCGCTACGACATCCCTAATCCGATGACCACCAATAGAGTACAATAGAGAAGAAAAACGAACGAAATTACCACTCTTCATGCATACGATACACTCCAACCAGACTAAAAAAGACACCACCACGGAAAATGGCAAATCTCCAAACAAAAACCACAACAAAAACAAAAAACAATTCACCAAAACCAATGATATACAAACAAGAGAATGAAAATTCATGTATACGCCGCACCTGCTACAAGACACAAACCAATAGAGCCAAAAAAACTCTCCAAAAAGACACCATAACATTTGCACGAAAGCTTTCCCCCATGTTTACGTTCCACATACGTACAAACAAAGTCCCTACATTTCGAGACGGCCACATACACATGCATAGACACTGATTAAACAGTTATCAGATTTATTATATATTCGGTATTAAATTACTAGAAACACTGTCAAGAAAATCGAAGAAGTAGAAATTGCACATAAAAATGTTAAATATATTTATGTTTGATATATACATTTGAATTTTTGTTTTTTCGAAATTAAGTGAACGATCGAATTCTGTTCTTTCTTGACATGTGCACTATTTAAAATATTTGTTAATGCCCTATACGTTCCAGTTTTATTGAGAATAGAAATCGCAGGAAATCAACTAAAACCATTTAAATAAAACGCGACGTTTTTACATTTAACTACTCAACGATGAACTAGAATTTTAATTCTGTATTAATTTCAAATTACGATTTTACTTTCAAGCCACACAGCACTTGTTTATTATTACCGCTCTTGCTGCCATCTTTTGGAATTTATTTAGATTACTTAAAATAAATGGTTTGCAACTGACATCTATCAATAAAAATGTTTAGAATGGTCACATTCATTAGTGCTCCTGTCTTTAGCATAGCTTTCATGGAACATGTTCAGAGAATTATATAAAAGGAGTTTCTAAATGGAGAGCAAAATTATTTTAATAATATAAAAATTCTGACAATGTAATTTAACGACGACCAAATTTAAAATACACCCTTTGGCCTAACAAATATGAATAATTTGATCAAAAAATAATAATAACTAACCGAAATTATTTTGAAATCCATAATATGTTAGAAATTATGATAAATCGTTAATCGATTTTCTATAACACAAATACAACAAATACAAAATGTGGAATTTTCCATTCATTTAAATTACTCTATACTCATGCATACATGTAATTAGATACTTAATACTACATTCATCTAACCCTTTAAAATTTAACTGCAAATATGCGCATGTACTTTGCTTATTTAGAATAGCAAAAACTTTTATAGTTTCATATACAACTTTGCATTTATTATTAGTACGTTTACACAGTTTTGTGATGATATACATAGCCTGCTGCACGACTGTGAGATTTTGCCCGCACTCACAATCTGAAGTTTGTAACTAAGACTGTTTGTTATGGGTACTAACTTCAGATTGTGAGTACGGGTAAAGTCCCACAGTCGTGCAGCAGGCTTAAAATTACATAAACTTCTGGTAAATTATGGTTTTGGTAGCGAAAGCTTCAGCAACCTTGGTTTAACACCCAATTGAAGTTCATACTAAATTAATCCTAAACCAACAAAAACAAAAATTAATGAGTGTATTGGTTTAAAGCAGTCATTTAGGCGAAACAATATTTCAAATGAAATAATTCAAAGTTTTAAATTAAAAACAATAATGTCTACATATAATTATAGACGTTTCTAAAAACAGAAGTCTCCAAACAAATAAAAATCTAACAATATGTATAGCTCTAAATTAAATTATATTAATTTAAATATGCTGAAATATTTTACGAACCATAAAATTATGAACGATCAACAAACATGTCAGTATATTATTTTAGTAGATCCATATGTATACTCGACGATTAACGACGAGAATAAAATTGTTCATTCTAATGGTAGCTCGCACATCTAAAACGATATTCAATTGAAGAGCGGAATATCTTAGTAAATTTGATTCTAAGAAAATTCATATCTCAAGATTTTCACCGATCGGCAAACTTGCCACTATAATATTTTGGTAGACCTATATTGGCACTTTACTTGAGCCAACCCGTTTAAAATTCTAATGGAGCTCACATATTAGAACTTCATTCTTCTCAGTAGAAGTGTGTAGTTTTTCGTAAAATAGTACTAACCGCCATTTTTACAATTTAGGATAAACTTCATTGGCATGATTTAACTTCAATTATTTTTTTTTAACACATTAAATATGTTTCATAGGGACCTAAATATCCCGACGGTTCAAGAAGAAATAAAAAAATTTGCAGTAATTCATGGACAACGTATCTATCAACACGTAAATGAAGAGCTTCGTGGTATGTTGGACACTTCACATGCAGTAAGACGATTGCAGAGAACGAACCCAATTGATTTAATGGATTAAGGACACCAGAGCAAAGACTACTTCAGTAAATAACCTATAGATGGAGCTGGCCAATGGGCTTCTTCTCATTCACAAGCGACTAAATTAAGAAAGAAAAATTACTAGATGAATTGTATTCAGTTGTAATAATTTAAAAAAAAAAAAAAAAAAAAAAAATTAAATATGTTAAAATAATATAATTTTTATAAGGTGGTATAAAAAAAGGTTTGGGTGTATTTTATTTCACATTATAAACATAAAATTTTCATTTGTTTTTAGTAACAAAGAAATTTAATTTTTAAGAAAATGTTTCATCTTACAGTTTTTTGTTGTATTGTAGAGAAAGATAAAAACATACATTTCATAAATTTCATTTGTGAATTATTATTTGTGTATTAATTATGAATTAAAATATGCATTTTTTAATTCATTTAGAAATTTGCGTTTTTGCACATTTTATTAATGAAAGGATTAGTTGAAAACTTTGAATGGCTTTAATTTTTATATTACAGTGAAAGCACGATTTTTCGGCATTCAATTAATCGGAACACTCACTTAACCGGAGTTTTAATTTTTAGGAACTTTTTTGCTTGTTTCTCTTTTCTTCTCTTTCATATGCATTTTTTAATTCATTTTCAAATTTGCAATTGTGTTTTGCATATTTTCATTAATGAAAGCATTAGTTGAAAATTTTGAATAGTTTTAATTTTCAAATTACAATAAAAGCCCGATTATCTGGCATCCAATTAACCGGAACCCTCAGTTAACCGGAATTTTAGTTTTTAAGAATTTTTTTTTGCAAGGGATAATTCTCTTTCACGAGGAAAATTATTTTTTTATTGTTCGGGAATTCACAGAAAATATACTTTAGTAAAAGCTCTGTTATCCGGAATGCTTGGGGATCAGAGCATTCCGGATTAAAACTAGAAATTGTACAAGAATTTCGATTGATTTCATTATTTTTTAGGATTCTCGTTTATTTATTTTCAAATTATGTACCAGAAAACATTTTTTTATGCATCGCAGTTCATTGAATTTATTCCAAATAATAAATACATACATATTATGTATACGAGTATGCCCATACGAGCATCCAAAATTTAATAATATGTATATTCAATATTTTACTAACCTAACTTTAATACGGCTTTACACATTTAATTCAAATATGATAATGCATAAAACATTGAAATTTGAAAAAAAGTGAAGAGAAAAATATTTTCTGTGAATCCCCGGATAATAAAAAAAATATTCCATTATGAAAGAGAAAAAAGCAAAAAAAATCCCAAAATTAAATTTTCTGTTAACTGAGGGTTCCGGATAATTGATTGCCGGATAATCGGGCTTTTACTGTAACAAGAAAATTAAAACTATTCAAAATTTTCAACTCATGCTTTCACTAATGAAAATATGCAAAAACCAATTGCAAATTTGAAAATGAATTAAAAAATTAATATGAAAGAGAAAAGAAAGAGAAAAAAGCAGAAGAATTCCTACAAATTAAAATTGCGGTTAACTGAGTGTTCCGGTTAATTGTATGCCGGATAATCGGGTTTTTACTGTAGTACATTTTTACGTTTAATTTCGATTTAAATACACATTTTATTTCATTTTCAAAATGACTTATTTATAATTTTAAACTAAGTAAAAAAAAAATGAAAAAATTTCAAAATTTTCCGGGACAAATTTATTACATATTTTTTGAATACTTTTCTAAAATCATTTCCTAAATATTTTAAAAAGAAACATATTTTATTTAAGTTTTTTTACTTTTCTTAAAATATTTTAAAAAGGAAATAAGAAGTGCACATATTAACTCAACTTTTATTATTTCATTTCTATCAACTTTTCTTAAATCATTTTATAATCAATTAAAAACACATATTAAAATTCAGAAAAAACACTTTTCTTAATCCGGGTAGCCGTGGGACTCTTGTAACATAATTTGATATGTTGATAAAAATATTATAAGAGAGCTGATCATCCACACCTAATTAACAGTCCATATCAACATGTTAATCAAACTTTTAATTAACGTTGGAAACTTCAAACTGGTGTATATTGATTAAAAAGTAAACAATGACATTTAGGGGTATATCCTCTATCCGGTCGCAGATTAATTATTTGCGATCAAAAATATGGTTACTAGATTTATTTTGCCATGCCAATTCTCACATCTTTTTTAAATTAAATTTTTTTTTTGCGATTGATAAGTAGAAATACATAAAAATACTGCGACCTCTGAAAAGGCGTAGCAGTCTTTTCGTAGATTTCTACTCTACAATCGCAAAATAAATTTAAATTTAAAAAAAATGTGTCAATTGGCATGGCAAAATAAATCTAGTAACCATATTTCTGATCGCAAATAATTAATCTGCGACCGGATAGAGGATATACCCCTTAGGCGAAATATTGAATTTGTGAACTAATTTTAATTTCAATTTTGATTTATAATAAATAATTAGAAGTTCAACATGAGATCTAAAAATTTATGATTTTTATAAGAAATCGAATATCTCGAGACCTAATATGTTTATAAAGAATGTTATTACGCTTTTCTGAAAGGTCTAGCTTAGGACTATCTATATTCTACACCATTTGACAGGTTAATTATTTTTGCGTGGTCAATTTAAATTTTGCTAAGCTTTAATAACCTAGGAATTTAGGATATTCTTAAGAAATTGAATTGTCTTTTAAAAAATCTTAATTTGTTAGATTTAGTTTATATGACATTATACGAATTTCTTCATTGAAAATTTGAACACTAAATAAATTGTTCAAAATTTGCAAATATTACCTAAAATGTCAATTGTAAATTTGCCTAAATGTCATTGCTTTGACATGTTTTGCAATATATCCATACTTCTCTCCTTCAATATGGAATTGCATGTTGGGGTGTTATTTACTTATCAAATATTAAACCTTTGATCTCAGTTCAGAAAGCGGTATTGCGAATCATTAACTTCCTGCCAAAAACAGAGCCATCATTTCCGTTGTTTGTTAACTTAAAAACTTTGCCCCTTCGGTACCTTTATATTTTCAAAGTGTTAAAAGCTTTCTATATAATTAGCGGCAATCGTACGAGGGTTGCCTTTTATATTTCGGGATTGGACAACCCTAGTGTTGCAATCTGGCAACTGAGAGCTCTATCGTAAAGTTTGACATTTTTGAGATTATACGTACTCAGAACGTTATGACATTCGAACGCTATTTGTGTTGTTTACAGTACTCATTAACTCAACATCTCGGCGAAAAAATGGAATTAAATCTTGAACATTTTCGTGCGATTATTTTTTACAACTTTCGACGTGGACTAAGGCAGCAAGAGTGCATGGATGAACTTAATTCAATTTTTGGCGATGAAGCTCCATCATGGACCAGTGTTTATCGATGGTATGGTGAATTCAATCGAGGTCGTAGTTCACTCCAAGGCGAATTTCGTGAAGGTCGTCCAGAATCAGTTGTTGTTCCGGAAACCATTGATGCTGTGCGAGAACTGATATTGCAAGATCGTCATGTGACCTATCGTGAGATTGAGACAACCTTAGGCATTAGTGGGACCAGCATACATTCAATATTTCATAAACATTTGAATGTCAAAAAAATTTGTTCGCGTTGGATCCCACACAATTTGTCAATCGCTCAAAAAAGGCTCGTGTCGATTGATCGAAAGAAAAGCTCAAAAAATACGATCGCGGTGCTTCAAAACACGTCTATGACATAGCGACAGGTGGTGGATCGTGGAATTACGCGTATGAGCCCGAAAGTAAACAGCAGTCGACTGTATGGGTATTTCAAGATGAGCTGAATTCAACAAAAGTTGTTCGCGCACGAAGCACTTGCAAGCAAATGATCGCCTGTTTTTTGGAAAAAAATGGACATGTCGCAACCGTACCACTAGAACAACGCAGAACAGTCAATTCTGAGTGGTACACAACCATTTGTTTGCCAGTTGTCTTCCAAGAAATCAGGAAAACCAACTGCCGAAGACGGATCACTCTTCACCACGACAATGCCAGCTCTCACACATCAGCTCAAACAACTGCATTTTTGAACACTCAAAACATCGATTTTATGAGTCATCCGCCGTATAGTCCTGACTAGTCACCAAATACCTCCATCAGAGTGGAAAAAGTGCTTCGACAATTGGTTCGACCGCATGCAAAAGTGTATATATCTTCATGGGGAATATTTTGAAAAACAATACAGCCCTCGTATTTGTAAGTTTTCACACTCACTTCAGAATTGGACTAATTTTACGTTAGCACGTTAGCACAAATTTAGCCTGATTCATACCTGATAGGATTACATTAAGTGGTGGGATGTTGTAATATCACTTTTTTGATATTTATCGAATATTATACCTCTTTTTCGTAAAATAAAATTGATCGTCGTTTCACTTTTCAATTTCAATCACTTTCAAATTTAGTTTGTGATGAAAGAGATGTAAATTTAGATAGTATCGAAAAAAGTGATGTTACAACATCCCACCCCAGAACTTGCACGTTTCTTCAATTCTAGAACATTTTATTTCTGTTTTTCAACAAAAATATTATGGAACGGAACATGTATTTCGTTTTTAATATAGTATCTTTTAGGGGTTTGTTTGTTTTTCTCTAACATGAAAATAGCATTTCTATGATAAGCACAAATTTCGTCATTTTAGCCGCCTTTTAAAATGTTAAAGTTGACACTATAACACAAATTGGGCTTAATTGGTATACAAATTTCATAAATTGAAATTCTAAGGTTTCCCTGCTGCAGTTAAAGACAAATTGGTAAAAATTTCACCAACATAGGGTAGAGTTCAGCACTAGTAAATTAAATGAAATGTTACTCGGTAATTTTGTTTATTCGTCGCTAATATTAATAAAAACTATATTTTTTACATGCAGTTTTGTATGTTAAACCACTAAAATTGCATTTATATCATGAGAAAAGTAAAAAATACAAAAATTTTATGAATCATTTTCCGTTAAAACCCAATAAACGATTAGAGTGACTTCTTCTGATTTTCCCTTGAAATTATTTCACCAAGAGAACAATAAGTTGCGAGTTGTTGGTGCGCATCTTTACATTGGAAAGAATGAATTTTTTTCCTTATAGTAGTTACATAGTTATATAGGTTTAACTTATCTTTAAGGTTTTATTAATATTCGCGACGAATAAACAAAATTAACCAGCAAAATTTCATTTAACTTACTAGTGCTGCACTCTTCAGATTTACCTCATGTTAATCTAATTTTTTTATTTTACGAAAACTACTGTATGCCGATAATCAAACTAAAATTGTATTGTACTGTACTCTAGAAGCTACTCTTTAAATCTAATAAAAAGTATATCTCATCATAGACCGGTAGTAAAACTGACCGATGATCACCTGTTATTGAAGTTGGTATTTCTCACAAGACTCATCAAGATAAAGATTTCAGAAACGTTTTGTTCTCAGACGAAAATAATCTCAATTCGAGCTCTTTTTATACCAGTTTGTGGAACCAGTTCAAGGTACTAGTTTGTGGAACCAGTTCAAAAAGGGATTAAATCAGCTACCCCAGCAGGGATAGGGGAGTGTATTAGCGGGGAAAGTATAGGCGTAAATCAGAGTAATAAAATAGTATTTTTTGAGAAAATTCACATTTATTGCAGCATTGAATCGATCCTCTGCTAAGTAGTAATGTATCTCGATGCATCAACGATTACAAAACGGCCACAAAGCTTCTTGCGATTGAACATGATTGATGCTTGAACATGCCCAAATTGTGTCAGAGAAACATCGATGAGTTTTTTCCACAATCTTATCGTTTTCACCAAGGATAAAAGTATTTCAATTCAATACTTTTGTACCACCTCTGGACATACATTTTCGTTTGCTGGACCGTCTTAACAAGTTTCATGCATGTTATAAGACCGTGCATAGTATTACTTATAGAAGTAATAATCGAGTACCGTCTATAAAATAGAGATTTCTTAAATGAACACTTCAAACAATAAGGTAACTTGTCGCCAAGCAAATCGATTTGTTGGCGCCTTTATAATATATTGGACAAATATGAGCAGCCGGATGGAACTTTCAAATTCGGAGATAACAGGAGATAATCCGTTCGTTCTACTATTGAAATTGGTACTAAATGCCTACGTAAAGACTTTGGATGACCTTGGTATATGCCTTTGGTCAATTTATAAACAACCATACCAGTAGTGTTAGGTTGATGCTAAATGTTAAGGTTCCATTAAATATGACGTTAAAAATAAAAATATGTATATATGTATATACAGTAGAACTTGTTTAAAGTGACCACCGACCGGATCGATTAAAATCGGTCACTTTAAGCAAGTGGTCACTATACACAAAAGAAATAAGGGGTTAAGGGTCTATGTTCGGGACTTTCTGAAATAGGTCATATTAGGCAAGTGGTCACGTTGCACAGGTGGTCACATTAGCAGGTTCTACATTAGCAGATTCTACTGTATGTTGATATTTAATTATATTTTTCAAGACAAGTTCGCTTGAATGTTTGCTTTTTGCCAATATCTTTGCAATTAGTTTTGAGTTGCTATATTTGTATAGATAAGTTTGGAAAAATTATGATCGTATGTTATATAAGATGTACCTCATAGTCTAGTGAAAAAATTTGAGTCTAAATATTCGCTGCTGGATGTTCCCGTGCCAGTGAGACAACGGGTTGGTCGAATTGCCGAGGATATTGCTGCCGTTCAAGCGTCCGTCACAAACGAACCAAAACAGTCAATTGCACGGCGTTCTCAAGAATTGTAATCGCTCAGACCACACTTTGGCGAATTTTGCGAAAGGATCTTGGCGTGCACCGTTATAATAACACAAGAACTAAAGCCACTTGATCATATGAAGTGACGTAAGTTCTCGGATTGGGCTCTGGAAAAATGGAAATATTGGAAGAAGATGACCAATTCATCGCAAAATCATCATCAGTGATGAAGCGCATTTCTGGCTAAACGGCCAACAAACAGAATATACGTTATTGGTCAGGTGGTTTTCATGCTGGTGGTGTCATTGGACCGTTTTTTTTCGTACATGAAACTGAACGTCACGTTACAGTCAATGGAAATCGCTACAGAGACATGTTGTAACGTTATTTCTTTGGTCAATTGCATGAGCTACGTGTTATATCCAGAAATGGTCCTGTCGATTGGCCACCTAGATCGTGTGATTTAACACCTCTAGACTTTTTTTATGGAGCTACGTTAAATCATTGGTCTATGCCAACAAGCATAGACACCTGCAAACGTACTCGTGATGGACGTATGTACGATGTCGAATTTCATACACAAATGTTTTGATTATACTTCAAGCCAACAATAAAATTTTCGAGATATCTCAAATGGTTTGAGTTTTATTTAAAAAAAAGTTATCAAGTTCTTATTGGAAAAGCATAAACACAAGATAATTGTATAACTTCATTCATCAATCAATAATCCAACTACCCGGCTTATGGATAAAAATGAAACGGACTTTTCGGTGGGCTATGGGCAACTCTGGAGCTGTAGCACTTATTTTCGGCTATGTGCTGACTCCAATCACTTACTAGGCAGCATAATAAAACAAACTAGATTGTTTTGATCTTTTTAAGAATTTTGTGGTAAGTATTTATAATTGTTGATTATCCAACTGAAAACAAAGCAATTATTTGGATTATTCACAGTACACGATATTTCATTGTCCATTGACTTGCCCTTTCAGTAGGACCTTCTAAGGCCTAAAATACCAAAATGAAAATACGAAAAATTCAGAATGAGGGTCACCATTAAAACAGTAAAAACAGTTAAATAGAAATATGGAAAATGGTATGTAGGTTTTAACAAATGACCGAATGAAGAAAACAAATGTTAGTTCATTTGATTTTTTTTTATTCATAAGCTGACAATGACGTTTATTCATATATCGAAAAAGAATGGAGAAAAACGTTTAATGTAAAAAAAAAATAATTATTTTTAAATCTTATGTATACATATATGTATATTTGTCAATAGCCAAAGCCCACGCTAATAAGACATACAACGCACGAATAAAGCACCAATTTTTACAACTCGTTCTTTAGATTTCATAAACTTACATCACTTTCAAGTTCTCTCTTTTCTTATATTCCCCAATTCGTTAAGTAAAATTAAAACAAGAAATTGTGATAACAAATTCAATGTCAAGTTTAAATTTTCTTTTTTTCTCTTGCACACATAAACAACAGCGAGAAACTACTCAACTATAAACGTAAAAATTTTAAGAATGAGAAATCAAAACACATAAATAATCGTTCACATACAAAAAAAAATTCGATACATGCGCTCATAAGACCGGCCGGCATATAAGAATAATCGTATGTGTATTTCCACCCGATTTCCCCTACTCAAGTGCCACCCCCCCGCAACATAAAAAATTATCGAACGTTTTTACATTTTTCTCAAAAGTTTTTAGTTCAGTTACAAATCACTTGTCTTGTTGTGCGGCAACTTTTAAGTTATTCCTCCACAATATATTATATAAGACGCTTTAATAAATTGTGAATTGCAAACTGATTAGATTTACTGGATTAAAGTGATATTTTTAATAATTTGGTTTTGCAAAATTTAAATACTTGGTAGTTGTGGAAAATTATTGTGGTGCTTAAAAAATATCCGACAAAATGGCCGAATTGAAAATTGTTTCACCAAATGTAAAGTACAGTGACGATTACATAGACGTTGATTATGAATATTCAACGTCACGTGTTCAAAAACGTCCTGGTAATATAATTGTAAGTACCATAAATCGATTTCATTATTATTAAATTAATTAAATAAATTTTTTGGTGTGGTAAAATCGTACGATATGTCGATTGTATGATAGGGGAAATATTTTGATTACCATCGATAATTTAAATTTTGAGAAGGGGAAGAGTGCGCACGTTTTATAGACACATAAAAAAATAAATTTTAATATGCTTATTTATACATAGGTTAATTGAGGTAGGTTTATATATCTCCTTGCTTAACCTACCATAAATATTGTGTACATTATAAATCTTGAAATATTTTACCTAACTTATAATTTGCATATCGATCGTATAATCTTTAGTGCACGTGTCATATATCGAACACGACCTTATGGCATGATTTGTTATTATGTTTATGGTGTGATAGTGATAATTTTTTATGTTGCAAATGGACAATTTTGTTGCTGTATTTATTCATTTCTTAGAACAAATTATATTACCACGTAATAGTTTAAAGTTTGCAAAAAATATCTGGTTTCAAAAAAAAATTGTTTTCGGCCTTATATTTTATCAACACTTGGAGAATTTTGAAACTGTTGATAATGTAGAATGTTTTAGAGTAAACGCACATGCAAGTACTACGGTAAACAACACCTACCGTTTACTGTGAACAGATTTGGAGTAATGTGGTACCACCGAAGCCGGCACAATTTACTTAGTTTCAATATTTGCATTTTTAAGACCCCTTTCTTTATTTTTAAATTTGTCGCGACATAGCCACATTTTCTCCGAACGTAATGAAGGTATACAACTTATTAGTAACTCATAGACGTTTTCATTGTCAGAATCTAAAAATAAACCCCTAACCAGAAACCCTTCTTAAAGTTGAGATTGGTCACAAATTTTAAGAAAAGGTGCTATTGATATTTTCGTTTAAAAACTCCTCGACAAGACACCCCATTCCCCGTCATTAGAGACATCTTTCAGAAAATAGCACAGTTATTGAAATTAACAGCGCATGTATATTCAAATCACACCAATGGGAAAAATATTTTCATAGCATTTTTGTACAAATTGTATATTTCTAACCTACTGAAGGAATAGGTTTAGTGCAAAAATTTTCAAATCAAAGTTAATTGGGAAACTTTCATTCCATAAAATTTTTACAGGGAAAAATATTTTCATTTAACTTTGTTTAGAAAGTATTTACACCAAACTTATTCCCTCAGTAGGCCAGAAAAATACAGTTAAGACAAAAAAGCTAGGAAAATATGTTTCCCAATTCCCTATCCCCAGGGAAAGCCAGAACAGTGCCACGGCTAGCAGCGGCAATTGAACTCCTAAGTCCAACTGGTGTTGTCAGTTTCAAGAAAGATAATAATCTGTTATTCTCGAGTTTGCTCTCACTGCAATGTTTTATGAATAATTTCTTCAGTTGAAAATTTGTCCTTGTTAATGCTGCTGGTCAAGAATCTTCCCAATAGCTATTATTATTGCTATTCTACTACTTGGGACTGAAAAAAGCATGTAATAAATTCGTTATAGCCCAAGTAAAAACAATATCCTGTCACTCAGTTAGTTAATTAGATTAGATTAGATCGAAAAAGTCGCACAGCCCACCATCAGGTGATTATTAATAATTTGAATGCATATCATCGGTTTAATACTTCAAATCAACGAGTTTAGACGAATTCAACCGTAATACGTGCTTGCTGATTCCGGTTTTAGATCATTGTGTTCTAGTTCTATAAAAATTCTAAAATTAATAGTGAGGTTGACAATAGGTTGATTAATATTAAAATTTTAGGAAAACTTCAAACTTCTACAAATACGAAGTCTACTTCAAAATAAAACAAAATGTGATTTGCAAACATTTAGGCGATTTTAAAACGTTTTTAGTTCTACCAATAATTTCATTCCAAAATATTCATATTCGGTCTGATTTGTTTAAATCCATTATTCATACTACCGCAAAATTTAAGAGAAATTATGTTCATTCTATTCACTTTACTCACATTTAAAGAAAGATATAGTTCTAGACAGTGGTATAGATTCATATATGTGTATTCCACTTGTGGAAACCCGATTCAAATTCTAATGGAGCTTAAATATCTAAAGCCACATCCTTGCAAAGCCGGCATTTCCTAGATATTTTGATTCTAAGAAAATCCGTATTTCAATATTTTCACCTGTCACCATAATATTTTGATATAATTCTTTCATTTATTTATGTTTTTAAATTTGTGTTCGATCTTTTTATTCACCGTGTAAATATAACTATTTCACATGAAAACAACCGAATTATCTCTTCAGTCCGGAGGAGAAAGAGAGGTTCTAATAAGCGTAACGAAATTGTTTAACATTTCGCTCCATCATATTTCATGATTTCACGATATCACGATGAGTACTTCACCTTACAATTAAAGGGCAGTGGTGTCACGATAATTGCAAAACGGAGAAGAGAAGAAATAGTTTCATTGAATGATGTAGGTGTTCATGTGGATGACGATCTGTAGAAATTTTATTTCTGTTACGATATTTATCATCGCAGTTAAGCAACCTTCGTCTAATCCGTAATTTTGTGGTCTGTTTGTTTTTCAACCCAATCGAAGGTTCTTTGAAGACGCTAACTGAATATTGTGGGAGTGGAATATTTTCTGCTCACTGCTACCGGATAATAAATAAATTAATTAGAATATTCTACGTTTGCTCTTGAAGTCTTCAATGCTTGAGAAATAGCTTTCAGGCTGGTGAATTTAATCTCTTAGGATGAAGCATTGTCCATATTCCACAATTATTTATTAACAAAAATTTTATAAACAACACATCCAGATTTGTTCTAAACTACAAAATTTTTAAAAATCAATTAAATATTCACAATTGCGTTGCTGTGGTTTGAGAATAAACCATTCGTCCATAGTTCGGCAACTGGTCTTATTTCAGAGTTTGGTTCAAAACTAATTGCTAAGGAGAATTAGCGAAGCCATTTTTTGTCCTTATCAACAACAACAGCGTCAGGTACTGCTCACTGCGCGCTATAAATGTTTGAATATTGCATTGCCATCGAGTACTAAGCTGTTCTGTAGGTTTGATCGACCTAGCCAGTCCGGAAGTTGGTGAAAATACGATTGCAAAATAAAACTTTAAAACTTTTTTAAATTTTAAATACTTATACCGCCGCTTTTTTCAATCCTTCTTGAAAACACTCATACCATCTCGTAAACCCTTGTTTTGCTCATATCTGACTCACCAAAAGCAATATTTAATATTTCTAAAACTTTGCCTCACTTTATTCCATCCTTACCATCAGTTAATTGTAAGACCATGTCATGGCAGTTTATCGTACGGTCAAATTCATACATGCCTTACGGACGTTAAGTGTCTAGACAGTCATTCGTAAACCACATCATTGTATGGCCATAGTTTTATATCCATTTAAATAAAGAAAAAAGTTAATCGTATGGACAGCTAATCGTCATCCATATCAATGTATAAACATTTGGAGGTCGTTTGAAAAAACATCGAAACGAAAATACCGAATGTATAATTTCGAACAAATACTCTAACAAAAAAAGAAAAACAAAAGAAAGATTTTTTTGTCGAATTTGTAAGCGTATTTAGTCTAAGATCTGCATCTGATGTCCGATTTTAAAATATGATACCTTAGTCGAAATTTGATCAAGAATTGTTATTTTAATTCTTCGCTAACATTAAACTCTGAGAGATTAGTTGCCGCTGCCCTCAAACGGGCTTGAGTTATATGGTCATTTCCGAAAATATCAAAATATACAATGCCAAAATAGTTTGATTGAAACAAAATATCGAAAAAAATGTATTTTTCTCGAATTTATGATCAAATTTCGACTAATTTGCTATATTTTATAGCTATTTTAACCTGCCGTTTACCTTAGGGGTGGTGGCTACCGCTTCAAAACCCCGCGCTTCTTTAATTTTTATATTTTGAGAAATACAGTTATCCTGTTCGATTATCCTGGCCTATAGTGTTGACTGAAAATGAATTTTTCAAAATGTTGCTCAATCGCATTATTTTTTCGGTTAAATCCGACGTTCCCGATCCGATTAATAAACTTCACAAATCCGCTTAGCTTTCGGTTACTTTGGGTTTGGCATAGATTGTCGAAAGGGATATACTCGGAAAAAAAAATTCGAACTCAGAAATACCGAAGATAAAAATCTCTCTCTCATCAGATTAAATGATGGTCTTACGATTAACTGGCCAAACGTTTAAGTGGCCTTACGATTAAGTGATCTTACCTCATAATATATGTATATTAAAATGTTTAACTAGTAAAGTTTATCATTCAATTTCTTTCAGAGAAAAGAAAATTAGAGCAAAGTTTATTTCGAATCAGGCTGCCGCGCGAAAAAAAGATTCTAACTAATGTATAATTTTCATTTCTCTGAATTGTATTTTCTGTTAATTGTGTTTTCTATAAATTATTTATTCTTGAATTGGTCGTTTTCGCAGAATTGCTTGTTACAGAATTGCCAATGAACCGATTTTATTTATAACGGCTATCCGTTACTAAAGAGTATGTCTGATCTACAAGAACAGATAAAGATGCATTCTGAAACATTTCGGCACATTTCAAATTAAATTACATATTTTAAATAAAATATTTTACATTACATGTTTGAAAAACACAATTTAAACTGTCTCTGCGATCGAATATTCCATATAGCCATTAAATGTTCTAAAAATACTCGGGATGTTTCAAGAAAGTTTTGCTGATCCGAAGTTTTTTTTTCTCTTTTCAAAAGTTTTTTGTGTAAAAAATTGTAATATAATGTCAATTGTTTTTGAAAAAAATGTTTACCCTCAGATCAAAACAAAACTACTACTATTGCATTAAATGTATATGAAGTTTCATTCGGAAAGAATTTGTCATAACTACAAACACAGAAGTTACAAATTATACCTTAACCGGCTTACTTTGCCCAGAATATCTTCATACATAAATCAAACAAAAAATGTTTATCATTTATAACCAGTATTCACACGTGAATAATGCGTGTGGTATTTTCTTCTGATATGAGAATGTCTTTTACAAAAAGTACGTGCTATAACAGAAGAAAAAAATATGATAATTCATTTGCTGTAGTATATCGAAAAAATTTAATAAAAATCATCGTCACTTGACCACAGTTTATATACCGGCTTATCACATTTAACTGCACGAGACATACACGCAACAAAAAACTTTATAAGTCTGAAAGATTAAGGTTGTTATCTACGAGTACATATGTTCACAACCGGAAAGCTTAAATTCCAATTTTATTATAGTTGTGTTCTTGTTCATTGATAATAAACACCACGTCGTTTCTTTGGTTAACGATACCGAGTGTTTTATACTTTACTTTAGTAACCGTCCGATTTATCTAAATTGGTACGCACCCATATTCGACTTTGATAAAATATCGTTTATTTTACATATTTTGTCAGGTTCAATGAAATTTTAATTGCAGTTGATAATCGCCAAATGACTTATCATATTGTATATTATTCCAAACCAAACGAAACATAAATAATGCCCGCCGATTAGATAAGACTCCATTATTTTGAATATAATTCAACATCTATATTGTCATTATGATAATCGGATGATGTGAAAATTATTTGAATGTATTCGATATTCAATTTGGTATAATATAAATCAAAATCAAACTGGTATGGGTAATGATTTATCATTATTTGAATTTTGTGTCCATTATGATTTTATTTTATACCAATTGGAGCATCTAATTATTAAATTTTATTATAAGAAACCATGCCTGTATTTAAGGGTGCTTAGATTTAAGTGCTGTACTGGTTAGAAGCCTAGCTCCATATGCCATGTGAGAGAGATATTTCTGAGTTCGCCATAGTAAATTCATATTTTTTAAAAGAATCTTTAATTTTTTTAATGCAGTGTTATCTAGATATTTTATTAACAAATTAATATTATAACTTTTTTGATTGCAAACAATTGTATAATTTAACAATGATTTAACCTTTTTTTTCGGGCTGATTTTAATTACTTTACGAGTAATTTGCCAATAAAAATTTCGGAATGGAATTATTTGTATGTGATTTGTATGTGATGGCGAGCACGAAAACAAAAAAAATTATTGAACATGCAAGAAAAACGTAAATTCATGAAAAAACAGACGAAAGGATACGGAAGAAAGAAAGAGTTTTGCATTTTCCCACGATTAAAGGAAGTATGTTGTTAATTGACCAACTGCAAAAGCGGTATAAATCATCTTGTAACATTTCGCAGTCTAACACGCTGGAGACCCGAGTGAAAATCGTCATGTCATCCGTGAAGAGGAGGTAGTTGGCAAACTTAAAACATTTTACAACATCGTTAATAAATAATGAAAATGATAGTGGACCGATATGACTACCCTGAGGCACGCTGGATGGCGCCCGAAATAATGGGGAGAAAGAATCCAGAATCCGAATCAGCGATCTGAGACGTAAGAACGCAACCAGTCGATGGAAATGAAATGACAATCGAGACTCTCCAACTTGCTAATAAGAAAAGAGTGATCAATCATTAAACAAGGAGGTAACTGCAAGGGCCAGACGTACAGCACAACGTTTGAATAGGATCGGTGGAAGATCGCCATAACCCGCTCCTTTACTAACGTCGAGAAGGAGCAGTTGATCCAGAACCTCCTGTTGAGTATGAAATGAGCAAGTACAGTGGAGGTGGAAGTAGTAGGAGACCCGGTGTCTGTCGACCGAAGCGGCTTATAAATCGATGCAAAGAATTTGACAAACAAATTGCAAATGTTAGATGGCTGACTGGCGGTGGAGGTCAGATAAGACATATTCGACAGAAAACAAGATACCGTTTTCTTACTGTTAATGAGTTGAGGAACCAATTAAGGGTCTTAAATTCATTGCGGGTGTTAACAAAATCGGGATAATATTCCACGCCGTAAATCCTGTACAGGGAATTAAAACTTGTTGCGTCGTTCCTCGAGCATCAACAACTCAGCATACCATGGCTCACGAAAGCCAGATTCAAAATTGATAACCCGCGAAACGTGTCTCTCGATACCACTCCGAAGAAGCTCATTGAATCTGTGCACCGTATCATTCAAATCCGCACCGCACTGTAAAAAGTCCCAATCGGCAGTATTGAGAAATTCATTCAAAGTGAAAGTGAACATCATTAGAACAATAATTAGTCGTACATTTAGTATAAAAAATATTTATTATAATTGGTGGATAAATACTCTCACGTCCAGTGAAGTCCACACACGGAGCAACATCGGCATGCAAGAGATCGTTAGCAAATAGCAGGGTCAGGAATTTCTCTCGACTGTGGCTAAAACGGTTAAGCTGCGTTATTGATATGGAAGTGAAGTAATCGATGATAGTTAATGCTTTCTCGTCAGTTGACGATGAAGAGAACACACCATGAACATCATTCCAAGATAAAGGTGGTGTAGACATCCCGGTTGGATCCGTAAGAAAAATAAGCGGCGAAGGCAACAATCAAGGTATTGTAAGCTAGTCTCATGCGAACAGCAATGAAATCAAGGCAGCGATGACACTCGATCACATCATTTGAGACTGAATTCATTACAGCAATTAAAACACCACCGCCTGTCTGTCCTTTCTATGAACGACATAGTCACGTGGAAAGTACTCTTCGGATAACATATTGATCGTACGTAAACCAGGTCTCGCTGATTATTATAGCTGCGACCAAAAGTATTAGGCACCCCACAGTACTGCCAGTTTTAGGATGATTTAGCATATAGGAAATGTAAATAAAACTGAATATTTATTATGATTTATTTTAATAAAATAATTAATATTTTGTCGGTCCACCTTTCGATTTAATGACAGCAGCCACTCTTTTCGGCATTGATTCTACCAGCTTAAATGATATCTGTTTCCACTCATGCTTTAACACGGCCAATAGCGATTGCGTCTTCGGGTGTTATTCTTTAAAATGGACCAAATGTGTTTAATCGGATTAAGGTCTGGTGATTGTGTTGGTCAATCCAAAAAATCGATTCCGTTTTGAGCCATCCATGTCATGGTGTACGCTGATTTGTGGCAAGTGGCGTTGTCTTGTTGGCATTTTACGTAGTCGGTGTTTGCATCGCCGAAAATTTGTTGTTCATTCGCCACACACAGTACCATTTCGCCCACTCCAACGGCAGTCATACAACCCAAGATCATCATTGAGCCTTCACCATGTTTAACAGTTGGCACCACACATTCTCAAAGCTAGATTCATTGAACCACAGTATGTAAGTTGGACCAATCTTCCATTGTCGAATCTCTTTATTTGAGGGCCCACTCCAACCGACTTTTCTTATTTTTCTCCGACAGCTATGGCTTCTTCCTTGCCTTGCAACCTTTTAATCCAGTTTTAACAAGCCTCTTCTCACAGTATACACACTCACTGATTTGCCTTTTGCTTCAGATAAAACTGCAGCGAGGTCTAAAGCAATTTTCTTGCGGTCCTGTAGGGAATGCCTAATCAACAATCGGTCTTCACAATCTGAAGTTATTTTTCTTTGGCCTGTTCTTGTCCTATTTTCATGGGCACCGGTCTCTTTGAAGCAATTTAGTACATATTGCACTGCATAACGCGAGCACTTCACTTCTCAGTCTATTCACTTGAGACGTGCCTTGTTCATGCAAAATCTGAGTTTTTAGGCGCTGTTTTGCACTAACTTCAGTTTTTTTTAGGCATAACTAACACGATAAATGTTAGTCTTTACTATTATGGTAGCAATAATTAATTACAACACGTGTATGTTCACTGCAAGCACTGATAACAAACTAAAGCTCTAAACATAAAATAGCAAATTCGAAGAAATACCGTCTTAAAACACAGCTGGGTGTCATAAATATTTGTTATTTTTTTATTTCTGTGTTTTTTTATTTCAGTAGTAAAACCATAAAACCATAAAACGCATATCTCACCGCTATCCGCTAATTGTTGAGACAATGACAAACAATACGGGTGCCTGGCTTTACCTCGGATACTGGCGGCATTGTGATAGTAGATAGAAATGAAGGCGTTGAAGGTACTAGATGAAGCAACGGTCGTTGATAAATTAAACTGATTGGTTAAAGCAGTAGTTACTTTGGCTGTTGAAACGTAGCCACAGTCCGGTTTTTTGATGTTCGTGAATAATTTGTAAATGGGCCGATTATAGCACCAGCAGGCCAAACATCTGGGCTGCGGTGTTCTAGCATCACCATTTTTTCATAATTTGTACCGAAGTTTATTTCTCGTTTCTGTAGAATAAAATTTGTCTGTTTCAATTTTTATATCATTTACCAGCCTGGTATATTACAACATTGTGATGTTTCTACAGCATTTCTATCACCAAATAATTTATTTTCGACTCTGGAGCGAAAATAAGTGAAATATATTAGTTCAAATATATTCTAGTATAGGTTGTGGATATAGCAATAGAGAAGAAATAATTGATAAACGAAACAAAAGGCAAATTAATTCTAGCAGAAAGAGACGTAGACTTCGATAAAATAACGAAAATTGGTGATGGTAGAACATCCCAGCCCACTGCCCAGAATTATTAATTGTCAATTTTAAATGAAACAAACGATAGAGAACTGTCCACAATCCGGTCTTTGGTTAATAAAATCCTGCAATTTACGTCCCCTGGAGAACAATTTTCAAGTTTATCGCAGACGTATATGAGTTATTTCTATTATTTAAAACTACAGAAGACATATAAAATGTCCAAACATATGTCCAAACATATAAATCCTAGAAAGCCCCAACGAGAATAGACGCTTAAAAGCTAGGTCCATACACCTCCTAAGTCAGCTTTTGGTATGACCAGAAGCTGATTTTGGAGTCATGACTATAATATTCCGATCTAGCTATTTGTTTAGTTTGCTAACTATTAACAATTATAGAAGTTTATTTATTGAATAGTGCACTTACCACTGGCGGGAGCTTTTATTGATTGATTACAACGTACGGGCCCGCCATACACCTTTATTACATTTAAAAAGATGGAAGGATAGAATAGTTATGTTAAATATGACCGAATCGACCCGGTTACAGACACCTAAATAGTTAATAGTTAGTAAATTGTTAGTATGTAAAATGTATGTGAAGTTATCCCACGATTCTATCCCAGAAAATAAAAAAAAAATCATCAGGCAACCCTAATCAATGAAAATACCATTTGCTCTTGTGTCAAGTTAGCCCAGCCCAGAATTTATTAAAAATCATGTTAAAACCAAAAATAAAATTAGTTACTTTTAAATTATGCGAATTTTAGCCAGTTTTAAACGTTATATCAATAGAACATGTATTTGTACAAAATAAAATTACATAAGACGTGATAAAGGTACTTAGCACGTAAAAAGTATAAATTTGTCGGATTAGGGCTATGTGGTTCTGAAATCGTGATACTCCTGCCGTACTTTGAGGAAAATTAGGAAAAAATCGTTCCGTGGCAACTTTGTGAAATTGGGCCCTGGGCCAGATATATCCATACAAGTTGTATGTGAACAAAAATTAAATTTAAATTCGGCACGTTAAAAGTATAAATTTGTCGGATTAAGGCTATGTGGTTCTGAGATCGTGACACTCCTGCCTTACTTTGAGGAAAGTTAGAAAAAAATCGTTCCGTGGCAACTTTGTGAAATTGGGCCCTGGGCCCGATATATCCATACAAGTTGTATGTGAACAAAAATAAAATTAAAATTCCGCACGTTAAAAGTATAAATTTGTCGGATTAGGGCTATGTGGTTCTGAGATCGTGACACTCCTGCCTTACTTTGAGGAAAGTTAGAAAAAAATCGTTCCGTGGCAACTTTGTGAAATTGGGCCCTGGGCCAGATATATCCATACAAGTTGTATGTGAACAAAAATTAAATTTAAATTCCGTACGTTAAAAGTATAAATTTGTCGGATTAGGGCTATGTGGTTCTGAGATCGTCACACTCCTGCCTTACTTTTAGAAAAGTTAGAAAAAAATCGTTCCGTGGCAATTTTTTTCCGTGGCAGGAGTGTGACGATCTGAGAACCACATAACCCTAATCCGACAAATTTATACTTTTAACGTGCTAAGTACCTTTATCATGTCTAATGTAATTTTATTTTGTACAAATACATGTTCTACTGATATAACGTTTAAAACTGGCTAAAATTCGTATAATTTAAAAGTAACGAATTTTATTTTTGTTTTTAACATGATTTTTATTAAATTCTGGGCTGGGCTAACTTCACCAATTTCTTTTTATTATTAATCAATTTTAACAAATTCTGGGCTGGGCTAACTTCACACAAGAGCAAATGATGTTTTTATTGATTAGTGTTGCCTGATTAATTTTTTTTATTTTCTGGGATAGAATCGTGGGATAACTTCACATACGTGTATGTAAAAGCGGTTAGCACAAGACAGCACAATTATTTTTGATTTTTTTTTGGCAATAAATATTCAACACTCAGCAACCTGAAAGAAATTTAAATTAATTAAGTTGCTCTCTTTATTTTAAATTTCCTGAAATAAAACTTCATTATTATGAGTGAACGAATGATTATTTGAATGAACAACCAGCATAATAATTTATCCAACCTGTAACAACACAACCAAAACCGTTACTAAATTACAGTCTCCCTCGCGAACAACCTACAAAATAGTTTAATTAAAGAAAAGTCATGATCCCCAAAACACTATCTAAGTACAGCAATGTATAACTGCATTTCAAATTTACTCTGTAGCTTCCAAGTTATCTGTAATTTCAAAAAATTAAATATCCGTTATGATTCTTCGATAACTCTAAATTGCTAATCAAATAAAAATAAAAATATAATAAATTTAATAATTTATTTCTCCGGTACAGATCACAAACGTACCGTGTAGTGAAACTCTAAAATTTCAAAAATGATCCCACTCCCGCGAAATTGACTGAAAATTTCAACAAAAACATCTATAATATTCAGCAAAGAGACTAATTTGGACATACAAATCTAAACCACAGGCAAGGGTCTATGTAACACTGCAAATTTGTCTAGTTATTAACAATTGATAACTACATCAACTTTTAGACAAAACAATTTAAAATATCCAAAAATAATGTACAATGAATAACGATCAAAAACCGCAAACACTGACCTACTGCTCATAATGAACGAAGTCCATTCAAAGTACTCTAATATCTAAGAAAATTTATTGCTTACCATATCCTGGCCGCCACTGTGTATATTGATCACATATAAGCATTACTCGTCAAAACTCAATCAGCCAAGCTACACACGAAGACTCCTACCTCTTCACTTGACTTTATGTAGTATAAAGTAATCAAATAGTATATTGCCGGTCTGTTGAATATTGAAGGACCCTGTATCGAGAGAAACCGATTTAAAAACATGATATTTCACCATGATCATCGACGAAACCTTTACTTGAAAGATCACATATTGGCAACTTTGTCTTTATATACTTGACGCATGATTTGATATCGGAACGCAGTTAAATTCAAAGGTTTGGTGTAGTTGCTAATTAATCGCGTATTTATTGTTATTCCGACACAACGTATGGGAGATCAGTGATCGCCCAGTGATTCATCCTCTCCGATCTCATTCATTAGCATCATAATAATCAAATGCACTTTAATTAAATTTAATTTAAACAAAAGCAGGTTTGCAGTTTTTAATTTTAAAAAAATTTCAAGACTTTCTTCTTAAAGTTGTGGTAAGAAAAATATATAAATAAAGATGATAGTTAGCAGACCGATCATAATAAAATTTAGTATATACGTACATAAACTATTTTTAGTTTCATTGAGGTATAAAATCGTTACAATAATATTTATTAGTTATCAGATTTCTTTATTAAATTAGTTCTGGCTATTTTCAGGAATACAGGGTGTATACAATAATACTCGTATTAATAATAAATAATTATTTAACTCTGACAGCACGATATCCTAATTAGCATCGGCGTATGGTACATTTGTTGCTTGAGTTTTCGACTGCTAATTAAGTTGTGGAATAAACCAGTGTTGTACGTCTTCTCGATTGTTAATAAACAGTTATTCTTTACAAAATATATGACAATAAGTAAACAAATTCCTCAACTTTACAAAAAATAAGATTAGGATGCATCGAGGTGAGGTTACCAAGACGTTGAAAGTTTGGTTTCGAACTAATGAAACATTGGATCCTGTAAATTAAAAAATACATTCCAGTCTGGTGAGACGACCCAATGTTCTATTTAAAGAATTCTAATTTCATTAGTTCGGAACTTCCAACGTCTAGGTAACCTCACTTCGTTGTTAAACGTTCTATCACTCAGAATAACCGAATTTTTTTTAAGGTTAGGGTGATTCTAGTAGCGAACCTAATAGATTATGTAGTAGTATAGTTGCTCACGTGCACTACTTATGATACTAAAGGACATTGCGCCTTTACCACAATTCATGAGCCATTCAAAGCTGCTTATGTAGTACAATGTTTCAAATTTTGTTGTTTTCAAAATCCAACTGGATATCCATTATGAGTTATGCCTCTTGTGCACTAATACCGGACAGGACGAGGAAATAAAGCGAGTCTCTCCCTCCCCGCTTCCTTGCGGTTTCTGGAGAAGTTATTGGATTCCAGATCCAGCCTCCTAAAATGTTCCTCAAAAAGGAGCTCTGTGAGAATACTCCAAAACGATTTTGGGGTGCAACGCCAGTTTTGGTCAAACTTATTTTGCTATTTGTGATGGTTCACTTTCCATTAGCCGGGGCTTGCACCACTAGTAACGCTGAGTCTAGTGCAGTTTAAAGTAAAGCGGGTGACATTCTGAATTACACACATTATATTTAGAAAATAGAACATTATGTGTCTATTAATAGAACATTCCTTGTTACGCCTTAATGATCTCCAAGTATTTACTGAGACCACCATCACTATAGTGATCATATACATCAGCATAACAGCAATCCATCGATTATCATGTCACAGTGCGTCCACATGCACTTATTTGTTCGTTGACAAAACACTATTATAATAATAAACGCAATAATTCACCGTCATAATATTTGTTTAAAGTTAATTTTAATAACATGGTCTCCATTCGACATATTGTTTCTCGTTTTGAGGTTAATTACTTAATACCATAATCGTACAATAACATAAATACATAAATCTACTTCTCTTTATTCTCTCGCAAATCACCTGCGATCGTCATACCGCTTAGTGGCAGGTATTGAAAATTCAAATAATCCCAACGAAGTGCAGATCGTGTGCAGATCGTTGTTAATTTACAACTGACGATTCCACGAACCGAGATGATCGTTTGATATTACGTTCCGTTCGCGTTGTGGTTTGGGGTTTAGATTATACTCGATAGGGACCGTCATATGGAGGTTGTAGCGCCCTGCTAAAGGCGTCTGTACAAACTAGGACATAAAAAAAGTCCCAAGATCTCTAAAATCAAATATTGTTGATTTTTTAATATGTCGTGATGGCGGTTTGGTTGAATTAGCTTAAAATACTTTTCAATTTGTAAGACGATCTAGTTTTGGGTCGAAAATGATGACAATTATATCATATCGCCTGCGGGGAGCGTAACTTTCTCAGTTCGGCTGAGGAAGCAGTGAAATCGTCGGGGAATGCGGTTCACAAGCCTGAAAGTGCGAGTTGTAAAGGTTTAGTTCACTGTGGATCTTTCAAACATATTATTGATGCTTTCAAGTTACGATGCCACCGTTCGACCATTCCTTCTGGGGCCCTCTATCGGAGACTATGGCGGATGAAAACGTCGGTATCAGACCATCGTATGATCGCCAGAACTTTGGCGTGCTTTGTGATTTCGTATTTTTGGCAGTTGGCAAAATGTTTTGAACATAAATAGACTTCTTGAATTTGGGAACGTATGGTTTTAGTTACCAGTAGAATTCTCACAAAATAAAATTAAATTTGATGAATGGTTTGAGTTCATACTGCCTGGGCAATCGCCACAATATTAACCTTGCCGGAAATGTGCTGTATGTACCGTCACTGACTAAGATTTTGATGTAAGGCGGCAATCAGGGGTTTGTCATCGGTATGTAGAATGACTTCTTGACCATCAGGTAAATATTTGGTTTTGTGTTGCGAAGTCCAGTAGCCCTAATGCACTATCGTGATGACGTCAAACAAGACCTACGCATAATAGGATGTTGAAACTGGAGGGCGAGGGCGATGATTCGATTTAAATGACGAACCATCCTGCAGGCGGCAACATCCTTTCATCGGATAAGAAAGCTAGAGAGAGAGAGAAAGAGAGAGAGAATACGCTGCTAGCAGTTTCCTATCTTTTATGCTGTATCTCTACTCCACGCCTGTAAGTTTCCACGAAAAAAGCTTAGTAGTTGCCAACCTTCTGTTGCATATTGCTGTATCATGGCTTCGATTAATTGAGCTAAGCATTCCTTACAGTGCTCGAAATTGTGTTTCGATTTTTATGTGCAATATTGTGCTTGACCGAATTATGCATCGAGGTTTCTTGGACAAGTGGCTTACGATCTTGCCCCACATTTTGAATTTGTGGATTCAATGCATCCAACCTGATGATTGTTAGTTGATACGATGCCAAAAAAACGTGTGCTTCGCCGATCGACAAGGAAGTTGATTGCGGTCGGTTAAATTCTTGTTGTTTTCATCAACTAATAATGCAGCGATCGACATTGGCGATCTTAAATTTCTACACAAACAAACCTCGTATGTCCAAGTTCAAAATAAGGTGTTTAATGGCAAATGTGTCAATCAACGTAGAATTGGCAACGAATAATGTTCAATCGGATTTTATGGACTTTTCTTAATTCCTTTATCGAACTTAAAATGGTGCGTGGAGTATGCAAAAGCTCTAAATTGAGATTCGGTTTTCTCTGGTTTATCTGCGATGAGAAGTTACGAGCTTCCTTTCCTTAATGCTCACTGACAGTGTGCAGTTTCGATCGCTTAACGTAGATTTAGTCTAGTTGAAAATTTTGTAAATGTCTGTGGGCTTCTAAATCTCCACGATTTTGTCCGCTGATGCAGCAAAATTTATCCAACTCATACTACCTCATGGATGATAATATTTCTTGAATATTTGTAGGCAAATGCTGCAACCATAAATTTCGTAAAACCAGTTCGGTAATTTGGTTTATTAAAATGACCTGCATTCTGCGGAACAACTGTGAGAATTTCTTTTCGCCGAGTTGTAAACCAGAAAGTAAACAGTTCAACTTTCCTCTGGATGATTATTGCAGTTTTTATCGATGATTATTTATCTTGTTCGAGGGGTATATGCGGTTTCCAAATACACGGGTATTTCTTTCTCAAATCACCTGCGATCGTTATACCGAATAGTGGCGGGTATCGAAAATTCAAATAATCCCGACTAGGATCACTTCGGTGTGTTAGGGCTGCCAATTGCGTGTTGTTCGATGTAAGCTATATCAATGTGTAAGTTTTTTTTGAAATATACATGGTTTATGGTTCTTTGCGAGCAAAATAATTAAGAATTTACTGCAAACGATTCAAAGAATTCATCGATGACTCTTGTACAGTATCTATAGTATGCTGTAATCTGATAATGGGCCATATTCAATGACAGTGTAAAATAATATGCAAACTATGTATCGTATTTTTTAAGTTAAGTTCCACTTTAGTTGAATGTGCTGAGGTTGATGTGGTAGTAAAAGGCAAAATCCAGAAAGTAAATATTTAAAATATTTTGTACATCAAATATTTATGTACAAAGCTCTTGTTCGTAAGTCAAGTGGGCAAGAATGGAACCAATGTTAAGTTTGGCAAGACTGGAGGTGAAATTTTCAATATATTTGACGAATAAGTGGCAGCCGCAAATCTAGTGAGAAACATGTGAATACTAACCCAACGGAAAGCATTAACGTACCTAGTTAAAAGAATTCCGAAAATGACACCGAAGACTTGGACACTTAAGTTTCATCGGCATGAAAATATTAAGTGGGTATTATATCTAAAGTCAAACCATTTAAACAATTCAAAACACATACCGAGGAAGTTCTGGAACTTTTCTATTCAGATTTGTGTCCTATGCAGATAGACTCGATATAGGAGGAAATCTTTTTTTTTCTAACATTTATTACTATAAAATGTTTGCAAACCGACAATGTAGGCGAATACATTAACCAGTTTGATGTCACAATTTTGCAGAAAGGTGTAGGAGGTTAGGTCAGCAGCACAGCTCCATATACGCCGGAACAAAATGGAATCACCGATTCTCTCAACAAAATGTTTCATTTTTTTCGAAATGTTCCTTGTTTTTCGTAACACATAAGTTTTTTCTCATTGTTAGACGTAAGTCAGATAAAACTTGTCAATGTTAAGACTCCCTAATTACTTGACAGTAATAGGCAATGGATTTAATGTTCCCACACATGGACATGCTCTTGAGTTTACTGCAATTTTAATAATTTTTCTATGAACGACGTTTTCTTCAGCTACTTTTAATTACACTTTTTACTGCAGGTTGGGCTTATTTCAGAAGATAAAAATTAACTTGTCAATCTTGCTAGCAGACATAATACAGCGAACGCGTCTTCCATTTAGAATGCATTTGAATCTGCAATAGTAAAATAATTCCATGGCTAAGGTAATTAAGTTGGTTATATAAAAAAAAGTTTGTTTAATTTGACACTATGCTTGATAGTGAAATGATTAGCTTTTCATATATCAAATACCAGTTAAGCACACACTTATTTTATTATTTTGATTTATCGTACACGCTGCGACTAAGCGAATACAGACATATTATCTGGCGTGATATTTCAAATTCACGAAACAGGTGGTTTCTTATCACAAATATCATATCGGCAAGGATTATAAACCAAAAATCAAATTATATCATTAATAAACTTTATCTATTTCTCTTTCAGGTTCACCCAGAAACAACAAATTTAAAAATTCGCACCGAGCGTAAAGTACCCAAATTAGGTTTGATGCTTGTAGGCTGGGGTGGTAACAACGGTTCAACATTAACAGCCGCACTATTAGCAAACCGTCAAAATTTGGAATGGCGTACAAAACGTGGTGTACAAAAATCAAATTGGTTTGGTTCAATAACACAAGCGTCAACCGTGCTACTAGGCAGTGATGAAACTGGCAAAGATGTTTATATCGGCATGAATAAATTGGTGCCAATGGTTAATCCCGACGATGTAGTTGTCGACGGCTGGGATATAAGTGCAATGAATTTGGGTGACTCGATGCGTCGTGCTGAAGTTTTAGAAGTTGCTCTGCAAGATCAATTGTACAAACAAATGATCCAAATGAAACCACGCCCCTCGATATATGATCCTGATTTTATTGCGGCCAATCAATTGTCACGTGCCGATAATACAATTGCGGGTACTCGATACGAACAATTTTTACAAATTCGCAAAGATATTAATGATTTCAAAAAATCGTCGGGGGTCGATAAAGTGATTGTGTTGTGGACTGCAAATACTGAACGATTCTGCGACGTGCAACCGGGTTTCAATACCACAATGGCTGATTTGGAAAAATCGCTAAGCGAAAATAAAACGGAAATTTCACCATCAACTATATTTGCAATGGCCAGTATTTCGGAGGGGGTAACTAATTTATTGTGGCATCATCTCATAAAATATCTAATAAGTTTTCTTATATTTCTAGTGTACCTACATCAATGGATCACCTCAAAATACGTTTGTTCCAGGGTTAATCGAAATGGCCGAACATCATGGCGTATTTATTGCAGGTGATGATTTTAAATCGGGGCAAACGAAAATAAAATCAGTTCTAGTAGACTTTTTGGTTGGTGCTGGCATCAAACCCGTCTCGATTGTGAGCTATAATCACTTAGGTAACAACGACGGTTATAACTTATCGGCCCCGCAACAATTCCGCTCCAAAGAAATCTCGAAAAGTAACGTAGTCGATGACGTGGTTAACTCGAATAGTATTTTATATGAGCAAAATGAACATCCCGATCACGTAGTCGTGATTAAATATGTGCCATATGTGGGAGATAGTAAACGCGCAATGGATGAATATACAAGCGAGATTATGATGGGTGGCCATAATACATTGGTGATTCACAATACGTGTGAAGATTCATTGTTAGCAACACCTCTCATTTTAGATTTAGTCATACTCGGTGAATTATGTTCAAGGATATCAATTAAACGTGATGCGGCTGATGCAACGTATACGTCATTTAACTCTGTCTTATCCATACTTAGTTATTTATGTAAAGCGCCGCTGGTACCAAAAGGAGCTCCAGTAATTAACTCATTATTTAGACAACGTGCGGCCATTGAAAATATTTTACGGGCGTGCATTGGACTACCTCCTAATTCGCATATGGCTCTGGAACATAGAGTAAGTAGATTAATGATTTGTAAATTTGATTAATGATTTGATTAATGATTTGTTCGAATATTATTTCAGTTCGACTTCGAAAAAGTGTCTGAACCACCAATAAAGAAATTAAAATCATTAAATGGTAGCCTATCAAAATCATGTGGTGCCACTGCAAATGGATGTGCGGAAGTAAACGGTGTAGGTGCGGTAAAGCCCGTAAAAGCTGTTAATGGCTGGCCGAATGGAATTTAAATTGGGCAAAATAAAATTTAATTTGTATAAATTATTATTTGCACAATGCACATTATTTTGTAATAATTAAGGAACTGAAATAACTATTATTTTCAATTTCTTATAAATTTGAATTTACAAAACTTATAAAAATTAATGTATAAAGAACTGAGATTAGAAACAAATAAGACTTCAGTTATTTTCAAAAATAAGTTATTCGTATTATACCAAATCATTCCAAAATGGTGGAAAAAAGTTTTGTGATTATTTAGAAAAAATTTACAAACAAATTTAATAGTTAATTATTTTTGATTGATATATATAGGACGCAAAATATGAGTATTAATTTAAACTATAATTTAGAAGGAGGTACTAGTTTGTGAGTTGATACTAATCAATAAATTGTATTAAAACCACCAAAATTTAAACCAATCAATCGGATTGTTATGTTGAATTAAACGTTTGATAGAATGAAAATTGTAAAATGATATTTTAATAAAATGGTGTATACATATTCAATAAAAACAAATTACATATTAGTCTAATTTTAAACAAGGTTTGGCGAAGAAACGAAAGATGTCAGAATCAACAGCAAAACAACAGTCAAAACAACAGCAAAAATTATCTTTGTAACTCGAAACTTTTCGAATACCCGGATCTAAACTTGGTAACATATGCATGCATTAGGTTCACTAAATAAACCAATAACAATTCCAGGGCTAACTGTCATAACGCCATACAATTAACCTAAACCATCATTAATGTCGTGTGCCTCAGAAGACTTTTCAAACTAAACTTTTCAATATACTAATAGTTCAAGCAATATACCAACAGATGTCCCTAGCATAAAAGTCTTCATCTGTGCCTCACATTCAACTAAACTAATATAAGTGTCATCCGAAGTTTATAAAAATATAAACAAAAATAAAATTTGAAGAATCTTAAAAACAGTTAAATATATTTATAATAAAAAATGATATTGCCACATTTATTGTTTACCAACATTCCTACTAGAGAGCTCAATCAAAGTCGACATATACTTTATGTATAATTTGGTGGCTCTCTCTAGTAGCTTTAGCTGTTTGGCATCGTCTGTTCGGCCGTCACGTTTTCGTTTACGCCCGTGTGACGTTGATGGTGCTATATGACTAGCCGATGCGATGTTAACGGATTCAGTATCCACCATAAGGGGCGGATTTATATTATGCCGTGCCGAGCAGTACTCGTGCAGCACTTCGAAGTACGGCCAAGTGCCCGCTTTAGGACCTGTATCTTCCGTCCCCATGCCTGCTCAATTATTGTCTAAAAATAAGAAATTTTGTAAATTCAATTACTGTGGCATATTTAGTTATCAAAAATTACCTTATATCGATCCATTAAGTTGCTCCATTTTTTTTTTAATTTGCTCCAATTACGTTCCTGTAAATCGGCTTCGAATCCAACTTTTCTGTAAAATAAGTTAACATTATAACTTACACACAATCCTCGTAAATGACATGAATAGGTATATCATACTCCCAACTGGTTTTTAAATCAAACATTTTGCCATTAAATAAATGTTCAAGTTTAATTCTGGCTTGGATAAATCTCTCAGTCTCGTCTTGTGTCCCTACATATGTATAATGTATATGAAAAATATTTTTCGATATGTAAAATATTAGTACATCTACATAATAATGTACATTATATAGAATTTATTTAATAATACAAATAAACTTACATCGAATAGAGAGAACGGCCGTTTTTCCATTTTTTCTTTGTATAATATTATCTAAACCTCAAAATAAATTATGTACACTATTATTTTAGCACGGCATACTTTATGAAAATAAAAATTAACATACAAGTCATACAATAAAATGAAAAGTCTGAAAAGTATCCTCACGAGTTGACTTTTTAATTATTGCCTATGAGACAGTAGTGGAAGCTTCAAAATTTGAAAAGTTTAGTTTGAAAAGTCTTCTGAGGCACACAGCATAAATCTTACACTTCACTTAAAACGGTTCTTTAGTTTCAATCACATTGTCGGCGGTATTACTGCGGCCTTAGAGTTGAATTTGGCAGATATCGTTCGCCTTACGCCTAGCAACTGTCAACTTGCTTGCAAACCTTATAAATTCTATTAAACTTCTAACAAACAGTATAAATGTAAATAAATCCTGATAAATGCGAATTGGCACATGATTCAATCTAATATTTAAATTTAATTTACAGATATGTGGACCATATTCTGCAGTGCATTGCTAATAAAAATAATCTAATTAAATGAAACTACTAAACAATAGATTAAATATCACTAGCGTGTAAAAAAACTATAACGCGTACATGAGCGTACTATAAGCGTACATGATATCGGAAATAAAAAGCATCATACTCGCTCCCGAACTTAAAACCAATGAAATTTCGTGAAATTCTCTATATCTATACACTGGCCGCAGCTAGCTCCATACTCGAGTTGAAATATTTTTAACTTTGTTGTTTTAATACATTTTGTGAGATACCATGGTATTTTTTCCCAACTAACACCCGATGTCATGTACGCCGCCTAAGGTAAAAACTTGCTGATTAATCAAATCACGTTATTAACACATAATTAATGCCATTTGGGAAATTTTACAAAAATGGTCATCGTATACAAGTTAACTATAAGGTCTAGACAAACAAAAAAATACTTTAGGCTATGGAAATATAGATACATATGTATTACTAAAAATAACGTCACAAACAGCTTGTTAATTACCATTTAATAAAGTTGCTGCTACGTGGCTCCCCTATATTTCCAAAACTAAAAGCAAAGAGAATAGAGTTTTATAACGAGTATGAAATAAAAGAAAAAATTTCATTAAATAATTCATGGATTGTTATGCAACTCAAACGTGTTATACACTAAAGCCTCAACCAGTCAGGAATAAGAACTTAACAAAAAAAATACGAATTTTAACGAAACCAATTGCATTTCTTTTTTTTGACATTCGAACCATCCAAAAATAATAATTTTAAGTGACAGCTGTTCGTTTACAAACAGCCGTTTTTTATTGTGAAATGTCTTTTAGAGAAATTACTTATTTGTTCATGTTGTTATATATTTTTATATATAAATTTCATATTTGAAAATGTACACATACACGAGAAGCTTTTACATCACAATGAAAAAAGGAAATAAACTAACTAAAATTAAAATATTATAGTAGTAAAATAGCGTTTACACTACGACTATAATATCATACCATTAACTAATTAATTTTTAACAAAATTCACTAAAACACCATTTTTACTTTATCACACATTATTAAAACTAATCACATAATATGAAAAAATATTAAAATCATTTTATTTAATAAATAAAATAGTAAACAACAAAATATACACAAAATAAATATGGCTTCCACCCGCATCAAAAATTTATTTTCTTTTGCTATGTATAAAACACAACAACAAACCGTATTTTTAAGTTTTTCTTATTCTCGAGCGAGAAATTGCGCGCACTATTTTTTTATTAAATGGCGGCTAAAATTTTACAAAGTAAATGCCAATAAACCATGCCAATGCCTCCTAAGCTACAGGCCGCTTAGACCAAATGATGACGACACGCTATGTCGACGTTTTTGTTGCGTTTTTGTCTCTCTTCGCTCCGCCTCGTTCTCTTAAAATCAAAATAAATTTTATTATAGAATAGAAAATTACAAAACAACAAAAATGTTATTTCTTTCTCCAGGTGTTTTGTTTATTTGTTAGTGTTGCACAAACTATCGAAGCCGAAGGATATGCGTGTTCCAATTTTTGTAGTAATGCATGTACATTTTTATTTTAGATTTTGGCATTTCTTTTGTCGATTTTATTCAACTTAAGTCGATTTCTAATATCATTCAATTCGAAATTATTATAATTGGTACGTAGATTCAATAAAAATAGCAAAAAAACACGAATATAATGTAAAAAAACAGAAAAAGTGCTTCCTATAACTTCGACTAATTGAGCGACACTAAACAAATACAAACTTAATTTTCTGATTTGTTTCTGATGACGTATTTAAATATTAACAAAAACAGATACATGTTGATGTCGTTTTGCGTATTACAAGTTGGGCCAGACATTTTTGGAATTGCTGTTCGAAGGCATAGAACTTTATTTTATTTTATGTCTTATTAATAAATATTATTATACATTGCTTTACTGGAAATTAAAAATTAAATTATTTATCTCCTAGATAATTAAAAAAAAATTGTGAAATAAACGTTGAACTTGAAATAAATAAATTTTAGTTTAATTTTACATTTTAATTGAAACTTTTAAGTAAGCCAATTTCAAGAAATGATTTTTAAATTTTTTGATAGTTGTGTAGTTGTGTAAAATGTGACCTCAGCGCAATTCGGGGGTAAAGTATAAATCTCTTAACATTATTATTAGTGAAACCAGTCAGGAATAAAAACTTAACATAATAAAAAAATAACAGCGCATACCCAATAGAATTCCTTATGACTTTTTACGTACAGAACAGTATGAAAAAATAACGAGATTTTTTTTTTCAAGTTTTTTTTCATACTTTTCTGTAAGTAAAAAATCAAAAGGAATACTATTGGTTATGCGATGTAAATATGCTATAAATGGCATTTCAATGAAATTACCCAGTCAGTCAAACTTAATTTTCATGTAAGAAACCCAACTGTCACTTAATAAAAAAATAGTGCGCGCCATTTCTCGCCCAAAAATAAGAAAAACTAAAAAAATTAAATAAAAAGTGGGAATTATTTTATTTGTATAATTAATTTTTTTTTTTTTTTTTTTTTTTTTTATATTTCCAATAAAAATTATACAATTTTAAATATACATGGAAATTTTCTATTTATATTTCAATAATTACTTTATGATGGGTTGGAATGTAATTTAATTTAAGTAATATCTGTCATTTACGTATATAAATTTATCAAAAAATTGTAAATATACCTCTTATTACTTATAATGTTACTTGTAATCAATTGTTCAACATATTAAAACTTTAGAATAATGCAAGTATAGTCAAGTTAATAGTATTAACAGAAATCGATTTATAAACATTGAATCACTACAGTTTTATTAAATATGAGTTTCATCATATTCCCGGCAGAAATCACGATACAGATTTTCTTTAACGTACGTTTTAAATTTAGAAAGTTGTAGTATTTTTATATTAGATGGTAGTTTATTAAAAAGTTTAAGTCCTTGATAGAATATACTTCAATTACTAAATTACTAAATTAATATATAAAGTTATTTGAATAGTTCTACATCATTCACTTATATATGATAAAATTATTGAATTTATGAAACCTAACCTAAAAATTAAATTGAATTGTGCACGTCACGTTGTTAAAAATTAAATATTAGTCGTAGCTTTTCTATCATTAAATGTTTGTGTTAATATATTAATCAAAATACATAAAAATCTAATCATGTTTTATTCGTAAAAAATATAAATTGACATCGCGCTAATTTTATTATTACTTAAGAATTATAAGTTTTGGATGGCTGGAATAAAATTCTTATTTTTTTTTTGTTAGTTCTTATTCCTGACTGGTTGGGCCATATTCGCTCTCTCAGTTTAGACATAAATTGACGTAATACAAAAAAATTGAGAGTAGTAAGAAACCTGTGTAGTTTAGGAGGCATTGATCGCACAAACTCGTCGAAACCGATATGTTTTAATTTTCTTATAGCGCTTTCTGTGGCACAAAAATCTTGATCCCGGATCAATAATTTGTCGTAAATTTTTGATCCAACATGGCTTTGTTTAGATTTTTTGTCTTTTTATTTTTTCGATCCCGGATCAATTATAAAATCATCATCTATTTTCTTATACATCATCTATTTTCTTATATTTGTGATTATTTATAGCGCAAGTTGTGTTTAAAGTGAGATTTTTTTTTGTGTTCTGTGGCAAAAAAAATTGGTCCAAATGGGATCAATTTTTTTTGCCACCGAAAATGATATTAGTTTTCTTTTCAAATCACTAAATCAGTAATGCTTTGAATATTGTAAGGAGATGTACAAAAAGATATTCAATGATGAATTATTTAGCAAAATATTTAGAAATGTTTAGATTATTGTCGATTGATTTAAACAAATTAAATTATGTATGGGCTTATTTTTATAACCACTTATGGATTATAAACGTTTTAGAAGTAAAATTTAACAGATGTAAAGTATTTAGAAACGTCCAGCGAGTTTTAAATTTAAACTTCTACTCGTAGCCAGATTTTTGAAATGCACTAAAAAATTAATATAAATTTTATTTTATACTTTTATGAACTGGACTATATTAAAATTATTACTCAATATTATTCAATATCACAAACGTATTCGTATTTAAAAATTTTAATTGTTAACTAATAAAGATTTCATCTTTGAAATTCACGCTGTCCCATCTGAGGCGGTCATTCGATTAGTTGAATCTGGAAAAGTTTATAGAATATAGAATAATTAAGAATTCTGAATCACAAGTAGACAATGTTATGCACAAACCTTGATGTTTTAAAATAATTGTTTCAAAAATTTTACAAAATTAAGATATTGAAAATTTAAACCAATAACTGATTGCACATAAAATCGAAGAAAAAATAAGATTTTATTGTAAGATTTTTAGCTACATCATTCAATATTCTCGACTCTCTTTGCATTCGTTGTAATTATTATTAATGGTCTACAGTTTATAATCCATTTACAGTGTTTACGAAATTAAAACAAGTATAATAAAATCCAATATAATTTTTATTGCGAATGCAGCATTCAAAATTGCCAACAAACCACCAATTAAATTCATTTTGCTGGTTAGTCCATTTCACACGTTGAGCAACTATAATTTGTTTTAATTGTGGAGATAATGAGATTTGTCGAAAATATTTCTAAAAATCATCATTTGGTTTTTGCTAATTACAGCAAAGATTCCTGACGAGGATGGAAGGAACCGAAATTCTAATCTTTCCTGTAGTGTCGTCCGTTTTCAATATTAGCGTTCTCAGCTGTTACATCGGCTTGTAATTGGAAACCATTAGGCGCTCGAAAATAGTTATTGGGATCGACTAGCATTGCATCATTATCTTCTTCCCAGTTAGTAAGCTGTGTTGTTGGTAACATTTTCATACACATTATTTAAACAATAATATCGTTGAATGAACTGATTGGATTTCTTGAATTCCTCCTATTTGTCTATAATTCCGATACTTAAATTTAGAAAATCCCGAGAAATCCCCGGGGAAAAGGAGTTCCCGTGATTTTCCCCGGGGATTTTTTAGAAGAAAATCATAGAGAAATCCCCGAAAAATCACCGGCGATAATCCCGGGGATTTCTGGCAAAAATGAGTACAAATTTGTGGACGAAATTGGAGACAAAATTGGGAATAAAATTGGGGACAATGTTGGGGACAAAGTTGGAGACAAAATTGGGGACCAAATGCGGACAATGTTGGGGACAAAGTTTGAGACAAAATTCGGGACAAAAATGGGTTCAAAGTTAGGTACAAAGTTGGGGACAAAATTGGGGCCAAAATTCGGGACGAAAATGGTTACAAAAATGGTTAAAAAAAATGAAACAAAAATGGAAACTAAAATAGGGACAATGTTGGGGACAAAGTTGGGGACAAAGTTAGGGACAAAAATGAGGACAAAGTTGGAAACAAATCTGGAGACAAAAATGGTTACAAAAATGGAACAAAAATGAGGAATAAAATGGGGACAATATTGGGGATAAAGTTTGACACAAAGTTGGGATGGTGTCATGGGGTTGGGTTGTTGCGACCCCAAAAATAGGGTCAAAGTTGGGGACAAAACTGGGGACAAAGTTTCGGACAAAATGGGGATAAAGTTGGGGATAAAGTTGTGAACAAAGTTGGGGACCAATTTGGGGATAAAATTGGTGACAAAATTGGGGACAAAATGTAGACTAAAATGGAAACAAAGTTGGGGACAAAGTTGGGGAAACAGTTGAGGACAAAATTGGTGACAAAATATGGACAAAGTTGGGAAAAAACTGGGGACAAAAATGGGGACACAATTGGGGACAAAATTGGGGACAAAGTTAGGGTCAAACTTGGAGAAAGTTGGGGACAAAATTGGGGTGAAAAATGGGGACAAAATAAGAAGAAAAATTGGGGACAAAAATGGGGAAAAAGTTGGGGGGGAAATGGGTACAAAGTTGGGGTCAAGATTGGGGACAAACTTGGGGTAAAAGTTTGGGGTCAAATTTGGGGTCAAAAATGGAGACAAAGTTGGTGACAAATTTGGGGTCAAAAATGGGGACAAAATAAGTAGAAAAATTGGGGACAAAAAAGTGGAAAAAGTTGGGGACGAAAATGGGGACAAAGTTGGGGACAAATTTGGGGTCAAAATAAGGGCTAAAATTGGGCACAAAAAAGGGGACAAAGTTGGGGGGAAATGGGTACAAATTTAGGGTCAAGGTTGGGGACAAACTTGGGGTCAAAGTTAGGGACAAATTTGGGGTCAAAAATGGGGACAAAGTTGGGGACAAACTTGGTGACAAGCTTGGGGTCAAAAATGGGGATAAAATAAGTGGAAAAATTGGGGACAAAAATGGGGAAAAAGTTGGGGACAAAATAAGGGACAAGGTTAGGTAGGTTTGAGTGGTTGACACTTAGACCAATTTTGGCCCATTGTGATACCACACATTCACCCCACAACATTAACCCATTCTCCTATTCAACAAAACTAGAGTATATTACCTGCACATTGCAAGCTCCAAGTCAACCTGTACATTGACGTGTTCGGTGGGTCGGTGCTAAATTCTGCACTCCATCAGAGGGTCTTAGTTGTGTTTATTAACATCACCGATTGTAATCGATGATGAAAATTCGAATTTCATCTAGCCTCTGATGGGATTCGAACCCAGTACCTCCCAGCTCAAGTGCCGAAGCTTTTACCACTGCAACACTTGGCGGGTATTTGGGGACAAAGATGGGAACAAAAATGATGAGAAAGTTGAGGACAAACTTGAGGACAAAATAAGGGGAAAAATTTGGGATAAAAATGGGAACAATGGTAGGGACAATAATGGGGACAAAGTTTTGTTTGTAGTTGGTGGCAAAGTTGGGGACAAAGTTAAGGACCAAATTGGGGATAAAGTTGGGGAGAAAAATAGGGACAAAGTTGGGGACAAAGTTGGCGAAAAAGTTGGGGACAGTTGGGGACAAAATTGGGGATAGAATTGGGGACAAAAAAGGGCGCACACACAGGGAGAATAATGAATATAAAGTTTGGGTTAAAGTTGGGGACAAAGTTGGGGACAAGCTTGGAGACAAAGTTGGGGTCAAACTTGGGGTCAAAAATGTGGACAAAGTTGGGGACAAACTTGAGGACAAAGTAGGGGACAAAATTGTGGACAAAAATGGGGGAAAAAATGGAAACTAAAATGGGGGACAAAATGTAGACTAATACTTATAACATTTGTTCCGTTAAATTGTATCGTGTTAGTTGTAGAATCTTAATCCAAATTGAGAAATTATCGGAAACAACGACCCCTAAGTCGATAATGTTAAAAAAAGTTTTTAGTAGATTACGAAATTTGCGTAACTCTATTTTACAGTCGTTCCCCTTCAATGGGTAAGTTATTTTTCAGTTTACTGTTAGAAAATATTCTAATATTGAGTTGAAGCGAAAAAATTTACGGTTTGGATTTCAATATTATTACTATTAATAACATTGTTAAAACCAGTTCGTTAAAATCGGATCGACGCTCGAAGGCCGATTTGTGTGATCAACACGATAAACTTTTAACTAAATACATATAATGTTATAAAATTCTAAAAACAACAAAGGTGTCATTTTGAGGGATAATTTTAGTGGCTGCGGTCTACTTTTAAACTTGTTGCAGCGATGATTAGGCGATGATAATAACGATTGTAGACTTTACTGTAAAAATCGTATCATTCCTTAAATGTACTTTTTTCTAGCGGCAACTATTGACTTAACGAATCAATCGGCATGATTTCTCTAGCCGTTTCTCCTTGACCATTGTGAAAGAAGCAGCTCGTTACGAGCATTTTCGCCTTATTTTTCATTAATTTTTCACAAGACCGACTATGCACCGGTCCTATTAACATTCTTAGTGGTACTTGCAGACAAAGGCTTCTGCATTATAAGGATGATATGAAGTCTAACCATTCTTCAAAATTATGTGTTTATTCCCGTGCGACGTTCACTATTCAGGCGGTATTATACTTAAATAAAAGGGTACCAACCCCTTTTTGAAGTGAATTCTCGTGCATGATAGAGTGCTATGAATGCTAGGAATTTCCCTAATCAGTGTATAGTAATAAAAACAAGTCCTAGTAATTTAATTTGTTTAAATCAATTCGACAATAATCTAAACATTTTTAAGTTTTATTTAACAAATTTCATTCAAAATTGAATATATTTTTGTACATCTCCTTACAATAAATATTCAAAGCATTGCTGATTTGAAAAGAAAACTAAGAAAATTAAGATTTAAGGCCCTATTCCATGGGAAAAATCTGCTGTCAGTAAAAATAAAAGTGAGAAAAAAAATATAGATTTTACTGATTGTGTACGAAACAAAAAATGTTGTCAGTAAAATTATACTGAGAGAATAGTTGTGATGGTGTTAGTGTACTGCCATAATGTTGGTATAAAAAATGTAAACTGAAGTATTTTTTCTGGCAGCATTGTTCACACATCCACAAAAAATGTATGTAAAGATAAGAATTTTTTCTCATACTCATACAAAATAGGTCGTTCGCCATTTTTATAGTCAAATGTCGATTTGTTTTTTTTTCGTGTTCAAATTTGTTTACATTAGTGTGGTTTGTTTGGTACAAATATAAAAATTAAAATATATAAAAAAAGTAGAAATGGACGAAAATGTACAAATTAAAACTTTTATGAAATTTTTAGGTTATGCCAAAATGTAAAACTATAAAATTTTACTCTTAAAAAGGAAAAAAAAAATATTTCTGTTCTTTGTCACTCTTAAGGAAATTTATTTTTTTTTTGTTTTGCGTTTTTTCAGTAAAAAAATAGTTGCATGTAAATTTTTTCCATGGAATTAAGGCTTTATTTACATTTAAAAAAAAAATAAAACACATTGGTTTCGACAAGTTTGTGAGATGTAGCCAAATACTATATAAACAAATGGGAGAGAGCAACATAAAAACTAATCGCAAAGATATGTAAGTGCATAACCCGTAAATAACAAATATAAAATAATTTAACTGGTGTTAGTGTATAATCCATTTGAATTGCATAAGCCAATGCCTTCTAAACTACAGGCCGCTCACACCAAATGATGACGACACGCTAAGTCGACGTTGTTGTTGCTTTCTCTAGTTGCTTTGTTAGTGTAAATATCTTAAAATTATTATTGCGCAGTCTCGGTTTAGACTTAAATTGACGTCATGTGCGAAAAATGAGAGTAGTAAAAGGCCAGTAGTTTAGAAGGCATTGCATAAGCCATGAATTTTTTGATGAAATTTTTTCTTTTGTTTCATACTCTATACAAAATTCTATTTTCTTTGTTTGTATCAATAATTTAATTACACGTGTCATAAGACACAAAGTTGGCACTAAGAACTATACAAATTGATACCCGTGCTTTAGAAGCAATTTTTCATTGTTGGAATTCGTATAATACAATGCAGATTGCAGTGTCGCATGTGCTGTTTATCAGTTGTCATCGTAAACTCATTTTTTTTTCTTTTTTTTTGTTTATTGATAACTATGCGATCTGTTTTGGGGCTCAAGGCTCAACCGGCTCTTCCGCGGTTACGCTTTTTATGCCATTACTTTAGACCTCTCGGCCAACTCGAAGACGTACGGCTATATGACCGATTCAAGACCATTGGCACATTGCAAGCTCCATACCAGCCTATACTGGCATGGAAGATGGGACGGCCCATGGGTTTTGCATATCAACAGGGGGTCATAGATGTATTACGTTTCACCACAGATCATAATCTGTTGATGAAATTTCACTTTGCATCCTGCCCTTATCGGGATTCGAACCCGGTACCTCCCGATCCAAACGTCAAAGCTTTAACCACTGTGCCATTTGGTCGGTTATCGTAAACTCTGTTATTCTGAGAGGTGATGCAACTCACGTAGATATGTCGTTCGGTGTTTTGAAATCTAGCGTCCGATCCGTAATTTTAAAACAATAAATAATTTGTACGCCTTTTACCTTTGTTCACTATCCGAGTACTACTGACTTAATATAATTTTTTTGCGCCAATATTAGGATCAACCAGCGAAAAACTAAGAGCTTAAGTTATGCTTTGTTTGAACCACTTATGGGAATTGTACGACCACCAACATTTTATAGGGCAGTTATTTATTTGTAAAGGGACGTCTATAAAATTTTGTAGCACTAACCGAAACGGTACAAACAGCGTACAACTTAAGCTCTTAAATGTTCGTTGGTTGAGGCATATTGCCTCAACTCGTTTTTTGCAACGGTCATAATAGCCAACATAATAAGACAAAAAAAATGAATTATTAGTGCATTGTATTCCACAAAATAAGGTTTAAAGTGTATGTACACAATTGTGTACCGTAAGAGGCAAAGGGTTAACGTTATAATTTTTTACACGCTACTGATATTAACATATTTTTTGGTACTTTCAATTAATTAGATTACGTGTTTTCTTGCATGTTTCTCTATTTCCTCGGTGACGTATTCCATCGTTAAATTCTACAGGTTGTCGGTCCTAAGATACCAAGGATCTTGACAATCGCTCAGAAGCAATTTGTTATGTATTGTGGGCTTAGTTTTTCTAAACATGAGCCAATAAACATTTTCCTATATTTGATGTTTAACTCTACTTTATCCCTTTTGATGTGTTCTTTCCATCTTACTTAGCGTCTTAAGAACCACCAGAATCCAGTTTAAAATTTGATATGTAAGGTTGGAATGTACTGATTTGGTTTCATTTATAAAATGCGCCGTTTTTTAGTACCGTTACTTACTGTGTTAACGGCCTTTTGAAGTATGCTCGTTATTTTCGATATGTCATTTTCAACTGCTGAGATAGTTGTATCATCTGAAAATGTCACTACTGTGATACCTTGAATATTCGGTAAGTCTCTTGTATAAAGCATATACAGAATAGGTTCAAGTACCCTACTTTGTGGTACACCTTCTGATATTCGTTTTAGTTCAGACTACATAGTTGTGATGTACCCGCTCAGTTGAGGTGCCTTGAGCCTCAGACACCTCACGCACTTTCATTCTCAGATCAGATCATTCGATGGATTTGATCAACTATTTCCGGGGTGACGACCTCTTTTGGGTGACCTGAACGTTCGGTGTCACTTGTGCTGGTGCGACCACAACGAGTTTCGGTGAAGGTTTTTTCACATAAAAAATAGTTCTTAATGCTGACACAAAATTCACTCTTTTCCATTTTCGTTCAAATTCACGAGGTTGTTTGCTTTCAATAGCTGTCAAACACAAACTTAACGACGCTGCAGCTTGCTCAAAGTTTGATAGTAGTTGACGGGGCAGTGTTGCATTAAAAGTTCAAAAAGTTACTGACTTATCAAGCTACAATTGTATTAATTTTTATCAATTTTTACAACAAAATTATTTTTACACTACGATGGCTAAAAAATTGTAGCACTGAGAATAAGATCAACGAGCAAGCACCAAATCAACTACAGTTCAACCTCACATCGTGTAACCAGTTGATTAGGGAACCCGTGCATTGGCTAGTGGTGTTCGTTACTGCTTCAGGCAAACCGTCAGATTCATCGATATCAATAAATATCTTTGAAGTTTTGCTATTGATATTTACCTGTATTATCTGTAAATATTATGAAGAACGCGATTTCAATATTTTATTGAGCACAAACAGTATTTATTGAACCGAGAGTCGTTTGTCGTTTCAAGAAACAGAATAAGCGAAACTGTATTTTCTGTATCTTATACTAGCCTTGTTCTTATTTCTGATAGAATCACATGCGTTACAGGAGAAGCATATAAGACTTTTTAATTAATTTAGCTTGCGACAGAAGTGGTCACCACTTCAGCATCTCTGGTATCCTCCAGCTCACCCTTGCGAAACGATGTTGCAGACTCTTCTCATTAAGGCCTTTTAGTAAACATCCATTCTGCTATGTAATTAACTAGGAGTATACTAAATTACAAGATTACTGAAAAACGGTTAGTGAGTTATAACCAGACAACCAAATAAACAGATAAGAGCAAATTAAGGAAAAGATAAAAGACTTAATTTATTATATTTGACCAGCAAAATACATTTATTTTAGTACCGACTACGTTTTTGATGACGTACCACTCTCGGGTACCAGTTCATCATTAACATAAAGTGTATGCAAAATTCCTTGCCGTGGTATATCACTTGCTCGTGCTTTTAACACAAATTTATTTTCGTCCAGCGTGAATTCAGTATCGGTACCATTTTCGACAAATTCGCCCTAAAATTTAAAAATATACGATTAGTTTCAAACATTATAGGTCAACAGATTTATATACTCACTGTCTCCTCAATTAATTTACCATTCACCCATATGTTGAGCGAATGTTTTTCCAAAACGACAAGATACTGTTTATCGTTGTTCGTCTTAATTTCCCAACATTTTAGTACTTTCGCCTGTCGCTCGGTGAATTGTTTATACGGCTTGCCATCAACAAATAAATCATAAGTATATCGAAATCCAGGTGCAGGATCAACATTTATGATGCATCGTGTATCTTTTAAATGAAAAAAATCTTCACCGACCAATTTAAACATCCAGTCACGTCGCAATATTTCCTTTTCATCAATCCATATAACACGTTTTCCTGTTGTGGTACCATGCTCAAATTCAATTTTATATACATGGCCATCGAGCGGAACATGCCATTCGGCCACCACTTCCCGTTTTTCATACGTATTATTTTCTTTCATCATTTCGTTAACTTTATCGCTTGCCTCGTGATAACTACCTAACACCATTGATGGTGTGAACCATGTCATAACCTAGTTTCTGCCACCTATTTTATATTTGCGTATTACTTGACTGAAGTGTTGAAATTGATTGAAAGTAAAACAAGAACTAAATGAACTTGATAAACCAACATTTATTCTTGCATGCTCGATATCCTTTTTCTTTCATGTACGTTTTGTTGTGAAGTATCGATCCTGGGAAATAAACGAAATAATTCATTAGTATGTACAGGAAGTCTATTGATTTTTTCTGGTTAGCTGCATTTTGTGTTGTGGCTGAAAAAGTTATGATTCGCTTTATTATGTATAATTTTACAAACATATTTCAATGTCAGAATATGTGCCGAGTAGCAGTATTACAAAATGTTGATTGCATGTTAAAATTTTGCAAACAAAAAACGGTAACAAAGTAGGAGGAAATTTTTATGGACTCGGTTTGAGTAAGCAACAATTTGAGATTTATGAGGTAAATTGCATAGTTTAAATTTTTTAGGGGTGGTGGGAATTAAATTAATGTTGTAAAATATTTGATGTCAACATAGTTTTTCAGAAAATGTATTCGTTTTACTATTAATTGAGTTAAATAATTTCTTATTAATAATTAGGTAAATTTTTATAGGTTCTACTGACTGAGGCTGGTGAACAATTTTAACAAGTACTTCATAGATTCACATATTGGCTCTATTTTTGAAACCGAAGTTTAAAAATTACTGTACTTATAATTGCAATACAATTTTATTGGTGCGCACTGCGCAACCACATTTTGAAATCTGTTTGTAAATACCTCGGCTTCTCTCTGTACTGCAACGCGGCCTAGTTTAAGGATCAGAACTTTGTTGATGTTAAGTTACCTAAATGAAAAAGTAATTTTTCAAAGATACATTTTAATTAGAAAATTGGATACAACGAACAAATAAATTATACGCTCATTCAGGCAGTATAGGGCGCGACCAAGCGATGTAGTTAGGTTAGGTTAGGTTAGGTTAGAGTGGCTGCTATCGCACACTTAGGCCAATAATGGCCCATTGTGATACCACAGGATCCAATCTCCCCTTACTCCCGCTGAAACCAACCAGAGCTACTAATGTAGCGTAAAATATCTCGCACCCTACAGTCCGCGAGTTCAGAAAGGCTGTCCATGTTGTACACACCCAAGTACTTACGTCTTTTGTATGATAGTGCCGGACATGAGCATAGGAAGTGAACTAGCGTCTCTTCCTCCTCTTCGTCCATACAACTTCTACAAAAGTCATTCGTCTCTAGACCCAGCCTTCTCGCATGTTCCCCAAAAAGGCAGTGTCCTGTTAGTATCCCTACGACCAATCCTAAATCTCGTTTTCCCAGGGATACAAGTGCCTTGGAGCGCCGCAGGTCCAGTTTTGGCCAAACCTGTTTTGCTACCCTGCACGTGAGAGTGTTGGTCCACCTCTCATCTGTTAAGGCGATTGCCTTTTTACTGAGCGTCAATTTGCTGCTATAGGCCTCCCCAGACCTGCCCTTTCCGGTTGCATCTGGAGAGTCGTACCGTACCTAGCTAGTTCGTCTGCCCTGCAGTTTCCCGTGACGTCCGAGTGACCAGGGACCCAGATCATCTGGATACTGAAATACTCGCTCATCTCATTAAGAGATGAGCGGCAATCCAGCGCCACCCGTGACTTCAGAGAAACCGCCTCTAGTGACCTGAGTGCCGCTTGACTGTCCACATAAATCGCGATATCCCTAACAGATACCACGTTATGCTTCAACCATGTCACGACTTCCCCTATCGCCACCACTTCAGCCTGGTACACGCTGCAGTAGTCAGGGAGACGAACAGAAATATTAACATTGAGCTTCTCACAGAAGACTCCGGCTCCTACTTTGCCGTCTAGCTTAGAGCCGTCCGTGAAAAATGTCAGTGCCTCGTTTTCCCGTATTGATCCATTCCTCCAGGATTCCCTAGAAGGACAGATGATCCGGAAACCTATATCAAAGCACAACGTTGGTTTAATATAATCTAGATTCACCAGTTCTTCCCTTAGTGATCTAACTATCGTCGAGTGTCCCACCTGAAGAGACTTCCACTGAGAGACAGCCGAGAGCCTTGTAGCCACATTGGCTGCCATCTGTTTACCAAAAAATTCGATTGGAATAAGGTGGAACATAACCTCTAAAGCGCGTGTAGGTGTTGTCCTAAGCGCCCCGCTTATAAGCATACAGGCCGTTCTTTGCACCTTCTCCAACATCCTTATGTAGGTTACCTTTTCCAGAGCTGGCCACCACACGCCCACCCCGTACATCAGCACAGGCCTTACCACTGCGGTATAGAGCCAGTGTACCAGCTCTGGTTTCAAACCCCATTTCTTCCCTATTGCGTTTCTACACGAGTAAATGGCTACATTAGCCTTATTCACCCTTTCTACAATGTTAGGCTTCCAGCTGAGCTTACTGTCCAAGATTATGCCCAAAAATCTCGCTCTGTCAGCAAAAGCCAGTCTAATGCCGTTCACAGTAGGAGGGCTAACTACCGGAATTTTATATTTCTTAGTAAATAGTACCAGCTCTGTCTTGGACGGGTTGATCCCTAATCCGCATTTGCCGGCCCATTTCGTAACGATCAGGAGTGCATTCTGCATAACATCCCTAATCGTATCCAGATATTTGCCTGAGACAGCTATCGCTACATCATCTGCATACGCTACAACCCCCATCCCCTCTTTCTCCAGTTCCAACAGCAATCCATTCACCACTGCACTCCAAAGAAAGGGGGACATCACTCCTCCCTGCGGAGTTCCTCTAACCACCCGCCTTCTAATGGTGGACTCTCCTAGTTCCGAGATAATAATCCTGCTTACCAGCATCTGATTTATCAACCTACTTATAGGATAATCCACCTTCAAAAATGACAATCCTTCCATGATCGCCTCTGTTTTTACATTATTAAAGGCACCCTCAATGTCGAGAAATGCTACCATACAGAACTCTTGCGAGTAAATTGTCTTCTCAATCATGCGTACTAGATCGTGCAGAGCTGTGTCCACCGACTTTCCCTTACAGTACGCATGCTGAGACATTGCCCAATTCCTCGGATCAACTTTTGTTCGAATAAGTACGTCTATCAATCTTTCCAAGGTTTTCAACAGAAAGGATGATAGAGTTATAGGCCTCAGGTCCTTTGGATAAGCCTGTGAGCTTTTTCCCGATTTCGGGATAAAAACCACTCTGACCTCCGTCCATTTCCTGGGAATATAGACCAATTGCAGACATCCCCTGAAGATAACCTCCAGCCAGGGGAGGATGACCGCCGAGTTCCTTTGGATCTCTGCTGGTATAATCCGATCCGGGCCCGCCGATTTATAAGGCTTAAAACCGTTCAGTGCCCACAGGATTCGTTTCCTGTCCACGATGCCATCCACATTCGTTAAAGGTGTTCCTCGATGAGCTCCAGGCTCCATCGAGTCATCAATGCTTCCCGGAAAATGGGTCTCAATGAGAAGCTCCAATGATTCCGCACTTGAAGCTGTCCATAACCCGTCCGGCCTAATTAAGTAACTAGGACTGGTTGGGTTAGTAGATAGAATTTTCCTTAGGCGAGAAGTCTCGGAGACCTCCTCCATTCTACAACAGAAGAGTCTCCAAGACCCCCTTTGTGCCCTCCTCAACTCTTTTTTGTATTTTCTCAGGTCTTCCTTATAGGAATCCCAATCTCGATTTTCCTTGGTGTTCTTAGCCTTATTAAAGGCTGTCCTACACGCTCTCCGATAGGTTCCCAACCCCGTGGTCCACCATATCGGTTTCTGCCTGCCCCTAGGCTTTATTAGGGGGCACGCAGCATTAAATGAAAGATTGCATGCCTTTGTGACAATATCAACCATGCCATCTAATTCCTCTACTGTCGCCGGAAGTCCAGGAACCTCCAGCGGCAATAGTTCCTTCAACACCTCCCCATATTTGTTCCAGTTTGTCCTTCTGGGATTCCTGAAGGCTTTCCGGGCAACAGGTTTGATGTTGAGGTTATATGTAATATATCGGTGATCAGAGAATGAGTGCTCTTTCGCCACTCTCCACCCACTGATCATATCAAAAATTGTTTCTGACGCACAGGTTAGATCTAGAACCTCCTGTCGATTTCTAACAATGAATGTTGGTTCACACCCAATATTGCAAACTACAAGGTTAGTATTTAATAAATAATCAAAAAATAACTCACCCCTTTCATTAATGTCTGTGCTTCCCCAGATTGTGTGATGCGCGTTTGCATCACATCCAAGTATCACACCTACCTTTTTCTGACCTGCTTCCCGGATCAGTTCCCCCAGGTTGTCCGGTGGAACCCCCTTCTCGCGATCCATGTAGGCTGAGGCTAGCCATAGTTTTTCACAGCCTACCTCAGCGCTCACCGCCGTAACGTCCCCGCTACTAAATTGTGGAAGAAGAAAAATATTCAAATTATTTTTCGCTAAGATACACGATCTGATCTTTTCAGAGTTGCTTGAGTATAATAATTTATACCCTTTCATTCCGAGGCCACAGATCCTGTTATTATTAATCCAAGGTTCTTGGATTAACACCAAGTCCTCATCTGACTTAGTCAGTCTGAGCACGAGGGCTGCCGAGGCAGCCTTCGTGTGGTGCAGGTTTATTTGTACAATGCTAACCATTGTAATCTACCTTACTCACCACTTCATGCACTTCCTGCATCAGGATAGTGTCATTTGGCTCGTTGGTTTGGTCGCAAACCCCCTCTCGTCGTGTGTTCGACGGGTTGCCCACATCGGACTTCAGAGAGAGGAGGCTGCCTCCCATCACCAACTTCACTTCGTCCGAAATATCGGAACGGCTATTCTGGTCGGCCTCAGCCCGCTTGACCGTTTCCTGCCGGGTCCGTTCTACGTCGCCCTCAGGCTGGTCTTCCGCGCCCTTATCGACCTCGTCTTTCCTATAAACTTTAAGAGTGATCGACCCGAAACCGAAGTTGATTACTCCCTTAGATCTAGCAAGGGAAACCAAGGATTCCTTATTGATCAGCATGATTGCCAATCTAAAGCCCACCTTAGCCTCCTCCTGCTTCACAATCCTCCATCCTTCCGTTGGAAGATCGGGATTACTGGCCCGGATAATCTCAATGACCTCCTCTGGCTTATCCGGCTCGGTTGGTAACCAGACGCGTGCTCGCGGCCTGCTCGGGATTTCCGATCTGCTGACTGCTTCCAGCCTCGCGCCCGGCCACACCTCGCCTACCTCGGTCACTGCTCTTTTATAGAGATCGACCGATCTCTGGTCTGAGCACGCAGTTAGCTTAACGCGCCCTTGGTGCCATCCCGCATCTCTGCAGGACGGGGGGGATCCCGGATTTTCTCTAAGGATCCTCAAGAAAATGGAGTTTAGTGCATTATACACTGCCCTCCACTTTTCCGACGTGATGCTCCCATCTTCCTGACCTTTGTCAATGACGGCTAGCACCAGCACGTGCTCCTTCAGGATTTCACTGAATAATTTCAGTTTCTGCTCCTTAGGAGCACCCGACGTCATGTCTGCTTGCACTTTGGCCCGCTTACTGCCTTCTGCTTCAAGCTCATCCTGGGACCTCTGTCTTTTAGACACAAGGATCCTCTCCGAGCTATCGCAGCCGACAGTTTTCTTAGCCCATGCTACAGATTCCTTCTGCGCAACTGTAAGCTGCCCCTCAGGGGTCGCAGCCAGTTTCTCCAGAACTCTAAATGCCGACCGTCTTTCTCTGTACCGTCGTTTTGATGGAGGGATCTCTCTCGGTCCCCCACTGTTCTGTTTGGCAGTTCCGCTTCCACCTGGCTTCGATGTCATGGTGTTGCTTACCCTTGCCTCAGTTGAGGGAGCCCCACCTTGTTGGTTAGAGTTACTCCCCTCTATAGTACTTCCCGGTTTTTGGTGGGTACCGGTCCCCTTATTTTTATTATTTTTTAAAACTTCCATATATTCCTACGAGTATCGGAGAAATACGTCCACCTGCGCAGAGATCCGTATACGCAGGTAAGGCTAAATACAACTGGAGGTTGCCAGGTATCCAGAGGGCTCCGTTCACGACTGGGCTTTGTTAAATGGGCCCCCAGTCTAGTCGATCATCAGCACGGGTCGCATAACACCTTAATCCAGCCCATTGGCTCACCGAGTACCCCGCCTTCCACGCCCCCGCCCCCCAACATCCACTCACTCATTCACCCATCTATATGGATATCCCAAACAAATAGGACCCATTTCATTCAGGGGATTACCGTTTATAGGGTTCCCTACTCACTACCTGGAGGCTCGAGAGCGCAGGGAGACGTGACGCTCAGTTCACCGTGGTTGTGGTCGATGGTTTTATGGCGCCATCAATTCGCCTTTCCCTACTGGGTATCATAGGCACTCAGAATTTAGTGAACAGAGGTTAACCACTCCCCCGTTCTCTGAGACTCTCCTTCCAGCAGAGCTGCGGTTGGGGACGGCTTATTTAATTCACCGCTAACCTACCTATCGATAGGCCGTTCACAATCCACCACCTGTGACCCCCCCGATAGCTGCAGCTCGCCACGGGAAGCGATGTAGTTAAATACGTTATCTAATTTCCGTTGCGATTGACGATTTCCTGGTTCACTGCAGTATATATCTTACTGTAATATACGGCGGGAGACCCTTTAGTTATATGCTCTAAATACCTATTGACAACGATGTGGAAGTGGCCATTAGTACAGAAGAACTTATTGAAAATTCGCAGTTTTAAACTCATTCACTCACTCACATCGACATCCCTGTTTGCGTAACTTATTAATGTTCCATTTATATCGTCTGTCGTTAATTCTCAAGTGTGACTCAATTTCTCAAGTTTGACTAAATTGGTGTGCTAAAATATAAACATTGTTGACTTATTTAAGATTTGTTTCGGATTTTTGGACAAAATATTATTTTTAATGGCCTCCATACAATGTTTACGACTTTTTTAGTCGTAGAAAACAAAGAGGCCATTTACTCACAATATTTCTACCACAAAAGTAGAAATAATGCAGTTCCCCCCCCCCCCCCCCCCCCCATTTCCCCAATTTTTAACCACACGGCTATTGTTTTCACAAAGATTCACAAACCCTTACCAAAATGAGAGCTCTCTTAGGTAGCTTGGTTTCATACTGATAAAAAGTTGGTCTACTCAACCTGATGACCAAACGGCAACGACCAAACTGTAGAAATCCAACTCTTGCTTTGTACCGATAGTACAAAATGGCCTCTTTGTTTTCTACGACTAATATATTACAAATATTTTGTCCGAAAAGCCGACAAAAGTTTTAAACAAATATCACGGACGATTATAAAATGCTTCTTAATTGTCGACATATTCTAATTATCTCAAACAACGGTTGTCGTCTATCGTCTTTCTCGGAATCGTAAGCAAACACGCAGGCTAGAATTACTCTTCAGACTAAATTCTCCGCTTTCCCAATTCTTGTGGTTCATTTCTTCATGTGTGCGCAGGCTGTTCATGTGATCAACATACATCTATTTCTTTAGAGTATAATTAGAGCCATCACCTTATGGATAGTGTTGAGTAAATTGATACCTCCCAGCTTTTGCAATCGTTAAGGTATCCTAATTTTAGGGGCAGATGATGAATGATATGACAACTTCTTTCCAACTATAATTGAATAACTGAGAGATCTTACTTGAATCGCGCCACTATATTAAAAAGTTTTGCAGCTGGATTTTCATGTTCATGAAATTTATTGTTTTTATTTGCTTACAAAGTGGAAACATTTACATTCGCTTTATCATAAAGTTTACTGTTAGTCTGCGGTTCTTCAGAGCTTCAACACAGATTTTGTAGTTCTGTATTCTAAACGTAATGACTGATGCATTTTGATATTATTTTCTACGAGAATCTCCGTCCAAAACGAATAACATAATGTTAGAGACTAGAGGGTGACCAACAAGAGAAATATCGATCATTGAAATTGAGTATTCGAATGAACGATACCATGGGGCTGACGGACGACAGCCTCCAAAATAATCTTAAAGAAAGTTTGGCCGCACTCCTGATGTATTGTTATTTTTATGTTCTCCAAAAATTTACTCAAATAATTTAAAGTTGTAAAAACCGATTCTATTAAAAAATTTGCAAAAAAGTGCTCCAAAACTAATTAAAAGAAAATCGAATATGGCGGACAGGATTTTCTAAAGCCAAATATCATACAACAAATTAAAAGCAGTCGTCGATATATTCCCAAGCTGTCCTAACCACTTTCAAGAATTTGTGAATTTTTTTTTATATAGAGAGATTTCCCCGTGAGCCCTTGGGAAAGTTACCCCAAACTTCATTCGCGTGGATATAGTCGTACATCCATTGCAAGTTTAAACATAGAACCATAACAAACACAATTTTGAATCGTTGTCAATTTATGCTTTACTTTTTATAGCCAGGTGATTCCACATCTTCAGGAGATAAGAAGAAAATATGATTTGCCTTTTGACACCTCAACGTTGACATCGACGATTGCTTGGGTTTTAGTTGGCGGGTTGAAAGTGGTACACTAATTGGCGTCTGCATATATAATTTTTCGAAAAACTGTCAAGATCTGTAGAGGTTTTCATTACGGTGTGACGTCTATCCGTTATGCTAAAATTTTTGACGAATAAGTACTCGATTTGTGTGCCATTTTTGTTTTGTCGTTTTCGTTTTTTATAACGCTCTGCCAGTGAAGGCATCGGTTACGCTTTTCTTTTCTGATACGGTAGCCTCGAAATTGGTAAGTAAGTTGCTGGTAAGTTCTCAATTAGAAGCTTCTAAGTAAGCACGAAAGATTGCTATGAAATGTACGATTATCATGATTATATAAAAAAGCATATTTTTTCAAATAAACAGCGCCAATTTTGTTTATACTTACATTTGACTCCTGGTATTATGCTACCATTTCTGTATGATTTGGCAAACACTTTGTTTTGAGTTATTTAAATAAATTTTCTTTACGGTGAAATGTTTATTGTTTTGTTTAAAATTGAATTTGCTTTTTGGCGGTATTCCGTGGTAAACACTTATAAAAATGATGAGAACAGGAACAAAGAACAAAAACAGTTAAGACAAGAGCAGAAATGCCCATAAAAGCGATTGAGACACTAAATTTCTGTTATAAAATGAAACAGTGGAAAAATGTTGACAACAACAAAAACATAATCTGTAAATTAAATAGAAAACATGAAAAATCCTTAGTTTGATAGTTTAATAATGAATTTTATATCCCTAAAATTCAAATTTCAGAGTTTTAAGATTTACCATTTGCTACGTCGCCGAGTAACCGAGACTAATCGTGATGCAACATCATACTTAAGCTTATTCCATTAATTATTTTTTGCCAAAATCGGCCCACTGGAAGTGGCAGTTTCCACAGGAGGTTTTTCGCTAAAAACCACCTCTCATGTTTGAAAAGTCTATATCATTTACGAAAAATCAATTAAAACCAAAAAGATTGTAAATTAAATTTCAAAAAATTGATACAGATCATTTATTTAAATTTTACCGGAAATCACTCGTCATTTGATAAAAAAACCTTTATTTCACCAAATTTCGGCATCTCTATATTCTAGGCGATGATGGTCGAAATTGGTTCACCGGAAGTAGCATATTTAATAGGAGTGTTTCGTTCAAATATTTTCAAAATTATATCATTTATGAGGAAAATAACTAAGAACTAAACAATTCTGGCCACAATGGATTGCTTTCTATCGTCTTAAAAAATGCGTTACCAGTTTGGTTCTACTGCGTAAGAAGGGTGACAAATTAGACATCTATTACTACAGGCCAATTTCTAAGCTGTACTGTATTCCCAAACTATTTGTAAGTGTCGTATATGAGTCTTTTTCATTGACTGAATTCACATCTTGCACTTTGTATACCATGTATTTTGGAAATGAAATTGATGTCATTGCCACCGACTTCAGTAAAGCAGTTGATAAACTTTTTCATAAAATTATCATATTTAAATTAATAGCCCCTGGTTTCGCAACTCAAATTTTACTTTGGGCAGAATATTATCTTATTGAATGTAAAGGGGTTTTCAATTTGCGCGTACAAACGTTGCGCACGTTGCGCCCATTTTATGGCAGATGCGGTGGTCCTCCAACGACTCTCCGACGTGTTGTGGCCAAATTCGAAAAAACTGACTCGGTAAACAATCAACCAACAGCATACGTCAAAAGAAGGCCAGATTGGCCAAGAACAGAGCCGCGGTTCGTGAAAGTGTACAGAAGAACCCTAGGCATTCAATTCCTTGCCGAGCACAAAAACTCGGCCTTTCAGAGACTTCAACTTAGCGAATTTTGCGTTGGGAGTTAAGTCTACAACCGTACAAGATGACCCAACTGATGCAAGAGCTCAAAGCCATCAGCTCAAAGTTAATGACCATAGACAACGCTGTTTGATTGCTGACTGGACTTCGGAGCGTTTGGAAGAGGACCCAAACTTTGGCCGAAAACTCATCTTTAACCAGGAGGCTTTTTTAGTGAATTCATGGCTATGTTAACAAGCAAAATTACCGTATATGGGAGGACGTCAACAAACACATGGTTCGCCAGGTGGCAATGCATCCACAAAAAGTTACTGATCGGCGCGGATTTTGGGCGGGCGACTTCTTTGAAAATGACATTGGTGAGGCCATCACCATCAACGGCGAGCGCTATAGAACGATGCACCGATTCCTTTTGACCCAAATTGAACGATATGAAAGTAGACAGCAGACACAACAATAGACATTCTGCATGAACGACTTAAGGGTACTTGGCCACCAAGATCATGCGGTTTGACCCCGCTAGGCTTTTACTTGTGGGGTTTCCTCAGTCGTAGGTCTATGCCAATAAGCCGCAATCGACCGATGATCTTAAAGCCAACATAACCAATATCATCGTTCAAACACAGCTGGATATATGCGGCAGAGTCTATGAAAATGGATCCGTGCCACCGTTAGAAGCCGCGACGGACATTTGAACGATGTTACATTCCATAAATAATGGAATACATGGACCTTTCAAATAAAAAAAGAATTTCGTTAATACCTCATTCACAGCTTGTTTTATTCCATTTCAACATAAACCCGCCTAAATTGAAAACCCCTTTCAATTTAGAAGGTCCATTCAGGTCATCTACATTTCATCCGTGTATGGGGTTTTCTATAGAGTACCCCAGGTTAGTAACTTGGGGTCAATTTTTTTTACACGAACCTTTATTCATCATTATTCATTGTCCTGCTCTCCTCAATAAGAATACCTCAAAGTCAACGGTGCCTGCTTTTAAAATCGTGCATCATAGAAGCAGAACCGATTATGGTCAAAACGAATCTATTGCTAGAATGCTGCGCGAATGTAATACAAATTTATTGTCTTTGGCTACAATATTAAGACTCTTTGCAATTTATATTTTAAGCCTTTATGTCATGGATGTTGGAAGTGCTTCGGCCTTAGGAGAGATTGCAAAGATTAACACCAAAAAAACAACCAAAAAAAATATTTCTAGAGAAAAGATTCTAATTTTAAATTTAAATAAAAAGTGAGAATATGTTTTTCTTTATTTGGTAATTTTTTTATTTTTTTTGACTAGGTAGTTTCGAGAGTTTTCTTTTAGTCAGCTATTCTCGCGGCGAAGGGAGAATAATAGAAACTAGTCCAAATAAAAATAAAATAAATAAATAAATATTATCACATAAAGAAAAAGACACCCCCACTTTTATTTAAATTTAAAATTAAATCTCGTGATAAAAATGCACAAAAAATAATGGAAAATAATAAAAGAATTAATTTTACAACAACACCGTTCCAGATTAGTTTTCCAAAATTTAATGGAAATGCACGGAAATGACGTTTTTTACCAAAAATACTGATTTTCAGCAAAAAATTCTTCATCTTTTACTATAAATTGGGATATCACTGTGATTTTTGGCCGAAATCGGCCGATCGGATGTGTCAGCTTCCATACGAGCTTTCTCTATACGAAAAAATATTGTAAATTAAATTTCAAACAAAATTAGTTCAAATCATTTTTTAGGTTTTACCGGAAATCACGAGTTGTGATAAAAAAAGCTTTATTTCACCAAAAATTGAAATCTCTACAGTCCAGGCAGATCGACTATTTAGAAAAAAAACTTCATACTTAAACTTTTTCCGTTAATTGGGAGATCCTTGAGAAATAGGGTGGTAATCTGTGTGCCGGAAGTGGCAGCTTCCATGGGAGCTTTTCTATTTTTTGCAATGATGTTGGAAAGATTAGCATTTACAAAAAACGACGAAGAATTAAAAGAGATAAATAAATCTAAAGATTAAATTTTCAACCAACAAGGGATGACCTTATTGCTTTTCTGTTAAATTTCAGAGATAATCTATTTCATTTTACATGACAGTATTAACAAAAGTTCGGTACGTTGAATTATTTCTAATCCAGAATGTTGTATTCGAGATCTAATACAGAGATCTATCACCCCTCCATTTTTTCAATTAGAAAAAGAAATTAGTCGTATCGCGTGTGAATTGTTAATTATTTTTGTAATCAAATAATTAAATTATATGTTCTTACGTTCAATTGTTTATTTATGTGACTTACTATTAAATTGTTATTAGGCTTATTATTATTTTATTAACCTTCATCGTATACTTTCTAATGGGTACTCATTTCATGTTTTATTTGGAAATTTGAAATTTGCGTATCCTTTTTTCTAAATATTTGAATACATATTTAAAAAGAATCACAGAGATGAAGTGCAGTAGGTAAAGTGCCTCAAAACGGGTTAATTATTGATAGTACAAATTAATTCGGTTCGTTTTTTTAATTTTAAAAATACATTTATAGTATTTTAAAATAAAATGAATGAACTAATTAATTAAAATATTGTTCCTTGCTGCTTACGACTTTTTCCCACGTCTCAGGCAATTTTTGAATCCCATCTCTGAAAATCGTTTCGTGTTTTGAGGCGATCCAAGTTTGAAGCCAATTTTCAATTTCTTCAAAAGGACCGGTAACCTGGCAAATCATGTTGCATCCGTCGGAACAACCAGAAATAAGAAGAAGCAATGCCCGAAGAATACAGCGGGAGTGATGAATATCCCATTTGAGCGTTTCCAAATATTTTTTGAATCATGTCCATAGACTTCAATTGTACAGAAACTGTTTGTTTGGTCACCTCTACGAATTTGTTTGGCTGTCCTAAGCGAGGCTTATCTTCAACACTGAAATCATCATTTTTGAAGCGTTGAAACCATTCTCTACATGATTTATCGGTTGTAGCATTGTCACCGCAACCTTCCACAAGCATTCAATGTGCTTCAGCTGCACTTTTTTCCAATTAAAATAAAAAATTAAAACTTCCCGCAGTTGCTGTTTATTTATCACAAAATCCGACATACTCATCACTCAAAGCAATACAAACTGAATGTTAACGGCAGATGTCTAATCTGTCTGAAACAACGGAAATCTGCTGTCACTATAACAAAATTTGATATAGTCAGAGGCAGAGCCACTTTTTGAAAACGGACCGAATTAATTTGAGGTCCCAATATTTTGTTGATGACACATAAGAAGAGTCATGTCAGGGTCGTCTTTGTTTATCATAAACACTAGTTAACACCGTTTTAAAATGTATGTTATTATATTTAGTAGAATCTAAAAATATTAGCATTCAACTAAATATGAATCATTTACTATATTTAACCTTAATTGATATTAATAAATGCTATATATAGCTTGTCTATAAACATAATCCAATTAAATGTCACTGCACGCCAAAATATTTATTTTAGTCTACCGTCTATTATAATCCAAAAATATTTATCGTATATCTATTGTCGCGTACCGTCGTACAACATAATATGTATTATAAAAGCTTAATGATTTAGTAACATAACATTAAATTAGCTAAAAATATATACAAACCGCCATACCAGATAAAAAACACCCACTCTTTAACCAAAAATACAGAATAATTTTGCAATCACATCATAAATTTTCTACCAAGGTAACTATAAATTTTCTATCCTACATGTATAATCCAAAAATTATTTCTAATTCTAGTTTACTATTCACGCAAGATATCTATAATACACTCGTACACAATCCACACACCACAAATCAAACACTCATAACCATTTGAAATACAAAGAAGGGTGAAAATTGTCGAGAACACCAAGCACTAAATTAGTATTCAACACGAAAATTTATTAAAACTACATTTGTAGTTATTGAATTTGTCAGTCATAAAATCTTGTGTAAATTATAAAAACAGCAAACTTAAAGCTACCTTAATACCAGCTTTAACACTCACTGGAAGAGCTTCTAATGCCGCCAAAACAAAAATTAAAAATATTTACAAAACTACTAAGCAGATGCTCGATCACTATACTCAGGCACTATTCACCTACAACTAAAATCGTCAAACTATATAAAATGCTAAGTTATAGTTTTCAATTTTGTTTCGAAAATATACGAGTAGTATATGGGTGGTTAATTGTGAGGTGATCTAGTTTGGGGTGCACACGACTACCCAGTTTTATTCATTTACTAATATATAACAGTAAAATTATGGATTACAACAAAATTTACTATGTACGAATGTAATATATTTTGTACTAGAAAAGCTTTTCTGTTTTGATTTGATGAAAATGTTTGAATTTTTTGGGTTTGTTGTATTCATGTATCGAAGCATGTTGTTATGTTATTGAACAAAATAAAATTGAACTAACAAATACAATAGATTGCTCGAAACATTTCGCTCATTAAATAAAACAACGTCATAACTCAAAAAATAACATTTTTGAGTTATTTATACAGTTAGAACAGACGTTGTATGTACCTTTAACTTCGTATGTACCTTTTTCTTCCGCTAGCCATCACCAATTATATTGTTGTAAAGTATTTGGTATCCAAATGTCAATAAGTGAAAACATTAAATTGCATTATCTCAAAACGAGTTTTATTGAGTTGTGACGTTGTTTTATTTAATGAGCGATTTGTGATTTTAAATTACTCAAGCTGAGAAACTGAGGGTGAGCTTTGTTCTATTTGTCTGTAGTTTTGTTCAAACTACGTTTCCAGTTTGCTGCAAGGAAGCACTTTTAACCGACAAATCGCTACAGTGCTTAAAGCTTTGTTGTCGTGTATTTACATTTTTTAGAAATGTACACGTGTGAAAATATCTGTCTAAAATCGAAATTATGTCTAAAAAAAATTAGTTTTGGACACTTTGGCGTACATTTCTGTCCATACTATAAAAGTGTCTAAAAATTTAAAAGTGTCCAAAAACTTCACACCGGTCTTTGTCGTTTGGATCGGGAGGTACCGTGATGTAAATGAACACAACTAAGACCGCCTGTCGGAGTACAGAACTTATAGTCCGACCCATCTTCCATGCCAGTGCTATAGGCTGGCATGGAGCAATACAATGTACAGACGGTTTGTTCTACGTAAATCGGACCTGTAACCGTATGTCCTCGATTTGGCTGCAGTGTAAGGTAAGACGTAAAAAGTGAACCGCGAAAGGGTTGGGAGTCCTTCGGCCCAGCAACAGATTGCATAGTTAATAAATCAAAAAAAAATTAAAAAAACACCTTTTCCCATCCAAAATTAATATTTTTACCGTTTCTTTAAGATTAACCCTATAGTTTGATGACTATAGATGCGGACGATAAGGTATACCCATTTGTAACTGAACGAAAGTTGATCAATTTTTGCAAAACAAAAATAAATGGAGTTAGACGTCTTAAGCTAACTATGCATATTCACCTTGTTCATTTTGACATCGGGTGTGAACTGGCTAACCTTCGTTAGAGTGAATAGGGCGTATGATACCATTTACCATTCTTTATACTGTGATTATATACAGTACGTTCCTCATTTATTTCGGTGTGAAAATCATCGCCCCACCAATGGGTTCTGGTCATCGTACTGATAAAAGGAAGGTGTCCTTTGATAGCTCTTATCTCAAGCTTACTATCCACATAAGCATTATCTCTTAGAATTTTTGAGATTTTAATTATTTTGTATAGAGTCAACCCTATAATTCTTTTTAACGCTCATATTATCTTTAATAACAAGTGGGTTTTGTACAATCGTTTTCATTAGTTGGGGTTTTCACGGTGTTTAAATATGATGGTGATATGTAAATATTTCGAGAATACGCCGCATACTTTAAAACTTCCCAGTCTAAGAAGAAGAAGATATGTTCCCACTTTCCTTGGCCCGCAAATAGTCCTTTTCCCTCAAGAGGCGAGGTTCCGGAAGCTCGTAGTAAATGACTCCTTTCCAATCCCACCAGACACACAGCGACACTTTCTTGGCATGAATATTCATTTTCGCAACTGATGTTGATGGCTGGCCTCGATCAACCCATGGTTTTCTGCATTTAGGACTATCTTACAAAATTCACGTTTCATCACCTGTAATGATTTTGTTTAAAAAATTCTTTCTTTTGTACCGAGAAGCAAATTCATGCAGATGTCAACTCTTCGTTTTTCGTTTTCTTCGGTCAGTTTATAAGGAACTCATTTTCCTTCTTTCTATAATTTTCCCATGACATTCAATCGAAGTAATATTGCTTGCTGAGTAACTCCGACCTGTTCTGCAAACTCTTTTTGGGTTTGACACGAATTTTGATCAAGTAGAACTTTAACTTATTCGTCTTCAAATTGTTTTACTGCACTTGGACGTGGATCGTCCTCAAGACTAAAATTTCCATCACGAAATCTTCCAAACTACTTCTTTACTGTTGAACCACTCGCATAATATTCACTCAATGTCAAATTAATCGATTCCATAGCTTGAGCGGCATTTTTTTCATTTAAAACAGAATGGAATGCAATGACGTAAATGTTGCTTATCAACAACCATCTCTTAAAATTGATGCACACGGAAAGACAGCTTGTAAATAACTGAAACTTGTCATAAAAACATATGTTCCTCGTAGGAAGGACACCACATATTTACACAATATTCCAGCTGGAATCGAACGTAGGCACAATACAGGATCTTAATTATCTTGAAATCAAAAATGTCACCAGTAAAAGGTTGACAAAACCGAATATGAAGTTCGCTCTAGCAATGCCCAGCTCAATGTGCTTAGTAGACCTCATATTTTCAACGAAAGTAACCCAGGTCTTTAGTTTCAAGTACTACCTGAAGAAGCGCACCATTTATCTTATAGTCTTGTGTAACTAGGGTTAGCTTTTCGATAAAATGATGGAGATTTGCATTTTTCAATGCTGAGACGTTGTTTTGTGAATGACTTTGTAGCGGTTAGAATATTGTGAACCGATATTCTAATCGTACATATTACAAACTTAACACCCCGCAAACTCATCACTAACTCATCATCACTCTGTGCGTATAAACAGAGTAAATCCATCAACAGATGCACATATACATGCAAGACAGAAACAACACGACGAGCATTCCCAACAATCAACCAGTCAACAAGACGCCGCTCATTACCACCGATGCACACCACGAGGCCACACAATGCTCCGCCATTACATAAGGCGAATTAATAATTAATAAAATTAAATTAAAACTTAATTTAATTAAATAAAACAAATAATTAAATTAATAATTTAATAAATTAAAATAAATTAAATAATATTAATAATTAAGGTTTACATTAATAATACATAAGTTAAATACAATATATTAAATATACATACTAACAAAACGTTATAGTGGTGACCCCTACGCCGGTTTTTACCGTGCAAAAATATTAATTAAAAAATAATATAAAATACAAGTTGTTGACAAATGTGTTGTGTGCGGTGATAATATTTTTTTGTACGAACGCAACATACACCGCATCAACATGGGGGACGTAAATTTATAGCGAGTGCATTAAAGCCGCCACACCCACACAACAACAACATAACGGGCCAACATTTGCCTCCACATTGGCGAAAGCGCTCAACGCTCGATTATAAACACGCCATCACCACGTGGAAGAACAACAGCGACTACAACACATCAACAGCATCTACAGGAGCGGCATAGGCGACACCAACAGCGGCAACAACAACAGCGACAAGAAATATAACAACGAACATTACAACATCAGCGGCAATTGTAGCAACAACAACGAGCAGCAACAATCACAGCAAAATATTGCTGCAAACACTTTTTATTTTTAATAATTTTTTTTTGGATGTAAATAAAATATTAATTTTTCGTTTTATTACATACATGGGCCAATCAACTTGCATGACCCATTCCCCAGCGGTACACACAAACGCATACTGTGAACAACACCAATTTGTTCACATTCGATTTCGTCCAGCGCCGTCATCGATCATACAATTATCATGATACAGCGGCGCACATATGGTGCAGTGAACACCACCACCATGACACGTTTCCTTGTGTGAATCATGTAACTACCATTATCCATAATTCAGCGACGCGCATGGTACTGTGAACACCACAATCATGCCAACTGTCGTTTTCTCTTGCGTGGATCATGTAACATCCATGATCCATGAGTTAGCAAAAATCCACCCACCTCCACAGTGACCCCAACCTCCACATCAATTTTGCTTTCCCCACTCCAGTTTCTTAACTCGCACATCTTGCAGTCATTCTCGATCGTCTGGCTATACAATGATTCAACTAATACTGAAAGATAAGATGTCACAAGCGGCAGATATCCTTCGGTATCTCAACTAGCCACGAACGACATTAACAAATAAACTGGGAAAAACAAAACACTCTCGATCGGCAAACATTTTTTCTCTTAAACACTCCGAAAACTACACTTTTAGATTCGGAGTATCGGTCAACTCACCGACCGATTAGGCACACAATTCACAGCCCATACACTGAGCTTATGCACATATTAAGCTCACATTCAATAAGAATTACAGCCTAAGACTAACACTTAAATAATCACCACCGAAAGGATAAATGTCTTAAAGAACGGATATCTTTTCGGACTCTTAATTAATAAATCAACCGATCGCGCAATCAATCAGTCATGAATCAATCAGTTAATCATATACGATGCTAGAAGATAAGATATGACGGCAACAACGGACTGACGCCCAATCTTTACCGTGTTGAGCATATCGACAGATATCCTTCGGTATCACTGCAATAGCATTGATCGACACTCTTCTTCACTGTGTGACTCATCTGGGGGGAGGTGATGTAGCGGTTAGAATATTGCGAATCGATACACTAATCGTACATATTACAAACTTAACACCTGTCAAACTCATCGCTAACTCATCATCACTCTGTACGTCTAAACAGAGTAAATGCCTCAACAGATGCACATATACATGCAAGACAGAAACAACACGACGAGCATTCCAAACGAAAGAAAAAGCAACACGACGAAGACGAAACCAAAGCAAAACGAAGAAATTTATTTAATTGAAATAAATTTAATTTTCTTCAATCAGTTCATCTTCATCTCCAACCAGCCGCTGAAGCTAGTCGCTGCACAGGCAGCACACCACCACCGCACACCACGATGCACGAAAAGCCAAAAAGCCATCCGCCATTGAATGGCGTACAAATTATAATATAAATTAATTATTTGTTTTATTTTTTCGGCTTTTCGGACAAAATATCATTTTTAATGGACACCCATACAATGTTTACGACAATTTTTGTCGCAGAAAACAAAGAGGCCATATATTAACAATATTTCTACCACAAAAGTAGAAAAAATGCGCTCCCCTCCCCCACGTTTTAACCCCAGGGCACTTGTGTACACAAAGATACACAAACCCTGGACAATGGGTGTCCATTAAAAATGATATTTTGTCCGAAAAGCCGAAAAAATAAAACAAATTAAATTCACGGACGACTTTAATAATTCTTCTTAATAAATTAATTATATTATATTAATTACCCAAAAATAATAAAATAATAATTATAATTAAATAAATTAAAAAAGAATAAAATTAAATTAAATAATTTTGAATATATATAATTTTAATAATAAAAGCAAATTATAACTTTTATAACTTCTTGTCGTTTTGCATCGTCGACTGACACGATGGCGTTATAGATTTTGAGTTCATCTGCGAACATCAGGATTTTAGAATGCTTTATCACTCAGTGATACCATTAATAAAAGTTATGAAAATCCATGGGCCAACGTGAGCGCCTTTTGGTACACCAGAGGGTGCTTGTATTCTAATACGATCTTTTATCGATTCTATTTCACTATCTTGGATGTGATTACTCAAATAAGATTTGAACCAGGCTATCAACTAGCTGGAAAATCCAAACTTGATGTGTTGATGTGTTTCAAAGTTTTGCGGTGGCTGGCGGAGTCGAAAGCTCTTACAAAGTCGGTGTATATTACATCAACTTGTTTGTGCTTCTCAATTTCTGTAATAGAATAGATTGGTCGATAAATATTTTGGGCATAAAACCATGTTGGTATTGCGACATATGCCGCAGAAGCACTGCTTTGAATGAGTGGCATATTAGCAGTTTGTACATGTGACTGAGTAAACAAAATGCTTAAAGGAATTGCAAAATTTTCAGAAATTTTCTAAAATGAAGCTGATATACCATCAAGACCACATCCTTCTCAAGGCCTATTGAAGGAATAAGTCTAGTGCAAAAAAATTTCAAAACTTAAGGGGACATAGCACCTTCAAATTTTCAAAAAATCTAAATTTTTTTTATGATAGATTATGTTAGAATGAACGTTTAAAAACATGATTTTAATGATATAAACATAAAAATCTCAAAAAAAAAATTATTTTATTTATTGCGAAGCGCGCCAAAATCGTTTTTTATGCGGTTATCTCGAAATGACGTTTTTCAAGTTGGCGTGCAAGATTGAGAAAAAACTACTTATCCAATCGTTCTAAAATTTTAACACGTTGATCTACATATATTTCTGCACAGAATGAACTACGGAAAGAATAATCGGCTTTCAATTTTTTGAGTTACAACTAGTTGGGGGGGGGGGGGGGGGGGGACAAAAAAGATGCATTTTCGAAAAAATGCCGCCATTTTTTTATTTTTCAACCAATTTTTTTCCTTTTAGTTCATTCCAAGGGCGATTTAATGCTGAATAAAACCCCGTTTTTTTTCAGACGTTTCTGAGAGTAGTTATGATGCACGCTGCGAATTTTCAGTGTTTTTAGAAAACCCTTGTAGCAGACGACAGTGGGCTAAAAAAAATCAAAAAAAAAAATTTTTTTGTATACTTTCAGTTAAATAAAATGTCAATGGAAAGTTTCATTAAAAGATATCTCTTTTTATTCCATTAAAAAAAATCTTTGAAAAACTTTTTTTTTTCAATTTTGAAAGTGCTATGTCCCCTTAAAGTTAATATTTACCAATTGTACCACAACATTTTTTTGAAACTTATTTTTTCATTATATCAGTATAGACTAGAAAAATACAACTTGGATAAAAATGCTATGAAAATATTTTTCCCAACTTCCTATTCCCAGTAAAAGCTATAGAATAGTGCCACAGGTGAAGAAGTATTTGGTATTAAACGAGGACGCACAGTGTAGGATGTAAAAGCAGTAAGCCGCTATTAGTAGACTAAAAAATGGGAAGGCTCTCGATCTCGACGGAATCCCAGCAGAATTGATTAAGCTTGGAGCTACCACTCTTGTATCAAACCTAAATTGGAATACGGAATTTCAAACCCAAACCATGTTGTATTATATCAAATAACACCAATGCATGCCAATTGGTTCTCACACAGATTACATTATAGGCGATGTTTATCCTTGTGCTTCGTGGATTGTTAGTACTTTACTACTTGTTGCAATGATGAGCTGTGATAATAATAATTGGTTACCCGTCTTTGTGGACGCTAATATGTCTGGTCTAGTAGAGGCATCATTGACAAATCTAATGATAGAGTAAAAAAATTCATAAGATTTACCAACTGGGGTCTTTGTTGTAAGTTTTAGATAGAATTATTTAAGCGCAAAAGCAGCGGCAACTGTCAATGTATAGAATTTAACTTTTACCATCAAGTAGATATATTTTTTGCAATGCAACCATTAATCAGGTAAGGTGCAATCGTCATTTAGCTCGATATGATGTTGTTAAAATCAACTTTTTCTTTACTACAACGCATAGAAATTATTGACTTTAGATCAGCCACTTCATTTTTAGTAGCGCGAAGTACCATACCACTTCGCAATATTGTTTGTAATTATAATCCATGTAGATTTTCCGCGTCCAGGAACTCCTGCTATATGATTTTTATTTTTTTATTAATTTGTTCCATTTTGAACAGATTTTTCTCAAGGTGAACAAAAAATATATCTTTGGGGCGTTAGAAATTTGTTGGTGTCACTGCAGCATTGAATAAAGTTTACGCCACCAAAACCACACTGGTGCTTGCTAGTTGGATCTCCGAGATACTACTTTTTAACATTGACAAATACAAAAGTATTCACTGACTGCAAAGATGAAGCAGCAAACGGTTCAGTTATTATATTATTTGATCTTCTTTATAAAATTTAGGAGAGATGTCTGATTTCGAATACAGTGGGATTATACTTAAAAAACTGGAAGGTTTATCCAGTACGGGATATCCAGTAGCCATTTGATATATTTTGATCAGCAGTTCTTAATAAAATTTAACGCTCTTTCAAGCTTTCTTATATGGCGGTTTCAGGCCAGAGTAATTATGAAATATTCCCCTGTGCGTTTTTGCTGGATATCGATTAGACTAGGTCTCTGCAATTTATCTTTGCTTCTTCATAACAATTTAAACAAGGACAAATTAGGTAGACATACGCCTTATATTCATGTTGTTAACTACGGTTCAGCATATTGGTAACTTTTGGATGGTATAAGCAGAGACAACCTAAAAGAGATATTTCATCCTATGTAAACGTAAAAATTTAAACTACGATTTCATTTTCTGTAAATAGTCGCACAATCAAAAATATTTTGTTTTTTGCGTATACGTATACGCAGTTTAACGAAAAATAACAGATACAACGATGACATTGGAATTATCAGAAATTTGTTTTGTTTTCATTTTTTAGTTCAAATGAAAAATCTAATTTGATTGTCTGTGGTATAATTTTTAAGATAAATGTTGGTCCGATTTTCGAAAGCTAATGCGTCCTTATTCTGTCAGTCTGTTGAGTTAAAGTTAAATATGGTTCAAATCTATAGAGACAAAATTGACTTGAAATTTTAGTAGTGTTGCTTTCGCTAATCCGCTTAGCTTAGCTAAGAAATGTGAAAGCAACAACTTTTGGATTTAATTTTTTAATGCGTTTTAATTTTTCTGTGTTGGTTCATTTTCTTAATATTTATTTTATTTTTTTTTATTTTAAGAAATAGAATAAATTAAATTCGGCATTTTGCTATCAAATAACAAATGCTAAATTATTATTCAATATAATTTTTTTTAGAAAAATAGAAAAACTAACGCCTTGTGGTAAACACCATAACCATAAAATGATTTTATTTCCCCTAATCCTAAAAATTTTTTTCTTAACATTCTAAAACAATCGGCTTGAATACAATGCAATTGTTGTTGTAATCTTTTGAAAGCAACATAGCTTTTGACCATTTTTTGTAACATTAACACTATTTTCTGTGGCACACAAATTTTGATCGATTTTTGATCTTTTTTTGATTCAGATTGGTTTTGTTTACATTTTTTGTCTTTTTCCTTTTGAAAATGGATCAGAAAAAAATCCAACAAATTTTTTGGATTTTTTTTGATCCATTTTCAAAAAAAAAAGACAAAAAATGTAAACAAATCCATTTCGAATCAGAAAAAGATCAAAAATAGATCAAAATTTGTGTGCCACAGAAAATAGTGTAATATAACAAATGACTATGACCTATGAACTATGACCGACATATGGCTTATTTCGTCTCTTATGGCCGAAGACAAAAATTGAAAAATTGCTAAACAAAAGCCACCGGCCCTATTCTGGTTTTCCCTGGGAATAGGGAATTGGGAAAAATATTTCCATAGTATTTTTATCTCAATTGTATTTTTCTGGCCTACTGAGGAAATAAGTTTGGTGCTAAAATTTTCAAAACAAAGTTAATTGGGAAAATTTTACCACAAAATTTTTATAGGGAAAAATATTTTCCCATTTAACTTTGTTTCGAAAATATTTACACCAAACTTATTTCCTTAGTAGGCCAGAAAAATACAATTTAGACAAAAATACTATGAAAATATTTTTCCCAATTCCCTATTCTCAGGGAAAACCAGAATAGTGCCACAGATGGCGATAGTTATGAGTAAACTACAACAGTAATCGCGAAAAGGTGTTCCTACTCATCAGAACTAGCACCGGTCAATCTTCCTTGTTTTCAAGGAAAACAATTGAAAGCGGGTTCATTAAAAAGCAACCTATGAGATAAAATAAAATAAGTTAGAGGCTGAATCTTTTGCGGGTAGAACATACTTTATAAAAAAAATCACAATTAAGATAAAAATTCGGGCTGGGAAGATTTGCTTACAAATGTCAATGTTCTCGTATCTGTAATGCTATATAATAACTGTACAACGTAATCGTATAAATCAAACGATTGTTTTTGCGGCGTAACATGGTAATGAGTATAGAACAATGGAATTTATAACCTTCGATCATTTATCACAAATAATATGGCATATTTACTATCTATAAATCAAAACATTGCAGTAGAAATCATTAATAATTTGTATGTAATATTTTTACGGTAAGCGATGTACAATACAATAAAGGTACACACGTATGTGTATATATAGTCGTAACGTGTACCTCATCCATTCTATCATTGGTATAACGGAACGTTCCATTTCCAATCAATTTTACATCAAATCGATTTTCGCTATAGGAACAACATATTCGAGCTCAGTACAAGTGCACCTATGACAATAAACAGCGGTAGTAAAACCACCACTCATTGGTGTCAGAGTCGACCTCAGACGATTTAACTGCCCACTTGTTAGTAGTTTAGCTCCCCACCAATTATGTTCGCTTCAATACATAGCGTGCGGTTACATTTCACTATGAAATGAGCAATTACCAATTCCTATCAAGGATATTTCGTATAAAAAAAATTATAAATCAATAATATGAAATTGAGAATCCGTTTCCCGACATTAATTATTTTTATGTAATAAATTGAGTTTGAACATAAAAAATTTCGCGTGATTTTTATAAATGTTTTATAATTTTATTTAAATCAGATCATAATACGCAAGTGGGTAATAATAAAATTAATTGTGGAGGGATAATATGACATTAATTAAGATATAAAATACCGATTTAAAGGAACAGTTGTATATAGTTTGGTATAGTTAGAATATTTGTTTTGGGGGATGAGTAAGTAAAATTAATAACGAACCACTATCTTATTAGTCAGTTTTAGAATCGTAAGAACTAATGTAAGGAGGCATGACTATAGAGACAATAAACAAGAAAGTTATGAAAATAGTTTATTTCTACTTTATTATTGGTTAGGCTAGAATATGTGTACTAGGATAATTTACGACATGAATTTTTATTTAGTAGAAACGTAAATAGAATATTCATTTAACAGTCAAACTTAGAAAAGTCAAAGAAGGGCAAAGTACCTGCCAATAAAATGAGTTATTGAACGCAACAATCTTGAAAATGATGTCTAAAATAATAACAACATCGGCAATCGGAATTTTAAATTTACATTTCAACAATAATTGTAATTTCATGCGAATCTGCTAAAGTCTCTTATTTCAAGTGATTGTACCCCCAATGCTATATGTGGTTATTTAACCATTTCTTTTAACTAGAATGGCCAAATTGTGTGATGACGACTGTTAAAACTATAATAAACTGGATAATCAAAGGGAAAAAACATCGAAGGCACAAGTATGAAAGTAAATTGTCTTTTGAATGCCGCCACACTATCCTACCCCAAGTGATTGTAGTAAAAAAATAAGCGCCATCGAGGACGAGTCGGTTTATTGATGAAGCGACCCGTCCTCATTGATGCTGGGTGAGAATGTTACTCGTTTGGGTGATATTGTGATCAATTGGTCGGTAAGCATAGTGCTCTACCGTGTTGTTTCTGATAACGAAGTTGCGTTTGATTTAGCTAGTATCTCCGTCCATACACATGTGGGTTGGTCAATTTGTGGTGCCTCGATGAATTTTTCGTTTCGCTTTATGACCGGGAATTGTCCCCGTACGAAGGTTGTAATATATGTCGAATAACATCCGTTGTAACTAAAACAAATTCACACGTTGGTAATTCTTCGAACACAAATACTTGTTCCTTTGCATGACGAGATATCGATGAGAGCTGAATGTTAATGAATTGCTTACGCAGCTGCGGACGAATTCGGATTAACTAATATACTCCTTGATACCAAGGGATGCGCTCTATCAGCCACGATGTTTGATACCGAAACGACTTATTCAAGTTGGTGTTGCTTCAGGCCAGTGAGTGCAGCGGTCGATCATTGTCAAATGATACACATTACTCTCGGATGGAAGCTCATCGAATCATTTTTTATGGTTTTTCTTTTAACGTGCTTTGTTGTATACTTTGTACCTTTGACATGGTTTGTAGTTTTATGCTGAAGAACATATTTCCTGATTCAATACCGGGATGAGAAATATTATAGCATGATTCGTAGATTTATTAATTTTGTAATGATTCAGCGCTGAGTACCAGTTAAAACATTCTACATAATATTCTTGGCGGTTCCAAAGACTGTCGATAATTAAGGCATAATCAATGTTCAATACATGAAAGGATATCAGCTACGAGGTTGTACCACCGAAATGTGCCGAATATCTGATATGTATATTTCGCGATAAAGTCTAAATGTCGGCGTTGTCTTGTAATTCCCCTTTGTGTGTAAATAAAATATTTATTTCGATTGATGTTTTTACAAATTTTAATATTTTATTTGTTTTACAATTTTATATTTGGTTCATGATTTTATGTTTGTTTTACATTTGAATATTTCATTTTATAATTTTAAGGTAGACAAGCTTCCATATCAGGAGTATTACTGATACTGATTATTCTCATTTTCATTTGGCCTACCTTAATTCTAGTACATACAAACTTAACAACAAAACATAATGACACACAATTTAAGAATTGCTACCTGAAATCAAAATGGCCTTGATCAACTCATTTCAATTTAGAAGTAATTTTAAACACTAAAAATTGATATATGCTTAATCTAAGAAAGTCGTTTTACCAGAACCTCGTATATGCCAAAATACGTGGATACCAGTGCTATCAAGATCTACATCCAGCAAAAAAAACTAGAGGCGGAACAGCAATCTTTATTAAGGATAATAATAAACCCTACGAAGAATTTATAATAGAGTAGGAAGTTATTCAAGTCCCTACTAAATCTATTGAACCCAAAAATAACAATTGCTATAGTATATATCAGCAATCTACAATCCGATATAACCCAAAAAAGAATTCTATATCTCAAAAGGTATCTCCATAAATTACTTAGCGGTCGAAAATGAATGAAATGATGGCGCCTTAATAAGGAAAGCAAGCGCTTTAAGACTAACAAAACAAACTAGCAGCTAGTCGAAGAAAGTGTTAATCTACAAGTGCAGATCACGAATGCATATACATGACAGAAGAAGAACTGGAAAGCCTCATTGAAAGTGTACAAAAAGCAGGCTGGGAAAATAATCTTGATCAACTAACCCTCCGATTCTGATGATAAGACTATACTAAGACCATCTTAGCTAAAACTTTATTGTAAAGACTTTTTTTTAAGACTAAAGTCTTCATTGAAATTCTGAAGGCAGTAGTCTTAAATAATATATTATAAACTCTCCAAACACTTTTGTAGAGCTTCCAAACCAAATTAACATCTTATTGTTTCAAATTTATGAACGAAAAGCGACAGTTCAATTCGAAATACATATAATTATATTGTTTCTGTTTAATGTCAAAATTATGATTCCTAAGACCACCTATTTCGCTGATATTAATGAAGACAATTTTTTAAGACTACTGACAGATAAGACTAAGTGCAGAATAAGAATTGAAAGTTTATAGTCTTCGGTAAGACAAAAGTTGTTGCTAAGACTGAAAATACGTCTGTGTCTGTACGTTAGAATCGGGGGGTAAGAATATTACGAAAAAGGATAGATATACTATCTAGTAGAAGTGAGGGAGTTAGTTAACGAGAAAAGAAGAGCTCGAAAGACCTAGACGAGAACTAGAGTTCCTGAAGACAAAACAATCTTAAACAACTTGTGCAACAAAGTTAAACTTCTCACAAAAGAGATTAAGAATGAGTCAGTTGCTAGCTTCCTAAGTAAAGTGTCAGGTAAACTGACGCAGACTATTCCAGGTGGAAAGCCACCAAAGGTTTGAAAAGGCCTAAAACAACTCTTTCGCAAGTAGCTCAAGCATTTGAGTAGTTGATTAGGTTTGGCACCGTGGTTGGGAATTTAAGCTTCAACGAGATATGCCAAAACAATATTTTGAATTGCTAAAGTCTTCCATCAATAACCGTTACTTCCGAGTGAGAAGTAAAGGGAATCCTCAAAACTAAATAAAATATTGGCAGGGGTTTCACAAGGTGGTGTTCTAGGCCCTGAATTATACCCACTGTATACAAATGGTCTACCAAACATATAGTATAAGCTAGAAAAGAACCGTTTGCTGATGACACAGCTGTTATGACCACTAATGCTAGTATTGTTGAGTCCACAAGGAAACTGCAAAATGCTATTAGTATAGTGAATAACTGAAGAAAAAATGGAGAGTAACATTAAACAAATCTAAATCTACACATATCAACATTATACAAATATTACATTAATATAATTCCGATTAGACTGAATTTGTAACAAATTCCATATTCTGATATCGCTAAGTATCTCGGCGTGACACTTGACAGACACTAAGTTCAGGTGGAAAGCGTATGTTAAAAAGAAAAGGCGAGAACTTAATTTACAAATTCAGATAAATGCACTGGCTTATTGGTAGAAACTCCGAACGGACAACCACAACACACTGCTGTTATATAAATAAAACCTGAAGCCTATCTGGTTTGCTGCGCAAAGAAAACTACAATTAAGATCATACAAACATTTCAAAACAAAGTACTACGAAGCAATGTGAATGCCCCATGGTACATTAGAAATAACAACCTCCATTGAAACTTAAACATGGAATACATCAGTATCATAACGAGGAGCTGTGGAACCTATTCATTGGATTGAACAAAGCCTTTAGAATTAGAGTCCCTGTGTCGCTGAAACCAGGGGACTGGTAGAGCTTTGAAAAACTTATAGGTTTCGTTCCATAAGAATAGACTACCAATTAAGCAATTAAACCAATAAAACAATTACTAGATAAATCACTGAGATTAATTGTAATATTATACAAAAAAAAAGATTTCTAACAAAAAAAAAAATCTATTGGAATCGTTTGTTCGTAGTTTTGTAAATCATGACACACAGTTAGTTCCGCTTTCTTACATAATACACAGAGTTAAATAATCCTTGTGGCGAGTGGTTTGTATGTCGCCACATCTCCAAACAACCACATGCAATACAACAGTGTTCAAAATAGTGAGATACTATTGAAGAAAAAAATAAGAACGGTACCATACGGAAAAATAGAAGACTGTCTGAAGAAAACAGTTTCATTGAAAAATGGTGAAAGAACTTTCAGAAGGAAAACGATTTATTGCTGTAAGTTTGGCAATCAAAAACGACTGTAAATCTCATTTCCACAATTCACTCTGCTGAGATGAAGGAGAGTCAAAACATCGACAGAAAAACGAAACAAAAAATTATAAAGACAAATGATCTGATCGATTATAATCAATACATGAAAGGTGTAGACCGGGCAGATCAGTACTTATCGTATTATTCAATTTTACGAAAAACTGTTAAATGGACTAAAAGAATGGCAATGTACCTCATAAATTGTGCCTTAATCATTTCATTCGTAGTTTATAATTCAGTTCATTCTACTAACAAAAGGAAATATCAAAATGTTTTAAAGGAAATAGCGATTCATTGGGTAACGGATGAAATTTCGATAGATGAACCAGTCGAACCAGCCGAACCAGTACCATCGACATCCAGGAGCAAGGTTTGCAAGTCGGATCTAACAGGGAGACTGTCTATGGACATGAGGAATCATACATTGGAACCTCTAGTTGGAACCGGCAAAAATAAAAACGTTTTACGTCCTTGACGTGTGTGTTCCGCTCACAAAATACGCAGTGAAACGCGGTACATGTGCAAGTTTTGCAATGTACCACTGCCCAAAGGAAAGTGTTTTGAATGCTACCACACATTGAAGCACTATTAATTAGGTTATAATTTTTTTATAATATGTGTTCAAAATTTCTAAATAATCTTGTAATTTTGGATGAATATAACTATTTCGATTGCGAAATAGAATTTTTTTTCTATGATTCCCAAGAAAGTAGAATGTTTTTGTACATAAAAAACAGAAAAACACATACTTTGCTAAGTAAATAAATGAAGACGTTTTTTTAAAGTAAAACACTGAAAGTTTCATTGAAAAATATCAAATAGATCATAAGATATGAATATTTTACGGAAAGTCTAATTTTGACGTGAAAATTTAAAAAAACACCCGCGCTACGCCGCGATTTGGCGAGAAAACGCCCGACTACATAGTGTTAAGTTATACATCAAGGGATTTGACCGCCTCAAAATGAGGTTTCATAATCATATTTTCATTTCGGATAATGAGTGATTAATTCATTGATCCTAAACGAGCCGTGAATTTTTTTCCTTGTCACCATCAAAAATCTAACCCGGGACCTCCGGTCGCTGGAGCAAGCATTCTGATCACTTTGCCACCACTTGAGAGACACCTACGGTCGTCCAAGACATCCAAATTAGCGATAGAGGGGCATCGGCCATCTTCGTGGGAATAGAACCAGCACTCGGCTTGATGATGTCGTGCTAAATAGACATCATCTAGTACATCGACGGTCTAAATCAAGCAAGGTGGACACTCCGGCCTGTCATTTCTCTAAGATTTGTTTACGATTCAAGGAATGCTTCTCTACTACGATAAAGGCACCTTTTCAGGAGAATGCAAATTCGAGCAGTGTAAAGTTCAACACTATATTCTTGGTTGAATTACTTCCTTTCATAGATCACATTGTTACGATCACGTTTCCCCTTTGACGGTCGGTTAACAAATTTAAGATACCGGAAATTTTGGAAATCATCACTAGAACAAAGCGTTTTCTGGATTAAGTGTCTCTTGTGGGATTAATTGGTTTAATAACCGACCTACTACTTTAACTAATCAAAAAAAAATTTTGAGCTAGATAAGATTTTCTCATCCAGAGATCGCTTCGTAATATTCGATGCGTGTCGCCAAATAAATATTTGCTTCACAAGCTAAATCGAAAATGTTCTCAACTAATATGAAAATATAGACATATAAGTGGACATTAAATCAAAACCAAGCTTTATTAGTGTTGAAGTTGTATAGTTCCAAACTAACACAGACTAAGTAATGACATCTTTTCTATTCTATATACAAATCTATCACAATTAAATATTTAATAAAATAACTAATTAAGTTTTAATCGCACTTTCGTTTATTGTGACAAAGTTTTATTCATAAAATAAATATAACAACTAGTTTCGAGCATTTGTTGCTCTTCCTCAGGTTGTGATTAAAACACAAGTTTAAAACGCGCAACCTGAGGAAAGTAACAAATGCTCGAAACTAGTCGTTTTATTTATTTTATGAATAAAATATTGTCACAATAACCGAAAGTGATTAAAACCCAATTAGTTATTTTAGTTAATAACACAGACTTTTTAAAATTGGAAAAAATCACTCTCGTATATTTACGCATCCTGTTTACTTGAATCAGATGTAAAAGTTGGTGCATGACTCAGGCTAATCCAATAACAAAACATCGAAATTAATCTCAGAAAAAAGGTAAAAAATTAAAAATTACAGCGGGTAGTTTTTAAGATAGATAAATATATAGTAAATACACTGCATCATGTCCCTATACTTAACATGTTCGCCCTTTAAACTAACCTTCACCTATATGAAGGTAATTCAATAAATAAAACTTTCTCATTGAAACTATGTATATGACACAAATATGTGTCATATACTCAAAAAAACTATGCCGAAAACCAAAAAATCAGAACATAAAAAACTCCAAAGTTAAACCCATGTAAAGCTAATAATTTGTAACACAAGTTTTCTGGGAAACTTGTATGACACATATGAGCCATTTATTTTGAAAGTAACTTAATTCACTTTTTCTAAAAATCAAGTTAATGTTAAAATTAGTTACAATTTAGCGGTATCTCTTCATTTTAAAAAATTTCCAATCAATATGACTATCGTATTGATTGGAAATTTTTTAAAATGATCTCTTCATCATCGTTAAATTGTATCTAATTTTAGCATTAACTTGATTTTTGTAAAAAGTCAATTATGCCACATTCAAAATAAACGGCTTATATATATATATATATATATATATATATATATATATATATATATATATATATATATGTGTCTTTGAGGGGCGAAATTTTTAAAACTCAAATAAAAAATAAAAAATATGTAACTGGTTCTATGGCGGCCCTCGACTCCATGAGTTCCGCACATATGCTTGTATAGTTTGAGAATTTCATGATTTAGTACATGTCTGGTTTATTAACACGTTCACGACCGAGATGCTGGCCACAAAACAGGTGATAAATTTGCACGAAATGAGATAATTGAAGCCTATGTAGTGGTAGAATAAATGTTTTATTTATGTGTTTTGTGGGGTTTGTGACATTATTAACAGTATGACTCATATACGAATCGCCGGTTATATAGAAAAAAAAATCGTTGTATAAACCGCAGGACGCACATATGCGTCCGATGGCCGTCAACGTGTTAATATAAAACTAATGAAGTTGAGGTTTATATCGTAAGCATGCCCCAAACAATATTTCATAAAAGCTGATCTAAACCCTCGAACTTATTAAACTGCAGGTATCCTTATCACAACCAATGAATGCTATACAAGTTTTGCATTCTTCGATAATAATAAAGAAAAAGCTATTGCGCGACAGCTAAACAAATCAACACGAACTCATAAGTGCAGCTCTCTTGAACTTGATGATTTAAATTTAGTACTAGACAATGTATAATGTAATACAACGGTTTTACTTTATCTTTTTAATAACTTTAATAACATTAGTTTACACATATGTGTGTATATACTATGTTATGATGTGTGATTACCAATCTCAGCACATAATAAATATTATACTCGTATTAGTATAAGTCGCATGTACAAACTACTGGGGTAGAGAGGAAAAATCTGAAGGTTTCAAAAATATCTCATATCAACTATAGACGGTATAGCGAGTAAGTTAAATACTAAAGTAATTCAGTATCATTCTTAACCACGATCGTGTATACTTCTATAGCCACTTAAAATGTTGTTCTTTATTTTGTTAATAATTTTTGTGATTTTATTAATAATTTACAATATTTATGAATATGTAACTCACTTCAAATATCTGGAACAGTTTAAGGGACAGCCATGGTTACCTATCATTGGAAATGCGCATCAATTTGGACGAAATCCCATTGAAAGTTATAATGCGCTGATGAGTTTTGCTAAGAAATTTAAAAATGAGTCATATCGTGGATATATAGGACGTGAAAAACATCTAATCTGTTCAAATCTGAAGGATATAGAGGTACGAATTGTGCTAGGCAGTGTAAAATCCTGGTTACTTATGTTTGTGTATTTTTTACTGCATACAGGTAATTTTATCAAGTACCACTTTAATTGAGAAGGCACAATTCTATAATTTAGTTCGGCCTTGGCTGGGCGATGGATTATTAACCAGTAACGGAACAAAATGGCATAAACATCGCAAACTAATAACGCCTGCATTTCATTTTACAATTTTAAACGATTTTCTTGACATTATTAATGATAATACAAATAATTTTGTAAAGATGTTGATGCGATACGCCAACAATAAAACATTTGATGTGCAAGATTTGGTCAGTTTGAACACTTTGGACATAATTTGTGAAACGGCTATGGGGGTTAAAGTGAATGCGCTTTTCGATTCGGATTCAAAGTTAGTTTCCAGTTATCATGAGTAAGTACGATTTCCCACATTTAAAGACTTAATTTAACCTATTGTGTTATACAAAGCCTTCAACATATCATTCAAATCCGAGGATTTCATCCGATCAAACGATATAATTCTTTGTTTAAATTCAGTAACGATTACAAAATTCATCAGAAATGTTTAAAAGAAATATCTGATTTTAACACAGCGGTAATTAAGCAACGAAAGCAAACTCTATCGGAAATTGATAACAATAAAAATTTTATTGAAGATGGGTATTTTAAACGCAAACTAGCTTTTTTGGATACGTTACTAACATCAACTATTGATGGTGAATTGCTAAGCGATCAAGATGTATTAGAGGAAGTAACAACCTTTATATTCGAGGGGCACGATACAACAGCATCCGGTATCTCATTTGCCATTTATTGTTTATCGTTGTATCCAGAAATTCAAGAAAAAATATTCGCTGAACAATATCAATTGTATGGAGATGATATAGGACGCGAGGCAACGTACGGTGAAATTAAGATGATGAAATATTTAGAATTATTTTTAAAAGAAGTTGAACGGCTTTATCCGGGAGTTCCAATTATTGGGCGAATTAATCGAGATTTTTTTAATTTAAGTATACATATAATTATAATTTTACTACTAAATGGCAATTAAATATTTAATTATTTCATTTTGTATTTGCAGACGGAAAATTAGTGCCACCAAACACCAGCATTATGCTACTGTTGCCAGCTTATGGCCGTAATCCAGACTTGTTCGAAAATCCCGAGAAATTTATACCTGAACGATTCTTATCGGAAAATCGAGTTGATAAAAATCCGTTTAGTTACGTCCCATTTAGTGCTGGTCCACGTAACTGTATTGGGCAAAAATTTGCAATGCTCGAAATGAAAACGATCATTTCGAAACTAGTAAAACATTTCTACATTAGACCCAGCTGTGACGAGACCTATAAACCAATTTTATCTTCAGTTCTGACATTAAAATCAGAAAATGGAATAAACATTAGATTAGAGAAACGAGACTATAATAAAGATAAAGTAAATTTTGTGTAATAGATATAATAATACAATTCAGATAAATCGCATTTCACGTTCTGGTGTTATTGATTATATTATTATTTGTTTATTATGTAAAATGAAAACCTAATAAACCGTGATAACTCCGTATTTTTTATTATTGCAAAATGCTATATTCACTTTCATTTTCTATCTACAAAGAGTTAGTATTATAATAAATACCAGGCTTTTATCTCGGAAACGGTGCCAAATGTAGGAGGATTATCCTACAATAAAAATTGTCCAGAGATGAGGGGATGTTTAGTAGTGATCTTGAATAACCTTGAAACTCATTAACTTGGCGAGTAAGTTTTTTTTTTAATTATAACCTATACTTTTGAGTGCAGTTTTTGATTATTGGTTAAAAATAAATATTTTTTGTACATATAGTACATACTAAATTCACATTTCATTTTCGTGAAGTGTATGGTTTCAGAGATATGATTGTTCATATTTTGTTATTTTCTTCATAAATTCTCATTATTTCACTCATTAAAATTTTATAGGATAATTGTTTGTGGATAAATTTTAAACATTAAACATGGATAGTTATGTCACAAAGTTACAAATAAATTTTGGATGTTTTTGTTTGCCCGCCGTTTGAAGCTGCAACTTCCATTGGCAAATTTTTTAGAGGAAAATGGTATATTCTAATTTTGTAGTTTGGTCACTGCAGCCTGAAGAGAGAATTAGATTTTTTAATAAAATTATTTAAAGTATTTCGCGGTAGTTAGAAACCAAGTTTCCGCATGTGCAGTTTCAACACAATTACATTTTGTCAACACATTTTCTTGTCATGGCGAAATTTTGCGAATGATGTTTGAGCTTAATAAATCTTCATGTTTCGCCCAAAATTGTTTGTTGTCCAAAGAACTCAAACTTTATTACCAGTGGCACTATTCTGATAATTCCCGGGAATAGAATTTTTAAATTTTATAGCAGTTTTATTCCCTTTTCCCCAAAGTGTACTATATTCTGGCTTTTGGGAAAAATGTTTCTTGGGACAAAATTATTCCCATATATAGCAGTTTTGACGTTTATTATTCTACCTATTTTACGAAAGCAGTTACCCAAGTATCGCGACTTCCAACTTATTTCGATTTTTATGGAACAATCGTTGGAACTAAGTTCCACGGTCAAGTTCCATTTTATTACAAGTTTTACTATGAACTGTGGAACAAAAACCAGTAACTCAAAGAACTGGATATAATGCGAGTTCCATGTCTTCCATGAAATATCTCAAAAATGTCACGAAAGTTGGAAATGTCAAAATGAGTTCCATTTTGTTATACTTGGGTATTGGGAATAGAATTATGGTTTAATTCAATGGAAAAAATTTGCTGACAGCAATATTTTTGCTGATAATACGCAAAAAAAAATTAAAATTTCATAATAGTGACAAAGAACAAAAATATTGTTTATTTCATTTTATAGTAAAATTTTATGGTTTTACATTTTGGCATAACCTAAAAATTTCATAAAATTTTTAGTTTGTACATTTTCGTACAATTCGATTTTTTTATATTTTTATTTTAATATATATACCACAAAAAACCACTAACGTTAATAAATTTCAACCCAAAAAAAAACAAATCGACATTTGAGTATAAAAATGGCGAACAACTTTACATGAGAACAATTTTATATGAGTGTGAGAAAAATTTCTTATCTTTACATACATTTTTTGTAGATGTGTGAAAAATGCTGGAGTGCGTTCACGAGATTTACATTGTTACAATATTTTTAACAATGACAGCTCAAAATTGTTCATGATTCTATATTGTAACAATGAAAACGTGCCCTTTTCGTTCACGAACTCTTCATTGTTACAAACGTCATTCTCAACCCAACTCGAGACTGCCTCTGCAAATGTCATTTTTAATGGTGTAGGTATCAAAAGCAACATGATGATTATGTAGGTTTGAAAAATAATTTAAAGAACAAAATTCAATTTTTAATATATTTATTTTAAATAAATTTGTGTTTTATGGATACACTGATTATTTTGATGCTCCATAATACTATGTTTAGTTCGTACTATTCGTTTATTTTTTAGTTACGATTCGTACTTTATGGAAAAAAAATTGTCCTCAAGGTAAATCGAACTTTACAAAATCATAAAACGTTCATAATAGATCGTTAGGAATCTTAAGAGGTCTAATAGTATCTTGAACGAATGCCGCATCATCTTCTGTGATGTCACAGTATTAAATTGCAATACGAGATTTTTTAGCAGCTGCCTCAGCTGCTTGATATTCTTCGTTCTATAAATAAAAAATTTATTCTAGTCTTGTATTGTATAAAGGCCGCTTGGTCTTGACAGGATCGGATAGCGTACCGTAGGCCAAAGCAGCAATTTTAAACTCAACATTTAAGTTTAATGTCTTGTTTAGAGAATACCTTGGGCAAACGAACGACATGCCTCAGTCTTGTCGTCTGCATCGGGCGGGAGTACGGCTAATGCAACAACATACTCCTGTGCATATGGTTTGTCAGATGATAAGGCAGTTGGTAAATGAGCTAAACGACTGGCCATGTCTGAAAAACAATATTTTAAAGTTAGTCTCCAGTTTCGATTCCCTCGATATTAATCTAATTAAAAATTATTAATTTTTTAAAAATATTGCAATTCAAAATAATCATTTAATAGAATCTACCCCAGAATTGCTACTCCGTTTGAAATTTATATTGAAAATTCACAACAAACTCCTTCGTACCACAATAAAACATTGCAGTGTCAGAAAAATCATCATTTATTTTGTCTCCGCAAATCTAACAAATTTTACTGCAATCCCAGTCTTAACAATAAATTTCTTTATCTTAATTCTGCAGTTTTGTTTTCAACAATGTTTTGACACTTGGGACAATCTCATAGTTAACTAATACGTCATTTCTACAATAACAGTTGTTACGATATTGTAACAGTAGTAGTGTTGCTTTCGCTAATTCGCTTAGCTTAGCTAAGAAATATGAAAGCAACAACTTTTGGCTTTAATTTTTTAATGCGTTTTAAATTTTCTGTGTTGGTTCATTTTCTTAATATTTATTTTATTTTTTTTTATTTTATGAAGATAGAACAAATTAAATTCGGTATTTTGCTATCAATTAACAAATGCTAAATTATTCTACAAGATAAATTTTTCGAGAAAAATAGAAAAAATAATGCCTTGCGGTAAACACCATAACCATAAAATGATTTTATTTCCCCTAATCCTAAAATTTTTTTTCTTAACATTCTAAGACAATTGGCTTGAATACAATGCAATTGTTGTTGTAATATTTTGAAAGCAACACAGCTAAAATAAATCTCGTGAACGCACTCCTGCCATAAAAAATACAATTTACATTTTTATGACAGTATTATGGCAGCCTACACTGGTTATGGCAGCCTAACTGGTTCTATGGCGGCCCTCGACTCCATGAGTTCCGCACATATGGTTGTATAGTTTGAGAATTTCACGATTTAGTACATGTCTGGTTTATTAACATGTTCACGACCGAGGTGCTGGCCACAAAACAGGTGATAAATTTGCACGAAATGAGATAATTGAAGTCTATGTAGTGGTAGAATAAATGTTTTATTTATGTGTTTTGTGGGGTTTGTGACATTATTAACAGTATGACTCATATACAGGACGCACATATGCGTCCGATGACCGTCAACGTGTTAATATAAAACTAATGAAGTTGAGGTTTATATCGTAAGCATGCCCCAAACAATATTTCATAAAAGCTGATCTAAACCCTCGAACTTATTAAACTGCAGGTATCCTTATCACAACCAATGAATGCTATACAAGTTTAGCATTCTTCGATAATAATAAAGAAAAAGCTATTGCGCGACAGCTAAACAAATCAACATGAACTCATAAGTGCAGCTCTCTTGAACTTGATGATTTAAATTTAGTACTAGACAATGTATAATGTAATACAACGGTTTTACTTTATCTTTTTAATAACTTTAATAACATTAGTTTACACATATGTGTGTATATACTATGTTATGATGTGTGATTACCAATCTCAGCACATAATAAATATTATACTCGTATTAGTATAAGTCGCATGTACAAACTACTGGGGTAGAGAGGAAAAATCTGAAGGTTTCAAAAATATCTCATATCAACTATAGACGGTATAGCGAGTAAGTTAAATACTAAAGTAATTCAGTATCATTCTTAACCACGATCGTGTATACTTCTATAGCCACTTAAAATGTTGTTCTTTATTTTGTTAATAATTTTTGTGATTTTATTAATAATTTACAATATTTATGAATATGTAACTCACTTCAAATATCTGGAACAGTTTAAGGGACAACCATGGTTACCTATCATTGGAAATGCGCATCAATTTGGACGAAATCCCATTGAAAGTTATAATGCGCTGATGATTTTTGCTAAGAAATTTAAAAATGAGTCATATCGTGGATATATAGGACGTGAAAAACATCTAATCTGTTCAAATCTGAAGGATATAGAGGTACGAATTGTGCTAGGCAGTGTAAAATCCTGGTTACTTATGTTTGTGTATTTTTTACTGCATACAGGTAATTTTATCAAGTACCACTTTAATTGAGAAGGCACAATTCTATAATTTAGTTCGGCCTTGGCTGGGCGATGGATTATTAACCAGTAACGGAACAAAATGGCGTAAACATCGCAAAATAATAACGCCTGCATTTCATTTTACGATTTTAAACGATTTTCTTGACATTATTAATGATAATACAAATAATTTTGTAAAGATGTTGATGCGATACGCCAACAATAAAACATTTGATGTGCAAGATTTGGTCAGTTTGAACACTTTGGACATAATTTGTGAAACGGCTATGGGGGTTAAAGTGAATGCGCTTTTCGATTCGGATTCAAAGTTAGTTTCGCGTTATCATGAGTAAGTACGATTTCCCACATTTAAAGAATTAATTTAACCTATTGTGTTATACAAAGCCTTCAACATATCATTCAAATCCGAGGATTTCATCCGATCAAACGATATAATTCTTTGTTTAAATTCAGTAACGATTACAAAATTCATCAGAAATGTCTAAAAGAAATATCTGATTTTAACACAGCGGTAATTAAGCAACGAAAGCAAACTCTATCGGAAATTGATAACAATAAAAATTTTATTGAAGATGGGTATTTTAAACGCAAACTAGCTTTTTTGGATACGTTACTAACATCAACTATTGATGGTGAATTGCTAAGCGATCAAGATGTATTAGAGGAAGTAACAACCTTTATATTCGAGGGGCACGATACAACAGCATCCGGTATCTCATTTGCCATTTATTGTTTATCGTTGTATCCAGAAATTCAAGAAAAAATATTCGCTGAACAATATCAATTGTATGGAGATGATATAGGACGCGAGGCAACGTACGGTGAAATTAAGATGATGAAATATTTAGAATTATTTTTAAAAGAAGTTGAACGGCTTTATCCGGGAGTTCCAATTATTGGGCGAATTAATCGAGATTTTTTTAATTTAAGTATACATATAATTATAATTTTACTACTAAATGGCAATTAAATATTTAATTATTTCATTTTGTATTTGCAGACGGAAAATTAGTGCCACCAAACACCAGCATTATGCTACTGTTGCCAGCTTATGGCCGTAATCCAGACTTGTTCGAAAATCCCGAGGAATTTATACCTGAACGATTCTTATCGGAAAATCGAGTTGATAAAAATCCGTTTAGTTACGTCCCATTTAGTGCTGGTCCACGTAACTGTATTGGGCAAAAATTTGCAATGCTCGAAATGAAAACGATCATTTCGAAACTAGTAAAACATTTCTACATTAGACCCAGCTGTGACGAGACCTATAAACCAATTTTATCTTCAGTTCTGACATTAAAATCAGAAAATGGAATAAACATTAGATTAGAGAAACGAGACTATAATAAAGATAAAGTAAATTTTGTGTAATAGATATAATAATACAATTCAGATAAATCGCATTTCACGTTCTGGTGTTATTGATTATATTATTATTTGTTTATTATGTAAAATGAAAACCTAATAAACCGTGATAACTCCGTATTTTTTATTATTGCAAAATGCTATATTCACTTTCATTTTCTATCTACAAAGAGTTAGTATTATAATAAATACCAGGCTTTTATCTCGGAAACGGTGCCAAATGTAGGAGGATTATCCTACAATAAAAATTGTCCAGAGATGAGGGGATGTTTAGTAGTGATCTTGAATAACCTTGAAACTCATTAACTTGGCGAGTAAGTTTTTTTTTTTAATTATAACCTATACTTTTGAGTGCAGTTTTTGATTATTGGTTAAAAATAAATATTTTTTGTACATATAGTACATACTAAATTCACATTTCATTTTCGTGAAGTGTATGGTTTCAGAGATATGATTGTTCATATTTTGTTATTTTCTTCATAAATTCTCATTATTTCACTCATTAAAATTTTATAGGATAATTGTTTGTGGATAAATTTTAAACATTAAACATGGATAGTTATGTCACAAAGTTACAAATAAATTTTGGATGTTTTTGTTTGCCCGCCGTTTGAAGCTGCAGCTTCCATTGGCAAATTTTTATGATGATTTTATTAATAATTTACAATATTTATGAATATGTAACTCACTTCAAATATCTGGAACAGTTTAAGGGACAACCATGGTTACCTATCATTGGAAATGCGCATCAATTTGGACGAAATCCCATTGAAAGTTATAATGCGCTGATGATTTTTGCTAAGAAATTTAAAAATGAGTCATATCGTGGATATATAGGACGTGAAAAACATCTAATCTGTTCAAATCTGAAGGATATAGAGGTACGAATTGTGCTAGGCATTGTAAAATCCCTGTTACTTATGTTTGTGTATTTTTTACTGCATACAGGTCATTTTATCAAGTACCACTTTAATTGAGAAGGCACAATTCTATAATTTACTTCGGCCTTGGCTGGGCGATGGATTATTAACCAGTAACGGAACAAAATGGCGTAAACATCGCAAAATAATAACGCCTGCATTTCATTTTACGATTTTAAACGATTTTCTTGACATTATTAATGATAATACAAATAATTTTGTAAAGATGTTGATGCGATACGCCAACAATAAAACATTTGATGTGCAAGATTTGGTCAAGGTTTGGTTTGAACACTTTGGACATAATTTGTGAAACGGCTATGGGGGTTAAAGTGAATGCGCTTTGGGATTCGGATTCAAAGTTAGTTTCGCGTTATCATGAGTAAGTACGATTTCCCACATTTAAAGACTTACTTTAACCTATTGTGTTTTACAAAGACTTCAAAATATCATTCAAACTCGAGCATTTCATCCGTTCAAACGATATAATTCTTTGTTCAAATTCAGCAACGATTACAAAATTCATCAGAAATGTTTAAAAGAAATATCTGATTTTAACACAGAGGTAATTAAGCAACGGAAGCGAACTCTTTCGGAAGTTGATAACAATAAAAATTTTATTGAAGATGGGTATTTTAAACGCAAACTAGCTTTTTTGGATACGTTACTAACATCAACTATTGATGGTGAATTGTTAAGCGATCAAGATGTATTAGAGGAAGTAACAACCTTTATATTCGAGGGGCACGATACAACAGCATCCGGTATCTCATTTGCCATTTATTGTTTATCGTTGTATCCAGAAATTCAAGAAAAAATATTCGCTGAACAATATCAATTGTATGGAGATGATATAGGACGCGAGGCAACGTACGGTGAAATTAAGATGATGAAATATTTAGAATTATTTTTAAAAGAAGTTGAACGGCTTTAACCTGAACGATTTTTATCGGAAAATCGAGTTGATAAAAATCCGTTTAGTTACGTCCCATTTAGTGCTGGTCCACGTAACTGTATTGGGCAAAAATTTGCAATGCTCGAAATGAAAACGATCATTTCGAAACTAGTAAAACATTTCTACATTAGACCCAGCTGTGACGAGACCTATAAACCAATTTTATCTTCAGTTCTGACATTAAAATCAGAAAATGGAATAAACATTAGATTAGAGAAACGAGACTATAATAAAGATAAAGTAAATTTTGTGTAATAGATATAATAATACAATTCAGATAAATCGCATTTCACGTTCTGGTGTTATTGATTATATTATTATTTGTTTATTATGTAAAATGAAAACCTAATAAACCGTGATAACTCCGTATTTTTTATTATTGCAAAATGCTATATTCACTTTCATTTTCTATCTACAAAGAGTTAGTATTATAATAAATACCAGGCTTTTATCTCGGAAACGGTGCCAAATGTAGGAGGATTATCCTACAATAAAAATTGTCCAGAGATGAGGGGATGTTTAGTAGTGATCTTGAATAACCTTGAAACTCATTAACTTGGCGAGTAAGTTTTTTTTTTTAATTATAACCTATACTTTTGAGTGCAGTTTTTGATTATTGGTTAAAAATAAATATTTTTTGTACATATAGTACATACTAAATTCACATTTCATTTTCGTGAAGTGTATGGTTTCAGAGATATGATTGTCCATATTTTGTTATTTTCTTCATAAATTCTCATTATTTCAGTCATTAAAATTCTATAGGACAATTGTTTGTGGATAAATTTTAAACATTAAACATGGATAGTTATGTCACAAAGTTACAAATAAATTTTGGATGTTTTTGTTTGCCCGCCGTTTGAAGCTGCAGCTTCCATTGGCAAATTTTTTAGAGGAAAATGGTATATTCTAATTTTGTAGTTTGGTCACTGCAGCCTGAAGAGAGAATTAGATTTTTTAATAAAATTATTTAAAGTATTTCGCGGTAGTTAGAAACCAAGTTTCCGCATGTGCAGTTTCAACACAATTACATTTTGTCAACACATTTTCTTGTCATGGCGAAATTTTGCGAATGATGTTTGAGCTTAATAAATCTTCATGTTTCGCCCAAAATTGTCTTGTTGTCCAAAGAACTCAAACTTTATTACCAGTGGCACTATTCTGATAATTCCCGGGAATAGAATTTTTAAATTTTATAGCAGTTTTATTCCCTTTTCCCCAAAGTGTACTATATTCTGGCTTTTGGGAAAAATGTTTCTTGGGAAAAAATTATTCCCATATATAGCAGTTTTGACGTTTATTATTCTACCTATTTTACGAAAGTAGTTACCCAAGTATCGCGACTTCCAACTTATTTCGATTTTTATGGAACAATTGTTGGAACTAAGTTCCACGGTCAAGTTCCATTTTATTACAAGTTTTACTATGAACTGTGGAACAAAAACCAGTAACTCAAAGAACTGGATATAATGCGAGTTCCATGTCTTCCATGAAATATCTCAAAAATGTCACGAAAGTTGGAAATGTCAAAATGAGTTCCATTTTGTTATACTTGGGTATTGGGAATAGAATTATGGTTTAATTCAATGGAAAAAATTTGCTGACAGCAATATTTTTGCTGATAATACGCAAAAAAAAATTAAAATTTCATAATAGTGACAAAGAACAAAAATATTGTTTATTTCATTTTATAGTAAAATTTTATGGTTTTACATTTTGGCATAACCTAAAAATTTCATAAAATTTTTAGTTTGTACATTTTCGTACAATTCGATTTTTTTTATATTTTTATTTTAATATATATACCACAAAAAACCACTAACGTTAATAAATTTCAACCCAAAAAAAAACAAATCGACATTTGAGTATAAAAATGGCGAACAACTTTACATGAGAACAATTTTATATGAGTGTGAGAAAAATTTCTTATCTTTACACACATTTTTTGTAGATGTGTGAAAAATGCTGGAGTGCGTTCACGAGATTTACATTGTTACAATATTTTTAACAATGACAGCTCAAAATTGTTCATGATACTATATTGTAACAATGAAAACGCGCCCTTTTCGTTCACGAACTCTTCATTGTTACAAACGTCATTCTCAACCCAACTCGAGACTGCCTCTGCAAATGTCATTTTTAATGGTGTAGGTATCAAAAGCAACATGATGATTATGTAGGTTTGAAAAATAATTTAAAGAACAAAATTCAATTTTTAATATATTTATTTTAAATAAATTTGTGTTTTATGGATACACTGATTATTTTGATGCTCCATAATACTATGTTTAGTTCGTACTATTCGTTTATTTTTTAGTTACGATTCGTACTTTATGGAAAAAAAATTGTCCTCAAGGTAAATCGAACTTTACAAAATCATAAAACGTTCATAATAGATCGTTAGGAATCTTAAGAGGTCTAATAGTATCTTGAACGAATGCCGCATCATCTTCTGTGATGTCACACTATTAAATTGCAATACGAGATTTTTTAGCAGCTGCCTCAGCTGCTTGATATTCTTCGTTCTATAAATAAAAAATTTATTCTAGTCTTGTATTGTATAAAGGCCGCTTGGTCTTGACAGGATCGGATAGCGTACCGTAGGCCAAAGCAGCAATTTTAAACTCAACATTTAAGTTTAATGTCTTGTTTAGAGAATACCTTGGGCAAACGAACGACATGCCTCAGTCTTGTCGTCTGCATCGGGCGGGAGTACGGCTAATGCAACAACATACTCCTGTGCATATGGTTTGTCAGATGATAAGGCAGTTGGTAAATGAGCTAAACGACTGGCCATGTCTGAAAAACAATATTTTAAAGTTAGTCTCCAGTTTCGATTCCCTCGATATTAATCTAATTAAAAATTATTAATTTTTTAAAAATATTGCAATTCAAAATAATCATTTAATAGAATCTACCCCAGAATTGCTACTCCGTTTGAAATTTATATTGAAAATTCACAACAAACTCCTTCGTACCACAATAAAACATTGCAGTGTCAGAAAAATCATCATTTATTTTGTCTACGCAAATCTAACAAATTTTACTGCAATCCCAGTCTTAACAATAAATTTCTTTATCTTAATTCTGCAGTTTTGTTTTCAACAATGTTTTGACACTTGGGACAATCTCATAGTTAACTAATACGTCATTTCTACAATAACAGTTGTTACGATATTGTAACAGTAGTAGTGTTGCTTTCGCTAATTCGCTTAGCTTAGCTAAGAAATATGAAAGCAACAACTTTTGGCTTTAATTTTTTAATGCGTTTTAAATTTTCTGTGTTGGTTCATTTTCTTAATATTTATTTTATTTTTTTTTATTTTATGAAGATAGAACAAATTAAATTCGGTATTTTGCTATCAATTAACAAATGCTAAATTATTCTACAAGATAAATTTTTCGAGAAAAATAGAAAAAATAATGCCTTGCGGTAAACACCATAACCATAAAATGATTTTATTTCCCCTAATCCTAAAATTTTTTTTCTTAACATTCTAAGACAATTGGCTTGAATACAATGCAATTGTTGTTGTAATATTTTGAAAGCAACACAGCTAAAATAAATCTCGTGAACGCACTCCTGCCATCAAAAATACAATTTACATTTTTATGACAGTATTATGGCAGCCTACACTGGTTATGGCAGCCTAACTGGTTCTATGGCGGCCCTCGACTCCATGAGTTCCGCACATATGCTTGTATAGTTTGAGAATTTCATGATTTAGTACATGTCTGGTTTATTAACATGTTCACGACCGAGGTGCTGGCCACAAAACAGGTGATACATTTGCACGAAATGAGATAATTGAAGTCTATGTAGTGGTAGAATAAATGTTTTATTTATGTGTTTTGTGGGGTTTGTGACATTATTAACAGTATGACTCATATACAGGACGCACATATGCGTCCGATGACCGTCAACGTGTTAATATAAAACTAATGAAGTTGAGGTTTATATCGTAAGCATGCCCCAAACAATATTTCATAAAAGCTGATCTAAACCCTCGAACTTATTAAACTGCAGGTATCCTTATCACAACCAATGAATGCTATACAAGTTTAGCATTCTTCGATAATAATAAAGAAAAAGCTATTGCGCGACAGCTAAACAAATCAACACGAACTCATAAGTGCAGCTCTCTTGAACTTGATGATTTAAATTTAGTACTAGACAATGTATAATGTAACACAACGGTTTTACTTTATCTTTTTAATAACTTTAATAACATTAGTTTACACATATGTGTGTATATACTATGTTATGATGTGTGATTACCAATCTCAGCACATAATAAATATTATACTCGTATTAGTATAAGTCGCATGTACAAACTACTGGGGTAGAGAGGAAAAATCTGAAGGTTTCAAAAATATCTCATATCAACTATAGACGGTATAGCGAGTAAGTTAAATACTAAAGTAATTCAGTATCATTCTTAACCACGATCGTGTATACTTCTATAGCCACTTAAAATGTTGTTCTTTATTTTGTTAATAATTTTTGTGATTTTATTAATAATTTACAATATTTATGAATATGTAACTCACTTCAAATATCTGGAACAGTTTAAAGGACAACCATGGTTACCTATCATTGGAAATGCGCATCAATTTGGACGAAATCCCATTGAAAGTTATAATGCGCTGATGATTTTTGCTAAGAAATTTAAAAATGAGTCATATCGTGGATATATAGGACGTGAAAAACATCTAATCTGTTCAAATCTGAAGGATATAGAGGTACGAATTGTGCTAGGCAGTGTAAAATCCTGGTTACTTATGTTTGTGTATTTTTTACTGCATACAGATAATTTTATCAAGTACCACTTTAATTGAGAAGGCACAATTCTATAATTTAGTTCGGCCTTGGCTGGGCGATGGATTATTAACCAGTAACGGAACAAAATGGCGTAAACATCGCAAAATAATAACGCCTGCATTTCATTTTACGATTTTAAACGATTTTCTTGACATTATTAATGATAATACAAATAATTTTGTAAAGATGTTGATGCGATACGCCAACAATAAAACATTTGATGTGCAAGATTTGGTCAGTTTGAACACTTTGGACATAATTTGTGAAACGGCTATGGGGGTTAAAGTGAATGCGCTTTTCGATTCGGATTCAAAGTTAGTTTCGCGTTATCATGAGTAAGTACGATTTCCCACATTTAAAGACTTAATTTAACCTATTGTGTTATACAAAGCCTTCAACATATCATTCAAATCCGAGGATTTCATCCGATCAAACGATATAATTCTTTGTTTAAATTCAGTAACGATTACAAAATTCATCAGAAATGTTTAAAAGAAATATCTGATTTTAACACAGCGGTAATTAAGCAACGAAAGCAAACTCTATCGGAAATTGATAACAATAAAAATTTTATTGAAGATGGGTATTTTAAACGCAAACTAGCTTTTTTGGATACGTTACTAACATCAACTATTGATGGTGAATTGCTAAGCGATCAAGATGTATTAGAGGAAGTAACAACCTTTATATTCGAGGGGCACGATACAACAGCATCCGGTATCTCATTTGCCATTTATTGTTTATCGTTGTATCCAGAAATTCAAGAAAAAATATTCGCTGAACAATATCAATTGTATGGAGATGATATAGGACGCGAGGCAACGTACGGTGAAATTAAGATGATGAAATATTTAGAATTATTTTTAAAAGAAGTTGAACGGCTTTATCCGGGAGTTCCAATTATTGGGCGAATTAATCGAGATTTTTTTAATTTAAGTATACATATAATTATAATTTTACTACTAAATGGCAATTAAATATTTAATTATTTCATTTTGTATTTGCAGACGGAAAATTAGTGCCACCAAACACCAGCATTATGCTACTGTTGCCAGCTTATGGCCGTAATCCAGACTTGTTCGAAAATCCCGAGGAATTTATACCTGAACGATTCTTATCGGAAAATCGAGTTGATAAAAATCCGTTTAGTTACGTCCCATTTAGTGCTGGTCCACGTAACTGTATTGGGCAAAAATTTGCAATGCTCGAAATGAAAACGATCATTTCGAAACTAGTAAAACATTTCTACATTAGACCCAGCTGTGACGAGACCTATAAACCAATTTTATCTTCAGTTCTGACATTAAAATCAGAAAATGGAATAAACATTAGATTAGAGAAACGAGACTATAATAAAGATAAAGTAAATTTTGTGTAATAGATATAATAATACAATTCAGATAAATCGCATTTCACGTTCTGGTGTTATTGATTATATTATTATTTGTTTATTATGTAAAATGAAAACCTAATAAACCGTGATAACTCCGTATTTTTTATTATTGCAAAATGCTATATTCACTTTCATTTTCTATCTACAAAGAGTTAGTATTATAATAAATACCAGGCTTTTATCTCGGAAACGGTGCCAAATGTAGGAGGATTATCCTACAATAAAAATTGTCCAGAGATGAGGGGATGTTTAGTAGTGATCTTGAATAACCTTGAAACTCATTAACTTGGCGAGTAAGTTTTTTTTTTTAATTATAACCTATACTTTTGAGTGCAGTTTTTGATTATTGGTTAAAAATAAATATTTTTTGTACATATAGTACATACTAAATTCACATTTCATTTTCGTGAAGTGTATGGTTTCAGAGATATGATTGTTCATATTTTGTTATTTTCTTCATAAATTCTCATTATTTCACTCATTAAAATTTTATAGGATAATTGTTTGTGGATAAATTTTAAACATTAAACATGGATAGTTATGTCACAAAGTTACAAATAAATTTTGGATGTTTTTGTTTGCCCGCCGTTTGAAGCTGCAGCTTCCATTGGCAAATTTTTATGATGATTTTATTAATAATTTACAATATTTATGAATATGTAACTCACTTCAAATATCTGGAACAGTTTAAGGGACAACCATGGTTACCTATCATTGGAAATGCGCATCAATTTGGACGAAATCCCATTGAAAGTTATAATGCGCTGATGATTTTTGCTAAGAAATTTAAAAATGAGTCATATCGTGGATATATAGGACGTGAAAAATATCTAATCTGTTCAAATCTGAAGGATATAGAGGTACGAATTGTGCTAGGCAGTGTAAAATCCCAGTTACTTATGTTTGTGTATTTTTTACTGCATACAGGTCATTTTATCAAGTACCACTTTAATTGAGAAGGCACAATTCTATAATTTACTTCGGCCTTGGCTGGGCGATGGATTATTAACCAGTAACGGAACAAAATGGCATAAACATCGCAAAATAATAACGCCTGCATTTCATTTTACGATTTTAAACGATTTTCTTGACATTATTAATGATAATACAAATAATTTTGTAAAGATGTTGATGCGATACGCCAACAATAAAACATTTGATGTGCAAGATTTGGTCAAGGTTTGGTTTGAACACTTTGGACATAATTTGTGAAACGGCTATGGGGGTTAAAGTGAATGCGCTTTGGGATACGGATTCAAAGTTAGTTTCGCGTTATCATGAGTAAGTACGATTTCCCACATTTAAAGACTTACTTTAACCTATTGTGTTTTACAAAGACTTCAAAATATCATTCAAACTCGAGCATTTCATCCGTTCAAACGATATAATTCTTTGTTCAAATTCAGCAACGATTACAAAATTCATCAGAAATGTTTAAAAGAAATATCTGATTTTAACACAGCGGTAATTAAGCAACGGAAGCGAACTCTTTCGGAAGTTGATAACAATAAAAATTTTATTGAAGATGGGTATTTTAAACGCAAACTAGCTTTTTTGGATACGTTACTAACATCAACTATTGATGGTGAATTGTTAAGCGATCAAGATGTATTAGAGGAAGTAACAACCTTTATATTCGAGGGGCACGATACAACAGCATCCGGTATCTCATTTGCCATTTATTGTTTATCGTTGTATCCAGAAATTCAAGAAAAAATGTTCGCTGAACAATATCAATTGTATGGAGATGATATAGGACGCGAGGCAACGTATGGTGAAATTAAGATGATGAAATATTTAGAATTATTTTTAAAAGAAGTTGAACGGCTTTATCCGGGAGTTCCAATTATTGGGCGAATTAATCGAGATTTTTTTAATTTAAGTATACATATAATTATAATTTTACTACTAAATGGCAATTAAATATTAGTTTATTTCATTTTGTATTTGCAGACGGAAAATTAGTGCCACCAAACACCAGCATTATGTTACTGTTGCCAGCTTATGGCCGTAATCCAGACTTGTTCAAAAATCCCGAGGAATTTATACCTGAACGATTTTTATCGGAAAATCGAATCGAAAAAAATCCGTTTAGTTACGTCCCATTTAGTGCTGGTCCACGTAACTGTATAGGGCAAAAATTTGCAATGCTCGAAATGAAAACGATCATTTCGAAAATAGTAAAACATTTCTACATAATGCCTAGCTGTGACGAGACCTATAAACCAATTTTATCTTCAGTTCTGACATTAAAATCGGAAAATGGAATAAACATTAGATTAGAGAAACGAGACTATAATAAAGACAAAGTAGATTTTGTGTAATAGATATACTCGTAATAATACAATTCTGGTGTTATTGATTATATTATTATTTGTTTATTATGCAAAATGAAAACTTAATAAACCGTGATAACCCCATATTTTTTATTATTGCAAAATGCTATATTCACTTTCATTTTCTATCTACAAAGGGTGAGTATTTTAATAAATACCAGGCTTCTATCTCGGAAACGGCGCCAAATGTAGGATAATATTACCTACAATAAAAATTGTCCAGAGATGAGGGGATGTTTAGTGGTGATCTTGAATAACCTCGAAACTCATTAGTTTGGGGGTATTGACGAGTAAGTTTTTTTTTTAAATTATAACCTATACTTTTGAGTGCAATTTTTGATTATTGGTTAAAAATAAATTTTTTTGTACATACATACTAAATTCACATTTCATTTTCGTGAAGTGTATGATTTCAGAGATATGATTGTCCATATTTTGTTATTTTCTTCATAAATTCTCATTATTTCAGTCATTAAAATTCTATAGGACAATTGTTTGTGGTTATATTTCAAACATTAAACATGGATAGTTATGTCACAAAATTGCAAATAAATTTTGGATGTTTTTGTTTGCCCGCCGTTTGAAGCTGCAGCTTCCATTGGCAAATTTTTTAGTGGAAAATGATATATTCTAATTTTGTAGTTTGGTCACTGCAGCCTGAAGAGAGAATTAGATTTTTTAATAAAATTATTTAAAGTATTTCGCGGTAGTTAGAAACCAAGTTTCCGCATGTGCAGTTTCAACACAATTACATTTTGTCAACACATTTTCTTGCCATGGCGAAATTTTGCGAATGATGTTCGGGCTAATAAATCTTCATGTTTCGCCCAAAATTGTCTTGTTGTCCAAAGAAATCAAATTTTATTACCAGTGGCCCTCTTCTGGTAATTCCCCGGGAATAGGGAATAATCATTTTGTAGCAGCTATTCACCAGACATTTTTCCCGATTCCCCGTTTTCCAAAAGTTAATTCTGGCGATTGGGGAATACATTTAGTTTTCAGTATAAATTTACAGCCATAATAATGCTATAAGTATAAAATACATCTGTTAAATTCTATTCTCAGTGACCCTATTCTGGTAATTCCCGGGGAATGGAAATTTTAAATTTTGTAGCAGTTTTATTCCCTTTTCCCCAAAAGTGTATTATGGCTTTTGGGGGAAAACATTTTTGGGAAAAAATTATTCCCTATTATAGCAGTTTTGACGTTTATTTTTCCATACCTATTTTAGGAAAGAATTAACTGGGAATAGAATTGAACGGAAATTTATTGTATTTTATACTTGTAGCAATATTTTGATTGTAAATTTATACTGAAAACTGGTAATATTAATTGGAAATATCAATATGGAATTTTTACTTTGATAAACAATGTTATTTTTTAGTAAAATTCGATTAAAATATCAACAAAAACCAATTAAACGTAGTAAACTATCTTTAGATTTTTGTTTTCTTATTTTATATTGCGATCGCGTGTCGACCGCGAATAATTAAATTATTTTCCCGTAAATTTATTCCCCAATCGCCAGAATTAACTTTTTGAAAACGGGGAATTGGGAAAAATGTTTGGGGAATAGTTGCTACAAAAAGAAATTATTCCCTATTCCCGGGGAATTACCAGAATAGGGCCACAGTTAATTCTGTCATAAAATAGGTATGGAATAATAAAAGTCAAAACTGCTATAATGGGGAATAATTTTTTTCCCAAAAAAAAATTTTCCCCAAAAGCCAGAATACATTTTCGGGGAAAGGAGAATAAAATTGCTACAAAATTTAAAATTTCCATTCCCCGGGAATTACCAGAATAGGGCCACAGTGACACTATTCTTGTAATTCCCGGGGAATAGAATTTTTAAATTGTATAGCAGTTTTATTCCCTTTTCCTTAAAGTGTGCTATATTCAAAAATGGAAAATGTTTTTTGGGAAAAAATTATTCCCATATATAGCAGTTTTGACGTTTATTATTCTATACCTATTTTACGAAACCATTTATTGGGAATAACGGAATATATAAAATTTATTATAGGATATATTTAATAGAATTTAATTTAATTTATTATTGTATTTACTTATAGCTATATTATGGCTTAACATTTATAGGGAAAATTAATAATATAAATTGGAAATATCAATATCCAATTTTTCACTTTAACAAGCAAAATTTACTTTTCTAGTAAAATTCAATTAAAATATCAACAAAAATCAATTAAATGACGTCAATTATTTATAGATATTTGTTTTCTTGTTATATTGCGATCGCGTATCGACCGCGAATAATTAAATACTTTTCCCGTAAATTTATTCCCCAATCGACAGAATTAACTTTTGGTCTTTTGGAACACGGGGAATAAGGAAAAATGTTTGGGGAATAGCTGCTACAAAATAAAATTATTCCCTATTGCCGGGGAATTACCAGAATAGTGCCACAGGGCGAATATGTTCTACACTATCCCATTTTCGATACTTTATCGAAGTTTATGATTCGTTTTTCGAGAAGAGGTAAAAGAGAGAAGAATAGAGAAAAAAAGAAAAGAAGAATAAAATTGGACACTGTCCCACTTTTAATACCACACTACTACAACACATTGTGGAATATCTACTTAATTTATGACACAAAATATTTTTTTTTATTTTTTTTTTTATTTATTTTTTTTTTGTGATATTTTTATTATTGCGATCTGTTTTGGGGCTCAAGGTTCACCCTGCTGTTCCGTGGTTATGGTTTTTACGTCATTGCTTTACGCCTCCCGGCCAACTAGAGGACGTACGGCTATAGGACCGATTTACCATCTGCACATTGCAAACTCCATGCCAGCCTACACACTGGCATGGATGATGGGTCGGCCCATGGGTTTTACACACCAACAGGGGGTCATAGATGTGTTACATTCCACCACAGATGGATGAAATGTTGATGAAATTTCACTTTGCATCCTGCCCCTATCGGGATTCGAACCCAGTATCTCCCGATCCAAATACCAAAGGTTTAACTAATGTGCCATTTGGTCGGTCTAAAAGTATTTTATTTTCGATAATTGAACGAAATTAGGCAACGCAAAATTGTTGAAATTTATTCTAGTATATTGTTGTCTTTTTTATTCAAGAAAACAGTCGTCAATTTCATTTAAAGAAAAGAGACATAATCTGTGATGGTTGGACAGGTCACCGCAGGATTTTTTATGCTGGATAACTTCATGAAGGCTAAGAGTCAATACCAATGGACTAATCAAATCATTAATCTGAAGATTTTTTTTTTTAACAATTTTCTTTATTTGACTGAAATGAAACGAAACGAAAGACGAAAGATATATGATTATATATGGTCTGTTCACTGCAAAATTTGGTTGTCGTAGTTAGAAATGTCAAATAGACATCGGTGTTCTCAGTAGTAACTTTATCGCAGTGAACGACATTTAGTCATTTTATGTCAATTTGTCAATTTTAAATGATATTCATAATATATACTATATTTTGCGTGTCTATAAAATCCTATCTATAATTATCAATAAAGAGAGAATAATAAAAATAATTATTACTTCTATGACTTTGGACCATGGAAAAACTAATAAATAATATTGCAAATATTTCCAAATTAAATATGTTATCTTTCCAAATTAAATATGTTATATTGTTAAATATACATATATATTCCCAAATTAAATATACAAAATAAATTTTTTTGTTGAACAAAATTGTTTTCTTTCTCAATACTGAAGGCGACTGTTCGAGTGCGAACTTTTGAGCAGATATTTAGAATCACTCTTTTCAACTAATCAAATTAAGCCGATAAAAGATAAAATACTTTTAACTTTAAGAAAAATATTCGCACACGATCAACCTAATCATAAAAAAAACTAAAATTGTGAGCTACATTGTGCTCAATAAATCGGTGAAAAAGTGTGATTCTAAATATTCGCACAAAAGTTCGCACTCGAACATTCGCCTTGAATACTGAAATTCCTTATCCATTTTGAAAATGGCAAGAATGACAGCTGCAACTTTCATTAACAACAATCTCCACTGCAGTTAAAAAATGTCGTTTGGTGTCGGTGATAACCGATGCAGTGAACGACAAATAGTCAAAAAAGTAGCTTTCAGTTACTTTTAGTCGCGCAGACCGCAGTGAACAGACCCATAGACGAATTGGTGAAACGGTTTTGACATTTTCATATTTGTTTTTAATTTTATATTATTTGAAGTTTACTTCTCGTGTATATGACAACTAACTTGGAAAACCCATTTTACATTTGACGAACTAAATAGAAATATACAAAATATATAAATTTATACAAAATATAAAATATTATGACAATTTGACATAGGTGCTATTAAGGATAACATAAAAAACATAACCGATAGTGTATAACCGCAAAGACGAAACGCAAGCAAATTGAATTGAATCAATTTCTCATTTCTAGCCCATTACTTGTGACTGCAAAATCAAGGACGTCAGGGATTTTTCGGCGATCAGTAGGCCAATAAGTTGGATGGCCACTCGACGCAACATCGTAGTGGTTTTCTTGAATAACATTCATTAATTATAGTCCTCTTGGAGTAGTCAATCTTGAACCCCAGTAGGAATCTTTGGCATTAAAATCGCTGGCGAGCATAAAACTTTGACCCAGGGTTGCAAAAAATCTTTTATAGATATCTGCCGAAATGTTATTATTTTGAGGGCAATATCATATATTATAAAGTATATATATACGCTACTAAGTGGACCAAAAAAGAACATAATGGCAAATCCACTTTTTTATAATAATAGTAGTTCCTCCTCGAATTCTGCCCAAGGGATGTTTTGTATCATAAACTTCGTAACCGCATTAATTCTGAAATTATGTTTATCGGTTAAGTGGATTTCAGAAACTAACATAAGATCAATTTCGTGTTTAGCTAGGAAATGTTCTAATTCAAGTTTGTGTTGGCCCGGCTTATATCGTTTGCGTTCCAGTGGCATATCAACAGATAATTTATCGGAGACATTCTAGTTTCTGGATCATAGTGGTTTGATTTTGTAGCATTGATTGTAGCATATTTTGCATTGTTCTCATTAATTGCATCATCATTTGCATGCAGTTATTCAGGGTAGGTTCAACATTTGAGGATTCACCTTGAAGAACCCTTACGTATGTTGGTTTGCTGGTTGGTTTTCTGGGCGAACGAGAGTCATTTGGCGTATGCGGAGGTATATTATTGGGCCTCGCCACACTTAAATTCTTTCAGCTTGATTCTCTGATTTCAAAAAATCAATCGACGTCCACATTTGATTTCTTTGCGCATTTGTAGGGGGTACCAAAAAATTCGTTCGGATTGTTTTGTTTGCTTATACATATTAAAAATAAAAATAATTAATTTAAAACTGTAATATTTAATTAATATATTTTATTTTAAATTATATATTAAATTAAACATAAATTATATTTTAAATTAATCATTTTTATTTCTATTTTTTATTATAAGCAAACAAAACAATCCGAACGATTTTTTTGGTACACCCTTTTTTACTATAGCCTTTCTTTTTTTATGTATGTGCGTAAAATTTTGTTTTTTGATTTATTCGTATAGTAAAAAATATTTATTTGCTGCGAAAATTGCTTCCTTGGTTGAAAAAATATATTTTTTGCACTCGAAGCAAACATTAAACTAAAATTAATCCGAAAACGACAAATAAACAAGATGTCCTTAAAATGTTTATTACGTAATAGTGCGAAGAAATCAGTGAATCAAAAAAAAATATTGACGAAAAAAGAATCAACAATTTCCCCGCATAAAAATTTGTTTGTGGGTGAAGGGGAAAGAAACGAAGAAAGAATCACGCTGAAACAATTTAAGTGTGGAACTGCGGATTCTGCGCATCTGCTGTAGATTTATAATGCCTCCTGGGACGTGGCAATTAACTAATATCTATGTAAACTAGGCAACCTCGGTAGTTTACAGTGTGGTTTCCACCGCAATTACTGCATTTCCTTTCAGTTGAAGAGTTCTTTAGTTTTGGGCACACTGATATCAACTTGCAATATGTCCTTGAGTGACCATATTCTTGACAGTTCTCTGAAGATAACTTATACAACGTTTACACCATAGCTACTTTAATAGTATAATAGTATATTTTACTAATAAAGTATTTTTTTACTTCAGTTTACATTGTAGTGGTGTGAACACATATTATAATAGTTTATTACTTGTATATTTCACTAATATTTCACGAAAACAGTTTTATTTTATTACAATAAACAAGAAAAATCTGAAGATTGACTAAAATGACATTTCGTATCTAAAAAATATTATATTAACAGTTCACACCGCATAACATTATACTAATACTTTTTAGATACGTACAATAGTTTAATAGCAACAAAGTATGTAATAAAGTAATAAAGTATTTTACTTCGAGTTTACATCGTCATACTTTTTTGATACCTACTTTTATACTACTGGTGTAAACGTGGTATTAATTATTACTTTAACCTTAATGAGGCACATTCAGAAAAAGTGACGGAAAATATAGTCGGTTTAAACAGAATTAACTGTTATTACAGAATATTTTTTAAATAAAAACTATACTTGTTATGCTTTAAATATCAAATTCAAAGGTTAATTCCATCCAAAGTTTTACCACAGAAACAGAATATAGAATACGATTTTTCTATGAAAAAATTTCTACCATTTTTTTATCCTTGATTTGTATGGAAAAGGGTAGAATATAGTGAAAAAATTGTGCACTGAACTTTTTTTCATTCAATACCCAAGTATTTTTACTTTCAATTTTTCTGGCGATATTCGTACTTAAGTACTAAACTTAGTCTAGTATTTTTCTAAGTTTGACTTGCAATTTATTAAAATAAAACGTATGAAGCGTGTCGCGATTATTCGAAACTGGACGAAACCCCATAAATAGTATTATATACATGGATGTGTGAACAACAACAACAAAAAACAATATGGCGGGAACGATCTTGTGCAACGGCATATGTGAAAGGCTATAGTTGGAAATACATTTTAGAGGAAAAAAATGGCGTTCAAATGTGAAGCAAAACAAAAAATTTCGGTTTAGAACAATGAATATTTTATTGTATAAAAAAATTATATACATATATACACATCTAAATTATATTATGATTAATTTTTTATTATTTTTTATGTGACAAACAATGATTTGATGATATTATTCCTTGATTGAAATATTAAAAGTTTAAATATTTTCCATAAGCTCATATTAAGTTTAATATTTCGCATTTGTTTTTCACTTAATAATTTAAAACTGAACTATAAATTAATTAATTTATACAAAATAATTTTGAATAGATATAAAAATATATTTTGGTGTAATTTTATTTAAATTAACGCACATCTTTAAATTTTTTTAAGAAAATCACTTTTATAAAATTACCAAACTCATGTCGTGAACATGTAAAATAAATACGATACGCAGCTCTATTTTGTTTCATCTTGTTATATTTGGGACAGTATACATATACGCACCAATACTAAAGTATGGATTCTTGGAATTTTTTCTAATATTTCGAAGGGAAATACGATAGCTCAATTTTGAGTTTCGTCTTGTTATACTTCCCAAGTATAACAAGACGAAACTAAAAATTGAGCTATCGTATTTGCCTTCGAAATATTAGAAAAAAGTCGAAGAATCACTAATTTAGTATTGGTGCGTATATGTATACTGTCCCAAGTATAACAAGACGAAACAATAAACAAAATAGAGCTACGTATCGTATTTATTTTACATGTTCACAACATGAGTTTGGTAATTTTATAAAAGTGATTTTGTTAAAAAAAATTAAAGATGTGCGTTAATTTAAATAAAATTACACCAAAATATATTTTTATATCTATTAAATTTTTTAATTTCTAGTTCAGTTTTAAATTATTAAGTGGAAAACAAATGCAAAATAATAAACTTGATATGAGCTATGTACATATATGGAAAATATTTAAACTTTAAATATTTCAATCAAGGAATAATATCATCAAATCATTGTTTAAAAATAAAAAATAATTAAAAAATTAATTATAATATAATTTATATGTGTATATATGTATATATTTTTTTTATCAATAAAATATTCATTGTTCTAAACCTAAATTTTTTGTTTTGCTTTACATTTGGACGCCATCTTTTTCCCCTAATATGTATTTTCAATTATAGCCTTTTACATATTCTGTTGCACAAGATCGTTCCCGCCATATTGTTTTTGTTGTTGTTATTGTTCACACATACATGTATACAATTCTATTTATTGAGTTTCGTCCAGTTTCGAATAATCGCGACACTTTTCATACAGGATCTTATTCTAAGTCGAAAGCAAAACTATGTCAAAGTCGAAACTAAATATAAGTTTATACTTCGAAATATGACAAAAAAGTCGAATCTTGTTATACTTGGGTTGGGTAAGGGTAGAGTAGGCCGCTTTATAATAAACACGACGTTAGTATGTGTAATATTTAACAAAAACTGAGAAAACCATACATAAAAAAAATGCGTGTATAGACAAAATGTAATGGTTCGCTGATTTTGCCAGTAAATCGCTTGTATTTCAATTATAAAGTAAAAAAAAAATTTTGTCACTGATCACTATAAATAATCAACCTTTGGTAACAATTTTCCCGAAAAATAAATTTATTATTTCGAAATTTTCATTTAATATTTTTCATTATTAAACAACAACTCAATTTGCGTACGCGTCATAATCGGCACACGATATTTTACCACACGAGAAATCACGGAAAACACAAAAAATAATAATTTTTTGGTTTTGTTTTGTAATTTTTAATTTGATTTGTTTTATTTAGTAAAAAAATATATGTTGCGACGGAAGGATGAACATTATGTTGAATTTTAAACAAAAATTTTTTTAGGAATCAAATTGAATTAAAATTTCGCTAATTAAATTTATTAAATTTACGAAAATACATTTTAATAAATTTAATATATTATTTCAATTGTTTGTGAACTTCTATTATATAAATTGGATTAGTATTCTATTATATAAATTGGAAAAAATTCTTACAGTAGTTAAATGTAAACATGAGTACAGTAAGGAAAGAAAAACGGAATTGATTGAATGTTATTTCAATTTGTTTTTGTCTATTGTCTTTGCCCACACTGTTCCTCAATGTATAAAACCAAAAACAAAAACCAAAGAAAATAGTAAAATGAACCACAAAACTAAACAAAAAATTTTTGTTTTCGTAAAGAGCACGTGGTTTATGGAAAAATGGGTTGTTGTTCTAATTGTTAAATTAATTAATGAAAATATTCTTAACAAGAATTTTTTTTTGTTTATAAATGTTACTAAAAGAGCTAAGATTAGACAGAAAGGGGCAATAGTTCACATTTCTAGCTCAATTAAAAGATATAAATGATTTAGTGGACGTAAACAAGGATTTTTAAAGTTTTTTCATAATAAGATATTTTCATTTGTATGCCGCCAAGTTAATTTTAAAATATTACTCATACTAACGCAGAATTTTTTTTGATGTATAAAAATCGGCCTTTATTGTATTGGCATTGGGTTTTACGTTTATTCCACACTGGCTCAATTCTTATCCGATCATTGCACCCTATATATCATATCATTTTAGTCTCAAATGTATTTTTCTGGCCGTCCTGATGGAATCAGTTTAGTGTAAATCATTTTAAAACAAAATTAAATTTAGGAATTGTAAACCCTATACAAATTTATGGAACATAAGTTTAACATTCAGCTTTATTTTGAAATTATTTAAGCGCGATTTAGATGATGTAAAAATGTCCTAGCAAAATATTTGCTGTGTGTTTAGAGCTGCACACAATATAAATTTTTCGCGTTAGTTGAATAGAGAAAGAAATATAAACTGCCATAAATAATATTTGTTGCCATAAAATATACTCGGGTCGATTATATTTTATGGCAGTATTTTTATTTTATGACAGCATTTGCTCAAAAAAAAGACAAAAACGCATAACAAAATTTTTGCACGATGTTATTCTTTTCTTGTCAGACACACGAAAATTTTAATATGTACGCCAAACTTCTTTTTTTGCTGGGGCAACATTGTTTCATCATCTAATCGCGCTTTACAACAAACAACAACAAGCATTATTGGCGCACGTGCATGCGATAAAATATAAAATTTAAAAACGCAAACCAACGCTTTGAAAGACTAAATCATAAGACGCACCCATTTACTTTTATTTTTATTCCGTTGGTACCGCACCTGTCAAACAATTTCACTCAAAAAACTGTCATCGCGGATAAATCAAGGCGAAATTATACTTTTTCCACACGAAATCTTATCACATTTGATTATAAATCCGATTTTATACTTAATTTACAATTATAGTGTACATTTTTAATAATTACATAAAGTATGGACGCAGAACCTTTACTACCAGACGATATTAATCGCCAGTCATCGGTATCAACAAATAATCCTTTGGAGCAGTTTGTGTTGCTTGCAAAAAAAGCAAAAGGGGCTGCATGTACAGAGCTGATAAGTCAAGTATTAGAAACAAATGGTGTACATTGCTTCGGCGAATTGCTAGCAATGCCTAATATTGCAGAGGTTTGTGGACGAGATACTTATTTTGTTTGTTTTTTTTTGTACTAATCCCACATGTTCCAATTCCAGCTTGAAAGTACCCCAAATAGTAAATATTATAATACATTAAATTTATTTGCATATGGAACATATCGGCAGTATCTAGAAAATAAAGATCAATTTATTGATCTAACACCCACCATGCAAAAGAAATTACAGCACTTAACTATCGTTTCGCTAGCTATTAAAACCAAATGTATTCCTTATAATGATCTCCTGAATGAATTGGACATAAAAAACGTTCGGGATTTAGAGGATATAATAATCGAAGCGATTTATGCAAATATAATTAATGGAAAATTAGATCAAAAAAATAAACAATTAGAAATTGATTATGCGATTGGCCGCGATATACGTCAAGGCGATGTTACACAAATAGTGGGCACGCTCCAGGAATGGTGTGATTCATGTGAAACTGTGCTCAAATGTATCGAGGAACAAATTAACTGGGCGAATAAAGAGAAATCGAGACGCATTAAACACAAAGAAAAAATTGATACCGAAGTATTCAACGCATTTTTTCAATGACTTAACATGACCGAATTTATATTTTATATTTGTTTTGTAGATCGTTAACTTGAAAAAAGCGTTAAAAACCCAATCGAACGATACCGATGAAGCGATGGCCACTGATTCGCGAGAAGCCTTATCCGAGTTACGTAAAAAGCCAAGCAAATCTAAAAGTGGTAAAGGTAAGTCGTGGAGTATTCGACAGTATCTAAACAACTAATCCTTTTCAAATTAAAACAAAATAACGATTTAATGAAATTTGTAAAACTTAATTTTAAGGTTGAATGATGTTTTAAAAAAAGAAAGGCAATTTTACTAACAATAAAACAGTTTTAGCCTCCGAAATTTTATTAACAAATTACAATTTTTTGATTTGTTTAATTTTGGTTTTGGATTAATTTTATGTTCTATTAATTTGGGTTTGCCTTTAATTTTTTTTTTATATTTTTTTGATTTGGTTTTCTGTTTTTTATCCTCATTTTAGCTCTCAACCGATTAAACAGATAGAAAGGGATTCCTATGCGCTATATACCTCGCACATTCATCGATGTCCCTCTCGAAGTTTTCTTGTTAAATAAAAATCAGAAATATTCGTTTTGTTTAAATTTTTAATTTAATTATGATTTGGTTTCCTTTTTTCTCGTAATCAACAAGCATTTTAGCTCATTGTATATTGAATCTGTTGAATTGGTATATTATACTTATGATTTGTTTAGAAATACATAACTGATTTGTTGTGAATAACATAAGAAAATAAATTTAATAAAGAAAAGCAACTGCCTTTTTTATTTTAATGGGTTTAATAAATTTTGTGGCGATTATTCTTACCTTTTGCGATAACGATTTTAATTTGGGCAGGTTTATTTGATGATTAACTTAACCAACGCCAATACATGATACGGCTGCTTCAACAATTATTTAGTTTGTATTGTGCAATTTTTAATTCATGTGCTCGCCGCAAAATCGCCCCTTCGTAATGCTTATCTTCTATGAAAATAAAAAAGGCTCTAGTAAAACTAGAACAAGATAAAAATATAGACCAACTATTTGGGAGGATTGCGCATCCGATTTTATTTTGCTGAGCAAATGGTTTTTGTGTTGCCATAATTTTTCGTAAAAAATATTAAGTATTAGTTGTGTTGCTTTCACTAATCCGCTTAGCTTAGCTAAGAAATGTGAAAGCAACAACTTTTGGCTTTAATTTTTTAATGCGTTTTAATTCTTCTGTGTTGGTTCATTTTCTTAATATTTATTTTATTTTTTTTTATTTTAAGAAATAGAATAAATTAAATTCGGTATTTTGCTATCAAATAACAAATGCTAAATTATTCTACAAGATAAATTTTTCGAGAAAAATAGAAAAAGTAACGCCTTGCGGTAAACACCATAACCATAAAATGATTTTATTTCCCCTAATCCTAAAATTTTTTTTCTTAACATTCTAAAACAATCGGCTTGAATACAATGCAATTGTTGTTGTAATATTTTGAAAGCAACACAGCTATTATTTCAAATATAATTTTATGGCTGTAAACATTGCGGTCACGTATTTTATCGTTTCGTATATAAGCGTAAAAATTGATTGAAGTGAAAATTATTTTAAAGACATTTACTTAATTCTTGTGTACGAGAAGTTTTGTTTATTAAAAATAATTTAATGCACTAGCAGAACACTTTTTATATATTTTCGAAATGTGTTGACTTGAATTCTTAATATATACATCCGTAGTAAATGATTGACTGCTTGAGCAAAACGGATAGAAAAAATAAAATTTAAAAAATTTGGTAGATATTACGACACAAAATGTGAATAAAGTCGTTTATTTCTACCAAAAATATTTTTTTTTGTGTTGTGAGTATACAACGAGCCGCATATCTCTTTTTCTGCCAAAATAAAAAAAAAAGTTGGCTCAATTTAAGTCCATGTGTGAGTAAAAAGCATAGAATGTAATGGCAAAAAATTTCGCTTGTTTTGAAGTACAACAAACACAATTAATCGTGAATAAACACAATTAATCATTCAGATGAAATAGAAAGGAATGCACAAATGTGTAAGTTCGTCCAAAACAAATACAAAAATAATTTTTTGACAGGATTCTTTTGCCTTCCCCACACAATTGTGTGGGCATGCACAAAAACGGATATAAAATGATTGCTGCAAACGTGCTGTAAAATACACCCACATTTAAAATTTCATTTATAGACGAAGAGGTAATAAGATACGATCAAAACACATCGAGTTTCGAGTTGCCGGTGCCGTACTGTGTGTACAGGCTATGTCGGTTACAATTTTTTAAATCGTTGTTTATATAGCGGCATGGTACGCGCATCGACCCTATAAAAATGAAACTATAGTTTCATATGCCCTCTATGGACCGGAACACAACAATGGATTTAAAAAAAATTTCTACTGCATGTAACCATAATCACAACGCAAAAAACCAAAACCATAAAAAAAATTTTGTTGTTCAATTTTTTTTCTAGACATGTATCTCGAGTCAAAATGGCGTTGCGTTTTGTCAAAGCAAAATGTTATTTTACACTAAAACATTGCTAAAATTTGTAAATTTAAATTAAATATAAACACTTAAATTTAAGATTCTAAATTAATTGATTCATTATAGTTTTATAATAGTATATTGTGAATTTTTTATAATTTTTGTGCCGACGAACAAGTTTTTAAGTGACTTGTTTTACACCACACAAAAAATCGGGGTTCAAAATTGTGTTGATTTTTTAATTAAATCATAATAATTACAGTTTATTTAATTTATTACTTATAATAAAGAATATTTGCTTCATATTGATTATAATATTAAATAATTTTGTAATGTTAAATTTTATAATAAAATAGTTTATTATAAAAAAATTATTTGGATATAACCTCAAAATAATAAGAAACTTATAAAATTTGACGTCATTATCTAAATAGAGCGTAGAATTGTGAAGGAAACTGTAAACATGTCGTTTCCAGGACGTCCACCGATGTCTTACATGCCACCAACAATGATGCCGGTATAGTATTTGTTATGTATTTACTTAATAATTCATAAAAATGTAATGCTGTGACATTTTTTTTAAGATGACGCCGAATACATTGCCATCAATGTCAATTCCACCACCACGTCCTCCATACCGTACAACCGGTGGTCCAGTGATAAATTCGCGACCACAAATGTATAATATTAAAGTACCGCCACCCATACCAGAGGGACCAGTGATAACAGTGTTTGTTGGTAATATAAGTGAAAGAGCCCCGGATGCAATGGTTAAGAAAATTTTGCAAACATGTGGTATGGTAATTAGTTGGAAACGGGTTTCTACGTTCGGATTTTGTGAATATGATGGTCCCGCCGCTGGTCTTCGTGCTATCCGTGTACTGCACGACCTAGGAGTCGATAATAAAAAGCTCGTAGCTAAAGTAGATGCCAAAAATAAAGTGTTACTCGATGAATACGAAGCAGAAGAATCGAAGGCGGGACGAGCCGGTGACGAGGGTGAAAAATTAAATGATACAGGGGTACTTGAACAAATTACATCCATACTGGCAGAATACAAAGAAGAAATGAATAGCCACGAAATAACGCAAGAAAAAGAAATGGCCAATTTAAAGCAGGCCCGAGTTTTCCAAGATTCAGACATGGAGGAAGGCAAACGTGACTTGATACATCGTGAAATAGGAAAATTCCGGAAATTTGCTGAGGAAGAGGAACAAAAAAAAGAAAAGGAAAAAGATCGTAAGAAACGCGAAGATACTCGAGGGAGTGAAAAACAACGTAGGACTCCCTCGCCACCAGCCCCAGTCAACAATAAAAAAGAAAAGGAACGAATAGATAAAAAAATCATGCGAAATCGAGCTCGGAGTAAATCTCGGTCTCGTGAAAGGGAGCGAGAACGTGAACGCGAAAGAGAACGTGATCGAGACCGTGAACGTGAAAGGGAACGGGAGCGGGATGAACGAGAACAGCCGCCCCGCGAAAAAGGTGGCCGGCATGTTCGAGATTTACAAAAAGAAAAAGAAATAGAAGACGAAAATCGAGAAAGAAAGAAAGCCGAGAAAAAGGCGCGCGAAAAAGAGGCAGCATATCAAGAACGACTGAAAATTTGGGAAACCCGTGAGCGACGGAAAGCTAAGGAGTACGAAAAGGAAAAGGAAAAAGAACGGTGCCGTGAAGAAGATCGAGAAAAAGAAGCGAAACGGCTAAAAGAATTTCTGGAAGACTACGACGATGAACGCGATGACTCGAAATATTATAAGGGTCGCGAAATGCAACGAAGGCTAGCCGAAAGGGTTCGTGAAGCCGACCTAGACGCGAAAGACCGCAATAAAGAACAAGAAGAGTTGGAAGAACTAAAGAGTAAAATATTTGGCGGTGAGTACGATAATCCAAACATGGAATTTGAACGGCTCAAAAAGGAACGAGAAGATTTATATAAGCCAAAAATACTTATCGATGTAAATCTGGAACAATCTCAACAACGTGAAAAGGAACAAGAAAGAGAACGCGAACGGGAGGTGGAACGGCAACGAGCAAAGGACCGTGAAAAGGATCGAAAAGAGAAATACGTACTAGCACAAGCATCACGCGAGTTGGCCGCGGTTAATGCCGAACCAATAGAGTCCGATTCGAGTGACGATCCAAATCATTTTAGTTCAGCTGCATCACCTAAAAATAATGATATTAGTTCACAGCGAGGGTCCGAATCACGCGATTCACCAAATGCTCTGTCCCAGCACGATGATGATACTCGTTCATCATTTCAATCCGGTAATATCGCTAGTCCTCCAAATCACAATCAGGAACGACTCTCTGCTAATACACCACTTATTAGTGGCCCACTCATTACACTTAATTTAGGCGCAGCAAATGCTAAAAAGAAAAAATTAGAAATGCGCGACGTATTCAATACGGATGATGACAGTGAAGAGTTATCCGGGCCTAAAAAACGTAAACTAGTTCCGCTCGACTATGACGATAACTTAAATAAACAGTTAAACGATAAACAATTATTATTGTCCAAAAAGGATAAAATAAATCGATCGAATAGTAATAGTAGCACTAACAGTAATAATTATAATAATAATAATTCAGTGGGCAGCGGTGGCAATGTGGCCCAAACGGATGAGAATTCGTCGTCAGGTGGTAAAAAATCAAATGACGAAGTGATTAAAAATCAGGAAGAAAAACGGAAGCACATTAAGAGCATAATCGATAAGATACCAACGGAAAAGCATGATTTGTTTAATTATAACCTAGATTGGAGCGAAATCGATAGCACTTTAATGGATAAGAAAATTCGTCCGTGGATAAATAAGAAAATTATAGAATATATAGGGGAACCAGAACCAACGCTTGTGGATTTTATTTGTTCAAAGGTGATGGCAGGTAGTTCACCCCAAGGAATATTAGATGATGTGCAAATGGTAAGATTTAATTTTTATTCTTGTAAGATTAGAGATTCTTATTAAAGACCTTACATAATTCTTGCTGAGGTAGAGTTCTTGATTTTCAATCAGCCTTGGATTCAAATTATGAAGTCTAATTTTTCTAACAGAACTGTCCTCAGTATTAAAATGGTTCCTCGCCCTAAATCGCCTTAGGGCACGATTAAATTCAGATAAATGTTCATGATTATTGTATCTGCTGCTCGATGATAGATTAGCAGTCAGTCCCTAAGAGCTTAAAATGCACACAAGCTTGACCATTTGTTTTACAATGGTTACGGAGCCATTTGTTCATTGATTGTTTACAAGAAGATCTCAATCGTTAATTATATCTTAAGATGAAAGTATTGCGCTGCGGTGGAAATTTCAACATGAGAATCACCAGTGTCGAGGAAATGATATTTCCTTTGATCTTGTGCGTGCGTTACTGTTATTCTACAGTCATACTTTTGATCATTGAGTCATTCATAAGGTTGTCAGTCAAGAAATACATTTTTATATCAAAGGTGTTTCACACTATTTAGTAAGAACAACTGACAATAAAAACATAATCATTGGGCGGTCGATTGACATGGCAGTTTTCTATAATAGAATATGCCGGTGTATAAAATATAACGAAAATTATGCTACGCTATATTAACCGCACAAGCTCGAAAGTTAGTTCAACAAAACTCTATTTTCTCCAAATATCAAAGCTCGTCTTCAAAGCAATTTTCAGTCGCCTGTGGCGACTAGATATCGAGTAATATGTAGTTTGATTTATACGCCGATGTACCGATGTTCACAAAATGGGGTCTATCTCGATTCCGAAATTTAGTTGATGGTCTGAAAACGGAAATTCGTTAATTCTTTTAAATAACTGATATGAAGTGTATTTTTTACAAGGTTATTAAATATTTTTATACTACATTATGGCCTACATTTTTCCGCTTGAGAATAACACAACGCTCTTCATCAAATCTTTAATCCTTAGGCCTTAAATTTTTCGGATTTTGTATTCTTTCGGAATGCTTTAATTGTTCCGGATTTGTTTATGTAGCATTAGCATCTATTATTGTTGTTAGCTTTTAGAAATTTAACAAATGCGAGAAGTTGTTTGCGGTAAATTTTGAAAACTAATAGCACAACAGAAGAGAAACATAAAATTGTTTCCCATCCAGTTAAGGCAAGAGGCACATTGCTCAGCATTTTTCATGATTTCACAAAACTTGTGGTGATAAATTTTTCACTTCTTGTCAGAAGTTGTACTTGGTCTATAGTTTCTTCGTAGAAACCCGTAACTTCAAAAATGTCAAAAACGAAAGTCTACCTAGCTCGGTTACATCGCTCAATCTAGCAGACCAGTGCCAATCACCAAAATAAGATGTGCGAGAACTCCGATAATACATCACAAACAGTGAATCAACGACATAATTGTTATTATCTATTTGTCAAAATCATTGACATTCGCATTCCAGAAGAATACATAGATTCTTGATTTATCTATGTGAATGAGTGCCCGTTTACTTAACAATTTATTTAAGAAATATACTGTATGCCTGGCGTCGTTTTTTTTTGTTTAAATGTTTGTTTAAATCAGTCGGACTATTGACGGTTAGTTCAGATCAGTTATTGTTGGATGTCTCGATTCAGTTATAAACGCTCTAAAGGTCAATTCAGATTTACCAAAGATTTAGCCAATTAGAAATATTTCAAGATTAATAAATTAATTTATTTGGTAAATTGATATTATCTCTCTGATATTATTAACAAAGGTAAAACCCACAGCTCGCAATGTTATCAATCTATAGTTGTATTCACTGATGGTTATTCCAGTTGGTTTTATTATTTATTAATTTAGGCAATTTTTGTTTTTATTATCATTGTGTACTCAGAGTTTTGATCAGTGATTGGTCGTAATCATCTAAAACCCCTTTTGTTCAAAAGAAATCAAGAAGATCTAGTAGATTTAGTTTAATTTTGTTAATATTTTTTTTTTTCAGTAACTTCTGATTGTACCTTTTTTGTAGATTATTCATTATTTTCTTCTACAGCTAAGATATCCGTGTTATGAGCAAATGTTGTAAGAATTTTATTTTCTATTTATTTACTTATAAAGAAATCTATTCTGTGATTTACATGTATAATTTCAGATTAACACTGAATATTCAGTTTATTAAAATTAAATTAAAACGAAAAAACAACAATTTTACCAAAAAAAGGTAATTTAAAAAGTAATTCTTCATGATTTTTTTGAAGTTGTATGATTTAGCCAACGTATTAATGGGGTTGTTTTCTCCATAGTTTGTAGAACGGTATTCTAGTGTTAAAAACTCATGGTTTCGAAATGTTCTGCATGGCATATGAATTGATGTTTTCCAAAACGTAAACTGAATCAATGTGACCAAGCAAAACGTTACCAATAAAAGACGCGCTCAAGAGATCTCGTCTATTTCCAGGTGTACATTTTCATGGAATGGTAAATTTTGGTCCTAATCCCAGTCATTTTTCTATAACATAAAAATCAGAAACTTCTTTTGAATGCTTCCACATCTTTTTATGTGCACAGCATAGTATGGATTCCAGACAGCATAGTATGGATTTGAGATCGAACGTAAGTGAAATAAAGTGAACATAATATTTGAATATCTTAAAATTCATCTGCCTATCGTTTAACAAATCCAAACATGGCATTCACCTTAGCAATACCTAATTTCATAATCTCATTGACTCTTTGCAATACTTAGCTGTTGACTTTATATCATGTAGTTAACGGATTCCTTTTACGATGAAAAGACATAATTTTGCATTTCTTACTATTTTAGTATAGTGAGTTCCGATCACACGACTCAATCTATCTAAGTCTTCTTGAGGTTTCTCCGTATCTAGGCATTCCATTAACAGTACGAAAATGTTCACGTCATCAGCAAATATGAGCACTTTTGAGTTTTTGATTATCTGGGTTATTCGGTCTATAAAATTAAAAATGCAGGGCCCGATATGCGATCCTTAAGGTACACCAGACGTAATTTTAATCACGTTTGCTTTCACCTAGCCTTCCAAAGAACTTTGACATGATTAGTAATAACGAAAGCTGATCTGTAAGACGTATTATACGTATGTGGTGGTTTCATTTTCTGGTACAAATTCTTCAGTTATCATTTCGCTTTTCAATGTTCGTTTGTCCGTATTTTTTCGATGTTTTCCATAAATATTTTAGTTTTTTTTTTTGGTTATTTCTAGCTCATTTTCCATTAACTGTTTTTATCGGAGGAAACTGCAAAACTGGTCTTAGATTGGCGAGAATGTCTCTAGTTTACTGCAATATTCATTTCGTTATTAATTGTTTTTTGCTATAAATTCTCTAATTTCCCTAGGCTAGTGGTTTCCTCATAATATATTTTTTCATTTCGAGTGTATTTTCCGAAGCCGATTGTTCTATGTCGCATATCAAATGATCAGATATTTTATTTCGATCAGCTGGTCATTTCCGTTTCCGTTTTCCTGGTGATAATTATTCGCAACTGTATTTTACTTATAGCATTGAATAGTACTTTACGTAGTTCGTAAAGTTAGTCAGTTCGTTGTTGCTAGTCAAATCCACAGTGAGTATTTTTGCTTAAAAATCACCATTTCTGGTTTTTTTTCTAGTTTTTCAGTAGATGTTCTTTGGGCTTAGTTGGAATATTTGGTATTTTCGTTCGAATTCTTGCTGGGGAATTTCTGGTTTGCTAAGTTTTTTATTTTTATGATTTCTACAGTTACACATTTTATTATTTTGATATAATTTCTGATAGGGTATTGACTTCCACATTTAACACACCTGTGGCCCTATTCTGGTAATTCCCGGGGAATGGAAATTTTAAATTTTGTAGTAGTTTTATTCCCTTTTCCCCAAAAGTGTATTCTGGCTTTTGGGGAAAATTTTTTTTGGGAAAAAATTATTCCCCATTATAGCAGTTTTGACGTTTATTATTCCATACCTATTTTAGGAAAGAATTAACTGGGAATAGAATTTAACGGAAATTTGTTTTATTTTATACTTATAGCAATGTTATGGCTGTAAATTTATACTGAAAACTGATAATATTAATTGGAAATATCAATATCCAATTTTTTACTTTAATAAACAAATTTATTTTATAAGTAAAATTCGATTAAAATATCAACAAAAACCAATTAAACGTAGTCAAATATTTTTAGACTTTTGTTTTCTTGTTACTAGGATCGCGTGTCGACCGCAAATAATTAAATTATTTTCCCGTAAATTTATTCCCCAATCGCCAGAATTAATTTTTGAAAAACGAGGAATTGGGAAAATGTCTGGGGAATAGCTGCTACAAAAAGAAATTATTCCCTATTCCCGGGGAATTACCAGAATAGGGCCACTGGTGGGTTCCTTTATACAATATTTTTGCGTGTGTCCATACGCTTGACAGTGCACACATTGTGAGTAAGAGTATACATTCATAGAGAACGACTAATCAATATACATCAAATATTTTATATTATACGTATATTATAAAATATTTGCTCTATCCTCAGTTGAAAGGTTCCTTACTGGATGTTTTAGTGGCTGATTTAATGGCTGTTTCAGTCAACTTAAACTTGGATTACTTATAGAATCAAAAATTTTGTCCCGAAGGTAATTGGCCTGACCCGTTTGTTTTCAAACGTGTGCCAGTGATGTCCTTGTTAATTTTTGTTACTTTCCCGTAGGTGTCACCTTCCAGGATTAGCTTGATATTATTTTCATTCGTCAACTTTGTATTAAATGTATCTGTTTTTATTGTTTTATTTCTTCGAATAAATCATAACTTCTCATTATGAAACATTTGACTAGTCCCAGAAAATTTTAATTCTCTTGCGGCAGTGCAGTTTTTGACTATATTTTGATGCCACGCTCGAAATTCGAACTGACCTTCTCGTAGGTTATCAAGTAATTTCTCGTACCTTGAAAGGGATGTATGTTACTATTTTCTGATTCCCTCATTCGAGTTAACACTTCGAGTTAATCTCACAACATGTCTGGCATTGGCTGAACCCTTAAATCGAGACTATTCTTCGTGAAGCATTTTAGAGTCGTCTTTAGTAATAAGGCTGCCACCTGCGATATTCTTTCCCGTATTCTTTGTTTCCATTGCTTATCATTTTATAGTGTATATAGACTCGCGATTTATCCGATTGAATCGCAACCCAACTCCAATAAAATAAAAAACAATGCTCTATCATTCTAACTCGCAATCTCCCGAGCCAAACGCCACAGTTTTAACATCTCTAGAATTTGGTCGCTAGGTATTTTCAATTTGATCTATTGGTACTCCAATTTGTGATATCTAACATATTCGAAACTCAAATTAACAGGGTTCGTTTTAGTTCAGCTATCTCCTCCCCTGTCCTTTTTCGTGCTTTATAAAAAGCTGTTAAAACATACGGGCACAGTTTTACAAGCATTACAAAATTATTTTTAAATATTCAACATCTCTATTATTATTTCTATTTGCAGGTCCTTGACGAGGAAGCCGAAGTATTTGTTGTTAAAATGTGGCGATTGCTGATTTACGAAGTAGAAGCAAAAAAAAGTGGTTTAGTTAAATAAATTCCATCTCAATCATCAATATATTATATAAAGAAAAGAAAAAATGAAAAAAAATTATTAATATTATAATTAAAATTAATATTATTATAATTATATTCCTTTGTATTTGTAGAGACAAGATAAAGTATTTTTAATGAAAGGTTGAATAAATTTAAAAAAGCAAAAAATGAAACAAAATAAAAAAAATTACAAAAAATACATAAATAAAAAATACAATTATTGTATAATGACTACAGACAAAAAAAATCAATCTACTATTATTATTAATTAATTTAATGTTTGTTTATTTTAAAACACATAAGTTACAAAAATCAAGAAACATTTATGATATACATAAAATAGATTATAAATATAATATACTTTATTTATTTATTGCCAGCGCTTATCGAACTCCGTTTGCTTTTCTCTTTTACATCTCACTGGGAAATGGAGCATGTTACTTTAAAAACGACATAAGGCTGGTATGCATCCCTTCTCTCTGGATATGTTGTGAATAGAGTAAGATATATATTCTCTTCGCGGCCCTGTAGCCGTTGTTGACCTGCCTTGCGCTTGAGAAAGATTAGGCAGTAGTTCACGGTCAAATTGCCAAATGTATTTAGGCAATTCTCACGATTTTAATTTTAGCTTACTTAAAAACTCGTACTTTTTTCTTTGCGGGCAAATAATAAATATAGTCTAGACTGAGACTCTAGACAGCATAATCGAATGCCCGAAATAAAACGTTGCAAAATAGAACGTTCATGATTCTGCTTCAATTCTTGCAGGATTGGTATCCGTATTCAACATCAAAGCAACAAGTCAGATTCGTGCTGAAATTAATAATTAAAACGTTATAATTTGTATGGGTCAATGCACACAGAACAAGACGAATCTGTTTTGAGTTGCTTCGAATATGAAACGGCTCATTTTGCTGAAAGATTTTGTTTAATACAATTAGTAGCTTTATTATAAGCATTACCCCTCAAACACATAGAAACGAAATAAAAAATAGAAAAGAAATAAAAAATATGCATTCCCAAAATTATCGGCTTAAAAATGAAAATATTTCTAGTTTTAAGCGTTATTTGAAGCTCAATTTTCGATTAAATTTTGTAACCGAAGTAAGATCCAGCTTCGTTCTGATAAAAAGGACGAACCGGAAGCAGATGATGCTATTGCCCTTAGAGCCGAACGTCCAACATCGCTTTGAATTAATTCTGTGGCAATAATACAAAAGGGCATAACTCTCCAAAATTTTTAGGAGATAATTTTGAAGTTGAAAATGATTATGTAAAAAAGGTTTCAGCATCTTGGAAAAGTATTTAAGTGTTACGTGACGCCTAATTATTTACTCTACCACATCGAATATTTAGATGTACTATACGATTTTCGCAGTTTTTCCCTATATAAAATAATTTTGTATAATGGCATAACTCGAGAGTTATGCCCAGAATTAATTCAGAATTAAATTAAGGGAAAAATATTAAATAGAATATGTTCCTATTTTTTGGGGCGATGATTGACATTTACAATCTCAACTGGAAAGATAATTCTTCACGTAAATTATTGTTAAATGCCTCTATGGTTGTATAACATTTTACTAACAAAGAAAGGCGCAGCATGGCGAGCAGCACCGGTTATATGTTTCAGGTATTAGACAGCTTGTCCTATTCGGTATCGGTATGAATCGTCTAGAACAATTCGATAGTTATTCCAGTAGGTATATTCCTTCTTTTCCTAAAAATAGATTAATTGTCGTTTTTTGTATCCACTTCATTTTCGAGATAACAATGGTCAGAAAAGGAATGATCATCGGAAATGCAGATCTTTACAATGTTAAAAACGCGGTCGAAAATATTTCATAATACCAAATTTTCGACAACGTCGAAAAAAAAACGCGGTCGAAAATTTCATAATAAACTCTCAGCTGAAAATTTACCAGTAACAACAACGGACCACATGTCACCGACCTACCGAAGTTAGATCTTACAGAGTTGCTGACATGGATAGCGATCATATGTTTGTCATCTTTAAATATTCAGTGCACTCACTGTCATCTATATTCAACAGAGTAACCACAAAAGACCGTGCGATGAAATGTCGATGCTTTAAAAAATCAAGCATCACTGGCAGAGTTACCAATCAGCAGTCACTGACTATCTAGACCGGCACAGTAGTTACGAAGAACATCCTGGAGCAGTGACTCGCTATACAGTCAGCTGTAACTATTGCAGAACACAACACAATTGGAAGAAAACCATTGAAATCTCGCAATGATTGGTTCGGTGATCAGTGTTGTCAGGCCGACGAAAATAAACAAATGCTTCGTAATAAATAATTGGCTCGATCATTAGAAGCACTTTGGCAGAATATCTTCATGCTAGAAAAGCTACGGCTAAATATCTCCAAGTAAATAAGTGCGAAAATGAATCGAAAGCATCAGCTTCCAAGCGGAACATGGAAACTCAAGAAACTGTTTTGCTAATACCACATCACTAAAAACTTCCACCCAAGAAGTAGACCCATTAAAGACTGTGCTTTGCAGATGAGAGCCGCCCATGACAAATTTAAAAATCGGGAACCATAATTTTGATAGCGTAGAAGATTTGAAGGTTTGAATGATATCAAGGCAGAAATAAAAGCCCGAATTGCCGCCGGACAACGAGTTTTCTATGCCCAATTTAGATTATTGCGGTCTAAACATCTTTCGCACTTGTGCAGGCTCACACTTTGTAAAGCACTCATATCACTCACAAGAGTCTTTTCTCATAATAAAATTATCCGTTATTGGACATAACGAATGATTGCTATATTAGATCCGATCTCAAGAAAAACAAAACTTTAAATGAATATTATCGTTTATTCATCTAAAATTATATAAATAAAATATTCGGAAGCGAGAGCTGGACGCTGGTCTGTAGAATGTTAACTATTTTTGAAAAGAATGTCATTTGTTCCATCTTTGGTCGAAATAAAGCTGCGCACAATAACGGATTTGTATATACCACAAGTTAAGCAACTTCTCGGAGGTAGCGAGATTATCGGATTGATCAAATTCAATCGAGATGGATGGAGGACCACCGTGCAGGCAATGGAAAAAATCAATAGAATATGAAAGCCAGATAGAGAGAGTGAAATTGAAATTCTGAAAATAGATTTAGGCCTTACAATTTTACTCGTTACTCGAATTCTGGTATCACAGATATTGCCTTGCTTAATTGGAGCGATGAGAAAATCTCCACCAGATAAATTTAAGGCACAGCTACTAGTTGTTAAGACTGAACTTCGCGTAGATATATTATTGAGATGGAAGCCTTTCTTTTGGTACTTTCGCCTCTTCTTCTCGAGTTTCCATTTGGTTAACACTAGAACTACGAACCGGTCAAAATAACCGGTTGCATCATTTATTTATAACATTTCTTCTTTGTCTTATTTAATATTTTACGATAATGTCATGGGAAATGTTATAAATAAATGATGCAACCGGTCATTTTGACCGGTTCGTAGTTCTAGTATTAATATTATCACTTCCACACAGAAACAGTTACCGGTTCTTATTTCTGCTGTAAATTTCGGAGTTTGGTCGCTAGCATTATCAATAATAGCGATTTCGCATGGTCCAATATTGTTCTTGTTGTCGTATTTTTCATTTTTTGTGAATCGTTCACAATTCTTTGCACTGTATTTTTGTTTGTACCAGAGTTCGATGGTACTGGGTAATTTGCGTGATTTATAGAACTTAAATTTGAAACGATCGCAAATCCTCATTGCTGGGTTGTATGTTTTTGTGTTCCTCCATTGTCATATATTTTCCATATTAAAAAAGCTCCCACCAAACAATTTAATAACCCAAAACGAACATCCAATCTGAATTTAATTACAATCGGGTTATAAATGATCTAGCTCCACTTAACATGAACCATGACCATTTTTCATGATCGAATCATAATTTTACCTAATCGGTTTCGAAAATATACATAATCCATTATTCCAACATTATACATTAATTCATAAACCTAACGGTATTTATTAAAAGACAATTTCTGCGTATCAGTAGGTAATAAAAATCTAAAAAAGAATTTGAAAGATACTTACCCCATGTTCCATATACAACATCAGTTTCATAATCTATTGGCTTATTACCACAAATTTAATATTTAAAAGTATTCAGGCCCATCACTATTCGATCTTGAATGTAATGTAATTATATGTCCAAATAATTTTGTGCAGAACTGTATGTTCATTCTCGTTGCATTTTTTAGTTTTAAAAGTTCACCGACCTTAATATGTACACAATTTCCCTAAACTAATACTATTGCCATCTACAATTAGGTATTGCTCTCTAATTTCGAGACGCCATTACGTCATGAAGCGAACTGTCAAATACTGCAAAAACAAAAAAAAAAATTCATATTGGGTCAACTATAGGTGGAATAAAAAAAATAACAGAAATAACGTAAAAAACGAAGACAAAAAATTATTTTCCAATTTGACTTTTCGGCTATAGATTACTTAAAATATTAAGTTCATTCATATTTTTCATGTAATATTTTTTGATGTATTTCCTAAAATCTTGAGTAAAACTACAATAGTTTTGAGTATAAACGTATTACATATCAACAAATATATGTGTTTAAAATTATAAAAAATATTTATATGCGGTTTAAATTACCGCAATTCGATAAATTATTTTTTTAGGTTAGGTTTAGAAAAATACAATTCTACAGTGTAGTGAAAATTATTTGTGATTTAATATTCATATTTGTATATGTGTACATGAATATTTTATAAATATAAAAGATAATATACACGAACAATTCCAAATTTCCATATATAAAATAATAAACATGAATATTACATTCAACGCACTAAAATTTGTTTGAGTTTTGTTGTTGTATTTGTTAAGTTTTTTATTCTTGGACGAAAATTTTCGCTCGGTTATTTTTTTTAAATGACAGCAAAATAAAACGCAATTTCTCTTATAGTTTTTATTTTTCTTATTCTGAGTATGGTCGAATACATATGAATCCTATCTCTCGCTCTCTTACGTTATTTTTTTTATTTTTTTTATTCTATCTATAGTTCCCACTTATGTCGTTTTCTTTGCGTGTATGCGTATATTTTTATTGTTCAATTTTCTACCACACAAGAAAAATGGCGATCGCAAAGTTTTTGTAACAAATTTTTATTTGTTCTTTTTTCTTGTATTTATTAAATTATTATCAATAATAATGTTGAAAAATGATAATGTTATCAATAAATAACAATACGATAATATTATTGGGTTCGGTAATAATAATAAATTCGTGTCATCTGTGTTAGAAATTCAATCAAAATATTCATACACAAGTGAAAAAGGAAATTGTTTGGTTGGTGTATAAAAAAATATTTTGTGCGGCTCTAATTTTGTTATAAAAAAGTAAAATAAGTCATTTTGTACATAATAAATTGTGCTAACTACACATAAAATGTAAAATAATTTGTTAGATATCAAAATTATATCGTGTTCTTGTGTATATAATTATAAATATTAAGTAAATAAATATGAATGGAATAAAACAAAATTAATCTTACACAAAAAGGTAAATAAAACAGCTCATAAAATTTAATTTTAATGATTTCTTGAATTAAAATTATATCGAATTGGTATTTTGTCTATCTTAATTACATTTAATTTCGTGAAAGCCAAGATTGCGTACAATGTTTATGTGATAAAAGTCTTTGGGTTTTGTTTAGTCCGGAACGGGAGACATGGTGGTTTAAATAATGTTTTTATGAGGGGGTGAATGATTTTGACCCACCTATTTCTATACTTTTAATTCATTTAGTGCGGTAGATCTATGTTGGAGGATTTAATTGCAGAAAGCAATTAATATTGTAATTGGAACGTGAAGTAAATACGGTTTGGAAGGTGAATAACATAAAATAAATTTGCGGATGTGTTCCGGTATGCAATGTAATTTGAGAACCCAATATTTTTGTAGTTTATTTATTGTTTTAAATATTTTTGGTGTGTATGCACACGTAATTGCCTAAATTATGCTTACACACATTAAACATACATATTATTAAACATTTCGAATATGTACATTCAATAAAATTTACTCTGTGGTTCAAGAGGTTAGATTCATTTAACGCTTTTTGTTTATTCCCCTAAATTATTTGTGGTTTGGTTTGGATAACCATTACAATCTCTATGCATTAATATTTCGTCTAGGAATGATTCATACTAGAAATTTTATAACCGACTTTCAGTTATTTCTAGATTTTTGTTGCTCATTGTGGTAATAAAATTAACACTAATCAGGCGTTAACTATAAATAACTTTACGCATTAGACCGTAGCTTGGTTAGCATAAATTATTATTTAACTATTAAGTACCATACATTATAACCTATTTTGCTAAAAATTTTCCTGTAATTATTTATTTAATCCTTTCGCAATCAAATTGTTCCAGTCGAAGTAATTGTCTTAATTAACTCAATTTAGATTTTCTTACGTAAATTAAATGAAGCTAAATTATGTTGTGATAATAATACAGATTTGTATTTTATTTTTCAAAAAGATGCATGCATTTCAGTTCTTATATGAATATTGAAGTTGAATGCGGTTCTTACTTTGCTAATGCGTAGTTGATGTCTTCTTCAGTGCTGTTAGCTTAACCAAAGTATAAGAATTGTGATACCGTCTGCCCGTTTATTATTGATGGCAATTGATCCTAAATTTATAATCAGTCTTATCGTCCTTATTTTTCTAATATTGTTTGTAATATTGATTTCATTGTGAAAACCTGATTTATTTATTGTGCTGGACCAACAACACATGTAGGGATTTGGCCGCCTCATTATCGCGGTCACATAATCAAATTATCTTTAGATGAATGATTGATTAGTCTGTTGAATCCTATTTTATTATATCCCATCTTATTTCCTTTCATTTTACAATTTCTGTTATACTGTTGCGGTCGCCCAAATTTGTACTACCTCAAGCACCATTTGCTTGACGAAGATTTTGTCGCATGATTTCATTCTGCCACGCGCATAACCTGATAGCTTTTATATTTTGATTTTCTGCTGCGCATGTTGGTGTGCCATGAAGCAGATGTTGGTGTGCCATGACGCGGAGTGTTCGCTAAACTCTATTTGGGCTTGTACTTTCGAATAGTGGTGGTGTATTAGAGTACATCTTTGCTTTACCCCTCATTTATTATATTATTTAATATTTGGGGTTCCATTATATTGAACTCTGGTACCTGCAACGCAGTATATTTCTTTGATCAGTTCAATTATTTCCTGTGGGATACCTATGTCACAAAATGTTTTCCAGATTGTGCGTTTGGTAGATGAAGATTAGGGTATAGTGTTCATGTTTCATTTGTTTGATTGATCTTTGATGATTTAAGTCATGGTGAAAAATCTAGTTATACCGCTTCGGCCCGGTTAGCCCATCTGTTGATTTCTTAGATGTTGGTTACTAATTGAGATAGTTATTCTAGTGGGTATTACTTTTAAATGACAATTATAACTTCTATAAGCGAGAAACCGAAGCTGTAACTTAAATAGGATATGAACAGCAGAACTACTTGTAAGAGCTTCAGAAAGAGGTGCTGTAAATACTTGTAATGATTCCGTGCTTTTTAAATAACATGATGTGCTTTTTAAATAATATGAAATCTACAAGATAGTAAAATTTTGATTAGAAAATTTTTCCTTTGGTTTATACGTATATATTATCGATTATAAATGAATTCATTTAATAAAATCTATTTTAAGATCACCCTGAAAAGGGTTGTTGTGTTTTGAATGAAATAAGACAAGTTCCATTTAGCATAAAGATTAAATGACCTACTTAGTTCTATTATTCAAGGCAAAAATATTTATACCATCGCGTGAAATATATTCATGTTAGAATCCCAATTCACACCGATTTACCAAATATACAACTTCATCGAAAATTAATTTTAGAATTCCAGTATCTCTCTAAAAATATATTTGACCATACTCAGTTATGACATGGTCTAGTTTCATTTAGCATGGTTGAATACGTTTAGAATACCAATTCAGTTCTACATACCAAATTTGTTCATAATTTGTTAAGAAATGACAGAGTTCATAATGGTATTTATACATACCTTGGCCATTGGGGCGCGTGGCAGAGGGAGCTGATGCGACATCAACGTTAAGCGACCATTGCTTGGGGTAGTCTAATTTTGGGGGCCCGAATGGGAAAACGATAAAAGGATAATCAGGTGACCGCCTCTACACGGCAAGCCAGTATGCCTCATCCAGCAGCATGTAAGCCCTTTCCACGAGCCCTGGGGCATGATTAGATTTCATTGGTTCGAAGAAAAAAGCCCTTCAAATTTAATGTTAGAATCCCAATTCAATTCTGCAAATCAAAAGTGACAATAATTGGATTAGGAATGGTTAACTTGTATTTGGCATGGCTAAATTCTAAAGTTTCTTCAAAAATTCATGTTAGAATACAAAACTTACGGCAAAAACTAATTTTCTTTTGTTTTAAGTTCAACGGTTGGCTGGATGAGCTATTACGCTTTTCTGAATTAGTTGCTTATAACGTCAAGATATACCTTCAAGATCTTAAAGTTGCGAGCTTGTACGACTGGGCCTGGCCATGAAGAACATGTTGACTGATCAGTGGTTAACGGTTGCCAACACGCAGTGTTCAACAGAGATATGCTGCGATAGTTTTCACATTTAAGACGCCCTCCTTTTTTGTGCAGCGAACAGATGAGTGAGTTCTTCCAATTCTCCGACAGTTTTTTTTTATCGCAAATCTAAGACGTATAGATTGTATAGAGATCGTATAGATTTGATGCAAGAGTAGGGCCTCCGAGCTTAATTAATTCTGCGGTGATGCCATTGAGACCGGGTGCCTTTCCATTTTTCAATCTACTAATTACTGCGTCTTCTTTTTCCACCGAACGATTCCTTCTTCCACTTAGAAGCTGATCTTTTTGATGATCATCGAACCAATAATAGCGGGATCTGGGTGGTTTTCTTCTGATAGAATTTTGCACCGTTATACATCGAGCCGCTTGATACAACTTCAGCAGCCCCTAACCTGAATCAGACGCCGATTTGGTATTGATTTTATGGCGCCAATGGCTCGGCTTAACAAGTAGTGTCCATGACTCTAAACAGAATTTCCTCTGCTCGTCTCCACTACACCATTCGATTCATTTAAAGGTATCCAGAAAACGCCGTGAGAAGGTATACATCTACAGGATTACCCAAAATTCCCGCAATTTAGAAGTAACTTAATGTAAATATATGTCGATACTCTTTTCCTACAAATTTGAACCCTTTCAGTAATTTGAAGTAACTAAGTTATCAGTACATTGTACTGATCAGTTGTAACTGAATTGCATCGTGGGGACCGAAGATTTCTAATTTTAATTGCAAAAAGGCTGTTTAACCAAAACCATATTTGGTTAGCCTGTGATAGGCAAACACGAGATTTAGTCAATGTAAAAATCCAAATACTATTATCAAATAAAGCTCTTGTTCATTTGTAAGCTCGTCTTAAAAAAAACTCTGAGCCATTTCTTATGTAACCTGTACTTTGATATTTTAGTGATGGAATGAGAGTGCCGATTAGAATCGAAATGAACCTGGTACACAGCCACTCACATACATTTATATTAACAAAGAAATTAGTAGTTACATGGATTGATCCCGCAATTAAAATATATGTACCTTTTTGGTTTACATATAATGCTCTCAGAAAGATACGAGTAACATTATATGAACGACTTTTCCCCTCTCTTTTCTGTGGCCCAAAACATATTCCGCGTTCAGACTACTTTAAATCTCGGAAAATCATTTGAGTTAAGTTTTAAACTCAATTTTAATTTAATTCAAATTCAATTTTAATTCTGTAAAAATTCTATATAACTAACCTAACCTTCAATAATGAAAAATAAATTGTTTGCCTGGCTAAATGGACTAAAATTATTTGTTCCAAAGGAAACACAAAATTAAAAACCTTGTAAAATAAACAATTGTAACATTCCGAGGAATTGCTCCATTAACCGAACATTGGAGGCTCAGCAAATCTGAAATAAGTATAAAAACCGCGTTTAGAGTATTGAGAACTACTCCTTTCCCTTCCATTTTGAGTCCTTTTTTAGTGATTGAAATTCTATTAGTTCTTCAATAATCACTTCCAACTGATTCGAACCCAAAGTTTGCAATACAATCGCAGAATAACATGTATAATAATACGAGTAGTTTACAAATACCATTAAATACGTAAATAATACTATTGGATTTTATAAATATTTTATCATCTAGAACTTGTTGGCTCAAATATAGTGTACTACGTAAATTATTGTTAAGTATTTGTTTCCTGGTGCATCATTCAATAATCTCTAAATTAGTAATTGGAAAAATCACACTAATTTCCGTGCATTAGTTAAACAAATTTTTATCTACACAATACGTTATCATAAAATCCCTTATTTTATCAATCGACGCGTTTATAATGTTTACTTAAAGATATAATAAAACAGTTATCAATAATTTATGAATTTAATTGGAATTAAATTAATTCGAAATATAAATCGTATATTTGGCGTGTTCTGTATTTCATTATGCTTACAAAAATTTAGTATAATCTCGTGTGGTTATGAATCCATAGTGAATCAATTAATCAAAATTTAAATTATCATTTCTTGTAGTGCTATAAATAAACTATGATAGTATTATTAAGATGCCAAGGTGAACATTTGAACCCGCAAATTTATTAGAAAAAATTTTGGACATTAAACTATAGCATCGGTTTCTAGAATTTCATTTTAACATGTTCATCAAACTTTGAAATCAATTTTTTGTATAATCATCGAGAGTTAAAATAATTTTAAAATTGAGACTTACGCGGCAAATGGCAGGTACTTCTGAGGTAACCCGGATGTAAATAGTAGTTTAAAAGAATCCAAGCATCACAGCATCGCCAAGACAAGTATGAAAGTACAAAAACAACATTCAAAGGTAAAGAGAAAGACGAATATAATATACTAGAAAACTACTTACACGAGGGGTGTTTAATAAATTCGGTAAATCTATTTGAATTAACACGGTAATAGAAATTTTTTATTTTGTTTTTTATTCCTGTGGTTTCATTAACTTCTGTGAGTGATTTAGTGAACACGTGTTTCGAAAATTGAAAAAAGGGGAACAATTTGAACAACGTGCTGTAATTTTCAGTAAAATTCAGGATTCTCTTAACTCAACACGAGCAAGCAGGCTTACTAGGTTGTGGTAAGTGATTGAAGGTTGTGCAGTATTAAATCACCCTACTTTGCACACTCTTCGCAAACGTAAACACAGTCCCTAAATGAGTACACGTTTGCGAGTATTTTTTTGATAGCGCACTGCCCGCTCGCTAAAAATTAACAAATAGACCAATCAATATTTTTTTAAAAGCTTAACGCGGTCTATTTATTTATTTTCGCGTGAAATACAAATTAAATTTTATTTGGATAATTTCCATTTGTAACGTATAAATTTGTAAACATATATAGACGAATTTGTTTATTTTACACGAATAAATTAAATTAAATGGATTTTAGTGAAAATTTATAGATTTATGATATTTAAAAAATATTTTTTTTACAAAACACAAGGAAATGTCAAAATTTCACTTGAAAATTATGTGCCGAGACAATATATTTAAGCCTATGTAGTACTTAGTTCGATGTCACTTGAAATCTTAATACGATTTTTCTAAAGTGAAATTAGAAATGAATAATTCCACTTCTGTTTTTATTTTGCAGTACTCAGTTCATCAGCGAAAAAGCTAAGTGTGTTCAATACATCAATAATATGATAATATCCTTTTAATTATCAAACGCTCAAAGGCATAGGTTGCACTGGTGTTGACAATATTTCTAATTCAATCGACGAATCAACGCTGTTATCAATGGCAATTGGTCTTCAAGAACCACTAAAGCAGGTTGGCATTGTGCATGATGTGCTTTCATTCGTTTCACCAATCCTTGGCATTCTTGTTTGCATTTAATACATAAAACTTTAGCACATTTCTGCCCTGCTATAATAAAAGCAAAAATTGATGAATACAATCATCTAATTAAATTGTTCTCGAAAAACATAATATGTAGGTACGTACCCGTTGTTTTTGGAAGTTGTTTAAAATAAACCCAAATGTTATCCTTCTTTCTTCCAGTCGACATTTGCACAAATTTCCGAATAATAATTAAAACACCATTCACAAATCTAATCTTGTATAAAATGTTATTGTTTAAAAACAATATTGTTTTACTCCGTTCACAATGAAAATTATGAATTCGTTAACGATATAGTGACATTCGATTTTAAAATAACTGTTTCTAGAAAAATAAAACAGTACATCCATAGAAATTGTTCGTTTTCTCTCTCTAAAAAAGAAACTCCAACAATCAAATTGGTTACTTACATATAGTATGCAGACATTAATATACGTGGAAGGGGAAGAACACGTTCAACAATATAAAAGAAGTGAGAGAGACAATGAAATAGCTATAGCAATAAACTTACTCCGCCTTATAGCAGCGGAAAGATTTATATTGTATAAAAATTTGATTAATAAAGAATAACTAATAAATATTTGCTTCCATCACTAGTTATAATACATACAAGAAATGAAGAAAACCATTAGCATAAAATACAAATTTTTGTTGTTGTTGTATTTTTACAGTTGTCATTGCCTGTTTTTGTTATTTAGATTTTTGTTTGAAAATTGACACAAAATTGAGTATTTCACGAAAAAATAATTTTTGGTTTAAAACAGCTGATTTAAATAAAAAAACATGCTGTTTTAAAACAGTGTTTAAAACAACGTTTAAAACAAAGCGTTTAAAATATACCAACCCTGGATTCGAGTATATGATTTTGCTAGCATTTGGAGTTGAAATGGCTAGGCTTCCATTCTCCAATGTAGATTTACCAAAATCGATTGATTTTGTACTTATATTCTCGGTATTAATATCCAAATCAATTTTAACGCTTTTCCAGAAGTAATATAAATTCTCATTTTTTATATCTCCTGCCCACTTATCACCACAATTTAAAAATGAATTTAATTTGACATTTCCTAACCTATTATCTAATAAGTTTGCAAATTTGTATAAGTCCCGTTTGCTTAATGGTGGTCGCCCATAGTTATCTGCATTAATGGAGGTGTTAGCACCCGAACCTTCGTTTCCCGTAGACTTTAAAATTTTTGCTTAAACTAGCGTTTGCGTCGAACGGAACTGAACGAAATCCATTTTGAATTATTTCCGGTTTGAATGTTGATTCAATACAACCTTCAAGTAGTGAGCCAAACTCTTCACGTTTTAATTAGCGACCATCGTTTTCCATTCTCCAAGTATATACTATTTTTCTCCAAGAACTCTTGAGACTGTGGAAAACAGCTACATTCATGAGTGAAAAACATTTGTGACATATTCTTAAAACGTTTCACTTGTCATCAATCCATCAATCCAGGCATTAATTTGCCAGACGCTCCGAGGTATAGCGTGAAGTATTCTTTTTCATCGTTGCCTGGCCTGCTGTATACTTGCTTAGTACCTTTTCTTACTAAAACACCCTGACCTTTTGGACAAAGGAAAAATGCTGATTCATCGTAGTTAAAAATTCGCGAGTGCTCTTGGAGTACTTCGAGGAGATTTTTCTCTTCTAGGTAGTTATGGACTCTTTCGAACCATGCTCTAATCTTTTCTTCATTAATAGAAAGTCGCGTCGTATTATTAGGTAGTTCCCCGATTAACAAATAATTTAGTAATTCGTAGTACAAATGAGCCAAATACATAGAACGCAATTCTGTGCTAGCTAAATATAGTTTAAAAATATATATGTTTACCGTATTTATCATATATTTTGCAGTAAAAAATATTTCCATTCAAGTAATATGTTAGTACTGAATAACTACTATATATGTACATGAAACATCAAATAAAATTTGAAAGAGTTACTTTGGTAAATCGAAGATGACCTCATTATTTTCAAAGCATCAGTTGTTCAACTCACAAAAATTTAAATTCTGTAAAAAACCGAGGTACGTAATTATGTCAGGCCTACCTTTATAGTATAAATATAATCTTAAAACCAACCAATCAAAAAATTCATCAACTTATTACGACAGTTACGCTACGAACTTTATAGTATATATTTTCTAATTACGTCCTAAGAACGGGATAATGGACAAGATCGAAATATTGTGAACACAATTCAGCGCGTTAACAAAATCAAGTTTTCATCAAACATGTATATAGAAAAACATCAAACTAATTATGAATCATGTAATAGACCGCCGAGGCATTAAATCATCAACCGACGAGACATTCCTCATATAATAATTATTATGGGCTTACAAACAATTGTTTCAGTCAACACCATCGTACGCATACTAAAGATTTATGAACAACGAAAATATTATAGATTATGGATAAATGAAATCATATAAAATTTGTACTAATACTTCACATTTAGGATGCTCAAATACCAAATAAATATTTTTCCTTAGGAATTAAGCAAGTTGCATTTAAGGTTTTCTTATTTTATCGTTTTATTTCCAGTAGCCCGCAATTATGTACTAGCCCGTAATTTGGTACCTTTACCTTAATAACTGTAAAACTAAATTATATAACTGTAAATAAAAAAAACAAATTAATAACTGTACAGTTAATTAATAACTGTAAAACTAATGTTTAATTAACGTCAATGCCACTACCGACATCTAAATTTGATTGCAAATAAACATATTATTGCGGTCAAATAGGAAAAGTGTCCAAAGTAAATCCGACTTCATGAGTGCGAGCGAAAATTAATCATTTATGATCTGCACGCTTTCCAAATAAAATTTCCCCTGCGAGTTAAAATATTTTTATCTTTGCACTACGCGATCCACAAACGACCAAACCACAGATATAAAAAATTGTTCTTCAAAAAGTAAATGAGCAATCATTTTGCTATTTTATGACAAGTATTAGTCACTCAATTTTTTTTTTGTGTTTTGCTTGTGTTCGCCAAATTTTCATAAATGAGGGGAATAAAAATATCTAATTTGGTTTGGAAATCTTATTTATTGATGGCTTGAATATGGAATAATTGTAAGAAAAATATTGTATCGTCTGGACCAACTCGGTCCATTTTTCTGAATATACCGTTCGGGCGGGGTCAGCGTTTCTAATATTTGCGATGTATACTCATAATTGTGTGTATCCACAAGAAGTTTTCCTTCAACAATCGGTACGTTAATAGCTTTGCTTCTTTATATTTCTGTTGTTTAACATTCATATTGTTTAAATTCTCAATACACGCTGTCATGTCAGACATATGGGCCGCGGCTCCTACATATTTCCTGTTTTATTAAGAAAATTTAACGGATCGTCTCTAATAATCGAAATGTATACTGATCCAGATTTTCTAATCATCAGCATTTTTGGATTTTTTATCATACACTAATTTCTACGTACGGAATAGAATTTGATTGACTTACGATTTTCTAAGCTCCTGTTGTCCATCGCTTCTAAAACGTATTTGAAGCATTCGCTGGCATTAGAGTAGATTTTTACTTGATCGCTGTTATCATAAAGAAGTGCTGAAACTCTTGATGGAAGCGTTCAAAATTCACATACGTATTATAGATCTCAGAATTTGGTATCTTTATGTTTCTGCAGGTGGAGTAATACAGGGATCTCAATCGTAGGACACGAAAATAATTTTAAATAAATGGATAAATAAATGTTAGAAAAATATGACTTGGCTAATAATTGCTAAATAAATTTACGCATAAAATCTTGCGATGAAAATAAAATCAGAATTACAAAAATTTCAATCTAATGAAGGAAACGTTAAAAAATGTAGACGAATTTTATTGAACAAAAACTGCTAGATACTAACTTCAGACTGTGAGTATGGGTAAAATCTCACAGTCGCGCAGCAGCCTTAAAGCTGAATGCATACCCGCGTAAAAAAAAGCATCACACTCGATCCTGAACTCAAAACCAATCAAATTTCGTGAAATGCTTTATACCCCGCCTACTACTACTTCCACACTCGAGTTGAAATATTTTTCACTTTGCTGTGCTGCTTGATGTACATGTTCATATGCAGCCGATACAGTGGATTGTTTGGAATACATGGTGCTGCTCTTCGTGTGTTTTATCCTTAAAAGGTAGTTCATTTTACAATTTAGTTATTTATAATTTATAAATATAGCATATATCTTTAATTTCATTTGATTTTAATTTCACACCTCAGAAATATTGAGAATTTATATAAAACAATAAAATAAATAATACCTTTGTCCATACTTTTGTACTTTAATCGTGCTTCCAAATGTATATTTACATAAAATACTTCAGAATTGCTGACGCTTCATAACTTTTGTGAAATGTTTGAATTTCGATTGCTTTAGAAAAACTATTGTAACCTAGAAGAAAATGTTAATCCCGAAATTTAGAAGACATACAAAATATTACAACACATACATTCGGTTAAACCACGTAAATTAAATATTTCACCTTTCTTTTTATTTTATTATAAATATCAAAACATTTTTTATATTTTTAAGTAATAATTTGTTATTTTTTGGTTTGATCTTCTGTACTGCCCGCATTGCGCCTGTTTCTGGTTTGGCTTGAATGTTAACTTTATTTAAAATTTTATCTTTTGATAAATGCTAATCATTATCCAACTTTTGTTTCTTTTCAACTTCGTTGCTTGGCATCTGCGTTTCTGTTTCTTGGCCGGTTTCTGAGACCAAGAGCAACGTAATAATTACAGTTTTAATATATAGTATAAAGTGTCTTACACTAATTTGCCTGGTATCCAATAGATATTAAGTATCGCATCAAACTAAATAAGATCTCTAAGTATGTAGTTTTTCTAGAGAAATAATTACTGTCCGTATTGTTTGATCGTTGTACAAAATTATAAAAAATATTACATTTGTTTGAAATTAAAAACAAATATGTTTTTGACCGAGTCCATATCACTTCTAAATGTAGAAACCAGTTTTGAAGTGGTAGACCAGCTTAACTAAACGAATTTAGTAGTTAAATTGAAGAATGCAAATACATATCTTGTATTTTATTCCAGTGTTTATGTATTTGATTGGAACTAACTCTACAAAAATTATCTGCATAGTTGAGTGACCTGATGTAAATTATCTAATTGATTTCTAGCAAGCGGTATCACGTGTAGCGTGTCATATTTCATCGGAATAATAAAATAGCTTAATTTATTTAAATTAATTTATGCTAAACGTTAAATGCTCATTTTCACGTTAAATTTGTTTTTTTTATTTCTCCCCAACATCACAATAAAAAATGGGCCACGAAAAACAGAAATAACCGCATACATTTTTCATGAAATTTAATTAATATTTCAATTTCTGGGTGGATTATACCGCACTAATGTAATTAATCCGCGTGTACAGTCGGCCCATATTATCTATAGATATAACTACTTAGCTTAGTCTCGCGTAGTTTGCCTATTGTTCGAATTTGTAAATGTCGCTCGAAATAATAACAATGACATCCAATATTCTAAAATCAGATTGCGTTGGTTGATCAATTGTACGTTTTGATAAAAAACGACCATACAAATTTGATTGTTGATGTGCTATTTTGTATTATAGATTGTTAGCCTAACTAGACTCGTAGATATAGATATGACAATATTAAACAAATACTAATTTTTTTTTTATTTTATTGTATTTTATTACAGCATTCAATAATTCTAACTTATAGAATTTGGGAGCGGATTCATTGTAAGAAGCTTAAATTTTATTTATATATTTAGGCAGCACAGAAAACCGATAAAATGTCCGGTGGCAAAGATCGTAAATCAAAGAGTTCAAATAAGACTCAGGGCTGGGAACAGGCCGGCGATGAATTTTACCAAGAATCGTATCCAGGTGATTTGGACAATTTTCAACGTGATCCAGCCGCAATAGCAACACTATTGCCATCTAAACAAAATCGATATGGTAAGCTTTTCATATTTTTTTTAAATCATTATAGATTTTTATTTATAAATTGACAACTTAGAATTGCAAGTCAAAAAAAAAATCAAATAAATAAGCGATTATCGATTGATTACAAATTTCTTTCCGAATAATTTCAGTACAATAATATTTAATTGGGAATGCGAATTTTTTATTAAACTAGGCCACCCTGATGAAGTGTACATTTTAACTTAAGCTTATTTAATATTACTTCTACAATTCAATTTGAAGGACTGTCACTGATAATAGGTTTTTTTTACTTTTGGTTTTTATGGTATGTTCTTTTTATTATCTTAAGGATAAGCAAACTAATTTGACACAATTAAGATTAGGCTATCGAAATATTAACGACATGGATTATTTAGTAGAAATTTGTTCGCTGTATAAATCGTAACGTTTTAAGCTCTGGTCCCAAATAAATATAATTAACATAGATTTAATTAACTTCTTTGTTGTGACTATATTTTAAGTAAATTTGATAATGAAATGGAGCTTCGTAAGTTTTTGCTAGTAGAATTAGTATAAATGTGAAAATAAAACGCAATTACGTTAAAATATTAAATTTATTGGTTTAGTAGTTTCAAAAAATTAGTATTCATTTACATGTTGTTATTGCAAAAGTAAACATATCGTTGAATTTCAATCATTGAAATTGGATAATCAGTTGTTTCAGGCATACAGTATTTTTTACTGCAAATCGAGTAAATTTCAAGTTTAGTAAATTTTAAATTGCATCTACCAAAATGAATCAATCGATATTTATATTGTTTAGTATCGTATTTCATTAATCGCACCTCGGGTAACATATACTTTATTTGTGCTTGAATTTGTTCAAGTTATATGTAGACGGCTAGTATTAAAATTACATTCACGGCTTAAATATTAAAAGATTTACTGTGCATTGTGTTCTGTGATAGTTATTATTATAGTTTTCTTGTGAATTGCTGAAAATTAATGCGAATGTAAACTATCGCATAGTCAAAAGAATATAAAATAAAAAATCCACTAAGGCCTTCCGGCTCATGCAGAATTATGAAGTCGGAACAGTGACAAAATGTTAAAGAATTTGCCATTACTTAATCATGATCTGTGATTAAAATGAAAAATTATTGAGTATCCTGGAGTTCAGATGGATATGGACCCCAAAAGTGCAAACGAAAAATAAATCGAGTTAAACATTGCTGTGTAATCGATATTTAACCAATGGTTGCAATTTGTAATTAAATGTCAAAAGGTTAAAGCGATTAACAAGGCGGTTGTTGAGAGACCTGATTGCTGGCAAGTTAAATGAAACATATTTTTTTTTAAATACCAAACATTTTCCATGTATGCGCGCAGAAAGGCAGTAACGATTAAGAGATTCTATGTATTCAAAACCTAGCAAATATCACATGCACCAGATTTCTCATGGAACAGTACACATATACTTGCAGTAACTATTTGTCTGTTTCATTACAGATTGTTTTGTTAAATCAATACATATTATTACTTAAACGTTTAACGTTGGGGATAGCCTTTTGAGACACAATCAACTATAATAAACATAACAATAGATTTAATCGTCGCACACATGCACTGTTCCGATTGTTTGCGACGCGTTTATATAAGTGTTCTTATAAAAAGTCAGAACTCGTGTAACAAAGACCACCCAGAACTCAGTTCCGAAATGTACTATGAAATATTATAAAATAGTTCGATTTAAAAATACTTGGGGAGTCATTTCAAATCAGTTACTACAGAAAAGATTACCAATTCAAATAATTCAGTTTAATCGAATTTGCCTAATTCATCAAAATCGAACGCAGCAGCTTATAAGTACATTCGATTCATGTGAATAGCATATGTCTCATTTATTATAGGTTTTTTCGATTCACTTGAATTGTGATAAGTTATTTTTTTAGATAACAGAGCTATTGCAGTGAATTGGGTGTTCGTTTGGTACCCTGTAAATATATCTGTGATAACTCATTTTTTGCACTTTTCCAGGAGAGCATTTTTAAGGTTAAATTTAATTTCGGAAAAATTGCTAACAGTAAAAATATTTTTTCTCTGAAAATGAATGTTTAATGTTGCAACCTTTGTACCACAATAACAAAGTTTCACGTATGTTAAACAATTTTCGTGAAAAGTTCAATTGAAACAGATATACTGCTTTTCCAAAACAGAATTTATAAATAATCTAATGCACGATTTACATGTTCCAATTTTTTTCCCCAACAAATTTTTTTTACTGAAAAATAGAGCTGCACGCATATAAAAAAAGTTACTAGTTAAAAAGAGTAAGCAATATAAACAAATAAGGCAATGCTATAATTGTTTTGTATGTCCCATAAATTTTGACAGTTCTAACAGATTGCGTTTAAATTCGACAATTACAACATCGAATTGCAAGTAAAAATAAAATATTTAATTACCGCTCATGTTTGCTCGTTTTGTTTGAATGATGTTTATGGCTGCTTGATGTTTATATGAAACTTCTTTTAATTTGTTTATTTTACTGCTCTAAAAATACTCGTAGAAACTATATTTTATGGCAACATTCCCAGTTTTATGCCAACATTTGCTCAAATTAAAAAGAAAAAAATCCAATTTTATTTTACTGGGATTTGTTTCGTGCTCCTCTCGCAAACGAAAATCGTAATATACTTAACCTTTCATTTTTTACTGGAAAAAAAATTGGAACATGTAAATCGTCCATAAGAATAACTAAAATATGCTTCTTTTATTTATAAAATAAAAATCTGACTACTATTCAAAATACATTTATTTGTTCCGTTTTTCCTTATTCTAATCAAAATTACTTAATTGATAACTTTATTTATCTGATTCTTCAAAAGCGGTTTACACAACTTGAAAAATTTTATTAGGAATAATCCATAAGTCTTAGTAAAATAAAAGCCTATACCTTTATAAAAGGCTATTGAAATGGCATATTAAATATCATTCTATAATGTAGATAATTCAAATGGTAAAAATCTTTTATTTTTCAATAAAATATACAAAATTATGAAATCCAAAAATTTAAATTATAAACTAGGTACAAAATATATTATTTGTTGCTTGATCATTCGACGTTTTCCTCGTCCAATAAATCACGATGAGTATTAAGGCGATGCCACATTACAATTTCTACAAACGTTTTCCTCATTTACGAATAAATTATTAGATATATTTTTTTTAAATCAATGAGATATAATGTAAAATAACTTTATTTATTAGCCAAAATAATAAATTTACAATTATTGAACAATTTTAATTAAAAAATAGTCATTTTTCTATTTTGCCGTTCCTAGAAACGTTTTTTTTTCATTCAGGAAAATTTTACAATTAAGATCGTTCAATAATTGTAAATCTATTATTTTGGCTAATAAATAAAGTTGTTTTACATTATATCTCATTGATTTAAATAAAATATATGCAATAATTTATTCGTAAATGAGGAAAACGTTTTCAGAAAACGTTCGTAGAAATTGTAATGTGGCATCGCCTTTAGGCATTGCCTCGTCAGAAAGATTCTCGTAAAATTAGTGAAAAGCCGGACAATGGTAACAATGGTAACAATGAAAGTAGGTCCTTTTTCTTTTCTGTGCTAATTTTAAGCGGAGTATTATACGTTTCTTTTAATTCTGAATTAGTAATTGCAATGATGCCTCGCTTCTTGATATTCAGAGATTTAAAAGAGGTTTCTTTATCCAATGAGGTTTTGTATAGTACTGTACCAAAGTCTTTAGTGTACCGTAGCCATTTAATTATTCTCGTGGCATAGTACGAGAACAATTGGCCTTCTGAAACACAAAAATTACAAAGAACAATAAAATTGAATATAAGGTTAAAATCTTATATTTACTTACCCACTCCCTTAGGACGCCAAATAAATTTGAATTTGGCAAGTTGTGAAACGTTGACAAAATCATCTGGAGTTAATTCATAAACGTAAAATTGTTTTTTGGTCGTACAGACTGTATGAACGTGTACCAGTCTGTAAGAATGGTGTATTTTTATATTGCATCGTTTCTTTTGCTTTTCGATAATAGCGTGGTCTGTATCGAACTTCATGTGGGAATGACCTACTGTTAAAAATTTATGGTCTATAACTTCCACATCATCTTGCCACTGGAGAAAACATACAAACATTGTTCCAACGAAACTGTTTCTATTTTGGCCTGGACACGAATCACTGTAAAATATCAAATTTTTTACACGTGACGGAAGTGACTGTAGATGTTTATACAGGTATGATGAGATTTTATTTCCGCCACGTTTTCCAATTCCTTCAAGCCACATATAGCAAAATGGTTCGTTGGAGCCACAATCATGTATAGTAAGATTATAGGTCACCAAGGGCCGCTTATAAAATGATATCTGTATGTCTGAAGAAAAGGTGTAATATTGAATCGTGGCGTTTCTCCGAGCGTACGAATTAAACAAGTTTTGCAAGTCACGTTTTTTTTTGGGTACCGATATTAATAAAATATGAACATGAAACCCGCCTATTTCAACATTTTGAATTTTCGAAATGTCGAGAATTAATAAATAATTCTCGACTTAGCAAGATGCAAATTTTGAAAGAAATCCAAATCCCTATTTATATACCGTACTATTCCAAGTAACCAGACCGATTTGTATTCCTTATTGTATAGTTTGTCTGCCGCTCTGAGCGTTAATCCATTTTTTACCGACATTCAATTGAAATTAAATTTTATGATAAATAAATTCCCGGACAATTACGAAATATATTATCGTGTTTGCTTTATTAATTATTTATGACATTTTTGAGTTTATTATTTATTAGTATTACCCTGTATACAAAATTAATACATCTCGACATCATAATTAACATGGATAATTACTAAACATTATGATTTAATTAGTTGAGTGACAAAACCACATAGATCTTAAAAATTTGATATACACCTTGCCAATTTATATTTGCTTGGTGATTTGGCATTAGTTAAATGTTTTGGTTTAAAAAAAATCGCTTTTGTTTACCTTGTACTAATTACAAATTTTTTATAAGAAATTTTATGATATAAGAGTCTTTTATGTTTTATTTAATATCAAATATAACACCAAATGTTTTTAGTTCTATATCACAATTTTATCAGCTATATGACTAACGGTATATACACGTTCTTATCAGAATTTGTTGTTTCCCGTACTTCAATATACGAGTAGTGCAATTAGAAACCCCATACCTGTACAAATGATTTCGTAACAAAATGGAAATGAGTGGGTTTCACAGTTGAAGTGGTTTGAGATTTGTGTCGCCTGCATGCAATTGTTAATGTACATATGTATGTGCCTTGTTGTGACAGATGTACGAGTAATTAATTAAATTAAATTAAACTGAGCAAAACAATTTCAAATGCTGCTAACAAAGAGTTAAAATATGATTTTCAGCGCAATTCTAAAATAAACTTTTCAAAAGCTTCTGGTTATCAGAAATTATGTTTAGATATTAATGCTTTAATAGTATATTTATGAGTAAAATTAACCCTTTCGGTACCCTTAATTTTATTCAATTTGTCTGTATAAAGCAATTACGGATAAAATTCGGGAGCAGAAGAACTATTAAACTTGAACGGCTGAATTAATGAAAAATTGGACTGCATCTAAGAGTAAAAGTGGTCTCAAAATAACTCCTTTTATAATAACTGTTATATGATATTTTGAGGTTTTTTTTCCGCGGACACCCTGTAATCTATGTATATATTATAAAATTCAGTGTCAAGGTATTTTAATGTTTTATATAATGCGGTATGCGTGTGACCTTTAATAAACGAAGATCAATGACGTTTGATGTGGGATTTTAATTGCATTAGTAATCATATGTAACATATGTAATATAACCGCGATGTATAGCCTCATTTATTCTCATTTTTTTGTAATAATAATAATTATAGTAATTCCATGTTTCACTCCATTTTTAATTTAATTGTATAATTGATTTCTTTGGTAGTTAAAATACTTACGTGGTTCTATAGTAGAAATATGATACAGCACTGTGATTCGCCTGGATCACAGTGCTGTATCTGACTGAGCAAACTCAGTCAAGGAAGCTTGATATAACATCATCCCATATAAAGCCATCAGTTTCGTCAGAAAAAAGTTTGAGAAATTCTTTTTGGTTAAGACTTGAAACATTGCCACGCCGGTTTAGAAGAATGTATTGCATTTCAAAATTAAATGCGCCTGACTATCTAATTATATATTTGGTTATGCAGATGCCGTTTTGTATTTGCGAGGACTGTTGAAAAAATTTCGAGCATTTTCCCTAGCAACGAGAAGGGTGATAGGTGATGGCGAAAATGTTTGCAATATCGGTTACGAGTTTACCTCACATAAAAGAATTTAACCCAATAAAGATATCACCGGGTTAATAGAAATTTCGAATTAGTTCAAAATATCCAAAGTATGGTGGGAGGGTGTAGTGTTTCACTTGTCCTTTTAAAACCATGTGGCTCAGTTTCGCAAATAAGATTGGTCGTCCGATCGCTATCGTTGACCATGTCAAGTCACACACCACCAGTAACATTATTGCATTACCAATTATTTATATCAAAAATCACTACAAGATGAGTGCCAAAATTGCTTACTCCGTGCTTACACACTTGTTCTTTATCATAGGCTTCTTAAAATACAATGTGTTAAAATATAAAAAGTGTTAATCTTTGATTCGGGTACCTCGAACCAAAATTCGTTTACATTTCGGATTTTTAGAGTAGATTTAATAATATTTTAATTTTGTTTTACCTTGATTAGTTTAGTAATGCTATTAATCTTTTTATGAAAAAGATAGATTGAGCACGGAGGTTTGCTCAAAATGATTGCTGTCATTGTAGACTATCTGTGTGTAGTTGTATTCGTACAGATTCCAAATCGTCAACTCTTCCGACTTTCTCCTGTCGGGGTAAATAACGCCATTGTTCAATTCATTATTCTCCTACAATATTATCGTCGCTATCGTTATTCCATTTAGAATAAAAAACGTCAATAAAATCACAGCCATCAGCTGGACTCGACTCTACGAGCCTTGGTATGATACCACTTGGTAGTATACAACTTAATCAATCGCGCTCCGAGTCATATCTTGGTGTTGTAAAATTGCATGAACAGTGAACTTAGTAGCATTACCCACCAGTTTTCATTTCCCCCAAATTCACTAGACCTTCCAAGGATCTCACCTATTCTCAGTAAGCGATGCGTTACTCTTATGCTCTGGTTTAGCAGTATTTTTAGCAATCTTTAAATTTTCGATACCGGACTGAGCATTTCCCTCTGGCCTTGCTCGAATCTCGCCAGTTTTTATGTGGCCTTCTTCGGAAACAGGCTGCCTTAGAAAACGACTATCATTGTCTACAATCCCTATCTTCCCTAAACGTTGCTCCACTCTGAACATGGCTGCCCCGATTCTTGTTGTCTCTGCAAGTCACATGTCAGTCTTCTCACTGTTCGCGCTACCAGCGTTTTTTCTCTTACTGCAACTTGAAAATTAAAATAAACCATTCCTAGCAGTGTCGAGCCCAGTTCCAAGTCTGTCATGTTTCGGTCGTAACTTCTCCCTTTTGCAGTTTTCTTTTGCTATCTGTAGTTACAAACCCCTCTGGTACTTTCAGAAACGACACCTCCTGGAATTGTCCTCTCTTCTACTCGATCGTCACTTCTGTTTTGTACTTCTTAAACTTTCTCCATAAGCAACTTAATCAATACTTTCACCTCTTTTATTTGGTGCTCTTAGGCCTGTTTATGTTGATCGCGTTTTTCGTTCTGCTCCATAACGTTTAACCAGTTTAATATCTTTTGATTCCGCGTCTTCAGCCTACAATATTAAAATCTTTAATTCTTTCTGTTATATACGGTTCTAAATATTTCTATGACGGGTGACATTGATGGTAGAGTAATGAATTTCTCGACTTTATTTCATTCTCAAGAAACCGAGGATCATTTTTGGCCTCTCGGGAATTCACGAGATGTATTGAGAATAATTAAATATTTAATTTATTATTTGAAATCACTTTTTCTTCACTTCAGTTTGAGCAATATGTACATTGTTCCTGAGATCATTTTCAATATTTACTGTAATACAAAGAGCTAAAGAATAGTCGAACCTTCTTTTCAGATGGTAATGTCGTCAGTTTATCAGTTCACTTTGAAATTATTTCAGTATTATTGATGTATATCTCAATTGACTAAAATCTGTGAAATAAAGAAGCGACCGTCATTAAATTTTGATCTGTTTCACTTTAAATTGTTAGTGCACCATAACAAAATTATTCATTCAAAGAATCATCCAAAAGTAAAATTATAAATTGACTTTTCATCGGCCGCATAGTGAACAATTATAGCAAAAGCTTCTACTTTAATTTTTAATTTAATTTAGTCGATTACGGCATATCGCATTAGTTATTGTTGATAATAAAAATTGATCATTGGAAATTTAGACAAAACACGACCAATTGGATTAAAATAAAGCAGTAATGCCTACTAAAAATGTTCTCCTCGGCTTACAAAACCTTTCAAAAATAGTATAGCGGAAAATTTTAAAGTTATATGACAGCAACAAAATTTGTTTTCGTCAACCTATTGTAAATTTAAACGGTGCTTTACAATATGGAAATTGATTCATTTAAAATAGTTATCGGGAACAAGGACATTTTCAAAAAAAAAAAAAATGAAATATGCATAGTAGAATAAACGAAAGATGTTGTCTTAAGCTGAAATTTGGGAAATTTTTGAGCTAAATATCCAAAGTTATTGAGTTCTCGAAATTCTTGAGAAATAGATAAAATATTTCCGGGAATCGAAAAAATTTAATTAGGCTCTCAAGAAATCAAGAAAAAGAATTCCCGAAACTAATCTCTAATTGATGGCGAAGTTGTAATCGCAATATCCCTCTTATTCTCCACACTCTTCCTGGCGTACTTATTGACACCTTAACGTTAAAAAATCTTCTTACATAAATATAAGTAATAAGGTTATAGTTTTGCCCGCCAGATCTTTGATCTGTGAGTAGATTCCAATAAAGTGTAAATTTTTCATAAAAATTGGTACAAAAAATGATTGATAGTACAAAATATTGTCATATAAAATTTCCGATTCCAAAGAAATGACATTTACAGCAATCTAATAACTAAGTAGTTACAATTACATTGCCACAAGTATTTATTTTTGAATTTCTTAATTTCGATTTAATTCAATACAAAAATTGTATTCACACTAGTTTATAAAAAAAATGGGAAGTTTCCGAAAATTAAATAGGTGGCAATTTTGTACTATTTTTCACAAAATTTTTAGTGACATTTTGAGAAAGTCATCTCATTACTATTGGTTTCCATTTAACATGATTGCAAATATTTGCAAAGGGAAATTTTTGTATCATGTAGTTGTATTTGTATTATTTTCATTTGTGATTGAATAATTTTGACGTTTTCCAACACAAATGTCTTAATAACAACTTAAACAAATCTAATTTACAAGAGATTTTTAGACTATGGAGAGAATAAAAATTCCAAATAATGCCAGCAAAATTTAAGAACTAGAAAGAAAAACAAACTACGCGATACGCTTCACTATTAAAAATATTTTGAAAATTCTGGGAGCAAATCTTAATCCATAAAAAAAGTTCTGTATTAAATATGATTTCCTATATAAATGTAAATTAAGAATGGTTGCTATTGCAAATAATCCTACAGCCATTTATTACCAAAGTTTTGACATAACAAACAAATGTTTGTTTTCAAAATATATACAAGTTGCTGTGTTTGTTGCAGGGTTGAACATTTCCCTATACAATTTCGGGAAATTTTTGGTTTCATTTTGTAAATGAAAAATTTGCAAAGCAAAAAGTTGTATGCCCGACTATTTTTGATTGCAAATCACTGTAATTCGTTATGTATGTGTATACAAATGTATATACCGATACGGATATATTTTGAATGTGTACTACCAAAGAAATCGATTCCAAATAATTGCAAAACAATACCAAATGGAAACGCATAGTTAGCATCGGTTTTTAGAACACACAACTAATGAGCGCTTTCAGGTCCCCTATCATGATTAGTGAAATCGTCGCCAATTTGATTTGTAATTTTAATAGTGCTAAATGTTTTCATAACGTTGGCTTCGATTTTATTCAACATGTTCCCAACTGTTGGGTGCCCTGAAAGCGCCCAATGTGTCATTTTACATTATTTAAAATTTTGACGCTTGCTTATGTATTATGAAAGTAAAATCGTATCGTTAAGTTCACTTGAAATTAATTTAGCGAATCCTTGGCTTGGATACCTAAATGTAAAAATGTTGCGTTTATCAATCAACTAAAATTTCATACGTTCGTTAAACGTAAAGCTTAAAATTAACCCGTTGCCGCAAATGACGGCTATGGCCGTCGGATTTTTGGTGATATGTAGGCAAATGACGGCTATAGCCGTGCTGCATATTTTAATTAATAAAAAAAGGAACATCTTTCGTACGAGGTGTACTAATGCATTTATTTGTTAATTATTCAGTAATACCAAAGATAAACATGTTTATCTTTGGTAATACATTGAAGATAAAAAAAGATGTAACGTTCCAGATAACATATCATTTGTTTTTTGTTGTTTTGATTTTTCATATTTAACAATTCGATATATTTCCGAATTCATTAATATTTTTGACCTTGATAATCAAGGCAAAATATAAGGACGTAATACACGAATAAAAATAAGCCCTTTATTATTATCACGCATCAAAGCTTATCTTTATTTAAATTTTGGTATTAAATATTTTTGAATTTTACAAATCGGTCATATAAAAATCATACAAATTTTTGTGGTGGTTCTGTAAACATTACAAATACGACTTACGACTTTCAACTCAAATCGTTGGCCAATTTTTTTATGAAAAAAAATGTTGGGTATACAAATAAGTCTCCGCCGTTTTTATCAAAATTTGGGCATTTATTGTGAAAGAACGGTAGGTTATGGTTTATTTAAAGTATTGTCCATCGCTAGCCACTATACTTTTCCTTTTCTGGCAGCATACGAATACCACGTCAGAAGATCGCTTCATCTTTTGTGGCTATCCATGAATCAACCCAATTTTTGGTATCTTCATGTGATGTGAAGTGCTCCTCGAGTGCGTCATCGATCGAAACAAGTGCTAATCATGACGGAGCAATGTCTGCTGAATACGGCGGGTGGGATAAACCGGCCGAATTCAGTGTTTTCAAGTAGGTTTTCACCGGCGCCGTAGCATGTGGACAAGCATTTTGATGCAGGAGAATAATTGCATTGTGTTTGGAGTAGTAGTGGGCGCGTTTTTCCTTGAGTGCTCGGCTCAATCTCATCAATTGTATTTGGTAGAGAGCCCGAGTAATGGTTTCGTTCGTAATACATGACACCAAGCTGATCCCATCAAATACACAATATGAGTTTTTTTCCATGAATATTCAAGCAGCATTTCACATGAAAAAAATTGGCTTTCAACATCTCTCGGCTTCATTTCATATGAAAGCCAATATCTCAGCATTTTCCTTGCTTTTGAATCATTTATCAATAATGTAAGTGCTAGTTATTCTTGCATTTGGCACGAATCTTTATTCAATAATGCTTCCAATTCCCCGTCTTATTTATACACATTCGGCCATCCACTACGTTCTTTGTCTTTGATATCAAATTTTTGAAACCACTCGACAACTTCTCTCACTTCAGCCTCACCATATGATTCTGTAAGTAATCGATGCGCCCCAGCTGTAGGTTTCTTTAAACTTCTTTAATTTAAATCAAAAGTTTCCGCAAATAACGCTTACTTTGCTCAAAAATCGCTGATACAAAATCGCTAATATTTTAAGGTTATGTTGTTGACAGATGTCCAACCTTAAGATATGGCATTTTACATCAGGCAATTTTAACAATAATTTGGTGGTGGCCTCATCTTTTGACGAACGGCGGAGAGTTATTTATATATCTAATATTACGACTTGTGTTTGTCTCGAATTTACAAATGTGTACGAATAAAACAAAAAGTCGCAGTTACGAAAACTCAAAATACTTTAAATAAAAAAGCGTTTTGACGTCATTTGTTGTAAGTCGAAGTCGTAATGCTGATATAATAATCCACCTCGTTATAAAGTTATGAATCGCAGTGTATAATTAAATCTTCGATATGGGGTCTTTCCGAAACGAATACTTATTTACTTATTTGCCGCCATATTAAAAGTATGCAAAACAGTTCCAATTAATTTTACATACGTGGTCCAATATCTGATGTTGGATAGCAATGCTGCTATCTAGATGAGAATCCGCAAGCTGAATTGTTAGTAGTGGCAGCATATTGATTTTCGAAATCGTGAGCTGAATAGATGTAGCTTGCTATATTTTACGTCAGTTTGTATGGAAAAGTCAAGTATGGAAATTTAGCTAGGCCCGAGCTGCGTACTAATTATACGCCATAAACCAAGCCGAAAACCGTAATGGTATAACTTCCCACTGCTGGAGGCCTAAATTACTTCTAAAAATTGAACATTATGGCATTATCCGTTTTTTAACTGAAAGGAAAGAAAATAAAATCAAAGAAAAATTACCTATCTTTCTATTCCATTCGGCAAATATAATGATTTGCCCTCGTATTTTCGAATTTTTGCTGGTGATAACTGACCCCGTAAACAGAAATAAAACAGAGTTATTCGTAGTTATCAATGGTTCATTCAAGAGTTAAATATTTCAAGAGTGTATTAAGGTTAATTTAACAATGCAAGAATTCTATAAGCTACTGGCTGGGGCTGGTAAACTTAAATTGGACATATAACAGTTCCTTTACGATTAGTCGAATAAAACGACTCTGTGTTTAATTAGGGCTTTTCAGCAGTTTGAAAATTGCTTTTGTTCGTTTCTGAATATAGGGGCTTGACAGTTTCAAGTTTCAGTAATTGAAAACCAATATCAAAATAACATAAATGGTTCAAAAATGATGTTTAAATTCGATTTACCGGAATTTGTTAGAATGTAACATGTTTTGTAGAAGAATACGAAAAAGAAATGCAGTTTGATAAATTAGGCCCACCCCAGAAAATGATCAAAATCTTAAACAATGATTATTAGTACTTATCGTAGTTTTACTCGGGTGTGTAACGAAATCCCGGTTTTCAAATTCCCGGTTTGTCAAAATTCCGTTTTTTTTTATAAATCCCGGTTTTCAAAATCCAGATTTTCAAAATCCAGACTTTCAAAATCCAGGTTTTTAAAATCCTGGTTTTCTAAATCCCGGTTTTCAAAATCCCGGTTTTGTATAAAAAAAACTCCCGATTTTTAAGAAATCCCGGTTTGAATTTTTAAAACTTGACATGTGAGTTTGCGATAAAGTTCTACAAAATGGTTATAGGGATGGTATTTGGCCATTAACAGATTTTGTTGAAATTCGATACGTGCGATGGAAATGGGATTCTAAAATGATTTTTCGATAAAGCGGTCAATAGAGCGATGGAACTAGGCCATTTCTCAACCGAGTTTGTTGAAATTCTACACGTGCGATGGAAATGTATTTCTAAAATAATTTTTTGATAAAGTTGTGAAATATGCGGCCATCGCGAAAATATCGAATAGCTATTTCAGCGACTTTTTAAATGAGAGTTATAAAAGCCTTGAGTCTCTACAATTGTTGCATTTCAAAATGTTACATTAACACCGACTCCGATAAAATAGCGCCGACTCTACGAAACCAACTCCCGTCACTTACGTCACCAACTTTGGTTTTTTCTAGTAAATTTTTTGACAAGATATCTTATTTTTGTGTTAAAATATTATTAGTCTGGCCGGCCCGAATTAATAAAAAATATTTTTTTCCAAATCAAAACTTAATGCTGTGTTCCTGACGCCGATTTTTTTGTCTAAATTTCCGACTAACTAAATTGATCGTTAGTTCACTCTAATATTTATAAACCAAAACCTACCCGATATTTAGTTCTAAACTGCAAACTTAGTTTCGATTTATCAATTACTGATTAAAAATGTTTTGTAGAATGTTAAATTTAAGTTTATATAGCAGATTTTAATTAAACATCAGATGCGGTTTGTTTTGTGCCATCTTTGAACGATTGATATGAACTAACCATCAATTTAGTTAGTTTTAAATTTAGACAAAAAAATTGACGTGAGGCACACAGCATTAGAACTAGAAGAAAAGAAAACCGGGATTTTGAAAACCGAGATTTCGTAGTAACCCGTTTTCCTCGCTAGTGATGTGAGAGTTTTATTTTGGTTTTGTATTTGTGTAAGTTCCTGGCTTATGGCGATATAAAAAATACCCAAAATCAAAATGATCTAAATATAAGAAAATGAAGGCTTGGCACAAATTAAATTTATTAATTTACTTATCTTCTTCTAATCTTACCGTAGCCGGTATCATGTCGTTGTCATAATTCCTTATTACAATTTAATTTAAAGTTTTGTTTTACATTTAAAATTATCATCATCATTGTGAAACAAGCAACCGCAATAAGTACTTCCAAGTATCGCTAATAATTTCACCTCCCCTGTTTGTTGTATCTTGTATGTACGTACATGTATGTACACTGCACATTAAAATAAATTTATATTTGAGACACTAATAGACATCACAAACTATTAATCAGTTGTTTGAAATGAAAAACGCGAACGAAAATCATTTTGTTTTAAACTAAACAGTTTACGGTCGGTATTTAGATTGTGTGCATACACACGATTTTCATTTACGGACTACGAATTTTAAATTAATTTTTTTTTTCAAGCCTAAAGTGTTTTAAACATAATGTGAACTATTCTAATTACCTGGATGTTATTATTATTATAGAAAATAAATAAGAAGAGGAAACATTTTTGTGCAAAATGTTTATTTATTCAACTTTAATAATTTTTGTTGTGAAAAGTAAATTGCGCGCGCGAAAAATGTACTGGTACGCGAGACAAGATAAAATCTTAAAAATGTATTTTTTAAATTTATAAAACGGAAATTTCAAATTAAAATATTTAGAAAAATATAATATTATTTAAATAACAGCATCAAAATGTTTTAAATATTATGAATATAAAAAGTTTTATTTTATGTGTAATAGTTTTTTTTAGTATTTTCTTACAAAATTAGTTAATTTTGAGATTAAAATGAGAAAAAAAATTATTTTAAATTTGAAGGGCAAATTAATAGTGTAATTATAACTAAAATGTATATTTTTTATTTGTGTAATTATTTAGCATCAACGAGACGAATTAGATCTGGTCAAAGTGATACAAAAACGGTTAAAAAGCGTACGAATACAATGACCAGGCGGAGAAATTCAAGTTCAACAGTACGCCGTGGTTCACAATATCAAGAAGTGCAGGTGGCTATGCTACCGGATTTATCAGGTAAGCACGCTATTTATATTATTGTATGTAAGGTTGTTTATATTAACCATATGTGACACGTAAATAAAGATTTTATCAGAAGAGGCATCAGATTTTGAAATGGTGTTTAGCATTTAACATGCACGATTTCGATAGTGAAAGTAATATCGATGATTTAATTAACAAAAGCTCTAGAAGCTCGTAAAACCACATTAATTTATGTTACCATTTTCCTCAAATCTAATTTCAATTCCTTCTACATACAATTTTATTTGATCCTAAACCTGTACGATGTATATGTCAAACAATTTGGAAATTGTGAATTAGAACTTTGTTAATCACGCCGTCGATATTTGATGTGAGCCATGTGGTATCAAAATTATGCGCGTGTGTAGTTTAATTAAGAAAGAGCAGAAAATTTGAAAATAATTATTTACTTCCTTATCAATAGGATTGTGTCAACAAGGGCGACAGAGTTCAACTATTACTGGCGCATTTCCCTTGGTTATATTATTTATTCTGAAATTCACATTTTAATTACCTACATTTTAAGGATTTTGCGGATTTAATAAAAACATACTTCTACATGTAATCACTTCTTAAAAGACTTCGTACATACACAAGCTTGAAAATTTGCTCAAATTTATCTTATTTCTCAAGGAGCCTTATGGCGTATTTAGAAATAAATTATTCGATTGTGATAAACCAACAAGGATCCTAAATTCTCAATCATTTGAAATGTTATCGTGCTCTAATTAAGTAATCTTAGTTTACCTGTGACTAGGTTTTGATCAATAAAATTAAGACGTTTCACACATTTCTGGTGACTTTTGGTTAGCTTAAAATTTAGATAGTCCAGAGTCGCTTTATTTTTGGTGCAATCTATAAAATGTATTCGACTAATATCCTGTTTAAGGACTATACATGAGGCTCATGGTTTAACATCAACAGTGACTTTAACCAGACATACACATAAGTTATCTGCCATTCATCGATTAAAGAAGACCAACTACACTCTATGATTTAAAAAGAAATGTTAATCCTGGTTTCTTCCCAAGTCTAGTTAGTTTATAGGTTGCACACCCCACACTAACATACTCGCTGATGACGGCTCTTAGCTGCCGGTAAATTTGTGTCAAATGAATTAATTGAAATATTGAGGCAATACACGTTTGAGTTACATTATGCTAGGATCCAGTTAGGGAAATTACCAATGCGGTTGATCATCAGCCATTATTTTAGGTGAACTGGATTTTGGTCTGTAAGAAAAATATAAAAAACACTTAAAAAACTACGGTTATATTTAAATGCGCTAAAAACGAAAATCAATTTTGGATTCAAATGATTAAGCAATTTTATTGTGTATGGTTTAATTTTCTTGCAAGTTGGTATAATTCGTATTTTGTAAGTTGCTTTATTGTATTACTGACTTGTGATATATTTGCTTGTGATTAATAGTAGAAATTTTGTCAAAGTGTATTAGTGTTCGCCGTTGTTGGGATGTGAAATGTAAGCACCACACTTTTAGCTGGTATGAGTATGGAAATTTGAACATAAAACTTGGGTGAAGATTTCCAATTCCTTTGGTAGGTCTGCTGTCTTATTGGTATCTGTTCGTGTTTTTTTCTGTAAACTACCTTTTGCAGTTTTTCTTGTTGTGTTCATCAATAGGTCCTGATGCGTCTTGCACATATCCATTTTGTTATCCCACCCACTCAATAAAGAACTATCATTGACAACACACGTCCAACTTTTGACATTAGTACAGCCATGTACTCTGATCGAAGTACTCCAATTCTCAATGTGTTCAGTATTTTTACGAAGGTTGCATCTCTTTGTGGTCGTATATTCTGTGACAAGTCTACCAATCTGAACATTCATATTAGATGTGTAGCAGATATCAATGTTTGTAGCTGGGTGAATATGTAGTGTCTAGTAGTTTTCAGAATGTGACGGTGAAAATTGGAATTATACTTAAGATTCATCAATCTCTTTCTCGATGGTTAAGACCATTCTCCAGGTTCATCATATCGCAACACATTGTACCATTGCCTAGGGTTTCCTGTGTTAATCGCGGACCATTTCCTAACATCGAATCATCAAGTTGATTTCTTCTCTTATTCAGAGTGGCAATTTGATAATTATTGCATCTTTCAATGTAAGGTGATAAACGGAGAATATTTTGATGTTAAGTTAAATTGTGATCGTAGCATCAACCGTCTTTCTTGGCAACATACAGCAAAAATTTCCTTTGTACGGTTTCAATGCGATTGCTGTATATATTTGATAGTAAAGGGACCAAGGTGGAACCGCAAATTCAAACTATCGGTCGTGTGCAAAATATAAGCTGGATAAGCCCCTTATATCTGTCAACTCATATATACATCTTTTGATAAACCCCAACATATAGAGTTAGCTTTCGCGTGAATTTCGATTATTCTAGCTCGAGGTGACCCATTGATTTGGTAGTATTGATGTAATGGTTCCTTCTTCCGGTGAAATGATATAAGCTTGCACTTATTTGTGCTTAAACGCAATTTATGGTGCTTGCATTAGCTACTTTGTTTAAATCGCCTTGGAGTAATTTCACATCTTCTATGTCCTTATTGGGTTTAAATTTTTTCACATCGTCTGCATATATTAACACATCAGAATTTTAGATCCCATTGGTAATATGCTGTTAATAAAGATTATAAAAATCCAAGGCCTAGATGGAAAATGCCTTACGGTGCACCTGCGTGTGCTATTATTAGTCTTGATTTTTCACCGCCTTTTTATTTGGATATATTGCTCGCAATTACTTAAATATAACCATATCCATTTCACAAATGCGCTGGAGAACACAAACCTTGTTCGGCAAACTCTACCAAATTTGTTGTAGTCGATCTGCCAGGGAAAAAACCTTTGAGAAATTGGCAGGTGATCATTTCAAAGAGCTTTGGTATTGAAGATAATAACGATATTCCTCGGTAACATGGAATGTCGGCTCTTTTTGTCAGCTTTGAAGACAGGCGTTATTTTAATTAGTTTCCATTAAGTCGGGAAAATACGACTTGGTAGAGACTGAATGAAGAGTAGGCGAATTAGTTCGATCATTTCGTTTCCGAACATCTGTAGAACATTGGATGGTATTTTAACAGACACTAAATGACTTTAATGCTTCTAATAGTTTATTGTTAGATTTGTTTGGTATTTTTATGTCTAGATTAGATTCATAACCAAACATTAAATAGACACTTTAAAAAAACTCGGCAAATGTTTTTACAATGCATTGGGTGTCCGTTTACTTGGTAGTATATTGGATAACCTTTAGTATGTCGTTTGGTGTTAAACAAATTCCAGAAATATTGGGTCACTGTTTATGCTGCTCTGTGTATTCGTTATATGATTTGAATATTTTGTTTTAATAACTATTTCCCATATGCGTATACCATTAATATCAAGAAACTTATCTTCACAGAATTGAAGGTATTTATTGAACGTAGAATTAGGTGGAACATAAACGCTAAATGCAAGTTAACTTTAGGCAATCTTAATTTTACACAGAGTAGTTCTATCGAAGAATGCGTAACAGTTTTGGCCAGGGATTACTGATTTAATAGGAATATTGACTCCTGATGTTTTGGCGCTGGTATTTATTGACCGATCACTGTCAGGAAAAAATACGCACCACAAGATATTATCCTTCTCGAGGAAAGCGGTGTGTAATGATATAGCTCAGTGTTTCTGAGGAGCCATATGCTAAATTCATAAATTAAACAAGCCATGAAAATTTGAATTATTACTAATATAAATATGAAATTAAGATGTAAAAAACAAGATTGAGAAACACTGATCTATCTGACATTTCCTAACTAGTTCATACAACTCCTCTGCTGGCATGGCACATCGGCACACTCGGTAATTATTGAAACTCCTTCAGATGTATTGAATGGTAGATGGTATTCTATCCTCATTTCTTATCTTACTTGTTGACGATATCGTGATGAACATCACGATAGTTAATAAATTAAACACGCTCTTCTGCTTCCAGCGGATGCTCCTTTGGCTCCACATGGGTATGAGTCTATGTAATAGAACTTTCCATCATAGTGCCGTTTTTAATCCAGATATTATTACTGTACTATGATTGGTGAAAAGCTTCTCACAATGTCAGGCTAATAAGGTTTTTCATTCTTGAAACTTCAATAGAGAGCTCGTTCCTAATTATGTTCGGATTTGAAGCGGTTGTTGAACATGATAAAGGCTTCGTTGATGAAATAAGACATTAATATATGGTGTCCGATAACCTGACAACATATAGAAAAGAAGCGAGTTATTTTGTTTGTGACTTGAAGCTGAAGTAATCAACTTCATCATCACGCCAAGTAACCATTGTTATGGTTAATACAAATTTGGGTAACTTCATGGCAATACAAAGGAGATTGGACAAAAATGGAACGAAGTGGAAAACCTTATTCTCCGGCATGTCTGTATGTCTCATTCAGCAGATCTGGGCGCTGGCTAGGATTCAATGGGCTGATCAATCACTAATCCGAAGTCAAATGATCATGAACACCGTAACTTAGTGGAATGTTGTGTCGAAAAACATAATAATTATAAACCCAGATTTTACAATAGATGAACTTCTATGGCCACACTCCAAAACCTTGCTTTTCTAATATTTTAAATTTTAATGTAAGTTTTGTAATCTTAAACCAAATGTGTAGACTTATCTCTGAGTCATCGAAGATGCGTGGTCTCTATAACCGATACCCAACTTAACATTGATTTTCCCATATGTCTATCCATCCAAAATAGGAATCGCATCAATGACCGATATATTGCTCATCCTTCATGAATGCAAACTAATACAAACATCCATTTTCGTCAGCTATGAAAACAAAACTGATAAATCTGTCAGAGATATTAGCAAGTATCGTATTAAATTAATAAAAAAAAAACTGAGTTGGGTGCTAAAATTTGTTTTCAAAAACACCTGCTATAATTGCCTATTTATACCGTGCCTGGCACAGATTTTTTCTCTAAATTTTCGACTAACTAAATTGATTATTAGATCAAACTAGTATGTCATACAGCCTTGGCCAAAAGTATTGACCACCCATGATATCTTACAATTTTTTTGGGAGTATCAATTTGAAATAAACTGAAACAATTTTTATAGGTTCATATTAATATTTATTTATATAAAATTAATATTTTATGGGTCTACCCTTTGCCTTAATTACGGTAGAAATTTTTTACATTCTGCGAGACGGCGTTTAGGTCTTTTTTGTTATTTATTGTGTGGCGCCGGACTCTGCGTTTTAATAAACTCCATAAATGTTCTTTGGAGTTCAGGTCCGGGGACTTGGCAGGCCACTCCAGAAGCTCAGTGCCATTTTCTCGAAACCATGCCATTGTGCAGGCAGATTTATGACATGGCGTGGTATCCTGCTGGAATTTAACGCCATCCATGTTTGTACTTATCACCAAAAAATGGAAACAACTCAGAATCTAATACGTTTATGTATTTTGAAGAGTTCATGTGGCCCTCACACACGAACATTTCCCCAGTTACAGCTAGAACTAGTCATGCAGCTCCAGACCATTATGCTGCCTCCGCCGTGTTTTATGGTTTACTGGACTAAATGCTTCGCATCCCCGGCGATGCACAAAAGGCACATCAGTGGCGCTATTCTGGCAATTTCCCGGGAATAGTGAATAATTTCTTTTTGTAGCAGCTATTCCCCAGAAATTTTCCCCAATTCTACGTTTTTCAAAAGTTAATTCTGGCGATTGGAGAATAAATTTACGGGAAAATAATTTAATTATTCGCGGTCGACACACGATCGCAAAAATTAAATCCTTTAAAATTAAAATTTTTATAATTTTTTTGATATAATTAATTAAATATATAAATATTTTAATTTTATTTTATTTTAAAGGATTACAAATAAACAAACAAACAAAAAAACTAAAAAATAAACAAGCATTAAAATATATAAATGTATAAAATAATTTTATTTATTTTTTAAGTTCATAAATTATTTAGTTTTTAAAAAACAAATGTCTAAAAATAGTTTACTACGTTTATTGGTTTTTGTTGATATTTTAATCGAATTTTACTTAAAAAATAAATTTTGTTTTGTCAAATTAAAAAATTGGATATTGAATTTTCTAATTGATATTACCAGTTTTCACTATAAATTTACAGCCATAATATTGCTATAAGTCACTATAATAAATTTCCGTTAAATTCTATTTCCAATAAATTTTTTCCTAAACGAGGTATGGAATAATAAACGTCAAAACTGCTATAATGGCGAATAATTTCTTCCCATCAATCTTCTAAGTATATCTAAACTGCAATTGATAAATCTGTACTAAGTTTTCAGTTTAGAACTAAATATTAGGCAATTTTGGCATATGCACCTTAAAAAAATCTATCAATAACTGGTGTAACGTAACCATGAATTTAGTTAGTCGGAAAAATCGGTGTCAGGCACACATAGTATTAGATCTCACGTGCGGAAACCGTATACACATGCACTGAAGTATTTTCGCCTCAGGCAAGTATTTCATTATTATGATGTGACAATTTGTTATGGGAGAATCAAGTAAAAATGGAAAAATACATATGTACGATTCAGAAAACGCGATGTCGTATGACTTGCTCAAATGATCTGCGATCACCGGTCACACGTGCATCGGATATAAAATAGGTTTAGATTTGATGATTATAATCGGCACATTTTGTTTGTTGCACGAATCAAACGAGGCACCACTAATTTCTATCAATTTGCAACGGTAGCAATCACCGTGTTTTCCAAAGATTCATAAAAAAAATTTACTTGAGTATTTTCTAAATCATTGTATTAATTAATTTGGTATAATCTAATCTAGATAAAACAAACGATTTGTTTTTAAAACTTTTGTTAGAGAAATTATAATAATGCAATTTGACAACAATTATACTTTTGAACGACACTAGAATCGATGTCAAGGGAACTTGTAAATTATCAATACAAAATGGATCAAGACTCAATACTCTCATATATATATATATATATGATTAAAATAATTGTGAATCATACTTTGTTATATTAAAAGTCTCCAAAGTTTTTTAATGATGTTTATCAAACTGTGGCTGCACTTATAAAGAACAAAAGATTTAAGTTTATACATTATTTCAAGTTTCAAAAAGATTCGATAACGATGATTGATGTTTCAGTGTTATCCGATTAAATTTTCCAATTTGTGTTCGAGTGGAGTTTGAGTCTTTATAAATATTTAAATTAATATTAAATATATTATCCTTATCTATTCTATTTGCCATAAACAACCTAATATTGCCAAGTTTGTGTTTACAGGAGCGACTTGTGTTTTTTAAGATTAGCAAACGAATGTGGTCCATTTTGTCAGTGGTTCGACAATATCCGGGCAATTAAAATTTTTCTTCTGCCAATCTAATGAAGTATCATTTCTGCTTCTTTATAGAATATATTTTTAGCGTTTAGTGTTGCCGGTAGTCATTCATTCCACCCTAACCCAATTATCCAAGCTTCTTGCATCATAAGTTTGGCGGAATGGGGTTGAATAATTTTCATGAATCCGACAACGATGATCGCTTTCTTGTTTGACCGTGTAATAGTTGCAATATTGATACATGTAATCAAATGCTTCCGAGGAAGGATGATAGACCGAAGGATGATTTGAACCATTGGTAGTGATAACATATAGAGGTCTTGGGTTGTTATATATTGACTGTAGCAAGATCTAGACCATTTCGTTGTACTCTCCATTGGTCGAAAGGTGACTGGTACAGCCATAAGTATTGTATTCGTTATCGGTTGCACATATGGCATTACTTACAATTCCATAATAGAGTGGCTCCTATAAAATATTCAGATTTGTATATTCATTCGCGCATAATAAAATGTGTTTTGCTTAAAGTGGCTACTTAACCTAGGGTTCAGAAAGTGAAACTATTTTGGAGGCACGTGGCAGAAAGAAATAATACAACAACTACACCATCAACGTCAAACAACCGTTGCTTCGGAACCAAGTGACCCCAAACGTCAAGCAACCCTTCCCTTTCTCCCTCTCGCCCTTCGCCTTGCTAAGCATGTCTGAACCCTGCACCTGAAGGATCCTTGCGATCCCGAATCCCAAAAAATAAATACAACACTAATTCTTCACTTGCATTGGTTTTAGAAAAGCTGGGTTCAAATTGTTTCCAACCATCTTCTTTATTTGTAGTGCAACTCGGCTACCTCATCCCGGATATCAGCACCACATCTATTTGTGTAACACGTGATAAGTCAATCACGTCCATGAAAATAATAAGCATTTGTGGTTGGACAAGTGGTGCAGTAGTTTATATATAAATTAGGCCGGAAGGTGCTAAGAGTTCGAATTCCGCCAATGGTAGGATGTAGAAGTTTCCTCACATGATTACGGCCGGCGTAATAAACATAATTGCGACTCTGTGGAATGCAGGGGTCATACGTGTTCCTTCTTCCATCTCAAAGTAGAGATTGACATACAGTTTGCAACGTACAGATGGTAGACTGCGTTGTGTGAGTAGTAGCGAATTTGTAGTTTGTGGGAAGAGAGATTATTAATTGATTGGCCAAAAACAGACATTAAATCGATTTGCTTTTCTTATTAAAAAATTTTTCTGTTCTTTCCGCGAAATTTTTATTTTGCACTAAGGCCTAATTCATCTTAGTTTGTGCCAGGCTTCTTGTTGGTCTGTGGTTATACATCAGGCATAAATAATGTTTATCGATTCATCATTATAATCTGCGCTAATTGTAGTGTTAGCCATGTAGGCTTGGCTGAATTGGAAGATTCTCGATAGTGGATTATGATCTGAAAGGGCTTATACGATGCGTTGAATTGAGTTAGCGTATTACAGAAAAACGATACTAACACAAAAAACTTTAAGCTTACTTACTACTTTAAGCTTTAAACTTATTTTAAGATATTTTGAGATAGAGATTTATTTTAAGAGATTTATTTTAAGAGACTAGAAATCTTGTATATCAAAATATCGTGATAACTTTTTAATAAAAGAATATCTATACCGGAATTTTATTAGCGCTTCACATACGACATTCAATTATATTTTTCACAGTAAAATACTACACACAATCACCTAGCGGACAAATTTATCGTAAGTGCTTTCATCTACTCATAATAAAAAGGTAGGACAGTTGATAGTTGTTAATTTAGCAAAGACAAAAACCTTAGGTGCTTTATAAGTACTTGTAGTGCTCGATTGGAAAGCAACTATTATTAAAAAACTGGGGGCCTACTATTGCTTTCGAACGTTTTCGATCATTTTCGTCCATCATTCAACTATTTCCTATCGCATTTCGTTAGTTTCGGTACTTCAAAATAATTTTAGTACCAAAATTATTTAAGTGTTGTCAGAGTAATATTTTCAAAAAGGGCTCTCACAACAAAGTACGAGCAATAGAATTGAAGAAACTTTGATCATTCTGCAAGAAAATTTATTTTTGGAGTTGATTTAAACGTTATATTTTCGTTAACGTTCACAGTAAGCGAAAGTGAAGGTGGTGATACATGTACAGATTTTGCCTTTAAGGCAAAAAAATTTGCCTTATACAAAATTGAGAAATGTTCAATTTAAAATTTTTGCCTATAAGGCGATTCAAGATGGCCGACTTTTGACCAATCAGCGCGCATAGTTTTTATGCCTTAAAGGCAAAATCTGTACATGTATCACCGCCTTGATAGTACAAAAAAATTAGTAGCGCGCAACCAACGAAAACGATCGAAAGCAATAGTAGGCCCTCAGAATAATTGTGTTTGTATATTGAGAATAAAGCAACTGAAGCTTATTTTGGTTTAAATATTCCATTAAATATGTTAATTCAGTTTAAAAATTAATAATTTGAATGAACTTATAAAAATAGCAATTATAATTTCGCAATTCAAAATATGGCGCATTCCCAACGTGATCTACTACAAAATTTTGCAATTTTTACATTTTATCATTATTGCGGACACTCGTTTAATTCACCTTTTTTGCTATCATAATATGTTATGCTGAATATGGAATGTGGAAAGGCACAATCTCCAGGCAATTTCTACACAAAATATCTAAAGGTGCGATAACGGATCGTTTAGAAGAATTTAAAATTCATTTGCAACGCCACAACGCCAATTCTCTCAACAACAGAATCAGTTTCAATTCCAACAAACTATACGGAATGATAACAAAAGATGTACGAGTTGTGTACTTAAGTCAGTAGTAGCTACGAATCAACAAAGGACAAACGTCTGAAACCGGTCTTCCGATATTAAATATTTACAAAAAAGCAAAAAATAGTTTTTTAAAACTAAAATTAAAAATAAAATTATTTTTACAATTTGTCTTTTTTTATATTTATTTGTTGCAATATAAAATTCTATATTTATTATTTTCGACTCCGACTTAGGACTAGATTCTGAGAAGTGACAAACGAAAAATCTCTGCTTATTAAAGCGTAGTTGCTGCAAACCGCTATAAATCATGCCATAACTCAGTTTACAGAATCGTAAGGTTGTTGTAACAATTTTTTGTTCTAATAGATGATGTTATACAAAATTGTCAATTTATTGGAATCTAGGCCCTGAAGGTGGATTTACATATCCGACGATTTTTCGGCGTGACTGCTTGCCGCAGGAAATTCGGCGAACGCGTATTATCGATGATTTACATATTCAACGATTTTTCGGCACAGTTTTTTCAAACATCCATACATAAACAATAGAATGACACATAATATAAAAAAACAGATGAAGTTAAAAAAAAATATTCTATGTATGCTGTGTCGTTGCGCCGAAAAGATAAATTTTGTTCATGTCTTCGCCGTGCCGAAAATTCGAAGAAGAAGTCCTTTCTGATTGGTTGAATGTACCACGTGATGTTCGGCGCAGAAAAATCGTCGGATATGTAAATCCACCTTGATTCTGTTGTATTGCAAACTCGTATCATGTAGAGAAGAAGAGAAAAACTAATGTTGTAATTCTGTAATTTGTTGACGCCCATTTATAGAAAAATTTTTAATTGTCATACGGCGAAGTTCACCCGCACCGTATAACTCACGGTATACAAAGGTCAACTTTTTCACAAAAAATGTTCTTGTATAATCCGCACCGTTGTATAACCCATCGTATAAAATTTTTCAGTTTGCATGTTTTACTGAATGAGATAAATTTTTGAGACAAGTTTTGTAGAATAATATTTCGTTTTCTACTCCTGTGACCAAAATCAAACTTTATTCGTATGATTATGTCAAAGAACAAACATAAGTAAATAATGATGTATTTTACTCCTTAGGGACTAAAATAATAAAAATCAAATAATTTTCAAGCACAATTGTTTTTTAAGAAACGAATTTTCAATGAATACTCGATAACAATTGAGACTTGTACCCCTGTGCTCTCGCGGACAAATTTATTACTAGGAAAAATAGTTTAATCAGGCTTTTCTATGAATTATGTATGAAAAGGGACGTTATAAAGTTTAAAATTATTTGTATATTGCATTAAAATATAAAAACTATAAATTTATTTACAATTAATATTAAAATTATCAATTAAAAAATGGAAAAAGTGTCTCGCGTGGATCTGAAGCAAGCTCATTTCTTTCCGCTGATAGCGTTTTCTATACTTTCGCTAGTCTCAATATAAAACGTGTAGTCGTCGGTGTAGTGTAAGAAAAATTTATTTACTACAAACTTCTTGTAAAAGAAAATTTTTTTATTAAAAATCTTAGAAAAAATATCATTTGTAACTTACAACAATAATCTCCTATTTTACTCTTGTTTTGTCAATGGATATCACCAACTATACCTGTCCTTATCAACATCTGATATTGCAAACCGTTTATAAACACTTTTAATTTGTTAATGTTATTTCAAACAGCGTCAATAAAATCGAATAACTGTCGTATTTTTATAAGTTTACCCATGATTTCGATAAAACATTCTAATTCTGGATTTTATGATCTAAACCTCGTATCTTTTACAATCCATTCATTTCCAATTACAACTCACATATGTAGAAGATGTTTCACAAAATTGTCATTGCAACTGTCATGATCAACTTTGGACACATTTCACGGAAACATTATCCTTGCATTGGCATGGGCGGTCTCCAAGAGAAATCAAATTACATCATAATATGGGGTAAGCAATATTATAGCCTTATCCATCATTTGGACTACCAAAACATCATCAATCAGATTATCAAAAGGAGCTTATGTACTCGAATGAAAGCCCGTAGGAGTGGTGCGACCGTTACTATAGATTTGTAATTTTCGCATAATTATTTAAAATGTAAATATTTTAAGGCTTTCGTCGATATAGAGCAACACCAATACCCCAAGAGCTTCGATTTAGCCGAATAAATTTTATATTAATACAAATAATTCGTCTTGTTAAAATTTACCAAACTACGAAAAAGCACGTCACCTCGATAGTAGCCAAACAACAATTAATATTTTTTAATCGTTTTAAAATCGTCAATTGGCAGTTCTTCAATTTGTATTGATTTTCCTAATTATTATATGTTTTGTGTTCTAAACTTTCTCTGTTCAAAACCTAAACTTGTACATTAGTTATTCAAAAGTACACAACGATAGAGAAATAATATGGTGGGCTTTTAATATCGACTGTCTATCACGAAACCGAGTGACTCATTGCGATGCTGAAAATTGTTTTATTACGGAGCTTATACGTATACAATTTGTGCAATGCGTGCAATTATGGAATTTTACTAAAGTTGCTAGCTAGAGACCAATTAAAAACATATATCGAAACACATCTACTCAAATCTAACAAAGTATTGAGCACAAACTTTTAAATGTGTCGCTTAGCAATTTATTAAATGTCTAAATAAATCTGGATAATCAAATAATTATAGATAAGGAATTTTGATTAGTTAGTTAATTAGTATTTATTTTGTTTATCTTTATATTTAAACTCAATTCTTGGAATTTTTAAATTATTAACCTGTATTTTAAAGCAATTTTTTATCTTATCTATTTCCAGAAAATCTAACCGATGAAGAACGAATATGGGAAGAAATTCATGATATCAAACTGATGCCTGTTCCAATGTCCGAGAAAAAAGACATCAAATCACAGTTACAAAATGCAACGAAACTTCGTTTGCAAGGATTCGATCAAATAAAATGGCAACGTCGCAAAGTGTGGCAACAGTTCGAATCGAAATGGACCGAATATATATCAAAAATGGAACTGTGGCGAAATTCACTAAAAAAAATTGAGGGAAATTTTGGCACCGGTGTTGTTGCCTATTTTTTATTTCTGCGTTGGCTCATGTTTTTAAATTTGATTATATTTTTCCTCGTGTTTTTGTTTGTTGTGCTGCCCCAGTTCGTACTAAACGAACCGAATGATGCTGAATGTAGTGAATTACCGGCAAATTCGACGCAATGCTGTTCAGACGATTACTTCAATAAAATCACGCAAAATAATTTTTCGATACTAGATATAATTCAGGGTACAGGATTCATGGAAAAAACGTTTATGTTCTACGGAATGTATACGAATAAAATATTCGGTTACACGTATTCGTTTAATTTCGGTTCGAATTCCACGGATTCAAATACAAATACAACCGAATTCTTATATGATCTTCCACTAGCGTATATTCTAATCACACTTATATATTTTTTACTATCGTTGGCTGCGATTGTCAAAGCGGCGGCCCGCGAATTCAAAGACAGATTGGTCGAAGGCGAGGGACAGTTTTATCAGTACTGTAATTTAATATTTGGCGGATGGGATTTTTGTATACACAACGAGAAATCTGCTCTAATCAAACACAAAGCGCTTTACAATGAAATTAAAGCATTGTTACACAGTCGCAGAATAGAAGTCGAACGAAGTAATCGATCGCGTGAAGTGATGATCAAACTGATCGGTATAAGAATTGTGATCAATTTACTAGTTATTCTGATATTGATCGGGGCCGGTGTACTAATATATTTTCTATTTAGTATATCGATTAATTTTCTCGAGCCAAATTTCCAAACGGACAGCAGTTCAAAATTTTTGTTCAAAGGAAATGAGAGAATATTTAATTTATTTAACGATAACGATAGCGGAAGTACCAATAACGGTGGATACTATGATAATGGAAATGTAGTGATAAATTCGAAAAAGACCGAAGATGGTTTTGGAGAAATCGAGGAAATATTTATTCAAAAGTCTAGCGGCCTGTCTGGAGACCAACCGTTTAACGATCAATTAGAAAATTTATTTTATGAATTTTTACCATATTTAGGTATTGTTTTATTAAATGTATTTATTCCATTAATATTTAATTATTTAGTTACATTTGAAAAATATTCACCGATGTTTGTTATCAAATTAAAATTAAGTCGTACAGTATTATTACGTTTAAGTTCACTTGTTGTACTATTATCACGTTTTTATATTCTTGTATCGCCCGACATTGGCAATAGTATATGTTATAATGATAGGAAAACGCCACAATGTTGGGAAACATTTGTTGGCCAACAATTTTATAAATTATTCATTATCGATTTTGTAACGCATATTTTTATAACGTTTTTCATTAATTTTCCGCGTGCTCTGCTCGCACGGCATGTTAAAACGAAATTTGCTAAATTTATTGGTGAACAGGAATTTGAACTATCGAAGCATGTACTCGATGTTGTCTACTCACAAACTCTGTGTTGGTTGGGTAGCTTTTATGCTCCATTCCTGCCGGCAATCGCGACGATACTAAACTTCCTAATGTTTTACATAAAGAAATTTGCTTGTCTAGTCAATTCGAAGCCGTCGTCGATTTTATATCGGGCATCGCGTTCCAATTCCTTATTTATGTTTGTCTTGCTAGTTTCGTATGTATTTGCGGTAGTACCGATCGTTTACGCGATTGCCGAAATTTTACCATCCCGATCGTGTGGGCCGTACCGTGGCCTCGAAAATGTCTGGGAATGTGCAATTAATTCGTTTACAAAACTACCGACGCTATTAAAAAATATTATATTTTATTTTGGTACGGCAGGTTTCGCGATTCCATGTTTTATAGTATTAATATTACTGCTGTATTATTATTATGCCGTATCGGTCGCCAATAAACATATGGTGGACGTACTAAAAAATCAATTGATACTCGAGGGCCACGATAAACAATTTTTATTGAATCGATTAAGTTCGCTGCTTAAACACCAGCAGGATTATCAAAGGCGGGTTAAGCAGCAAGAAAACATTGCACAGCAACGGGAACATAGAGTTAGCAAAGAACGTAATCATGAACGCGATAAAAAAGGTGATGAATAAAAATATTAGCAAAATTATTAAAATTAACTTATGTAAATATAATTTCAATGTGATTTTTTTTATTATTTTTAATTAATTTATTAAAAAACTATATATTTAAGGTTTACACAAAACAAAAAAACCGTTTCGATCAATCAATCACAAATTTTGATTTTAAATTTTCCTTTTTATATGAATTGATATGACTGACTTACTGCAATCAATTTAAATATGATATTCATACTGCCATCTACTATTCTAACCAATTAGTTCACTACTGAATTTTTCCCTTAAAATTCTAGAACTTTAAAATCAAAATTTAAAAAAATTAGCGTTGATCATATAAGAGTGTAGATGATTTTTAGGCACTGAACGATAAAATTCGATATCCGATTGAGGATTGGCTTAGGGACTAACTATAAGTAAGAGCCTTAATTTAAGATAACAATTGTAACCCGCCGAAATCCAAATTTCGTCTACACTCGGCACATTGATGAACGCCACATAATTAAAATAAATTGTAAATTAAAGTAGTTAGATAAAATCAATTAATTTAAAATAAACAAATTATTTTATCCCCACGTAATATAAATAAATAGATACATAAACTTAAGGTGTAATTCTAAATTAAAAGAAAATAACGTGATATTTCTTTATAAATATAAATAATTAAATAATGATAAATATATTTTATATACTTTCTAATTACAATTATATATAACAAAATTATTTATATACATACATAAATTACATAATATTAATTAAGGTTGTGTTTCTCAAATTTATATAAATTTCGAAAACTAATTTTACAGCCAATGATTAGTTTTCTTCAATGCGGAAAATTTGTATCCGATACAAATTTATTCCGATTTATTTTATTCATTTCATATTAATTCGACTGCACTTCTCTAGTCTCTTAATTAAATAAATTTTTTATTTTTACCTAATTATCGAGTATCCCGAGGCTAAAGTATTCTTCCAATATTTAGCTTTGTTTAGTATAATGCGTCATCGCGATTATTGTTTTAGTATTTTATCGGGCTGTTATATTTTTTTTTAATTTGTGATTATAGTATACTCGATAATTAACACTATTAGTTAATTAATTTTTTGTTTATTTTAATTTTACAGAAACAGATATTTTTAAAACACTGAGATTATTTTTATTTATAGTTTTTATTTTGTTTAGTTTAAAATAATTCTCAAAATACAGTCGAGAATTCATCAAGTATTTAGACAAATTTCAAACATATATTTTAATTCAAAGTAATATTTGAGCATACTCGTTAATTAATATTAACAATAAATTACATTTGTCAAGGAAAATGAACATCTACGAACCTAATTGAATTTATGGTTATGGTTAAGACGCTATATTATTAATTGTGTGCATGATTAAAATGACGGATTTTAGATTGTGATTTTAACTACTTTTTAGTAACAACTTCAGAAACTTCTGTTAAGTTTCATTATTCTTCAAATAAATTTTAAATATTTATCACTTACTTTTTTAGCGCAAAAAATATGTGCTAAATCATAAAAGAAAAAACGAAACATCCGTAAAATTTCAAGCTCTACAAAACATGGGTTAACCCATTAATTTAAAAAAAAATATTTTCTGTTAAATATTTTATGACTTTAGTGCTCCCGCTCGTTTTTGTTATTGTGTACATTTATACTTTGAAGAATTTGATTTTATTTTATTAAGAAAGTTCTTCCCAGAAAATCCTAGTTTCAAGGATTTTCTTTTGAATGGTATTTTTTATTGTTTTGAGTATCGCTATTATTTCGTAAAATTTTTATTTTGCATAGTATCTTTAACCAAAAAATCCGAAAATTTTAGAAATAAGCTTCTAACATGATCTCATTGTCATATCCGATTCAAAAGGTCTAAAACCAGAAAATTTTGGTTGGGTCTCTGAAATGATATGATATGATAGAGATGTACAGGCCAACCTTAATGGTGATCCTAGGTATGTATAGCACATTTCTGGAATATGCGCGATATAGTGTTAAAGCCTGCATCTTACCATATTCCAAAATTATGCGGGCCTAGGCCCTGCCTGCATCCTCGACATAAATGGTTTATCGGGATAGGATGTTAATCACAGAAATAACCAGGGCGATAACCGCAGCAAAGTTATTGTCTAACTACATTAATAGGTTAGTTAAGTTAGTCATAATAAAAATCACACCTTGGAAGAGAATTTGTTAGTTTATTAGTTTTTGTTAATTGGAAAGTGGTATAGGAACTTCTAACTTTCATCATACGTATATATCGTCATCAGTCATACATAGTACGACTGGAATAATTATTTCCATTGGCATCTAGGGGTCATCTCATCTTATGCTGTTATTATAATATGTTCGCCTAACAACTAACCCAACACCATTTAACCCAAGAGATACTTGTTCCTAAAAACTCGACAGCATATATTTATACATATGATGACCTAGAAAACTTATTTGGTCCACGTGGTCAAATATTAATTATATTTTAATATAATCTCGTAAATGTGTCATATAGCTACCTAAAATATTCATTTATTCATCTAATTTGGAACAGAATAGTCTGGTACCAAAATATAAATTCATTTGGAAAGGCCACCGTGAACAACATGCTATTACAGGAGGTATTTGGTTCGCTTATTTGAATTGGAAAAGTCATAAAGTTAAATAAATATGAGGTTAATAAGCCAAGACAAATATCTCGTGGTTCCGAACGTTGGAAACACTAACCTTTCAATGAGAAGGCTTCAATATACGTTTATCCGATGGTCTGCGGATCCAAATTTTTAAGTCACGATTCCTATCAACTTGATAGCGTCCAACAACATACCATCAAATTTTAAAAACTCTTTTTTTATTATTATTTTCTTAACTTCCAATGCACTATGAGATTGTACCTGATTCCTCCACGCATTCATTCCGCTGTTCCACATAGTGCTTCCGAGAAGCAGCCTTTTGGATCCGTTACTTTCACGAGGAAATTTTATTTATATACATAGTAATTTAGGTACAAAATGTGCAAGTACATATGTATTCATGCAATGGTATCAACATATATACGAAATTAGTAGTATAAATCTCAATAAAATCGATTCGATTTCGAATTGTAAATGTTTTACAATTCGAAATCATATTCCATATTCATATGATTAATAGTGGCAACTTTTAACATTTCGTTCCGATATTTTTTGGAGTCACAGTGCAATGACTTTTCCAGACTAAACTATTATGTTCAAAGCGATTTTCTTTGTACGTAAATTATTGTTTATTAATATCTAGAACTGCATGTTTTTGATTCGCCCGTCCTGACCTAATTAGTATACGTAATTCATATATACGCTTGTCCCATTTTTTTTTTATTTTAAAACTCCTAAATGAATTTGATTCGATCTTTCTAATACGTTTCTAAAAGGTTTTATATGTCTTGTCTTGTTATGAATTCATTATCAATATACAATTCAAAAAAATAAAAGATTATTATCCTCGTTAAAAATATATACAATTATTTAATAGTTTAAGTAATACATGCGCTTGTAACTTATTCTAGCGTCGGCTTCTACAACTAACATAGATAATCCTACATATAATGGATTACTTATAATAATCATAAAAGCTCAGATACAAAGTATAATAATGGAAGAGCATGCACATATAAGCATTCGCTTCCTCCAACTTTAAATTAGACCCTCTGTGATACCTCCATTTTCATTCAGCATTGTCACTCTATTGTCATTTAAATATTCCTCATTTGCCGGTTAGACCGCGCCAAATGAACAGAACTCTATTACACAGGCCTCTATTTTCATTATACTTAAACACTTTATTACTGTATAGTAACTATACGACATCCAAAATAAACACTATTTAAAAATAAAACATTATACACCTATACCTCGTTATATGGCGTCGTTTTACGGAGATTCGCTATAACGGCTTTTTCTAATTTTTACTTAAATTTCGATTTACACCTGAAATGTTTACGGTATACGGCCAAAAAAAATTTAAAATACAAAAATATTTGGTGAAAAGTTTTTAATCTCAAAAAGGAAAGGTAAAAAATAAAAACCGATCATGGCCGTATATCGAGGTATGGGTGTAATATAATATAAAGTAAAATATTCGAGCTCGGTGTTTTTAATGATCGTTAGCAGCAGTACATTTCAAGGCTTTTGTACTTAAAATAAAATAAAATTATAAATATTGCTATTTGTGTGGTTACGGTTTGATTCACTTTGAAATTTAATAACTAATCAAAACAATTTGTAATTTATTTCTTATAGTAACAATATTGGTTAATTTTATTTTTGAAAATCGATTTCGAAATATAATTTCATCATCAGTTCAAATTACAACTATTATGAATTGATAAAGTTAAGTATTTCTTAATAGTTCAGCTGCTCCTATTATTAGATCATAAATTTTGTTTGTTTTAGTGTTGAGTTAGTGTTGATAAATAAAAAAAAGGATAACACCACCTAATGAACGATCAATTAGGTGGTGTCCTTTTTTTTATTTATTAATTCCTTTATTTCATTGAACATATAATTATGCAATAGTTTACAATATTTAGAAATAATATTAATGGTAACAAACTAAACTTACAACAATTTAATAAAAGCTTCAGTTTCCCCAGTAAATTTATTGTCCTTTGAAGGGGTTTACCGAATTTAATTAAGACCATAAAATAACAGTATGTATAATAATAAAAATAAATAAAAAAAAACTATATATTTACAAAGATAAACAATAATAAGTAGAAACGTGTAGACATTTAATGCAATTTTACAATCACCCTAGAGCAGAAAACGCGAGATATTCGAATTACAATATTCCTTAACAGCTTGTTTAAAATTATGCAAGTCTCGTATTAATTTCACCGGTTCTGGTAATTTATTATAATTTAGCGGGTCAATATATAATACCCGTTTCCTACCATATTCATTATTAAACGCTGCTCTACAAATATTATGTGCAAATCGAGTCTGATACATATGGACAGGCGTACGAAATTCCAAGTTATATAAAGTACCGTCACTATTAATAACCTTATAAACATATGCCACAATGGATAAATTGTTCAACGCTAGTACCGGAAGAACACCTTTAGCGACACTAGAATATAATTCAAAGGTTGAAAACAAAAGTGGCAATTTATATACTGCTTTAAGAGCTTTATTTTGTTGAGATTGGACTTTACATAACCTAGACTTTGCCGACAGCCCGTAAGCACCAATGCCATAACTAAGCCGCGAGTGAATGAACGCAAAATAAATATTACGCAGTACTGATGTAGGGATAAAATAAGAAAGTTTGCGCATATAGCCAACCGCATATTGTCAACTGTTTCAATATTTATGTTGGATATACTTAAATTAAAGGTGATATTAACAGTTTTATGTGCCGATTTAAATAACATAAATTTTGTCTTCCTTAAATTTATGGATATCATATTGCAATTGAAGTATTCATTTAGAACCAACAAACAGTCCTTATTCTTGTAATTCACGTATGAAACAGAACAAGACAATACAATTAATTTCTTACATCTTACTATAATAAATATAGATAATAAATACACCTTATAAATATGTATATAGAAAACCTACCGAAACAAACCACACAATACACAGTAACTCACACCATGAATACAACAATCGAGTGACTAGTACCATGGATCGAAATATGTACCGAACCTAATTTTTTTTTTATATATTAGTAAAATAGAAACCACGAAAGGTTTAAATTAACATATTAAGTCATTCACAAAATTTTATAGAAATTCGAATTTCGAATACTACTGAGCATAAAAACTAACGGATAGCTATATTTACAAAACTTACCATTCGGTTCTTAAATGCTAGATCGGCATTTATTTTTCTGTCACACCTTACCAATTCCTCCTCTGATTAAATCGGAAAATTAAATTCAGTCGGTTTTTCTAGATTACCCGACAATAAATTCACGGTGGGAATTTGTTTAGTGAGCACGTCAATTGATGTTTTTAAATCAGCTAAGATTCTAATTATGCGATCGGTTTCATCATAACAAAATTTCGATATTTATTCGAGCTTCACGTTTAAATGATAATATCCATCGTACATTCCGTACATGTCCATTGGACGATTATTTCATAATCGGTCATAATGAAATAAAATTGAGTTGATTTTTATTTTTAAAGATAAATTCTTTGAATATCAAAATAGCTTTTGACTGTGGACATCTGGATCCTGAAACACCTTTGATTATAGGCAGTTAGGTCCTTTATAGCTTTGTTGTCATGCATTTATTTGAGACGATGGTTGCTGTTTATTTATTAAATACATTTCTTGTGTATTTGACTCCAAACCTTGTACCACCTCAATCAATTGGCCTACGTGAATTTATTTGGGACGATGGACGACGCTCATTTATCGAAGGTATTTGTCCGATCCTCTCGCATACAAAATCATTCGTCAGTTATTATTAATTCTTTGGATATAGGCGTAAAAGTAACCCACCATGGTTGCAGTTGCGGATGGCGGGAATCAAAAAGCTCGTTCTTATTCAACGTCTCATTATTAATAATCTGCTTTTTAACCTGTACTTCGTTGTCGCTACATGTCATCAACGCAAACTCAAGCTCCTGCTCTAGAGCATTTTTTAATGTTTCTAAAAATACAAATAATTATTATTCTAATTGAGTATGTCCACAAGATTAAAAATATTTTTCCAAATTTTTGGTATTGCATACTATCATCAGGGAAGTCTTCTACAAATTTTGTTAAAAATAATAATAAAAAGTTACATATAAGAAAAAGAATTTATGATTAATTTAATTTTTTTTTGTGAAAATATTGCTTCTCTTCCTTCTTGACTCTTTTCAAAGTTTAAGTGCTAGATTTTTGTAATTATTATCAAAATGTCGTTTAGGTTTCCAATTGTGTGAGTAGTTCCTTCAAAGTCGATTGCTTCATCTAGTAATCTAGCCCTCATTTGTCCTGATCCAGATATCCTTTGTTTTAACAGACTAATGTGATTATAAATTGTAGATGTTATCAAAGCAATTTGATCTATGTTCCCTCTGTCGATGTTTTTTCCCATAACATTTGAGTATTTCAATTTTGAGTCGTTCCTCTGCTTTTTCCTTACCGGTGGCGATGATGTTAATTTCAAAGTGTTGCTTCCATTTTTTCAATTCCTCCGCCACGTTATTTTGGAACGATATCGGCTTACTATAATTGCTATCTTTAATATTTGATGACATTCGTTTATAATTTTAATATGTTTTGGTATACATCTGACACCATGTGTTATTTTTGTTGTTTTACTTTTATTCTTATGTTAATTGAATGTTAAATATAATATAATTTATGTTTCTAATGATTGTGCCTAGCTATTTTAAATTGCCGGAACTTAATATTTTTTGATGGTATTGAACCTGATTTGAGAACATTATTATCACCTACAAAACAAATAAATATTACAGTTACCCAAAATGGCCATTCGAATTTTTCACTCGTCATAATACACTTACCAAAATTACTTATCTTGTAATCATTTTCGTCAAATTGAGCTTTACACACATGAAACCACTTTGACGGACTTTTTCCTAGCCGTAATTAAATAATCCATTTTTGTTTTAATTTACCTACGTTGTTTTGGAAATCGATGAAATGTTATTTCTTTGTTGTTTAAATACTTATTGGCACATTTCGGCACGCAATAGGTTGTCACCAGTTTATTAAATTAAAAGTTTAAAACTATATAATTTTTACTATACAATTACTATGTGCTAGCGTGTTAGTTTAATATTTAAATATAATACAACACAATACAATAATTTACAATACAGGGGGCCTACTATGGAAATCGAACGTCGACGTTTTTTGTTCGTTGTTTATATTCAGCAATAGTAATTACTATTGCTGAATATAAACAACGAACAAAAAACGTCGACGTTCGATTTTCATAGTAGGCCCCCAGTTTTGTGCAAAATGCTAATGTCAAATTTTATTCTACCCTTGAAGATGACGTGCTGCCGCCTGGTGACCGAATTTTCACCCTATGTTATTTTCAGTTTCATTGCCTATACATCCTAAGAATTTACTATATTTATCATAATTACTTACAGAATATACAACGTTTTCTAAATAATATACTTTGTTTGATTTTTTATCTTCCGACGTTCTACACATATTATAAAAATGTCCTACCTTGTTACACTTTTTACAGGAGATATTGAATGCTGGACACCGCTTATATTGATGTTGATAGCATTTTCCACAATGGTTTTGATGTTGGTTTCTTTTATTGTTAATATGTCTTCAATGATTTTGGTTATAGTTATGCTGATTATATTTTTGATGTTGATGATTATTTCGATACTGATTATAATTTTGTTGTTGATTATAGTATTGCCTTTTCTTGTCCATCGGTTTATTCCATAATAATTACTTGGATAGTTTCTCTGTACTGGTCCTTATTGATTGTATTTGTCTCTTTCATAGGTTTGAGTTGTTGCTCTGCTATTTCCGCCTTTTACACAATCAAGATATGGGCATGGATATCTTTGTATAAATCCTTTAGGTTGTTATTACGTATGCCACTTATTATCTTATCCTTAATTAAGCTGTTTTTTAGTTTTCTCCAATTTCACAATTTACGCTTAACTTTTTTAATAATATGATGAATTCGTTGATAGATTCACCATCTTGTTGCGCCCGTTTAAAAAATACTTGTTGATTTATACTTTGTGGAATGTAAGAATTTTCAAATGCTTTTAAAACTGCTTTATATTTATTTTGGCTTGTAAATTAAGGGCCATATTTATAGTCACCATTTAAACAGGTGTTATCACTAAAGCAACAGTTTTAGTATTTATAAACCTCACTATAGCAACTGTTTGAAAACCTCACTACAAATAGTGGTGGATATCTGAGACTAAAACAGTTGTTACTAATTTTCGACAATAAATTGTTTCGTTGTAAATATGTCCGAATTTTGAAATTAGTCGTCAAAAAAATATTTTTGTTTTTGTTTTTCATATACGTTGTCTACGTGTATTATTTTGCTACGTGTTTTTGTTGCTGGAGTGAAGCACTGCCTCCCAGTGGAACGTTAAAGTACCATAACCATGGATTGTAGGATATATTTTGAAGCAGCTTCCTGAAACACACTACACCAATATCTCTGTTTACTTGAAAAATGTTGTTGCTGTGTGAATTTGAAGAAAGGTAAATTGCGCTTGGCCTCGTAGCTTTTGGCATAAATTCGATATATTTATTGCTGCTTGCCTGGTTATTATACAATGGCTATATGAATGTCGATCGTGCGTGATTTTGGTGCAATTCAGAGCAACACAAACTTTTGAAGATGATAGTGATTGGAGCACGCGAGTTACATCCATTTTATAAATGAGCTTACAAATCCCACATAAAACTTTTGGAGAAAACTATGAACTGCACCCTTGTTATAAATGAGCTTTGATGCTCAAAATGGGGTGTGCGGTTTTGAAAAATTGTATACTGTATAAATAAATAAAATAAAATAAATAAAATTATTTATCCACAATAAAATAATAAAGAGTGTAGTAATGGATTGTAAGACATCACTGTCGTCATCATCTTCCTCAGACGATCCTGATTATATGTTGGGAAACAACTTTATCATAAATGAAAAGTGTTATCAAGAAAAGATTTCGTTTCTCAAAGGACTTCCTTTCATAAAAGAAGAGTAGTCTTCCTTTCATAATAAATTCGCTGTGCCTCGTATGCCTTTTCTTGTGTGATGTAGCATTTCTCCTTTGTTGTTGGTAACCACTGCGGCGCTTGCGGTTTAGTCGTATCTTGATCAATACAGTCATTGGCTTTACTGTCCAGATATACTTATTCGTATATGGATCCTCTTCTTCAGCTTGACAAGTTTGACTGCCCTACAAATTTAAAATAATTAATTATCATACGACTTGTATTAATTTTGGAATTTTTAATTACCGTTTCATTCCATTATTCTGCATCATTATCGTAACAGTTTTACTGTAGAAGGACCACCACCAGTACTCAGAACATTCGTTTTTTTGTTAGCCAACACTTTTCGCAATGTACCTTTCCAGTTGGCGTAAAATACCTTCAACTGTTTGGCAGTTTTATGCGGGCCTATTATTTGGCTATTACATTCTAAAGTGACACTCTCCAGCATTTATTTTTTTCTATCTTTGTTACCGAAACAGTCGTTTTATTTTATAAAATAGTTTTTTTTTTGATGATCCAATAAGGGTGATCCTATAGTGATCTTCTAATCGGTTCATTATACCTATCACTGTTTATTTATATGCACTATAAAACAATAACAAATGAATATCATTTAAATTACAATTTTCATGAAATAACGGAAAAATTTCCGCTGTTTTGCAATTTTAATGTTGGTAGCATTAGTTCGAAACAGTTGTTTTAACAACGTCTATAAATACCAAAGTAGAATCCTTCTTAAAACAGTTGATTTAGTGACGACTATAAATACCAAAAAAAAAAATCAATTCAGAAACAGTAGTTTTTCGAAAACAATGACTATAGTCGGTATATTATCTTGGTGAGTCCAAGTTTCATTTAAAATTGCAATGTCTATTCCTTGTTTGTTTAAAAATGTTTGGATTAATTCTTTGTTACTTTTAAGGCTTCTTATGTTTGATTGTATAATTTTTAGTTGTTTTGACATATTATTTTAATTTTAGATTTTGAACTATTTCTTTAAGCTCAATTGTTAATAAATCGGATTCAGATGATGAATACGCTTTATTGCTTATTGTGATGAATTTATTGATTGTTATTTCCAACATGTCGATCTTTTTTCTCTGTTCCTTTATAATTTGTTCGTGTGTATTTGCTCTACTTATCCATGCATTTGGAATGTTGTCTTCTGGAGTATTGTTGATTGTTGGGAAGTGTTGTATTTCAGGCTCTTTGTAGTACTTATTTTGTTTTGGGAAAAGTGTTTCTATTGTTTCTTTTAATGTTGCTTTGTTTTTGGTCATATGAATTTTGATTCTGTTTTGCTTTTTCTTTTCAGAGCATGATCTGGAGTTTGTGAAGTGTTCTATTCTATCACAGAATCTATATTCAGGTTTCTCTTGGCATTTATGTGGTTGATCCATTATTATGGGTTTTGCGCATTTAGTACATCTTGTGATTTTGGAGTGACAGTGCTTTCTAATATGACCGTAGTTAAGGCATATTGAACAAAATTTAAGTTTCGGAATGTACCGACATTTATATTGATATCGTAGAATTACACAAATTTAGGTAGTTCACTTGCTCTTATCTCAATTTTTAGTGTATTTGTTTCTTTGAATGTTTTAGATTCTCTATTCCATGTTTTTATTATTTCCATGTTTGTTATTGTGTTTTCACATTTCATGTTTTCTGTTAATAATTTCAAAGCGAGTGTTGATATTTCGAGATGGCTCTTTTCCATTGATGCCGTTCCCCAAAATACTTCTGCTGATTTTATATTCTTTTGATATAAAGTGTGAAAAATAGCTTGTTTAGTTTTAAATTGATGAAGACTTACCAAACCTTCTTCAGTTAATTTATGCAACAAAAATTGATTTATTGCACTCTGTTGTACTCCAGCTAATAAATTATTATCATAATTGGGATGCAAGAAATAACTTGTTTAAGTGAAGTTATTAGTGCCATTTTTTACGATCGATCAAACACTGCATAAGCTTTTTTTTAGCTTTGGTTTTGTATCATTGAAAACAAAGAGTCATCCCATTTGAAATTCAGCCACAAGTCACATGCATCAGCACTAGATGTTTTCATATTCTGGCCAACATTTGTTAATTTACTGATTGGATCCGAAATCATCTTCATGTTTTAATTTCATCGATGAAACTATCATCAAATATTTGCTTTGTTATAGAGGTCTTTAAACGATTAGGTATGCTTTCATCTATCATTACTTTCTTCATAGCTGGTACATTGTTAATAAGCAATCCGAAAAATCTCTGTGATAGCACCATCTCGTCTCACTTTTATATGCGAACCGCCATTAGCCGAAACAGCTTTTTCTAATTCGTTATGGTTGTATTCTCTTAGCAAAACCACAACTTTTTTAATTAAATCTTTATCAACAACGTCACCAGCAAACAAATTTCCAATGTGGCTATTGCACGTCGAATGCCACAGTTCATGTGCTACATTTTTCTCATTCTTATCATATTGCTTGCATTGTCATATACTACGGCATACATATAATTTGCTTTCGCTAACTCTATGGATTCGTAGATAATATCAGCAAGACAATCGGCAGTTTCGCTCTGAAGTTCCCAATCATTTAGGAAAGCACGTTACTTTCGTATTACAGGCTGTGTTCTTCCATCCATCGGTGAGCAATCCCGCTATACTGTCAGACAAATTAACCGGATGTTTTAAACAATTCGTATAAACTTCGTCTAAAAGGGACGTTGCGAATTGTTTTTGACTGAGAATATGTTTGTCATACGCTGGTCTTAATTTTTGAAGCATTTGGTGGAAGTGGCACGAATCGATAGTGTTAAATGCAATATTGGCACCGAAGAAATAACTCGCCATTGCCAAATGTATTTCGTGTTTTTCTTTCTCGGTTATCGAATCGATAAATTGTTTAATTGATGTATTTTGTATATTTTGCGATACACTTTGAGGATTTACAATTGACCACCGTCTTTCGCTTTGATTAGTAATACTTGTAGTAACAGTGCCTTGGGATGATGTTAAACTTTCTACATCCATCGATGAATGCATTATTGCTACAGAATCATGTCCACTAAATGATTGATCGCAATTTGTATTATACAAAAACAAATTAAAATTTATGGAATATAGTAATAAGTCTTCACTTAGATTTTCCTCTATATTTATCTCATCGCCCTCAGAGGAGCTGATGATGCTAAGCGTTTGACTATCACTTGCTAGTTGATCATCACTTTTAATATTGCGTGGTCCTATTTGAGTTTCTTCTCGTATTACATCGAGTAAATTGGTATCAGCATCGTCCTCACAATTTCCTCCATCGGTAAATGAAGTTAGGTATTTAATTGATAGCAACTTAGAGACCGTAAAGCTAAATTGTTGGACTGATGGATTTACATTATTTCCGTTTGCCGACCTAATCAAGGAAAATGTGTTTTCCAACGCATCCTGATTAATTTGAGATGTTCACACTAACAATACATATAGTCTTCTATGTTAAAACTTTTTAGAAACTTATTCACAGTTACCTTATAGTCACTGCAAATACGAATGGAACCATCCTCCTTTAACACAGGTACTAAAGGTGTACCATAATCTGACGTTTCAATTTTTTTAGAACTCCTTTGTTAACTAAATCTTTATTTCTTTTACCACATTTTTAATGCGAACGGAACAGCTCGTGGCTTAAAAAAAATTGGCTTTGGATCTACCACTTCCAGTTGCACTTTATGTAATTTGAATAAACCTATTCCTTGATCAAAAATATTAGAATTTACTTCCAAAATAGAAGAAACCGTAATGTTCATTTTAATTGAATTTATATCGAACGATATATCAAATCGTTGATTGAATACATTAAGATATTACTACTCAGATTTTTGCCGCTAAGTTTGGTTAATGTCTCTACTAGTCACATATAGATAGAGGCATTGTTGTGCGAGAGTGGTTTTTTCTTTCTAGCAACATAAAAACCGAAGAATTTAATTGCTGTTGTTTTCTCCCATATAAAAATTGCATTTGTATTGTGTATCAACTTTTTATTACATAAAAAAATATCATTCTGAAATGTTACGATTGCTATTACCCTTACTCTTACATACAATTGCACCATCACTCATCAGTAACAAAATAAATATATGGTTGAACGGAGTAACCTTAGTTTTAATTTGTTTCGAAAAATATCAACAACAAAAAAATAATAACAAACAAATTGTGTCGCAGCGCAGTGCAAACAAAAAAAATTCCCATCGCCATATCTGGGGTAAAATCTGTAAAAACGTCATGAACAACCTCCACTCACATGGTTGGAATACGACTCACAGAAAACGAAGAATGAAGACATAAATACAATTTCATTGTTTTTGTCTATTTATTTTTGTCATATATATTTCATATATTCAGTTGAGAGAGATAAAAATACATTTGATTCAATTTTTTTTTAATTTTGTTAAAATATTTAGTGGTGTGGGTAAAAATAAATTAAAAATATGTTTTGCTTCTTTCTAGCTGCTTTGAATTAATTAGGTCTATCTTTGTTCTTCTTAAACCTACATGAAGTGAGTTGTGTTCTTCTTTTACAATGTGTAAGAAGCAACAAAAAATAAAAATTGTTGTTGTAATTCGCAGTGGTATTATCTGAAGTCATAATTAATCAATGATGAAATTTAGCCATTTTATTTTTCTAAAACATAAAATATTTTATTTTTATAAATATAATAAAAATATATTAATAAAATAATAGGAACATTAAATTTCAACCACATAAGTTTAATGTGTATCGCATTAATTTTTAAAAAATTATTATAATGATATGTAAATATAATATTATTTTCAAAATTACATACATTTTAATATAAGACATAAAATATGATAATTCCATATTTTAAAATTGGTAATTACAAAATTAAGTATGCTTCTAAATTTACTCTTCAACTAATAATTCATCTTCCGTTACTGGTGTTTTAATGTTACGTGATAACATTTCCACTGGAGTTTTTAAATTATAACAACTGCAGCTATTTGCTTTTAATAAATCTTTTGTTTGAATTAGAGTTTCACAAGTACTTACAGCTAATCGATTGCTACATTTTGTTTTTATTAAATTTTGTATTGAAAATATTCGTTCAACATTAGCAGAAGAGTGGGGTAAAGATAAAATACCCTGAGCAAGTCTGTAAATATTTTCAAAGACAAACTGATTTACCTCATTTTTAAACAAACCTCCGGAATTTCAAAAGTCAAAAATATTATTTTCTTTCAATTTATTTAACTCTTCATAATCCGCTAATGCTCGGAATTCTGATTTAATTTTTTCAGCAATTTTTGATTCTTTATCAGAAAACAAAAGTTGTATTAATCTTAAAATACTATTGCTATTTCGAGATAAAACATGCTCTGGAGTAAATTTTGGCAAGAAATTTAATATTTCATTCTCAAAATTAATTTTAATTCGTAGTTTCTCACAAAATTTAATATAAAATTTACGGACTCTCGTTTTTAATTCGGCAATGGTAGAAAGAGTGATTTCCTGGCAAAATAAATCAACTTGAGCACCGCAGTATAAATCACTATCAGATAAATGATTTTCTCTCAAATTAATCAATTTAATTGGTTACTAATCTATTGCCGACTTCCTAATAAAATTTTTACATATTTGTTGAAATGGAATTGGATTTGTTGAATATAAATTGAAATGGGCAGAAGGGGTGGGGTGGCCTATTTGAAAAAGAATTCCCCATATATATATTTTTTTTTTTGGATACAAATAATATAATCTTTCACTTTAAATTAATATACCTGTCGAGGAAGCTGGTTGGAGCGTATCTGTGAATAGCGCGAAGTTCTGTTCCAAAATATTCCTGATATTTCTTAAACTCTCCTGTTCGACATGGACTGTTACAGAAATGAAGGTTCATTTCTCTGATTAATTTATCTATATTGTCAGGTAATTCCGTTGCAGCTGCTGCCATAGATACTAAATTTATGTTATGACATACGCAGCCGTTTACAAATAGTTTTGGAAGTATGTACTTGTTTTAGCTTGCTTTGAACTCCATCTATGTTCCCCATCATCACCGAACAATTATATGAAAAATCCTTACTATTATAGCTAAACTTTTCGAAGAAGAGCAGTCGGTACTTCATCTATTATTAAAGAATAATATTGTCTATTTATTATGTCAATAATGTTTTCTAAATTTGATGGCCGAGGTACATTTTTAATAATGCTTTGTGCTCTAGTTCGATTGATGCATAATTTTTTGATAATTTTTGAGTCTGGTACATAGTTCTTTAATAAAAAATTTAAATGGTCTAGTGATTTAAATGGAAGATTATGATCGGTAATAAACAGACTAAGAGCAATTTCCAGCGTTTTGGCTGCATCACAAAGTTTAGCTTCTTCATTAGTTGACTTAGCAAAGTTTGTAATTTTTAGGATTTGATTACTTCGTTCCCATGCTTTTTTATGACTTTCAGTTAAATTATGTCTCTTCAGGTGAGATTTACCTCCAACAAAAGATAAATTGCAAACAATTTTTGCCCTCCAAAGAATCCTCCTCTATTAGCCACGGATACGTATTTTTTCAATCTGACCGAAATTTAGTTGGATACTTTAGTTTTTAAATGAAAAATTAATTTTAAAAATGGTAAGTTTATTCCACACCATTCGATATATATAAATAACTATGGCATAGAGACCGTTGCCGGATCTCATCTGAGATCGTACAACTATTTATAATAAATACGCACGATGTAGGTGGTTGGCAAAACGAATGGTTTTACACACATTAGTATTTGTTATAATATCCATTCATCATGTATAATAAAACCACACTGAATGTTTTTCTCGTTCCTGTCTTCTTCTCAAAAGAGTTTTTTTTAGTACTTATAACTACGTTTATATGGGTAGTTTAGTTTCCATTCATTACGTTTAGACACCACAATTATTTTACTGGACTTAAGCTTAGTACTTCTGCAATTTTTATTAATTTTATAATTAAAACCCGATATTTCGACGGGTTGAAACTAACCGTTAACGTTTTATTTCAGTTCGTTACAGTTATTTGTGTATCTGGAGCGCAAACTAGTAATTTGTTGCTCGAGCAAAGCGCCCACAAAATTCTTTGCGCTCAAGTTGCACACAATATTTTTTCTATGACTTACAATAAAACAATGAGGTTGATGAGAAAGAAGAAAAAGTTTCGTTCCCCTCATTAATCTCTCCAAATTCTAATTGCAAAGGCCGAAAATGACCCATACAAGAAATGGCTTAATATAATATGGTCAATTTTAAAACACGGCTTAAAACAAGTTAAAACCATGATTTTTTTCATGCGATATATTCCTCTGACTATGAATTATTTAAACATAATTTGACACTTGCTTAATTCCAAAACGTCTGACAATTTACACAGTCAGAATAAATCTGTCTCAGTTTCGATGGGTTGAAATCTTTAGATTACGACCACAAAAATAAATCGCCATATAAATTTGTCATTATTTTCTAATATGAATTACGATCATTTCATTTTTTTACGTTAAACCGAAGTACGTAGCTTTGTTTGCCTTTGTACGATTCTCCAAAGCCAATAAATGAACAAATAGCTGCCGTAATCGTTGTTTTCTGGGCGACAATAAAGAACTACCAAATTAAATAATTTAATTTCTGTCACTGTCTCTTTCAGTGAGAGATTTCATTTGTTAAGCAGGTTTTAATTTTGAAATTTGTCTAAATACGAATGACCCTAGTTTGATTAAGAAATCGATTTAATAGCTCTTAATCTACGTTAATATATTTTTTTTATAAATTTACAATCTATGAAATTAAAAACTATTAAACAATCAGTATCATAAATATTGTCATAAATATAGTTACTACCCATTCAAAATCATTTCCCCTCCTTTTATATGTCGATTGAACAAAATTACATCTAATGGTTGTACATAAAATTTGCTAACAGCAGATTAGTCGGGGGCCAGATAACTTAACTCGAGTATAAATTTTTATATGTTCAATTTTGCTAAACCGCTAACCGGCTGTTAGCCACTTTTTTGTGCAACCGAACATAATTAAATTATATAAAGACTGTTCAATCCACTAGTTATAAATATGTAATTAATATTAATTATACCAAGTAATTCCATTACACTCTCACCACTAACGATTTTGTAATCATTTTTATTTTAAATTCTAATTAAATAAATAATTATTATATTCAACTACATATCTTCCAAAAATATATAATTTTTATATTTTCTAATTATGATTTTTAATTAGTTTTGATTAATGTAAATTAATATTGTTATTTTATATAAAACAACGTACTGTAAATAAATAAACCAAAGTATATAATGTATAAATAAAATGAATTAAATAAAATTACATATTTTTAATTTTATATAAATGAACAAAAAACAAAAATATAAAATAATATAATTATTAATTTAATGAAAAATAAGAATTAAAGAAATGAGTAATTAATGTCACGCTTTACCAAAATTATATAAATAAAGTAAACAAATGAAATTAATTAAATAAAATATTATAATTAAATAAAATATAGTTGTATTCTAAATTAAAGCAAAAAAACAAAATGAAAGAAAAAAATTAAAATTAATTACAAAAACAAAATATCTTTTCTGTTTTCCTAATATTTGTTTAATAATGTATGTATTTACACGAGGGAAAATCGCATCGCGCATTACATTTAAATTTTATAAAATATTTATTTCAGTGAAAAACAATTCACCGAAAACAACGATTTACCGAAAACCATAATACAACGAAAGCACCGAAAACATTTCACATGCCTCTCATATTATTAAAGTACGTCCCCGAGAGGAAAACTTTGTCGGGTTGCCGTCTAAAAATACAACCAGTTCACGATACAGGAGTCTCCATCTCTCCCTTGACACACTCCCCATGGAGTGGAATAGTTCCTTTGCGTTTCCACAGACTCTTAGAACGTGAACAGTTACTTCTGTAAGCCCGTCAAAGTCAACTCCTAGATATCTCACAGTTTTGGCTATTTCCAAGTTTCGATCATTTAAAGATATTGTTGGAGATGGACAAGGATGAATTTGCAGCATTACTGTTTTTCTGCAGATAGTGACATTTTATTTATTGCGATGTGACTTGCACCACAATAACTTAACCATTCGCGAATGCAATTCAGGAAGTCCTGTGCTGTGGCCCTATTCCTGAATACGATACGAAAATGTATTCGATACGAAAATGATATTCGTTACGAAAATACTTTGGTATTCCTGAATACGATCGTACGTAATTGTTTCATGTATGTCCTTACTATAAGGGAAATTTATTTTACCGCTATTCTCATAGTCGTATGAAGTGATATGCGTCACTTGAAATGATATATTTCATCACCTGCTATTTTTAAGTGATACGAATAGCCGGCAAGGTGGATGTTAATAAAACGTAAGATTACGAATAATTATATTGGGTGGAGTCCGTTAACTCCGATTGTCCCATAAATCTGAATGTTATTAAATTTAATCAATTCGATCGAATTTAATCTGGGACGAAACTCAGGCATTTCTTAGCCGATTATGAGGGGATTGGATGTGCTGGATGGAAATGGGATTCTTAAACGTTTTTTGGAAGGAATTCTGGAATATAGCCATCTCTGGAATTGGCCACTAGATGCCTAATTTTCTCTCACACACACCACCCAATAAGGCTCCATTGACTATTATTGTTAGATCAATATTGGAATTCCCATTAGACGAGAATGGCGCGTTGGGTTTCCCTGCTTGTTCATTATGAAGAGGTCGCTCTCAGACATAAAGTGCTAGACTTTTCTTCTGTTTACATCAGTTAGATTGTTATGTCACATTTTACTTCTATAGCATTGGAGTCTATAGTGAATCACTACTTTTTGGTGTTGGCAAGATAAAGCGCCTAGGATCTTTTCGATTTGGCATAGATGGTACTCGATCGGTTCATTGTATTGTGCATATATTGAGAATAAGTAGAAGTAACCAACTTCCGATTAAATTTCAATACATGTGCAGCCAGGAGGGCAAAAAAATCAATTATTAGTCGTAGTCAACATTCCCGTAAAATTTACATTAATTCTTATACCTAGGTAAATATATATCAGGTCACAAGCATCATTTTGCAATATTTGCATTGTTAATAAATTAGCAAGTTCACTGATAATAGTGCTAGGTACAGTTTAGCCGTTACAATTCAAAAATTGTAGCGTTCCCATCCCTAGTCGCTTGGAGCCATGTACCGTTCGGGTAACCGGTCTACTCTAGCGCACTGTTACGTTCTTTTAAGGCGTTGATCAGTTCGGCACAATATGGCCGAAACTGTGGGAGTACTTCGGCACTCAGTAATTTTGGCAGTGGTAATTTATGTATGTTTGAGTTACCAAGCCACTTTCGTTTTAATGACTTGACCGTCACCTCGTTACAATCGAAAAGTAGGTGCTTTACATCTTCTACTTCCGAGCCGCATAGACATCGACAATGGTTTATTATTTTAAATCTCTGCAGGTAGGCCTTGAACTTACCATGCCCAGAGATGACTTGACTAATCGAGCTTGTTAGTTGCAGTTTAATTTTTAGACGATCTTTTACGTCTGGAATGAATGCAAATATATGCCTTCCATTTGCTGATTCATTCCATATTCTTTGCCAAAGGTCAATCGCCATTTCCTCTATTTCGTTAGGTGATACATGAGCGCTCGCTTTTTGATTAGAATATCCACCGAGAGCACGCCGGCCTGAACCACAACGGCGTCTTTAGATACTGTTCGGTAGGCCTTTGAACAAATTTGTTACTCCTAGCAGAATCTTCCTCTGAGCACTTTCCAATGATCTGATGTGGTGACAGTTTAACCTGTCATACCAACCAGCTGCGGCATACGTGAAAAGCGCCTCCGCCACACCTTTGTAAATGATTACAAGTGTTTTGTGATTCAGTCGCCATCCCTCTCTTGACACTCTCGCCAATGAGTGGAATAGGAATTTCTTAGCATTTTCACAGAATCTAAGAACGTGAGATGTTACGCCCATTCGTTCATCTAGGTCAACTCTTAGATATCTAACGCACTTGACCATTTTCATGTTTCGACCGTTTAGTGATATTGTTGGTGGTCGACTAGAGTCAAATTTGCCTTTTAGCTGCATCATCACTGTTTTTTCTGCAGATAGTGACATTTTATTTGTTTCGCACCATTGTATCATGTTATTTATGGCGATTTGACCCTGGCGTTGTAGTTCAAGCCTCGAGTTGCCGTGCACCAGAATGACTTTGTCATCTGCGAATGCTATTTCGTCCAGGTTATTCATCATACTCGTATTAAACACGATATTCCAGATTAGGGGGCCTAGGATTGAGCCCTGAGTACATCCTTTTGTAGCTTGTTTTGTTACTAAACCATATTTGTCTCTAATTTCTGCGGTTCGGTTGCTGAAGTAACTCTTAAAAACATTCATGATGTTTCCAGGTAGATTGTAAACTGATAAACTTGCAATGACACTAGGCCACTTTAAGTTATCAAATGCTCCAGCTATATCCAAGAAAATACCCATAACAGATTTTGAACTTTGGGTTTTGACAGTGTTTGTTAGGCGGACTATCGCGTCCTCAGTAGACATGCTACGTCGGAAGCCGAATTGTTTGTCCGAGAAGAGTCCGCTCTGTTCGATTCTTGGAGAGATACGAACCGCTAGTAGCCTTTCTACGAGTTTCCCCATGACAGGTGAGCAGCATGATTGGTCTATAAGACTTTGGAGAAAGTGGATCTCTATCCCCAGGTTTCCTGATTATAATCATTTCACCTTTTTTCCACACCTTCGGGAAGTAGCCAAATTTTAGGCAGCTGTTTAATAATTTTACTATGGAAGTCCCTATTATGGTCCAAGCCAGTTGGATTATTTCAGCGTTCAAGTTGTAAGTCCAGGAGATTTGTTACGCTTAAAGCAAGTAAGGGCACTGTTGACCTTCTCCCACGTAAATGGGGGGTCTTCAGCATCAGATATCCAACTATTGTTGGTGGCGATCTCGCGCATTTCTGCTTGAGGCCCAGCAACGTCAGGTGTTTCGTCCGGCAGAAGCGAGTTTAGTAACTCCAAGCGTGTGTCATGCCACGTATCAGTGACGACTCCATTTGTCTTCCTGATGGTGTTTGTTTAAGACATCAGGTGGTCTTGCTTTGCCAGAGGCAAATTTGTATACAAGCCCCATGGGTCATTGTTGCCATGTTCCGTGACGTACCTTTGGAAACTACTTTGCTTAGCTATAAATACTTCATGTAAGTATCTATTCCTTGCCGCTCTAAAGATAGACAATTTCAACTCTTTTGCTATTTGGTTCCTCTCCTTCTGGTATGCTCTTCTGAGCTTGTGCATCGAGGATCTAAATTTCCTTAGATTAGAGTTCCACCAACTGTTTCATCTCTTTTCCACTCTTCTTTGGAATTGAGTTGTTGCAGACACTGGTTAACTGCGTTGTGATCAGCTCCACTTCAGGAAGTGCTTCTACACTGTCCCAAAAGCTGACCAGGTCTAGCAAATAGACCCCAATCAGCTATCTTTATGGCAAATCTCGGAGTTTTGCTACTTGCAAGAGGACCATTCTGTGGCGCGTTTGATAGCTCAAACGTGATGACTCTATGGTCACTAGATATCCAATTTTCTCTTACACACCACCCAACTATCGAGCCCAGCAAGGCTCCGTTGACTATTGTTAGGTCAATGTTGGAGTTCCCATTAAACGAGACCGTCATTGGGTGTCCCTGCAAGTTCACTATGAAGAGGTCATTTCTGGACACGAAGTCCTCTACTTTTCTTCCGTTTTCGTCGGTTAAACGGTCACGCCACATTTTACTTCTGGCATTGAAGTCTCCGACGATCATTACCTTTTTTTGTTGACCCGACAGAGAGCCTAGGATTGTTTCGATTTTGCACAGATGGTACTCGATCGGTTCACTATATTGGGCGTATATTGAAAGTAGGTAGAATGAACCAGCTTCCAATGATATTTCAACACATGTGCAGTGGCTATCACAAACCTGAGTTAGCTTCATCATGTCCATGCCGACACTATGAATGCTAATTGCAGTCTTGGGATTCTCAAAGCATCCTGTTGTTACTCTGGCTGTAGAAGGCATGCCGCTGATTTGACCATTTACCGAGTGTGGTTCGTGCACACACAGAATATCTATGTCGTGGGTGGAAATGCTTTCACATATCTCTGATCCGACTATTTTAGCACCCTGCATGTTGAGGTGAGCGATTTATAGGTTGCTGTTACAATTCCTTTGATTGTGACTAGTCATCAGGCTTAGTATTAAATCTTAGGCGTTGCACAGCACTTTTGTATGCGTTACATGAAACGCGACCTACTTGGTGGTCATTTGGTTTTTTGCATTTCTTTGCAGCTTGCGCAGCTGGTAGGTTTGTCTTCATTCGGACATCCCTTGAAGCCATGACCATGATGTGCACAGTGAGCGCAGGTCTCTGTGCGTGCCCTAAAATTCTTTGCAATGTGACCGTATCGCTGGCACCTAAAGCACCTAGTTGGAGTCACATATTCTCTCACACGGCATCGAACCCAGTCCACGTGCAGTCTTCCACACTTTAGCAACATATTTCTGGTTGCTGGTTCTACTTCTACCACCTAGTGAGCGGTCTCTTTGTTCTTCGCACCAGTTCTAAATAGAATCTTAAAATCTTTTTGTTCCAGGCAGTTTTGTTTTATAAGACGGTTATTTACCATGCCTCCATCAATATCAGAGCTGACATCAAAGATAATTACCTTCGGTAATTTCTTTATAGGCACTGGTTTGGTGGCTACTAGACCCACGCCTTCCAGATCTTTGTTTTCCGTGAAAACTTACAAATCGGAGGAAGCATCGACAGTAACCGCGACACCTTTCGGGCCGGCGTTCGTTACATAGTGAATCTTTACGTTCGATTCGCTAGGTCGGATAACTTCTTTGATCTTCTTTGTAATCTCGGTGGTCGTAAGGCTGGATTCATTATCCATTGCTGAAATAATTATCCGTTGTGTTGTCTGTTTTTGCCAACGTTTTCTGTTTCTGCGTTTCTTTCGTTTTTTACCGACCACTTGCCAGTTTCCTCCACTTCCTTTGGATTCAGTTTCCACGTTACTGGTTTGGTCCGAATTAGCACTATATAGGAACTGAATCCCGTGCAGCCACCTTTGGTGCCTTTTCCACAGTAACCATTGATTTTGGTTTCCGGCTGCAAGTGCACCTATGGTTGCGTGCTTCCTCCAGTTTACCAACAACCAGATTCGTTTCCGCAGCCACCTCGAGGATTTGGATTTTCATATTTTTAATTTGGATGGACAGTTCACGAAGCTTAGGCTCAGTAAGTTTCGTGTTCTTTACTTGCTCAAGCATCGTTTCGAGAGAAACGATTTCGATCATGAGGTTATCATGGGGTCTTTCGCTTTTTGCTGCTTGACCACTACTGTTTGGCGAATTGTTTTCAACTTCAGCCGTCTTCTCATGATTGCAGACAAGCTCGGCATCTGAGATTGAATCGTTCAGATTCTCGTCGTACTTCACCTTTTTAGAGGCTCGTTGACTGTCATCTTCTTGCGAAGACTGACCAGGATCACGCCTTGAACCCTTACCCATATCTCTGCGTAATACGCTAAATAAATTTAGCTATGCTTGTTTTAAGATATTTAAATTAACTTTAAATATTTACTACAACTCCCACAATACCGCCCAAATCTACTTAAATCCCTGCACTAAATTTAGCCGGGCAGTGGATTTTTATTACACCTTTGCGGTGAAACCACTCCTTCGTTGCCTCCCCTCGACCTCGTAGAGGTAATAGTAGTAGATGTAGTAGTTCGGGTTTATTAGTCTTTAAAAAGACTTTGTATTAACAATATATATTATTTTTGCCACTCCTTAAATTACTTTTAATCGTTTATTTGAATTCTTAGCCATGAGGGCAGCAACAACCAGCAACCCAGGCAAATGTGCAGGTAACATTGCTGTATACAAACCTGTCAATCCGCTTGGAGAAATGTCTATACTACGCTGAAGATAATTTGACGTTCAAAGGTACGATGGTAGCACCACGGAAAGTGGATTTTATGACCGCGAAATTCTACAGACGACTATCAAAAGTTTGCCACTCAGGTAAGACGCCATTTCTTTCGATGACAGTGACAAAATGCAAACGCGTTTTCGAAAAGAATCACAGGAAAAAGAAGCTGATGAAGATGTTTCCGAGTATGTAGCAGGCGTGAATCTGAAATGCGAAAAGTTGGACATTGCAAATTTCACATCTAACAACTTGAAAGTATTGATGTTTGTGCAGGGACTTAACAAACTGCAAGTTGGTCTGACGCTGGACAAAGATACCATATGCTGAAATATCATCAAACTGATATTGCGAGGCATCGTCAATGTTGCGACACGATTTAGTAGCATAAAAATCGAGAAATCGACTTTTGTGGTCAGGCGTATCAAATAGAGAAGTGTTGGCAATGCACCAGAAACAGATGTGCATAGTGGAACGGATCTGACTGGACGATTATACCCGGGAGTAACTGGAAACTGCTAGGACATGTCGTCATTCGAATACAAGTTTGAATGTACAGACTCAGAAGTGACTAGATGTAATCTTTGGAAATGTGAGCGTGTCTATTGCGCGCGGCTGCAATAAAATTGAGCAAAAGATAATCACGAAATGGACGAGGAAATACAGCAAATATTTCATCATCTATTTCATATTTTATTTGTGCAACGAAATGAAGGCATTTTAACATTGAAGGTGAGAACAACCTCAATCTTTTGCAATAGTCGTCCGGTGCCTTTCGCAGCAGCTAAAGCGGTCGAAAATTAGTTCAAGCGATTACAATTATTGGCAGTCATCAGTCCGATCGATTTTTCCAAAACAATTTGCAGAACTCACAATCTAATTCTATTTCAATCATCGAAACCTAATACCCCTCAACGCCCGTTAGGAATGACCTAAATCTGTTCAAATAGTCAATATTAATCGGTCCGAACTCATATAGGAATCCCATTTTTATACATTGAATGTAGGTGTTTATTACTCGGAAGAGAAATAGCTGACTTAGTCCAATTTACAATTTTAGAGGACCACATTTATTATTCAAATGAAATTTCATTTTCATCTTAAACGCCGAGTTAACGTAATCGGTTGAGAAACGGCATAAATCGTGTTTCATCCCATTGTATGAAAAATAGAGACTATCTACTTTCATCCAAATTGGTCATCTACTAAAACCACTTTCGGAGCTCTTAGGCTTCAGACATGAATCCTGAATCTGAAAAAGCAAAAGAAAATTTTCGACCCTCTGGATATCTATTCCTACGATATCACGAGAACGGTTTCGCGACTTGCAATTTGAATTGTTTTCGCCAATCCAGGGGGCGAGTACCTTACATATGAAATGACCCCCCAAAATCAACCCAACACCAAATATGGCTTTTCAGCGTATTGTATCAGCGTCCTATATAATCGTGTTTATATATCGTTTCAAGGGAATCGCAGGTAGCAAGTTGGATAATGGTACGTTAATTCACAATTCCATCGTTTGTTGAAAAATGTCGCGAGAACTTATCTCAATTCCATCATTCCTAAATTTCGCATAAACCCAAAAGCCATATATGTCTGTGGTCTAAAGACCACTACTAATTTTACGGAAATGCGGATGTTAAAAAACAAATTTTTATAAAATAAATAAGCAAGGTCAACATATTTTTCTGAGTTCTGAATTTTTAGGGCGAATGATTTTAGAGAAAATTCTCGATTTGCCGCATTTTACTTGGATTTTCTGGGTTGGTGCAAATTTTTATTTACGTACCAAATTTCAAACAAAGTCCACTAATTTTCTTAGTATAAACTTGCTGTTTCTAAATTTCAGGCGATTTTGCAGGGTTGTCAATTTTCGGACCTTAATTCTGATTATACAAACGGACGCGTTCTACAAAAGAAAATCATTTTTCTGCTTCTTCAACAATGCTGTTCCAAGTAACTTGGTTAGATGCGTCGCACCAGAATCCAACCACCATAATTAATGATATAATTTGTACTTCTATTGTATTTAAGTTTAACTTTACGGGAACCGCATTGTGAGTCATCGAGCACCTTGACACTTTAAGTGTCGCTAAGTTACTCCAGGACGGAAATGACTAGGAAGACATTTGATCTATTGTGCTCATTCCGAAGCGTAACCAATTGACATATGGTATCACTCCTGAAATGGCGACCAAAACCTCGCACTCAGTCTACGGTTAAGAAGATAGTGATACGTGAAAACAACCCGAAAGTGATTGGAGGTTGCGTCTAATACTACAAGAGGTATTTTGAGTGGTTGCCAACTGTATGTTGGTCTATTCGATCTTCCTAAACCTCTTGTGATATAAACCTGGGTCCCGAGTCCCGGAGAAACCTAAAATTGGCTTAACCCATATTAGACTGTTGATCTCGATTGTATCGACAAAAGGATAGAAGGTCGTCCGATAGTGCTTTAAGACTAGTACAGATTCCCGTCAGTCGTTGCAATTCGTAGTTTACAGAATTTTCCACTGCTATTTGCTTCCTATCTCTTTCTGTTAGTATTTAAGCAAATTCTTTCTGACAAGTTCAATAACTTCTTCATGGTGATATTTCTGTATTGAATATTAAGAGTGGTAAAATTCTACATATGAACTCTGCCATGAAGAGCAGAGCGTGCATTTTATATCTAACAATTTTAGAGTTACTTTTGTTCATGAGTGCAGTTCTGAAGATCTTATAGCAATAAGTATCGCTCTTGAGTCTTCAAATCGTGTCACCTAGCTGGTTGTGTGTAACTTTTGTATATCTAAAGTATAACTCACATGACCGTCCTCCACCGGAGGAACTATTAGCTCTTCTAAATAGGAGTACTAATAAAAAAATTCCTCTTACAAGCAAACTGAAGATCTGAACTATAGGCTTAATAAAATCTTGGCTAACAATGGTAATTGCCGACTTGATTCTCTTCGTCCAGCTAATGGTAAGTTTACATACGATGTTCTTCATTGGATTGTGTTCTCTTTTGCACCATATAAGTCTGGCGGTTCTGATGGAAAAGTTCCTGCTTCGTTACAGAATGGTTATCTTATATAAAGGATTGTTTTGCCCCTATCACATCGTCGCAAGATTGCGTGGCATTCGGTTTTACTCCGAGATCTTGGAGCAGGAGCAGAGTCATAGTTATTTATACTCGAAAGTTTGAATTTGTGAAATGCATGTCACAATTTTGAGATTGATAACTCTCTTGTTAATTGAATTGCTCAAATCTCACATTGATGAGTTTGAGTTGAATGTTTTTTCTGTTCCTATATCAAGGTTGCCAAGGGCTGCCCAAAAGAAAGGTGGAGAGGTGTACTCGCACCAAGGTTGTAGCTCTTGGTTATTAAGGAAGGTTTTTCTGATGTTCTTGTTCATACGGTTTCAGAGAAGCACCTAAGCGCCGTAACCGAATTCACACAGCAAGCTCTCTGCATTGTAGTGGATTACTGTATCGAAAAAGGCCTGTATTTCTTATTATTATAGATATCGTTGAAGTTTTGCTTGTGTGATGATCACTAGTGCTCTTTAATCGATTCCACTTGTTGCTAGTTCATTCTTGTACTTCCTTCCAATGATCGGCTTATACCAGAATTCATTTTCAGGTTGGGACGTTGTGCAAGTATTGGAATTATTATCCCGCACTAGATCTCAGATAATCAGTTATCAGGGAAAGAGAACCCAGGTCTATTCTGCATAGTGTTTCCAGTTGAAATCACGGCTTTAACTCTTTGTACACTGGAAACATTTTAACTTGACGTCGCAACGTCCAACATTAATTTATGCACTGACTGTAGGGCCGTGTTCGATCCGTTGATTAACCACATATGGTTCATTCGAAACAAGTTGAGGTTTGTAAACATTTCATCAATCTTCTCTGCTTGTAGTGGCTTTCCACTCCCACCTATCACATAACTAAACGTTTTATCGCTGAACCGACTTACGACGACTGCTTAGAGAAAAATTATGATAGTATTAATTTAGTTTGTAGCTGTCTCTCGCTTTTGCCAGGAGACGGTCTCTTGAATACAACGCTATATTGATGAGGATCAACTACAATGTATTCCTTGGTGCAAACCCCTTCAGTTTGTCAAGGCTATAGCACGCACTTGCACTCTTTGATTGAATTCCCGGTTTGCACCATGGGCCTTTGGTGGTAGATTTAGTGCAGAATCCTGAGGGTTTCGACCAATTAAATAAAAAACACACATAAAATTGAAAATATTACTTCTTCCAAGTTGTTTATAATAGAACCGGAACGGGTTACCCACGAAATACTTTTTATCAAAATCCACTTTGGCAAAATCCACTTTAGTCAAAATCCATATTTTACCAAAATCCATAAAAAAATCCAATGAATTCATCGTTTTTATTACTTTTACAAGCCCGGCACTGAGCTTGCAAAAGTAATAAAAACGATGGATTCGTTGGATTTTTTATGGATATTGGAAACTAATTAAGAATGAATTCGAAGCAAACAAAAATCATCGATTACATTACATGGATTTAAATTTAAATTTGTGAATATCGAAAATAATTGTGAATTTGACTATTCCATCCAATTATGTTACTCCTAATTATGTACATGTGTGTATTTGTGTCTATGGCTGTGCCTGATGTCTGATGTATAATGTCTGTGGCTGTGTCTGCATCTGTGGCTGTGTCTGAAGCCTGATGTCTGATGTTTGATGTCTGATGGCTGTGCCTGCGCATGTGTCTGCGTTTGTGTATGTGTCTGTGTCGGTGTCTGTGTCGTGTCTGATATCCGATGTCTGGGTCTATGTCTGAGTCTGCGCCTGTGTCTGTATCTGTGTCTGATGTCTGTGTCGTGCCTGATGTCTGATGTCTAATGGCTGATGTCTGGTGTCTGATACCTGATGTCTGATGTCTAATATCTGATGTCTGTGTCTGTGTCTAATGTCTGATGTATGTTGTCTGATTTGTGAAGCCTGAAGTCTGTGTCTTTCTCTGATGTCTGTGTCCCTGTCTGTGTCTGTGTCTGATGCCTATGTCTGTGTCTAATGTCTGATGTCTAATGTCTAATGTCTGATGTCTGCTGTCTGACGTCTGATGTCTGATATCTGATATCTGTTATCTGTGTCTGTGCCCGTGTCGGGAATGACGGATTTCGTAAATAATTGATTTTGTTAATAGTGGATTTTAAGAAAGATGGATTTTGACATTGATGGAGTTGCTCAAAAGTGGTTTTCTTATAAAAAGATGGATTTTAGCAACAGAAGATTTTGTAATTAAGGATAAAGTAGAGCTTCGCCGGAACCAAAGCCTTTGAGAATTTGGATTAAATTAACTTTTACTTGCAGAAAATGATTATTAGTTTTGACCAAAGTAGGTTGTTATTTTCTACTTGCCGAATAAATCAAATTAATAAGGTCAATATAGGTCAACAAAATTTATTGACAGTTTAACTAGAAATATATTTTTTAAAATGTTGCAAAATCGGGAATTCTCCGATCCCAAAATTCCTAGTTGGTTGAACGATAATTTCTTTACGGATATTGTTGAGAAAGAGTTTGGATTACATAATGGCGAATATACAGTACGAATTAGTTCGGTTTCGAATTTAGCGGACAAATGCGCAAATTATTCTTCGGATTTATACAGCGCTTCAATCCAAATCCAAGAAAATAATAATGACGGTAAGTTATATAATCGCCTAAATATCATTTAACTAAATGTTTCAAATTGGTTTTAATTTTTTGACCCCCTCCCCCCCCAGAATTTATTCAAATGCACTTCATAATAAAAGCGGTGCCCAACACAACTCAAAAATTGAGCCATCTCTCAAAATACTACAAAGAATTGGAAATGTATTCACGGATATTACCAGGATTCGAAAAAGAATGGCAACTAATCGGTGAACGGATGCAGTTTAGCCCGAAATTTTATCAGAAGCACATCGATGGCCTACAAATTATTACGATGGAAGATTTGCGAGCAAAAAAGTTTGTTGTATGTGATCGATTCAAAGGTTTAGATTTACATCACGCCCGGATATTTTACGAAAAGCTTGCAAAGTATCATGCTACATCTATGGTGTATTACCAGAAATTTGGCCCGTATAGTGATCAATTTCAAGAAAATTTATTTCGAGATGAGACAAAAGCTGTTTTTGAGACGTGCATGAATTCAACTCTATCAACGTTTGTCGAGGTGATTGAAAATCATCCACCGATTAGTAAATATGCAAACAAAATTGTAAGTGGTCATCACAATGCGACGGAACAAATTTTTTAATTGAAAGTAATTTTTAATTTTAGAAAAGTTGGATTGGTAAACATTTGTTGGAGTTAAAAATGGTCACCAACCCAAAGTACAGCAGCTTTAATGTGCTGAGCCATGGTGATTGCTGGACAAGTAATTTATTGTTTTCGTACGACGACAATGGCAAGCCAAATAATGTAATTTTCGTAAGTCGTCCGGTTTATATTCCTATATGGTTGCGTATAGTGTAATAAATTATCTAATTTTTTACAGATCGATTATCAAAATCCAATGTACAGTCCACCGGCAATTGATATATTTTACTTCTTCGTATCATCTCTCGCGAATGAGTACAGAGACGGGGCCTTTGACCATCTAATTGAAGTGTATCACAATAATTTGGTTTCAACGTTGAAAAAACTCCACTACCCCAAACATATAATCACATTACGGGAATTGCACATGGATTTAATCAAAAAAGGACTTATTGCACCAATGTGTACCCTTGCTATTCTCTCTATTGCAAAATATCACGGTCATGGTGAAAATCCTGTTGATTCAATATTTCTAATTGACGAGCAATCGATTAATTTAAAAAAGAAAGTGCTAAGTAATCCTGTATTTTTGACAGCTCTGGAACATACATTCCCATTTTTGGATCGACGAGGATTCCTCGATCTATCAGCGGACTATTTAACACCAAATTTTTATAATTAAATTTATGATTTTTATTTGTAAACTTAGAAATATATTTAATTTGAAAATAATAAGAAAATTAACAAAGTAAAAATACCTACTTAAAGTTACTTGCTTACTGCTTTAAAATTATACTTCCATAAGTAAACAGCAGTAAACTTGATCAGCCAAGTTTTGCCAATCACTTGGCAGATATACAATGGTAAGAAGCTCTGAAAGAATGCCTATAAGTAAATATTTAAGAACGAATTCGTAAAGAACGCTACGAGCCCTAGCTAGGTGTTCAAAATAACGACTGATAACATTACCGAGCACAAAACTAATAAACCTTTGCGTTTCTACAGTCAAAGGTATCAGCTTACCAACAGCTTCGTTCCCATTTATCACAAAATTACCCAGGTTTCATGAACTGCTTGGTACACGGTGTTAAATTCAATTCTCAGCTTTACGGGTCGAGAACTTTAATAGATTAATCGACACAATCGCTCGTTTATCAATTTCGAGGACTAAAAAATATTTTTAAAAATTTTACCTTCGAACTCATTGCGCAAATTGGTCATTGCTTCGATTGTTTGGATGCTTTTGAAGGCCCCTACATGTGTGCATTTTGTTAGTGTTTTGACCCGTAATTGGATTAAATACGATATTCCCAAAACAGGAATGAAAATTAGTGCCATAAGGACGAACTCTAGTTGTTTATTTTGTGATGGTCGCATAATGCGTAATTGACATTCGACGGTACTTCTTTACTTCGAACCAATTATAAGGATGGTGCAGAATTATTAACTTTTTTCACGACTTTTTTTCTTCAAATCATATCCATGATCGTCGAAAATCATATCCATGATCGTCATATTGTGCTCTACCACTTCGAGATTTCAACAAACTTTTTTTTACGACGGAACAACCAGCAAAAGCGAACAAACCTGCCGGAGCGATACAAACCTCGCAGATGAAGAACAAAGAGGTTGACCATCAATTTTGAACGACCAAGCACTTTTGGTAACCGTGAAAGAGAACGAAAGCTCTACATCGAGAATGTTGGGTGATGACTTCAATGTGGACCGTTCAATCATCATCATATAATACATATAGTATCTATATACGTCAGTAGGTGAACACAAAAAATTTGACAATACCTCAATTTTAATTTGGGGTGTCAGTAGTTTCATTGATTTGCTGCAACGAAATGAGCAAACTCCGTTCCTGAAGAATCTCGTCACTGGGGTGAATCGCGGCGTCTCTTCAAAAACGCGAAATCGTTTCGCTTATTTCATCCAAAATAATATCAAAAGGCGTCCACTGAATAAGGCCGTGTGGTGCGTTTGGTGGGATAAAAGCGGAATTATCCACTGGGAAATCATCTCGAGGATTTGGTATTGGTGGAATGACGCGGATTTCGAACAATTCGGCAAGTAGCAATTACATATCAACAGCAACGTCTATCTGGCTGAACTTGACCACATTCACGCTTATTGAATAAAATTTGTTTAAAAGTAGCCGCAATAATTATGCATCAACCCAATATGAAAAACCGTTGGAAAAACAATAAATCAAAAAGGAGAAAATGTTTTATCTTCTAAAAAATCGAAACTGACACCCGAGAAACAAACCATGAAATTGACATGTTCAAGACGAAAAGATGCCGAATTGTATGTATATATACGAGTACGAGTACTAACAAAACCATTTCGATCCTCAATATCATTTTTCCTATTTTTAATTGTTTATTCGAAAAATGTTTTTATGTTATCTGCATTATGCGGAAATAGATGGAGATAACCTCAAAAACAACTAAAATTGTACAACACATGTAGGTTAGGTTAGAGTGGCTGCTATCGCACACTAAGGCCCATTGCGATACCACAGGATCCAATCTCTCCTTACTCCTGCTGAAACCATCTAGAGCTACTTATGTAGCGTAAAATATCTCGCACTCCACAGTCCGCGAGTTCAGAAAGGCTGTCCATATCGTACACAACCAAGTACTTATTTCTTTTGTATGCCAGTGCCGGACACGAGCATATGAAGTGATCTAAAATCTCTTCCTCCTCTTCATCCATACAACTTCTACAAAAGTCATTCGTCTCTAGACCCAGTCTTCTCACATATTCCCAAAAAGGCAGTGTCCTGTCAGTATCCCTACGACCAATCCTAACTCTCGTTTTCTCAGGGATACTAGTGCCTTGGAGCGCCACAGGCCCAGTTTTGGCCAAACCTGTTTTGCTATCCTGAACGTGAGGGTGTTGGTCCACCTCTCATCTGTCAAGGCGATTGCCTTTTTACTGAGCGCTGATTTCAGCGCTGCTATAGGCCTCCCCAGACCTGCCCTTTTCGGTTGCATCTGGAGAGTCATACCGTACCTAGCTAGTTCGTCTGCCCTGCAGTTTCCCATGAAGTTCGAGTGCCCAAGGACCAAGACTATCTGGATACTGAAATACTCCCTAATCTCATTAAGAGATGATCGGCAATCCAGCGCAACCCGTGACTTTAGAGAAACCGCCTCTAGTGACCTGACTGTCCACATAAATCGCGATATTCCTCACGGGTACCACGTTATGCTTCAACCATGTCTGCAGTTGTCAGGGAGACGAATAGAAATATTAACATTCTCACAGCTTCTCACAGAAGACTCCGGCTCCTACTTTGCCGTCTAGCTTAGAGCCGTCCGTGAAAAATTTCAGTGCCCCGTTTTCCAGTATTGATCCGTTCCTCCAGGGCTCTCTCGAAGAGCAGATGATACGGAAACCTTTATTGAAGCACAACGTTGGTTTAATATAATCTAGATTCACCAGTTCTTCCCTTAGTGATCGAGAGCCTCGTAGCCACCTTTGCTGCCATCTGTTTACCAAAAAATTCGATTGAAATAAGATGGAACATAACCGCTAAAGCGCGTTTAGGTTTTGTCCTAAGCGCCCCGCTTATAAGCATACAAGGCCGTTCTTTGCACCTTCTCCAACATCTTTAGATGATCCTGCCACCACACGCATCAGCACAGGTCTTCTCACTGCGTTATCTACCAGCACGCCAGTGTACCAGATATGGTTTCAAACCCCATCTCTTACCTATGGCGTTCCTACACGAGTAAATGGCTACATTAAGGCTACCCTTTCTACAATATTAGGCTTCCAGCTGAGCTTACCGTCAAAGATTATGCACAAAAATCTCGCTCTGTCAGCAAAAGCCAGTATAATGCCGTTCACTGTAAAGGGCTTCTTAGTAAATAGTACCAGCTCTGTCTTGGAAGGGTTCATATACAACCCTTATCTCCTCTTTCTCTAGTTCCAACAGCAATTTATTCACCACTGCAGTCCAAAGAAAGGAGGACATTACTCCTCTCTGAGGAGTACCTCTAACCACCCGCCTTCTAATGGTGAACTCCCCCAGTTCCGAGGTAATAATCCTGCTTACCAGCATCTGATTTAACAACCTACTTATAGGGTATTCCACCTTCAAAAGTGACAATCCTTCCATGATCGCCTCCGTTTTTACATTATTAAAGACACCGTCAATGTCGAGAAATGCTACCATACACACCTCTTGCGAGTAAATTGACTTCTCAAATATGCGTACTAGATCGTGCAAAGCTGTGTCCACCTGCAGGACGTCTGCCTGCAGGACGAAGGGGAACCCGGATTTTCTCTCAAGATCATCAAGAATATGGTGTTTAGTGCATTGTACACTACCCTGTACACTACCTACAGTGATGCTCCCATCTTCCTGACCTCTGTCAATGACGGCTAGCATCAACACGTGCTCCTTCAGAATTTCACTGAATAACTTCAGTTTCTGCTTCTTAGGAGCTCCTCCTAAGACCTCGGTCTTTTAGATACAAGGACCCTCTCCGAGCTATCCCAGCCGACAGTTTTCTTAGCCCATGCAACAGATTCCTTCTGCTCTACTGTAAGCTGCCCCTCAGCCAGTTTCTCCAGAATTTCTCTAGAAAAAGCCGACAGTCTCTCCCTGTACCGTCGCTTTGCTGGGGGGGAGGGGATCTCTTTCAATCCCCGCTCTTCTGTTTGGCGGTTCCGCTTCCTCCTGGCTTCGATGCCATGGAGTCGCTTACCCCTGCCTCAGATGAGGGAGCCCAACCGTTTTGGTTAGAGTTATTCCTTTCTTTCATACTTTCCGGTTTTTGGTGGGTACCGATCCCCTTGTTTTTATTGTTTTTTGTAAATCTTCCATTCTTTGCCACGAGTATCGAAGAAATACAGGTCAACCTTCGAAGAGATCCGTATACGCAGGTAAGGCTAAATACAACTGGAGGTCGCCAGGTTTCCAGAGGGCACCGTTCATGACTGGGCTTTGTTAAATGGGTAACCAGTCTAGCCGATCATCAGCACGGGTTGCATAACACCATAATCCACCCCATTGGCTCACCGGCACTCCGATGTCGAGGTAGGTACTCGTATATAGGTTGCGTTGTGTAGATTGACTGAACTTCCCCTTTAACTGTTGATTAAATATTACATCCAGTGTTATAATTCTTTATTCTATTCAGGTAATGGCTTCATAATACTAATAACACAATTTATCAAATGTTAACTCAAGAGATGACGCATTACAATTTATTTATCTTCTGATTTGGTTCTAAATTAGTAGAAGAGTCGGCGTTCACAAAAATGCGTGGACTGACATTTAATCCACTGTTAAATTGTCAGAAATGACTTTTATATTTACAGAACATTGTAGATTTATCAACACGTCATCAATCACCACGAATATATTCTGAGATAACAATTATTAATTACCAAAAAACCAAGTTGTCTTTAAGGTTTATTTGGCATAGTGATCATATACATCTTGGAGCAGACCCAAGAATGAATTCTACAGGTCTTTGCAATATAACCGTATCATTGGTGTCTGATTAAGGTTCCTAGTTGGAATCTAGGATTGTCTAGTAAATCTCTCTGTTTTAAGCGTTTTATATGAAGTTTTAAATTGTAAGCAGGTTAGTATAGCAAGTCGCCATCAAACTCCGAACTAATGTTAGGGATAAATATTTTGGGTAAATTCTCTTTGGCTTCCGGACTTTCAACTCTCACATCTTTAAGCCTCATTCTCTTTAACCAACCGCATGTTAGGCTTAGCATTATTGGCCCAATATCATCATGACTAGAATTCGGATCTGAATTAATAGTTCCTAGGTATCTTCAGGGTCGGTCTGATCTCCTCTGATTTCATAACAACATGATGTCCACAACCTGTGAATAAAATTGCAAGACTTACCGTTTGTTGAAATTGGTGCTATAGATTGAAGCTGGAGGACTTGTAAACTTAATTTTGGGAAATTGCAATTAATAAGAAACATTTTTTGAATTAGAGGTGATGTCGGTAAAGGCCTTATTGACTGAAAAACGTATAAACTATCAGTCCGAATATTTATGACAATTTCCCACTTGTTGCGAACTACAACTTCTGTGGTTTAGTGAACTGACTGCTCCTTTCGCATTCGGAAAAAGTTGCGGACGGAATAATAAAAATTTGGATTAGTAGATTCGGAATTCCATCGGTCATCGTCACCGATAGAGTCAGACACTTCGAGACTGTTAAAGCGAGCAACTATCAAAAGCACAAGTAATGAAGCAGAAGCATTCAGCAGCGTACAATCCAGCCTGTAATGGTATGATCGAACGTTGGCATCGAAGCTTGAAAAGCGCAATTATGTGTGCCGTTGAAGTTCAATAGACAAGCATTTCGGGAAGATTTACGACTCCCGTGTGATTTTTATTCAGCCAAAAAGCGATTCATCCCAGTTCCGAAAAAATTAAAAGCTTTACAACCGACACATCAAATCACAAAAAGAGTCAGATTTTCGTACTTAAGGATTTAGCAACTTGTGACAACGTGTTGGTCCGATGCAGTCCGAGCCGCACTTCAACCACCGCACGATATAAGGACTCTTTCAAGTAGTCAAACGTAACGATAAGTTTTTTACGTTACTTATAAAAGGCGTAGAGTTCCACGTTTTCATTAACCGGTTGAAACCTCACTTTACCGAAGCAACCAACGAACCTTCGTATAGTTCTTTGGCATGCCAACCGAATCCATTACTAAAGAATCGACCAGTAATATTCCAATTAAAGAACGAAAACAAGTTACGTTTGCTATACCGTTCTGCTTAAAGTCCAAGATATTAAATCGTAACTAGGTCGGGCGATTACCGAACAGGTTTCAATTAAAATCGTTCTTTGTATAGTTCTCGATGTTCAATAGGGGTGGGACATCACCTGTTTTATTCTCGCGCAATACAACCGTTGAATAAGAATAACTTAGTTCGCGGTACAATCGGTTGAGTGCTGCTTACAAGTCAGCGCGACTCATACATTTTTGCAGCTTTCGATACGCCATAACACAACACATGTATTTTTATATTCTTTTCACCAATTAATTATTATAAGTTTTTAATATGTACGCATGCAAAGTTTAGTTTGAAATATAAATATTCGGGAACATACGAGAATAAATATTTTGTTCTGTGCTTAGTAAATTATTTATCAAAAACAGTCCCTCGCCACGGGATTAGCTAAAATTCTGCAAGTAGTTTGCAGAAAATAAATCGAACTAAAGTAGTTTGGTGAGAAACGAAATTCATCGACGGTAGAAAATACAGTTTAATAGCTCCATATGTTTTGTTTGCACAGTTTGTTATATAATAATTTCTTTGGAACTGACAAATTTATTAAATATACATATTGATGATACACGTTGAAAGAATAATTCAATGTGATATTGTGACATGGTTCTAACCGACAAATTAATAAATTAATTTGTAATCCATATGGTACTAACTGTGTACACTGCCATCTGTTGTCAAATCCAAAGTATGCTATAAAAAAGCGCACATTTTTACTCCACTATATAGTAATTTGACAGTAATTTTATAGCGCGCTATAAATTTTCTTTCTCTGTCATTTCAATTTTCAATTTATTATTATTTTTATTTTCGTTCTCTATTTTCTTCATTTCCTTGCGTTCTTCTTCTGTCGTTGTGTGTGCGATTTGATTCAGAACTCAGAAGTTTATTTCACATTGTCATATCCAGTTCGTGTATAGTTTAATAGCAAAACAAAATCAAATTTTTATTTTAAAACATAAAACTTTTGTGATTATTTAATTAAATTATTGTGTAGCCTAATAATAGGAATACTCATATAAAAGAAAATTAATCTTCCAATAATGTAATAATTCGCAATGATGTTTTACAGGCTTCTTACCACAGTGAAACAAAGAGTGATTGGAGGTGTTGTAACCTCGTAAATTTTTTATTTTTATATTTCGAGGTTCTTTTTAGTTTTAGTGTGAATTTTAATAGTTTTGGTTTTAAGTTTTATAAAATATAAAATAAAATTGTTTTTGTGTTTATATAAAGTTTATGTGAAAGTAAAAACGCAACCATCGTGTCAAAAAATATAATAAATCAACACAAACAAACGGAGAAATACGCAAGCATTGGAAGTGATACAGAGGATTTTCATAATATTTGGAATTTAATTGCGTTATGAGCTCAGCAGCTGTTAAATTGAAATTCCAGAAGCCTGGTAAGTTATCACGTCACCTATCTAAGTACATTTTACTTTATGTATTGTTGTATTATGGGATGGGGTACCGCGACGCAACAACAACAATAATAACAAACATTTTCTCGCACTTGCTAGAGTACGAATTTAGTAACATGACGGAATACATCAATATAGATAGACTGAACCTAAAATAAAGCAAAAACTAAAAATGTGCGTTTAGTCATCAGAATAATAGTTCCGCTCTTGTTGTTAGTTTTGTTTGTAATCAGATGATGACATGTACACAATAGCTTCATTGTAATTGTATTGATTATCAATTAATTAATTGAACAACTCGCGAAAATTGTGTAGAACAAATTGGTTCGTGTTTGTCACGATTTTCCACTCGACTTCACTCAGATGTGAACAAATCAGTTACCCATCAAATCCATTCTGCAAATTGTTTACAAATTATCTAATTGTGTTTGGGAATTATGCAAAAATAAATTTGTTTGTGGTTGCACTGATTAGCTTCGTGTTCATTTACAGTTAGTAATATAAACAAGACGACCGGAAATATGATTAACGGTGTAGTTCAAGATAAGAATTTATCAGAGTGTTCGAACTCAGCTGACCTCTTTCCTAAGTAAGTTCACTGTCATGGTATTTGTGATAACGACTATCGTAGCCGTATACAATTTTGGTTTTCTCTAGTTCATACTGCGTGTATGAACCAACCCCAGACAAGATGGCCGATTGAGTTTAGACCCCGTTTGGTGTCATTGGGTAGGCGTTCCCACTGCCGATCAAGCTGATGCAAGGGTTCTTCTAACTGTAGTTTTTGTAGTACTTGCTCCTCCTTTTGCTATCTGGTTTTGGGCTTGTGGAGGTTGTTGGTTCATACTCAGGCTAATGATAGACTTCCACGAACATCGAACATTGTTAATAAGTTCGACGTTGTGAGATTTTTGACCTTAACTCACCTAAAGTCGATAAAATTCGTTATTTTTGAGTTGTTTTATTACAAATAAACAATCACGGGTTTTTAAGGAGGTTTTGACAATATATTTCAACAAAATAAGTCAGTTAAGGTAAAATCACCACTGTAATTATGAAGGTTCATAGTTAAAAGCTATGTTTCCTATAAAAAGTTTAACGTAAGTATGACCAAAATATCTTGGTCTACAAGATCTTGGTCTGTTCTGGTTATATTTGTATTCTGTGAGACTAGAGGGTGATGTTATCCCAAACAATACTTAATTAAAGGAGATCGTAGGAATCAGTAATTGCGAAGAAATCTTATACATCATAAACACTCAAACTGTTGCTAGAATTGTAAAGTTCACCAACGAGGTAATTTATAAGCTCCAATTGTCTTTCACCATTATTCTTATATTTCATAAATTTGTGGCCATAATAGTAGGCCCCTCTGAATCTTTCTGGTTATTTTCGGCATTTCTTTCAAATATTGTTAGATAAATAACGCGTTCTATATTTAACGTAACTCAAGGTTTTTATAAAATATTACGGACCATGGTTGAACGACAGAGAAAGGAACTAGATTCAATGTGAATTGTGTTGCAAATATCGAGAAAACTTTCAAAATCCACCATTTACATTTCTCGAGTTAAGCAAGTTCGCTAATTTTTCATTCATCAGTGCAGTATTTACTGTCTCAAAGTCTATCTATGCCTGATAGGCACTTCCTTGAAGGAGAAAACCGTAAATGATAAATACCCAACGAAGGAATTCTTATTATCAAGATACGTATTAGAGATATTTCTGTGTTCACCTGCACGCTAAGTTATTTTTGTAATCTTTACGTCCATGATGAAATTGCAGTTCACTACGATAGCCGTGCGATCGAGAAACTGTAGTTAACTCAATATCAAAAACAGCGCCCTGTTTAACTTTAGTGAGACGTTGATTGACCTCGCGAGGTGTCAACAGACAAAACTCCTTTGAGATTTGATTATGATTTGTTTTCCTTATGCTGCGTACATGACATCGTGAGCTAGTTCGGAAGAAATACCATGGTATGACACAAATGTATTAAAACAACAACAAAGTTAAAACAATTTCAACCTGAGTTCGGAACTAGTAGGCGTGGTAAAAAGCAAAGCATTACACGTAATTTGATCGGTTTTGAGTTCGTTAGTTGACTATTATAGTGCGTTCATGACATCGTGAGTTAGGTTTCAGTGGTTGACACTTAGGCCATTTTTGGCCCATTGTGATACCACGCATTCACGCCACTTCATTAACCCATTCACCTACTTATACAACTACAGTATATACCACCTGCACATTGCAAGCTCCATGTCAAGCTCCATGAATTCTGCACTCCATCAGAGGGTCTTAGTTGTATTTATTACCATCACCGCTTGCAATCGATGATGAAAATTCGATTTGCATCTAGCCTCTGATAGGATTCATCGTGAGTTAGTTTGGAAAAAATACTATGGTAACACTCAAAATGTATTAAAACAACAACAAAGATAAAACAATTTCAACTCGAGTTCGGAACTGGTAGTTGCGGTATAAAGCATTTCAAATAATTTGATTGGTTCTGAGTTCGTTAGCGAGTATGGAAATATTTATTTCCGATGTCATGTGCACGACATTAAAGTCGCATAAATGACATCAGATATAAATAGTTCCATACTCGCTAACGAACTCAAAACCAATCAAATTACGTGAAATGCTTTTTTTTAAAGGATGTATTAATTGTCCAGTGAATTTTAATGTAGTTTGACGGCCCTCCTTTCATTCACGCACAGACCACCCATTCACACCATTACAGTATACCACCTGCACATTGCAAGCTCCATGTCAACCTGTACACTGACATGGACGGTGTGTCGGCGCTGAATTCTGCACTCCATCAGAGGGTCTTAGTTGTGTTTATTAACATCACCGATCTTAATTGATGACGAAAATTCGCCTTTCCATCCAGCCTCTGGTGAGATTGGCACCTACTAGTTCCAAACTCGAGTTGAAATTGTTTTAACTTTTTTGTTGTTTTAATACATTTTGTGTGATACCATGGTACTTTTTCTGAACTAACTCACAATGTCATGTACGCAGCATTAATGATGGCTTTTCCCAACTCCATTTGACATTTCCGTTTGAAAAACACCCTTTGGAAGAGCTTCCTGGATTGCATGGTAAATTATTACACTCAAATATATTGAAATAAGTTCTCAATGAATTCGCCACCGTTTTAACTATATAAATGGTTTTCGTTTCGTTTGTTTGAAGGCTAATGGCAGAAGGACTTCTTTCAGATGATTATTTTTATATTGACTAGATCTGTGTTTCCCAACGGGGGCCATACGGCCCCCCTAGTTAGGCATACCATATATTTAAGTAGCCATATGCTAAATTCACAAATTAGGAAGCCTTGAACTAATGTAAAAATGAAATTAAGCCTGGGCGAAAACTGCACCGGTAGTCGCCCAAAATGCGCTCGTTGTAAATTGATAGTTTATCAGGAACTACGTTGACGTACCATGTAGCCGGAGTGGAGTAAAGCTAATCCGCGAACAATTGAACTGGTCTCCATTTTTATGTAGGGGACAAATTATCGCTATTTGCTACTGGTCTAGGATTTTCTCTTTTGTTCTTGAGCATTCCGTTAGATGCCATCCTCACCATGCGCCTTATAATTTTTCTTTGTTGATATAATGCCTGGCACTTCATTTACAGTACCGAGAATAGAAAGTGCAACACCATAAAAATACACAAAAAAATGTATTTTGCCAGTACGACGCACGTTTGTTTTAGAAGTGGTTCTTCCACGCAAAGAATTGTTTTAGAAGTGGTTCTTTGTAATATAACACACATTTTATGGAAAAACAAAATTTCATGCTAAATGGTTTTATTGTTTTTAAAGCCATTATAATTTTTTAGCATTTTTCAGATAAAATTAAAATTCAGTTTCAAGAACAGGTAATAAATGTTGTCACTTTTTATTGTAGGTTTTTTGATTTTTACGGTAAACAGCTGTCTTACGAAGTAATAAATTGTATATTTAATATTTAGTTGCCCCGCCTCTGTTGGCAATAACAGCTGCAATCCTTTTTGGCATGGAGCCAATTAAATCTTGCAGGTACTCGAGGGTCAGTTCTTTATACTATAGTTCTGCAATAATTGAATTGTGTTTTTTGGATGATGACGGCATCTTTTTATTGATTTTCATCCGCATTACGTGTCAAAGGTTTTCATTGAGGTTCAAACCCGGTGAATTTCCAGGCCAATCCAGAGTGGGAATTTCTTTTTTCAACAGAAAATCTTTAATCTGAAGAGAAATAATAATAATTAACTGTTTCTTTTTTTTATCGTCTTAAATATAAAATTAGTAAATGACAAAAAATAATGCTTACCGTTTTCGCTTGATGACAAGGGACGGAATCATCTTGGAAAATCACAGACTCAGCACTCAAAAAATGCATTTCAATGGAAGGGCACAAATGATCCTATAAGATTTTTTTGTAGACTTCTGCGTTCCCCGTTCCTTTAATTAAGGCCATTTCTCCAATTCCAGGATAGGAAAACCATCCCCAAATCATTTGGCCCGCTGGATGCTTCACTGTACTTTTTAAGCACCGATCGCTCAGTCGTTTCGATCGTTCGTTACTGCTGTAGACTCCAACCAGCGTGATTTCGATCTCATTCTAATCGTTTTTGTTTCATTTTGGTCGTAAGAAATGTTTTTTGCCGAGGACCTGGCCTCCTTTGTCCCGGAGGCGGTTACGAATCGTATGAACCCCGATTTCTTTGCCGGTTTCTGCGTTGTTTTCAGCCCGAATATCCACAGCAGTTTTAAATCGATTGGCTACTGACATTCTGATAATTTTGGAATTTTCACGTGCAGTTGTCTTCCTTTTTGAACAAGTTCCTTTTTTGCGTCCCAATTCACCGGTGGAATGATTTTTTTTTAAAACGGCTCACAGTTAAGTAATTGCATCCAATCTCAACAGCAATCTGCCTCAATGACATTTTAGGTGTTCCAGACAATGCCAGAATCCGATTTTTTCTAAGCCATAGTTAGTTGTGTGTACTTGGCCATTTTGAACAAATTATAATTTTAATAACTTTCTCGTGCGAATAGTTATCTCAAACTAATTAAAAACATTAAAAACGATTGTATTTATACCCAAAAAATAAATCAGCCTCCTACGATAATGACAAGGGGCAATTAGTACAATTTTACCAGAAAAATATTGGTATTGCACTTTCTATTCTCGGTACTGTAGCAGCAGGTGGTGGTGTCATTTCTACATTGACGTCAGATTGACACAATTAAGCTCGATTGATATTATCCGTTCCTTTCAGTTCCTTCATTTTTCGTATCAGACATTGTTACATGTTTTTTCATTGGAGTATTTAAATTATCCGTTCCGTACTTGCAGGAACTGAACGGAACGGATAATATAAATACTCCTATGAAAATACATGTAAAAATGTTTTTTTTTTTGTCTGATACGAAAAATGAAGGAACTGAAAGGAACGTATAATATAAATCAACCTTTATGTGGGTTGCTCGTTGTCGTATCCGTCTCTGAAACTGGCAGTTTCGGTTTTAATCACTTGTTTATTGTGAAGTCGATTGAAGCTAGACAATTATCGTTCAACCATGTGTTTATAGATTTAGATATATTTTTCGTATGATATCAAAGGGCCGAATGTCGAAGGGACGAATGTGTCGAAGAGCCGAATGTGTCGACGAGCCGAATGTGTCGAAGAGCCCCATGTTTCGTAGGGCCGAATGTCGAAGGGCCGACTGGGTCGAAGGCCCAATTTTTTTTTAGAATTTTATGAATATCCAAAGATGAAAAATCGTAAAATACATAAATTCATAAGAAATTCATTTAGTTATGTTTAATAAAAAAAAAATTACAAAATGTTCCATAAAACAAAAAATTTAAAAAATATATTTCTAAAACCAAAAAAAAAACAATTCGGCCTTTCGACATTCGGCCCTTTGTTACGGCCCTTCGACACATTCGGCCCTTCGACTTTCGGCCCTTCGACTTTCGGCCCTTCGACATTCAGCTCTTCGACATTCAGCCTTTTGAAATTCGGCCCTTTGTACTCATTCCCTAAAATCTGTTACGAACTGTTGTAAACGATTGCGGGTCAGAAAACCAACTCCAAACTTGTGCGGATTGAAGTTGTGGTTTTAACAGAGAGTAGAGCCGTGGCGACTATGATCGACGATGTTGTTGCCAATTAGTCTAGTTTCTTGCAATAGCATTTCATTTTACAAGCTTAAAATTGTTGTCCTTATTTCGACTTCGAGGTTGTTGTAGTAAATCCGAGTTAATTATCAGAGGCTTTTGTTGAAGTTTCGTAATATTTTTTTTTCTTGGTTGGGTGATATCCCAATACAAACAGCCTTCACAGCGAGGAGGTGGTGTGAACACTGAAGTTGCATACATAGATAGTACAGGATGTGAGTCCTGCGGTGATCCCTCTGTCTGCACTCGAACTTGATCACTTATGACTTTGATGAATGACAATCCATCTCTAACAAAATTGTTAAACCGGTGGCCTAAAAAGCTTCCTCTACCTCTTTGTTGATAAAGCAAGTCGACTAGTGAAAATAACGAATAATAAATGCCATTGTGGATATTCAAATCGCCCATGACAACAACCTCAGCTTGCTATCTATGCTATCTCGATAATTATTCGAACTCATGCATGCATGACTCGAGTCAGTATCTTATAGTACTTAAATGGAACAAAGGACAAGTGAGTGGTTTGAAATTTTAATATCAATCAATTTCAATGATCTCTCGAAGCGGAACTAGACAGCCAATATGCGAGTACCCGGGCCAATTAAAGAAATTGGGAGCATCCATGCAATGCATTTGTGCTTATCCTAAGCCAAGAATCACTGGTTTATTTAAATCGAGTTGGGAATGTTCGCGTTAAAATTAGACTTAAACCTATATTTGTGAAATGAATTTATAAATAAGAATTATGTATTTTCGCAAATTCAAGATTAATTAGGTTTTACTTAATAAGAATTGGACAAATCGACGAAATCCGTAGCATAGAATTAATTCGTAGACTAGTGCTTCCGAATCAATAGCGTATCCACCCTCATCCAATTATTCCAGCGTGTATACGTGAAAATCCCGAGAGCCGGAAATCACTTATCGCGAAAAGTCTTGAGAGACGGATAAAAAATCTAAAAATATCCCCGTCAAATTAATTTCTAAGTTATTTTAACCTTTATGGCGAAAAATCACGAGACGCGGACGAAAAGTCGCTGCCTAGTACAAATTTTTATTTTTGAAACCATGAGAAGCGAAAATTGCATAGTTTAAGAGGCAATTAGCAATTTGTACATACATATCAAATGTCAAAAATACATTTTGATTAACGATAAATTAAGATTTTGATGCATGTATATAGTAATTTTGATTTTGTATTATAATTTTATGTACACGTACATCACAAATATTGATATATATATATATATATATATATATATATATATATATATATATATATATATATATATATATATATATATATTATATGTATATATACTATGTACTTGTACCTATTAATTATGTGGTAATTTTAATTATATGTTGCGTACATTTATTTTAAATTTCATAAAATACCAATAATTGAATTTTTTTTTGAAAATAAAGTTCTATCTTTTGAAAAACATAAAATTTGTTTTAAAAAAAAAAAAAAAAAGTCGCGAGACCCGGAAAAATCCTGAAAGCCGGAAAAACCATTGGTCCCGTCAGATTCCGGCTTAGAGGATTTTCACATTGTCAGAGAGTACGAGGGGATACAATATCTTGAAGTAAATATGGAGTATCAAATAGTATGTCCAGTTAATTCGTGTGATATTTCATTTATTTATTTATTTTATTTTTCAAATAGCTCTTAAGCTAATTTTCCAGTTTGCAGTACAATATATACACATCATCTACTTAATAATTATAAAATTTCTTTTAACAGTTGTGTCCTAACATCCTTTATGCTTCTACAACTCTCCTTCATCACTCTAAATTTCTTATACGCCTCATCTCTTGCCTTCCTAATCTCCTTCACTCTGTTGGTGAACCATGGACAATTTCTAGCTATGTCCACTATTAATTCTTAATTCGCCTGTTCCATTTTTTACTGCTTCTTCCACCCACAAATTTAATTTCCCACACTCCTCCTCAAATCCCCCAGTGACTTCTCGTACACCATCCATTGTTCTTATAAGTTCCTCTTTAATAATATTTAGTTCTATCTTTCCTTTGATCACCTTTTTTCCATTTACTTCCTCTCCCTTTATCATTATAAGCGCAAGGTCTGTAATTGGGTATCCACAACACTACAATTCACTTCCTTATTTGAAAATACTAAATCAATTGTCGTTCTTGATGCATCCGTTACTCTGGTATTTTCCTTCACGAACTGTTTAAGCCTAAAAGATTCTGTAATTTCTTTCAGACATTTAACATAATATTCTTCCGATCTCTCCCAGTCTAGATTGAAATCACCCATAATTATTATTTTTACTGCTCCCAACAACATCAATCCCTCTAGCCACTCACTAAAGGAAGTTAAGAATTGCAAAAACACTTCACTTGGTGATCTGTAACAGCATATTATCATTCCCATATCATCAATCCTCTTTGCTCGACCTACTTTTATCGCTATCATCCAGTACTCCATCGGCTTACTAACTTGACTTATCAGTCTACTCCCTAGTTTCTCAGTCACATACACTAGAACTCCATCTGTGTGCCTAGAGCTAGAGTCACATCTATAATGAATATACCCTTCTATTCGCAAAATACTATCTCCATCATCTGTTAAAACATGGGTTTCTGTTGCACACAACACAGATATTTTAAAATCTCTCACAACCTCTACAATCTCATCCAATATGCTCGCCGTATTTACAAGCATTACATGCCCACTTGCCCCCACATTCCCACGTCAATCTGGTTTTGCCGTCCGCTACACTACTCTCCTTATTCTCTCTATATACGCTGGACACTTATCATCCCATGCTGAGTGCTTGTACTCTATATTTAACTTCATTTTCTCCGCCGCCTCCGGTGGTTTTGTGTTTTTTTTAGCGGAGGCTTGGTGCAATTTATCAACGTTAAATTTCAAAAGTTAACGCAATTTAACGGAATACCTATTTCTAAAATCATTTAATAATGCCTGAAACACATTAAGAAAAGAAATAAACAATTACTTATAAAATATTAGATTTAAACAATTGAACCTAAAACAAATGATATTCTAAGAAACAAATAAATTTAATAAAGATTAATGAAAATAAATAAGTTTCGAGTATAGATGTGGCCCTATTCTGGTAATTCCCGGGAATAGGAAACTGGGGAAAGATTTTACATATAATTTAAGGTTAAATAATTTTTTTGTGGCCTACTTCGGTAAAAGTTAATGGTAATTTTTTGAAAATAAAATAAAATTGGGAATAGTTTTCCCTGCCAGTTTCGCTATGGAAATATTCTGAAAATCAAATTTATTTAAATTTCTTAAAAACTAATAAAACTCCAAAGGAGCACTTACACTACAAAAATAATCATTTGGAACCCTGTTAAACAATAAAATAAAGTCTTCATTTATTAATTAAAAAATGTAAAAGTTACCAATGAAGAAGAAAGAAACAATAATACATTTGTTGTCTCATCCGAATTGTCTCTCATGCAATTTATTTTATGTGATTTGACTTGTATCATTCACTTCAATGGCTCATGCAATTTAACTTTATGTAACACTCCAGTTTATATTTTTAATAAAAAAACATAAAGTTGATATTTTTAATTTGCATAATGGTTGTAATATAAAAATTTTGTTTTTGGAATTTATTGCCGGTTTGGAAGGTCTTATGGTTTTGAGGTAGCTGCTGTGCTGCTGCTGCTATACTACTAGGAAGAAAATCCTTTCTTGAATTTTCAACCAGGTAAAACCAAAAGAAAGTAATTCACACTGAATAACAAAATTCACAAAAACTAATTCAAAATACCTTTATGTAATAAATAAACGAAACCATATAACCATATAAACGTCTGCGGAACACGCAAAGTTCTACAAATTCTTTCTAGGTGGCGTATTATTACCGAAAAACGGGATACTCTATTCAATAAATGGAGAGAGATCAATCGAAGCCTCCTTTCCAAAATTGACAATGATCCCAATGTCTCAGATTTTGTTAACTTGATCAGATTTAACCCTCGTCAGGCGGCATAGGTACAATTGTACCTTTGTCTTTTTAAATACTAATAAGTCTTCTTGTAGAAGCCGGAGAGAGTTAAAGCTTTGTGAAATCTCTACATTTTAATAATGTGGAAATTCCAAATATTATCTATTTACAAAAATATGTCTACAGTGACAATTTTCATAAAAAATATATGAAAGTACAATTGTACGTCTGCCGCCTTTTAGCGTTGTAAAATATGCCGCCAGACGAGTGTTAACGAACTACACGTAATACATAACATAGTTTTTAAACAGATTGGTTGTGGTCTTTCTTGTTGTCTCTTCGCTTTCCTAGCAGTTACAGATGTTTTTGGTTTTTCGTAGAAATTCCTATTCTAGCGCCAAAATGAGTTTTTATGTTGTTATGTTATTCTAATTCCGCTTGAATTTCGACACTTACATGTGTAATTTACAAACTTTGTGAGCTCGAGCGAATCTAAATTTAGTGGGCGAAATTATAAAAATAAATCAACATAATTAAGAGGAAATCCAATTCGTTGTCTCTTCAATCGTAAAATTATTTTATTATTGAAATGCCCACAGTGATATAAGCTTTTCAATAAATTCTCTATGAAGGTATGAAAAAGTAAATGCACAAATTTGTTTATACATTTTATTTTGAATTTTAAATCTCTTGCGAGAACATCATTTTTATTCATTATTACTTAATTAGGCAATTCTTGGTCTAAATGTGAGTATTTGGTATTTTCATTGGAATTAAAACGTGAATCATTTTTTCTATTTATAGAATATCATCAAACTCATTTCAATGAATTATGTATTGCCTGGCTATTGTAAATTGTAATGGTCTCATTCATAATATGTAGGTAGTATTTACATACAATTATTTATTTATTACTAGTGTTCGCTTCACTTCATGATAATGTATTATTATCTGTGGCACTATTTGGGTATGGATAAAATATACGGTTTGAGTAATGCCTTATAATCTATGTTAATCGATTTCAGCGGGATCTAGGCGTTATGTAGTCGAACCAACATTTTTAAAATTACAGCATTTAATTTGATTACTCTTAGGCGAAATTAAAATATCTATTTGATTAAGCATATTATGTAGGTTTAGATTAGGAGTAATTATTACTGTGAACTTATTGTAAAGCTTTGGTACAAACAATTTTATCTCATAAAACGCTCTAAATTTTAATAGTTAATTAAATATTGCAGTAATTTGTTTATTCAGAATAAAATGTTTTATGTTTTCATGAATGTGGAACTAATTTTTCTTTGGCTCTTCATTATATTGGGGTGAGGTTTCCTGTAAATCCCAGAATTTCAACATAATTAGCTAATACCGTTCGTAAACCTTCAGTTGAAGTCGTTAATTTTATTCAACTTCTTGCGTTACTTTTTTAATTCCTTCTTTCAGAAGACTATCGTCTTCACAGACTATCGGAAACATGCATTGTAACATCTAAATAAGAATAAATTATTTCTCAACCCTTAAACCATAATTATTCATTCATCAACTGCATAAAATATTTAAGGAACACATTTAAGGTATATTAAACTTTGCACTCAGATCGGGCATTATACTTATAATTTTATGAAGTAGAAGAAATATAAGGAATATGGCTTTGAATCAATTTTCCAAAACTTAGAATGGGGTCAGAAAGCTCCCCAACCCTTGGCAACATTTTTAGATTTTTTTCACTTTATTTACTAATGAATGCAGCAATTGACGGTGACCACACTCAGAAAAAAATATGATAAATACATGATTTCTCTTTCTCTTACTCTCTAGCTTTTACATCCCCAGGGATTTTGCCGCTCGCACTATATGGTCCTCCATCCGTCTCGGTCCATCGCTCTCGTCCTCCAATTTCGACATCCTAATACGTGTAGGTCTTGTTCGAAGTCGTCACGCCAGCGCAGTCGGGGTCTTCCTCTACGACGTACTCCGGCTGGTTGTTGATGGAACACTTTGTGAATCATTCGTTGTTGTGGGGACCTTGCAACGTGGCCGAGCCATCTCACTCGATTAGATTTGATGAAGCCGATAATATCGCTACCTCCGAGAAGTTGCTTTATTTCGTGGTTCATGCGAATCCGATATTCATTGTTCGCAACTTTAATAGGACCAAAAATTGAACGGATGACCTTTCTTTCGAAGGTAGATAATAATCTACAGTCGTTAGAGGTCATGGTCCAGCTCTCGCTTCCGAAAGTCGTCACAGGTCTTATGAGTGCTTTATAAAGTGCGAGCTTGCACGACTGCGATAGGTATTTAGATCTCAATAATTTTAATTGGGCGTAGAAAATTCGTTGTCCGGCAGTGATTCTGGTTTTTATTTCTGCCTGAATGTCATTAGATGATGTTATAACTGACCCGAGATGTTTGAAGTCTTAGACGCTATCAAAGTTATGGTCGCCAATTCCGAGATTTACCACGGAGATGTTCCTGGGTGCTGATACAAATTTCATTTTTCTACTGTTCATCTCCAAAACTTCTTGCGCATCAATCGAGCGGTAGAAACTGTTTTTGATATCGCTACGTCTTCGGCCAAGAAGCACGATATCATCTGCATATGCCAGGAATTTGGCCTGATTTATTAAATATACAGCGCGAAGTTTCGATATTGCTTTTCCTCACTACGTACTCAAGCGCCAAATTGAACAGCACAGGTGCGAGTGCATTTGCCTGTCAGCTCTTCTTGGTCCCAAATACAAACGATGGGATCGTATAAACTTGTTGCAAGAGTAGCGCCTCTGAGCTTAATTAATTCTGCGTGGATTCCATCGAGACCGGGTGCTTTTTCATTTTTCAATGTACTAATAGCTGCATCTACTTCCTCCACTGTGTGATATTCGACAAAGACCTCTTCACCTGGAGGGGCTGTTGCTCTAATGGGAGTCACGTCGTCATTCCGATTTAGCAGATTTTGAAAGTAGGTTTGCCATATTGAGGCTGCGGGCCAATAGTCGGGTAAAAGTCAATTTTAAGTATATTTTTCGGTAAATTCATTTATTTTTCAAAAACTCTATGGCAAACTGATCGAAAAATCTGTTCTAAATCCGATTTTACCATAGTAAACGATTTACCCAATTATTGGCCCGCAGCCTGAGAGAACATTAGCCACTATGATAACCTGGCATACGATAAATTGTCTACAGATAAGAGACCATTACCCTAGGATTACACCCAGAATATAATCGAGACAGCCTACAACACCGCAAAGATGTTGCAGAATTCTGCGTGTTCTAATCTGCATGGTAAATGTTCTGCAGAACTATAGTAGAAAATACCACCATTCGTTGCGCCATAACAAGAGAAACGGTCAAAGCACACAGGTTTACGGTGAAGCTGCCGAGATCTCGAAACAGAGGAAACCCAAGCGCGAATATATTTATCGAACATCCAAGAAGTGGAATTCGCTGCATGGTTTTGAATTTCCGTTGGACTATAAATTGTACAAATTTCAGGTATAGCTATATATCTTCACTTGAAGGATCGCGAGTTGGGTGTAGGAGTTAGCAGACAGTTAAATGGAGCTAGGACAGTTAAGTTCGCCCTACACTCAATTAAAACTAAATAAACGTAAGCAAAAATATCAAACTCGGTTGCAATATCGAGATTTTTCGTTAAATGAATGGTTTCATTCTTTATAGTTTCTAAGCTTGAAAATATAAATTTGATTGCTATTTGCCGCAGGCGGCAAAATCCCTTCATGTGATGTGAAAGCTAGAGAGAGAAAAAGAGAGAGAAAGAGAGAGAGAGAGACAGACAGACAGACAGACAGACAGACAATTTGTCGCCACTCGGGTTGTGTGTGGAAATATGACGGTCTACAATTGGTAGAGACTACTGCCTTAATCTGACTTGCGCATAACCGATAGAAAAACATCATGGGGCCAATTGAATTTTACACCGACGGATTGCGTTACAATACAATTTTTCGAACCAATTTAGAATCAATTCATTAGCACGCAAGATTTGCGCTATCTTCAATATCGAGTTGGCCGAATATATACCCCAGTTTACGTTAAGTATTACACTGTGCTAGTTGAAAAAAGTGACAAACTGGCCACTTAGGGGTAAATCTAATTCGAGTACGCTGAATTCAATGGTGCTATCTAGTCCTATTACAAAGCAGTCCCCATTTTTGAGATATCGGTTTCGACATGTTTTGGGTCTGAGTAAAAAATTTGTCAAAATAATCACTCATTTTGACGTTGATAGCTCTTGAACCATTAAGATTTTCGTAATGCTTTCTACAGCAAAGTTGTTGCGCAAGTCAAGACAAACAACTTTGTCGAACATATCAAGACCGAAAAACCACATCCACCATATATGTGTGTTTTACTTAGGCCAAAGTTAGGTTAGGTTAAGTTGGAGTGGTTGCTTCTGTACACTTAGACCAGTAGTGACCCGTTGAGATACCGCCGGATCCTATTTCCCCTTTACCCCTGCACTGAGAGAAATTATAGACCACAGAGATATATTTTCATAGATTTTAGATATAAATATATCTCGTTTCGGGATAAGAATATTTTATATCTGAAAAAAGAATATTTGATATCAGTAAAAACGAAAAATATACCTAATTTTTTATAATGGTTAGAGACATAAACATATCTCTCTTAGCTCGGTATATAGTCCTCAAAGTTAAAACAAATACTATACCATAAAAAAGAACCTTGTTTTATGACTAGGTATAGCATAAATATGCACTTGTAAAACGGATAAAAATATTTCGAATGTAAGAATTTGAATAACTCATTGCAATTAAATTCACGAGATATGCGATTATGCTATTTGAGATATATTTTTTATTTAACTTGGTTAATTTTAATACACATGCTACTATATTTATTTCCAAATCGGTGAATGTTGCAGATAAATCAATATATCTATATGGAAAATAATTTTTTTTTTCAGTGTGTACAAAACTATTCGGAGCTACGTACGTAACGCAAAATATCTCGCAATCCACAGTCCTTGAGATCTGAAATGCTGGCCATACTGTACACGCCTAAATATGCTGACCGCTTTTCATAATATAAACGTTCGAATGTCATTGAAAATACAAAATTGCATTGTCATGTGGAAAAATTCACCGAACAATCATCAGCCGAATCTATGATGAGCTCGGCGAGCGCTTTCACCAAGTGACGCAAGGGTCGAATGTTTGTACAGCGTCAAAAAGCTACATGCACTCGAATCAGAAAATTAAACTTAAAAAATTTAAGAAAAATGTTAATTTTTTAGGAAAAAAAATTAAGAAAAATCACCATAAAATCAACTGAATCGATTTATATTTCTTTTAAATAGTTTCCTATTGTATCTATATTTGAACTGTTATTTTTGAAAGTGGTATAAGTTCATTTTTTCATGTATCGAGATATTTAAGGGCTTGCATTTGAATTAATTTAAAAATATTGGCAAACGTTAATCAATTCGTAATGTGAGAAGTAGTATTACGTAAATAGTAAATCAGTAATAAACGAATAGCGAGCCAATAAAAAAAAATTAAAAGGATTGATGATTTTTTGTTTGTGTGAGCGAACGGGATTTACTACAGAAAAACCTCGATTTAACGGACTAATTGGGGAGTCCGTTAAATCCTAATGTTTTTAAATTTAATAAACTATAGATTTTGCACTTGTTCTGGAATATGGCAACCTAGGCCGGAACTCGTTTATATCAACCGATTATGAAGGGATTTTGTTTGTTGTATGGAAATGAGATGCATACACAGTTTTTGGAAGAAATTCTGGAATATGGCCATCTGGGAAGGAACTCGTTCAATTCTTAACCGATTATGATGGGATTGGGTATGTTGGATTGAAATGGAATTTTTAAACGAGTTTTGGAAGAAGTTCTGGAATATGACCTCCTACGACAGAAATTGGGTATTGTGGATGAAATGAGATTATCAAATAATTTTTGGATAAGTTCAGGAATATGGCCATATGGATTATGCGCTCTTGTATTACAAGTACCTCAAAAGTGTAAATTTTCGCTTAGTTGGTTCTGAAGATCTTATGATCTTAGAAGGCAATATATTCCATGTTCCCGTGAGCAGTTTTCGAGGTCGTTGTTGATAAGAATAATATAAATTTATCCGAGCCCTTTGTGTAGGGTTCATAACATGATTTTTGGGGAGCATAAGTAGTTGATCTACCGCTCATGGGTGGGTTACGTGCTGGCGATAGATGTTAAAGCATCCAGCCTTACCGGAAACATGTTAGCATCATTAGCCGCTTGCTTCAAGAAAAACGGCTGCTTATTATCGAGTTCCGCCCTAGTTTAAACTACCGAGTTTCATGGCGATATTCCAGAATTTCTTAAACAAATCATTTAAGAGTTCTTTTTCCATTCGACATACCCAATCCCATCATAATCGGTTAAGAATTGATCAAGTTCCGTCCCAGGTGGCCATATTCCAGAATTTCTTCCCAAAATCATTTAAGAATCTCATTTCCATTCAACATACCCAATCCCATCATAATCGATAACCAAAAAATGGAAAATAAAAAAATTGTCCGTTAAATCGAGGTCCGTTAAATCGAGCGTCCGTTAAATCGAAGTGCGTTAAATCGAGGGTTTACTGTACTCCTTTGCTTTAACCATCAATAAAGCGAACATTCATTGTAGTAGTGAATAGATAAAATATTTATATTATTTTCTTCATTGATCGATCGAATAGTGAATATAACTTCTTTCTACATTATTCTTCATAAGTGAATAGTAAAACAAAATATTTTTTGTTGCTTTTCATTATTCTTACTGATCAGTATTACAAATAACACTGTTCGATCACTAAAAAATGAATAATTCATTTTAACGAGCGAATTTTTGCCCATTATAATTATTAGGAATGGATTTATTCCACTTTCAAAAAAAAAGTTTTTGCGATAACATTTTATAGTCAAAATTCTTTTGCTTACTTTATAAGAAAACCATACTCTATTGAATGTATGATTATAAATATGGAGAGAAGGTGTCTATATCTTCCTAAAATTACCGTTAACTCAAGTTTTTTGAAAAGTGGACTTATACCACTTTCAAATAAAACAGTTCATTTGTCGATGCGATGTTTATTCGTTCGATTTAGATGTCGTTTTTTGGTCTTGATATGTTTGGCAAAGTTGATTATCTTGGCTTGAGCAACAACTTTGCTGAAGAAAGCAAAACGAAAATCGTAATGGTTCAAGAGCTATCAACGTGAATATGAGTATATATTTTGACAAATTCTAGACATGCCGAAACAGGTCGAAAGCGATATCTCAAAAATGGGGACTAACTTTAAAATGGGACTAGCACCATTGAATTCAGCATACTCGAATTAGGTTTACTCCCTGGATGCCCAGCTTGTCACAAAAAAAAGTTTGCGATTCAAGCACAGTGTTATTTTTTTATCTTTCTTTGGAAAAACTGCATTCTTTATTTGGTTTGTTTAAGGTAGCTTTGTAGACTAGTAAGCGTTTGTCATTGCTGTAGGTCAAAACCAAAAAGTATTACTACGTATATATTAGAGCTTAAATCCGGATCGAATCAACTTAGAGTTAACTTTGAATTGAAACCGAATTATCTTTTTAGCATATACATTATCGACTTATGTTGGTATCGAAACGAAACGGAGTTGAAATAAACGTCGAAAAAATTATTCTAAATATGTACATATTTCTATATTTATTTAAATTCAAATAAAAATTAAAACATTTAAAAACAAAATGGCGTTGTTTTATTATTAATATTTTTATATAATTTTGTTGTTGTTTTTCGACTCGATTCCGTATATATTGGTGTTTTTAAGGATTGAGTTAACTCGATTCTACAAATTTGGTGGATCGAATCGAGTTAATGCGAAATTTACTCGATCCCGTATATATTGAAATTTCAATCTGGGTTCAATCCGGATTGAATTCTTAATACATATATACACTACCGCTCAAAAGTGTTTAGGCACGGTCAAGAACAGCAAATATGAAAATATTTATTTTTTAGGTACATACACACATATTTTAATGACATTATTCTAAATATAGCAAAATTAAAATGCTTAATTTAAATTTTACTTTCATTTATGTGACCACCCCTTGATTGAACAATCGCAGTGCACAGTCGAGGCATTCTCGCAATAAGTTTTGCCAGAGTTTTTAGCGTTATTGAGTTCCAAATTGATTGAAGTTTGTTCCACATAACAGTAGCTGATGTTTGAGCTGATTGCTGTACTTCCCGGTTCAGTTGTTCCTACAGTAACTCAATAGGGTTCAAGCCAGAGCACTGGGGAGGCCATTCCATAATTTTAATCGTTCCTTCATCCTCAAAATGGTGAAGATAGCCTTTACATCATTTACATGAATGTTCTGGATCATTATCTTGTTGAAAGATAAAATTTTGACTCAAAAGTCGAATTCCTGTGAAGGTATTGTGAGTGGTTCACGAAAACTTGTCGGTACCCTTCTTTTCTTAGTATTCCATCAATTTTTACAACATCAATGTTATTATCCTAGCCTACACTAGGATTAGCAAAATAGTCCCAAATCATCACTGAAATACCTCCATGCTTTACGGTAATGGAAATATACTCTTTGCTGGCACGTTCACCTACAGATCTTCTCGGGTACCGAAAATTGAAATTTGGACTCATCTGTCCATAAAACCGTGTTGCAATCTTATATCGTCCAATGTTGGTGTAGAAATGGTTTTAATGTAGAAACACTAACTAGTTTTGGGTGAACAACATTTAATTCTGCGGTTATTTCCGGGGCTGTTTTGTGTCTATTCGTCTTGCCTAGTAATCACTATTCTATAATGATCATCTACAGATGTTGTCGCTCTTGGTCTTCCACTACGTCTTTTATTAAAAAGCTGTCACTTTCCCGATATTTTTTTACATTACAATCGACCGTAGCATGGTCTAATTCCATTTTTTTTGGCAATCTGTCAATTACTTATGCCAGCTGTATGGTAAGCTATTATAAGCGTACGTGTTTCAGTTCTTGGTTCTTTTCTTAGAGGCATTTTAAATAATTGTCACTATTGATATTTCACTTACGATGTTAACAGTGTAAATATCAGACTGCAACTGATCTTATTTGGCGTAATTTCGTAATGAAATCTTTTCAAAAAAACAATTTAAACATCATTACCTACAATAAACCAGACTGATAAATTTTTCTGGAAATTCCTACAGACTATTATTGTAATTTTACCTTAATAATCAGTTTACGACAATCCAACTAAGCGCAAGTAGAGGGTAGTAAAATTAACCCTATATCATAATGTGGTTATATAATGAAACTGCGTTTCAGATAAGTATTTTATTTTATTCAAATGCTGTTTCGTCAACATAATACTGTATCATTAATACATGAAAAAGGGGTGCCTAAACACTTTTGAGCGGTAGTGTACGTAGTATAAGTTACTAAATATGTGCTCACTTTGAAAATGGATCATCTAAGGATGGCCATCGTATGCGGCCAGCTACAAGTTCCAGTGAAGGGAAGGCTGTTTAGAACAGAATGATGGTAAAGTATTCATTATATGTGACCAGGCATAGTCTTCTTTTAACACATTATTAAATTCAGGGCATTCAATACACATCCTTTGATATACATCAATTAAAATTCTTACCTTTAAACTGCTACAGTTTGTCATGGATGATGTGTGGCGCACTTGTGCATTCTGATAGAATGTTGGATATGCACCATGTGCCCTTTATGGCATTAAGTGCGGATATTTGTTAGTTACAAACTACCCGTATACTGTGTCATCTTTTTTGCCATAACAAACCTACATTTACAAAGTACACGAAATTGTTCTAAAAGATTTTCCTTCGGTTTTACATTTAAAATGAGCTAACGCTTATCCGTATTTGGTATAAGGATACATTGTAATACATTTCCAATTTTTCATTTAAATTTTTTATATCAAATTTAATTAAAATTTCAGTAGTTTCGAAAAGTTTTTCGTGTAGTGTGTAGTCATAAATTAATAGTTTATTTTATATTCCGTATTATAATGTGTGGTTTCATTATATACAATAAAAACAAAACGCCATATACTCGTACATGATAAAGTTTTTTTCTTTTTTTTTTAAGTACGATACAATTTAACAGTTTTTCCGGATTTGTGGAATAAAAATGTGTTTTCTTCTTGAAATTTATTGATGGCATCCGGTTTAATTTTATTTTTGTGTCTATATGAAATTCTACATAATTTAGGGTTCGATGCTTTAAATTTTTTTTTTTTATTGAATTGCCTTGGTTAAAGTGGGTCTATGACATAAGTGCCTCATTTTAGAGTTTGCTGTTGTGTTATATAAAATGATATTAATTAAATTTTATAAATTGCTGATGAAATACTAAAAGAATTTCTTATAAATATAATTATTTTTTAATTGCAGATGACGATTCTTTTGCATCAGAAAGAGACGCTCAATCAACTGATGATAACATAACAACTTTCGTGTTTAACGCTCATCATTCGTTAACATTACAAAGTCAGCGTGAACGTCTTCCAATAAAAAATTATCAAAACCATATATTGTATTGCCTAGAAAACTACCAAACGTTGGTTTTAGTTGGCGAAACTGGATGTGGTAAAAGTACTCAAGTTCCACAGGTAAATTTATTTTTATATTATATATGTAAATAAATGTATCCGTCATAACAAAACATTTTGGTTGCTATTGTCGAGTTGACATAGTTTCTATTTTTAATTTAGTTTATTTCCTTCGCTTGTTCAAACACACTTTTAAAGTACTAAACGAAATCCAATAAGTATGTGCTACTCGCGTGACTTTTTAGTTTATAATACAACTCAATTGATCTGGATTTGTGTCTTGAAATACTAAACAGAGAAAAAAAATTATATTACGTGAACATGTAAGAACTAAATTTATGGAATTGTCTTGTGTTGCAAAATATAATAAAATGATTGTATATAACGTTTTTCCTTTTAATTTTTTGCATTCGTTTAAACTTCTTAGCCTTGAATTAAAATTTCTATAGAAGCTTTTGTATTGTTATTAATGGAGATTAGAAAGATATACTTTGAATACATTTTTTATCTATATTATAAATACGGATTATTCTTCCAACTCATTCCAACTCACTCTAGATGTGGAGTACTGCTACGACTGAACATTTAACCACATCTTTATCATTACAAATTCAACTTTCATCTTGCATAATAAAAATATAATCGCGACCACCCATTTAGATTGATTATGTTTTGAATACTTTTATTGTTTTTATTACATTCTTAAGAATATTATTACATCCTTATCTCTAAGCGTATTAATATTAATCATTGAATATTTAGGTACGAGTATGATAATCCCTAAAAATGTTAAAATATTTTTACAAATAAAGATTTCTGCTTATAGTCATGAATAATATTTAGAAAATTGAAGAATATCGTTCGATATTTTATTTGTCACTTGGAAGGTTAATTAATTCCGTCAGATCAAGGTTTATGTAGTCTAGTTTAGTTAGTACAATTGGGTCTTCTAAATATGTATTTTTCGATAATATTAAAATATTCGATACACAATGCATGTAAATCATGCTATAGCAACATTTTTGGAATCGAATATTCTGTTTGTTTGAACTAAGTGTTTTGATCACCTCAAAAAGTTGTGCAATAATGATTCACATTTAAAATTCTAGGCAGTTATTTTCGGTTACCCCTGTGCTGTAAATTCAGTAGACTCTATTTTGATTAATAACTTTGAATATTGGATTGTTTCTAATTATGGTTTTATTTTATGTAGATTCCTGTTTGATCGATATTTATAAATTGCTTATAAATGCTTTTACTATTAATAACTTATTCCATCAGCGTCAATAATACAATACATAGTTCTGACATATTTGGCTATAAATTGCAGACTATTAGTCATACTCAAACAAATTCATTTTTCTAATTTAACTGATGGAAATTTATTAGGTAATTATTTAAAAAATAAAAATAGGAATTAGTTTTCGTTATATAAAATATAACTTTTATAATTTGATCGTACATTCGTCACGTTAAGAGAACGATTTTTCACCTCTTTCCTCAATAAGGCTTTCGATCTTAATCATTTTATCATTTAGCTCGTTTGAAAATAAATTTTATGATCCGACTGTGAACAAATTACTGATAAACCGTAACTCGTGAAGTAAGCTCAATGGGTCAGCCTAGAGCAGAAAGAAAGATAAATACATTAAAAAAAGGTAATTAGGTTTTAGGCATGAGATATCATCGGCCAGGCAGCAATTATAGAATCATATGCCGTCATTGGTCATAAGGAAGCCAGTCATAAAAGAATGAACATTGAAGTAAAACCAGCTTACTATTCTTTATTGAAATATAGTTACTTGTGAGGCAAGGATTATTAAACAAAATCCCTTTTGAATTTCTTCTTGACTCGAAATCGTGATACAATTTCTTACTTTGATGTACGCAGGCAAATGTTCTACCTCCATTTCGCTCAATTTGGACGTTAACGTTTGAATAGTTCTCTGTGCTAATCAGTTAGTAGCTTGATGACCTTGTGCTCTAAACTTTTGAACGATACAAATTGTTGTATTTTATGTTGACTACTTTGATTTCAACTATTGGGAGCAAAAATAAGTTTTGAGGAATTTATAAAAGATGGCGTAACTAGATTATTAAACGTATTAACGTATTAAATCGCATCGGGCTATCTTGTAACTATATTCATGTTAAAGCATCATCATTTCCCTATAAAAATTAGTATGTGTCATTTCGCTGAAGTGTAAACATATTTTTTGTGCTCTAACCATGTCAACCTTTGTGCCAACAAAACGCAATTTGCGGAAGTGGTGCTTCTTTGTTTTAGTTTGAAGAAAATTTCATGCTCCATTAATAAGGTCATGTGATTACTGGTTTAGCAGTTAAAAGTGGCGATTTTGGCACCAGTGACAAAGAACGCGAAGGGAAACCTCTCTCTAAAGTTTGAAGACGCTGAGTTGGAGGCGTTGTTGGACCAAGATTTATGCCAAGCTCAAGAGCAGCTTGCTGAAACTTTGGGAATGACTCAACAAGCGATTCAAAATCGTCTCAAGACCATGGATATGGTGCAAAAACAAGGAAATTGGGTTCTGGATGAACTCAAGCCAAGAGACGTCGAATGCCGTTTTTTCACGTACGAACAACTGTTCCAAAGACAAAATCGGAAGGGGTTTTGTATCGAATCGTGATGGGGGACGAAAAGTGGATCCACTACAATTACCCAAAGCGCTGGCATGGCATGGCCTAGCCGAGCAGCACTTCACTGCTTACGACGAAGCCATAAATTGGGAAAAAGTCATAGCTAACAATGGACAATACTTTGAATAAAATACAATGTACCAATTTCTCTGAATAAAGCTTCGAAGTTATAAAAAAACTTATTTGTACTCCCAATAATTGTGATATTTGACTAAAATAATCATGATTTTGGAAAGAATCCGTATAATATTGGTTCAAATTTGTCCTTTCAAATTCGTTTTGAACATTGATCAATTTGCCCTCAATAACACACAAAATACAACAATAACATTTCTACAAATATGTATTTTTGACTTCACAACAAAAATTACAATAATTATCACAATTAATTTCATGCATTTTGATCACCATTAAGTAGATAATTTTTTCGTAACTATTCATTTTCGGTTTTGAAGTATCGCGTACCGAATTCCCATTTTCACATATAGGGATATAAGGAGAACATGTATAGATTGCATATAATCTATTGATCTGAATTTGCCCTGTCAAATCCGGTTCGCATCACTGGATTGTAATTATCCTTTTAGACGATATCGTAACATTATCCCTCACCTATGCCTGTTCGTCCCGAACGGACTTCAAACTACCGCCTCTGTAGGTTAAATCGTATATAGCAAGTCAATCCAATTTTACCTTCTTACTCGCCACCCGACGCCATCCAACCTTGCTGATGAATCGATGGTCCACTGTATTTGAACTCCATCCTTGACAACAATCCACTCTATCGTGGCAGCACCTGCTTATATATTTTTCATCCATAATGTTATCCTTACAAACGCCCTCTGTTGCCAACGCCTTTTTTTGACCAGCATCTCTTAGGTGATCTGTCCCGTCGTCTCTTGGCCATCTCGATTTTTAGCAACATAAGGTATAGCCCGTTCAATCTAATATAGCTATCGTACCATCATAATTCTTACATAGCTCTTACTCGCCCTTATTTTGCACCAGTTCCTACAACCACCTTGGTAGATATGTCCCACACATCTCTCTTTCATCCATGGGCCGTTGCAAAACTCATACGACTGGATAGCCTTCGTGTGAATTGCCAATCGCCGCTTCCGATGGCTCTCGCTACCCTAACTGGAATTGCAGTTGGTCCACTGGTGGACCATTTGCAATTTCAGATACATTTTAATGTTCTATCTCCTCCAGATACATTTTAATGTTCTATCCAACGGACCTTCATTCGAGCCAAAAATTATCGCTCCAATAATCCCATATCGATCTGGCCAGTATTCGTTCAATTTATGCTGTCCGGCATCATTCGAGAGCATCGCCACACCTCTAGCATCAGCATTATTACTTTCATCCAGTTTGCTGTACAATCCTTGGTTACTGTCGTTCTCCGTTACATAAATCAGATTATCCGTCGTCAATCCCATTCACTATGAACACCACCTTTCTTGATTCTTACAGACTGATAAATGGCTCATTTGAGACGTCGATTCTGCATCAGGTTGAGCATCGAAAATCCCGAGTAGTTCGTTTCTTTCTTCTTAAACGTGGTAATATCCCAGTTGAATTGTTCATCATTTTCGAGCTAGCTGAGCTGCTTTGCTTTTTTGTTGTGTCTCCTTCCACCACTCAGCTCCACAAAACCCAATGGTTCCTCCCGATCAATGGCACCCACTTCAGGACCTTCATGATCCAGTTCCATCTTATTACCGTCAGTCATTTCAAACATCTGCTTTGCACCCTTATGTAAATGCTCGACATTCTGCTCCGTATTGCCTACATCATCATTTTGTTTGCCAAATATTATGTACCTACTATTTTATCCTTTTTATGTTTTGGTTGACTATTTTGATTTCCATAATTTCTTGTTACATTTCGCTTCAAATCTTTGTTTTGTTGATTTTTTATCTCATTTCTTAAATAATTTGTTGAAAAGCAGCCAAAAGACCCGCAGAATCCATTTTTCCAGATAGTTCGAGAATTACGGAACACTTACCACTACTGGAATACTCCCGAAATATTCCGACTACAATTTTTCCACTCCTATTTTACCAACACTAAATCACAACAACAGATATTTCCACAATTATTTATTAATTCTTTTAATGCACCATTGTATGGCGCCACACGGGATGTCAAAGAAGCACTGCTTCACGCTTCAAAATAAGTTGTAATAGATTTTTTATTGCTAATTTAAAACCTTATTTTATATTTAAATACAATTTTTTTTGTATTGTTTAAACTAAAAACTACATCTCAAAATGGCCCTAAATTTTTTTTATATCATTTCTTGTGTTGAAGCTGCTTTACCGAAAAAATTTTTGTTGAAAAATGTGTCGCAAAAATTTTTTTCAACACAAATAGAAAAAAAAAATTTTTGTGTTTAATTACAAAATAAGGTTTTAAATTAGCACTAACAAATCTATTACGACCTATTTTGAAGCGTGAAACAGTGCTTCTTTGGCATCCCGTGTGGAACTGCTGATTAACAATTATTAATTACACCACTATTTTCACTTTATATCAGTTATTATTTTCCCGCTATTCACTTTCGCTTTTAATCTATTGCGTACCGTTTCTCCTGAATAAATCACTAAGACTGACCCATTGTGTTCGTTCCACTCGGTTTTATATACCGATCGAATATTCTAGGCTTGCATTAATCTATACGTCTTATTCTCGGTTCTGTTCTAGACTACTATAATCTGCTATACAACAAAACTGCAGTTTTCGAATCCCATCTCGGAAAAAGGTTTCGTCTTTTGAATCGATTCAAGTTTGAAGCCAATTTTCAATTTCTTCGTAAGAAGTGAACCGGTGACCTGCCAAATCGTATTGCATCTGTCAGAACAACCAGTAGTCAGCAGAAGCAATGTCCAGAGAATACGTCGGGTGCGGTAAAATATCCCATTTGAGCGTTTCCAAATATTTTTTTACGACTTTTGCAACGTGAGGTCGAGCGTTGTCATGCAGAAGAATAATTTTATCGTGCCTTTCCTAATATTCCGGTCGTTTTTCTCGAAATGCACAGCTCAAAAAAACTAATTGTAGTCTGGACCGCTCGTTTTGTATGAAACTCAAACGGCTCGTTTTGTATGAAACGATGACCTGTCTGAAACAACGGAAATCAGCTGCCACTATAAAAAAATTATTATGGTCAGAGCCACCTTTTGAAAACGGAACGAATTAATTTGTAGTCCCAATACTTTAACATAGATGTCACTCATCTCATTTTGGTAGAATCATTTTTGTTGAATAAATATCTCGCACTTGCTGAGTTTCGATTACTACTATCGAACTCTAGATCATCGTCCTCAGAACAGTTTGCAAAGATAAAAAATAGCAATTTAAGACATTTCGCAACTCATTGGAAAGGAACTTGGTTGTATGACGACAAGAAATTAAATCATTTCATTAATCACTTTTCAAATTAGAATGTAAAGTAGGGAATGTGATGGATGTTATCGATGTGGCACTGGAAAATTACCAATTTAAAGAGGAATTACCATTTCTTAATATTGATGTGAATTCATTAAAAGTTGAAAACGTTAACCCAATATAAGTTGCGGATGTTTTTCTAGATAATTAGTAGACAACACTTGAGTACTATTAAAAATTAAAGCTTAAAATTTTTGGTCCGGGAAAATAAAATAAATTTGTAAAATTGTTTAGGTAAATCTAAAACTGGAGCTTTGTAAATAAACATCAGCAGAGTGCCACCTCCCAAGCTCGAAAATCTTACCAAAGTTTTAATGGTTATGAAGAAGTCCAGTCGATAATTGGACTTTGTTAAACTGATTACGATCCCATAATGGCTTATATAATTAATTTGGTATTTTATTCATGATTTTACTGCACTTGCTCTAATTTACGGTAGGAAAAACATATTTGAAACTGCCAACCATAACCCCCGATTTATAATTGTCTTTTATTGGCTCACAAATTCAGTATGTCTATATCTAAGGGCCAACTGTCCTAAACCTGAGAAATAGCTCATGCTACGCTGTTAGTTCCCATCGCCTTTGCCAATCGTTGTAAATCTTGTTTAGCTGAGTATCCCGTATCCTTATTTATTTATGCTAGTTTGGGGCTTGAATTGATAAACAATCGGATTCCTTAATTATATTTTCATATCATTGTAATGATTTGTATTCTCGATATATCAACAATGTTTCAAATTTCCGTTTTAATAATTACATAGTTTGATTGCAATATTTTCAAGCCCGGAGTGTATGCTATATTTGAAATATTAAAATTACATATGCTTAAAGTAATTCAATACAATAATGAAACATATATTTTATATTATGAGACCACGCCAACATTAAAAATAGATTTGTGTTAATTCCAGAAATTCGCTGAAACTTGTAAAACACTCAAAAGTCGCATGGTAGACTAAAAATCAATATCTTATTAAATTCATGAGATTTATGATAAAATAAGGTTCTAATATTAAATATATAGCAAACTTTAAAATTTTAGGATATAGCCTGCCAGATTCATATCACGCACATAATTAAATTCTCGGATAAATTCCATACTATTATCCATAATGAAGGAATGCGTATTCGTAATGTATAAGGGTACGAACTGTATGAACTATAAACCCCATCAACAATCATCATATTAATGTGATAATTAGAATTACGTACGCGCACACATGTCCAACAACATGGAAATATAACATAAAAATCCATTGTTATTAACTAAATTAATTTAATTGACATGGGCATAAATATTTAATTTAATTTGTTTTTTTTTTCTTAATTAAATTTTTAAAGTGGAATGAATATTATCACTCAAACTCAATGATGGTGTCTGTATTTAGGGTGCGAGCATATTTTCTAATTGATTTGTAGCTCAGATTATAGTAATGCCATCATTAGCAGTATGGCTATTTATTATTCAGCCAATTACCACTATATAAGCATAATATTAATTTTAAAGTACGGAGTACTACTAATCGATTGAATTATTATGACATTGACTGACATATAAAAACTTTTCTGACATGTATTTATTGTGTACCGTTCCTACAGGTATACATAGGTGTTTTCATTCAAAACAAAGCCTATATATCCCTACAAGTGCGACATTGTAATAGTTGTAAAATGTTTGATTTTCATTGGTAGCGTTGGTAATATATTCGAAATGAATATTACAAGAGCGTACGAGTAATTTCGATTAGAGAATATTTAGATTCTATCGCGAGATAGTGTTAAATTGCTAGGTAACTACCCTCGATTTCAATGTTGACTGCTCTTCTATATTATCGATAATCAACCAACCTTTCTCCCATCATTATTTCCTGTTGTGTATAGAAGTATGGTGTGCTTACGTCATTTTGGATTGAAGACACGCAACTACTGAACTGTGTTTCTATTAATATTGCTTAAAAACAAAAATTCTGTGCCATTAGTTACACGAATTTGGTTGGAAAAAAATTATTGTTTACAAGTTTTATGATTTTTTCAATCAAAGTTTTAAGTCAATATACTATAGTAGGGAAGGTAATTTTGGTTGTCTAGACTTAATACCACTTCACAGTCAATATTTAAATTATTTGTTTTGTGAAATAAATAAATTTTCTGGTCCAAATAGATTTTGGTACTGAAGTAAATTAAAGATAGTTGTGACGCAATATCAAAATACATACACCATTTCTATTATAAAGAAGAAAATTTTATTCCTGGCGTCGTTGTTAGGCTGTTACTAAATTTGAATATAAAACTGCGTGTATTACAATTAGGACCAATTCGATAGACCTAAACCTAAAACTATGTGAACGTTTCATAGAAATAACGTGATTCTGTGTGACCATCACGCCAGTCGGAACCAAACTAACTATGGTACAAATAGTACGATGCATTGTGCATCATTGTGTACTACATGATTTTTCAGCCGCCGGAACCTTATAAATCCAGTCGGAACCAAAGCCTTTGCAGCCAAACGAACTTGGCACAAGAAGCATAATGGATTGTGCATTATCAGCTGGAATTTTTTAAAGCCAGCCGGAACTATACCCTCTACAGCCAAACTAACTATGGCACAAGAAGCGCGATGAATTGTGTCTCATTGGGCAATATATATGATTTTTAGAGCGGAACATTTTAATCCCAGCTGAATTCTAATAAAGCTAGTCGGTACCGTACTCCTGCCGGAACATCATAAAGCCAGCCGGAACCACACCATCTACAGCCAAACTAACGATGACACAAGAAGCACAATGCATTGTTCACCACGCTGGAACCATAAAATTCCAGCCGAAATCTGATAAAGCTAGCCATCTAATTTTTCTGGTTTGGATTCTTGTAAATAGAACAACATGTAGGCAGGCATTTTTCATGGCGCTTACATAATATAAATTCCACGGCTAAAGTTAAATTGAAGAATATTTACGTTTATAGAAGTTGCTCGCATTTTTCAAATCTAGTTGATTTATGCCTGTTGAAAGCAATGGCAATGTTCTTCCCAGTTTAGTTCCACATTTAATACAATTTTTTTCAATATTAACACTAGAAATAACATCGTGGTTAAAAATGCATAAATTTATGAAAAATTCTCCATCTGATGACTTACAATCAGTAAAAGTGATTCGTTCATTTGAGCTATAGCTGCCCGACAAAACGATCTTGGCAAACATTTCATTTAATATTTTATTGCGATTGTTGTAAATCTCCGTAGATACACTCGTTTGAAATTCAACGCAACGATCGGCTTTTGTACCATTGCAGATCAATTATTTGTAAATGCAGGACCACTAGTTCTTGTAAATGTGTTCTAAAGCAAACATCTAATATAAAACCCATTGCAATATGGCACCCTTTCATGAGCTGGAGGCGGTTACAGTCGCCACATTGTATCAGGAAGATTATACTCAAGTACAAATCGCACGAAAAGTAGAAATGAACCAGTCTTCGGTTTCACGAATACGTAAGCGATATTCAGAGATCGAAGGATATAAAAGAAAGCTCGGACAACGACGTAAAAGGTGCACAACCGAGCATGACGACCGGTTTTTAAAAGTTAATTCGTTATGAGATCGAGAGCGTACTACTACTCAACTGAAAAATGAGTTGCTTAGTGTCCGTCAAGTGAATATTAGTGTCAGAGCTATTAGACGAAGATTAAAAGAAGTGAACCTTACTCCAAAAGGGCCCGTAAAAGTTCCACAGCTTCTTCCTCATCACAAATCCAGCCGTGTATTTGCTCATACTCGCATGCAAATTGGTTAACTGATCAATGGGACATTGTTCTCTTTTCAGATGAGACCAGAATCCAATTATGGAAACCAGATGAACATAATCTTGTGTACAGAAGAGTTGTAGAACGCTACGCACCGTGTAATATAGTGCAAAATGTAAACTTTGGTGGAGGTTCAATAAAGTTTTGGAGTGGAATCAGTTGGGAGGGCCGTACAGAGCTGGTGGAGATTGGTTTAAGGACGAATGAGAACTGGTATGTTTGCAAGATTCTTGGAGATCACGTTTTGTCATATGTTGACTTCATAGATTATGACAGTTTTGTGTTAATGCATGATAACGCTCTAGTCCACGTAGCTGCAACGGTATATCAACATCTCCATGATATCAGCATTCGTGCACTTAAGTAGTCCCAATGAGTCCGGATCTTAATCCGATCGAACACGTATGGGACATTCTAAAACACCGAATTAGAACTTGATATCCCGCACCAGATTCGATAGCAGAGCTTAGTGTTGCAGCGCCGGAAGCTGTAATAAGAGCGCGGGGGGGGGGGGGGGGAGGGAGGTGGGAGAGAAATACACATTACTAAATTATTCAAATTAAATTGTAATACTTAAAGCTAATTTTAATATTTATAAACCGCTTTTGAAAATTTAAAAAAAAAAAATAGTTCGACACATTGCAACATATTGCAATGAAAAATTACCGCTTTAATTCCATAACACCACATTTGAGAAAAATATAAATTTGGGATCATTTGATACCAGTTCTAATGAAATCGACCAGCGAGATTTTTTTTGTTGCGAAAACAAAAATATGCGTTAATTTTGTCCACGAGTGTATATTTCGAATGTTTGTCGAGCAATTGTAAAATTTTTCTAAAAATCCGGCAAATTTACTAGTTTTAGCGTGACCGAACATTTCGTCTTGAAGTTTACGATGTCAGGGTTGGTTTGGCTGTAGTATGGTCCAGACTGGCTTTATTATGTTTCGGCTGGAATTATAAGGTTCCGGCTGAAAAACCTTAGGGTGCACAATGATGTATAAGAAACCCTCTAAGAACACGCGTAATTCGGTCCGTGTTCTTTAAAACCGTGTTGTTCGAGACTACAAAAAATAAAATAAAAAAAAGCGTTTCGTTTTTTTTTTATTATTTTTTGTTATGATATACAAAAAAACAAAATAAAACAGAAAACGAAAATCGTGTTGTTTGAAACGTGTAATTTGAGTAAATGGGTATCCGTATTCTTCGAAACCATGTTCTTCGAATACCGTGTTCTTGGATGGTTACCTGTACACGAATACATTGTGCTTTTTCTGGCATAGTTGATTTGGTTGTATAAATAAATAAACCGACCCAAGGTTCATCGTGCTACTTGTGTGTTAGTTAGTCTGGTTCCGGCTGAAAGTTTATATGTTAGGTCACAGAAGCCATACATTTGTGATTTTTTGAAAAGTAAATTATGATTTATCTATAGATACAGTCAGCTACAGTTTTACGAAAGTCGGCTTTACGAAAATCAAGAAATATTCCAGATATATAGTTTTGGCGGTCATAATTACGGTAGATAAAACCAGTAATATCTGTTAAGGCCAATTCTGTATCAGAACCTTGTCGAAATCAATTCTAATGAGAATAGAAAAAAATTGATTTACACTAGTACCTGTTTTTGTGTGGTATTTTTATGCGATTTTTTTGTGCGGTCTTTTTCTGTGCGATTTTTTTTATGCGGCATATGAAAAAAAATTATTCAGTACAATCTACTTGTCCTTTCAAATTTTTTATCAAATTAGACCATAGTTGAATGTGATTAACCACTTAACAGATGGATTATTTATTAACCACTTAACAGTTTGCTTTTGGTGAGAAATGATGTCCATAAATTGTTAGGTTTTTTACATTTCATTAGAAGATAATTACCAAGTAATCTGAATATAATGTTTTTTTTTCAGTTTTTAACAATTTATTCAATAATTTTTTTTTGAATTTTTTCAATGCTTTTTGATGACGCGCCCGAGTCCCGCTCGGGCAAGACTGTCAAGTGGTTAATCTAACTAATTAATTTACGTTGGCGATTTAGTTTTTTCGATTTTTACTGTTTCATCACATTGTGTAAGTATTGCGTCAGGTTGCGTAACGTTTTGAGTTATTTTCTACGTGAGACTTTTTTTATGCGGTCCCTCCTTATTCATCGCATAAAACAAAACTTTATGGTACGAAAAATATTTTTTATAGCTACTCGTGAAGTTTTGGAAGATTTTTTTTATGCGTGATTGTGAAAAACATGGTGACTAAAATCTTCAGTACCACATTTCGAATATTATCATAACCATTAACCACCTCTCTTTATATTAGCGAGAGTTGAAATTAAATTCTATATTTCGCTGTAGAAATTGGGCGAAAAAAACATGAATTAATGCTAGGCACCATAGTATGACATTTGAATTTAAATTGATGAGAGCTTGAAGCCCTGGAATTGAATTTATTTAAATAATGAAGTAGATAATTATATTATTAGAATTATTTTCCATGAAGTGATTTAACTGTTTTAAGATTTTGTTTGGCTCAAATTATGAAATAAATTTTCAAATAACAGGATAGGCCGAGGTGTTCAAAGTCCAAACCAAGAATAGCCTACAAGATCTCCGGATTTCAATCATCTAGGTTTTTTCGTATGGGGACATCTAAAATCAATAGTTTATGTAGAATCTATTCCAAATATGAAAAACCGTAGAAATCAGATAATAGCTGCTTGCGATGAAATACGTAATACTCCAGGTATATTTGGCAGAGTACGTCGACCATTTAGAAGGAGAGTTGATTGTTGTATTATGAACGGAGGGGCTCATTTTGAATATTTTCTTTGATTATAAAACTTTTTTGATGTTTGAATCAATTTTACTGGAATAATAAAGTTTTCTCGTTTTTCTTTCGTATTACTTATAGAAGCTTGTGTTATAATTGCATTTGTTCGGAAGATATATAACTGATCAGTACGACTAATACCTCAAAATTACAGTAAATTTTCAACTCTCCAACAAAAAAACTCTTTTATTGCCGAATGAAATGGTAGTCATATATCCTCGAAATGGCTCACCCTTCACTTCACGGAGTATTTTTTATCGTATTAGTCCAAATCGGAATTTGGAATAGTAGGGACTAACGGTTTTACTAACTTTCACGGGCTCGCGGGAGTTAATTTTACTCTTCACAACTCTTAGCTCTTTGATAAGGATTAAATGACTACAGGGAGATAGAGGAGAATGTCAGCAAACATTTCGTAACCATCGGACCTCTGGAACACCGTTTTTTAATCGTGTAAACGAAACGGGATCCGTTCAAAACGGCGTTTTTCAAAACGACATTTTTTAAAACTGCCGTGGATCTATGCAATGTGCAGACGGTTACGAAAATCAGACCTATAGCCGTACGTACTCGATTTTGCAGGTGACTGCGTAAGTAAGGTAAGGACGTGAAAAGCGAACTGCGAAAGAGTTGAGAGTGCTTAGGCCGCAAACAGATTGCAAAGATTAAATAACAAAAAAAGAGGTAGAATGGAGTTTTTTAATCGACTATATGAATCTAGAATTACCTTTACATTAATTTCTGAGATATGACCGACAGGTACGGTTATTTATTAACGAAACACGATGAAATTTTACTTGAATGAAATTTTTGAACGATTCTTGGATTAATTTCTAAGATAGAGCCAAGTGAAAAGGAACTTGTCTATTTCTTAGTCGATTAAGATCAAATTTCAATTGTTCCTATGGTAGGGTTGCATTTACAAACAAATGATCTGGAATAAAATTGATGAAATGAAATTGATTATGATAAATTTCTTTCTTATATAAAAACATGGTAAAGTACATATCTAACTTTGTAAGGTATTTACCTCCATTGGAATTACAAATTATTTGAAAATTTAGTATGCTTATAATATTCTCCTTCACCTAAATTTTTATATAGAGCTTTGAAGTTGTAGTTAGTTACTACAATTGCATGATCGTAGCGGACTCCATATTGTCATGCCGTTTTGAAAAATACTGTTTAGAAAAATGCGGCGTAAGTGTAGATGACGTATACATCGCCGAAATCGGGTAAGATGAACATTTTTTTAAAAATTTTCTTTATAGGATTGGATATCTATCATTTTTAGGAGGTGTAAGCCAAAAATTTCGGAAAAAACCACCTTTTCCGGGAAAATTTTCAGTTTTTTTAAAAATATTTTATTGTTTTTTTCATTCAAAAATTAAAAATCTGCGGTTTTTATTTATCAAATCTTAATTTTAATGATAAAAATTCGAATTACACTGTCATTAAACAGGTAAAAATTACATTTTTGCGTTATTTTATTAAAAAAATTTGATTTTCCGGAAAATTTTTCACTTTTTTTATTTTTTCAATATTTTTTTTAATTTTATTTATTTTTATTAATAATAATTGCTCTGTCAACCTTGCAGACACAGATCAAAAAGTTTTTATCGCTCTTATCGCTTCTTCTGATAGCCACAAAGGTTAAAAAACTCAACTTTTGTAAATATAAATTTGTTTTTATTCGATGTATACCTTAGAGGATGGGGGCCCCAAACCCCCGCTTTTCCAGAATTTATACAATTTTTGAAATGTCAAATTTTATTTATAATTTTAAACTAAGTAAAAAAAATTGAAAAAATTTCAAAATTTTCCTAGAAAAATTGCAAAATTTTCCCTTAAAAATTACTTGTACTGTCGAAAAACTGTCTCCTAATATCAACATTTTTATAGAAATATCACATTTGTACGTATTTTGAATAAAATAATACGCAATTTCTCCGAAATTTTTAGCTTGCACCTCCTAAAAATGATAGATACACAATCCTACAAAAAAAAAAATTTCAAATTTTCATCTTACCCGATTTCCGCGATGTATACGTCATCTACACTTTAGCAAAAATGCTCTTTTGTATCTATGTCGTTGTATATCTTATGTTGTTTTGAAATATGCTGTTTTGAAAAATACTATTTGGTACCTTATGCCGTTTTGAAATATGCGGCATTGTGAAATGCCATTTTATATAATATGCCACTTCGACCCGGACGCCATATATAAAATTATTGCTCGTTTAAATAAATTAGATATTTTGAAATGGATATTCTTCTAAATTTGGTGTTCCATCTGACAAATGCATCTGGCATTGGCCGCTCTTCTTAGTTCCGGGTCCGATTCTTGGTAGTGACCAATAAAAAGTTATCAGTCAGCCGCGGGGTGTTTTTAACGTGTCATATGTTATTTATATATGTTCGTCCATTTTCAAATTTTCAAGCCATAATAGTTACTCCTTTGTGCTTCTATAATATTTCGAACGCAAGATCGCGTTTATCTTTCAAATGAAAATAACTGGACTATGTTCAATATTTTCCAATTTTTTAAATTTCCAAAACACCTGGTAATGTACAGAAATTAAATGAAACAATTGTTTTTCATGACATTTTTTTGTCGGTTGACTAAATAGAGGAATAAAAAAACACACTAAAAATTGCTATTATCGTTATTTCTAATGGGTCTACCGAACTTATTGAACGTCCCTCGCATTAAGTTGGTGTTGATACCGCGTTCCTTATCGACATATTTTAAACGATTCATCCTGTTGCTACCGCAACTCTCAATTGTTCAACGTTTATCATTGTTCAACGTTTATAATGAACGATGTTGTAAGTGACTTGGCCATCAGGCAATTGACTACTATTTTTAGCATTTTCAGCCTACCGATGCCAATAAATGATTTATTCGGTAGTATTTAATTTTAAAATCTTCTGCGAAAAATTTCTACCCAAGCAACCCAGAAATCTCTAATACGAGTAAGTCTACCATTATTTATTTATATAATGGAAAGTTGTTTCGTAATGCGATCATCATCTGTTTCTCAATATTTAATTCGTTTCGTGCAGGTTTACTACATCTAACGTCCAAATCGTAAATATCCCTACACATATTTTTGGATCCTAAAATTTTATTTAAATTGTACATCATTGAAGGTGGGACCAATTTCCTCGCAATAACCTTCTATTTTATATGCGGTACACATACATATTTCAAACTAGTTGTGCAGGTTATGTGTCAAAATTATTGCTTTGAGTCCCCTAGGTTGGGTTGAATAAAAAAATAGACCCTAAAATTGTCAAATCGGTCAAGTTGGTACAGAGATTTTTAAATATGAAAATATAAAAATTTAATTTGTGGAAAATGTAAAAACATAACCTATACATATTTGTTCACGATCCCAATACTTATCCATACAAATCCGAATATGTAACGCGAGGGATCACACAATTGATATCACTTTTTCATCCACTATTCTTTTTTATCTATGGCGCGCGTCCTCTACTGTTGATAGTGTACGATTCAGTTTTAAAACCAAGATAATTTGAACAAGAAAAACCACAAACAAATAAAACCGCACTTCCTTACCGATACGATAAATTTAAAAGATTAAAAGCAAGATTAAACAACATTAAGCCATTATATTTAATCCACATTCATGTCTCTATGTAATCGCTCAACGAAATCTTTCTAATTACAGAAGATCTGTCTTGAACATCTTTACATCGCTTTATGTAATTGGCAAATAGATACGCATTACGATTCTTCTTACACGATGTTTAATGTTTTAATAATATACATATACGTCATACAGCAATGACATTGCACTTACTAAGTGTAGTAAAGTCGTATAGTTTAAAATAAAATTTAATTTCGCGTTTTAGATATAAATATAGAACGTGTGCCTGCATATACAAAGTTCTAAATTTATTCGATTACGCGATATATGCGCGACGTTAAAAAGTGACCAATTAATTTAATTTTCTTGAATTTATTAATAATAATTGGAATGTTGTACCTCCTTTGACATTTATGATCGCGCCCGTGCAATCATTTTAATTGAATTCCATTTATCGGTTATCAATGAAATGAATTGCGATTTGATTATAAATAATTTGATTTGTGTTTCCTAAAGGGATGATGAATTCATTAGTTACATTTCGTTTTTGAACATGAAATTTTTAAACATGTACATATATGGTTTTATTTACAAACTTATGAGTAACCTATAAGCGTTTATATAATAGACTGAATTTCCTAATTAGACGTGGTCATTGACATTGATTTTAGTTATTACTCGTATTATTCTAGTCATGTACAATTCATTCATTAAAATTGCACACAATTAACCGTTAAATAATGCTGCCTAATTTGAAATTAATAGGTTAAGACTGATACTAAAAATATGGACAGAAAATAGTCATCTGACAAAGATTTCACACTGGAATTGAGTGTTAGTCCCAACGTTCAAAGTTATTGCTCTTATTTTTATTGACTTTACTAATGTTAAATACTATGTCAACATATCACATTATAGATTACATATACATAATATATTTGATCGATTCGTGCTAGCAAATTAATGATATCAACAAATACTAAATATACGCATTTGGTTAAAAAAATGGAAATTATTTCAAATATTCACGGCGCTTTCAGAACGAGTTCAAATTGGAGAGAAAAAAGCAAGAACTTTCCTGTTTTTAGATTAATAAAATTACTTCGAGGTGTTACCAAAAGGGAGAGCCATCGTACGTACATATTTTCAAAATTTTGAAGTTTGGTCACTGCAGTCTTATAAAATGACCAATTTTTACATATTTAAAGAATCTCATTAGTTCGATAACAAACTTATTAACCTTTTAGTCTTAGTCGGATTGGTTCAACCTCTACAAAATATGTGGGTGACCCAATTATTAAAAAAAAAAACAATTACTAAAACAACTTTTATTTTTATGTGTTACAATAAAAAGATATAAGTTATACGTTTTGTCACTAGAAGGCACATGTCCGATTCATTCTTGAACAAGTAACTTTCAAGAACAATTTGAATCATTTTTTTTGTCAGCTTATTTAAGCCACCTTCCCAAATTTCAAACTTAAAAAATTAGAAAATTTTGTATTTTTTTTGCAGTGAAAGCTGTGCAGTTTTATGTCACCTCTCAAACACAGATTACAAGCAAACTCAAATATTTGAAAAGATGAACATAAGTGGTGCCAAATGATTGAGTTCGTTGCACGCACTAGAAACAACCGTTTTTATCAAGGCTTTCGACAGAATTTCACATTAGATTATTTTATTTAAATTAAAAGCTCTCGGTTTCTCAAGTAATTTCGTATACTTCCCTTAGTTCCTGAGGGACCGTAAATACCAGGTACCTTTATATCATCAAATCTTCATCTTTCATAGTGACATCTGTTGTTCTAAAAGTACACTTAGTTAGATAAGGAGCCGTGTTGACTTGGGAAAACAATTTATTTATTAGTTTTAAAAATTACAAATTTTCCAAATATGGGGGGGGGGGGTGGGGGGTATCAAACAAATGAATACAATTCACCTATTAATTTTTCTTTCTTAATTTAGTCACTTGTGAATGAAAGGAGGCCCATTGGCCAGCTCCATTTATAGGTTATTTACTGAAGTAGTCTTGGCACTGGAGCACTTAATCCAACATACCACGAAGCTCTTCATTTACGTGTTGATAAATACGTTGCCCATGAATTGCTGCAAGTTTTTTTTATTTCTTCTTGAACCTTCTGGATATTTTGGTGGTCACCTATGAAGGTCATCATTTTTAATGTACCACGAAGCGTTAACTATACCACGTAGCACTTTGTTTTGAAAAGTTTAGTCCATACAGGCTTTAGAACCTGTTGATATAATAGTAATTTATTTTCGGTTGACAATTTCGAATTTTTCCCGACCAGCCAATACATTTTTCGATATTTAATATTAAGTTCATCTTTTTTCTTTTTAACGTCCTGTTTCCATCTGAGCCTGGTATCTAAGGTCATCTCTAAATATTTAGCCTTATTTGCGTACGGAATCTGCCGACCGTTAATAATTACAGATTGGTAGCTGATTTTTAGATTAGTAAAATTCACATGGGTGGATTTCGATTCATTGAACCCGATACGCCAAATTTTTTGTCGATTTTATGATTTTGTCACATGCTTCTTGAAGTTTCGTTGTCGATTCCTCGATAGTGTTGTAGCGGTTACAATATTGCAAACCAATATTCTAATCGCACATATTGCAAACCTCGCAAACTCATCGCGAACTCATCATTCAACATTACGTGCAGGCAGAGTAAATGCATCAACAGATGTACATATACATGCAAGACCGAAGCAGCGCGACGAGCATTCCAAACGAAAGCAAAAGCAAAACGATGAATATCAAACCAAAGAAGAACAAACAAATTAATTTTTGGTAATCAATCAGTTCGTTCCAACAAAAATTTATAATAACAGATAAATTAATAATTAAAATATTATAAATAAAATAAATAACAAAATAATATTTTTTATAAATAAAATAACTTAAACGTTATAGTGTCTCCTACTAAGAGAACTCCAGTATCATCAGCAAATGTTGCAACGATAACATCGTTTTATTGAGGTAAATCTTTGATGTAGATCAGGTAAAGAATAGGTCCCAAAACGCTACTCTGTGGGACACTTGCCGAAATCTTTTTTAGATCGGAATATTCTTCTTCATATTTCACCCGAAAGTGGTGATTCTTTATGTATGATTTTAACATCATATAATATTGTTTTGGTAAATCTCTATGTAGTTTAGAGAATAAACGATTATGTATAAAATCTGTTTATATAATCAATAATGCTGCCACTTCCGGTACACGAATGTCCACCAAATTTTGCAAGTATCTTGCAATCTAAAAATTTAAGTATGATTATAGTCTATCCGCCTTGGTGAAATAAAGTTTTAGTTAATATTAAGATCGCATTTCGAGGAATCAAAATTCAATGTTTTATTGTAAATTTTTTACGGAAGCGCTCATAACATATTGCATAAAATGTATGCATTCAATAACCACGTGAGTACGAGTAGTTTTTGAAAATATTATTTCACTTTTACTCGAATTAACATCCTGTAGCGAAGACGACAATAAATTGAAAATGTATTTACAATACGTAACATTGTCTATTGAAAACTATTGTACGTTCGTAGCATGTCTATCTAAATATGTAGTTGATTGTTTGGTGTTATTGTATACCATACTGTATAACGTCTATTTGAAGATGGAAAAACCAATTTTCAATTATACAATATATTACACGAGTATTCAATTCTGTTATTGAATGTAAAATGTATTTCCATGAATGTTGGTTGATGTAGAACAAACATCATTGTTACGTATTTTACATGTTAGTATATTTGTTATAAAACTAACTATAAAACTGTACGGCAAAATAAAAGTAATTTGTGCGGCACAGTATGACGATTGACGATAATAGCCTATGAGCCTGTGCTGTAACTGGTTGTTCATATGGCTCGTTATACTTTGAACTACTATCTATCAGATTAATTATTCCAGTCTAAGTACCGGTGTATTTGGGATCAAATAACATCTCATCTTTGCTTCATCATACTAACTTACCAATTGCGGACTTTCTGTCGTATAATATAATGTTTCGATGCGTTTTGACATTTTTAGCTCCGAATTCTAAAAAAGGAAAATCTTTTCCTTTCCGCACTACTAAACTCGATGATAAACAAAACCATCGAGATCACACAGCCTTACAAAATAAAATTATTAGTCGGACTGTGGTGAAAAAGTTTTTACACTTTTTCTACACAAACCCAATCGTTGCTTCTCTAAATTTAACCGTAACAAAAACTGGAAACTACAATTTGATCAATTATTGGCGTGCTTTGATAAGTTTCTTCAGTTATTCGGCGGCCAATAAGTCCCGCGAGGCAGACATATAGATGGCGCATCTAATGAAAAACTCATGATTTTTTGGAAGTACCGACCTTCAAACAATTTATGTCCAAATTTTATGAAATTCCAACGATTGGTTTACAGGTTACAGTTGTTACAGTAACGCTATAAGCGTCTTTCTGAATAGGAATAAATATAGGGCTCAAAGTAATAACCAAAAATTATTTTTGATTTATTTTTATTAGTTGGTAACAATTACATTTTGAATTTCAAAATCAACGTGAAATGCAACTAAATATTTTCAATTAAATAGTAATGTGATAGGGCATTACTGAATATTATTACAAATCGTAACTAATTTTTCGTCTTGTTTAGAAAAATGTGATGTCATAATAACAAAAATCACTTTTATATTTTAATTGCCAACATTTAAAAATAAAAGTGATCAGTACAAATGTCCTGGTGGTGAACATTAAAACTACAGGTAGAATAGAATTATTCTATACCAGCAAAAGTTGATTGAAAACTATTCAACTATTGGAATAAAATATATGGGTTTTTGTTGTAAATTTACCAAAGTAAGACGTGCTATATATTTGTTGTTTTCAAACAATGAACCAAATAAATTTCGTGTGTTGACTAAACACTGTTTTTTGATGTTGAAAAATACCACTCAAGCAAGGCTATGGCTTGATAAGTGTCATAGGGACTCTGCTCCTTCAAAAGCAACCTTCGAACGTTGGTTTGTTGCGTTTAAACGTGGATGTACCAATAAGGATGAAGATAAAAGATAGAAAGAAGATAAAAAAAGAAAATAGTACAACAAATGCCTGCTCACATTGGATCAAAAACAGCAACGCATCGATGATTCACAGCGCTGTTTGGAGCTGTTTAACCGGTATGGATAATATATTTTTAAATTTAAAAAAAAAATGTAATCCTACTCGATTTCTTTTCTAATTTATAATAACGATTTAGGCGAATACATATACTATCATTGGTATGGAGTTTATGAGGGTGGATCAATGAGTGTCGGTGTTTAAAATGGGTGGGTGGCTTTGTTAACGGAAATTGGTATCGTATACCATGTCTTTCAAACGACACCATACCTCTTTTGAGTCCCGCGTTTGATTTTTTTTGAGTTTCTTGTTCACCAAATACAGGGTCTGCCAGTAAGATTTTTTTTTTTCAAAAGAGTCCAAAGTAGCTATTTTAAAAGTTCCATTATTCAGTTTTTTACATATTAACTGTAGAAAGTTGACCATTCAATTAAATAAATTCAATTTCGCTTTAAAATCGTATTAAATAAATTAAAATCCATTAAGAATATAAAATCTGTAAAACAAACAATTTCGCGTTTTTTTGGTAGACAAAGTCGCCCACCTGTGTCCACTATTAAAGTTTTAGTACAATGGGTCGCTTGTTCAGTAGCAAACATACTGACAGCAACACGTGCTGCTTCAGGTCGTTCCACCGAAAATATTGCTACAGTAGAGAAAGTGTTGCATAGATTAGAACACGTTTATCGATTTCACAACGTTCTCAATAATTAAACTTGCTCATAACAACCACAAGGTCCAATTGGCCAAAGAATTAAATCCGCAAGATCATTCTCAACGTTGACAAAAATAAAAAAATATATTTTTTTTTATGAAGCTCTCATTTTCATCTGTGTGGCTACGTTACCAAGGGCAGTTGTTGAACAACCATTATGAACTTCTCGTATTACTGTATGGTGTCCTCTATGAAACTTATAACGCTGTTACTGTCAATGCTCAGAAACATAATGCCAAATGTTTTATGCCAAGTATTTGTTGATTTGAGTATTATCGACTTATTTCAACAGAACGGCACTACATGTTATACAGTTAGTTAAACAAGGTTTCAAAACCAAATCAAACGCGTCTCATGTAGAAATGTCATCGATCATTTCGACCAAAGGATCAAATTCTGCAAACGTAATTTTCAGTAAAGAATGATATATAATTTTAAGAAAACGTGTGAAGTAAAATTTCTTATTCGAAAGCCATGTATTAATTACAATTGTGATGGTTTGAGATAAAATTCGTAAACAAAAATCACTATCACATATGTGACATTAAGTCCGCACGGAAATGGCTAGTGGATGGTGAAAATAATGAAACTTTATGGTAGGTTTTCGTAATCAATAGCACCAGTATTACTGATTGACAATCGATGGTAATGAATTTTGAAATTCACGAAAGCTCTGAAACTCGACTTAACACTAGGATTAGGACCAGCATTAAAAATCTGATTATCTGTTAATTAAACTTTTTACACTATTTGCCGTAGGCACTTCGCGAAACACACATTTAATAAACACATTTTATTAAACACTTGTTTTTCTATTTCGCAAAAAAATTTGATTTTGAATATTTTAATTAAAAACCTTGTTCAAAAAGTTTAAAAAATCACTCGATCGATTCCGACTTGTTAGGTCATCTTCTGGAGTATCTACTGATTTGTAAAAGTAAAAATTTAGTTATATATAGTAGATAAAAGCAAACAATGAAACAAAAGAAGGAGGGACAAAAAAATAAGCAATAAAAATTAATCTATTGATCGTCCCAACCAACTGTTGTTTATACGGAAAAATGAATAATAAAAAAGGGAGAGGAGTATTTAGCAGGTAAGCGTATAGTCATCGGCTGAGTAACAAAATTTAAAATATTTTAAAGTACATTTAATTAGTCATACTATTACGAACGTGAGAATAGAACAGGGTGGGATCCGTAATTGGTGAGAAACGGATTTCCCTCTCTTCGTTAAGGATATCTTGGTTAAGGAATATGGATTTTCGAATTTCGTAAGATTCTAAGGTATCTAAACGTCTGCCTTTGGGTTGTATATGTAATATGTCTAAATTGTTTAAGCTAGCTGTATGATTTTCTAAAGTTAAATGATTAAGGAAAGTTGTTTGATTGGAACCAAATAAATGTTTTTTAGCTCAAACTCCAAAATTGCGCCCAGTCTGACCAATATAGGAGAAACTACAATCATTGCAATTAATGCTATAAACACCAGACTTTTAAGCGATCAACTCTAGGTTTATTATTAAAAATCATTTTCTTTATTGTGTTATTATTATAAAAAGCAAAACTAATATTAGTATAATCGGGCACGATGTTGCTAATCCGTTGGCTCGTTTTTCCTATATACATACTCTAAGCGACGCCACTTTTCCCGCGTTGGACTATCCGTTGGATAAATACCCGTTAAGAGTTTTACGTTTTAGGTTTTTATTTAATAACTTTAATATAGTCCTAGTTGCATTTCCGTTATTCGTTGCTATTTGTGGAATTATATTAAGCTCTATGTTGTAATTTGAATTTGTCAAAGGGATGTTTATTTTATTGTTTAATTTTAATACAGGGTTATCCAATTCGAGGTTGATAAAGTAGAAATCTGTATACTGACATCTGTCAAAGATAAACGTCAAGTACGCTGTCATTTATTTAGTTGACATTCTGCCATTTAAGAATATGGAGCATTTAACAATCGACCAACGCGTTAAAATTATTAAATCTGCTGATGCTGATTTTTCGAACAAAATTTTCTTCAGTGATGAAGCTCATTTTTCGCTTGGTGGATACGTTAATAAGCAAAACTGTAGAATTTGGGGCTCAGAAAATCCACAATTGATTGTAGAGAAGCCATTACACCCGGAAAAAGTCACTGTTTGGTGCGCATTGTGGGCTGGTGGTGTGATTGGGCCGTATTTTTTTGAGAACAACCATGGACGAACCGTTACCGTCAATTCTGAGCGCTATGGCCGCATGTTAACCGATTATTTTTTTACGAAAATCGAAGATTATGATCTTGACGATATGTAGTTCCAGCAGGATGGAGCAACCAGTCACGTAACACGAGCAAATCGAGATCTTTTGCAAGAGAAATTTCCTGGACGTTTGATTTCGCGATTGGCTGATGTCAATTGGCCTCCAAGATCCTGTGATTTAACGCCTTTGGATTTCTTTTTGTGGGGCTACGCGAAAGATCGTGTTTACGCAAACAATCCTCAAACTCTTGACGAATTGAAAACTAATATTCGTAAGGTAATGGCCGAGATACCGCCCGAAATGTGCCGAAAAGTCATTGAAAATTACCTCAAAAGAATCAAGGCCTGTAAGAAGTCCCGTGGAGGACATTTGAATGATATCTTGTTTAACTAAAAATGGCAAGGATCAATCTGTAAAATGAAACAAAAATTACAATACATTCCGAATATTTTGTGTGTTTTTTTTAAGTTTACTTTATCAAGCTTGAATTGGATAACCCTTTATTATATGAGGATGGTTTGAAGAACTAGGAATGACGGCGTCTGTATACGTGGTTTTCCGATAAATTTTGAAGTCTAAAGAAGAATCAATCCTGGTTATTGTTATATCTAGAAAATTAATAAGTTTATTTTCTTCTTTTTCCAACGTAATCTCAATGGTGGGATATTGAGAATTTCACCAAGTAAGGAAAGAGTCTAACAGACCATCAGTTCCATTCCATAGACATAGTATGTCATCAACATATCTACACTAAAAGATTAAATGACGAAATTAAGGATTGTTATTTGATATGATCATTTGTTCGAAGAAATTCATGAAAATTTCAACCAACAAAGGTGACAGGGGGGAGCCCATGAGTACACCAACTTCAGTTCACCATGTAAGCCCACATCTACAACATCCCTATCGGTAATTACAAACTATTTGGGACAAAGTAATAATTGGAATAGAAATGAAAAGACTGGCAACGTCAAACTGTCGATGTCTTGAATTTTGTTAATCAATTCTACCGAATTCTTAACCGAGTAAGCAGGAGCATTGCAATAAGGAGGGCATTCCGATTAGACCAATAGTCGCGTATTGTATGATTCTTGCCGTACGAAATTACGCGAAGTAGCAGGTGTTTTATAGGGACAATAAACATTTTAAATAAAAACTTCAGAATGAGAAAGGTGTCAGCCCAATGGGGTGCCGTGATTGCTCACGGAGGGCAACCTGCGAATACGGTTGTCAACTTCGAAGCAGTGTTTAAACCTAGTTAAACGAAATCCGCAGGAGTTTTTCCATCGACCTGGCCCTCTGAGACTTCTTTCTGTTTCGAGAAAGTCCTAGTCGAGACCGAAGCCTATTTTAAAAATTTAAAACTTCGTTTTTTGAAGAATTAAAAAATGGCAGGAATGTTTCGAAAAATGTATCGCCTAAAAGGCGATTATTTATTATTTACGTAAAAACTACGTAAAACTTGTTCACGGGAAAAAATTAGTTAGCCGAGAACGTTTCGAATAAAAGACGTCAGAAATAAAATCCGAGTTCCAGTGAGAACCATAAATCATTGAACCCCAACTATGGCATTTTCGAAAGACAGCTAAACCGAACAAATTTGATCTTATCATAGCAGTGTTTTCATAAATTACCAATTCAATCAAACAATTTACAATTTTTTACGTCATTCATTTGATTTCGACAATTAGTTTTTGAATTTTTAGATAAAATTTATTTGTTTTATTACTTTTCGTATATACCCCTAAATGTTGATTATGCAATACATACATACAGTCGAAACAAATAGTTTGTCTGCTATATACACAGAAACACAGTAAACATTTTGTTCTTAAGGTATACAAACGAATGACACCAACTGTACTAATACGTTATTTGACAACTGTACAATACCCTCTTATTTTAATTTAATTCTTAATTAATTTACGTAAAATTCAATATGTTTATAATTTAGAAACAAAGCAAGTTTTATTTATAACGCCAGTTTATGTCAATATTCGAATGCCGCTATCAAATTTGATAGAATATTTTAAAATAAAATACGGTTTGGTTACAGCGGCGAATTTATTTCGTATTGATTTACAGTGGCGAAAAGTCTACACTTTGTGAATAGCATATTTTAGATCTATAAAGTTGCAACTATAGAATTTTTACATTTTCAGAATCGGGCCATACGTTTTTGTATGAGCCGTTGCACGTTGGTTATTTTAAGTATTTTACTTATACAAATTTTTAACATTTATGCTGTGTGCCTGACGCCAATTTTTTTGTCTAAATTCCGACTAACTAAATTGATCGTTAGTTCACCCAGGTATTGTTATAGATGTTTCTAATATTTATAAACCAAAATCTACCCGATATTTAGTTCTAAACTGGAAACTTAGTTCCGATTTATCAATCGGAACTAACTACTACCGATTAGAAATGTTTTGTAGAATGTTAAATTTAAGTCTATGGCTGTGTCCCAAACACCGACTTATTACAGATTTATTTGCTTATTTGTCGCCATCTTGAATAAGTCGGTCAAGTCGTTCAAATTCATTATACCGACTTATTTGTGACGTAATATCAAAAAAACAAAATGCAATTTCTGTTAAATGGAAGAAAAAATTTCCTTGACATGTTGGTCGTTGTCACTAGATTTGAAAAAAAAACTGCATGATTACATTTAGTCAAGGCACATTTTTGGAGACATTTCTGTGTAGACATACTTATTCAAATAAGTCTGCTCGCGAGGTGACTTATTTGATAAGTCGGTGTCCACAAATAAGTCGGTGTTTGGGACACGGACTATATAGCAAATTTTAATTAAACATCAGATGCGATTTGTTTTGTGCCATCTTTGAATGATTGGTATGAACTAACCATCAATTTAGTTAGTTGGAAATTTAGACAAAAAATCGACGTGAGGCACACAGCATTAATTATAAAACATTAATTTGAAATTAATATTTAAAATTATAAATAATCAAATATAATCAACAAAAACAAAATGCTAGGAAAAACTTCATTTTTTTATTTCTACATTATTTAAGTAAGCATGGGTATTTTGAATTTCTCATTAAGCGAAATATAATTTGGATTCGGTTAACCTTTAAATATCGAGTGACGTCTCTTTTTTGCGTCTATTACAGCCTGAAGATGATTTGGCATTGAATCTATAATTTTTTAAGATATCCGTGAGCTAAAAGGACGTTTGATTTTATTTGTGGTAAAGGGATTAAAGGGATTCTTATATACTTATGGACAAAAAAACGCATAATTTTTTTTGCTTCATTTATAAGGAGAATTCTCAACGAAATATCTATTATTAAATAAAATTTAATCGAAAACGAAGGCCGACGATAAACTCTCATCCGCCGGACTGATGATCAAAGGCAAAATCTAGACTCGTCGGAGAACAAAACATTGGCCCATTGTTCCATTGTCCAGTTTTCATGTTCGAGAGCAAATGTTAAACGAGCTCTGCGGTGTGCTGTAGACAATTCTGGACATAAGGCTGGCCTTCTTGCAGTCAAATTGGATTCCTTGATTTGTCGACGCACGGTCCTTTCACTAATGGGTGCATCTCGGGATCCGATTAGGTCTGATTTGATGCTACGTCCAGTTACGAACCGTTTTCTCAAGCAAATTAATTTAATATACCTATCCTCAGCGATTGTTGTACATCGATTTCTCCCACTACCAGCACGACGATGATATTGTCTATTATCCTGGAATCGTTTGATCACTCCTGACATTGTGGATTGGTCCACTCTTAACAGTTGTGCAACGTAAGACTGAGTTATTCCTTCTTCAATTAATGTAATTGCTCTCACGCAATCCTCAACACTCAAATGAATTCTTTCGGCCGACAAGTTATTCATTTTTATTTGTTTTTAATGAAAAACCTTACTCTTACACTTAATTGTATAATTTAAATAACAATTCACTGTAAATAAGCTTACTGAACACCCAAAATGCTCAAATTTGTGCCAAACTCGAATTCAACAAAACTATTGGTAGTATTTTTTTTAATGCATGTGTATTTTAGTGAGAACTAGATACTATATAGATTTTATCATAATAATTACAAAAACAATTATTAAGCTACTCGTAATTTCAAAAATACAGATTTTTGCGTTTTTTTTTGTCCATAAGTATAGTTTCGGCTTAAGTTTGAGTGTTCAAAATGTTTGCTTCTCTTGGAACATGCGCGACCCCATGACCACTGCAATTTGATATCGCAGCATTAAACCGTGTTTTTAATCGATTGATTTGCGTCCTCCCATTTCACGTGAGTGATACATCCCCGTTAATTTTGTTTCTTATATTTTCAATATTTAATTTGAAACCTATATACTCAAATATTTCGAAAAATTTTGTGCAAACAGACATCGATAAATTACCTATAGGTAAACAACATGTTGGCAATACATTTTGAAAGTATGTGGTGAGAAATGGTTGTGAGAAGCACAGATCCGCATTGTCAACACATTGTTTACCCACATGTTACTGAATTTGTTGTAGCGACTTTATCGATTGTCTGTTTATATAAAAATTGTCCGAAATACTTTTGTAATTTAATATTGAAATTTTATCTCTAGATAGCCAATTTTGATGTTCCTATACGTTCAATATTGATATGTGCAAATATAAAATTAGAATTCTATAAACTAAAATATGTACAGTCTTCAAACCATCCTATTTGAATATTTCATCATCCAATACGTCCTATATTGTCAACAGAAACAGTATATATAACATTAAATCGTTGTTGTAGAAAATTGAAACAAAAAGTTTAATGATGAAAAATTTGCCATTAGTTATGTACGAAATGATGATTGGCAATCGTGCGGCCGACCGCGAATTTACATTTCATTAAATGAAAGTATTTCCCCAAAGGGATTTCTATTTTGTACTATTCATGAACCATTGAGGTACTACGAAAAGAAAAATTTTCAATTTGTGGATTAATTATCGGCGATGGCTTCGACCTACATGCATTCCACATATGATACGAGTATATGGAGGGTGTGTGTTTGTGTTTATACTTTGCTACTCTGTTTTGGATAATAAAATATAATTATTTCACATATACTTGTTCTTGAATCATACAAAATATGTTTTTTTTGTGTATAGATAATACCTAATTGCATTGATAATTCGAATATACATATATAACATAATAATTTATTTCATGAATAAAATATTCTAAAGATAACAAAACAGAAACAGCAGTGGGAATGGTCATAAAATATAAATTGCTGACACAATTACGTCGTAAAATTGGTGGTAGCCTAATTTATTTGGTACTTGTCGCTTCTATCATGATAATGATGATGATTCATAAACGATTCGATGACGGTATTCAAAATATTTTATCGATAAGTGAATTGACACAGCTGTGTATATTTTTTTATTGTAAATATTTGAAATTTGCAACTTATATAAATTAAATGGGTTGTTTAAATTTAAATGATATTGAAACAATTAGATCATTTTTTGTTTTTCATTTTTGTGCTTTTTGTTTTATTTCGCATTTGTCATTCCGATCGGGATGTTTATAATTAGTTTACAACGAACTTTATTGATAAATTACTTGTTAAATTGCAGGCTTTATTACTCAGAGCCTTAATTAATGCTGTGCTATCTCATGCTTCTGTTGTTCGGTGGCGGGCCATTAACTCAAATTCCACACGACAATAGCTTGTTTTTTAACTGGTACTTACATTTTTTAATTGTTACCAGAGTTTGACTTCAATAATTCTTTCTCAGTGGTTTATTGGATGTCTCACAAATTAAATTTTTATTTAATTTTCTCTTTGTCGAGCGAGATTCGTACACTGGTTCCTAAGTCGCTATTTTTTCCGCAGGTGACCCGTAATCTAACTGTAGGGTTATTTTTTGAACCAACTAACTGCCTCTCACATGGCGAACGATTATACGGCACTCTAAGTATTGGAACTGTACGGTATTCTAGCGTCCGTTAAACCATTATAATATTATTCTGGGTACTATAACCTGCCTTCTCAATGTTTAGAACGATAGTGGCTTAGGTGGACAATATTTTAAACTCGTGTAATTTATTTGGCCGCCGATCTACCGGCTCGTCACTGTCCTAGCTATGCTCGTGAGAGCAGGATGACAAGGGCGAGGTGTAACACACCATACAAAATAACCTTTTGAATCAAAAATCGATCACACAAATCAACGGTCACCTGAATTTGTGACCTGGAAATGCAAAGCGACGTGTCTTAAAAAAAAATAATGGCAAGTAACGTACAGTGGTGTGCAATATAATAGGTAATTCTATGAAATTTTTAAATAATACATTTTTTTTAACATAATCATCAATATCAAAAATTTAAACATGGTGTTTTTTAATTGAGAGTCTCTTGTAGAAAACAAAACATTTATTACATTATCACTTTATTGTGATCACAGATCGAACTATCGTATTCAATTTTAATTCATTTACGCCATCTGTGCAAATTATTAGGGAAATTTAAGCAATCTTGTTAAAAAATAGTTATTCGTTGGAGTAATTTGATTTTTACATAAAGATTTAATTTTTGGTGATGTACTCGTTATTTTTTTATTTTTAAGCACCACAATACATCGCCTCCTCATAGAATCTACCAATGATTGACATCTTTCAACTTGGATACTCCATCAACCGTTTTGAACGTTTTATCAAAATTCATTTATAGCTTTTGGCCTCGCCAATTTTCTTAAAGCACGTTTTAACTCAGACCAGAGGTTTTCTATTGGGTTTAGATCGGGAGACTGGGCTGGCCATTTCATTACATGAATTTTATTTGCAGTAAACCAGTCTTTTACCACATTCGACGAGTGCTTCGTATCATTGTTCGGCTAAAATACCCGGCAGAGGGGCATGTTTTCATCAGCATACGAAATAATGATATCCCTAAAAAGTCCTCTATATAACATTTTTTACCAAGCTTTCAGTAGACCCAGCATATAGACCCTACACCACCATACAAGACCATTTGGATTAGCCCATAACATAATGGCGGAACGTGTTATGGTCCGATAAAACAAAAATTAATTGTTTTCGAATCGGATTGCACCAAACAATATGTCCGACGACCCAAAACTAAAAAAGTTCGACCCGTGCTGTACAGTAAAAACTTAAACATGGCTGAGGAAACATTATGCTATGGGGGTGTTTCTCGTATAGTGATATAGGGCCTATATGATAGATCCACGAAAATCTTGATAAAAAAATTTACATGAAGGATATTTACTGTGCTTCCGTATGCTGATGCAAACATGCCCCTTCGCTGGTTGTTTTAGCAGGGCAATAATCCGAAGGACACGGCGAATGTGGTAAAATACTGGTTTACTGCAAATAAAATTAATGTAATGAAATGGCCAGCCCAGTCTCCCGATCTCTAAACCCAATAGAAAACCTCTGGTCTGAGTTAAAACGTGCTTTAAGTAAATTGGCGAGGCCAAAAGCTATAAATGAATTTTGATAAAACGTTCAAAACGGTTGATGGAGTATCCAAGTTGAAAGATGTCAATCACTGATAGATTCTATAAGGAGGCGATGTATTGTGGTGCTTAAAAATAAAAAAATAACGAGTACATCACCAAAAATTAAATCTTTATGTAAAAATCAAATTACTCCAACGAATAACTATTTTTTAACAAGATTGCTTAAATTTCCCTATTAATTTACACAGATGGCGTAAATGAATTAAAATTGAATACGATAGTTCGATCTGTGATCACAATAAAGTGATAATGTAATAAATGTTTTGTTTTCTACAAGAGACTCTCAATTAAAAAAAAAACATGTTTCAATTTTTGATATTGATGATTATGTTAAAAAAAATGTATTATTTAAAAATTTCATAGAATTACCTATTATATTGCACACCACTGTATGTATTCTGCTGGCTGCTTCTTTTATGGCGGGGTGGTCCGAACAACCCCATCTGCTTCTGGCTGATGCTCCATTCGACCACTTCGTGGCTTGGTAAGTGCTCAGTAAATGTTATTAAATTATTCAGAAACTGTAAATAAAATTTGCAAAGACATTTTGATGTTTGTACTTCATTTCTATTACCAAATAATATTTTCGATACTTGAACGATGTTCGAGAATAGGGTTTGACGGTTTTTCAAACCCGGTTCTTAAAACCGGTTTTTGAAATAAATTTGTGACATTCGAAAACCGGTTTTTAAATTAAGAAAACTGGTCTCAAATTATTACGTAAACATTAATTTTTAACTTATTTGATTTGCTATAAATTCTATGCAACGGCAGCAGACACATTTTTTCTAAGTTCCGAGTTGCGTTGACCATTGATTATGCATTGTTAACCATTACCTTATGCATTGTGCATTGCGCACCTGTAAAAGACGAAAATAATAATAACAATAATAAAACAAAAACGACAACATTTAATGCGAAAATAAAATATATGACACACAGAATAGCCAACATTTACGAATAAAAAAAACACTATCAGTTGGAATATAACTAAGGCAACACCAAATTATATTCATACCAAGAAATAACTCTAGAGTAATGGATCTCATTCATGCGTTGTATGACAATGCCAAAAGTGAAACTATTATTGAATTAGATTCAATAAAAAATAATAGGAAACAATTCTCTATAACTTTAGACGAATGGACAAGCAAAAGAAATCATAGATATTTAAACATTAATGTACACCACTTGGCAGAAGATTTCAATTTGGGATTAGTGCCGATAGCTGGTTCCTGTGATGCTCAGAGAACATTAGAATTGGTATCTGGAAGGCTACAAAGTTTCAACTTGAATTTAGAAACGGACATGGTTGAAGCAACAAATGATGGTGCTGCTGTTATGCAAAAATTTGGGAAATTATCATCTATCATTAATCAACTATGCTATTCACACGCCTTCCTCTTAGCAGTTACTGGTGTGTTATATAAACATAGAGAAATTGCTGAAGCTGATGATGAAGTAAATATTTCAAGTGACAAATCTGAAGATGAAGATGAATATAACGAAAAAAATAAATGATAACACAATAAATATAAATATATAGGCTTAATCGAGAAGAAGTTTTTTAATTGTATGAATATAACGATTATGAAGATTTTAATTATTATGTTTGTAACCGAGAACAGAATATTACTATGTATTTTGTTTGACAATTACAAACAATCAGTTTCACAAATTAGAAAAATTTGTAAGTTCTTTAGAAAATCTGCAGTAAAAAACAGCATTCTTCAAAATTATATCAAAGAAAAAAAAAGGAAAGGAATTAAATTTAATTCTTAACTGCAAAACAAGGTGGAATAGTATTTAGGACATAGTTGGAAGGTTTCTGGCAGTAAAAGAATGTGTTGTTTTAGCATTGAATGATATTGGTTCTTCTTATATGTGGAATGAAGAGCTATATCCTAAACTTTTGAAACTTCATAAAGTCTTGCGACCGATTCGTCTAGCAGCTGAAAGCTTAGGGCGACGAGATGCCAATTTATTAACAAGTGAAGGTATATTTGGATTTCTGTTAAATGAACTAAAAAATTTAAATACTCAAATAAGTTTGAAATTATTATATGAATTGAAAGAACAAATTGAGGAAAGAAGACAAGTTGAATTAGCAACTCTTATGCTGTATTTGCAAAATCCACAAAACATTTCCAGTTCAGCAAAGAAATCTAGTGTCTTTAGCTTCAAAAACCGAAATTATTAAGTTATCCGAAAAGATATTGTCTAGAATATTTCCAAATTCTTATATGGAAAGGGAAACTGATTCTGATGAAGAGCAAATTGAAGAAAATACTCATCAGAGTAAGAGTAATGCTAATGCTTTTTTAAAGGAAGCCATGGAAAAATCAATTCATAAGTTTCTTGAAGACCCTGAAGAAAAACTTACTAATACAAAGACACTGAAAGCCGAATTTTCATTATTTGAGGCAACGAATAAAAGAACCAAACATTTAGATTTGTTATTTGTTGCCCTGAAAACTATAAAACTAAGCTCAGTAGCAAGTGTTTTCAATTTCAGGCAATATTGTGTCTAAAATAAAAACAAGACTTAGCCATCGTTCAGTGGATATTGTATGCTTTTTAAAATCGTATTTTCTTAAGAGAAATTAAAATAATCGAAATAAATATTATTTGAAATTTTTGTTTAAGTTTTCGTTATTTTGTGAAATTAATGTGTAATTTTTAATTTTTTTTTATATTTTGACTATGGAATTGTATTGAATCTGTTTTTTGTTATTTTATATAAAATAAATAAAATATTTTTCTTTATTCTATTTTATTTGACAAAAAATCGAAAACCGGCTAAAACCGGTTTTTTGGAAATCTGGAATTCGAAAAACCGTTTTTTTTTTAAAATCGGTTTTTGTATAAACCCTATTCGGGAAGTAGATATTGTTGAAATATATTCTAGTAGGTCATATGATAGCAATAAAAAGAAATAATTGATAAGTAACGCGGGCGTCAAAATATTCTAGCAAAAAGAGACGTAACCTCAATAAAGAGACATCAACTGCGACAAAGTATATCGAAAAGAGGGATGTTAGAATATTCCAGCAAAATATGAAATTTTATAGTTACGCTTTTTCATAATTAGGAGATTTCGCTGGAGAGCAAAAGGATTCTAATATTTGTAACAAGAAATAATTGGTTATTATTTTTCGAAAATTTAACGAAAAATTACGGGTTTTGATAAAAATTGGTTTTTATCGATTAAGTATAAAGTATATATGTGTAGTAATAATCATGAAAAAAATTGCCCTCGAAATTTTTGCAGATTTACCACTCGCTATATCACCGAAGTCAAAAAAAGTAGTTTGTAAAAAATCTCTGTGTGTGGTCTGTGTGTGGCCAGCTGATCGTTATGAAACTTCAAACTTAAACTTTTCTCATAATTGTAAGATCCCAATAATTGTTGGTTGAAATCAGTCCACCGGAAGTGGCACCTGCACAGGAGCGTTTTGTTTTTTGCAAATATTTTGAAAAATGACATATTTGAAAACAAAAAAAAAGGATTAATAACTAAAAGGTTCTAAATTAATTTTGCAATAATATCGGCCCGACCAGTATTCCCAAATTTAAGCGGAATTGATGATTTTTGACAAAAAAGAACTTCTACTTTACAGCCTAGACGGATTATGATAGAAACTTCATACTTAAGCTTTTATCATAAATTGGGAGGTCCCGATATTTGGCCGAAATCGGTTAACCGGAGTGAAAGCTGTTTCATAGGAACTTTTTCTTTTTTTTTCAATTTTTAAAAAGTAACGAGTGTTCAAATTTGAGCTATATTTTTAAATTTTAAATAAAAAACATAAATTGTATGAAATCTTTATATATTTTTATTAGAAATTAAAGTATATTGGTTCCGCTGAATAATGAAAAAGAATGTCGTTCAAGTGACCTCCTCTGCTAACTCGGCAGGCTGTCAATCTTTTACCAAAGTTATGATTATGGTTCAATTAGTGATATTTGCTCGCTGTTGTTGTCTTTAAGATGTTGAACGGTTTTAGGATTATCCGCATAAACTTTACTGTTTTAGAAACCTTATAAGAAGAAGTCCAATGGCGTTAAATTGCATGATCTTGGTGGCCAATTCACGTCTGTTCTTGTGGCATTGTTGGTCCGTCCTGTTACAACTACATATTCTGCACATCAATATCTTCCAACCGACTCGACAAAAAGTTTCTAAATCTCTCGATGCCGAGCGATTCATTATCTCGACCATTCACAGTAATTGCATTGCCATTTTGATTTTCGAGAAAATATGGACCATATACGCTACCACACTAAAATGCACACCGCAGTAACTTTTTTGGTTTCATTGTCTTCACACAATTATCTAGGATTTTCTTCAGCGCAAATGCGGCAGTTTTGTTTGTTGACATAGCCGCCAATTTCAAAACGTGCTTTTTCGGTAAAAATAATTTGCTTGAAAAAATTCTTTCCATCTATGAATCAAAAATTCAAAACAAATGCAAAATTGAAAAAAATTCTCATTTTGATTTTCTTCTCGTTTGTTTTGGGCCCCTATTAACGAATTGCCGACGTAATGCGTGGTCATTTGGCTTGAATTCTTGCGTTCACTGTATTTTGTAAGCATTTACATGAAGATCTTTGTGTAAAATATTGAACAAATTTGTTGGTTTGAGGTTTAATTATTTCATAATTTCACTTGAACGACCACAACGATGATAAATTCTGCTTCTCTGATCTTGAACTGCACCAGTTCCTTCAAATTTATCAATGATAAGTTTAATAGCACGGTTTGTCGGAGCATTTTCCCTACCGTATTTTGAACGAAATTTTCTTCCAACTTCTGAATAACTTTTGATATTCGAGTACAAAAAATATAAATTGTGGAATATTTAAAAAGTTACCTCAAATTTGAACTCCCGTTATATCATTTATTATAAAAACGGCTATGAACTAAAATGTAAATTAATTTTGCAACAATTCCGGTCCAAATCAGTTTTCCAAAATGTAATCAGAAATGACGATTCGGTCCTTGACATGCCCATACAGATTGATTGATCCGGATGAAGCTTTATACTTAAACTGTTTCCTAGTGATTTTTGGCAGATGTTGCTTCATCGGAAGTGACCGCCTTCTTTTTTTCGTAAATATTTTGAAAAGTATGGCAATTACGAAAAAATTGATTGATTCGATTGATTGATTGATTCTGAATGCACGACCAAGTTCTTACACAGGAGCTCCCGGGTGACGCCGGGCCCACCGTACACTCTTTTTTACAAATAACAAAACCGAAGGATTGGATAGGTTAGTTAAGTGGGACAGAATCGGCCCGGTTACAGACACCTAGGTATAGCCGATAGTTAGTAACACAAAGACAGCACAAAACTAATCTACTTGGGGAAGGATAAAGGTTTAATAGGTTAAATGGATATTGATGGTATTGGTCATCAATAATTGCTTCTTTAAATCAGCAACCTAGGAAAAAATGTTATTATTTCACGTGCATCTAGAAATTTCTTAAAATGTAATTGTATGCAAAATTTAATTGATTAAATCGGCCCAGTTGCAGACCCCTAAATAAAGTCGATAGTTATTAATGCAATGACAACACCATTCTAATCTACACAATTAACAATTAATATTTCAAAGAAATATTATTTCACGTCTGTTAATTTCCTGAAATTTAATTCTAAATTAATATTTTCCAGCTTCCTAAATAATATAAACATTTATTAATTTAATCCTCCTGCAATTCCACGACTTACAATAGGATTTCCTGAAACCATAATTATTTAAATTATATCAAACTTAGTCTAAAATTCATTAGTATTTAACCCTTAAATCGAAAAAATAAAATAATAAAAAAATATAAAAAAACAAAAAACAAAAAATTTCATATGTAAGGCATCCCAAAGGCAATGGTTCCCGGAAAAATATCAATGTTATTCAATGCCAGATTAACTACCGGATAGGATATTTCAAACAAATTTAATTTAATTCGCAAAAATTTCAAATATTTTATTAATTTGTTCACCAAAGAAGAAAATATTCGATTAATTACCAGTATAATTATAGTACACAGTATATCTATATCATGCTAAATGGAACTTAACTATTCCTCAACCAATAACTGTTAAATATGGTACGCAGAATTGGATTGGCACTCTAGCATGTTCAATGGAACTAAGCCAACTCAAAACAAATGATGATCAAATTCGGGGTGCAAAGCCGAATTTGACGAAATTTTCGGATTCAGCTATAATGAAAGAAACAGGCCATTTCCAATTGAAATTTTCCAGTTCAGCTTGCAGAGCTGGGCTAGGATTCTAATAAACTAGGATCAACTTGTATTGGGATTTTAATGTTTCTTTTTGATAAAGTTCTAAAATTCGATCATTCTGAATAGAACTTGGCCATATCCCGACCAATTATTGTCAAATCAGGTAAGCAGAATTAAATGTGAATTTAAAAATGGGTTTTAGAGAAGTTCTGGAGTTCAGCCGTGCTAAGCAATGTTTTAACTAATCATGTGCGAATCTGATATGTTGAGCTGAATCGGGATTTCAACATAAATTCCGGGTGAATTACTGGATTTTTCAACAAAATAAATCCGAAAATAATCGGCCAAAGAATTTTCCTATTCCTCCATTTACCCGTCAAGACAACCCGTTGACAGATGACCCAGCCGAACTAAGCCTCTCCCAAATTAATGCTAATTGATAGAATTGCGATTTTCTAGAATTATGCCCAAAAATGATTTTATGCATCTTCCGCAGTATACCGTCTCAATCAAACAAAAACGACCATGATTTATGTGAGGTGATGGCACGAACGGAGGATAGAACCACGCGGAAGGCTTTTTACATAATTGGTGCATGAGCAGGTCGTTGATTAGGATTTAGAACTCAAATCAATCGATATTCGTATATATCATTCCCATGCAAAGACGAACCTGTTTCGAGAAATATTATTGAGCCAAAACTTCTTTTAGATAAAATAGTGCAAGCAGTAAGCAATCTAAAAAAAACAGTCAACATTAAAAGGCCGAAGGATATCACATCAAAGATTTAATTGTCATTACAAATGGAAATAAAAGATTAAAACCATTTTCCCTTTGCCATGCCGGAACACATATGATTTCTCATCCCTTTAAATCAATCTACAAAAAAGTCATGAATATTTATATATTATACCAGAATCCACCTAAATATAAGTCCTGCTCACTCCTCTCCTCTACATACACATACACATACACATAGATACACATACACACACACATTCATACATACACATACATACACATACATACATACACATACTCATACACATACTCATACACATACCCATACATATATACATACATACATATTATATACATACATACATATTAAATACACACATCTATATATATATATATATATATATATATATATATATATATATATATATATATATACATACATATATATATATACATATATATATATATATATATATACATATATACATATACATACACATATATATATATATATAAAACAAATTAAAAGAATTAATCATAAACATTTATACATTAAAGTATATTAATATGATAATATATCAAATTAATTTTAAAATATTAAAATGATTATAAAAAGGTAAAAACAATCAATCATATTATATAAATATACAAACTAAACATATACATAAGTATAAATACATATGAACCTACACACACACGCATAAACATACACACATGCATATGCACACAAATCCACACATACGCATATATCAGGGTTTAAAAAAGTCGCTCGTCAAAATGTATTGTTCACTCTACACCGATCGAACAGTGTCATGTCCCTATTCCATGGAAAAAATCTGCTGTCACCAAAAATAAAAGCGAGAAAAAAATATAGATTTTACTGGTTGTGTACGAAACAAAACATGTTGTCAGTAAAATTTTATTGAGAGAATAGTTATGATGTTGGTAGTTTACTGCCATAATACTACCATAAAAATGTAAATTGGAGTATTTTTTATGGCAATATTTTTCACACATGTACAAAAAATGTATGTAAAGATAAGAAATTTTTCTCACGCTCATACAAATAAGTCGCCCGCCATTTTTATACTCAGATGTCGATTTGTTTTTTTTTTGTGTTGAAATTTGTTAACGTTAGAGGTTTTTTGTGGTATAGGATATTAAAATTAAAATATATAAAAAAAAAATCGAATTGTACGAAAATAATGTACAAATTAAAAATTTTAAGAAATTTGTAGGTTATGCGAAAATGTAAAACCATAAAATTTTACTATAAAATGAAATAAAAAATATTTCTGTTCTTTGTCACTCTTATGAAATTTAAAGTTTTTTTTTGCGTATTATCAGTAAAAAAAATTACTGTCAGCAAATCCTTCCACGGAATTAATGCATTATTTGTAAAACTGATCAACAAGAATAATGTAAAGGAACAAAAAATATTCTGTTTAATGGTTCACGCATGCGATCAAAAAACGATTCGCGAATCAAAGGAAAATTAAATCATTGAAAACATATACAAATTTCCCCGCCTGAGATGAAATTATTTTAACTTTGGGAAAATTTTGATCGGAAGCATCCAACATAATAAAAAAAACTAATTATGAGTAATAATGCGAAATAATTACGCTCAAAGATTGGCTTGATTCGCGAATCATTCCCTGCTAGCACACGTGAACCAAGCATTACCATTCACTTATCAAGAATAAAGTAAAAAGAAATGATATGTATCATCTATTCGATCGTTCAATACAGGCAACAATACATTTTATCCAATCAGTACTACAATGAATTTTCGCTTTCTTATTAGAATAGAAAAGTAAAACAAAAATAGCAATAGATCCCGTTCACTAACACAAAAAATAAGATCAACCTTTTTAGTTTCTCATTATTCGCTCACTAGACACTTTTCGTTTTTTACTGCATAATATTTCTGAAAATTCATTTTACTATTCAAGAGCGAAGAGAAATTAGCATAAAAAATTCATTTAAAAATGAACGGAAAATGAATGATAAGCAACTGAAGAGTATTTTTATTTTCATCCTTTTTGTCTTATTTGACTTTAAACTAAACTGCGTGAATGTACGTACATATATCCATACACACACACACACACAATCATAAACCATACGACACATATTAAAATGCGCATATTAAAAAATATTTATATTAATAAAATTAAAATGTATATAATTTTTTTATAAAAAAGTAAAAATTAAACAAAATATAAATTAAACAAAGTATAAATAAAAAATATGAAACATAAAAAACACTTAGCTTGTGAAGCGTTCACCACTGCTGCGTCAGTGCGTCACACAAATAATAAAATAATTAGTTATAATAATTTAGATATTTTCACGTTAATTCACGTTTTAATTTACTAATATTTATTTATTAACACTTTATATTATATATTTAATTTAATTAAAAACTTTTATATATAACATATTATTTATTTATTTATTTAAAACAGAAAAAAAAATTTAAGTTTTAATTTTCTATACAGAGAAAGACAAAAACACGTCTTTCTCGTACGACGATCGATCGCCGACCATCGGCAATTACGAAAAAATGATAAAAAAAGTTGTAAATTAAATTTTAAACAAAATTAGTTAAGACATTTTTTGTTTAATTTTACCGGAAATGACAAATTTTGATAAAAAAACTTATTTCTCAAAAAGTCGGCATCTCTACAGTCCAGGGGATTGACTATTCGGAATAAAACATCATACTTGACTTTTTTTATTAATTGGGAAATCATTGCGAAATTTGGTGAAAATCTGTGTATCGGGAATAGCAGCATCTAATGAAAGATTTTTAAATTTTTGCAATGATGTTGAAAAGTTTAGCATTTACAAAAACGGCATAGTATTAAAAGATTTAAATAAATTTGAAGATTAAATTTTCAACCAACAAGGGTGAACAAGGGAGAACCAAGGGTTGATTTTCTGTAATTAAATTTCAGGGGTGCGGGGATGATGTTTTGTATAACATCGTTTTACTAAAATGTTATTAGTGATGTAAATTGGACGCCGTCTTTTGTTTGTACGGCATGCATTTTCCATCTGGATCGATGGCAAAACACTGCCATGACATGCCAAATTCCTGTTCGGGAAAGATCAAACCGAACTGAATAATATTTACCACCAACATTTGAATCTGATGAACCGGAGAAACATCTGCATCACTATATCAACCATCAAATGTCACTGCGCCGTGCAATCACATTGAAGTATCGCAAAATCGTTTGAATATTATGGTGTACGATTTTTGCTCCAAATGTTCGGATATATGGAGCAATAAATCATCATCGTCATTTTACGATTTTTTTCAAATCAATTGAGAATAATTCTCGCTTTTTGCACTGATATTCGTGGTTTGGTATCCACAATGCATCCAATCCCGAAGATTGGCGATTGTTTATCGATTTCTCCAAAGCAGTTTGAAGGTAGTTCCTCTTCACGTTACCAACTCAAAAAATTCCATTCCAATTGCACTCACCACAAACACAAAGAAAACTTATGCATCAATGAAAAAAATCATTGATTTGCGACCAATACAACGAACGGAACTGGGCTGTACGTGAGATCATTAAATTGCGATACGACAACATCGTTTAGGCTCCACTTGTGCCAAATGAAAAAATATTTCTATCACCACTTCATATCAAGCTTGGAGTAGTTAAAATTTTTATAAAAGCGATGAATCCAGATGGAAATGTAAGTGGAATGAAAATAAAAGAAGGTTGATGTTTGAATCTATTCGAATCTAAGTTTTGATCAAATGAAATTTTATTTCGCATCTTGTTTTTTTATTACACAAATACTTAATGGACCAGATATTCGTCGTTTGATTAACGATGATGCATTTGAAAATGCTTCATCATGTAAAAGTTATTAAAAATGTTCTTGAAATTAATCGATCCGATGATTGGTGCAAATATGTATATTGAAAATATGCTGACCGCTTTTCATGATATAAAAGTTCGAATGTCATTGAAAATACATTTTTTGTATTGTCATGTGGAAAAATTCGCTGAACAATCACCAGCCGAATCCGATGAGCACGAACATTGGTACAGCGGCAAAAAGCTATATGCATTGTTGGATGACATTTGTTGGAATTAGCAAGAAGAATAAGATCCCGAAGACGACACGAACGAAGCAAAATGTTAATTTTTTAGGAAAAATTTAAAAAGTATCACCTTAAGATCAACTGAATCGATGTTCTTTTAAATAGTTTCTATTGTATCTATATTTGTCGATGCGATGTTTATTCGATTGATTTATCAAAAAATGATAAAAAAAGTGTTTTCGTCGAAATGAAAAGCAAAAAAATGACACAAAAATGTGAATGTAGATGTAGTTTTCGGTCTTGATATGTTCGGCAAAGTTATTTGTCTTGGCTTGCGCAACAACTTTGTTGAAGAAAGCAAAACGAAAATCCTAATGGCTCAAGAGCCATCAACGTGAATATATGAGTGTATATTTTGACAAATTTTTGACTCAGAGCCAAAACATGTCGAATGCGATATCTCAAGAATGGGGACCATGGGCTTGTCACAAAAAAAAGTTTGCGATTCAAGCACAGTGGTTTTGAATTTGAACTTCGTGAGGCATAAATTTCGGGAATCATACATTTTTTAGTTGTCTATGGTCATAGTAATCAAGGGCATTCACGATTAACGTATATTCGCGGTAAAAGAAGATCGGGTATTTGTTTACCGCTATTTACACTCCTCCATTTTTATTTACCTTACCTATTATTAGAAGTTTATGATATATAATTTAGAAGTTGATTACAAAATTAAATTAAATAGTTAACAGTGCAAATAAAATGTAAGATTAAGAAACAGTTATCGTATACTTCACGAACATTACAAACTAACAACATTTTATTGGTTAATTTAACAATTTTCCTGATACCACGGTAGAATCATAAAGGTAATTTGGGTCAACAAGTTTTAACCCCTTCTCCTATCATGAACTGTTCGGAGTTGATAGCCTACTAAATTGGAATTGATTGAAGTCGGATGTATCATAAATAATTTTTTATTTTAAATTTTGCATTAATAAAACCAATTGTGTGGTGTGATATAATGGTTATGGTAGATAATAGATAACAGTGTGGGTAATTTCATTTCTCTGTATTTTATGAAAAACGTAAAGGTAGAAATTTTACTCACACTGTACACTTATAATTCACGAGTAGATTATCTATCTGGTAAACGTTTTTTATGTTTGCTTTATTTATATATGGTTGTGTGTGTCTATGTATGTGTGTGTCTGATAAGATAATAATTGAAACATATATAAATTGATTATTTGAGGTATTACCACCTTGGAGAAAAAAATTATTTTGAGCAATCAGTTTATAACGAATATTGCTGAATGTTGAATCAACTTAATTATCTGGTTATAGTTATAATTTAATATAAATAAAATTATTTTTGTTTAGTGATAGTTTGCATTCCCAATAATAGTTTTAGTTCTAATTGCACAAATATCGGCATAGGTGTATAGTGTAAGTGATTTATGTAGAATATTGTAAATAGTGAAGTGTGATCGGGCTAGTAATGCTTATCAGGCAACAATGATAACATATTATCAGATTAATTTTAATTCTTAATTGTCGTATTATCTAATCTAAAAAAAAATACTTTTATTTATTATATGCTTATAAATAACTGAAATATTTAACCCGATGTGTGTGGCTATGCTAGCCTATTGCTATGATTTCTGTTAATTGTGCAATGAGTGTGATTTTTTCATGAAAATTCAATTTGAGAATCTATATTTCTAATCAATGTTTAGTCACAGTAAAAAATAACATCTTCTTTAAATTTACTTAAGGCGTCTTCATTCGTCATGTCAATTATTTTTATTTCATCAATTCAACAAATGATGTCTCAATTGTTTAGCTGTCGTCGTTTTGAAAAAAAAAAAAAAATAATAAATTCATTACCATTTTCATCTTCAAACGCTCTTCAATATTAATATATAATATCGATCTTGTATTCTAATAATTGAATTTCAAAATTTACATTTTATATTAGTTGAATTGTTTATGTATCGTACATTATATTATTGATAACAATAAAATTGCAACAATTTAATGATATATGGTGGGTTTTATCTTGTGGATGCTAGACAATATAAAAAATTATATTTCAATTGAGAAAAGTCATATTATAAAATAAAATTTTAAATCCCCGTATCACGTTGTGTTAGTTAAGAATAACATCTAATTTAAAACTATTGATAATGCAGTTAAATATATTCAACACTTAATTGACGATTATTACTAATCCTACTCAATGATTTTCTAGTATCCATTGAAGCTTCAAAGAAATAACAAAGTACAAATGAAGCGTAGGAGCAAATATAGTAGGAGTTAGTTATGGTGGATGACAAATTTAGAACCTAATCATTGTTTATTTTATTATCAATCCTTTTAAAGTTTCTTATAAGCCTAGCCCAAAATGATAACCAGAACAATTATGTGAACAATTCTTATTGATTATTCAAAACTTCCAAATAATTTTTGGCCAAACGGTTATAATACAAAATTCTCTTGCACACGGATTAAAATCACTTAGAAGATTTATTTTATTTTCAAAATATGCATGCATAGTGCAGTTGTCCTGCGAACAGGATCATTATGTGTTATTCGTTATTAAAAGTCGTAACACAGTTTAATATGCAAAGTGAACCGGAATTTAAATAATTGCTGAGTTATTGTGTGCCATATGGAAATTATATCCTGGGGATTCAAAATCTACTGCGGCAGAGTTGATTGATTGGTAAGACCAAGTACTTGACAAGTATCCCGGATAACGCCGGGCCTATTCCTACATCCTGTTTACACATAATAATAGGAAGGATAGGACGTTTTTTTTTTTTTTTTTTTTGGGACGGAACGATCCGGTTTCAGACACTTAGCGATTGTACGATGGTATTGATCTTCAACAAGTGCTTCTCTAAATCAGCAACCCGAGGGAAAAATTTTATTATTTCACGTACATCTGGAAATTTCCTGAAATTTCATCCTAAATTAATGCTTTCCTGCTTCCTAAACAAAATTGATTGATTGAATCAGCCCGGTTACAGACACCTAGGTAAAGTCGATAGTTAGTAACAATGACAACGCAATTCTTATCTACACAATCAACAATTGGATGCTTCATTTGCCAAAACGATTAACTACATAAAACAAGAAGTTGAGAAAAACGAGAAAATACAAAAATGGTTTTTTAAAATCCCTTGTAAATTGCAACTTTAGTTCCTTTTAATTGTTAACACTTACAGTAGTGGTCAGATAAATGTTACCATACGAAAAATATTCAAAGTTGGTCATACAAATGCATTTTTGTCGAAAAGTTTCAAGGTTACCTTAGTTTTTTTGTGTATACTTTGTTTTTATAAATTTAGGAGTAACCGGATCAAAAAAATATTTTTTGTTTTGCTCTGAAATTTCATCAGTTGTGATTAAAACTGCGCAAGTTGTAGTACGAAAACAATGAGAAATTTAAACTCTGAGCAAAAGCGTAATCTTAGCTCCGCGAGAGGATAATCTTTCTGCAAGATACATAGCAAATAAAATGAGATGTAGCCACGTTCCGGTTTTGAAATTAATAAAAAAAATTTGCTATTACAAATACAACAGAAAGAGCCGCGGGAGCAGGAAAATCAAACAAAAAGACAACCCAGCGGATAGACAGAAAAATAAAAAACATGTGCTTGACAAACAGATTTTCTACTTCTAATGATTTAAGTAATTAGGTAAGAGAATGTTTTGGAATAAATATTAGCGCAAGAACAGTTCCAAGGAAGAAACCGGGTTTGACAAAAAAAAATGCAAATTGCGCGGCCCGATTTTGCAAAAAATACCGAAATTGGTCTGTAAATTACTGTAAGAGAGTATTTTTCTCAGATGAGTCTAAAATTAGTATAAACCAATTGGATGGTATCACATACGTGCCCCGAAAGGTAAATGAAGGTTTACATCAGGACAGTATAATAACGCGAAATAAATTTCCAACAAGTTTTATGGTCTGGGGATGTATCAGCTACTATGGATGTGGAGACTTGGCGTTTATTAATGGAACATTAAACGGTAACGAGTTATATATTGACGATATATATTGACATCTTAAAATTTTTTGAAAGGCTGTTTCCAATAACCGTTAATCCGATTTTCCAATATGATTCTGGTAAGTAAGGTAGATGATTCTGGTAAAAATTGAATTTTTTTTCGACACATCATAATTTGTTGGATGGTAACATTTATCTGATTTCTACTAAATTTGTTTTGATTATATACAGTTAGGAGCCAATCAAGTGCGTTGATATTAAAATTTAAAGAAATCCAAAAAATGGAGTTAATCGGTTTGGCTTGTGAACCATCCAATTAATATTTCAAATAAATATGATTTCACCTACATGATTTGATTTCACCTACAATTTAATTCTAAATTAATATTTTCCGGCTTCCTAAATAATATATAAACGTTTTTTGATTTAATCCTAATGCAATTTCACAACTTACAGTAAAATTTCCTGAAACCACAATTATTTAAATTATATATTAAAAATTACTCTAGAATCCATTAGTATTTAATATTCAATGCCAGATTAACTATCGGATTGTAAAATATTCGTTTAATTATCAAGTAAATTATACTGCACAGGACATATTTGCCATGCTCAATGGAGCTTTACCATTCCACAACCAATTAAAAAAAAAAATCTACTGCGGCAGTTGTTTATAATATTCGTAACTTCAATTAAAATTGCACTAGAGATTTCACTTTCTCGGATTGTGATAACTACTTCTACTTTGAAAAATTACACAGAGTGCTGCACAACCATCAGAGAGTATGACGAGATTGTAATTTGGTTTTAACATGGATGAAAAGGTCTAGCCGCGCTCTATAAACAAACCAATATTTATTTGTTTTCTTTGCTTTGAAAATTAATAATTTTCATATTAAGATAATCCAAATTAATACCCAGCTACAACCTTACAATTAAATTTTTATGTCTATTTCTTCTGTACCATTTTTGATTTTCACAAATGACTTAAATAAAATAACTATTTTAATTTTTCGCAAAATGCAGTTTGTGTAAATATTCACACGTCTTCAGTTGCGCTATTTTATTCCACACGTTTTAATTCAATTTTTATTTTATTTAAGTTGTTTGTGAAAATCAAAACGAAATCATTTGGTGGTTAAAATTTCTTCAATTTCTTAATTAAAATTAGTGATCTACTGTGTTCCAAATTTAACATTTTATTTAAATCTTTCTTATTATTGTGGAAAACAATTGAGTCTATATTGTTTTTGTATATTCCATCGAGCTTGCACAACTTCCTCAAGTTTGAGAGTTGACGACTAAGCACGAGTTTTTCATATAGTTATTGTGTATCAGAAAAGTAGAATTTTTTCACCGCGAACCTGCACAACTTATCCTTAACTTACTTAGTAAACAACGAATGTCGAATTATTATGAAAAGAACTCGAAAAGTTACAGTTTTCATTGTACAATTATCAAATTTGGGTGAAATTTGAATTAAGTAAAAGTTTGTTTAGTTTTACTTTAGTGAACTTAAAAAATGTTTATCTTGAAATTTTTACAGAATTATTATTCTCTATCTCGCATGAGTTGTCATCGGTCGTAGAACGTTGGTTAACAGAGCTGCTGGTCTCAAGGTCGATGCCACTAACCAAAAAATTTCTTAAGTTACAGTTAGTAACGAAAATATCATACACTGATCTTTCAGAAAATTTTCAAAATATAAGGATTATAGAACTTATTTTGCAGTTTTTTATTAGATTAAATTATTTTACAAATTAACAAATCCAAAAATACAAAATGAAAATTCATTAACCGTTTTGAAATGATCGTACACTTATTGTATGATCCTTGATTTTTTTTAAAAATCATTTACATAAATTATGTTTTATAATTATTTTAATAACGAGTTGGTTTCATATTGAATACAGGCGTATATAAACTAAAATGTAATGATTGCGAGGCGCGTGCCGGTGTTAGAAAGGAAACTACCAATGAAGACTGCCAAATAATAATTAATATGAAACGTACTGGAAAATCTGCGCGAAATTGTCAAAGATACTTGGCCGAAGTCATTCCTACAGTGGCCCAAGTAATATACAGATTCAACGTCACACAATCGGTTGAAAACTGGCAGCGAAAAGGGCAAAAAGCAACATTTTCCAATCGGGCCGAGCGAAAGATGTTGGATTTAGTGACAGAAAATCCAAAAACAAGCGCTCCAAAACTAGCTTCAAAAGTGGAGAAGATAAAGCTACCCACCTCTAAAATATTAGACATGGCCGTGTGCCACGCAAGAAGCCATTAATTTCGAATAATAATTCCAAAAAAAGAAAAATTAGAAACAAAAGACTTCAACTTCTGGAAGGCGGTTGTTTTTACGGATGAAAGTAAATTCAACATTTTTAGAGCCGATGAGAGAGGTAAAATTTGGAGAAAATGTGCTACAGCGCTGGAGCCAAAACACATCATCCCAACTATTAAAACATGATGGTGATTCGGTTATGGTATGGGGTCAATGTCGGCGAGTGGGATAGGTAAACTTGTTTTTATAAATGGAAATTTGGATCGCTGAAAATACTTAGGTATTCTAAAAGGCAATTTGAAACCATCCGTGGAATAATTGAGACTCGTGCCATCATGGATCTTCCAGCAAGACAACGATCCTAAGCGTATACGGTATATACACATTGTGAAAGAATGGATTCTGAATAACGTCCCAAATCAGTTAGATTCGCAACCCCAATCGGCTGATCTGAACCCCAATGAACATTTATGGGATCACCTGGAACGCCAAATTAGAAAATACAGGATTACCAGCGTACACTGTAGAGTATGATCATTTTCGTTGCAACAAATTCTTGATTTTATTTTTTATTATAAACGGTAAATGAATTTCTATTTTGTATTTTAGAATTTGTTAATTTGTAAAATTATTTAATTTAATAAAAACTGCAAAATAAATTCTATAATCGCGATAGTTTGTAAAAAAAAATTCAAAACTCAGTGTATATGATGTATCTATTGTTCGAGATAATTTCGTATTTTATTATGGTTCATCCGCAATCTGCAGTTATCGCTTTCTTTTATTGGCTCGAGCATCATACGAGTTATTTTACTTTCGAATACAGCAAGTTTCTTCAATAATCTCTTGCTGTTAGCGTCGATGACTCACTGTTAACTTTTGTTTGACGCGAATCAACGATTCTTGATGTTGTGTCTACAGAAATTGATTTTTGCTCTGTTACTATCGCTCACAAATATATAAACTCTCACTTTCTTCAGAGCGGTTTCTTTGTAGGAAAAAGATGTTGCGCCCTAAAATGCATATGCCATCAGCTTATGCTAATAGCTGATTGATTGATTTAAAATATAGGCAGGTGAGTTATGTTGAGCTGACGGACGCTGTATTCTTCTAGGGACAAGTTAAAAAGTATTTGGGCGATAGGATCACCTTGCCGTACTCCTATCGTTATTTCAAAGGCTTCCGAGAGTTTGCCGTCGATTTTCACCTTGCAATTTAAATCGCACATCGTTAATTTGCACATAGATATCAGCTTTGGCGGGATACCTAGATAGGACAGAACGTCCCACTACATATTCCTGTATGCTTTCGTAAGTCTATTGAACGATGGATTGATTTGATTATTGATGTTTGGCTGGTGTACGGGAGATAATAGTTCGCCACCAGATCATGACGGATGGACGTTCTTGGTGTCCATTACTAACTTTCCAGATTTTTTACGAATACTGCTCCTTTAAGGTTGGAAATATGCATGTAGCTATCTCTTTTATATTGCGAGCTTTCTGTAAGACCTGAATTTCAAAGTTAAGCACACGTGTGTTGTACCATTCTCGTTTTTTTCCGTCTGCAGTGCCGAGTGCAGAATTTTCTAGCGGTTATATAGTCGTTATATGACTGTCTTGTATTTTGGGATAGATTTCGCTGGCGCCGTGATCTCATTCTCAAACTGCTTTCAAACAATCTTCGTCCAATCAATTATTACATTCCCCGGTGAAGTTTAACCAATAGTTGATGATTCGTCCCAGGGTTGCAATGTTTTAAACAAAATGTTTAAAACAAATGTTTTAAACATGTTTTAAACAAAGCGGTATGTTTTAAACATTTTGTTTTAAACATGATTTTAAATAGACAAAAAAACAAAGGTTTATCTATTTAAATTAACTTTATTAAATCTTAAAAATATAATATCTATAACTTCAAATACATACATATAATAAAATTAAATAAATATGGGCCACAAAACTCAAACTCATCAATCAGATTCAGTTAGTATCATTTATATAAAACTTATTGACTTCAGTTTTCGGTTTGGTTTTGTGATTCAATGATTTAAATATTGTACCTAATTTGGCAGCCTTTTATGATTAATTAAATTTTAAATGTTTGTTAACTAATATTTAAACAATGTTTGGCAATCGGACGAGTTACATTCAAGCCTCGCTTGCCGTAGTATAAGCCATTTCTGAATTTCAATAAATTCGTTAAGTTATTTAGTTTCTAATATGATATTTTATGAGTTTCTCCAGTGAAACAATAATTTCGCGTAGCAATTTCGCTGCAAAAATCATATTTACAAAATAAAATGTTTAATTTACAATATATGTAATATCCTTACGTAATGTGTCATGGTCGCTATCTATAGATCTTCAAACAACCACAAGTGTGCTTAATTGCGTGCATTTTTTAAGATGCTTTTTCATTCTAACGACTAAACAAGGAGCCCCATTCTTGAAATCGATGGAAATTTCTCAATCGGAACACAATTTGCTTTCACTAATTCTCTGCATTATTCGAATACTTCGCGCCGCAGTTGGAATTGTTTCCTTAGTAGTGGCAAAAATTAGAAATATAGAGAGAAATTTTAAAAAATAATCAAAGTACCCGGCGAAAAAAACCAAATAATATAGAGAATTCTAAAGCAAACCATATGCCAATTGGCGAAAGTTCCACAGATTTCAAGAACAAGACACCAGATAGTTCCTTTTTACAATTTTTGCATTTCAAACGTTTATACCGTATGCCTGACACCGATTTTCTTGTCCCAATTTACTGCCAACTAAATTGGTTATTACTTCAAACCATTCGTTCGCAAGCACTAATCAAATCTAATCTGGTGTTTTTTAATTAAAATTTGCTAAATAAATTAAGATTTATTAATTTCTTAAGTATTTCTAATCTAGAATTGACAAATCCTAACAAAGTTTTCAGTTTAGAACTAAATTTAAGGCATATTTTGGTTATGAACCTTAGAGACGTCTATCAATAACTGGTATGAACAAACCATCAATTTAGTTAAACGGAGATTCACACAAAAAAATCGGAATCAGGCACACAAGTATTAGAACTAAATTTTTCGATTTTATCATCAAATTCGGTGAACTAATACCAAATTTTTGTGCGATCAGTCATTGTTATTATAGATAGTAATCAACACCGCTGATGAGCAAGTTAACCAATGAACTAAAAATTGAATTTTACTTTGGTTTTTATCAATTGTAATGGTGTATTGTGATTGTTCCGTATATTGGTCTATTTCAGCACTCTCGAATTAATTACACAACCGTAGGAAATTCTTCCATTTGCGTCAATCTGTATGTATGACAACGACCATGATAATCGACACTTACTTATACACAATCAACTTCCCAATCACCCCATACATTTTTTCTTTCCTTTAACGCTGGATCGCGGATAACACGTAGTCATCTATAAGTCAAAAATTCAAATAAAAATTGAATTATAAAAAAAACCGATTGGTAGAAAGAACTTCCCCAAAAGTGTATTAAACGAACAGGGCTCGATTTAAGAACAGTTATGTAAAATACCAAAGAACGACGAATGCTGTAAAACGAACGAAAATAGAGAAAAACGATTTAATTCAAAATTGGTTAATGCGATCCTCATATTATACAAATAACTACAAAATAAATAAAATACAAATTATATTGTATTAGTATTTTATTTTCTATTATTATGTATGTGGTAAACCAGAGCCATCTTCCACTATGGGCCAGTGACAACATTGGTTTTTTGCTAATGACGTCACTTTATGTCGACAACTCTTTTACTATTTTTTTAATACGGCAACACAAATAAATGATCGAGTTTATTTATTGAAAATTCAGCACATTAAAACAGAAGAGAAAAGTAAAATCCACGTCTAAAGCAACTTACAAAGAAAATGAACCTGCTGCTACTTCAATCGATTAAATGAGACCAATTTTTTTGTAAACCGTCGACATAGCGATACGTCATCGTTTCAAGCCCGTAGTAAAGATGGCTTTGGGCAAACATGCTTCATGCTTAGGCCTGTGCTTGTATTTTATACGTTCGTTTAGTTCTCTTTTATTTTGTATCGAAAAATTACAAGAAAATCGACAAAATATTAACTTACTTCGTAATGAAAATTATGTTTAAAACAACGTTTAAAACATGTTTTAAACATATTTTATTTGGTTTGTTTTAAACATGTTTTAAACAAAAAAAAACGTGTTTTTTGTTTTAAATTAAAAAAATCAGTTTTTTTGCAACCCTGATTCGTCCGTTACCGCAGTTTTTTACGACATTCTAGTGATCCTTCGTGGTATCGGGCTGATTGTCAAGAATTCCTGATAGTGTAAGATTTTTATTTATTTTTATTTTTATTTATTTACAATTTTATCTGTTTTAGGGCTCAATGCTCATCAATATGAGCATGGTTATGCTTCTTACGTCCTTACTTTACGCATACACAGCCAACTCGAGAACTTACGGCTATAGGACCGATCTAAGACCATCTGCACATTGCAAGCTCCATTGATATTGCCAGATAAACGAGAAAAATTCCTGATAATGTATAATTCCTGATGTTGTTGATAAACGAAAAGATAGTCGATGTTAGCTCCGCGTCTTGTTTTAATATCTCTGATACTGGATAAATGTGTTTTAGATATGATGATGTGATCAATTTGTTTAGCCATGTTTCCGTCGTTTGATTTTCTTGTACCGTAGGAAATATGTGCTGATATGACAACTTAATTATAGTATATAGCTAATTTGGTGGTGCTTGTTCAGTTGTACTTTGAAATATGACGTGAAGAGTCTGGGCCGATGGTTCCACGATGTTATATTAGCACTGCCAATTTTAACATTAAAGTCACTCTGATTTTGACATCATGCTGAAAATTTTGCTCGGAATACTTTCCAGATGACCGTTGAAATCATCTTTTGTTTGTTCGAGAAGATCTTCAGTGGGCGCGTGAACGTTTACGAATGAAATGTTAAAATGAGTAAACAGATCCGTTTATTAACCGGTAATACATCAGTCAGGAACTGACGACATCAATGAGACAGGGAGAGATTCAGATATTACACCCGAGTTAGAAAAATATTTTTCAAAAATCAAAATAAAGTTTCTTAAGATGTTTAGACAACCTAAGTCCTAATGAGTTTTTGTTTAAATCGGTCGGCCGCCAACCGGAAATTTCGGCGTTACGTTTATAAAAAGTATAGTGGTTATGACAAACTATTTACGAAATCTTGGTCTCTTCTATTTTATCCGACTATTACTAAAATAGGCTCTAAATTTATGAATATTTATTTTTAGAAAGATCATCGCACCTACAGAAATATTTTAATCATGAACGAATTCGTATATACTTTGGAGAGATGAGCGAGCGCGGATCACACAAGTTTATGATTTGTACTATATATCACGTTAAAGTAAATATGAAAAGAAAAGATAAGATGTTAGTCAGATATGAATTGTAGTTTCAAAAGCATTATTAACAAAAGCCCATGTTGATAAGGAATAATAAAATATTTCAGGCAGAGTTGAGAAATATGTCGGTGCATTATAACTCATTTGAAATAAAGACTAATGAGGAACTCAAATTCTCTGCCCAGTTTTATAGAACTAACCCGTAATACGGGTTCTGAAACATCGTCTTGTTTCAATTTTCGTAAAGGGTCAGCATACGCTGGATAACAAAAAAGATTCAAAAATAATCACGCATAAGTCATTCTCAAATGACAACCAGCGCTACCTGTTATGATTGATACTATACATAAACTAAGAGGTGTGAGAGACATTAAGAATAATAATAATTATAATTTTTATTAGATTATTTTCGGCTTTTCATTAAAAATAATATTGTAATTTGTCCGAAAAAGAAGACATTTCATTTAGTCTAGACGGTTTTGTCTTCCTAACAGGTATTTTCCAAAGGTAAACCTCATTACGTATCTCATATCAATAAGTTCTGATCCAACAAAAATTACTGCCCTCTACGTCTCTATACACCAATTTTAAAACTATTTCTAAACCATTAATTTGAACAAATCGTTCAGATGCTGCTGTTTTCTGATAACATACATGGTTTTCTCAAAAAATAACCACAACCTTAACAGAATTCACGTGAAGCATCTTGCGGATTAGGATCCCTATAGACCTAACTTCAATGACTTCTTCATTCACGTATTTTTAGCATGACACATCACTTAACTGATTTCAACAAATGACACCCAGCATTTCATCTATTTAATCAGCCTGCGTCTCGACACGCTGTAATATCCAGAAATGCGGTGCTAAAGTTTCAATCGTAGTGCGCGTGAATTGACGTTAAAATTAATATTTTCAAGGATGAATCGATTTTGAGAATCGATATCTCCCCTTAAAATTTGTTGGATTAAGATACCATCTGGTACAACACGATACCCTTCTTGTGGTTGAAGGTTAATTAGATTTGGATGGTCTAAGTAGGGAGGTAAATGATAATTGTTTGCCAAGGGTAATCCTCAGTTTATGGAAGCCAAGCGTTAAGTTTTCTATGTTACTCGGTGAACGATATTGTTTGGTTGTTACCGTTTAATTCTTGCATCGTTCACTTCAGACTAGATCACAAAGTTGCGTAAATCGTCTTTACATAGTTGAGCATCACGAAACGTCTAATGATTTTCATATCGTCCGACTTCATTAATTGTTAAAATAAACAAAATGGCTCCCAGGTATAGCAGTCCCTGCCTTGGGCTATAGCAGATGGTGTTCAGGAAGTTTTAATATTTCCTACACCTTCAAGTACGATTTCACCCAAACTATGACTATAAAATGTCTTGTTGAAGTCGATAACGATAATGATGCATTCAGTAAAATAAGACGCTATGCTAGCAGGTCATGTTTAAACATGCACAATATTTTCAAAGAGCTCAGAAATTTAAGATAGTTTTAGGCCTGTATAGTGACCTGACGAAAAGTCATCTTTCATAATGTTAGAATTGCTGATTATTATCTCCCTCCTGATGTTGATAGAAGCAAACTTATTATCAATTTACCTTCTCATTGCCCCGGTGTTTGATAACCTATGATTAATAGTTTTTAAGTTATGAGTGAAATTCAAAGTGACTAATTTTACAGTAGAACCTTGATTATATCCCTTTAGTGATTTACTAACACAATTGTGCGAGTAGGGCAAAAGTACCACGTGAAAAATTTAGTTTTGTATGTTTTTGAATCAACTTACACATTTGTGAATTCCTTTTTAACTTATTTTCGTCCGAAAAAAAACACTATATCTTTACACACAATTGTGTTGGTTTTACTTCAAATAAAGCGAAATTTTTTATCAACAACGCCATTACATACTATGGTTTTTTACTCACACATTTGTGTGGGTTGGACTAAAACTGAGCCAATATTTTTGTTTTCTTGGTTGAAAAAGGGATATATATATATATATATATATATATATATATATATATATATATATATATATATATATATATATATATATATATATATATATATATATATATATATATATATATATATATATATATATATATATATATATATATATATATATATTATATATAACAGTTACATCTAGGATATATGTTGTCATTTAGTTTTTTCTTCAGATTAGTGTCCTCCATCACAATGTACATGATTGGTACTAAAATCAAGGAGTAATTCACCTCGTTCATCCGTTCACCCAAATTGTGTGGTGTGAATTTTCATCACTTCCCAGGCTGACTCCAATTTTTTGTTTTGAGCCTTCTTACAATGACAAGTGGACATCTTCCCCATGACGTGGAAGCTAAGCTGACGTGAGCCAGAAATTTTAGCCATCCATCTCAATGCTTGTTGCTACTACAACAGAAAGATACATATTTAGATTATTTTTTAGCATGAATGCAGGGTATGAATCCTACCTACCTTTTTCGCGTATAGCAGTCTATATATTTAGAAGTCCTAAGTATAAGTATTCTTGGATTAGGACAATGTATATCGCCTCTGCTCTTAGTTTGAGCATGGGAGCAGCCGAAGCTGTCTTTGAGTGATGGAGGTTAATCTGCAGGGACCTCATCATTACGTCAACCTGTACCACAGTTGCATCGGAGTTCTGCTCTGACTATGATTCCTCCAGAGATTCGCAAAATTATTTCATTGAAGTAGACATCTCCATGTCTGTAGAGTGTGTTTCTACCTCCTCATCCATTTCTATGATGTTCATGTTGTCCCTATCGGTATCAGTGCCCTCAAGATGTCCTCAAGGCTTCATCTTTCTTATAAATCTTGAGTTCTTGCCAACGCCGCCAGCGAGTTTCTATTTAATATGATAATAGCTGAGCTATAATCAGCCTTTGATTATTCCAACTTGGCTACTCTCCAGTCAGCGTTCGGCAGTTCAGGACTGCTATAATTTGTAGCATTTCCACAATTTTTTTTTGGGTCGCTGGATTCCACTGGGATCCAAGCACTCGCTCTATGTCTGCAGGGAATATCCTCTAGTTTAGCACCGAGCCAGACTTCACCTAATGTTTCTACCGCCTTTTTATAAAGGTTCAATGACCATTGGTCGGCACAAAATGTCAAGGTTCTGGCTAAAGCCTTTTTCAATTTTCTCTAATTGCTTTGTAAGTGGATGCGAGGAATCAATCCTTGCTTATACTCATGTCCCTAGACATTGCATTCAAGGAACAAGCATTATTCGTGCTTGTGTCCCGTTTTTAGGTACGTTTTGAAGGCCAGGCCTAATGGCCAAACTCGTATGTTATTCCCGTTTTCTGCATACGTCTTGCGCGGACAAGGCCTAATAATAAAAATCCCACGGCCAAAATCCCACCAGCATTACTTTCCGGGTTTTTTAAGAGCACCTGACTCTTCTTTTTTTGTCTTGTTAGTTTCATCCATATTTTGTCTTATACGAGTAACGGAAAGAAATGTCCATCTGTGCAGAGATCCGCAGTACACAGATAAGGTAGGTTCATCCGGAGGGTGCCAGGTATCCGTATACACTTACAGGCATCTGTTACTAAAGTCAACAAGTTTATTATTATTCGAATAAAATCGACCGAAAATTTTAACTGTTGACCGAATTTCAACCGGTACCCGGAAAACCACTATCTGTTCATTTTCATCATACTCATACGTTTGAGGTCGAGACGCAAAGCAATGAGATGAATTTAAAATCGGTTTCAATTATCTCTATAGCTTATCTAATGATACAATTAGTAACAAAATAGAAATTAGATATGCAAATAATACCCAACATCATCGCACGTGAATGATAAGCACGTGTATATAATTTGTGTAGCGCGAGGTAAAAGAAAATTGGCAGAGTAATAATCTTCTATTTTGATACATGTGTAACGTATATATTGTGTTTTAACTCCATATACCAACCAGATGAATATTTATGTTGAATCTGTGGTTGTGCATCTCGTATAGTGGTTAATTAACTGTTTTACACCACATTATGTTTTATGTACCAGTACTAACCACAAACAAATGTTATTATTATAATTCAGTGATGCGAATTGGAATGCCACACATCATTAATATTATAGTTTATACGACATATTAGTAATTCATTTTTTTTTTGAACTGAAAATTGCTTAAAGCTTCTTTAGAAAAAAATAATGTTGGTTGGGCGAGATTAAGCAACGTAAAAATTCGTATGCATAATTTCCGCAATTTAAATCTTCAAATCATCAAACAAATCGATCAACTGTAAATATTACCAATAACGTTTGATTGAGGAAAGGGGAGTTTCATTTAATTCATACTTATTAAATTTTTATGCGTATATCTATGGTTTATGACGGTTGAGTGAAGTCGTAAAAGATAAAATATAAAATTTAAACCAAGAATTAAAGAAATGCCAACACGACCACTTATAGAAAATGTTGGTTAAGAAGAAAATCACCAAATAACTAATAGTTGGGCATCCATTTAAATTATTTAATAATTTTTGTAAACGTACAAAACACGATTTCGAATATAATTTGATTTCGTTATGTATGCCATAAACGAGCATGGCTATGCAAAAATATGTAATGTTATCAAGGGAAAAAAGCGAACGTACGATAAGACTAAAGTTTAATTTGAAAATGTATGTCGACAGTTATGTGCGAATGCATGATACTCTTGAGATTAGAGATTTTTTGTATTAGTCATGCATTAATAATGTTTACAAACAGAAGTCACGTTCTATAGAGAGGAAAAAAGCAAAAATTTTCAAATCAATAATCTTCAAGGTTATTGTTTTGGGAAGTACAGAGTTTTTCTCGGCTTTGTCTATTTTTGCCACTTCTTATACCAAAACATATTCACTTTTTACTCGATTGCAATTTTTATCTTTCAAATAATTTTAGAGTAAATATACACATTCGAGAGGCGTGTAAAATACAGCTATGGGACAAGTGGTAATAGTGTGGCGAATGCTTTGAGGACTTGAAACAAGACTACAAATGAGTTATATGAGGTAACAATGGAGCGAGACGACCCGGTATGCTGCACTTGAGAACTAATGAGAGATGCAAAAACATTAGTGAAGTATTGACCTTGATACTGGAATCTGATATAACCAAAGAAAGCTCAACTCGGAGGATATTGCACTACTCGAGGTGTTGATAAAGAGAAAGATGAAACTTCTATCACAAACGGGTCTTGGGTATATGAAATGGTTCCAATGCAAAGAATTATGTCCAATTATGTGTGAGAAAGGTCCATGATGACTGGCGAGAGGAGTTAAAAAGGCATATGTTCAAAGTGGAGAGGCAAAGTGGATCGATCTGACTCAAGGGCTAAACTAAAAATATGCCGTAGTGGAAGGCCAGCTATAAAAGCTCACGAAAAATCTCCATATACAAATGAAAGGTCCCCAAAACCCGAAGTAAAACGGAAAATTCCCACGCTGATGCAAGTTAAATAGTTAAACGATACAACAATAGCGGTGACCATAGTAATGTGACGAATATCATACCAAGCACGTAGATGCAGCAAACTTGGAGGGCGGTTGTATATACCATTAGTCAAAATTCTTGCTTAACAAGTCAACCAGCTTAAAGTATAAATAAGCCTGGAAGGGTGCAAAAATTTCCGTGCTAAGTAGGTAAAATTATATTTGGTAAAATTCACTAAACTGGCCACAACTAGATTTTATTATAGTAAAAATAGTTTTTTTAAAAAAAAAATTTATTTTGACAAATTAAAAATAAAAAATTGAATAAATTTTTTTTTGTACCTGTTTTTTCAATTGTGATAAGGCGTGGATTTTTGAAGTTTGTCTAGATTGGTAAACCCCAATATCAGCTTGCATATTTCACGTCGTTTGCAATTACGCAATATTTTTAATAATGTGCAATTAATAAATTATTACTTAAACGATTAACGTTGCGCGATGCACAAATATTTTGTTCAAAACAGTGATACTGTAATTAATTAGTAAACAACGCCACAGATTAACATAAAACTGAGGTTTATCAATCGCCGCCACTCTTTACTCACAAAACAGAAATGAAAATTATGACACTTTTAATTAATTTCTGTGAAAAATTCATTCAAAATATTTTTTTATCGCGGAACAAAAACAAATATTTATGTTAAGTGATTAATGCAATCTGGTTTCGAAATAATTTTTGTATAAATCGTAAATTGCTATAATTACTGCGTTTCTGTGTAAAATAGGTTAGATTAGTTTTAAACTTTTGCCCTATAAATAAATAGTTAACAAACATATAAAAAATAATAAGGTATGTGTTAGAGAATTATAAGCGATTAAATTTGCAATCACCATTCGTTTTTAGACGAAAATTGTTTAAAGGTGCTTCATTTTGCCATCATTTTTTGCCTTCTACATATTTCTATATTCCAGATCAGAATCCCCCAAAAATACCTAAACTAATGGTACACAATTTTTCGGTGGTGAATTTCTCTGCGCTATCCATTTCACGAAATCCTGTTTCGACTTTGGATCATAGTGATGGTCCACGTTTCATTCCCGGTGACTATCTGGTTTATAAATTTAAATGGATCGTCGTCACTCAATTCTAAATTTGACCTACAAGATTCCACTCGATGTTTTTTTTTGTTCCAATAGGGCATAACTAACACCTCATTAATTTGACACCTTAAGATAATTGTCTAAAATTGTGATATGCCTAAGAGTTATATTTAATATCCTACTTAAGTTTGAAATGGTGATTCGTTTGTCTTCCAATATAAGATCCCAGGTTTAAATGATTACTTCGTGAGTTACAGCGTCTATCGGTATTCCGCTGCGGGGCCATTTACCAGTGACTCTCCAATTTGTTTGAAAAGACTTCGCTTTTCAATATTCTTAGAAAAATTATTTTCCTTTATAATGAATTTAATCACAGCACGTTGTTCAATATCTTGCATTTTCTAAATTTTCAAAAAGCGAGTTCATTAAATTGATCACAGAGTCCTAATTTAAACAATTAATTTGCATGAAATTAGTTTTTGTCGATAGAATAAAACAATAAAGTAAACAAAATAAAAAATTTCTAATTCCGGTATTTTACATAGACTTACTATTTTCCAAGTTTTCATTTTTGTTTTTTCCCGCATTGCTGCAGTATTAATTCAGCTGTGGTTTTTATTCGGTCATCTTTTTGTGAATTAGCGCGTTGTTTTTTTCAGGAAACTTGGTTTTTAACAATTCAATTAGCTTCTCCCATGTGTCAATCGATGTTCTCTGCCATGTTCAAACAGTTTTTTGCTGACCTGCTGTCCAGCTGCGTTGATAATTTTTATTCATTTAAGATAGACATCTTCACTAAATTTTGATATAAATTCCTGAACAGCTCTGAAACTAAAAATTGAACTATTAATCGTGATGATTACTTCTTTCTTCCTAAATAGTTCCATTTGTTTCTCTTCATGTACTTCGTTGGTAATAGACTCTGTTCTTGTACTTCTCCACGAACCTGCTTTTGTTTTGCCTCCAAGGGTATTCTATTATTAGACTCATTATCAACTATACACTTCAATATTTCGAACATTTTTTGCACAGAAGAATCATCACAAGGTCTGTTTTGTCCGCCATCAATTCACAATTGCTCAGCCACAGATTTCTCCGATTTGGTTTTATTTTCAACTCCGCTATGTATTATTCCTCAAATGATTGCCGACTGTTTATTCACAATGGCAATGCTTCGCAATCGGAAAATTACTTGAAAGTCTGCCATAGTAACCCATTTCTTTGAAATTCAGAAGAAACTCGTTTAGCTATTTAGCTTCTAATATGGAATTTTCTGAGTTTAGAAGTCCAGTGAAACAATAATTTTGCTTGACAATTTCTTTGCTTAGCCCATTCCCGCAAATGACGGCTATAGCCGTCAAATTTTTGTTGATATTAATGCAAATGACGGCTATAGCCGTCCTGCATATTTTCATTAATAAAAAAAGGAACACCATTCTTACGAAGTGTACTAGTGCATTTATTTGTTAATTATTCAGTAATACATCTAAGAAAAAAAGATGAAACATTCCAGATAACATATCAATTGTTTTTTTGTGCGATTTTTCATGATTAGCAATTCGATATATTTCCGCCTACAGAAACAAATGACGACTATAGCCGTCCTATTATGTTCGCGCAAATGACGGCTATAGCCGTCGTTTGTCTATATATATCACCAAAAAATCGGACGGCTATAGCCGTCATTTGTTTCTGTAGGCGGAAATATAGAGTCGAGAGTTTTCATGGGAAAACTGTGAGAAAATGTGATAATTTTCACTTCCAAACATATAAATGACGCTCAATTTCATATGGCAGTCATAAACAATTGAAAAACAAAAAGTGTGTTTCTGAGCACGGTCGTCAATTGAAAAGTGTGCGGCAATGGGTTAAATCATATTTACAAAATAATATCCCTACGTGATGTGTCATGGTCGGTTTCTAGATCTACAACTATGTCATCTGCAGGCGCGCTTAATTGCGTTCCTTTTTTCAAGGGGTCCTTAATTAATTCTGACGACTAAACCAGGGGAATCACTCTTAAAATCGGTGGAAACTTCCTCAATCAAAACACAACTCGCTTTAGAATTCTCTTCCTGGGAAGTATATGGCCGGCCACTATAGTTTTTTTTTATTTTTTACAAGTTTGCTAATATTTATGTCTCTACTAAGGGGATTCTTAAGGGAAAAAATACGAATAATATTCCGATTGGGGAAACTTTCATCGATTTCATGAACAAGGCCTCATATAGTTCTTTTTTACAATTTTTACATATCACTCGATTATACTGTAACTGGCAAACCAAATGGATTATTACTTCAAACAACTCGTTCACAGATGACACATGACACTTAACAAACCAAGTCTGGTGTTTAATTAAAATTTGCTAAACAAGAATTGATAAATCTGAACTAAGTTTTCAGTTTAGAACAAAATATTAGGCATATTTTGGTATGGACCTTAAAAACATCTATCAATAACTGGGATGAACAAACCTTCAATTTAATTAATCGAGGATTAGAACAAAAACAAATCGGCGTCAGGCACAGTATTAGAACTAAATTTTTCTATTTTCTCATCAACTTCAGTGAACTAATGCCAAATAATGTGTTTGTGTGACCAGTGATTACTATTTTTAAATAGTAATTAACACCGCTCAGGAGCGACTATCTAGTGAACTAAAAATTGAATTACAAAAAAAGGTCAGCAACAGCAACACTACTTTCGTCCAAATTTCCGGCTAACTAAATTAATGGTTAGTTAAAAAAAGTTATTGACTCTAATGTTTATAACCAAAAATGTGCAAACTTATTTCCAATCTTCGATTAGAAATATTTTGGATATTGATAAATCTTAATTTATTTATAAATTTTAATGAAATACCAGACGCGGTTAATGTAGTGCTATCTATCAACAACTAGTATAAACTAACCATCAATTTAGTTAGTCAAAAATTTAGACAAGAAAATCGTCAATTTTTTTTTAACTCTCGCACTCCCATCTGATGAAAGTTTTGGAACAGTATGATCTTTCAGATTTACTAGATGTTATTTCAATGTCTAGTCTTATGCCTAAACCGCGTCGTAAATTTAAAAGGTTTCTCATCAAAACTAAACTACGGGCCCCTAAATGCTGGTGGTTCTCCACTAAATGGTTCTCACAGAATATAACTTAAGCTTTTACGTGCCCACTGGTTAAGTTTTTATATCGAAAAGTGTTACTATCACCTTTAATTATGTAAATCAGATATTTTTTTATTTTGTTAATTATTTTCAAATATCAGATTATACTTACTCATTTAGTTTAATCAGATTTTTATCCTGCAATATTACAACCAGTGGCACTAATCTGGCACTAATTACTCTGAAATAGGGAATTGGGGAAAGAATTTATATGTAATTTCAGTTCAAATATTTTTTTTCCGACCAACTAAGGAGAAAAGTTTGATGTAAATATTTATAAATTGAGAATAATTTTTCCATATCTAAATTGGTGGGGAAAATTATTCCCAATTGAACTTTGTTTTCAAAAAAAATAACACCAGCATTTTACCTCAGTATGCCAGAAAAAACGTATTTGAACTGAAATTACATATAAAATCTTTCGCCAATTCCAGATTCCAGGGGAATTACCAGAATAGTGCCACAGGTGGTGTTGACAGGTAGCAACAAATGTTTAATACTGCATAGTGTATACTATAATCTATTCGCGCTGCCTCTTTCGGAATAAATGATATCACGCAATGTTGTAGACATGAATCTGTGGTTAACAGAATTTCCATTAAATTAGAAAATGTAAAAATACTGTATTTTGTAATTATTAATATAGCGATCAAGTTTGGGAAACTTTGATTTATTTGTCTTAATTTTTTTCAATCATAATTCAGAATTTCTTGTAATTTATAAATCTATTGTTTAAAAATTCTCATCACTAGCAGTTCTATATATAACATACAGTAGTGTGGCGTCCTTTTTGGTGAATTGTTCACATGTAACAAATTAACATAAAACCGTCAGCATAAACTATAAAAGTAATTCATAAACATACCACATATTAATATTGTCGCACTCTTATCAATTTAAATAAATTAACAATTTAACAATAAAATTAAATTAATTGATATTATTTTGAATAAATTAACTAAAATTTTGAAATTTATCTGTGTACTTTCAGATACTGGTTAATTGTATGTGTTAAAATAAATCGAGATAATTCGATAAAACGTAACGTTTGTATAAAATCGCAAAAATGGTTGGGCCCAGTTCACAGATTAGCAAATTATTGTTAACACTTTTATTCTTATTAATAATATTTTATATTTATATGGATGTTAATTTATATTTACGAATACAAAACTATCCGGTCGAAAGGAGTTTTCATAATAACATTGTTAATAATCTAAATAGTTTAAATAGTAATAGTTCTATATTAGGTAATAGTAATAATAATAATAATAATAATAATGTTGGGAGTACAATTGCATCGTCGACATCATCACAACAATTGTTAAAGGCGAATGACGTTAAGTATAATGATGTGACGTGGGTCTCGTGTGATATAAATCCGCTTTGTGATGTGACCGTTAAAGCGATTATGCTCGATCACACAAATCATTATTTATTTGCGCCAATGGCCGCGATCTTCGATGATATTGTGGGATTCTCGCGCAGCACATGGATAACACCAAATATGATTTCGTTTTTTCATGTTTTTGTTGCAATTGGAGCTGGCCGTATGATCGCTTCCGATAATCTTGGTTACCGTCGCTTTGGTGTTGTACTATTTCAATTTCGTACGTTTTTGGATGATTTGGATGGGCATGTCGCACGTGCCAGAAAACATATTCGCGGTGAACGATCCGAGATTGGAACGTCTGGATACTATGTGGATGGACTATGTGACGGGCTCGGATGTATAGCGCTTATGATTGGTGTTTTTGTATTTTTAAAAAATAATCCGCCGCGACGTGGTTATACTCAATTACAGGCGATTATACCGGTGGCAGAAACAAAAAATTCTGATTCAGGTGTTATATATAAAGTAAAAGTGACAACGAAAAAAGTGGCCCGTAAAGTTTTATGTTTTTCCGGGCAATTGCTGCTGAGCTCGACCGCATGGAATCGATACATAGCCATTTATCAAGACATGCTGGAACGAAATGATGTTAAACCGATGCAATTCATACGACAAAATTTTATATTCAAATCGAAATGGTTTTTCTCGGTCGCTTGGCTTTGGCGAGTTTTTAATGTGCATGCGCTGCTCCACTGCCTGCTGCTAAGTATATTTTGTGATAAACTATGGGAATTCCTGCGAACGATACAGTATGCGGGATATGTTATACTATTGGTGATTATTTGCGTGTCCGAGATGCATGTACTTGAGGTGCAGAATTTTATTTTTAAATCATTAACGGGGAATAGTACGTCATTGTGATTTTTTCTAATAAATTAAAATTGTAATTAGGTTTAAAAGAAAATAGTGTTACTATATTTACTTCCGATTTGTATTTTTTGTAAAGTAACTGATTGCGCGAGTTAACGATATTTACTCCATTTACTGTATTTATATAGAATACTAGTTCTTTCTAGTATTACTAAAATGTAAGACAATCTAAATAATTTTTTTTTGTGTTAAAACCAATTAAATACTCATTTAGTAAACAAATAATAGTAACACTGAACGATTTTATTACATAACATTGGTTGCGTTCACTGCATGACTAAATGTTACTAAAAGTTACAGTTGTCGTCAATTTGTCGTTCACTGAGCACCAAAATAGTATAGTTTATTGTGACAACTTGACGGTCACTGCATAGATTGTCGTCGACACAACGTAGTAAATGACAGTAAAATGTTTTTGAGTCAAATCTTGTCAAAACTATTAGTATTTATTATTATTATTTATTATTATAAACATAATTATTTTATTATATTATAACACATTATAGGTAAATTGTAAAATATGTTAAGAAGTTTACAATTGACACTTAAGTCGCGTACATGACATCGGATGTAAATAGTTCCATACTCGCTTACGCTTTATACCACGCCTACTAGTTCCGAACTCGAGTTGAAATTCTTTTAACTTTGTTGTTGTTTTAATACATTTTGTGTGATACCATGGCATTTATCCGAACTAACTCGCGATGTCATGAACGCACTATTAATGGCATACATGTCGTTCACTGAGTTTACTCAAGTTACTTCGACCGACGCCGTTGTCTATTTGATACATATTACTAACACTACACCACATCGACAACAATTTTTGCAGTGATCGCAACCATTAACTATTCATAGATATAAAATATTTAGATACTGTGATAGACATTTGTTTAAGTGCACTGGGGGCCCCTTATGAAATTGGTCGGAAAATACGTTGTGGTAAAATCCGATCCGTGGCGTGTATTCGTATTATGAAACATGTATTTTTACTGTTAAACTCGAAATTTTCAGAATATACTTGTCACTTTATTTAAATTTGATTAAAATAATTTAAAAGAGATTAAAAAAATATTAAATTTTTAAACAATTAAATAACATAAATATCATACTTTTTATGATCTACGATCTATTTTCCGTGTGGTTACTAATTCGTCTCGGATCCGTTATTCATATTATGAAACTAAAAAAAATCCGAGATTCGCGCGTATATTATACTTTTATGAAATAAAAATTTAAGCACCACACTTCATATCATTCAAGAGACTAAAATTTTGAATTGATCAACATTTGTTGTCGTCCTATTAGGAAAATTAAAAAATAATCATCATTAATTTAATAAGGCTGGAATTACACTATAAAAGATCTTTAACAAAGGTGTTTTATAAAATATTTGTATCCATTTTTTTAAAAACAATTTTGATCAAATAGTTTTTGAAAATTACACTACATAAAAGATTTTATCAAAATTTTCCTCAAACTTCAATGAAAATGGAACAACAACCAACAGCGTGAGCAGCAGCATTAAGCGCATCTATTATTATATCGTTAGGAACAGAAATAAAGAATCTGGTTGAAATCCTGGGTATCGAGACGGGATTTAAAAGGTGTCCATCAAAATTTATTAGAGAACCTGTACAGGCGAGGACATGACCTGGGTCGACATGTTGTAACTATCACTATTTTCGCTTCGACAGAAAAACCGTGCTACTTTGATGAAAATTTAAAAATTTACATGAAGTAAAACATATTTTTACTTCCAAAATACCGTTAAAGCGGTGATACATGTACAGATTTTGCCTTTAAGGCATAAAAATTATGCGCGCTGATTGGTTAAAAGTCGGCCATCTTGAATCGCCTTATAGGCAAAAATTTTAAATTGAACATTTTTCAATTTTGTGTAAGGCAAATTTGTTTGCCTTAAAGGCAAAATCTGTACATGTATCACCACCTTTATTCTATCGAAAATGCATCGATGCGAAAATAGTGATAGTTACAACATGTCGACCCTGCTACATAAAATATTTAAGTTTGAATGACGATTCATTTAATTTTAATGTCCACAAAATTTCGCCGTTAATTAAACGATAAGAAACATTCTTACGAAATTCAATAAGTTAATGGTCACACTACGTTTTCTAGCAAAATTCATTCGCCTTTATTCTTCCATTAATATATTTGTAGTTTTTGCCATCCAATTGTGTTTGGTGTTCATTTTGAATAAGCAAATGTCAAAAATAATTTATCAAATTTACTTGTATTTGTATGAGGCTAAATTTGATAAAAACATTTTATAAAAGTGATAGTTTATAAAAACATGCATATTACACTATCAAAGAAAATTGATAAAAATGTTTTATAAAACACCTTTGACAAAGATATTTTATAGTGTATCTCTGGCCTAACACGAATTTAATAATAATATTGTTTAAACCAAATTTTAATTGTAACTCACATGTCCTAAATGTATATTTATCCACTTTTTATTTGATTCGATAATATAAAACACGATATTCGTCACTTTGAATGCAGTCGTGTACTAACGATATTATCGAGAAAAAAACATTATCGAAAAATTTCATAATCGCTCATTTTCGGTACTATCGAATAAAAAAACTCTTTCGAAAAAATCATAATAGGCCCCCCGAGTTGGCAGATTTTACGACAAAATTCAACTGTCAAATTCAACATATAGTTAGGTGACGGATATCCTAACATACACACGAAAAATAAATAAATTAATAAAATATAATATAATTTAATAAATTTTAAAATGTTAGTACACATCTTTATTAAATCATTTTTAGCAAATTTAAATAATGTGATACTTATATAATGAAAATTTTGATTTTATAAGTCTTCAACAAATGCACAACAATTCGAAATATGTACTTATTTCTTTTATGGAAAGGCAGTTGAAATACTTAGTTTTATAATAGTAGCCCGCCGCGGATCGGATTTTACGACAGCGTATTTCACGACGATTTCGTATTTTTCTTTCAATTTCATAATAGGCCCCCTGAACTTTTTTGCTGTCGAAAAAAACTACTCACCGCCAATATTGGTGTTCTGAACTTTTTGCTGTCGAAAAGCCGACTCGCGGCGAATATACAAGTGTTGATTGATATTTAAGATGTTATATTTTAAAAATAAATTTTAATACTATTTTTACCGAGATGAAAATTAATTAAAATAGTAAACAAATTAATAAATTAACGTATGTATTTTTATAAAATTAAAATTGAATTGACAGGTCTATAACAAATGCTCTTTCGAAAAAACCGATATCCAAAAATTCGATACGCTGCGAATATTGCTATTACGAAACATATAGCGAGTCGACAATTTTGAACGAAAGAAGTTTGTAGGAAAATTTCTCAAACTGTTGAACATTTGTTTTGGACTCGTCAATTCACAATTTCATAAAAATACATACGTTAATTTATTAATTTGTTTACCATTTTAATTAATTCTAACTTATATCTCGGTAAAAATAGTAATATAATTTATTTTTTAAATATAAATCATAAATATCAACACTTGTATGATACTCGCCACCTAAAACAAAAATAAACTTCATAATTACAATATTCGACAGCATTCGATTTTTTCGAAGGCGAGAAAAAATTGATAATAATTGCGCTAGTAATTTTAATAATTTCCAAACGTTTTTTTTTTTTTTTTTATGTTTTAGTATATGCAATCTGTTCTAGGGCCGAAGCACTCCCAACTCTTTCGCGATTCGCTTTTTACGTCCTCCACATTGCTTGCCAAATCGAGGACGTTCGGTTATAGGTCCGATTTTATCACCATCTGCACATTGCATAGCTCCATGCCAGCCTATACTGGGCATGGAAATCACTGTTTGGCCCCTTTCGAAGCATGAATCGAAGCATTGTCTTGTTGAAAAATATAATTTTCATCTGCAGAAAAAGTTTTAAATTGAAAAATGGCTGCGCTTATATAAATGTCGACCACTGTATACTTCTGCAGATAGTCAACCAATATATCGAAATTCATAATATTATGATTGATCGAAATTTCTAAAAATTAATAAACAATAAAAATATTTTTTTAAAATTATATAAATTAAATTAAGAGAAAGTTATGTAAATATTAAAAATCTCTTATGATTAAAAACTATATATACAGTTTAATTAAAATTATAAATATTTTTGACTAACAATTTGAGATTGAGACACCACACTCGATTGTACATATATACATAAAAATGGGCACAGGATGGCCACGAGAAAGCACCAACCTGTTTATAAATTTGTTTAATTGTTAAAAATTTTTAAAATTATTTTATTAACATTTTTTTGTTTGGCTTACTAGCTCTAGTGTTATAAACTAATAAATTAAAATTATAAATAATATTTATATTTATGTAATAAATTTAAAGAAAGAAAACTTATGTATGTATACAAAATTTATTTAAAAAAAAAAATGATTTATTAGTTAACTAAACTAATTAAATTGAAACTAACTATTAATACCGTCCGTGTTCGTCTTTACATATAGAAAATAAATATATTTTTTATTTAATTTAAATTTTTATTTTGTGTGGTTTAAGCAAAAAAAAAAAATAATAAATTATTTTTACTAGCTCATTTATTTTATTTTCATTTTTTTTTTAAAAATATTTACTAAAATACTAAAATAAATTATAATTTAGTCAATAATTTATACCTAATATAAATAATAATTAAGAAATTCCATTTTTAAGTTGTTAGTAATTTGTAATATTTGATTTATTGTAATTTATGTATAGTTTGTATATTTATAAATAATTATATTATGTATATTATAAAAAGAAAACAACAAAATAGAGAGGGATAAAAAATAATATTAATAAAAAATAACAATAAACAAATTAAATAAATAAGACACGAGTAATATGTTGGTTAGTTTATGGATTTTTATTTATATAGTTTTGCTTGACGTTATTTATTTTAATTTATGTGTTGAGAAAATGTCACCTTAGCATTGTGTCCTGTAAAGGTAATAAAATTGAATTAATTTAATTAGTTTAAATATTTTAATTAACAGGCTAATTGTTTACGTGCCAAAATATTTTGGTTCGCAGCAAATTGAAACCAGACAGATACCACCGATAGAGCTTAGACCCCATTCAACGTCATTCACCTATCTCTTCGGCGAGATTCTATTCAAATTTGGTCTGCTTTGTGTGTCTCATGGCCGGTTGCACAGAAAAATGACTAACGGTCGGTTAGTTGTGCGCCAGACAAATTTTTTTATATGATATGTGGTTTTGCAGTCAGAAAAAAATCAGCGCAAACTTGGTTAAATATATTTTATTCCGTAGAAATATTTAGCTTGCGTATAAATATTTAAATGGCCAATTTTGATTGAAAAACTTTTCAACTAATCATTAAATATTTCCATGGAATAAAATATAGACACCAAATGTCATTTGATATTTCATTAAATTGCCCAGTCGATTGAAACAATCCCGTTACCTTACAGCCGTCATTTAATTCTACCCCGCTGTTGTTGCGAATTTCCATGATTTTACGAAGACTAGTCTGATGTATGGTCAACTTATACTCAATGCCCATTTATTAACACACAAGTGTGACCAAACGACGAATGATACTACAAATTCTAAAAATGAAGTTGAACATAACGCGATTTATTTTTGGAAATTACGTTTAATTTTTTTTTAATAATTATAACAACCTTTAACTTGTGTACATACTCACTGCAAGTTAAATTGTCAACAGAGGAGGAATATAAAAATGTTGGGGTAATCAATATTGCAATGCCAACTGGGATGGCAGAGCAGCAACAGATGTCTTTATTCCTATTTAGCATCATTTGGAGAGTGGTGTATTCAAACGTTACTTGAAACAGTGATGTCAGAGTATGATATATTTAATTTGGAACGCCACTTGAAACGGTGGTGCCTACTTAAATAAACCAAACTTTTTGGACTACTTTTGGTCCCATTTGAGTGCCACTTGAAAGGGAAGTGCTAATATTTTTAGTTTTGACTGTTGTCATAAAGTCCCTCTGTTTAGACACCTTTTGAATCGGGAAAACATCAACTCAGCTGATGGCTGACTCGGTTCATAGAATTTGTTCCTACTGTATCGGGCGGCTTTGATTCCCGCATGGGCAAGAACGTAGTTTACCACATAACGTTTAATTTATTGGGGAACGCTTAAGACAGTGTGTGTCTTAATCCTAAAAACTTCTGTTACAGAGTTCAACATGCAACAGAACATGTTGCTAGCCCATCTGGCAAATCTATAGCGCTAATTATTCGGTTTAGCATTCTCACATTAATTCAAATTCTTTAACGCTCAACTTAATTATTTGAATAAACTAAAGTGCGGAGTTAATTCGGCAAAAGATGCTGGTCGAGTATAATGAATAAATGGGTTGGGCTTAGTAATTAAAATATTTAGTTTAAACTAAATAGGTATCTATAGGTTAGGTATCTGGACATAACCAAAAATAATATCTGGAACAACACGGCCAAATACAGGTTTTGAGCGGTTTTAAATGTAGTTTGAAACAATAAAAATTTAGGACGGAAATTATATAGTAAATACCACTACAATGTGGTAGTCCCTCTGAACACACCGATAATCTGTGTTAAATTGCGTCAATTTTTATGTGTATTTCAAGATCTTGAGGCCAGGCTGGCATACTCGAGCAAAGGTCATCCGACTATTATAAAAATAAACTTTTAGTAATTTGAGATAAAATCCAATTTATTATAAAGATTACCTGTGCGCGATTGCTTGACATTTCCTTGCGTTTAACTTGAAGGTACCGGTCTGAGTTTAAATAAAATAATTTTGTGTGAAACACCGTCAATGCCTTGCTTAAATCGAACAGAAAATGCATCGCAGCGATTTATGTAACTTGCGCAAGACGAAGCGCTGTTGTAATCCAATCCGTTTGAAGGTCCATAAAGTTGGCTAAAAAAACAAATTTGTATGTGCTAAACAAATTAGAGTGATGTGTAGTGTGGTATCTTCACTTCAAATTAAGACCTTTCCAACAGCATCACTCCCAATCCGATGCAGTGTCTAGAAATTACCAATATTCTAAGTCGGATGTTTACAATTTTTTTATTTGCCGATTTTACCAGGCCCCAAAATGTCCTGATGTATAAAACCTACAATGTTTGTAGAATAGGAATTGTGCTCAACTACATTGATTTTACTATTTTGAGCTTTTAGATATTAGCACAATGCAGTCCTAAAATACGTGGAATCCAATAAGTGATTACGATCACAAAAGGTTAGGACCACAAAAGATAAAAGGAAAGAACAGGTTTTCGGGATTTCATTGACATCATTTTTTTAATTGTGGCGGCCTCTCACATACGTAGGTAGGGGCTTTTGTGTGCATATATTTATGTGTTATGACCAAATTAGATTAGGTTTTCTATTCCACAAAATTATTCTTGCTTAACATATCTAACAACACTTGTATATTTTTAATTTTACAGTATCTGCTTGAATCAGGATGGAACACAAAAGGAATGATTGGTGTAACGGAGCCTCGCAGAGTGGCTGCTATAACCTTAGCCGAGCGAGTGGCGTTGGAACAAGGAGATATTCTTGGCAATAAAATTGGAGTGTCCGTCCGTTTCGTAGATAAAATAAGTGAAGCGACCTGTGTTAAGGTAGGTTAAGAATGTATTAGCTGTTGTCTCAAATTTTAATTTGGTCTTTTAATTTTTACAGTTTATGACCGAGGGCATTCTGCTCCGAGAAATGCTCGCCGATCCACTTCTACTCAACTACAGTGTCATTATGATCGACGAGGCGCACGAACGTAATACCCTCACCGATACAATTCTTGGGCTCTTGAAAAAAATAATGAAAAAACGAGATACACTAAAAGTTATAATTTCTTCGGCCACAGTTGATGCCCGTCTTTTTCAAAATTACTTCAATGTACGCAAAAATGACCAAGACTCGGCAGTAATTTTATCCGTTGAAGGACGAATGCATCCAGTTGAAATCTTTTATCGTAAAGAACCGGCACCAAATTACATCACGAGTACGGTGGAAACTATCATGAAGATTCATAAAACTGAAAAGGCTGGAGATATACTAGCGTTTTTGACCGGACAGGAAGAGGTTCTTGAAACGGTAAATCTATTAAATGAGTATAAAGCGAACGATGAAAAATTGCAAATTTGTCCAATGTACGGTAGTTTACCAAACTCGGATCAACTGAAAGTGTTTTTCACCACGCCAAAGGGTAATCGTAAAGTGATTGTAGCTACAAATATAGCAGAGACTTCAATAACGATACCGGGGATTGTCTACGTGGTAGATTGTGGATTTGTCAAATTGAAATGGTTTACGGCGGAAAGTAACACCGACAGTTTAGTGGTGATACCGACTAGCAAAGCGGCTGCGGAACAACGTGCCGGTCGTGCGGGTCGAGTTCGAAGCGGGAAAGTGTATCGATTGTACACCGAAGAAGAGTATGAAAAAATGTCGGAAAATACACCACCCGAAATGAGACGAACCGATTTATCACCGACGATTCTATACCTAAAAGCGTTGGGTATAGAAAATGTTCTGCGGTTTAATTTTATATCGCCACCACCTGCCAAAAACATGTTGGCTTCTATAGAATTACTGTACGCCCTGGATGCTCTAGATGATATTGGCAATTTAACAAGCCCCGTAGGATACTTTCTGGCGGAATTTCCAATCAATCCAATGCTCGCTAAAATGTTATACGTTTCTGGCGAAATGGGCTGCTCACTTGAAATACTAGATATAATTGCAATGCTACAGGTGCAATCAGTATTTTCAAAACCAGTTTCTGGTCAGGCCCAGATACGGGGACGTATACAAAAACGTAATTTTGAAGTTGAGGAAGGTGATTTAATCACCTATCTCAATATTATGACTGCGTTCATTGAAAACGATCGTAGCAAAGAATTCTGTGGACAATATTTTCTAATATATCGCAATTTAAAGCGCGCCTACGAAATTCGTGGTCAATTAACAACACTTGCTACTAAATTAGGTATTCCTCTATTATCGTGTAATGGAGATGTAACAATACTGCGGAGATGTATTACAGCTGGTTTCTTTCCAAATGCAGCATATCTTCATCATTCAGGAGTTTATAAAACGGTTCGTGGCCACACGGAATTAAATGTTCATCCCCTGTCCACCTTGTATACTTTGAAGCAGCCACAATACATTATATTTTGTGAATTATTACATACCAAAAAGTTGTTTATGAAGGATTTGACTGTAATTCAGCCAGAGTGGCTGCTAGAGTTGGCTCCACATTATTACCATAAAACTACACTTCGAAATTAAATAACGAAAACCTGTAAAACCTAAATTTTTAAATATAGTTTAAATATTCAACTATAGAGTACACTAGTTTTTGTTTTATAAATTTTTTTTTGTTATAAAAGTCCATCTGGTAGTCGACCAATAAACTTCTTCTGTCACGCATTCCATGTGATGTAATTTTTAATTTTCTGTAGTTTCCACAACAATTTTAAATGAGTTTACCACAAGAAGAAATCGTTGATCCCGTTGAACAATTACTTATGCAAACAGGGTGTATTGAATTACATTATAAAGTGCAGGTGAATAGTTAATAAAATAGTTATTTCATTCATTAATATTGAAACGATTAATGTGTTGGGTTAGGAATGCATTGCTGAGACACAAGATTGGAGAAAGTGCCAAGAACCGCTTAAAGAATTCAAACAATGTATGCAAGTCTATACAGAAAAACAGCGAGACCGGTTACGAACCGCCGACAAATAATGCAATATTTTATGAAACCACTTAAATTGGCTATAGTTGTTCGGGCCGATTTGAAACTATCCAAAGGTAAAACTGCTTCACAGTGTGCACATGCTGCCATATCATGCTATCAACAATTATCAGTAACAAATCCAAAACTTCTTAAACTCTGGCTTCAATCCGGCCAGCCAAAAGTTATATTAAAAGCAGAAAATTTCGATGAAATGCAGAAGCTCCAGACACGGTCAAAAGAGTTGAATATCGTATCGGAATTTATTTGTGATGCTGGCCGAACCGAAATAGCTGCGGGGACGGTAACCGTGCTCGGATTAGGGCCAGATTATAATGATCAAATAGATAAAATTGTTAAAAATTTAAAATTGTTGTAATAATAAACAAAGTAACTCAAAATATTGTTTTATAAAAATGTTTACAGTGTAAGTAGCTCAAAACTGTAAACGTCATTTTGACGTTTCCCACCACAATTCAACGTTAACCGGATCCATATCGATGTAATTATGTGGAAGGTCGATTATTTTTAGTTTTTTGTAAAATTTTACTTAAAAAAATTACAATTATTTTGGTTTTAATGACAAAATTTTACACGTATAATGAAAAATTATGGGCGATTCGGCCCATTGTTAGGTGTAATAAATGTAACAAATACGCATTGTAGATTTTTGGTGAGTTATTGTGATTCTGCTGGTGGAGGCAAGCCGAATCACAATTGGGTCTTATTGCCGGGTTTATACATCATAAGTATATATTAATCGATTACGTATCATAAACCTATAATATTAATTGCAGGTATATGCGGCACAGAATGCGGAAATTTTGACGTGCCATGAGAAAAAGTTATATGTAGAGACAAAAAACAAACCTGGGTGGCTCGAATATGATCCGATGGAAATTAGCAAAAATGTCAGCGAGTGCCTCGAATATGGAACTAAAAATTTAATATTTCTGGAAATAAATCCGGATGATATAGTAAGCATTGGTGTGACAAATCAGCGGAGTACCACAGTGATTTGGAACAAATATACCGGTACCCCATTATATAATGCAATTTGTGAGTAAATTCAAAATACTATAAACTATTTAAAATTTCCTTTAATTGGTTCTGATACAATTTTTCAGCATGGAATGATATACGAACTTGTGAAACTGTAGACAGCATACTGTCTCGTATAAAAAATAAAACAAATTATCTTAAATCTGTATGCGGACTCACGATAAGCCCACACTTTAGTGCCATGAAAATTATATGGATTCTGGAGAATTGTGTGTCTCGAGATTTCGATGCGACGGAGTATTTATTTGGTACACTGGATACATGGATCATTTGGAATTTGACTGGAGGTATTGAATGTGGTGTGCATGTGACCGATGTGACAAACGCTTCACATACAATGTTAATGAATTTGGCGGGGTTAAAGTGGGATAAACAGTTGTGCAAATTTTTAAATATCCCCGAAATAATGTTGCCAACAATTAAAAGCTGTTCTGAGGTATACGGTTACATTGAAAGCGGATCTCTAGTCGGTGTGCCTATTGCTGGTTGTATTGGCGATCAACAAGCATCTTTGCTGGGTCAAATGTGCTTGAATGCCGGGGAAATTGTGTGCACATATGATGAGAACTGTTCCGTTATTTTCAATGCAGGACAAGAGATAATCAGCTCGGACAACGGGCTGCTGACAACCGTAGCTTTCCAACTTGGTCCTAAGGAATATGTTTACTACGCATTAGAGGGAATAATTGGAAGTGCTGGTGCTTCAATTTCATGGCTAAAAGATAATTTAAATGCAAGAACTGATTTAAAATCATTCGGTATGACAAATCAAGCGAATGACATTGTATTTGTGCCATCATTTAGTGGTCTCTGTTCACCCTACTGGAACCACAAATCTCGGGGTATGATTTTAGGATTAAATAGTTCATCGACGAGTAGTGATATTGCAAGAGCTGCCTATGAGTCTTCATGCTTTCAGATTTATGACATATTAGTTGCGCTTAAGAAAGACTGCCGGAATTGGCCTAAAATTGATCGGCTGTTGATTGGAGGAGAATGTTGTGAAAATGTTCGATTCCTGCAAATGCTCGCCGATTTAACCGGCTGTGATATTAGTTAGTATATTTAAAAATCAGTGCCTAAATTATTATTTGATTTATACTTTTTTTTTATATTCAGAACGGCCCCAGACCTCACATCCCGCGTGCTTAGGAGCTATGATGGCTGCTGGCTTAGCTATGAATGTATTGACATTAGACAATAATAGAATTATGGCCTGCTCACTATATACACCACCTTCTGATTTTTTCAGTCCTGTTATCTGTGATAATCGTAAGTAGTTCTTATTTTTATAATTAAATTTTAGGCTCATTGAATGCTTCATCAAAATAATATCGAGAAATTTTTCTGGGCGTGTATATGATGCAAATTCTTGTAGTTCAACAGTTTTCGCCTCCTTTGGTTTCTCAAACGCGTAAATTTTCTGAGTTTAGAGATTACGGCACAACATATTCCAATAGTAATTGTGGATGTGGGTAAAGGATGAGGAAGTTATATAGTCTATAGTCTACTTTTCAATAGCTTCATCCACGTAAATGAATTTTTGTTGTAAAATATTTTTTCAATTCTTGTAATCTGCTTTTGTGTTTTAGTATTCTTTAGAAATTTGTAAAGCTGGTGGGTTGAAATCGGCTGCTAATATTCAAAGCAGATAACCGTTCAAAAATTAGCTGCAGAAATGCAACAACGAGACATTATGAAATACTGACACTAAAATACATTCTGGGGGTTTAAATCAATCCTCCAAGGGATGATCTTCAAAAGTTGTAAGAAATAGAAGACGATATCAGGAAAGCCGGATGGATAAAGAAAATAACGAGAAATTACCGCAGTCAATAAACCGATGATACCGAGCAGAGACGATAGCATCAAAGAAAGGTACACATGCCACCTACACACGCCACCGCATTGTATAAAAAGTTACCAGAAAATTTACAAACTTACAATCGTGAGCTTAGATGTAATCGTTAGAACTGGCGATGCATCAAACCTCAATGGCGTAATGAAATTTGATGGTTGTTGAGCGAACAATCAAGGAGAAGTCGAACAGAAGTTATTGTATCATTTCAAGCGTCATCTTCATCGAACAATCTAACATTGGAACATACACTTTACCTATAGTTGAGGTGGAGTCCGTACGTACATTCATTTCCATTAATAGGCCCCCCATAATAATGTGAGGGGCAATCCAAAATGGTGTCCAATGGTTTCCATTAAGTCGATTTAATGATCTGGACTAGTCTTTCAATACATGTCTACTAACGCACAAATCGCAAATAAGCAATAGACGGTTCTGCAATTGGAACAAAGGTAGATAGCTCTCAGAGCTGCTGAGGGGTCATACTGGCATGCTGGAGTTGTAATTTTCCATTTTTGCAGATTTATCTTTGTGTTACCATGCGTTCCTCAAAATTTGTACCATATCAATGGTTGCCGGACGTGGTAATGAAGTTGTTTTTGTATTTTTGTCTATGGTACTTGCCACCATATCCAAAATTACTGATTTACATGTAATCCTGCATGTGGCCGGGTTTTTTGGTCATAATCTCATAAAAGAAGTTAGGTACATATAATTTTTTATTTTTTTTAATCCATGCCCCCCTTTTTTTGGCCGAAGCTTTCCCTGCTCTTTCGCAGTTTATTTTTCCGTCTTACTTTACGCATCATCTGCCAAATCGAAGACATACGGCTATAGGTCCGATTTTTATCACCATTGCCTAGCTCCATGCCAGCCTATACTGACATGGAAGATGGGTCGGCCCATGAGATTTGCACTCCGACAGGGGGTCATAGAACTGTTCCATTTCATCACAGATCGTAATCTATAGATGAATATTCCCCCAATACAAACGCCAAAGCTTTAACCACGGTGCCATTTGGTCGGTAGGCACATATAATTTGTGGCTATTTTTTTCTGACCAATAAGAAAAAATGTTAATGTACATTTTTCTAAATTGGGAATAATTTTTCCATATCGCAACTTTCAGGAAGAAAAGTACCCAATTTAATTTTGTTTTCAAAAAAATTTCCACTAACTTCACCTTGGTATTCCTAAATTTTTTTTAACACAAATTAAATGAAAATGTTTTTCTTTTTCCCAGGGAACTAATAGAATAGTGCCACTGGGGGGCTATTTGGGAATTCGATTCGAAAATGAGAGGGATAGATTCCTATATAATTGTAAATAAAATTTGTTCGAATCACATTCAAATCAAATTTGAATCTAATTCTCTCGTTTTCGATACGAATTCCCAAATAGCCCCCGGTGACTTCAAATTTTAATTGTTTATATTTTTAAGAGAACTGAAAAATGGCTAGTTAAAATAATAAATAATAAAATTATATTAATCTGTTTCAAGTGCTCCAAGGATGTGCTTGCTTAGACATCATTGTCTGTTTAGGAATATAATATAATCCGATTTTTTTGTCTAGGTGTTTCGTAAATTTGAACATTCCGGTAACGAAAAAAAATCGGAATGCTATTACGGAATACTATTTTCGAACCGATTGTTTGCGAAAAAATGAATTGAGGGGGATACGAAAATATTTCGAGATAAACACCACAATGTTATAAAGGACATTGGACATTTTATTTAATATTGTGTCCGCACTTTACTATTTCGTTTGTAGACGTACTATTAAAGGCTATACCGTTCAAAATCAATGTTCTGGTACCATTGGACTTATACATTTTTTCCACTTTGCCACTCACTAGTAGTTGAGTGATGAAAATACATCAGTCATCTTGCTAACTGATTTTTGTACAATTTTGTGAATGTTAAATATAGTGTTATTTACTAAAGTGCAGTACTTAAGTCGTTTAGAGTTGGTTGCGCGTGCGGTATTTCTATAGGTGTAGAAAGTGCCGTCGATAAAAGTAAAGTGACTTCCACTTTTGAAGCATTTTTTTATTATTTAAATTAATGTTTATTTTTTCAGTTTATACATTTAATCTTTTTCAGGAGTAAGTTAAACAAAATTTATAAAAAAAACTTACACTATTATACATTTGAAATATTTAATTATGCCCTATAGTACAATAATCTTGGCTCTCAATTTATTACCATTTTGATTTAATTTGAGAATATTTTTTTTTTATTAAGCTGGGAAATTATATTGCTAAAATCAGATTTTCGTTGTTTTTCGAATTTAAAAATGGCTGTGTTAAAACTTAATTCGATAATTATTTCAAGGATTAAAATGACTACATAGATTAGACGCTGCTGGCCATCGTGTAATTTTATTTTACAGCCAAAAATATTTTTCTTTTCCGTTTTGTTGTCTCTGATATGTTCTCACTAAATCTTCGTCTTAGTGGATCATTGTAGATGTAGTCATTGCGATTAATCGATTTGTCATTTTTCTCCTGTATCGATGATTTTGTAAATAATAACCGTTTTGGTCTAGATATATAAATGCTTCTGGTGGACAGTATTTATTTTCTATTGTGTTTTCTGGTTTTGGAAATTTTCTAAAAATGGTCCATATAACATTGAGTTATTTTCATTCATTAATGATTTTTTTACATCTTTTGTCGTCACAAGATTTAAAATGAATACCTATATCTACCAAAAAAAAAAAAAAAAATTGGCTCAATTAAAGTTCAAACCACACAAATGTGTGAGAAAAAAACATAGTATGTAATGGCGTTGTTGATAAAAAAATTCGCTTGATTTGAAGTACAACCAACACAATTGTGTGTATAGTGGTTTTTTCGGACGAAAATAAGTTTAAAAGAAATGCACAAATGTGTAAGTTGGTTCAAAACACATACCAAAAAACAATTTTGACATGATTCTTTTGCTCGACCCACACAATTGTGTGGGCAGGCAAGTAAACGGATATCAATTCTATCGAATTTTATTTGATTATTACTTTATTTGATATGTAGTGTTTATTAACTTTCCTAAATTGTAATAAACATGTTCTCAAACGCCTCCTCTCTAATTTTCTGATATTTGCCCGCATCGCTGGTGATATGTTGTACCATATAAGAGCACCGTAACATATTATTGGACGAATTAATGATTGATAGAATATCAGTTTTATATTTTTATTTAAATATTTCGAGTAAAATCATTTTTTTATTATTCCGATTGCTTGCCGGGCTTTTATGAGTTGCTTTGCAATATGCTTATCGTAGAGATATTTCACGCATAGGTTTTGTTCGATTATTTGATTTCCAAGTTTATCATCTATTTTATTCCCTTTTTTCTGACATCGTGTTTTAGTTTATTTAGCGGTTTCCTAAGCAAGATTATTTCGCATTTTTGTGGGTTTATAGCCATCCTTCATATTTTAAAGTAGCTACTGTTTAAATTTGTTTGTATGGATACATTTTTTTTGATGATGAATAAATAATTATATCATCACCATACGCCAGGGCTTGGCAGTTCTTGTTGTTTAAATTTTCTGATTTAAGAAAATCCGCTATATGTAAGTTGAGTAAGACAGGCGCTAGTATTATTCTTGGTTGTAGTCCATTTAGTAATTCAAATTCACATTGTGATATTTCTGTACTCGTTTTAACGACGAATTTTTTATTTTTAAGTATTTCCTTTAACATATATATGACGATTATATTGAACTTTATTTTCTTTAATTTGAATAATAGAGCTTCTATCCAGATTGAGTCGAATGCCTACTTAAGATCAATAAGGATTGCCCCTGTTACTGTGTCATTGTTCAGTTCTCTTATAACATTGGAAGTAAGTTTGTTTAGAGCATGAGTTGTTGAGTGGTTGTATCTAAAACCAAATTGCACGTCCGACAAATAATTTGTCACTTCGTGTTTCATTAATCGTTGTACAGGTTGTTTGAAAAGTATTGAAAGCGACAGCTATTAACCAGTAGCGGAGTATACGTTATTTTAATATTTCATCTCTCATTTGAACACATGAACAGTTTTATTTCGATATGGCAATTCATTCTCTGTTTACAAGCCATTAGAAGTTGACGTGTCAGTGACTCAGTGTATTCGTTTACAACGGAAGAAACCGAATATCATGCAGTGATAAAATTCTTTTTTTGGGAGGTTTACCAGCAACAGAAATTCATACAAAAATGGTAAAAGTGTTTAAGGAGTCTGCTCCTTCATTTCCAACTGCGCATCGATGGGTTTTAGAGTTTAAACGTGGTCGTTCAAGCGTTAAAGATGAACCACGTAGTGGACGTCTATAAAGTGTAACAACACCAGAAATCATTGAACAAGTGTACAATATTTTAAGTTTTTTTATTTGGATATAGAAAGGGCTGGCGCCAAAAAAATATCCCCCATTATGATTGGTTAAAATAATGACTAGATGGATTTGGTTGTGATTATTTTATGAAAGAATTAATTATTGTTGTGGCTTAGCCACCAATATTTTGTTATATTTCGATAATATTTCATTATAGATTTATCAGACAGGCTTTTATTAAATCAGAAGAGGGCCGGTTCTATAAATTCTCTCGGGTCGCTCGCTTTATTATTTTTTCTTCTCATAATATGATACATAATAGATATTGCATTTTCGGATTGTATAAAGGAGTTTTGATCGAGATATATAAAGGATTCCTGCGGAGGCTATTTGTTTTCAATATTACTTTTATATAAAGTCATGTCCATTAGATATGGCGCATAAATCATGAAATTTTCTGTATTTGTGGTGGACCTTAATATATGTTTTCTTATAATCTCAATTATAAATAAATAAATTCTGTCAAAATTAATCGAGTTATATATTACTTGATTTGAAATAAAATGTTTTGGATTTTGTATTTCCTATACATATTTTGATAAACATATTCTTAGGCATTTTCGCTCAAAAATTCTGATTTTTTCCATCAGGCCAGATGAGAAATATAAAGCAAATTGGTGCTGCGGAAGTGTGAAGTGGTCTAATAATCACTTGATAACAAATCAATTTTACTGCTTTATTCAAACATTTTGAAAATAATAATTTATTTAGCATTCCAAAGACTTTACGAGCTTTGTCCAATTGTGTGATAATATGTTTACCTTAATAAGGGTAAGGGTATTGGTTTAATTTCAATCCTAAATATTTTACTTCGGTTTTTTGTTTGATTTTCTTATTCCCCAATTTAATACAAATTTTATTCCAGTTTTTACTAATATGATTTACTTGATTTAACGGCGTCCTAAATAATATTAGTTCACATTTTATTACATTTACTTGAAGCTTCCAATCAATCAGATACTTTTTTATTGAAGTCGAGTAGATAATTATGTCGTCGGCATATGCTAATGCTTGACATTTACTTGAGTGTATTGTATCTTTCTTAAGGAACTTCGCCACAAACAAACTGAATAAAATTGGTGCCAAAATTGTACCTTGCTGAAGCCCAGAACTTAGTTCAAATTCATTTTCTGTAAAGTTTACTCCATTACCTACTACAAATTTCCTTTTTGATAACATCTCAGCTAACATATAAATTACACTAGAGTTAAATTTCATTTTATACAATTTGTACAATAAACCTTCAATCCATACGGAATCAAACGTACGTTCTATATATCTATTAGTAATGCTCCGGTTACCTTTGCATTATTAAAGCCGTTTATGGCGTCAGAGGTCAGTTTGTTTATTGCATGAACTGTGGAATGACCATATTGGAATCCGAACTGATTATTTCGCATTAAGTTATGTTGTTGTACATGTAGCATAATATTATTATGTAAGACAATTTCAAATACTTTGCTAACGTTAGACATTAAGGTGATGGCACGATAATTTTAATATGATTTTCCATCTTTATTTTATTCTTGATGGGGATTAATTTCGAGAGTTTCCATTGCATGAAAATGAGTGTTATTTAATAAATTATTAAAAAGTATACAGTATTGTCTTATCATGCAGGTAGGCAAATGTTTCACAGCGATATTTGGTATTCTATCAGGCCCCGAGGACTTTTTGTTGTTAAGGTTTTTGAATATATTTTTTAATTCAGTTTCAGTATATAGACCATCAGTTACTGATATTGGATCGAGATTGTCAGTTGTACGTTCAACTTTGAATTCTTGTTTATAAAATTGACTTGGAGTATTATTGTAAATATGGAATTTCATTATTTTGATGTTGTAGTTTGTTCATAAATTCGTTTACTTTACTATCGTGATAAGAAACTGTATTTTTGCTAGTTTGATTTTCTAAATAGGCACCCATTATATTCAGTTTGTCTGTTGTCTGAAGTACATACTTCAACATTAACACTATCGATATTTTTAATTCTCGTTCTATCAGTTAGGTTAATCGTATATTTCTGATTGTAGTTTAAGAATTTCGTATCGTAATTATTTTTTGTGGTAACAGTAATATTATCCATAGAAATGCCTCGGAAATATTATCCATGGTCTGAAAATTCTGTTGATTTTAATAAATACGCTTCTTTTGCTGTTTTATTGTATGTTATCTATTTCTTTGTTATTTAAGTTTTTGTTATTGTGAATGTAAGTCTCATTTAAATGATCCGAATTGTTTGCAAGCTTATTATAATAATTTTGTTCTAGTTTTATTTTGTACACATTCCAGTCCACACCTGCTATCCAGATCCCATATTGATGTCGTTGAGTGTTATTATTTATTATTGATTCATCTATATTTTGGGACGTTATATCAAACTGTAAAGCCTTGTGATCACTGTCATACTCATAACTAATCGTATTTAAAATGGGTTTCGCTAGATTTATATCCTGTGATCGAAAAATGCTACATCAATAGTGGAATTAGTTCTAGGATACGTGGGTTTGTCAGGTATCAGTAATTTTAGTTTAAAGAACTGACTATTATTATCTAACCAATCTTTTAGTTTTTTTCCACGAGTATCATCAATTTTGTTATTCCACGATTGATGTTTAGCATTTACATCTCCAGCCAGAACATAATAATTATTTTGGTTATTTAAATTTAAATAATTAAATATATTTTCAAATTCGTTAATAAATGGATTGCTTGAACCATTCGGAATTCCATATATTGAGCCAATGAATAATTGTGAATTTTTATTGTCTAGCTTAATTTTTACTATTGTACATTCAATTGTATTTATATATGAATTGATAAAATTTATATGTTTATATTGTATATTGTTTCTTAATATTATAGATGTCCCACCACCGTGTATTTTTCGATCATCCCTTATTATATTATAATGCTTAATCCTAAAAATATGTCTTTTATCGAGTTTTGTTTCAGACAGCAATATAACATCTGGATTGTGTGTTTCGATAAATATTAAATAGAATTAGATTCATACGGGGTTCTATCGATATAATTGAGTTAACATTTATTGAAATAACTTTTAGTTTATTTACCCTAGTCATAACTGTATCGGATTTTATATGCTTCAAAACAACAGCTAGCTTCTATATGATAATAATAATCACTATGGTGTTCAATTAAACATGCAATCGAGAACCAAATAGATGTAATAATAATAATGAGTTGTGGCAGAATCACTGTAGATCTGTTAAATATCTTAGCTTTAAGAGCTTTGTTAATAGCGTTGAATAGTGTCTAGTTTTTTATCGTTTTCCACCATGTATGAGTGGAATTTATTCAGTTTATTTAGCTTAAGTCTATTCAGTTTATTTAGTTTAAGCTGCCATCGCTATCCTTAACGTCATTACATCGATTTCTTTTTTCGTTGTTACTCTTATAATTTTTCTTAATATATAATTGAAATTTACTCCGGGTTCAATATAACTCGAGTTAAACTTTTTTGTTTGAACTTGTTGTTTTTCCTCCCTTGCTGTCTTATTCTCCCTGATTCTCTTTAGTATTTCGTAGTATTTCTTTATATACTGTACATCCACGATAAGATGCTGCATGTTCGATTTCTCTACAATTTGCGCAGAATGGTTGTGTTTTTTTTTATCAAATTTGCAATTTCTTGGAAGATGTTCCTCGTTACATTTTACACAGCGATAGTGTAAATTACAATTAATACCTGCGTGCCAATATCGTTGACAATTCTTGCACTGTTTCATTTGGTTGATGTTTAGTTTCTCCCAATATATTCGTTGATAATTTATAAATTTGGTGTCTCTTAATTTATTGAAATTGGAACCAGGCGATAGATGCACTAAATATATTGGTATTTTTTTTACTGGTTGATTTTTTAAAGTTGTTTGGAATGTTGAACATTTAATGAATTTGATTTCGTCACATTCATGCTGCTTCAGTTCAAGTAATATTATAAATTATAAGTTTGTTTAATTTTTATATACATAATTTATTTTTATATATAATTTATTTTAATTTATATCTCGTCAGTATGACAATTCCTATCTTACTAACTTAACTTCTACTTTTTTAAAACTTTTTGTTTTTCGCGAACTCACAATATGCGAGTTCAACGAATTAGTATGTTGAAAATGAAAAAAGAAGGAAAATGTTAAAATAAACATATATGTATATACACGCAGAAATTAGTTAAGACGACATTGACCGTGAACGCAAATAATTGCTTATTTTACATTGCGGCGATGTCGTAAGAAAGAAAGGTGGAATAAAAAAAGAAAGGCGACATGCTTAACCTAATTACAAATTTATATTCACAACTATTGTAAGCAAATTTCTTTGATGCATTCACCTCCCATTCATTTATTTGTCGCGAGTGTGTTAATTCTTAGATTGGGAAATGTTGGATTGCCAAAACATAGTTTTGACATCCACAATATTGCCTCAATATTTTCATCAGCTGATAATCCTTTTAATATAATGTTTTTCGGTTTCTCGGTTTTAGGTTGGTGCAAAAAATTGAGCACTAACATTTTTTAGTTTTTCGATTGCTAAATTATAATTGTTCATTGTTTTAATGAACCATAAATGCTTGTTGTTATTTATTCTTTTAATTTCGAAATCTGTAACGTTATAAGATTTTAATAACATTAACGTTTGATTGGGTATTTGGGTATAAATAGTTATTGGTGGTATTTTCTCGGTTTTTAATATATCAGTATTATTATTAACTTGATATTTCCAGTTTTATTTTTTGTTGTGTTCTTATTGTTTGAATTATGATTATCGTTAATTTTATTTTTATTTTTATTATAGTAGATATTACTTTTATTGTGTTTTCTTTTATTTTGTCTCCTCAAGACTGGGTTAAATTCAGGTTCATTTTCTTCATTGTTTTTATGATTTTTTCCGCTTTTGCTTAAATGATCTAGGCCATCTTCTATCACAACATCATCAAATTGATTTCCAGTTATAATATTGTAATCGTAGTTAGCACTGTGGCTGCTATTATTTAAGTCACTTATTATCTGGTTTGGCAGTAGCATAATTTTTTCGATTGCCGTTATTTTTATTGGTTGTCACCTTATTTTTCACTGTTGCAATTACTTCTTGTAATTTTTTTTTTCTATTTTCCAAGAAAAAAAAATAAATTTTTTTTATACAGGAAAATATTTATAAGAAATAGGTAATATTTCAAAATGGTTAGGAAATCTTATACTATAAAAAGAATACAAACTGAAATTAAATTGGCACAAACAAAAAATTAGTAACAAAATTATAGCTTTTAAACAAATTAATAAACATAAGTATAATCCAACCAAGCATCAATGAAACAAATCATATTTGAAAAATTTGAAAATTTGAAAAAAGTTTATTTTTAAGATTAGATTTGAAAGTAGAAATTTTCAAGGCTTTGTCACTGTCATCTAATTGATTAAATAATTCTAGTCCATGGTAGAGGATACTATTTTGGGTGGCTTTAAATTTATATTTTGGAATCCGATAATTTAAGTAGTTGCGAGTTTGCCGCTCACTGATTGAAAAGTTAGTTGGGAAATCAATTGTACACCTAAGAAGTCCATATCTATCTTTGTAAATCGTCAGTTGATATTCGTAGAGGATGAGGTACTTCATGGGTAGTATTTCGTCACTATATAGGATTTTTGTTGTTGTTAAAGTGGGTAGTTGTTTGATTGCCTTAATGGCTTTGTTTTGTATGATTTGTAAGTCATTGATGTATGTAATGTTCGCTCCTCCCCAAATTTGTATCAGATAAGAGAGATGCGAGTTAATAAAACTAAAATAGATATTTTTCCGCATAAAGTGTGGGATGGACCGACCGACTCGTCTCAAAACCGCAACAATAGCTATTACTTTTACTCTGATACTGTTTATATGATTAATCCATGATAGCTGAGAATTAATAATCAACCCAAGGTAAGAAATGCTTTCAACTCGATGTATAACACTATTATTAAAGTTAATTTCATCTATTACAGTACCAGGTTTATGTTTTAAAAAAAAAGTTATAAAATTTGTTTTTGATACATTTAATTTAAACTTATTGCAACAGAGCCAATTGTGAATTTTATGAAGATCATTTTCCATCGCAGTTTTCTGTTGTGGAAACGATTCAGAGCTGTAGATTAAAACAGCATCATCAGCAAACAATTGCAATTTTCGCTCCAAACTAAGATCGAATAGGTCGTTTATGTAAAGTAGAAACATTACTGGTCCTAGGATCGATCCTTGTTATACTCCACGCTTCACAGTAATTTTTGATGATGTGTGACTATCAGTTTTATCAACTTGTGTTCGATCTATTAGGTAATTTTTGATTAGTTTGATGAATTTACCGCAAATTCCATAATAGTTTAGTTTAGTCAAGAGTATTTGGTGGCCTACACAATCAAACGCTTTCATTATATCGAGAAACAAACAAGAAGTTGCTTTTTTTGTTCTATAGAACTGTAAATATTTTCAATCAAATTAATACTGGCTGAGAGTGTACTACTTGATTTCATAAAACCAAATTGATTTTTATGAATGATTTGATTTGATTCAATATGCTCTAAGAGCCGGTTATAAATAATACGCTCAAACACTTTACTGAAAACTGGCAGAGCCGATATTGGCCGATAATTGCTTAAATTTAAGGAATCTCCAGATTTGAAAATTGGAGTAACACGAGCTGATTTCATAAACTCAGGGAAAATGAATTGTTCAATCCACAAATTTAGAGTGCGAGTCAGTTAGGGACACAACAAGTGCGAAAGTTCTTTAATTATTCCTACCGTAATACTATCAACCCCTTTTGACGATGTGAGCTTACAATTTTTGATAGTGGTGGTCACCTCTTCTTGTTCTACTACGGATAACACAGACAGTTTGCGATATTCTTTTGGTGACAACTGCAACGCAAGAGGTGTTGTACTGCTACATATATCAGCTCCAACATTTACGAAGTATTGGTTGAATGTATTTACAATTTCTTGTTGATCGCGTATAATGTTACCGTTTACTTTTATTTGATTTAATGTCGACGATTTAGTTGTAGGATTTTTGGAGAAAATTTCGTTAACCAGCTGATACATTCGTTTAGCATTTGGCATAACTGATTTGAATTCTTTACTGTAATAATTCATTTTAGATTTATCTATCTGATATCTAAATTTAACATTGAGTGATTTAAAAGTTTCAGCAAAATATCTGTTATTTGGGTATCTTTTAGTAAGTTTATAATATTTGTCTCGTACTTTAAGTTGTTTATAGAGTTTATCGGTGAACCACGGTTTTTTGTAAAAAGAGGCTTTAATTGTTTTTGTATATGTCACAGTGTTCAAACTAATTAAAATAACAAGTTCATTGTAGACAGTTTCAAACGAGGGATCATTTTTTGAAGCTATTAGTTGTATCATAGAGGGATAATACGTTGGTATAGTTGGTTTTTACCACATTTAAAATAGTAGACATTGAATTTTTAAGAATGTGGTATTTAAAATACAGAAAACGATGCTCGCTTAACGCCGAATCTCCATAGTATATTGCAAATTGGCTAGATGTATTCGTCAAGATATGGTCCAAAATACTCTTTGAGCTGGATGTTAATCGGGTTGTAAATAATTCATCAATTTCATTAACTATAGTATGATTATTGAGTTGTAAGGTGGATTTGTAGTTAAGCACCTGTGAATTTGAGTTTTCCAATAGATTGATGTTAAAGTCACCAGCTATGATTTGGTTTTTATTTGTACTAGTAATCTGGTCAAGATAGGTTAAAAACGATCTATGATTTGTGTGTGGCGTCTTATAAATCCCTAATAAGTATAAATTTAGTTTTCGAGAAAAAAGTGTTATGCATTGATTCTCTTCAAAAGTTTTCTCGCTTAAGAACGTGAAGTCTTTCGATGAAAACTGTTACGCCCCCTCCGGTTCTATTTTCTCTAATACTATGGAACGAATTATAATTTTTTAAATTAAAATATTTTGTTTCAAGATTACTTAGAAAGGTTTCTGTGAGAATAATAACATCTGCAGTTTCCTTAAATGACGACAAAAGAATTTCTACTTCCTCTAATTTATTCTTTAATCTATTTATGTTTATATAGAAGATATTTAAAGTTAAGTAAGATTTTGTTTCATTGAGAAAGCTTGATAACTCTAAAAAATGTTTGTTTGGTTTGTTTGTGCCGTTGTGTAACATTGTATTAACCATAATTATCCTTAATTTAATTTCAATATGAATGTACATTTATGCTGTCCAAAATTAAATTCATCTGTTGTTATTAATAATCTCAAAGAGTTTATGAACAAAATGAAATTTGAAAATAATAAAAATGAACAACTAGTTAATATGTGTAGCAAAATAATTATATATAACTTATAAGCAGAAAGTTGATATATGAAATAATATTTGACATAATTTTGATGACTAGAAATAAAGTAAGTTAAAATGTAATTTATAGTATATGTTCAAGCAACAAAACAAAAATTGTAAGTACATCGTATTGTGAAGAAGGTAAAAAAAAAATATTAATAATAATAATAAAAAATTGTGAAACTGTAGGTACTAATAATTTTTGTAGATGTTATCACATAGTATAAAAGGAAAAAAAACTACATTGAAAAATATACAACAATTATGATCATATGATTGATTGAAAATATTGATAGTCGTAAATGAAGATATTATACAGCAAGATCGATGACATCATCCATAGTACGTATGATTTCAGGTTTCGAGTCTTCTTTGATTTTGCAATAAATTACGTTGTAACGAAACCAGCAATATTTGATTTTTTTTTTTCTTAACTGAACTAATGTTTTGATGATGTTGTTATTGATTGCGATTAACCTGTCGCGTGTAATAATTTCATCGTCTCCATTTCTAGTATCGGGAAAAATCTGCTTGACATGCATGAGTCCATTTGTACGAATTTGGATCATAACATTATTTTTTGACTCCAAACTGTCGAATTTTAAGATTAACTGACTGAAACAGTTTTAGTTTCGACTGGGCCTTTTCGCAACAATTTGTTTGATGTATGACCATAAAATATTGTTTGGCACAGAGTTGTATATTTCGGCAAGCTTACCAATAATGTGATCTTTGTTTTTTTCCTCAATTGAGATTCCCGTTACAAGTATTTCTTGTTCAAGTTGTTGTTGTTTTAGATAATTAACTTCAGCAGACAGAGATCTCACTTCTTTACTAGTATTATCTGCAACAGCCTCCACTTTCTGAACTTGAGTGTTGATTTGTTGGATCTCAGTTTTGATATCATTTATATCGGCTTTTAATTCAGTGTGGTCTCGCTTATTTGATTGCAATAGAAAGCCAATAGCGGACATGATATCGGAAATTGTCGGTTTAGGAACTTTTAACAAATTTTCGAGGCTCATTTTTAATAACAACTAGTAAACTTAAACTTTTAGATTGTTTATGAAATGCAGCCTTCACCGCTTTATTTTACACAGTAACCGTTCAAAAATTTTGACTCGTTTATTGTATACTAAAAATATTTTATCACTAGCAAATATGGTGGTTGAGAACACCAAAACGATATTCACATGTATATTTTGTTTTTAAAAACAAAAATCAATTATTCAGCACTGATTGTTATTTTAATAAAACTTTTGTACAGATTGTTTGTTCAATTTTTGTCATATATGGCATTTAAAGTTTTTATTTGAGATTAAAACAGAAAAAAAAGAAAAATATAGAGAAATAATCCGGATGAGCAAATTAATACAACTTTATTCTTTCGCCATTTTGAGAAAACTCATAATTGGGTTTCCAATAATTGTATTCTACCTTATAACAGAATATTTTCATTTAATAAAAATTCATTTTGATCCTTCAGGCTTTGCTGATCCTCGGTCCACGTATCCAACGGTATAGCTGCACGTTTAATAATTTTCGATGGTCTTATAGCGGGGTTCTGTATGCTATCATCTAATGCACGTGTAGAGTGAATGGGGACCATTTCTACCTCCACTTCACTCATTTTATTTTTATTTTTTTACAATTTCACTTTAAATAGAATATCACAGTTCCTGGGGCCCTATAAGGTACCCCAGTTAATAGATTCACAGTTTTTAAACAAGCAATACAATGTTAGATGTTTATTGCACAAAAAACGGAAAAAATATTATTTTAGTTAAATCGTTTATAATGCGATTTAAAAAAAAAATATTTATTTTTTATTTTTTATGAATTTTATTATTTATTTATATTTTATTATATCTTTACTTAACGATGGTTAAAACGATTCTCCAAAAATTGAAGTACTAAAAATGTATGGGTAAGCGAGAGGTACATATGCATAAAATAGAGAAACACAGATGAGGTGAAAAATGGAAAATTTTCGTCATTTTAAAGTGTTTATTTGAGTGATGTCAACTTGAATGAAAACTGTTTAGTTTAAAAAATATAATTGAATAAATATGTGCTCTATCTTATTACAATGACAATGTGTAGTTAGTGTGTTCAAGTGTAAACACACAGTTATAAAAAAAAATGGAAATTTCTTTTCACAAGTAAGTTTTTTGATAGTGTTTACAAACTTTAATTACCTTTTTCTGATTAACCTTTCAATTGATTTAAATAATACATATTACACAAATTTATAGCATATTATAGCATATATATGCATAATTAAATACGTTCAGTGATAAAGGTGATTTATTTTAAATTTCATTCAAAACAATAAATGGAAACATTCGGATTTAAAAACAAAAACGAAAAAAAGTTGTTCTTCATTTTAGAAAATAACAGTAAAATTGCATTGATGAAAATCCAATGGCGTTGCTAACATTTTTATATTTAATTTTTATGGAGCTTTTTCTTCTTTTTTAATTCGTTTAGTTTCAAGTATGTACTATAGTAAATTAATATGCACATATGATTTATTACAAATATTCAAAATCAATTATGAATTTTAGTAGTAAAAGTATATTTTTGATCAATAATTACAAATCGATTAATTTTAATGATGTTTTAATATGTTTTAAATATTTTAGTATAACATTTAATTTATTTTTTTACCCCCGCCCTAGATAACAATTCAACCTGCCATTACATGATGTTATGAAATTTATAATGTTGTTATCCCGCTTTCTTCTTTCTCTATTCCAAAAAAACATCAAAACAATAACAAAAACATTACAAAATTGATACTTCAAAACAATAATGTCGGTGTTCTATCTATAGTATAATCTAAGCGTTCTAGTGATAACCTCTAAACATCAGCTTCATTTATTAATTTTATTGGTCAGTTAATTTTAAGTTTGTTAAGACCTATAAGTTCAGTTTTATGGAAATTTGCTGCTAATTTTTTAGTGTCACAGTCAATGATAGTCAATTTTTAATTGTGACTATATGAACTTTTTATTGTGCTTTACAATACGCAACGAATTCAGTTAATAGACCTGTGAGGCAACGACTATTTCACTTTAACTGGGCTTTTTAATTTTTTACTGCATTAATAGTAATTAATGGAAGTTGGTGAAACCTTTCGTATGTCACATTCAAATTGGAAAACACCGCTCAGAAATAATCTGTCGACTGATTCAAGTCTATTTCTTATCTTTTTTCCTCTACCTAACATAGTATACAATTTTCCTTAGAGATATCTAGCCCTGGTTTAAAATAGCTTTGTAAGGTTCGAATGACCTTCATAACTTTCTGGTTAGGAACTGCCATACATTTTAATATGTCATTTATTTTAAAACGAAGTCGTTTGTGATGTCTATGAAAGATCTAATCTTGGTATTCGGTTGGTGTTTATTTCAGTATTACTTTTCTATTTTATCATTCTTGTTCTTGTAGTCTCTGTGCACTATAATATATTGACATGTAGTATATGTGACAGTAAAATTGCGAATTCGGTAAATGTGCGAAATTTTAGTTTTTCAGTTCGATTATATGCCTAGTACGCAGCTGAAGTCAAATGAAATTTTACATATAAAAATGACACAAGTGAAAACGAAAATGAAAATATCGCCGATGAATTTTATTTTGCGGTTTAGCTAGTAAAATTGATATTTTTCGTGTTAAAATATAGATGTCTGTGTTTAACTTCACACATTTCCTACTGCATTTTTATGTGCAGGTACGATAAAAGTAAGTTAAATTTTTGACATTTTATCAATGAGGTAATTTACATCGTGAAACAATTTAGTGGACTGACCTAAATTGTGACCTATTTTGGTCCACTTAGCAATCGTTTACATCGCAAGAATTATAGGTCACATAACAAGATTTATGTGCACCATCTATTGAATACACTAAAAATATTTCTTATGTTCTGATCGTAGTTTATATTGTTCTCATAAATAATTCCAGTGACATTTTCGAAATTAAATTCATTCATTTAAATTTTTTAAATTTGACTCATTTAATAACTGTAAAACTAAATTTTATGCTGATATGTTTAGTTAACATCAATGCCACTACTGGCATCTATTTCATGATGCAAGAACTCTTAGTCGGTGTCATTTACATCACATTTTTGATCGACTTAATTTGGGTCAGTCCACACAAAAAGTTACCCAACCTAATTTGGGTAACTAACGTTTACATCATGTGTTTAGGTTTGATATGATCCTAAGCTCCGAAGATTTTTGCTGACTCCCCCTCCTACGTCAGGGAAGTATGATGGCACTGCAGTTACCTTCTGCTTGCCGGAAAAAGTTTTTTTTAAAGTCTTCACACATTTACCGATTTCGTACCGATTTACCGTAGGATATAACATGTTTGTACTGTTCTAATGTGTTATAGCGAATATAACATTAAAGAATAATTTATTTTTGTTTATTTTCAGAACGTGAAGTTCGTTATGGAAAATGGAGAAAAACCATAAATGAACATTTATTAATAGATAACAATGTAAATACTATTCAAGATAATTTAAGTAATAACGATAGTGATAATAGAAGTAATAATTCCATTGCATTATCAATATGGAAATCTATACCCGGTAGTCTCTTCATATTTACAGCCTTTGCCTACCTGACTGCCGCAAGTTTAAATCAAGATATTTAAACGCTACGCGTGTTCTTATATAGACTATACGATAAATGCAATTAGACAGGACTTGTTTTATACACATTAAATTATTATAAATTAACCAGTGCATTGTTAAAATTTATATTTTTATTAATTAAAAGTACAAATAATGATTATTAGTTTAGTTTTCGGTTAAATTAAAATAAATTAAAGCCAAATGTTAAAATAGTAAAATGGTTTAATTTGATTTTAGAACTAAACTTTCGTGTGCCGCAAGTTCTATATGATCGCTGCTCAATGTAACACCGACATTAATTGACGAAATAATGCTGTTAACTGCAACTGTAAGTGTAGTCGGAACGGTGCTATAGTAGAAAACGTTATGCAAATTAAATGTTTGTGGTGTTGACTCCCAATTGGCGAGCGTAAAATAAGTTACAGCTGATTCTAATTGTCGACGAATTATCACCACACTATTGTTGTAGGTAAGTATATCGAGGTCACCATTTTTGAGAGTTTCAGTTTGTCGCAATTCGATTAGACTCTGGAATATTTTTAAATAGCTTCTTGATGCAATTAATTGAGCTGCTACGTTTACTACGCGGTAATTATCCGATACAGGTAACCATGTTTTGGATGCGTTTGAAAATCCTGCGTTTGTTGTATTGTCCCATTGAAATGGTGTACGCGCGGGATCGCGAGTAAATTGTTCGTAAATTTGAGCATTTGTGTTGCATGCAGCTGGATCAACTGTATCGGCCCATGATATGGTTCCATCGGTCATTCCAATTTCTTCTCCCTAAAATGGCCCATCAGTATTAAGCAATCTTGAGGAAATTAATTATTTAAAATGTACTCACATTATATGTAATACTAACACCCGGCAAAGTTAATTGGATCATCATAATAGCACTGATATGTTCCTCGCCTATTCGCGATCCAATTCTTCGCTGATCATGATTTCCAACCACCCAGTTTGGGGTACGTCCTTTTGGTAAATGGCTCATCCAATTATCAACAATCTTTTTAACATCTGCAGCTGTTGAATTTTTGTTCATATTGACGATGAAATTGAAATTAAACGGGATATTTGATCCGTCTTTGTTCTGCCCGTCGCCATAATACCGCATCACGATGTCGACATGGGAATATGATTCCGTCATTATTACCCGTTTGTCTCCACCATGTTCATTTTGATAATCATCAAGCACTTCTCTCCACTGGTAAACTAGTTGCAGTGTCTCAGGTTGATCCTGGGTATAAATATGCATAAAATATGCCGGATTATTTGAATCATCGGTAAGACCACTTGTCGGTTCATCTAAATATTTTCCATGTTCTGCTTTCCGTTCGAATACAGAAGGCACCGCATCGATACGAAACCCATCTACACCTTGATCCATCCAAAATCTTAGTACATGATTCATTGTTTCCACAACTACGGGATTACGATAATTTAAGTCTGGTTGTTTACGATGGAACTGATGTAAATAAAATTCTTCCCGAATTGTACTCCATTCCCAGGCACTCCCGAAAAAGAGACTTAACCAATTTGATGGCGGCAGTCGATCTGATGAATTATTGGGATCCGGATAGCCGGGATGCCAAACATAGAAATTTTTATATATTGGTTCACTTTTCTCAGACCGAATAAACCATTCATTTTCATCACTCGAATGATTTGGCACAAAATCCATTATAACTTTAATATTTAGTGCATGTGCCTGTTTCACTAGCGCTTTAAAATCATCCATCGTTCCGTATTCTGGTTGAATTTCAAAGAAACTTGTTATGTCGTATCCAAAATCAGCCATTGGTGATTTATAGATCGGTGATAGCCAAATTGCGTTTATTCCTAATGCCTGGAGGTATGGCAATCTTTCGTTTATTCCATTTAGATCACCAATCCCATCTCCATTGCTGTCTTTAAACGATCTTGGATAGATTTGATAAAAGGCTGACGTTTCCCACCAATCATTCGAGCCGTTTACTATGGTGTCATAATGTGTTATATCACTAATGTGTAGGGCCGTGATAATTTTTATCGCGAAAACTAATAGTAAAATTTTCATTCTCGGTGATTTATCGTTCGAAGTTCGCAAAATTACTAGGCTAACATTTTGTTCGTAGGTCTAGATATAGTTTTAGAACTACAAATATGATAAATGCAAAACGTAAGTGTTTGTGTTTGGTTTTTGTAAATGCATTTCATTTTGTTAGTTTCAAGTAGTTAATGCACTCAAAATTTGAGTCAAGTACATGGAGTTAAGTAATCAATAAAATTGTATGAACATGCATTTGCTGGTTGAATGGAAAAAAACGAGTGATGACATAGCGCTTGTTTATCAATTGTTGTTCAAATGTAAGGCTAGCGGATATAAAATTGGCGTACAATACTAACCCCACTTGTCAGACCAACTTTTTGAGGGGAATTTTACTGAACGACATTCTGATATATAGTCAACGAGACATGAACAGTTTTAAAAAACGTTATATTAGTTAATATACCTATTTAAAACTAAAAGTAACAAATAAAGTAACAGTATTAACTTTTTCTGATGGCGGTGTTATTTTGGTTTGAGAGATTGGGGAATGAAATTATATGAAAAAATCTATTAACATTACATGGGCCGGCTCTTTAGTCCCGTAAAATTCCCAAACAAAACAATTTTATGTACTTTCTTTCAAGTACTGAGAAGCCTCAGTTGAAGAAAACATATCGAAGCAAATCAAAACTATCGTTAGACAATAAATTTACAGTTACTTTAGTATCTAAAATACAATTTAGTATTGGTCGAGATCCTCTGTCATTATTTCCTAATGTGCCTTGTGTTGTATTCCTAATTTTTGAGTTATCCTGAATGTATCGAACGATTTCCACATGTCAGTTTTGGTGTGCACTGTGCCACGGTCTGTTTTTACTGTTAACGTTCACGGCGAACCTGCTTCGCGTATGCTACTGTATGTACTTGCAATCCATTCTCAATTACCTGTCTGAATTCTGACTTTACCATTAACTTTAAAATATGTAGCTTCTTTAGTCCCTCTATCAGCGTACATTTTTTGTTCCTGTCCTTCTAGTTGTAGATTTTCTGTGACATTTCCGACTGACCTTGGCTTAAGTAAATCTTTTTTTCGTTGCTTTGTTCTTGTCATTCTGCTTAAAAATCTTTGCTTCGAAGATTTCAAGTTGTTATCCTTTGGTATATTTCTCAAATTTTGTAATCCTTTATCACCTTTTTTTAGAAGTTACTTCACAGTTTGAACTTACCATTCCTCAGTGTCCATTTGCTATTTGAAAATACGGACTCAAATTTCATGATGGAAATTCCATCTTCTGTGAATTTTTTAAGCAATTTTGAATAAACTTGGATAAGTACGTGACCTTTACCAAGAATCTTTGCAATTCTTTTACATTTTTTGACATATCCATTTTTTCTATACTTTGATTTTTTCATCGTCCGGTGCTAACCCAATTGATTACAAAATATACCCTAAAAATTTTAATTTACTTTTATTAAATAAACATTTGTCCTTAATTAATTTCAAGCCAGCTGACTTAATTTTTTTAAATACTTCTTATAGTATATGGCTTCAAGATTTTCACTGGTCCATTCTACATTCGGTATTTTTTCTAATATTTGTTGAAATACCTCATGAGCCGACGCTAACCCGAATAGTAATCTTAGGATTTCCCAGAATTTACGGCGAGTGAGTATATTTTTTTAGGTTCGATGAATTTTCTTCGTATAATAACCATCTGCAACACTAATGGTCTTGCTTCTTGGTTTGATAACGCCTGATTTCATCATGTTGTTTCATCTACTCTTATGTTGTACAGACGGTATAAAGTTTCGCAGATTCTTAATCTACCTGCATCAACGGCAACTGTGGAACGATCAAGGGCTTACTAATTCGATCCAATTCTTTCATTTTATTGTTGGACAATGACTATAATTTGAACACTCCATATACTGACATGCGGATCACTTCTATTTCATCCAAATTTGCTTGTTCGATACAAGCCAGTTTATAAGGATCTGTATGTGATTCGCAGTATCGTTATTTAAATAAGTGCGAAACCACAACCGATTCGAGCAAATGTTACGATTTTCGTGCCACTTCTGATGGCTCAACACGCCTCTCTTGTCGCCATCTGTATCACTCTTTCTCCAGCGATCATCTCCACTTTCGGACTCACCCTCAACAATGGTACTGGTATTTTCAGCTAGGCTACTTGGTCGAATCTTTCGTTTTCTAGGTAAACCAATTCGACCCGCACTATTCCTTTTTGAACTGAGCGTTTGCATCTGGTGTTGCCTCACAATCGCCGCCGCCTCCAGGTTCTCATTTTTGGTAATAAGAATGGGTTAAATAAGTAACCTAGGTGTGGGGCGGGTCACGCTAAATGGCGGCGGATGGGTCGGATCAAGGTGTTATGCGAACCGTGCCGATGATCAGCCAGGCTGGGGACCCATCTAAAAATAATTTCTCAGTCCTGAACGGAGCCCTCTGGATACCAGGCGACCTCCAGTTGTATATAGCCTTACCCGTGTATACGGATCTCTGCACGGGTGGACCACCATTTTCTCCGATACTCGTGGGACCAAATATGGAATCATTTAAAAATAAATTTAAAGAAGGAGCCAGCACTTCTAAAATGCTGGTAATGACGAGGGGGTCTGTGACTCCAGCCGTCAGTGATGTTAAGAGCGGTTCCGAGGCTTGCAAGCCAGGGACTAGCGGTACGAAAGAGAAAATCATTCCTCCGTCAGTTCGGAGATACAGAATCAGGCGTTCGGCCTTCCGTATCTTGGACAGACTGGCTACAGTCCCGGAGGAGCAGTACACTCAGGAACAGAGAGAATCTCTTAAGTGGGCGAAGAATTGTATTGCAGATTTGAACAATGCACGCGAGAAGGATCTTGGGCCTAAAAGGCAGAGATCTAACGAAGACGAGCATAGAGGTTTGGATGCCGAGAGGAAACGGGCCAAGCTTCATGAGGAACAGTCGCCAAAAGGGTATAAGCTTTTTAGCGAAAATGCGAAGGAGGGGGAGTTGGTGCTAGCCGTTGTGGACGAGAGCCATGAGGAGGGAAGCATCACAGAACGAAAATGGAGGTTGGTGTTCAATACACTTAACCTCGTTTTTCTCAAAGTTCTTAGACAATATCCGGGACCCCCGCCAATTTGTAGGGACGCGGGTTGGTATCAGGGACGGCTGAAGCTGACCGCGTGCGCAGATCAGAGATCGGCTTTCTTATACAAGAAGGCGATCGACGAGTTAGGCCAGGTATGGCCAGGAGCCAAGCTCAGGGCAGTTTCCAAGGAGGAAATACCTAGCAGACCTAGAGCATTGGTCTGGATTCCCACGGAGCCGGCTAACCTGGAAGAATCCCTAAGGATTATCCAGGTTTCCAATCCGGATCTTCCGACGAGGAACTGGAGGATCGTGAGGCAGGAGGAACCCAAGGATAATCTCAGATTATCTACTATGATAATCAATAGGGAATCTCTGGCTCCCCTGTCAAAAACGAACGGAGTAATAAATTTCGGTTTCGATTCAATAACACTTAAGCTGCTCCAGAAGGACGAGGCCGAGTACCGAGAACCGAGAACCGCTCAACCCGAGAACTGGGAAGATGAGGTTCAGCCTTTTGAGGGCTACCTCCAAAGGCGGTACACAAATTACAACTAGTGGCGAACCCAAGTGAGGGTTCTGAGGGGTAGGGGGTGTGGGAGAAGTGGATCTCCTTAAGTTTAGGGACTGCGGAAGGAGTGAGACGGAGAAGACCGTCGACTCTGTCGGGGGGTCCAGTTAACTGACGCTGCACGGCTTTCGTAATAAGGTAAGTGAATACTGTTAACAATGATTAGGTTTGTGCAGATAAATTTACATCATACCAAGGCTGCTTCGGCGGCGCTACTTCTCAGACTCGCTAAGTCAGGGGAGCAGATAGCTCTGATCCAAGAACCATGGATTAATAATAGCAAGATCTGTGGCCTGTGAGCGAAGGGGTACACCCTATTATACGCTTGTGGTACGGATAAGAGCAGATCTTGTATACTGGTGAAAAAAAATATAATTGTTTTTCTATATCCGCAGTATTGCAATAGGGACATCGCTGCGGTTAAGGCATAGAGACGGAGGCATATATGGACGGGGAGAATCCAGTGCCGCCAGATATACTGGGGGCACTTGTTTGTGATGCAGAAAGGACACATTCGCTATATCATCTGAGGTAGTTCGCACATCAATGATAAAGGTGAGTCACTTTTTGAATATCTTTTAAAAACTAACCTTAGGTTAGGGACCCACCTTTATTATTAGAAATAGGTAGGAGGTTCTGCATTTTGCTCTGGTCTCCGATTTTATCTCACCTATGATCAGGGAATGGAGGGTGGCGAATGAGCATTCCTTCTCTGACCATCGGTATCCAACGTTTAGGCTCAATCTCCAAATTACAAATCAGTACAGTATCAGTTCTTCAGAAATCCCAAGAGGACAGTATGGCGAGTATATAGGGAAGTATTAGAGGGAAGCATTTCATCTAGCATTCCAGGTCTCCGACACGGGTAGTGATCTGGATTCAATGGTAGATATTCTTACTAAGGGTTGCAATACCTCTATGAGGGAGGCCTGCCAATTAACAAAGCTGAGGGGAAAGCGAAAATCTGTTTGGTGGACCTTCGCACTTGCGGAGTGTCGAAATGTCGGTGGGTCTGCTTTCAATAGAGCGAAAGATCGAGAGAAAGTCAAGACTGGGACTTCTATAAGGAATGCCTCAGAGAATATAAAAGGGAAAAAAGGAAAGCGCAAAGGAATTCCTAGAGGCTCTACTGTGATAGAATGGAAGGGATCTCGGAAACCTTGCGCTTAAGAAAAATTGTCTCTACGAGTCCAGCTTTTTTCAGGCTATCTGATTAAACCAGATGGCGCATAGACGGCTTCTAATGAAGATACTCTTGTTCTTTTGATGGAAACTCACTTCGCGAGAAGTGATGATTCGTCGATTGCGGAGCCTTTGGATGACTGCTGGCCTTTCAATGGCTGCGGGGCCCAACTGTTGTGTACAGAGTATATTCTTAATGTACGGAAGATAAAATGGGATATTAAAAATTTTAAGTCCTTTAAGTCAGCTGGTCCGGATGGGATTATAGCAGCGGAAATTCAGCAGAACTCGGAGGTCTTGCTCCCCTGGCTGGAAGTTATTTTCAGAGGGTGTCTGAAGCAGGGGTACATCCCGAAGAAATGGAGGAAGGCTAGGATGATATTCATCCCGAAAGTGGGTAGAAGCTCACATAGCAACCCTAAAGGACTTAAGACCAATATCTCTTTCATCCTTTCTGCTGAAAATCTTCTGCAGAAACTGTGCACGGTCTCAACATGCGTACCATAAGGGTAAGTCCGTGGATACGGCATTGCATGCCTTGGTTCTGGAAATTGAGGGGCCAATTTGTGGTTGCTTATGCCGGTGACGTAGCGGTAGTTGTCTCTGGCAAACACCTGGGTACAATCAGGGTTGTGATGCAGAATGCCTTATCAATCATTGCGGGTTGGGCCAGCAGATGTGGATTGGAGATCAACCCTCTAAAACAGAGCTGGTTCTTTTTTACTAGAAGGTATACCATTCCGGAGGTGGTTCCACCAAGTTTGAATGGTACCGTCCCAGCCTTTACTGATAAGGCGGGATTTCTGAGGAATTCTTCTGGACAGTAAACTCAGTTGGGAACGAAATGCGAGAAAAATAGTGAAGGAGGCGACTGTGGTACTCTACTCTTGCAAAAATGCCATCGGAAGGAAATGGGGTCTGAAACCGGAGCTGATGCACTGGCTTTACACGGCAGTAGTAAGGCCCTTACTACTGTATGGTGTGAGTGTATGTTGGCCAGCTCTGGAGAAATTATACAGACCCCCCACGATGAGGAAGGTGAAGAGGGCAGCCTATTTGCTCATTAGAAGACGGGTTATTCGGGGAACACCTCAGGGAGATGTCCTCTCTCCCCTTTGGAATGTAGACGGAGTACTATTGGAACTGGAGGGGGAAGGAATAGGCGTGGGAATGCTTGCTGCAGCGTGTACCAGGCTGAAGTTATAGCGATTGAAGAGGTAATGAATAAGTTGAATCATAGTGTAATATCGTTGACTGATATCACTATTTATGTGGACAGTCGGGCGGCCATTCTTTCACTGTATTCAGTTTCCCAGGCTGGGTCTTTATGCAAATGACTTCTGCAGAAACTGCAAGGACGAGGATAAGAAGGATACTCTTGTTCGCTTCCTATGCTTATGCCCTGCCCTAGGTGGCAGAAGACATGATCACTTGGGCAAATAAACTATGAACAGCCTCCCTGATATCGAAAGCTGTAATGAGATCTGTAGTGAGATCATTTACGCTATATGAATATCACAAGATGGTTTTAAAGGGAGTTTAATGATGTTGAATCCTGTGATCACAATGGACCAAAATTGGCCTAAGTGTGCGATAGCAACCATTGAAACCTAACCTTGCCTCTGTTTTTGGTTGTTTCTTGAACCCTCTGTGGTTTCTTTTATTCCCGGTTTCTATAATTCTCTTTGACCCTAACAGCTTTATGTTACTTGTCTCCCCTTATATTATCGCTTTTATCTTCGCAATATGCTCGGAATCAAACTTGCATAACTTTATTGTATCGGTCTCATATTCCAAAGCCAACGCAAATACGTTATTCATGGTTGCTTCTAGTGTTGGTTCTCAAATAAAGTTTTAAATGGTCGCGTCGTTAGCAGACTGATAAACGCGTCCACTTGGCACACTAGTCCGTTTAACACATCTGTAGATTCATTGTAAGTTTGACGTGCCAATCTCGTTATCTCTTTTTCTAGTTTTGCATGCTTTACCCACGTAATTGCCGCTTGCTTTGGAGTTGTATCTTGCATAGTTCACCTACTTGTGACCGTCCATACCTCAGTTAGTTCGTAACTCAGTCTTGACCCGCAATGAAGCTGCTGAATTCTTAAATGGGATTTTGCCTTCGAATATCGGAGGCTTTAAAATTTCTGTTGAGCTGCTCCAACTGGGTCTGTTGAAAACGTTTTATTTTGCTGCTCATCTCCAATAGTTTGCGATGTATGTGTTTCGAGGCCCTCTATACTTGCTTAATTTTATTTTCAAGCTCCTGTTTATTTTGTCTTCAAATTCCTTTAGCTGGGCGCTGATTTTTCTCTCAAGCAACTTTATTTTTCCTCCTGTTTAACTTAAGATCTTGGGCGTAAATTTAGTTTAGTTTTTGATCTAATTCAGCAAATCGCCCACTTTGTTCTGCTCGTAGTCCTGCCAATTGGTTCTTTGAGGTGTTTTAGTTTTAACCATTATTGGTATTTGTAAAATCCCACTTTCGGAAGATGTCGTCATGTTACAGCGGAATTCATTAAATATTCTCACCTAGTGGGAGCATTGAATGCCAGGCATAACCAGTCCGCTGAATTGGCGCGGCACGCCTTGACATCATCTTATACAATATAATGTTAGGTGATAACTACAATCACAATTTTTAAATGCGATTCGATTGAATACCGGAAACAGCTCTATGGAGGACGTATCATTGAGCTGAAAAAATCAAGTAAGGTAGCATTATTCACATCTAAATTCCAAAGGTGAAGCCACATTTGTGCTAATGTTCGCCTGGTAACAGGTTTTGAAATCTTGGCAGCCATGATAATATTTAAATTATTTACGACACACGGTACGGTTTACATAAATACGAAACTGTCATTCTTCCATGCTGACAGCATCAGAAAATAACCTTAGAGGCTATGTCAAATATATTGGACCTGGTCCGTAATATTCGTTTGGTAGTGTCAGGATAGATTTGGAAAGTTGTTTTACTAGATTGGCGCCACACTGTAAATTTTTATAGACCATTTTCATTTGCGCCATTAGTACTTGTGTACGATGCATGTACGTATCTATGTCAAATTAATGTACTCGAGTCAGATTTTGAGTGCATTAATTGCATGAAATAAACACTATAAGTTTTAACAAAATGGAGTAATTTTTTTTAAGTATCATATAAATAGATATCGTCGATGCAAAACTACTTTAGTAAGGTGGTACCACTCTAGTTTAACGGAACACTAGAAAATGAATTTATATTTTTCAATTCTCTGCATACCAATTATCACGGCTATCAATCTGCGTGACCCAAAAGTTGGCGCTGAAAAGGAATGGTGGCAAACATCGTCATTTTATCAAATTTATCCGCGATCATTTAAAGACAGCAACGGAGATGGTATTGGCGATTTAAATGGAATTACCGAGAAATTACCGTACCTCAAGGAAATCGGAATAAACGCAACATGGTTGTCACCGATTTTTAAATCACCAATGGCCGATTTTGGATATGATATTTCAAGTTTCTTTGAAATCCAACCCGAATATGGCACAATGGACGATTTCCGGGCCCTGGTTAAACGCGCTAAAGAATTGGGTATTAAAATTATTTTGGACTTTGTGCCTAATCATTCAAGTGATGAAAATGAATGGTTTGTCCGTTCCGAGAACAGTGATCCAGCGTTTAAAGATTTTTATGTGTGGCATGACGGATATCTGGACCCAAATAATGCATCAAATCGGCTGCCACCATCAAACTGGTTGAGTAGCTTTTTTTATAGTGCGTGGCAATGGAGTGATACACGGCAACAATTTTATTTACATCAATTCCATCGTAAACAACCCGATTTGAATTATCGTAATCCATTGGTTGTGGAGATGATGAATGAAGTGCTAAGGTTTTGGCTGGAACAAGGTGTAGATGGATTTCGGATCGATGCTGTACCAACTTGCTACGAAGCGTTACCCCAAAATGGAAAATATTTAGATGAACCGACAAGTGGATATACCAATGATTCAAATAATCCGGCATATTTGTTACACATTTACACCCAAGATCAACCCGAAACTGAACAGTTAGTGTACACATGGAGAGAAGTACTTGATGATTTTCAAAAGGAGCATGGCGGCGAGAGACGCGTGATGATGACAGAATCGTACTCATATATCGATATCATAATGCGATATTATGGCGATGGGAATGGAAGAGATGGATCAAATATACCGTTTAACTTTAATTTCATCACTAACATGACTCAACAATCGAAGGCCGATGATATTAAAAAGATTATTGATTATTGGATGAGTCGGTTGCCCGAAGGTCGTACTCCAAATTGGGTAGTAGGTAATCACGATCAGCGCAGAATTGGATCACGAATCGGTGAACAACATATTGATGCTATCATGATGATTGAATTAACTTTACCTGGCGTTAGTGTTACATATAATGTGAGTATATTTTAAAACCGTGTAAGCTTATTCATAATAATATTTGGCGTATCATTTCAGGGTGAAGAAATTGGAATGACCGATGTGGCAATATCTTGGGCCGATACAGTTGATCCAGCTGCATGTAATACAAATGCGCAAATTTACGAACAATTTACTCGCGATCCGGAGCGCACACCAATCCAGTGGGACAATACAACAAACGCAGGATTTTCAAACGCCTCAAAAACATGGTTACCAGTTTCACCAAAATATCAAGAAGTGAATGTTGCAGCCCAACTAGCTGCACCGCGGAGCTATTTAAAAATATTCAAACGTCTAATGGCAATTCGTCAAACCGATACGCTTAAAAATGGAGACGTCAAGATTGTCACCTTTAACAATAGTGTGGTGATAATACATCGTCAATTAGAGTCAGCCGAATCGTATTTTACGCTCGCTAATTGGGAACCAACAACACAAACATTTAATTTGCATAATGTTTTATACTACAGTACTGTACCAGAATTTCTTACCGTAGAAATCAACAGCCTTAATTCTTCTTTTGTTGTCGGTCAATTAATGAGCTCCGCTAGCATTCAGCTTGCGCCCTATGAAAGCTTAGTTCTTAGAACAAATGCAACATTTAATCCTCCGACAGATTCGGGTGCTATGACTACAAATTTGCTAATTAGCAACTTTAAGAATTTCTTATTTGTAATTTTAGTAGTTGTAGTTAATTGTATTTATCACTAAAACGGTTTTAGTAAATAGAAAACCAAATAAAAATTAAGTAAAATATATTCCGTTATTTTCACTAAGCTACGTGATTGATGATTAATGATTTGTTTAAATGCAAGAAACCCTCGGATTCAAATCATTTTCTCTGTTAAGGTTCAACGTAAAGTGAACCCCATCATATCATCTTAATTGAAATAATTGGCTTTCTTTTCTTTTTTTTTTTAACTTATAGGTGGTAGTATTTAATTTTAATAGGGATAACTTACACGTGGTAACCCCAATTTCGAAGCGCCACATTGTTTTAACTATCCGTAGAGCCGATTTTTCAAATCTGAACGGATTATGGGCAAACATCGACTGCAATAACATTTTAAGCAACACCAAGGATATTGATATTTAAACTTATAATTTTAACCCATCTGAATTCTGAACAACCTGCACGTTTCATTCAACAAAATAATACTCTATCGTCACCTCCGGGATATAATAAAGAGCTCTACATAACCCGCGATCGTAGAACCAAGGTTGAGCACCGAAGCCTTGTTAAGTTCGAAAAAAAACAAGAATTTTTTATTCGCATGAAATTCAGTGGATTTGGTCATCTGCTTAGAATGTCAATTTGAAGAAGGAATGATGACCAAATTTTTTATAGAAAGCGAGGATTTTGATTTGAAGCTGGAAATTGCCAAAAGTTTTATCGTTGATTACAGCGAAACTGGATAATGTTTAATAATGGATTGATAATAATGGAGCAATAAATTTATTTCTTATTCATTCTTTAAAGACTGATTATTGCTTGTCTCTAATTTGTAATACAAAGTGCTTACGAAGTTGACGTATGACTTTTTAAGGGCCTTCAGAAGGTGGTATGAAGCCAATGAGTACTTTATCGATTCGTACGAAAACGTAATCTCAAGTTTGTAGTGACTTACGACTCTACGATCAAGAACAATGTGCCAGTTGCATCTCCTTCATATTTTGCTGATACCAGCGCGGATTCTTACTATAAGAACCCTGTTATGGAAATAATGTTTTATATTAAACATTCTTACAGTATCATTAAAAGCCACCTCAAACACTACTACAGCAAATTCATCTATTTGATGCCGTTCGCCGCCTCATCTTTATTATCATTGCACATCATATTTGATAATCTAAACAATAAATATCTTGAGGATCCTACAATTATTCATCAGTTTGGAGTTGATGGTGATCAGGATCACCTAGTCAAATATTGTGAGTCCACAAACTCTTTTTTGACATCTCAAAGATATATTTTCTGCTCCGCTGGCACTGAAATTATGCTCGATCTTCTGGTATATTCAAATTTACAACACATCTATGCAATTGACAATATCATGCGACCTATCATTATTGGTGTCCAGGGTGTTCCAGGTTCTTATAAAACGATTGCTTCATACCTAATTAGTGGAACCCGACGTTATGACTCGGTTTTTATTGATGAATATATGATGATACTTGCAGGTTATATTAGACTGATGGCCATGCTCAGTAATGTTCAAAAATATATCTTGTTGATATATTTTTGAACATTTGCACCATGTTAATATTGCAGATTGCACCATGGTAATATTCAATTTTACGATGCTAATAAATTTACTACGAATTCAGATCAGCTAAATGTTACATTTAGATGTCCTGTTGATGTTACATTAGCACTAAAAGAATATTATCCTGATACCAGTACCAAAAACCCTGTAGAGATGTCAATGGGATTCTTCAAATTACTACCTGATATATCATCTCTGCCTGTAATTGATAATACATATTATTTAGCTTTTACCAAAGCAGATAAGTGCTTATTAATGGACTAGTTCACCTTACCATCTTCTAGTAAAGTCTTAACTATTCATGAGGCACAAGGATTAACGTCACCAAATGTTATCTGCGACAGAACAAACACTCATCCGATTAAACTACTCAGTAGTTTACCACACGCAATAGTTGCAATATCGAGGCACACGTGTTCATTTAATTATTTCGCACCTGTAGCAGATGATTTACTCATCTAACTGAAAGTAACTGAATCAATGAATCCATTTGTTGTAAACGATATCAACCGCAAATCTTTGGACATTGTTTTTGACACAACCTACTGTCACCAGAAGAAATTAGAACACCTTCCAAGAATGAAATATAACTTCAAGAAAGCAATTTACGCCGGTTATCAAAATTATTTAGAAGCCACAAATTGGGATCTAATTTTCAATGTTGACAATGTGAACGAGAATGTTGATAAATTTTATATCTTCATTCACCAAGGCTTTGAACTCCATGTGCCTTTTTTCAATAAAGCACGAAAAACTCATGGTGGTTCGATGACCTGCTAACCAATTTAAAAAACCGAAAATGTAAAGCCTATACTAAAATGATGAAATCTCGATTGGAAACCGACAAGCTAGCGATTTTACAGCGCAGTGATGAATTTGATGTCTATTTCAATTTTAAGGTCTTACCTTGCAAGTATTGAAACAAAAATTAAATTGAATCCTAAAGAATTTTGGAAATACTTTCGATCCAAACATTATATCGAGCACACGAACGCAAAAGTGATAGCAGAGATGTTTGCAGTATTTTTCCAATCAGTTTATAGCCCTTTTGATAATATGGGATACACTGATCAAATAGGCAACAACAATACATGTATTATTCCTCCTGTCACACATGAAGAGAATGTTCTATCAGCCTTAAAGGAATTTGGACATGGATATGGGCCGGATGATATACCCGCCTTTATATTAAAAAAGTTTGCGAGTAGCTTCACAAATCCACTCTGCAAACTTTTTAACCAATCAATAACCACAGCCGTGTTTCCTGATAAATGGAAAATTTGAAAAATAACACCTATCTTTAAATCGGGTAAGAGAGAGGATGTCTCATATTACAGAGGAATTTCAACATGTTCATCAATTTCAAAATTATTTGAGCTGATTGTGTGCAATGCTTTTAAATCTACATTGATACGTCACATCTCTATCTACCAACACGGGTTCATGCCTGGAAGATCGACATCTACCAATCTGGTCGAATTTACCTATAAAGTGTTAAATGAGATATAAAATCATCATCAAGTAGATGTAGCGTACACAGATTTTAGCAAGGCATGTGATACTATTTCCCACCTCAAAGCACTTCAAAGTTTGCGCGCATTTGGATTTTCAACCGGATTAATTAATTGGTTCAAATCGTATCTAACAAACCGACTGTAATATGTATTAATTGGGAATGAGAAATCCAACGTTATCAAAGCGATCTCCGGTGTCCCTCAAGGATCTCATATTGGACCCTGGATTTTTATTGTGTTCATCGATAGAATAGCCAAGTTAATTAAGCACTCAAATGTTCTAATATTTGCTGATGACTTAAAAAATGTTCATACAATCAAACATGAGCAAGATATTATAAACTGCAAGATGACCTCAACAGACTTAGTGAGTGATGTGTCCAAAGTTCATTACACCTCAATATTAAGAAATGTAAAATTATGTCATTTCGTCGAAAAAAATATCCAATAACTTCGGCATATAAAATAATTGGCGCGGAAGTTCCAAGAGTACGTGAGATTATTGATCTGGGAGTCACATTTGTTGAAAACGTTAGTTTTAACCGTCATATAGATAAATGTATTGCTAAAGCTAACTCCATGTTTGGCTTTGTTAAGCGGTGGACTGGGGAATTCACGGATATACATACTCTACGCAAATTATATTACGCTTTTGTAAGATCTCAAGTGGAGTATGCGGCAATGGTTTGGAGCCCCTCTTACGCTGTGTACATGAATAGAATCGAAAGCATACAAAAAAAATTCCTTACATTCCTGTTGAAAAAAACTGGCTGGAATTATGATTATAACATACCATTATATGAAAATGTGGCTCACAGTAAGGAGGTAACTTACTCTACAAGATGCAATGAATATAACAGGTTTGACATGAATAGACCAGACACTACTCAATCGAAGTGGACCACAGAAATGTCGCAGGCCAGTTTTGAGCGTTTGGAAGATTGGAATCGTAATTTACAGACTCAAATTAACGAGCTGACACAAATGAAAAGGTCGGGATACGGTGACCGTAGCCGGAATAATTCCCCCATTGCAGACTCACGTTTCAGACGTCAATCCAGTTCCAGATCGCGCTCGCAGGCAGCAGTTAAGGACGGAATTTGCTGGTATCATTATCGTTTTAATGATAAAGTAAAAAAGTGCGTGTCCACTTGTAGGTTTTACGATGCCACCAAATTTGAAATAAAAAATTAGAAAAGTCATCACACTTTGGCGACATGTTATGACGGAAACACACATTGTCGCCTAATAGTATTTGATCAAACATCACAAAGCAAATATCTAATTGACACCGGAGCTGAAATTTCAGTACTTCCGGCTTCGCAAAAGATAGATCCAGAGGACAGTCCGATTTTCGCTATACGCACCAAATGCTTCCAAGTTTAATACATATGGAACGAAAGTGGTTAAACTAGATTTGAGCCTCAGACGTTCATTTTCGCAAACATTTATTATTGCTGACGTCACGGTGCCTATAATTGGGGCCGATTTTCTTAACAAATATGGCTTGTTGGTCGATATCAAACGTAAACGTCTATTGGATCCATTAACGTCTATTTCCTTTCTCGGTATGATTTCTATGGTTTCAGTCAACACACTTACTTATGGGTATCGAAATGTAAATCTCATTGTACACCTCCAATGCTAATATCCATGTAAATATAATACATATAGCTACTTATGAGTAAAATCATATATAAAACAAAACATAGGATTCAAACAAAATTACCAAAAGCAGACAAAAACAAAAAATAATCGTCGAGCAAAAACAACAACAAAAATTATTAGCCAGTGTGATAAAACAAAACAACAGAATTGAAACACCCTTTCTTGCGCAAACACGATACTCGAATAACCTACTAGATGAGAATACTAGTACTCTGCGCCTCTATGAGTTATTAAATACAGTTATTATGATTATATACTTAAAATTTATTTGTAAAAGTATGTATTAATGTAATAAAATACGGGTTATCCAATTCGAGGTTGATAAAGTAGAAATCTGTATACCGACATCTGTCTAAGATAAACGTCAAGTACGCTGTCATTTATTTAGTTGACATTCTGCCATTTAAGAATATGGAGCATTTAACAATCGACCAACGCGTTAAAATTATTAAATCTGCTGATGCTGATTTTTCGAACAAAATTTTCTTCAGTGATGAAGCTCATTTTTCGCTTGGTGGATACGTTAATAAGCAAAACTGTAGAATTTGGGGCTCAGAAAATCCACAATTGATTGTAGAGAAGCCATTACACCCGGAAAAAGTCACTGTTTGGTGCGCATTGTGGTCTGGTGGTGTGATTGGGCCGTATTTTTTTGAGAACAACCATGGACGAACCGTTACCGTCAATTCTGAGCGCTATGGCCGCATGTTAACCGATTATTTTTTTACGAAAATCGAAGATTATGATCTTGACGATATGTGGTTCCAGCAGGATGGAGCAACCAGTCACGTAACACGAGCAAATCGAGATCTTTTGCAAGAGAAATTTCCTGGACGTTTGATTTCGCGATTGGCTGATGTCAATTGGCCTCCAAGATCCTGTGATTTAACGCCTTTGGATTTCTTTTTGTGAGGCTACGCGAAAGATCGTGTTTACGCAAACAATCCTCAAACTCTTGACGAATTGAAAACTAATATTCGTAAGGTAATGGCCGAGATACCGCCCGAAATGTGCCGAAAAGTCATTGAAAATTACCTCAAAAGAATCAAGGCCTGTAAGAAGTCCCGTGGAAAACATTTGAATGATATCTTGTTTAACTAAAAATGGCAAGGATCAATCTGTAAAATGAAATAAAAATTACAATACATTCCGAATATTTTGTGTGTTTTTTTTTAAGTTTACTTTATCAAGCTTGAATTGGATAACCCTTTGCTTCCATTAATCATCAGTCGATAGATGTCGACATCATTTCGCTTTTAGGCGAGTTTAAGGAAATTACTCAAACATGTGCGACAGAGCCAACAGAAATTAAACATTCAGTAACACATGCCATATAGAAACTCGTGGACAGAGCTGCAAGCGCTAAAACAAGAAGTCTTTCTCCAGAAAAGCTTCACATAGCAAAAAAAGAATTCGATTTCATGATGGCCCAAGGTATTTGTAGACCTTCCAATAGCCCATGGTCAAGTCCGCTTCATCTTGTCATGAATAAGAACTGCGAGTGAAGACCTTGTGGGGACTACCGGGCTCTTAATAACGTAACACAACCTGATCAATACCCCATTCCTCATTTGCAGGATTTTGCTTATCAATTAGATGGGTCCACGAAATTCACTATACAATGGATCTTGTTAGAGCATACCATCAGATTCCCATCGAAGCTCGAGCCATTCCAACGACAGCAATTACCACCCCATTCAGACTCTTCGAGTTCATGAGAATGACATTCGGTTTACGGAACGCTGCCCAATCCTTCCAGCGGTTTATGCATTCCGTCCTCCGTGGGTTGAGTTTCTGTTTTGTATATACATAGACGACCTATTGACAGCATCGCATACTCGTGAGGAACATCTAAACCATGTAAAAATTGTGTTCCAGTGATTGAGGGATGCGGGACTTATTATCAAAGTCGATAAATGTGTCTTCGCAAAGAGCGAAATAAATTTCCTGGGGCATACCATTACGCCACAGGGTGTTAAACCGACAAGAGAAAGAGTCGACGCCATTATGAATTATGAGCAACCGAAGACTATTAAGCAGCTTAAGCATCAGAGGCATTTATTAACAGCAAGCAACAGTTGAACGAAGCTACCATCCTGGTACATCCTATTTCGGACGCCAAACTCGCGATTATGGTCGACGCGTCGGATTTAGCACTGCGTGCCGTTGTTCAGCAGAGAATCTCATGTACTTGGCAGCCACTTGGTTTTTATTCAGTGAAGCTTAATGAGATACAACAACGATATAGCGCCTATGATCGTGAACTGTTGGCGGCCTATTCAGCCATTAAGCATTTTCGGCACTTACTCGAAAGAAGACCATTTACACTCTTCACGGATCATAAGCCACTAATATTTGCGTTTAAACAGAATCCAGTTAAAGCTTCTCCAACGGAGTTCAGACACTTGGATTTTATAGGACAATTTACGACCGATATACAGCATGTTTCCGGAATAGAGAACGTGGTAGCTGACACACTTTCACGTACAGAAGAAATCACGCATGATACCGGCGACAATTGATTACGAAAAGATCGCGGAAGCACAACACGATGTTGCTAAATTAAAAGAGCTAAAGGAAAGCATAGGACAGTTGAAATTCCAAGCAATGCTATTACCTAGCTCCAATAAGAATATTATCTGTGAGACCTCAACGGGAATAAACCGGCCATACATACCGAAAGCATTTCGAAGAACAGCCTTAGAGTCTATTCATAACCCAGGAATTTTCACTACAGCTAAAATGATCGCAAAGAAGTCTATCTGGATTGCAGTAAATAAACACGCACGTAAATTGGCACAAAATTGTTTAGAGTGCCAGAAATCGAAGGTGACAAGGCTCACTAAGAGCGCTTTAGGAAATTTTCCGCTGGTATTCCAGAGATTCAATCAGATTCATATTGATATTGTCGGACTTCTTCCGTCTTCCGACAGACAACGCTATTGTCTCACCATGATAGACCGATACACCCGTTGGCCAGAAGCTATTTCTATTGCAGACATTCGAGCGGAAACTGTGGCGTACGCCTTAATAACTGGGTGGATTGTTCGTTTCGGCGTCCCGGAATCAATTGTCATGGATCAGGGTTCCCAGTTTGAATCGGAACTGTTCGCAGAGCTCTCAAAACTACTAGGATTCGAAAGACAAAGAACAACTAAATAGTTATAACCCCAAAGCAAATGGTTTCATCGAAAGATGGCACAGGACGCTTAAAGCCGCTATTAAGAGCGATAATAAATTGGATTGGACTAGTTCCCTTCCTGCAATATTATTGGAACTTCGAACGGTTTTTCTCGAGGATTTCGGTACAACTTCGGCAGAGCTCGTCTACGGTACTACAACACGTATTCCGGGGCAACTGGTTGAGGATACACCAGCTCTCAGGCTACAATCAGATTTCGTTTCTTCACTTCTGGATCATTTCAAAGAACTACGACCACATCCACCCACTCGGCATATTTCTGAGCAGAATGGTTTCGCCTTTAAGACACTAAACACGTGTTCTCATGTATTGTTGCAAACTGTGCGGTTCGTAAGTCGCTCCAGCCACCTTACGAAGGTCCGTATTCGGTTATTGAGCGATCTGAGAAGAATTTTGTTATCGGCATAAAGGGAAAACTAAGTAAAGTGTCAATAGAACGACTTAAGCCGTGTTTTGTCGAGAGTTCCGAAGTAACATCACATCAATCTAGTACAACGCACGATATGGATACCCCAAATAATACCAACACTACATCACCTGGATGTTCGCTTGCAAAAAGGGGAGCGAAAATAGTCAAACCACACAAAAAAACATTTACGAGGGTAACTTTCAACCCTAACGATACATACACCCATAGTTCAAGTGAAACCCGGTCTGGTAGAATGACACGACCACCGGCTCGGTTGTTGGATTCGCTCACCTGGACAGGCTCTCTGGTGGGGGAGTACTGTGGTCGTAGGACGTGCACCACGCAACACATTTAAAATGGGTCGCGGGGCGTACATCGCGTAACACAACAAACCGAACGACGATGTTCGTAGTTTGTATTTTATATTAATGACGACAGTAAGTTCGTTTCCGTTTTCCTTAGGGTACGCATGTCCGCAACAAAAATAAAATAAAAAAAGGAAATGTGCTCACATTAAACAAGGTACTGTACCGAATATAAAAAAGTAAAGTTCGTTCAGTTTCATGGCATTAAAATTATAAGTGAATTAAAAAAAATAAATATTATAGTAAAAATAAATCAAAAGGTTTTGCGTATTCAATAATCGTCAGAATAAACATATATAATATGGAAAGGGCACATCCACACAATAATTACTGGTAACGTTCCATAATTAGCAGCAACCATAAAGCCCCCCATAAGAGAAACAGTTGTTTATGATAACAGAATGTGTTCCCACTTAAATGATTTTGGCATCGATGGACTAGGCCCGAGCCAAAGTTTCCATAATAAATTAGAAATTTTGTGCACTGAAAACGAAAAGGTTACCAGTTAATCATATAGAAACAAGGATTAAAATGACGTCTGTCACTTAATAGATCCAAAAATTTCATGCAAACTGAAGAAAACGTCAAATACCAAATAAAAGCGTCCTCCATGTTTAAACGATCACGATTTTAAAATTACAAGGTAGTTTAATGTTGTATATTGGGTTAGATACTCGATCGGCTAGCAAACAAGCAACTTGCTAGCCGAAATCCTGGCTACTCAATTAATTTTACCAAGGAAATATGAATTTAAAATTATATTTTTCATAATATTCTTGTTTATTTTCGAGATTGCACTGTAACATTTGCGGCTTCAAAAATGAGCAGCTAATTTTTGTATTGTTTTACTAATTGCACAGTAAAAAAAAAACAAAAGTTTTAAGAAAAATATACATATTTTGAAATTCAAATTTGCTTGGTAAAATTGATTGAGTAGTCAGAATTTCGGCTAGCAAATTGCTTGCTTGCTAGCCGATCGAGTATCTACCTCATTATGTAAAAATTCGTTCACGTAATGAAAATTAAACAAATAAAAATTTGCCGGTCATTTGTATGTGTCGAGCATTTGATAAGTTGTGTTACAGCCGCACTAGCCAACAAGTCAAATTTTTCGTAACAAAAAACTTTCGTCGCTTTCCGTAAAGGTTTGACAAGTTGTATTACTGATTCGCTGGTTCAGTCAATGACAGCTATTTGATTTTTAGATAGCACGATACACATTTTTTTTAAGTTTGGACGCACAATTTCACTTCAATAACTTTTATTAAGTGACAATTCATATTTAACGAAGCTTCGTTGAATTTTTTAATTTAAATTAATTTTTCCATGGGCGAAAGCACAGAAACGGCATTTATTGCAAACATAATTTTTTTAAGTAGGTTTACATTTTTTTTTTAAATATTTATATGATTACCCCTCATGGTCGCTGAAGATAGTGAATTCCCAACCTACGATCACGTAGCGAAAGTGTTTAATTGCTTGGAAAATTGAATACAATTCTCTATCAAATGCGAAGTATGTTTTCAGAATCCGATAGTTCTATTATGAAAAATCCAAGAGGACGATTTTCAAGCGCTTTGGGTTTCTTGAGACGTGTGGCATAAATTGGGGCAAGTATTTCCACGAGTTTTGGGATAAATCGGCAGTAGTAGTTTACCATACCGACAAATTGTTGAATTTATTTTACGTTTTGCGGTGCTGGGAATTTTCTAATTACATTAGTTCGTGCTTCGGACGGCAGCATCCCATTAGACGTAATCTCGTGACTGAGAAAGTCAAAATTGCATGTTCCAAACACACATTTTGCTGTGTTAATATTGACGCCATATTTTGATAATTCTTGGAAGATTTGTTTCAAATGATGAAGTAGATGCTGGCTCTTGTCTGTTGATGCTACGAGAATGTCGGGAATATAAACAACAACGAAATCGAGATCTCTAATGATTTCGTTGATGGAACGCTCGAATGTTTGTGCAGCATTTCTGAGACGAAATGGACAATTCGGATGAATTCGAATAAGCTAAATGGTGTGATAATTGCAATCTTGTGATTATCGTCGGTGCGGCGACTAGGATAAGATGGTATACTCTGTGACTGAAATTAACACAAGCTCTGAGTCCGCATATCAATAATATCGAGAAGTTTTCGCCGTCCAACGATTTAATTCGGTGTACCATATCCGATTGTTTTTGATCACTTAATACAATTTTGCTGAGTGTTGTTTGTAATTTACGCTGCTCAGAAATGGGTTTAGCGAAAATCAGTATTCGCTTTATTGTTTCCTATTTATCTATTCCAACAGGGTCTTTGCAAAATTTAGTCGACCTTTTCCACCTGTGTTGCCGCGCGGGACAATGCGTATATGCGTAAAATTTAATTTGTCTGGGTTGGTTTCCGCATCCAATGTCTTGGCGCTGATGTCTTAAAGCCTATCTCAGGCTGTTGTTCCTCTTGTTTCTGCCGATTATTGTCATCATAGGGTCGGTTTTATCTTCGGTTTATTTTGTACCCCCGTTATTGAATATTGTTCAAACGATTTTTCATGCGCTTCGGATGATGACGAACGATCTTGATGATGTTGGTGGTAGGAGAAAAGGAACAAAAAATATAGTTTAGATAGATAGATTTGTTGGTCAAATATAAATAATCATAACAGTGCGACAGTAATAGTGTCAGTAATAGGTCAACAACTGCTATTTGTATATCTTATATTAAAAAAAAGTGTCTAACCCTTCTTTAAACCGTTTTTGCATTTCATTTCTAATTGAACCTACCATTTAACTATCCTAATTCTGACACTAATATTTAAAAATATTTTGAGTATAAATAAATAAAAACGCGACTCCAGAATAACAAAAACCAAATATGAATATTCAAAGCACTCCAAGCTAGAACTACGAGCGGAAGATGCCAAATTTTATGGCAGAGGAAACAGATCAAACGTTGGTTCAAGTATTTCAACGGAAAAACAGACAGGACATGACGGAAGTTGCAATTTTCAACTGAAATTTCATAAATATTCGTACTTTTCTTCATCGTTAAGGATCGATCTTTGAAGAAAGGTTATACAATTTCATACTACCTCTAGTAAATTTAACAGAAATTTATTTTACCGGCGTTCTCCATCGATATTTTGTTGGCCAATTAAAGCAACCGCAGTCAAATGATTAATCGAAACTGTAAATAACGGACGGAAATTACAAATTTAAGTTCTATTCTACCAATTTTCTGTTCATATGTTGATGTAAAATCTATTTTAATGTACTTATATGTCCGTAATCAGTTAAAGCGACTGTTAGTACAAACATCATTAAAATAGTCAGCTTCACAAAATTGGTCAACAACCGTAATTTGGTTAATTTAAATTTTAGAAATTGGAAACAATTTGAAAGTAGTACGTTTACCGCTGTTCCGAATATGTATAATGTCAACATTCCACAACTACTTTTACATTTAGACGTGCTTGACTCGAATTTAGAGCACATCACTACTTGATTCACGGTCGTTTAAATATTGATGCACCTCGAGACAAAAACTGAGCTAAACTTTGTTATTTTGACACAGCAAACGAAATTATCTCTCATTTTGTTTCAAAACAATATTTATAAAGTCACGCAGTATCATCTACAAAGTCAAACGTTAAAGAACACTCAACGAATTTAAAAATAAAAATTAAGATGACGAGAATCTTATTTTTATTTTTAGTTTTATTTATAAAAAGCATCGTCGCACAAACTCTTATTGACGTGCGGCATTTCGACACAAATCTCAGTGGTGATAAAGAATGGTGGCAAACATCAGCGTTCTATCAAATCTATCCGCGTTCGTTTAAAGACAGCAATGGCGATGGAATTGGGGATCTAAATGGAATAACGGAGAAGTTACCGTACCTCAAAGAACTTGGAATTAATGCTACTTGGCTGTCACCGATTTATAAATCACCAATGGCCGATTTTGGATACGATATCGCAAATTTCTTTGAAATTCAACCGGAATACGGAACGATGGATGATTTTCGAGCGCTGATCAAACGTGCTAAGGCGTTAGATATCAGAATTATTATGGATTTTGTGCCAAATCATTCGAGTGACGAGAACGAATGGTTTATCCGTTCGGAGAATCTTGACCCGTTTTTCGTAGATTTTTATGTGTGGCATCCTGGCTATCCAGATCCAAAGAATGCATCAAATCGTTTACCACCATCGAATTGGATTAGTTTCTTTTTTGGAAGTGCCTGGCAGTGGAGTTTAAAACGGCAAGAATTCTATTTACATCAATTTCATCGTAAGCAACCCGATCTTAATTATCGTAATCCTTTAGTGGTAGAGACAATGAACCAAGTGCTTAGATTTTGGATGGATCAAGGTGTAGATGGTTTTCGTATTGATGCTGTACCAACCGTGTTTGAACGAAAACCTGATAAAGATGAAAGATATCAGGATGAACCGCGCAGCGGCTACACAAATGACACAAACAATCCATCGTATTTATTGCACATCTATACTCAAGATCAACCTGAAACTCTGCAATTAGTATATCAGTGGAGAAAAGTACTCGATGATTACCAAAAGGAACATGGTGGAGAGAGACGTGTTATGATGACGGAGTCATATTCGGAAATTGATATCGTGATGCGTTATTATGGTGATGGTCAAGGTCTTGAAGGCTCAAACATTCCGTTCAATTTCTATTTTATTACCGACCTAAATAAACAATCAAAAGCGGTTCATGTTAAATCAGTAGTTGATTATTGGATGAGTCATATGCCAAAAGGTTACATTCCAAACTGGGTGATCGGAAATCATGATCAACGCCGAGTAGGATCACGAATAGGTGAAGAACATATTGACGGTATTATGATGATAGAACTTACGCTGCCGGGTGTTAGTATTACGTATAACGTGAGTATTTTACAATAGCATTAATCCATATCGGATTTTGAAGAGATAAATTACTTTTAGGGTGAAGAAATTGGTATGACTGACGTGTGGATTTCTTGGAACGATACAGTAGATCCAGCTGCATGTAATACAAATCCACAAATTTATGAGAAATTTACTCGTGATCCTGAACGTACACCATTCCAATGGGATGACACAAAAAATGCTGGTTTTTCAACTGCCACGAAAACGTGGTTGCCCGTTTCACCAAAATACAAAGAAGTTAACGTGGAAGCACAGAAATTGGCATCCCGAAGCTATTTAAAAAATTTTCAAAGTCTAATCAAAATTCGACAAAGTGAAACGCTTAAAAATGGTGATCTCTCTATCACGTTGTATAACAGCGTGGTAATACTACGCCGTGAATTACAATTGGAGCAAGTGTACTTTACACTGGTAAATTGGGATTCATCACCACAGGATTTAAATCTGCATACCGTATTCAATAATACTACAATTCCGGATATACTTGTCGTCGAGGTTACCAGTTTAAAATCAAAATTCTCAGTGGGGCAGATAGTCAAGACCGCCGAACGAATCAATATCAGTGGTTATGAAGGCGTTGTGCTCCGGTCGAATCAAAAGAAATTTTTCAACTTTTGGCTTTAATTTCTAGTTTATTTTTGTTGACATATATCATAAAATAAATTAAAAGTCTCATTATATTTTCAAATATATAACTATTCCGAGATCCATTCCAATGTATGATAAGAATTGTCTTTTGGAGGTTAAATTTTATCTTTTTTATTGAACTTCTGTACTGTTCACTGTACTGCTGTTGTGGGAATTTAACGTTATTCGCAATTACTATTTAATTGCTCACCATTGTCAGTTATGGGGATTTCTGTATATATGGTTTGTATTAGTTTCTCGAGGAAGTGAAGTAAGTTAAGCGAATCCCATTATTTCATCCTCGAATACCGTTGCTAACTTGATAAGACTGAAATTTGAGAAATCTGCTGTTAGTTCATCGGGCACTTTCAATGTTTAATCTGCGATATCCGCATCACAATATTCCAATATTGTCCATATGATAACTGAACCAAAATGAATAATTTGACGAATAATAAACCTAGAGTTTTTTAAATTTATTTTGGGTTGGGATTAATCAAATATTGCTTGTACATTCCCGGGATCAGTCGATCGAAGCAATGCTTTTCGAGTGAATGCCGGTCAACACGAAACTGATGCAGGCTGGTGGAATCACCTGGAATCTGGAACCCTAGTAGGTTCCGCACTCAATGCGGCCATCGGACATGGTGCAAATCGAGGATACTTTCCCAATTCGCAATTGCGCTCTGTTGCTCTGGCAAACTGCAAGAGCTAAACTATATTCAAATTTTTATAGTTTTGAGTTTGGGACCGAGCTACTTTAATAGCCAGACTAATGTGGACAAAGTGAATATCGTTCTCTTCAAGGCAGCCGTTACACAAGTAACCTCGAACAAGCCGCATTTGTTGTAAATGGAGTTTAAAACAGTCGTTGCCAGTAAGGTATAGCGACCAATACTATCAACTGGTCTTTGTTCAAAGACAAAGTGTATTTTGTTTACCTGAAGGGGCTCACATTGGGTTCAATAACAAATTGTGCCTAGCATTACTATATGTACCCAAAATAATACATATTTACATTTGAACAGCGAGATTAGAAGCATCAACCGCATAAGATAATATGACTCAAACACTCGGTTTTTCAAGTCTCTCGATGCATTTTGTTATTAACCATATTGAATTCTGGTATATATGAGCTTAATAAACTGTACATTTCTCTATGCCCTGTAATCAAACCGAAAGTGTTCCACACACCAAGGCACTTCAGTCGAAAAGCAGTGGAGCAAGCCGTACCTAGAATGAACGAGAACAAGAATCGGAGTTAAGGACATGGGTTCGTCCTCACCTTATACATGGCGTAGTTTAAGAAAATCTGTCTGTCGTTGATGGGGAGAAACGAACGTTTTATCTTTACTATACTCTTCTTAATTTATCAGTGTTCTGAATGTACATATTTTGATTATTAGTTGTAAATAGAAGGTTACTGTCTTTGTCGAAGTTGATTTGCTCGGAGTTCTAAAGTAAAATTAGGCTCATTAGAAAAGTAAAATTATACCACTTTGGTCCGCTGCTCGTTCGTGGAATTTTGCATGGTGGTGTAATAAGGTTCGATGAATAAAATCTAAAAATAAAAAAACAAAAAAGTTATTCAATTTTTACACGCAGGTGTGACTTGGCCCACCCTGTATATAGCATTCATCATCTTGTTCCCTAAAAATTTTTCGTTGACAGTGTAGTTTGCGATCCGGAAAATTCTGACTATTAATTGTCCAAACAGATCTATGGTTTAAAGGTTCTGGCTGCTGATTCTTGTCTCAGTTTCTTCTCCTATAGCAATTTAACGGAAACTGTTGTGAAAGTTTTAAGTTATTAATTGAAGCCATATTAGTCCGGGTTATACCCTTAAGTGCATCCTTTAAATTTAGTTCATCTATTTATTTATTTAAAGAAATCTATTTTGTAATATACATGTATGATTTCATTCGATAATGAACAGCCAATCAGTCAGCATCTTTATTACCATAAAATATTATCTACCGTTAAAAATATTAATTTGTTTTTCTCTAATAAAAACAGTGACAAGCCAATAATAACTAAACAGTTAGTTTATTTTATGCAGTTCAAACACGTGTTTATTAGTATTTATTATCTTATAACCTGTGAAATAGCACCGACAAATAATAATCCTAAAGCGTCCAGCAAGGATTCCCTTGCTGGAGCTGGAATAATAAAAACCAGCAATAATGGATTAAAAAATCCAAATAATGTGAATGCCGAAATCCTAAAAGAAGTAGTCAAACTTAATCCTTCTATTAGACATTCCACTAATAGACGCACCACCCAAAAAAGTAAAGTTACAATGAGTGATAACAAACCTGAAATGGAAACTGAAGACTTGTCTTCAGACGATGATTTTCTTGGGTTTCCGGGCGAAGTGGTTCCGAATATCCCAACGAGCAACCAATTTAATATCTTGCTGGATAACTCAGTCAAAGAGCACAATGCAACAAACCACACAGTTAGTTCCTGTCCACCTGTAACCATAAAACATGTGAACTACAGCAAGGTCAAACAAATACTCACAAACACAAGTATTCCCGACAACAAAAGCAAGATCAAATTGACAGGCAATGGAATAAGGGTTCAATGCCAACAAGCTGCACATCACAAGAAGTTAATTGAGCATTGCAAAAATAATAATATTGAGTTCTTCTCTTACCAATTGGCAGAGGATCGAACGACAAATTTTACACTAAGTGCGGTTTTTTTGAAATGGATGTAAATGAACTAAAAACTGAATTAATAAACGCCGGTCTGAAATCACTAGTCGCCATAAAATCTCTTCTGATTAGAAATAAACGGTACGATGATCACACAGTATATTTAATCAAAGTCAAAAGAGGTTCATTGTCATTAAGAGACGTAAAAAAGATAAACACGCTTTTCTACACAATTGTGAAATGGGACTACTATCGGCGCAATAAAAAAGGGCCGAATATCTGTTCAAGATGCTCGAATTATGGTCACGCTGCACAAAATTATAATCTAAAACTACGTTGCTCGTATTGCGGTAATGAACACAAACGAGAGGATTGCAATTTTCTTAAAGACACGGAACGAGCGAGCAATTCAAATGCCAACCAGCTCAAATGCTGCAATTGTAATGGCGAACATGAGGCAAACTCCTACGACTGTCCCAAAAAATCGGAGTTTTTAGCAAGCCAGCGACATAAATCTCAAAACCGTATACGTATGAGAAATTGGACCGAAAGACCACCACCTGCCATTGCCGATCTATCCGAATTTCCAGTATTAAGTGAGCCAAGTCATTTGATGATACAACAAAACCCAGTACCAGCATATCACCAACCAACCACAATACATACAAATAAGGGTCAACAACGCAAGCAAATTTTAGGTAACAATTTTACTAACAGTACTAACAATAATATAAACATAAACAATAATACATTAAATAATAGTAGGGATAATAATCTATTCTCGTTAGGCGAGATCAATAAATTATATAATGATATTCTTTCAAATTTATCAAATTGTACAACTCGATTTGAACAATTTCACGTAACTATGAATTTAGCCGTTGAATATCTTTATGGTAAATAATAACCCAAATTTTACTTCCCAACCAAATAATAGGTTAATTAATAATACCCTTAGTATCATTTACTGGAATTGCCATGGATTAGCTACAAAGGTTATTGAATTGATGAATTTTATGGACGATAAAAATATATCTATTGGACTACTTTGCGAAACTTGGCTAAACCAAAATTCTCGATTGCGTTGCCATCCTGACTATAATATACACAGAATGGATCGTTTAAACGGCCCTAGTGGAAAAAATCAAATATTTATACCAAAAAATTATACTGAGGAATACCAAAATCAACTTATTTTTGTATAAATGATTAATTTAAATACAAAATATACTTTAAATTGGTTAAAGTTTAATACATTTCTAGACCAAAATACTACTAAAATTATACATCTCAAAAATTATACATATTTAAGTATGAATTTTGTATATACAAATATTTAAATTAAGTCAAAATTAAACATAAATATACATAAAATATGATTTTAAATATTATACACATATAAGTGTTAATTTTAACCTAAAATTAACTCTTAAATTCAAATTTTAAACTAAATTAAGTATATTTGAGATAAATACTTAATACTGCAGTTTAAAAGTTTAATTATGGTTAAATATTTTATACAAATTTAAATATTAATTTTAGCATCATTTTTAACAAATATTTAAATTTAGGCAAAATTAAACATAAATTTAAAAAATTATTTTAAGCGAATTATTGGAATCGAAAATTGTATATTACACATTTTAAAAAAATAATTTTAATCATCACTTTTCATCCCGTACGAGAGATGAAATTCCCACAAAAAGGAAAATTTCCCACGAACTGGCAACACTGATCAATACTATCGTGCTGAAAAAATATATTTAGTAGTAGTCGTATTTCACGGTCTTTTGTATGTTGGTGTGCTGGTGTAGTTTGCACCAAATGAAATAAACCAAATTAAGTATATTTTAAGTTTAATTGTGTATTGAAATATATTGATTTATATTGTTAGGAATTAAACTCTACATAGTTATTGCTTTGGTGGTGCAGTGGTTAAGGTGTACCCCGCTAATTATTATTATCGCAAAAGTCGCCGGTTCGAGTCCAGTCGGAGTCCAAAATTTAAGCAATTATTATTCTAATTAGGCAACGATGTTATCGGATCAAGTATTCACTACACTGATTTGAAAATTGACTGAAAATACTAGAATTAACAATGGCGTGAAATAATCAATGGAGAGGAACTGATGACGTGGCATGTACGCGAATACAAACAACCACATGGAAAAATGATGTAAAATTATAATACGCATACATCGGCGGCAGTCACAATGAATGGAATATTTCCGTTATATTCTATCAAGTATAATTTTTGTTTAAATTTGAAAACTATACTAAAATTATATTGCCATAACCTACAAAAATTATACTTAAAATACACTAATATTGGTATTAATTTTATAACACAATATACAAAAATTATACTTTTAACTAGATAATTTGCGAAAGTATAATTTCTGTTTAATTTTTAAAATTATACTGCCATAACCTACTAAAATTATACAAAAATTATTATTAAATTTCTATGAAATCGTAAGTTTATTTTTAGTATAAAAAATTTCAATTTTTCCACTAGGGGGTGCCCATGGAGGAATAGCCATTATTGCCAAAAAGAATTTAAAATACAAATTGCTTCCCCATTTCAACAACCTTAAAGTAATCGAGGCATTAGGTATAAGCATTGAAGGTCCTAATGGTGTTACAAGAATTATCTCAGTATACTTCCCAGGAAGCACATCCTCGATAGTCAAATCAAATTGACAAAATATATTTGGGGCTTTCAATAAAAATATAATACAACGTGCTTACACCCGCGATCTCCTAACCCTCATGAATATGAGGGATGTCATCATATGCGCCATATGTCATCATACATTCCACTAAAGCAAAACTCCAGGCCTTCCACAATAGATATAATTCTTACAAACATTCCAAACTTTATCCGTCATGTGAATGCTCTGAATCAATTTTCCTCAGACCACCTTCCAGTTAAGTTCGAATTAATTATAAAACACTTTAAAATACATAGAAACACGTCATATCCTGATTATAAAAATATACCGCTTTACAAGTATATCATTAATCAAAACTTGAACATATTAGAATATAAGAACAGATTCGAAAATGCAACTCAATATAATATTCAACATGAAATTGACAAACAAATTGACAAACTTGTCAATGAAATTATAATACACGCAAGAAATGAAGCCATTCCAACAAAAACAGCTAGCTCTAGATATAAATTCATCACTTTAACTGACGATATAAACTTCTTAAAAACTACAAGGAACCGCCTCAAACGGCAATGGAACAATCTACACGATCCATCAACAAAACATAATATCAACATTTTAAATAGAGTGATTGCAAAGGCAATTAAGAAGCTTGTTATAACCAATTGGAATAACATCCTCTCCAAAATTAACCAACAGACGTACGATAGAAACAATAGTCACATATGGAAACTCAGTAAGGTATTAAGAAGGAAAACGATACACATTATTCCTTATTTAGAAGCTGATGGACTAAAATTTATCACAGATGAAGAAAAAACCAACCTAATTGAAAGGACTTTCTTTAATTCTCATAGAAATTTAACTACTGCAACCAGTTCGACAAATGAGAATATTTATCCGACCATCGTAAATTTTTTACAATACACCATAGCAATACATATATAGTAGTACCATCATTCGAAAAAAATCTTTAGAGGGTGAAAATCCAGGTAGCGCGTTAATCGAAATTAAGTTATGCAATAATTTTACTAGTTCGCCTAAATGTTTGCAAGATTAAATACACTTACAGTACACACGGCGTATTTTTGTATACCATTAACCAGTATAGTATTGCTTCACTCTAACTTATTATACTACATATTAACACAGAATATATTTATTTCAACTCGTATTGTTTTACAATTGTCAAGGTCATGTAGAAAATGTGTTTAATATTTTTTGTGATAAACAATAAAACAAATCATGAATACCTTACTTCAATTTTCTTTTTATAAAAAATAGCATAAATAATTTTTTTTCTATGATAGAAATGCAAAAGAATATGAATTGTTCAATCAAATAAATCCATTATTGGAAAGGAGAAATGAATGATAGGATTAGGATATATACATATGTATATTAATATATTGAGTACATACTTAGCTGTGTATTATTATTGTTTATTTTAAATACATCTGTTCTCACAAACACAAACGAATAAAGATTAAAAATGAAAACGATGTAGAAATCTATATAGAACAACTAAATACAATTTTTTAAAAGGATGCCGTTGATTGCACTGTTACAGTATGGTAATTTATAATAGAAAATATGAACGAGTAATTTTCTTATATATGCATACATTAAGAACAATGTATTGTTATGGAAAGGCAGATTTTCTATTTTTCCAAATCTGTGTGAAAGTTCAGGGACATTGAACCCAATATTTGTTTCAAAATTAAAATAAAATTTATTAATTCGATTTTATCATAAAAAATATTACGTAAGAGAAGTACGTAAAAATAGGAAAATTGTCACTTGGACATACTACAATAGTATGTCGTTTTTCATTATTGTCTTTCAATCAACTATTTATTAAGGGATTGTTCCTCATTGGAATAGAAAAAACGAGGATGTCATTATAAAGATTATAATTTCAACCAAAGCATGTCTGACTTGATCTGTTTTGTCACAGAATCCAATGAGAGTCATGTGGTGTTTACAGTGTGCAAATCTAGGGCGTATAATTATAATCCAATTATGAGCATTTAAGGTTCGCTAACAAAACTTAAATTCATTTTTCTGTTAATCTAATCTGTTAATCTCTAATAAATTTTATTGTTTAAATTGGGGGCTGAATTAATCCATCTCAAATGAATTACATATCCGTTTTGTGTTTTACTAACACAATTGTGCGGGTAGGGCTAAAGTACCATGTATATGTAGTGTATGTATATGTGTATTTTGTATGTTTTTTGAACAAATTTACACATTTGTGAATTCCTTTTTAACTTATTTTCCGTCCGAAAAAACACTATATCTATACACACAGTTGTGTTGGTTTTACTTCAAATCAAGCGAAATTTTTAATGAACAACGCCGTTACATACGTTAATTTTTTACTCACACATTTGTGTGGGTTGGACTAAAATTGAGAAGATTTTTTATTTTTCTTAGTTGAAAAAGGGATATAAGGAAGTATATAAGATATTTTTTATAAATTCAATATACAAGTGAATAGCTTACGAGTTTAGGTTGCCGCTCACTATTTTGTAATTAAAACTATTTTTAAATAGTAGTTAAGCTAGAGATTGGTCAGCATTGTCTGAAAGAAAACGTTTCAGTTCTTTATGGCAGGATAAATAATAAAATCAGTTTTTATTTTCCTCTAAAATGTAAAATTTTATTTTTATGTCTTAATTTAATTAATTAACCTTAATTTGTATTTAGTCTTACACCGTTTTAATACTTAATTACCTTTCCGAAACGAATATTTATTTGTGGAGACTTTAAACAGCTTTCACAATAAAACAATTTTTATTTTGACAATAAGGCCTGTTTCAGCTGAACTAAGACAAGCGAACTGACCTATGTATGTTCATCGTTCTTGGTTGTATATAAAAAACTTTTATAAGCCCCGTTTCCCACTTGAGCTAAGTATTTTGACTGATATGAGCTATGTTTTCATTTAACAGCTTCACGTTTTGATTTCTTTCCAAAGTCAAATAACAGAAATATTGTAGATAAATCTCAGAGTCTACCCAATCTGTAAAGCAATGTATTTAAATTTTTATTTTCACCTTGGAGATACGAGGGTATATCAAAAAGTCTTGCAATATCATATGAAAAAAAAGAGTGAGTGAGACAACAATATATTTTTCAAAATCATTTTTTGTCGCGATGAAACTTCTAGAAGAACATTTCGATGTAAATTTTACAGTTCGTTTGTTTTTGTCAATTTAGTAACACGTGTTTTGAATTTTTCTTAAAATGAATGGAATTGAATATCGCGCCCTTATTAAATTTTTCTATAAAGATGGACGAAATGCAATTTATATATTCAACTATATATCAAAAGTTTACGGCGAATCTGCACCATCATATGCCACAGTAACAAGGTGGGTAAAATTATTCAAAAGTGGCCGGGAGTCATTTGAAGACGACAACCGCTCGGATCGGCCAGCAGATGCTATTAGCCATGAAAACGTAATTTTGGCCGACTCTATTGTATTGGAGGACCGGCGTATTTCTGTTCCGCGGTTAGCGTGGAGACTTTCTCTTTCATACGGTACCACATATACTATATTACATGACCACCTTCACATGTCGAAAGTAAGTGCGCGATGGGTTCCCCGTTTGTTGAATGCAGAACAAAAAAAAAATGCGTGTTCAAACTTCAAAGGCGATTTTAGATATATACAAAGAAGATCCAGAAAATTTCTTGGATAACATAATAACAGGCGATGAAACATGGGTTTATCATTGGGATCCGGAATCCAAACAAGAATCGATGCAATGGATTAAACGTAGTGAACCACCACCAAAGAAATTCAAAACTCAACCGTCTGCTGGTAAGGTTGTGGCAACAGTTTTTTGGGATGCTGAAGGAATTTTGATAATCGATTATATTGCACCGAAAACCACAATCACAGGCATATATTACGCAGAAGTTTTGCGAAAATTGAAAAAAGCGATCCGGGAAAAACGGCCAAGGAAAGTTATTAAAAAATTCTTGCTACTTCACGACAATGCACCAGTGCACAAGGCTAATATTGCTCAAGCTGCATTAAAGGGCTGCGGCTTCGTGGAAATTCCGCATCCACCGTACAGTCCAGACTTGGCACCCAGTGACTACTTTCTGTTTCCCAATTTAAAAAAAAAACACTAAGGGGCCCAAAATTTTCCAGTGACTATGAAGTACAGTCTGTTGTAAATGAATATTTTATGGAGCAAAATAAATCTTTTTTTTAGAGGGTTTAGGCAAGTTAATTGATCGATGTGACAAATGTATAAACCTTAAAGGAGATTATGTCGAAAAATAAAAATATTGCTGTCTCACTCACTCTTTTTTTTCATATAAAATTGCAAGACTTTTTGATTTGCCCTCGTAATTAATCAGCTCACAATCAGCTATGTTTCTATCCCACAGCTTTAAATAAAGAAATTAAATAAATCGGGACATACGAGTGTGTTGAGTTACGCTTCGCTAATTCGGTTTCACTTATTTAGGCTTTGCAAAGTAAATCGAAAGCTGTGATCTCAAAACATGCTCACTTTGCTAAAAGAACATAGCTTAAGTGTGCAAGGGGCCTAAGCGAGAAACGCAGCTATTAGCATAGTTTGGCATCCACAGCTCAGTCCACTGCACATTTGAGTTAATTACATCACTCTCACATACATTTCAATTCAAGTAAAATGCTATATGTCTGCCAAAATATTATTAGAATCACATAGTCACATAGGCGAATATGTACACAATAATAGCAATGTATGTGTGAACGATATAGCTGACTTTTGCAATCCAAAGACAACGCAAGCTAAGTTAGTTTCATCGCTCAAAACAGAAAAACATAGCTCGCATAGCTTAGCTCAAGCGTGCATCGTTTCATTAAAACTCTTTATTTTCAACCAAGAGCGATGAACTTAGCTGAAATCGCTTAGCTTAGCTTAGCTCAAATGTGCAACGGGCCTAATGGAACGATGCGCATTTGAGCTAAACTATGCGAGCTATGTTTTTCTGTTTTGAGCGATACAAACTAACTTAGCTCGGGTTGTCTTTGGATTGCAAAAGTCAGCTATATTGCTCACATTGCTATTATTATGTGTACTTATAAAATATTGAAATTTGGATGACATTTGAGTATTGTTGTGTTTGGTATTGTGGATCAAATTCAAAAAAGTGGTTGAATTCTTAAATAATATAATAAAATTAGTTAATTAATTTTTGACAGACATAGGATTTTACTTGTATTGAAATGTATGCGTGAGAGATATAATTAGCTCAAATGTGCAGCGGAATGAGCTGTGCGAGCTAAACTATGCTAATAGAAACTACGTTTCTTGCTTAGCTTAGCTGAAATGTGCAACGGGCGTTAGAATGAAATAAGTAGCCGTTTTGAACAGAACCAAAGAGCTAAATAAAAATTAAGGTTAATTAAATGGGAGCATGATTTTCATAAAAGCTCCCATTTAATTAACCTTAATTAGGTTAATTAAATGGGATTTCAGTTGGGCTCTTGAGAGTTCTTGTTGCTACAATAGCTTAAATTGTTGTAATTTATTTTATCTTAAAAAACAAATTAATCTCTCATAAGATAAAACAATAATATTTTTATCTAAATTGTATTTTAAATAGGAAAGCAATCGCCAATGGTAGTTTTTAACTTGCTTATTAGAGTTTTAATCTCTACAATTTTCATAATACCCTTCTAAGACCCTTCTAAGTCACATAAAAATAAAATTAAAATTTAACCAATACAAAAATTTTAAAACATATACTAGTTTTTTTATACTGAATAATACAATTTTTTATCCTTATCTGGCAAATTAAAACCTTTCTTTAATAAATGCTTGTAACATGAAGGTGATTTAAAATCAAATTCCAAATACATTTTTTGTTCAACTTGGGTCCAAGATAATTTTAATTTATGAAATATTTGTGCAAGTACAAAATGTGTTTACTTGTGGTCGATCGTCAAGTGTATTATCAATTAATATTTTTATTGTGTTTTCTTCTGTTTGCATTTTACTTTTCTGAGGGGTATTTAATATAAACCTGAGAATTTTGTTTAAAGGTTGAACGGGTTCTTTATTTTCGTCTTCAATTTGATGTTGCGGACTAGGAAATTGAGATGGTGAGATGGGACATTCATGAGGAATTTGTGGAACTTGATAATTCTTTTAATAAGTTCTTGGAGGCCTTTTTTCATATTTCAATGTTATAGGTGGGAAATCAGGTGTTTTCAATATTCTTGTTGTTTGACTCTCAGTGTTGTGTGTCTGGTTGGAAATCGTACGCGAAACTTTTGGAATCAATTTTTTTTTATTTAAAAAAAATTCGAATTTTAATAAACGCTTGCATCGTGCATCTATGTCATTGACCTTACACTTACAAACAAGATTATTAATTGGCTGGGGAAAGACAGTTTTTTTAAATATTTTTTGTTCTAAAACTACTTATTTTGAAATCATTAAAATTAAAGTTCTTCATAATAGTTATGCGTTTGGAAGTAACTTTATTCTTGTCGAACACACGACGATGGTCATGCAGCACCGTAAAAAATGTTCTGGTGGATTTAGTCATTTTTATTTAAGCAGTTTTTGTAAGCACACACCATTTTATCACGCAAATTCACAAAAGTTTTAATACACAAATTTTCAAAATGAACTTTTTATAACGTTTAAAAATAAGAAAACACAAAGCTACATGCGTTACGATTAGACGACAAGCAATAAAATTTTAAACGAACAAATTTACGAAATTAACTTGCAAACAATTTTTAAATCCTTTGTAGTGTGTAGATGTATGATTTCCTTTTACATATATTGAATTGCTGAGTGTGTGCGTGTAAATAAGTATGTATATCATCGGTGGTCTATCTATATAGTTATCGAAACGAAAACCCAATAATGTGTATGTGTTGTACCTACAAAATCATTTAAAATAATCTTTAATTGGATTTAAATGTAGATCGTTTTTATGGACAATCTTCAATTATTTTAGCTTTTTATAATTTTCAACGAATATTTTAACGTTCAAAATTATTTGTCTATAATTTAGAAAACATTGTTGCAATTCAAAACAAAACCAACTTAGTTGCGATCGGTATTTTCTCTCCATCATCTTTGTTACATTTTCTATTTACTTTTGAGCGTAAAAACTGTTTTGAATTATAATGAGAGCGTCATTATATGAGTAATACAATGCGATTCATTACTATTTATGATAAGAAAAAAATTTAGTTCCCATTTCTGTTTGTTTTCATATAAAATTATTATTTTTATTACTATTTTATTTGTTAATTATTATTATATATGTTATTTTATTTGTCAATTTGATATGAAAAGAAACAGAAATGGGAACTAAATTTTTTTCGTATCATAAATAGTAATGAATCGCATTGTAAGTATATGTATAGAATTGTTTTTTGTTTTCTGCATGTTGCATTATAAAATATTCTAGCTACATTTAGGAGAAGGTTATGCTATTTAGGCGGATAGGTAATTGCAGAAATTCTTTAAAAAGTTTAAAACGATACCAGTAGTGGTATCTAACATTTCACTCACGAACCTACCATTACATTACTATATAATGATTATACAATGAATACACTAAATACCAGTATAAATGAAAATTTCGCATTCACTAATCCTGCAGAAATAAGATCAATCCTAAATCATTTGAGGACAAATAGATCCCCTGGGCTTGACGGGATTACTAACATTCTAATAAAACAATTTACAAAGAAATTGATTGTAACATTAGTTTATATCTACAACGCTTGTCTGAAATTTTCTTATTTTCCTACAATCTGGACGGCAGCTAAAATAAAACCGGTATTAAAACCCAACAAAGACCCCACCAACCCTACAAGCTATAGACCCATAAGTCTTCTAAACGGCCTCGGCAAGATATTTGAGTGTATCATACGGAACCGAATCCAATCTCATATTTCCAATGAACAACCTGTCCATAAAATAATTCCAGACCATCAGTTTGGATTTAGACACGGCCACTCCTGCACACATCAACTAAGCCGAATAATAGAATCAGTAAAAATGAACCTTACAGAGAAGAGATCTACCGGTATGATCCTCTTGGATATCGAAAAAGCTTTTGATACTGTGTGGCATGAAGGTTTGATTTTCAAACTAATAAACAAGAGATTTCCTACTAAAATAATAGGGATTATCCAGAGCTTCCTCGATCAAAGAAAATTCCAAATTCATTATCAAAAAACAACATATGATTGGTATGAGATAGCGTCAGGATTACCTCAAGGATCAGTTCTCATTCCAGATCTCTATTCAATATACACAGGTTGCAGCCCAATCCCACCAAACTGCTTACTAGCTACTTTTGCCGATGATACAGCAATACTATCCTCCCATATTGACCCTAATCATATCATAAATACACTCGAGAACTCATTTAATATACTAAATAGTTATTTTGGTAAATGGCGGATTAAAGTAAACCATAGTAAAACAAAAGCAATTTATTTTACAAGACGGACAGCTCCTATATACTTACCCGGCAGAAGACTTAATCTGAATGGATCATTAATAACCTGGGCGAACCAGGTAAAATATCTCGGTATAACTCTAGATAGCAAGCTGACCTTCAAAAAACATATCGGAGACAAAATTAAACTATCCCAAAAACTCGTTAAAGTACTTTATGGCTTATTATGCAGAAAATCATACCTACATAGATCAAAAAAACTATTGCTTTACAAGTGTATTATTCTACCAACTTTACTATATGGTTGTCCTAGTTGGAGCAAAACAGCCAAAACCCACATACAGAAAATCCAAATTACTCAAAACAAAATTCTGAAAATGATTTTAGATAAACCTAGGCATTTCCATACGAAAACCTCACACCTAATATCGGGCACTACCACAATTAGAGATTCAATTGCTTCTCGTAAATACAAATATATCGCCAACTGTAATTTAATGGATAATTCGTTGATTAACACATTAATTAATTTTTAGCGTAATTTTTACCTAGCTTAAGTTTTTATTTATAGTTTAAGCTAGTATTAATTAGTCGTAAGTTTATCCAGGGAGTACAATAAACCCAATACTAGTACGAGTACCCCCTAATAAGAAAATAACAATAAAAATAATTACTATGCCACGGTTAGTTGCCAAAAAATAAAATAAAATTTCTATTAAAATATTATGTATGTATTATAAATAGATAATAATTCCAATGTAATTAGTTATACATTTATCGAAAATAAAAAGGGTATTTAATAAAAAAAAAAAAAAAAAAAAAAAAAAAACATGTATGATTTCAGATCAAGGTACTAACAAGGTTCATAAGGTACTAACTTTTGCGTAGATTGAGTTCCGGTATTATTTTTTGATTCCTTCTGTATGCCATACAACTAAAGTTTCATCTCTGCAATCGCAGCCCCGTTTCCGACTGACACAGGTATATGTGTTATTCTCCTGTGTGTGTTCCACGATGGCTGGATATCTTTGCTGTTTATCACAGCCTAGCAAGGCCATTCTTTGTTCCGGTTTGTTAATACTTTGCTATATGCAATATACGGGTTATTACAAGATACTTTAAAAGGTTGGCTACTTCATCCTAGCGCCATGCAGCCTGTTTCCAATATTTGGTGCATTTGGTCTTCCGTAAGTGGCATAAAAGTAAGTGTTGAAAAGTATGTAGCATTTAGTCCAGGAAGATTGAATATTCAGAATAAAAGTTCATTTTCAAGCTTTTTTCATAAATTGGCCTAATTGGCAGCATGCACAAAAGACAACAAAAAATTAATAGTTTCAAGTAAATTTAAAGATTAAATTTTCAACAATAATTGGTGTAATGATTTTTGACGATATATAGTACCCCTGTGGCGCGTAGGGCAGGTACACATCGGGCAACTCAACGATTTACTCATTTTTCTTTGCGGTTAAGATCGGTTTTGTGAAAAATAAAATAAAAGAAAAATTCGGTTTTGTAACGTGCATAAAGCGAGATCTAAAAATTAACACACGGCGTAGTCCGAAAAAGAAAAATTCATTCCGACATTTTTAACTTTTAATAAATATTGTAAATTACGGATTGTAAACTTGTAAATTACAGTGTGTAAACTTATAATAAATATTAAAAATTACTAAGCAATAAATGAAATAACTTATAATTAAAAAACGCCTATTGTTTGGTGTGTGCAGTTGTTTGCTTGCGTATTGCCGTGGAGAACCATAATTGGTGACCAGCCGACTCGGGCACATTTCCAGTGCGGTAAATGAGTATTCAAAACAGCATTTGGGGCATACATCGAAATATATTTTAATTAACAACGGACACACGGATTAAATAAATAATTTGATAGTTCGTTGTGGGAAGTTTTTCGAATATTCGACACTTACTGGATTGGAGTAGTCGAGACATTCAGTATAACGGTAACCAGATCAACAGTAAGCAGCAATTAACAGGCCGATTTTGTATTGATTAGTAATTGTATTGTAGTTATTACATCACTTTAACACAAGAATTTATGTATTCAGGTGAGTGAATTTTTCATATAATTTTCATATAATTACGCGGTGTGTTCAGTTATTTCACGGACGTTTTCTATTGTCTCAAAATTGATGATCTTTGGTTTTAGTTAGTATTGGTAAGCGTTTGTTTAGTCGAAAGTTTTAAAAAAAGTTTTTATTGATTCACTGTTTCGCGATCGGTATTTTATTGTTGAGTTGCACGCGATATGAGTAATGAAGAGAACGTTGGTGAAAGCGCTTATTGGCGACATGATGTCGAAAATGCTCGCGGCGCAAAGTGCTTTAACGCCAGGTTCCCCGTTCAAAGAGTCGGTACAGGGCGAAGACAAGCACAATACGGGGGATGGAAACACAATATATTTCAAGGCGATTTGATGCCTAGGCAGCTACATCTGGTTGCACCTAAGCCTTCCCCGAGCGCAATTCGTGAACGCGCGAATTACTAGCCAAATGACAAAATATTTCACGGAATTAAGCGTGTTGACCCCGGAATTAGCTAGAATAGTACCAGATATGGTAAAAGTGATTCCACCCAATGATCCTTATGATCTTCTTAAGCAATCGCTAATCACAAGACTTGGTGATTCATCGACAGCCCGAATTCGAAAGGTGTTGAGTGAAATGGATCTCGGCGACAAAAAACCCTCGCAACTCTTGCGGGAGATGCTAGCAAGAGCGATGAATGCTTTTCCTGGCGCGACACGAAGGTGCGGACGGTTCTTGCAGGCAGCGTGGGTAAATTAGACGATGTGGCACAATTGGCCAACAGAGTATTAGAGGCCTGTTCGGAGACGAATCTAATGGCGGTTTCTCGCAGTCTTCATAAACAAGACAGTACTAATACAAATCGGACAAATGAGTTTCCACAATCGAGTTACAAACGCTTGGAGAAATTGAACTTAAATTTACAGGCCCAAATTAACGAGCTGACACAGGCAGTAAAGCGGTCGGGTTTTAATGGTAATAGTCGAAGTAACTCTCCAAGTGTAGCCTCACGTGTTAGGCAACGAGATAATTCCAGATCACGTTCGAACGCTTCGGTTAAAAATGGAATTTGTTGGTACCACTAGCGTTTCAGTGATAAAGCGCGCAAATGTGCGCCGACTTGTAAATTATACGACCCTACCAAATTCGACCAAAAAAACTAGTTAAGTCATCACACGTGGCTACTGCCAACCTGCAGATATTCACTAAGCTCCTGCAGAGGCCTCCACGGTGATGTTTTGCCGGCTACGTTCTCAGCGAGAAGTGCGAGGGTCGTGGGGTTTGAGGCATGCAGGGCTCCTGGCCTACACCGTGATTAACAGAAAGTTGGGGAAACGCAAATAATAAATAAAAACCGTAGTTCCGCCGAAATTCGTCGGCCGGAACCTGAGGAACGAACAACTCTAAAACTATAAACCGAGAACGGTGCCTTGGTGCGCGCATCCATCCGAATTCAAACGGGGCCAAGCCCTGGTTACGGAATTGGATGCGGGCACCAAGGGACCGCCAACACTAAACCGACACAGAGGGAGTCTCCGCTCCCATCATACACAACCGAAAAATAATTTAGTATTTCATTTTATTTAAAATAAAAAAAACAACGAAACAAAGAAAACCAGCTTCCCAAAAACGGAAAAGGAGGGAACGAGAGAGAGAGCGAGAGAGAGAACAGCAATGCGCATCGAGCGCGCACCCGCTGTGCGGCGCTCGATCACAAAACTTTGAAAATTTAATATAATATACAAAATATAAAAAAGATTAAATCAAAAAAAAAAAATATAAATAAAAAATGGTACCTTAATATATTAAATACAACAAATTGTTGCGGCCTTGCGCGGCCGTCATGCCACACCTGGACCGTTGCGGCTTTGTGTGCCGTTACGCCACCGTTTCGACCTTGGTGCCGTATTGTTGCGGGGCCTCTCCCCGATACCAATATAAATAAAAAAATCAATAGCTGGCTGGCTACCGTTAGTTGCGGATGCGGGGCTTTGTATGCCTTCGTTGGGCTTTGTATGCTTTTGTTGGGCTTTGTATGCCTTCGTTGGGCTTTGTATGCCTTTGTTGGGCTTTGTATGCCTTTGTTGGGCTTTGTATGCCTTCGTTGGGCTTTGTATGCCTTTGTTGGGCTTTGTATGCCTTCGTTGGGCTTTGTATGCCTTCGTTGGGCTTTGTATGCCTTCGTTGGGCTTCCTTCGCCTTAAGGAAAAATAGCAAAAAAAATGAGTGACGTCAACTGGCCACCCTGTACTGTACCGTTGCGGCACACCCTGGCCGGTAAATACTTTAAATAATACGGCTGGCCTCAACTGGCCGCCGGATCCGTCCACTGTTGCCTGGTTTGGCAATATCAATCAATGTTGGGCGTCCGTACGCCTTAACCGTTGAAAATTGCGCACACACTCGAAGAAAACACGACACTTGGTTATCTACTGTAACCGTAAACAATTGCGGACCTCACTGTAAAATGGCGGCTTTCTTGGTCTCTTTTTACCATGCACTCCGTCCAATAAACTGCCTATACAAGTACTCGTATGTAGGCGTATCAAAATGATGGTTAGTGAATCTGGTCCTCACTAACTTTTATAGAACTGTCCACCATCAATGGTTCCATTCAGTAAACAAAAATCACAAATTTGATATTTTCAAATCAAAAAAAAAATGTTGCCTTTTATAAATTTTATTAATATATTTTTTTTTTTTTTTTTGATAAAATATTCTATACACTAGAAAATTCACACACTATATTATTAATTAATAGTTTTATGTACTTAACTAAGATTTAAAAAAAATTATCAGCATCAAAAACACTTTTTCATGCCAACTTCAAAACTTGACCTCAATTTTACAAAATCACCCACTTGAATGGCGACCAAAAAAAACATTCGAGCGTCGCACAGCTCGTAAAACGTTCTAGAAGAAATTAATCTCTCTTCTCTGTCTCTCCCTTATATCAAATTTTCGTTGATATAAGGGAGATAGACATATAAGAAAAACATTTCTTCCAAAACGTTTTACTTTGCACACACTCGATGCGCATTGTTCTCCCTCTCTCGTCTTCTCTTCACCTCCGCGCCACCACACAATGGGGAACAAAACAAAACGTCGCGGGTGCGTTCACAGACAAATACAGAGGTGAATAAAAACATAAGAGAAGATGGACGAAACGAAGACAACAACTGGGGTGAATAAAATAACAAAAAAAAAATCGTCGTTGCGACCATACAGTCGTAACAGCATGTTATGACAAAAACACCCAATGTCGCCTAATAATTGCAGATAGATCTTCCAACACTAAATACTTAATAGATACTGGAGCGGAGATTTCAGTACTTCCAGCCACAAGTAAAGATAGATCCAGAGGGAAATAGGATTTTTCATTGTATGCAGCAAACGCTACCAAGGCTACTTAATTGGATTTAGGTTTGAGATGTACATTTCCCCAAATATTTATTGTGGCCGATGTAACAATTTCCTTTATTTGGGGCCGATTTCCTTAAAAAATATGGTTTACTGGTGGACATCAAACACAAACGGCTACTGGATCCACTGACATCGATTTTCGCGATTGGCAAAATTTCAAACATATCAAATTTCAAACAGTACACTAACTACTATTATAACTATCACAGTACACTAACTACTATTCAATGGGTTTCCAGATTATTTCTTTGCTAGTCGAGTTTAAAGAAATCACACAAGCAAATGCGACTGACCCGACTCAAATCAAACATACAGTAACGCATAACATCGAAACCCGGGGACCAACCGTTTACGCTAAGACAAGACGTCTCTCTCTCTCTCTCTCGAGAAGCTAGCCATTGCAAAGAAAGAATTTGAGTTTATGCAGTCACAAGGAATTTGCCTACCTTCTAATAGCCCATGGTCAAGTCCACTCCACTTGGTTGCAAAGAAAAATGGGGAGTGGAGGCCGCGCGGAGGCTATTGGGCCCTTAATAACATAACACAATCCGATCTGTATCCAATTCCTCATTTGCAAGATTTTGCATTTCAATTGGATGGGTGTACAGTGTTCACCACAATGGATTTAGTGAGGGCGTACCATCAAATATCAATTGAGGCAAATGATGTATCCAAGACAGCGATTACCACTCCATTCGGACTCTTCGAGTTTACGAGGATGACGTTTGACTTACGGAATGCTGCGCAGTCGTTCCAGCGCTTCATGCACTCCGTCGTCAGGGGATTGGACTTCTGTTTCGTATACATCGACGACCATTTAGTCGCATCACGTACGCAGGAAGAGCATCTAGACCATTTGAGGGTTATGTTACTGTTATTGAAGGAAGCAGGACTCGTTATCAAGGTCGAGAAATGCAAACTTGCAAAAAGCGAAGTGGAATTTTTAGGACATACCATAACCGCGCAAGGTATCCGACCTGTTCGAGAGAGAGAGTTGACGCTATATTAAATTATAAACAACCGGAAACGATTAAACAACTCAGACGGTTCCTGGGTATGTTAAACTATTACAGGCGGTTTATTCCGCATGCAGCGAGTAATCAGGCTCTACTAAATAATTATCTTAGAGGTAGTAGGAAGAATAACAAAAGAGCTATTGTGTGGACAGATGAATCGGTTGAGGCCTTTAGAACCAGTAAAAGCAGTTGGTGGAGGCAACTCTTCTAGTAGTTGGTTGACGCATGGTTGACGCATCTGATGTCGCACTCGGTGCCGTTGTTCAACAAAAAAGTCGCAGAGACTTGGCAGCCGCTGAATTTTTTTTCAGTTAGGCTGAGTGAGACAAAACGTCGGTACAGTGCCTACGACTGGGAATTATTGGCGGCGTATACAGCTATTAAGCATTTTAGGCATCTACTCGAAGGAAGTTATTCACCCTAATTACAGATCACAAGCCATTGGTGTTCGTTTTCAGGCAGAACCCTGCCAAGGCTTCTCCGAGACAGTTTAGGCATCTAGATTTTATAGGGCAATTTACCACCGATATACGACACGTATCCAGAGCGGAAAATCTTGTAGCCGACACACTATCACGCATTGATGAAATCACTGTACCACCGACAGTGGACTACGAGCAAATTGCTGATGCACAGCAAAACGATGAGGAATTGAAAAAATTGATGGTAAAAGTACCCATTTGTTATTCCAGAAGATTCCGTTACCCAGTTCAAACAAATATATTGTCTGTGAAACCTCTACGGGAGTTAATCGGCCGTACATCCTCGAAGTGTTTCGAGTTGCAGTGTTTGACTCCATTCACAAGTTGGCGCACCCGGGAATTGCCACAACTTCAAAACAGGTCGCTCAAAAATTCATTTGGACATCAGTAAATAGTGATGTACGCAGGATGGCACGGAATTGTTTGAACTGTCAAAGATCCAAAGTGACTAAACATACAAAAAGCGACGTGGGAAATTACCACTAAAATCACAGTGATTTACGTAGATTCATTTGAACATAATCGGGCCTCTTCACGTTTGCGGTTTTGAGTGGTTGGATTGCTCGGTATGGAGTACCAGAATCGATTGTTACAGATCAAGGATCTCAGTTCGAGTCGGAACTTTTTGCGGAGCTGTCCAAATTGTTGGGGTTTGCAAGGAAAAGGACAACCACTTATAACCCGAAGGCTAATGGGTTCATCGAGAGGTGGCACTGGACCTTGAAGGTTGCTATTATGAGCCGGAACAGACTGGACTGAACACGTTCGCTTCCCACGATTTTACTGGGACTTCGAACAGCTTTTCGCGAAGATTTTAGTACGACATCGGTGGAACTTCATTAAGGCACAACATTGCGTATTCCAGGACCTACTCGACATACATCCGAAGATCAGGGGTTCCTTTTTAAGGCATTAGGCTCTTGTTCTCATGTGTTATTACCCACTGACGCGGTGCGGAAATCGTGGCAGCCACCATATGAAGGTCTGTTCGCAGTAGTTAGTCGGGCTGACAAGAATTTCGTCATTGAATATAAGGGCAAGCAAATTAGAGTGTCTATAGACAAACTTAAGCCTTGTTTTGTTGAAAGTACAGAATTACACCAATCACACCATAATACACCTGATATTGCGACTAGCCCGTTGGGGGGTACTGAACGAACTGCAGTTTCAGGCTCCGAAAAGGTGACAGATCTTACGAAAGAGACAAAAACGATCGCGCGTAAAAGGAAAGTAACTTTCAACCCTAACCTGGCTAATGCACATTCGTCGGGTGAGCAGAGTGTTTGCATACCCAAAAAAATGTAGACTCGAGCTGACAGAGTAACAAGACCGCCGGTTAAATTTCTCGATGCGTTCACGTTGACACGTTCTCTGGTAGGAGAGTGCTGTGGGGCAGGTACACATCGGGCAACTCAAAGATTTACTCATTTTTCTTTGCGGTTAAGATCGGTTTTGTGAAGCAAAAAAGAAAAGAAAAAATATTCGGTTTTGTAACGTGCATAAAGCGAGATCTAAAAATTAACACACGGCGTAGTCCGAAAAAGAAAAATTCATTCCGACATTTTTAACTTGTTATCAATATTGTAAATTACGGATTGTAAACTTGTATTAATATTGTAAATTACAGTGTGTAAACTTATAATAAATATTAAAAATTACTAAGCAATAAATGAAATAAATTATAATTAAAAAACACTTATTGTTTGGTGTTGCTTGCGTATTGCCGTGGAGCACCTGAAAGTTTTAAAAGGAGAATTGGTATAAATATCTATTAGTGTTCTTAACCAGAATTCGGGAAATCGCTAATTTCTATAGCCATACCCCGCTTTACAGTCGCTCACTTTACGGAAATTCGAAGTTACGCACATAACAAATTAGGCTAACAATTTCGATATACGGCTGCAATATTCGCAATTACGGACAAAATATTTTTTTCATTTTCTTTTCATCATTTTCGTTCAAAATTTTTAGTACAGTTCATGTTTATGTTTTGGTTATACGGGAATCTCAAAATAGATATGAATAAATTTAAGTTTCAGCATAAGTTTTGGACAGCAAGAAAAGCGCGTCAATCGATCACATAAGTTAAAGCTAGATGTTTTAAACGGTTTGACGTGGGCAAAAAAAATAAAGAAATCGGCAAAGTTCTATAGACCTTGCTACTTCAAGAGTGGTCACAATAAAGGATAATCGAGATAAAAGTTTCTTAAATGTACAAAAGGTAACTTCAAGGTAGAGAAGTGAGATTATGGAGGAGATGGAGCCGATGCTTAGTGTGTGACCATCAAACAACCAGAAACGTACCATTAAGCACGATTGTTATTCAAGAGAAATCAAGACACTTTCACGCAGATTTGGTAGCTGAACATGATGAATCATCTCGAGTGGAGGTTGTTTAGCTAGTGTAGCTGTTTCAGCTAAAACAGTAGGTAAAGCCACTAGTGCAGATGACGAAGGAGCGAGAAAGTATATACTGAATAATTTTTAAAAATTATGCCCCGGTGATTACACATCATAACAGGTGTACAATATCGACGAGACGGGGCTTTTCTGGTAGCGAGTGCCAGCAAGGACATTTATCTCTAAAGAAGTAATATCAGCTTCGGGATTCAAGTTAGCCAAAGATAGAATTACGATATTGGTTGGCGGAAATGCTTCTGGGAATCATAAATTAAAACCGCTAATAATTTGTCATTCTGAAAATCACCGGGCTTTCAAAGGTGTTGATAAGTCACAACTCGGGATTACTTAGCGGTCAAATAAAAAAGTCTGGTTGACATCACGCCTTTTTGAAGATTGATGAATGATTTGTGATGATTGATGAATGAAATGATTTCTCAAATTCAGTGCCAAAATTCAACGCCGATCAAAATATTTTGAACAAGGCTTTGTTAATTGTTGACAATCCCCCATCCATAAAACCAAATAACGTTCTAGATGAAAGTAATATTTCTACTTACACCGTTACTGTAGTCAATGGGCCAAGGAAACTTTTTTTTATTGCCAATTTTAAGGCATATTATTGCAAAAACCTTATTGAGTATTTTAATGGGCCAAACCAAGCCCCAATTAAAGAGTTTTGGAAAGAATCCAAATATAATATAATAAAATTGTAGTATGAGGTGAAGGACGCCACCATGAATGGTGCGTCGATAAAATTGTGGCCCGAGTGTACGAATATATTTCAATCTTCACAGACCATGCAATTCATCACATTAGAAATTGGAATGCAATAAATAGACACCATAGATGTATTAAGACTCTTAGAATGTGCTGATGAAAACATTTCCAATGAAGAATTATTAATGCTAGTAGAGACATCGTCGATGCACGATAGACCGAAAACTCCTAAACATGATAATTCGGCCGTTTTGACAATAAATAAAATGTCAAAAGCCTTTTCTATCATAGAAGAAGCCATGGAGATATTTGTGCTACGAGGAAGTGTATTGAGCATCTAAGAAACTAGCCTCGTTATACAGTTATTTTTCAAAACAACTCAAGCATCTATTGTTGAAAACGCAGCTAACGCGAATTATTTCGAAAATATAAATAAACGACCCACCAGCTCCAAGAAATCTAAGAAGGCAAATTATAACGATGGCTCCTATAAACTTTCGACTAGCTCAGACAATCTCTGAGTTACATTTGATAAATAAGGTGTTATAAATGTATGAAATATTTGGTTTATGTGTCATTGTAATTTACTCCAGGTTTCCTAAACCCCTATCTTCAAATTATCGGTGCGAATTTATGATAGAATTGGTTTCGTTTAACGAGTATGTAACGAGATTGTGCTTGTACCAGCACTTGTGGGTGTAAAGCACCGAAGATGACCATGGTCCACCACTCGTTAATAGAAGAATTATCCCACTAGAGGTTCTGGAACGGTCGATTACGCCGGCTAGGGCTCAGGAGCAGGTGGGGTGGGGAATCCAGAACATAGTGAGATCTGTGCTGACCATAAAAGGAAGATGGAAACCAGCTATAGCCTACACTACTTACCCAACCTGCATACCCACCTCAGCAGCATCCTCATCTCAATCACACTTTAATTAATTTTTATTTTATTTTATATAAACACTCGAGAGAAAAGAACAAGTGAAAACATATCGAACCGATAGTAACAGACCCTCCTTAATATAAGAGCCGTAAGATTCCGTCATTTTTTTCCATGTGCTATCCATAGAGGGGAAGCTTTTTGTACTTTTTCATACCAACCAGTGTATTTTAGTATTTTTTTAGAAGCTTTTTTGTATATAAAAACATAAATTCTTTGTTTGAATTTTCAATGTGAATGGTTAATTCAATATTCAGGAAAAGCATATTTTAATATTGAGTCATATTATGTTGAGTTAACGCAAAAACATTTAAATTAGTTACAATTTTAACACATTTTTTTTTTTTTTTTGTAGAAACAAGAATTTGTTAATGTGTATGTACAGAAAATTAGAAATTAGTATAGAGTGTTCAATAAAAAAGTCAGCATTTTTTTTCCAAAATAAACGTTCGTTAAAAAATGCTTTTGGAGTAACAATGTAACATGGGGATTATTGTGTTTTGGGTTCTATTTCAACATTGTTGATGACAGACTTCGAAAACTGTTTTTTCGTTACTTGTTAAAAATTTGATTTTTCATCGCAACAAATTCGCAGCCTATATTGTTTCATCCTGTAGTATAAACAAAACAGAGCTTCACCAAATAAAAATATTATAATTTGATAAAGCTTTTCGCAATTACTAAACCTGTTAAAAAATGTCGCTTTCAAATTAATAAATTAATTCAAATTACTCGTATAGAAATTGTTACACAAATTGAAAGGGGGTCTCCAGGTTAGGACGGTTGTAACGGGCGTGTCTTATAGCAGGCAGCTCGACTTGTGCTTTAAGATTTTGTATCCGTATATGAGCCAACCATGCAAAAAATGGGTAGAGCCACGGGTCATTTATATACTCACAAAAACCATTAAGTTATTAACAGTATACAAAGGCCTTGGGTTATTTTATTGAATTCCACACAACAACGATCCCAGAAAACGTGCACGAACGAAGCTATAAAAATGAAACATGAAACATGCATAGCCTTTCAAGACAAGTGGATCTGCATAATCTATTGAACCAGCCGGGAATTACTACAATGTATACGAACTGTCTGTCATACATCTTAGCCGAGGGCCTTTAGCATCAAAAATCCTCAATAAATCCTTGTATTAACAAATTCGTGTACATTGTAAGAATTCCCGCCTGGATTGGATCGAAATAAAAAAAAACAAAAATTTGGAAAAATTGTGACATTTTTCTATTATTGTTTTACAGCGCGCAGCAACTATGATGGTGAATATTTTACGACGAAAAGTTTTATTTACGCCAACCGAATAATAAATAAAATTTATAATTGTTTTGAGTTTTATTAATTATGTTAAATAATTGTATTAAAGATTTCGCGCTTAACTTACAATAATAATGGTTTATTTTCGTAAATAGTTTTTTAATTATTTTACACTTTTCTGTAATTTCAAGTAAATTTATTACAGAGATATCTGTAAACGGATTTTCAAATTACAGAAAGCTCGGTTTTGCAATCGAATAAAATTGAAGTTTTTTACGTTTTGTTCTGTTTTGTAATAATATTTAATTAAGAAAACCATGACAACGTTAATTTTTTGTATACAAAAATAATAATAGATTTTGATGTAAAAATTTTATTATATGAATAATATTATTGTTTCTACATGGTGATTCATAAAATTTCGTTTCAGCTCACGTTTTCTCTTTAATTTTGTTATAAATGGAGAATGTTTAGATTGCTATTAAGTACATCGTTCATCTCAAAAATTCTGAGGTGCATGTGACCAGAATTTACCAAATACGTTACATTTTTATAAAACTAAATTTTAAATTGGGTGTAAGAGGAATCCGTGGCACCACCCTTTATTATCTTACTTTATAAACCTACACAACTAAACGGAAAGCTTATTTTTATAGAAAATTAATAAATTTATGCTCGGCTTTAGTTAAATTTACCAAATAAATACTACATTATGAAGGCTGATTTTCAAATATGTGTTCTTTGAATAGTTTATTAAAAATATAAAATTAAAATTTAGATGATTTGTTTAATTTTTTATTCATAAATTCATGTTCAAAAATTTTCCAATTACCACGGTTTCTTATAGTAATTCAATAAAAGCTTTCCCTCTACTGAAAGCTCTCCTTTTAATATTACGGCTCTTCAAAATCATAGATGGCTCTGATAGTAACCATAAAAATAAAACAAAATCACTTTGATTACTAATAATTGAAAATTGTATATTAACAAAAAAAAAAACAAAAAAGAGAAAAACGAAAGCGCAAAAATAGGTGGTTTACAATTTTACATCTATAAAAATATTTAGTTGACCCCGCTAGCTAACCGTACACTAAAATTTAAACTTAAGGTTACAAATACATATAATTCTTATCATATACTCCTCACTAAAGAAACAGTAAAAACAAATTATTAAATTAGCTAAGTTGCTGGAGGTATATAATAAGAACTATATGAATGGTATAGTATATAATATAAGAAATATATAGTATATAAAAAAAAATACTTAAATAATTTTTGTTGGTTCAGCTGTGTGTTGATTGAAGCCCGTGTAGGTATACAACACTCGTGGTTTACGTTATATACTCCAGATTTCGTTTAAAATTTAAATTTTTTTTTTTTTTTTTGTTGACCGGATTTAATTATTTTATTACTTTATTGTTTTAATGCTTACATTTCACCACACATAATTTGGCCCCACGTAAACTTCTCTGCTCATCGTAATATTCTTTGATGGCTACATCTCCACACCCAACAAATATCTGGTTTAATTTCCGATCAACCCGTTTGCTTACACGAATGATGCAACACGGCCACCTTGACCACTTACTATGGGCAAGTCGGGTCAAACGTGATTTAACCGGATCGAAACGACTTTTTTCCATTTCTTGCGTAGCGATCGTTCCTGTCAGAACATTGGAAGCGGATGAGGCGTAATCACTTGAGCTGAATCGACCACTTCTACTTGCATTTTTTGCGGTAAGTTTTCACTACACATAAATTAGCCCCGCGTAAACTTCTTTGCTCATCGTAATGTTCTTTGATGGCTCTATCTCCACACCCAACAAATATCTGGTTTAATTTCGGATGCCGGGAACATTTGATGACACGTGAATTTGGAACTGGTATGGCATTTATCAATTGATACATTTTTGTACTGTAGAATATTATATTAGCATTATCTCGATTTTTGCCGAGGCTTTCACCTGTCATCGTCTAGTAAACAGCAACAATTGGTCGTATCGTAGCGGGAAAATAAATCCGTAAAAACTTATAGTGGTTTTTTGAGAAATGGCATATGCCATAATTTCATGGTTTCGTCACACATTTTTTTGCGTACCCCACATTTGAATCGATCTATCTAAGCAACCAGCCGCGACTATTGTGCCTTCCCGATTATAAGGGCATAATGAAGGCAATGTTATGAGCCCACCTTCCACTCGAGTCTTAATTACATTTCCTTGTAACTTTTGTGTTTACGTATCCCATATCCGAATAGTCGAATCGAGTGAACTGGTTAAAAATTCATCTTTTTTGGATAATTTTGGTGTTTGCCATGTAAGTGATGCATTGATCGCCTTTAACAGATTTCACATATTTTGCATTATTTTTCACACATTTTTGTTTGTTTCAGGAGAAAACGAGGATTGTCTCCCGTGACAGAACACTGTAAATTTCGAATCGGATAATTTTGGTGTTTGTCATCTCAGTGATGAATTGATAACCTTTAACACATTTCACATATTTTACATTATTTTTCACATATTTAGTAATTGTATGCTTGTTCAATGCGAATATTTAAGGTATTTTGGGGCTTCGCCGATGAAGAAGCTCAAAGCTCTTATCAAATGTTCCAAAACCTAAAATATATGTCCGTATTGAGTTTTTGGGCCAAAAAGGTATATATAATAATATTTGGTTACCGAAAAATTTTGGCCATTGTGTTTCGTTAAACTTTCGGTGAAAAAAAAAGTTCGTTCATTAAACGTAAACAATTTTGAAAATTGCTTATAATGCCATCTAACAATTTTTGCCTATGTTGTCACGATTTTTTATGGCCGTTTGTCTTATAGAGTTAGTAATTATATGCCTATTGCTTACTTCTCTACCACCACTTACGTAACCGCATAGGACTCTTATTTCACGATACGTTAAATGTTTAAATGTAGATCATAACTCACTAATCTTAAAAATTATACAATTTTATTCCACTATCACCACTTATTGAGCGCGTGGGTTCACCAACGGATTTTTTTATTTATTTTTTATTACCCCCCGTAACAATACATTGTAAAAGGTTTTAGCATTTTATTTAATTTTATTTTTATGGTTGTTTATTGGGGGTTCAATAAAATGTCTCGTGGGTGAGACTCGAGAACTTTCTTTTTCGTTCTGCGTTATTTTTATTCTTTTTTTTATTTTTTATTTTTTTTTGTTGTTATAGTTTGCAGATCACATACATATATTAATAAATGGATAAAATCTAATTATATATGCCATAGATATATATCCAGCACACAAAAAGAACTTATCACGATCAAAAAAAACTAAACTCCGCGATCGCGTACGGTTACTTCAATTTATTATTTTTGATTTTTATATATTTTTTTATTGGTGTTATATATATATTATACAATGATCGCCTCGTTTCGAGACAAAAAACTAACTGCCGCGCCCTAACTTTTTTCTTTGTCATCTCGATTTTTTTTTCTGCATTCCCGCCAAAATTTGTGCGTACTACAAAAAAAAATAGTGGTTACGTCGTTTCAATTTGATCACAATAAAGGTAGTATTGCCTTATGTAATTCGAATATCGAAACCCCTTTGGGTTGTAACCTAATGGCAGCCAATTCGCAATGAGGAGAGGAGCATGGAACGACCCGCGGACGTAACAAGTATTTTCACTATTTGGAACCCATCAATAAGTTTCCAATATGATCTGTACATAGTAAAGGCATGTTTCGTTCAGCGGATTTTCGGTTTACGGACAGTTGGGAACAAACACATCTTGTCCGTGGGGGATTACTGTACAAGATAGTTTTTGCCAAAAGTCAGGTAAGTTAAATGTTTAATTTTAGAAATTAAGTGTGGTGTATTCGAGATCTATGTATAAATTCGTCGTAAGAGAGAGTCGGGTGTTGGCTACTACATGTTCACCCTTCCATTTTTTTTATTTTGTAAGCAAAAATATTGTTTCCTTATAAAGCGTAGATATAACTTGATAACTTGTAAAGGGTGGCCCATCTAGAGCAACACTTACTTCATTCGTGTTATGACAAAAATTTAGTTTAATGTTTGACATTTACGAAATAGTTCGCTTTACACTTGAACAAAATTGGGAAATTTTGAAAACTCAGTAGAAATGAAATGCATACAAGACAATTTTTGGATCAATGTGTGAAGCGAGTACGTGAAACTGGATTGTTATTGGCCAACACGTACACGTGCATTTACACGAACAGCCGAGAACTTTGCAGTTGTTACTCAGAAGGTGTCAGAAAACTCATTTTTACTTAACCGTTTTGAAAAATATTCATTCATCTTTGAATTAGAGCCAAATTAAATTGAAAATGTTACATCGGCCACTCGTTACACGGAGAAAACTTTTTTAAGAATATAATTACCTTTCCAGAATTCATCAGAAACACCTCAGAAAAACATGTTGGTTCTTGATTAATTTTGTTAGTATTTGTTTTTTAGCATATGCGAATTTGTTGGGTGATTTTATATGGCCCAGTCTTAAAAGTCTCTAAATTATCTGAATTGAAAATATAAAAACACTGGTAAAAAAAAATCCAAAACTCGCATCCCTTCTTGAGATATCAAGTTTATTGGATAATAGAATTTTTGAGTACAGGGATCTTCAAAATTTCGAAGAAGATGGTTTTGGCCAAGAAATTGGCTTGGAAACTTCAAATTCTTGGGGTTTTAGGTACAAAGAAATCTTTGTAAAAGTTTATTTTTATAATTCTAGGGAATTGCAAAAGTCATTAAAATTCCAAGTAAGTAAATTACAGTTCTTCAATTCCATCTTATCGATATCAGTAACAATGTACTTAACATTATTTGTTTACTTTCTAATATATACGTACTTCGTACATTTCTAATAACTGTTATGAGTATATGGGTCGTTAATTTTTTCCAATTATTTCAGTCAATATTTATACAGTTCTTAATGTTTCTTTTTATGATAATTGTTGTACTCGTAAGAATGTACAGTACAGATACGAGTTTTTATCGAAAGATAATCACGGGTTCTCACAAGATTATGGCGACATGAAAACAAAACATTCGACAATCAATTCTGACAATTTTGTGTTAAATTGCTGCATATTATTTTTAATAGACATTACCAAAGTTAATTAACTTAATATACAGTGACTCACAAAAATTTGTGTACAATCTAAAAATCAAACGATTGTCGTATTAAATTGAAAAAAATATTGAATAATGAAAAAATAATATTTTAAAAAATTATAATTTAATCAAAAATTCACATTTTTCGAAATTTCAGTGTGACAAAAGTTTGACAAAAATAAAAAATCAGATATTTGAATTTTGGTGAGCCTCCTTTTATAGAATTTACTAAATTCATGGTCTAAAAAAATATTTAATTGTTAGTTTGTGGTGAAATAATATTTGAGAACCCTTGTACCTAGTTCTTATCACAATTGCTTTGTTGCTTTGGAAACGGCTCGCAATATTGTTATGTAAATTACAGAAAGGGGGTTTTCGAGTACCATTAATCGATTGAAATGGACCCTAATTTCGGGAAAATTCGTTTAGCTGGTCGTTTTGGGAAAATCAGGAAAATTCGTATAGTACGTAGTACCTGGGTTCATGTTTTATTTTTCTCAGATCTGCAACTATAGTGATTGAGTTTGAACTCATTTATTGATCTTTTGTATCAGTCAACCAATTTAAAATTAAATGAGAAAACCAAAAAAGGTGGGAGCGATATAAAGATTGACCTTGAATAAAATGTAACTTCATACGCATCCTGCATGTCCAATACGGTAGATCTAACTAAAAAATGCCCGTTGCAATTCTAATGTACTGAACAATTTGTTTTATTTATATCCGATTTAGGAACACTCCACGGTTTCCAAGTTCATTATACTGTGTAGTACGAGTAATATTATGAACAGTGTTGAGTACTGTAGTTGGCAAGGATTTGACCTGACTTCTCCCGTATTATAGTATTAGTTAACCAATTCTGTTCATGGAATCGCATGCGTGTGCCAAGTCCACGAAAAGTAGGCAAAGTGGTGAGTCCCATTCGTTGAATTGTACGACGTGATTTTCTGAGGCCCCTACTAGTGGCAAGCGGTCAGAAATTTACACATAAATGTAAACGTTGGCTATTTTCTGAGGTGATGACTCTATTAGTGGCAAAAGCTCAATTTGGAACCAGTGCAAATAATCCAGTCAACTCACCGGTTGTCCCCATTCGTGTGACATAGTTCTACCGTGGTCATTGACAATAACCATAGCCACTTATTTACGTAAACAATAGAAAGACAATCGCATCATGGTCGAGGATCCCTCATTTAACGGTTGAACTACATGCTAAGCGATAACAGAAGCCACCGCGTAGTGCCATCTCAGCAATGGATACCGAAAGTCTAGTGCAACGTCAAGTTAGGAGAATATTGTTAGTAACGTCTAATAACCAAACAGTAGGATTGGCAGCAGAATCATCCAACAATACCAACAATCCAGAGGTAATTGTGTTCCAGGATCCCAAAGTTTGGTTTCACTTTATAAAATCTAAATTTTCCATCGGTAAATCAACACGGAAATCAGCTGGTACAACCATCTTCTCGGTGCTTTAAATAACCGTGTAATTAATGACATCATTATAAACAATTCAAAATAGATGCAAATCCATAGATTGTTGCAACGTGCTGAGCTAGGTGATTTGAAGTCATCACAATTACTCCGCAGAATGAAAACCAATGGCGGATATAACATAGATGACGAGTTTGTTAATAGATTTGGTTAAAAGGATTACCAATTCGTGCTCAAGAAATATTAGATCCAACTATGGAAGTAGAAAATCGGCTACAAGAGACTATGACAGAGTCTCATGTTATACCGTTGTCAAATAGTCAGCTTAATACTCAAAATGAGTCCGCCCTATCTTGTTCCAAATTAGCGAAATGGCTTGATGAGATGACACGTAGAAGATCTCAAAATATTTCCAATCACCGGTCTCGGTCACAAAATAGATCCACCAGTTAGATTGAAGGACAATGACAAGAATTATAAAACAAATGGTTTTACACGGCGTATTATCCGACCAACCAAAAGCTAAATTCCTAGGTCCACTCCATTGCATCTGGTCAGCTACGTGGATGTACTACGATCTACTGCAATCTACTCAAATTTAACAGACCAGAAAACGTTAAACAGGTTAGACGAGTTTTGGGAATCCAGAAATTCTACCATACAATCATCTATGATTATCTTAAAGGGAACACAAAAAATGATTCACTTGGACAAAATATTTTGCCGAAAAACAAGTAAATGAAGTCGCCATATACGGACGCTTGTTACCCGCAGCCGACAAAGCCATAGGAGCAGATATTCAATAAAAAATTAACAATGCGCCTGGCAACCACTACTGTTTTATTTATTGAACTTAACGGAAACTCAGCAAACTATTGATCTATGCATTTTACCAGAGCCATGATAAGGTAGCACCTCGTCAATTCCAATGGTCAGTTCGCAACGTCAGTGCAACTATTACAAACATCAAAGCAGAAACTTTAGCCCAGCAGTATTTAATACATGCACCTGTTATTGTAACAGTTCAAGGAATGCAGTTCGAGTCCGTTGACGAACCCAACATTTTTGAGAACTCGTTGAATAGAGTTCTCAAAAATTTTGGGTTTCGAACAAGAGAGAATAACCAGTTATAATCCCAGCTGCTATGGATTCATTGAGAGATATCATCGTGCCAATAGTTCTATTGGATTTTTGTATTACATATATCGCGAAGATTGCGGAACTACTTCAGCGGAGCTTGATTTGAGCTTGACGTTGGGAAAGTCAAAGCTGAAACCAAACCAAGCAGAATTTGTCAATTAACTTAGCGCGCAGACATCACCAAGATAAAGACTTCATCGGCAAGTAGATAAGTACATGTTCGGTTAAAAAAGCAATGCAGACCATGGTTCATACTTGGTCAACAAATTTTGGCCGAAAAATTTTTTACGCTGGAATTTCGAGGCAAACAATTCTAAATTTCATTTGCGAGATTAAAACCATGCTATACCTTGAGGAAACGAGTACAACACCATCAACAAATTACCTATAATGGGGGAGGTAGCCACCAAGGAACAACCTAAAAGAATATCGATTTATGAAGAGTTAAGTTCAGGACAGATGTCCACCAAAATCAATTAGAATAGGTCGAGTATTCAAAATTTTGAATCGATTCATGACCAATTCGAGCCTCCAAGTCACTCGGGAATGTAATGTGGCTTGTATAATGTGCCTTGTAATCGATAGTGCTGGTTTTGTCATTTGGGAGAAGTTAGACTTTACAGCAATGCTATATTTTTACTTTCGTTTTGACGTAGTAAAATAAAGTATAGTAATCATGAAAAATTTCGACCTCGAGATTTTTTGCTGATAGATAAACCATTCGCTATATCACCGAAGCCAAAAAAGTTTTGTTTAAAAAAACTCTTTGCACTATCTTTCGATTTTTTGATAAAATTCAAATTAACTGTTGTCCCAAAACCACTGAAATGCTTACATCTAAGTTAGTGTAGGTTGTGTGTGAAGAATATCGAAGAATTAATAGTGAAACAGCAACAATGGTGTAAATGAGCAGTGTTCCAATTGGCATCATGTAGGTCAGTTGTTCGAGATTTAATATTAAGCCATAACGGCGACAAGTAATCTACATAATACTGTTGCTGAAAATGATGTTTGTGTACGGGAGTCGGGAATAAACATCATCATTAGCCATGGAGTATAATAGGCCGCGAGGATTTTAAAACAAGGCGCCATACAAAGAATTGTCCAATGCAAACAATGCCCTGCTCCAATCGGTACAATCCATCGCATTTCTCTGGAAGCATGTGGAAATGGTGCATCTGGATTCTGTTTATAGTGTGGTCAGATCATTATAATCTTGTGAGCTTCTTTTTTGATTGATCAATTTGTGAGGTTATATTTTATTCTAGCAGCAATAAGTAGCATCAGCACCAGATACATGTTTACCGTGGTAAATGCATTATTAAGCATGGACGACTCTTTCACTCCGACAATTCGCAAGATTGCGACCAGCATAATTAAAATAAATGACATAAAATCTATATACTTTGTATTTTTTATCAATCAGTGAGTCAAGCGAGTTTCATTCAATTGTAAACTCAACAAATTCCCCAATCGTAACATACGATTAACTGTAAATAGAGCAGAACCAGTTTTTCATACATTTGCTACAAATTCGTGCTATGCCGTCCAGCAAATGTTGATGTAATCGCGGCAACTAGAAATGACAGAAATTTCAGCAGTGGGCCCAGTTATATTAAAGACCACTGACTGAGCTAAAAAACATACTTGCAGGCGCCTAAAGTTGATCCAGCACCTAAAACCGTTAAATCGAATAGGGTTCAATAATAAAAAATATTGTTAGTGAGTCGCCTAAATGTATACTACGTATTGTAACCGAAATAATGTATTTGAATGTTCAAATAGATAACAGTTGAAAAATGTACAATCAAGGCTGCGCGCCAATAGTCGGGTAAATCGTTTACTATCGTAAAAATTAGATTTAGAACAGATTTTTCGATCAGTTTGCCATAGACTTTTTGAAAAATAAATGAATTTACCGAAAAATTTACTTAAAATTGACTTTTACCCGACTATTGGCCCGCAGCCCAAGTATTGTTAAATTTTATCTTTTATAAGATAAGAGGCGTGACTTTATTATAGTCATTCAGTTGCCTGACATAAAAATAGTTGCTTGATGTGAAATTTGACTGGCGTATCTTGATAAATAAATTTGGCTAAATGGGTTTTTTGTGTTTGATAAGATTTACATTTACAGCTTAAATAATGGGATCCAATAATTGGAAATCCACTTTATGACGCTTTTTTACTATAAATGCCATAAGTTATTACGTTCAGGTAAAATGTTAGCCTTACCCAAAGAAGCAATTAGTCTTAAATAAATAAATTATGGACATTGTAAAAAAAGGTAAAATGTTTAAGAAATTCTATCGGAGTAGGTCTAACATCGACAATTCAATCTGAACAAATAGAAATATGTGAGCGTCGCAAGAGTCTCAAACGCCTTATTTTATTATTATAGTCAGCCGTACCCATACCAGCTGGAACCAAATTGAACCTTATTGTTTTGAAAATAACAAAAGCAGCGTTACTCGAAACAACTGTACTTGTTAATTAATGGTCGGATTTTCATAAAATTTTTACACAAATCATTTGAAGTTTGTGGTATTTGCTAAAAATCATATGAGTTTTTCAATAGATGCGCGATTTATGTGTCAGCCTCGGGCTTATTGACTGACGGATTAAATGGTTGTGATTGATATTCAGTCTTTTTACTCAATCATTTCATTCATTCAATTTTGGCCGATCGACGTCCGGTGCTCGGGATACTGTTGTTGCCAGGAAAACCACCACACAATCTTCGATTAAAAATTGGTTCGCCGATAATTCTGCTTCGTAATTTAAACCCATCCAGATGATGCAACGGCACACGTTTGGTCATCAAGCGGATCACCGCTTTGAGCGGAAAGTTTAAGAGAGAATTCGTTCTTTTGCTACGTATCGCAATAAAGCCCACGGAAACGACAAATTGCTTCAACTTCCGATTCGTTTGGCATTCGTTATAACAATCAACAAATCTCAAGGGCAAACAATGTCCGTGTTTCTCTCATGGCCAGTTATACGTTGCATCCTGACGTGTTGGTAAATTGTCGAATCTTTTCATATTGGCAAAAAACAGATTGACAAAAAATATTGTTTACAAAATCGCAGTTCGTTAAATTTAAACTCATTACTATAATTACGAGTACAACTGAATGTTAGATGATTAATAAATAAAATAGAAATTAAGTATCGGATGTTAAGTTTTATATGGATAGTATTCGTATGGCAATGTGCTACCAGATAAAAGGCGGTCTACATGAAATGCGGTCTACAAATAAGACGGTTCGAGGCAGGACAACATCTGCCGGGTCAGCCAGTCTATATTTATATATTTTCGCGTGAAATAGGAATGAAATTTTATTTAGAGAATTTTTATTTTTAACGTATACATTTGTAGGCATAATAGATGAATTTGTTTATTTAATGGAAATAAATTAAATTAAATTGTTTTTATTTAAAATTTAGGGATTTATATGGTATTTAAAATATTTGATTTGGCCCAAATTTCACGTGGAATTAATGTGGCACGACATCATTTTCACCATGAAAATAATTTGAAGAGTTTATGCGCTCCATCTTTTATTTATTGAAGCGTAATTTTTCATATCTAATTTCACTTTAATAAAATGATATAAGATTTCACGTGAATCGAACTAAGTACTACGTTTTCCAAGCGATTTTTATATGCAATTTTGAGTTAGCCTTATAGTGACGTTGAGATATTTGTTTTACATTGAAACTGATGAGACGACCTAATTTAAAGAATGCAAAAGTTTATAAACTCGAAACTAAACTTCCAAACTTACAAGTTTTGATAACCTCACCTCGATCTAATTTTCAAATAAAAAAAAGAAGTATAAACTTTATTGTTAAGTGCACGATTCCAGAATACTCTCAAAACAAGAAAAGAATATATAAACTTGAGAATTAAGTGTTCAAAAATACTTTCAAAGCATACAATTCTCAAAACCAGAAAATAAAATTTAAACTTCTGAATTATGTTCACGAGTTCAGAATATTTTCAAAAGTGAACAATTCTCAAAACAAGAAAGAAATATAAATTATTCATCACATAACTTTTTTGGAAATATAGGTTTGATTATAACGTTCTCCATCAAATGAAATTTGTGAAATTCAACGATGCTATGTTAGTAACCTGTTTAGGTGCACAGCTCGCCATCGACTTGCAACGTGCAAATATGTACGACTCAGTCCAAAAACACCGCGGACGACAAGAAACTACTGCTTAGTGCTCTGTAAGTATTAGTAGTAAACAAAATTATTGATGATCTCATACTAGTAGATAACAGAATACTGGCGTTATAATGTTATAGTACTCCTACATCGCACTGATAATTTGATTGACGTTAATTTGACATAATTTTTCGTTGAGTCGTTTTTTCGCTGAGTTTGGCCGGAAACTCTGGAGTATTTTAACTATTTGTTTTGTAATAGTTCGCTAGTTTGAAGTGCGGTAATTATCTATTATATTTATTTACTATCACCGTTCTTTACATAACCTACAATTTATATTATTTAATAAATAAATATTTAGTTCTTATTGGGCTGGCAACAAATTTTAGTCTACTCTTAGCCTTCGAAATTGATGCACGGTGTGCAGCAAAACAAATCTTTCTTATGAGATTAATAACATACGGATTATTGACCCTATGCCAATTCATTATCTTCACGAATTCATATTGGTGGGAATCGGTTGCCATATATCAAATATATCTCGCTTCGTTATAAGATTCAAATGGTGACGGCTTTGGTGGCTTAAATCGATATTTACAATGTTGGTTACATGTCGGTGATTTCGATTGGCCCAGTGTATGAAGTGATGGTTCGTTCATCGCTGTTGGATATGACGTAACAGATTTCAAAGATATATATGTACCGGGACCTAACATCATTATTGGTCTGGTGCCAAATCATATAAGTAATCTGCAAAACGGTTTAAAAAATCGATACATCGCGAAACTGGTTACGATGACTATTACGTATGGCAATTAATAATGTGGATTGGTATAAGTCGTCGGAAATGAATGAAAATCGTCAAGAAAATTTTCTTAGTTAATTTTCACCAAACATGGCCTCAATCCATCCGCTCAACGGGTCAACTCCAAACAGGGCTCATTTTCCTTGACTTTTTAACTTTTATCTAACATAACCCGAAAATCAGGTATCGACGACTATAAAACAGGGGGGTTAAACATTGGGGTAGTACTACAAGGATCTAAGAATATAAAATATTAAAATTAATTATAAACACGAAAATTTTACAACACTCTTATAGATTGACATAGCTGTGTTTTTTTATTAGCGCCTGATAGATGTATCCGGAGCATGCAATTTTCTATGTCAAAACTTATATTTAGCGCGCTATTTTTTCATATAATTAATTTAATTAACTCTAAACTAAGATTTTGCATTCAACTTTTTAGTTAAAAACCGACATAAAAATATTTTGCTCTACCTATTTTTTGGGAGCCGCTATAGGGAACTCTATCCATTTCAATGGGAAACTTGAAAAGGCCTTTATTTTGTAAACCCCTGAAACCGTTAGAATCTTAATCTTACAATAAAAATTTAAAACGCAGCAAGATGAATTCTTGTTTATAACGTCATGTCAAAAAAAATGTTAATGGCCCATGCCACACGAGCATTTTTTGTATTTTAGCATTTTTTTTCTACCAATGTTTTGTTCTGCTCTCTCTTAAATAAAATTTTAACTAAAATGAGTCAAAAATGTCCTTGAAATACTTTTTATTTCATTTATGTTTGAGTTGTGTGGTTGAACAGAAAATTTGTTTAAGTCGCAATTAAAACTTGTATCATAGGTAAACGGGGAAAGAAACGAAGAAAAATGCGGCATTTTTTTTTACGTGTGGCATGGGCCAATTAGTATATTTCAGGTGATAAATGTTTATTTTATGGATTCATTTATTTTTCATTTTTATTTTAAACTCGGCTATAATTCCAAATTGGCACAGCTAGTCCCATTATTTACACAACTCTGTCATGTAGAATAAGAAACACTTGTCTTTAGTAATTATTAAATTTCAGTCAGATTATAGGATTTGGTATGTTTTAGATATCTGGTACATTTTAGATATGCTATTGGCAAGAAAACAAGAGTATACTGAATTTTTAAGGAACAGAGTCCGCTTACTGAATCCAACTGAAAGTGCAAATAATATTACTTATAAGTTTGATTCCGTATCCCGTGGCGGGCTGCAGCTGTCGTGGGGGTCACAGGTGGTGGATAGTGGACGGCCAATCGATATGTAGGTTAGCGGTGAATTAAACAAGCTGCCCTCAACTGCAGCTGTGCTGGGAGTGGAGTCTCATTAAACTGGGGAGTGGTTAACCTCAGTTCACTTAATACTGAGTGCCAATAATACCCAGCATGGAAGGGCGAACCGATGGCGCCATAAAACCATTGATTACTAATCTCGGCGAATTGGGCGTCGCGTCTCCCTGCGCTTCCGGGTCCCCAAGTAGTGAGTGAGGAACCCTATAAATGGGTCATCCCTTGAATGGAATGCGCCCCATTGGTTTGGAATATCCATATAGATGGCTGCCCAGTTGTGAATCGAGACCTCTGGATACCAGACTATCTCCAGTTGTATTTAGCCTTTACTTGCGTAAACGGATCTCAACGCAAGTGGATATGTATTTCTGCGACGCTCGTGGGACAAACATGAACAACCAAGATGAACATAAAATAAAGGGCTCAGTACCCTTCAAAAACCGGAAGATATAAAAGAAGGGAGTAACTCTTATCATAAGGTGGGGCTTCCTCATCAGGGGCAAGGGGAAGCGACATTTTGGCATCGAAGCCAGGAAGAAGCGGGACCGCTAAACAAAATAGTGGGGGATTGAGAAAGATTCCTCCGGCGAAGCGACGGTGCAGACAGAAACCGACTTGTTGGACCACCGAGTTGGGAACCTATAGGAAGTTGTGTATAGGACAGCCTTAAATAAGGCTAAGAACACAAGGGAGGTTCGGGATTGGGACTCCTATCAGGAGGACCTATAAAGTACAAAAAAGTGTTGAGGAATGCACAAAGAAGGTCTTGGAGACTCTTCTGTTGTATAATAGAGGAGGATTTTGAGACTTCTCGCCTTAGGAAAATTCTATCTACTATCCCAACCAGTCCTATTTATTTAATTAGACCAGACGGGTCATGGACAGCTTCAAGTGTGGAATCATTAGAGCTCCTCATCGAGACCCATTTTCCGGGAAGCTTTGATGACTCGATGGAGCCTGAAGCTTAACACATTCAATAGAGGTGGAGGGCATCGTGGGCAGGGAACGAATCCTGTGGGCGCTGAACGGTTTTAAGCCTCATAAACCAGTGGGTCCAGATCGGATTATACCAGTAGAGATCCAAAGGAACTTAGCAGTCATCCTCACCTGGCTGGAGGGTATCTCCAGGGATGTCCGAAACAGGTTTATATTCCTAGGAAATGGACGGAGGTCAGAGTGGTCTTTATACCGAAATCGGGAAAGAGCTTTCATGCTCATCCAAAGGACCGGAGGCCTTTAACTCTATCATCATTTCTGTTGAAAACCTTGGAATGGTTGGTAGATGTAGGTATTCGAACAAAAATTGAGCCCAGGAATTGGGCAATGTCACCGATTTATTGACATTGAGGGTGCCTTGAATAATGTAAAAAACTAAGGCGATCATGGAAGGATTGTTATTTTTGAAGGTGGACTACCCCATAAGTAGGTTGACAAATCAGATGCTGGTAAGCAGGATTATTACCTCGGAACTGGGGGAGGCCACCATTAAAAGACGGGTGGTTAGAGGAACCCCGCAAAGAGGTGTAATATCCCCCTTTGTTTGGAGTGTAGTGATGAATGGATTGCTTTTGGAACTGGAGAGAGAGGGAACAGGGATTGTAGAGTATGCAGATGATGTAGCGATAGCTGTCTCAGGCAAATATCTGGACACGATTAGGGATGTTATACAGAATGCCCTCCTGATCGTAAAGAAATGGGCCGGCAAATGTGGATTAGGGATCAATACTTCTAAGACAGAGCTGGTACTATATACTAAGACATATAAAATTCCGTTAGCTTACCCTCTTACCGTGAACGGCATTAGACTGGCTTTTGCTGGCAGAGCGAGATTTTTAGGCATAAACATTAAGCGAAGCTGGAAGCCTAACATTGTGGAAAGTGTAAATAAGGCTAATGTAGCCATTTACTCGTGTAGGAGGTAAGAGATGGGGTTTGAAACAAGAGCTGGTACACTGGATCTATACAGTGGTAAGACCTGTGCTGATGTACGGGGTGTCCCTGTTGTGGCCAGCTCTGGAGAAGGTAACATATATAAGGATGATAGAGAAGGTGTAAAGAACGGCCTGTATTCTTATAAGCGGGGCGCTTAGGACAACACTGGAAAAGTCTCCAGATTTTTTCCTCGATTAACCTCCAGTTCGGGAAAGGCCAATTCTTTTTTAATGACGCTATAGTTACATCCTTTATAGTTTTTCTTGGTGGGATTATCGTAGAAATGACCTCTCTGGTAATGGCACGGTCTTCGAAGACAATTCTTTAGGAATTTAAGTAACAGCGTCATTATCTCAGTCCGAGTTAGATGACTGCGAATCGTTTCTTTTGGGTAGATTTGACAGGCCAATGATCATGTTTGCAATCGTTGTCTTTGCTAAACTTTCAAAGTGTAAAACAGAGTCAGGTTCCAATTCTGCATGATGTTGGTTACCTTGTAACGCCGCGCTGTCCACCACAGCGTTAACATGTTCCACTGTTCTATCTGGCAATATTGTAAATTCTGGTTTCGCAACAAAAACCAAATAATACGAAGCAACACACACACAAATCTACGAGAGGCTATAAAAGAAAAACAAAAACTGATGACCGAGGTAGTCGAAAAATAAAAATTTAAAAAAACGATAATCTTTTAAGTCGGGATAGACAGTATCTAAAATTAAAGATTTATAATTATTGAAAATTAAACTAAAAAGACAAAACTTGAATAATTTGGCTCAAGTAAGTCGTGTCGATAATTTTTTTTAGTATATGGATCTCGGTTTTTGTTTAGTCGAATGCATTAATTCGGATAATGCTGTGTTTTGTGAAAATGATGCGAAAGTGATTAATTAAACTAATAAAATAGTTGTATTGTTAAGTAGACTATACATTTATGCAAATGTTGTGTAAAACAAAAATTAACGAAAATAATATCCCGTGCTCATAGTAGTCTCAAGGACATTTATAAATATTAAGAGACAGTTGTTTTCACATTCTGAACTTATAAAGCCGTGTGCTATAATGTAAGCAATAAACTGTGATAAATTGATGTTAAGAGTTATTTGTGAACTAGAAAATAATAAATAATATAAATTAAATAATTAACATATATAAACAATAAACCCGGTAACTAAAATAAATAAACTTAAAATATCGGCTGTTTCCTAACATAATTGTGATAACAGATATTAGTGCTAAAATATATACAGTTGAAATTACGCCTAACATATACCGTGCAGTGACAACCAAAAATTAATAATTCAAAATTAAGGTTGATTCAAACAATTGATAAGTGCGGGTTATATTACGAATAGTGCTAGTTATCGCAGACACAATTATAAAAATAAAAAAAAAACAAGTTAATAATACAGAACAAATTGGAAATAAATCGCAATGAGATCAAAATAGTATCAACAATCACAGTCATTGTGGTAATAAAAATTATCATAATTCAAAGACTGCGATACTACGAAAATATTCCTTCATGTGCAATATCCGAAACATATACGCTAATATTCTTAATAAATAATAATAATAATTCATAATAATAAAATAGAAAATAATACTTAATTAACACAGATATAAAATTACTATTTAATATAAATTTATAATAACTCATCAAATACTACGAATGTTAAATATGTACTATGTACAATCAACAAATTAAATGAATATTGGTATAATCGTGCAACATTCAACATACAACCAAAGATAAACATATAAAGATGAGTATTTATCATGGCACGCCGATGCGCACTAAATAAAATCGATACATTTGTAGGGGAAAAAGTGTTTATCCAAAATGAAAAGTGCAGCTATCATTTTACGTTGCTCTCTTTCTGCCGTCCAGTATTTCCATATGATCGAGTAAAATTTCATAACAAAAAATATTTTATTTGTTTGTACAGTATAAAACACAAATTATTCTTCAAAATTTGCTTTTCATTATGCTATGAAACTAGTGTATGGTGTTTAAACTGTAAGCGAAACAAAACAAACAAAACAAACGAAAACAATAAACAAATCTAATCCATTTACTATTTTCGTTTGAAAATATCTCCCTCTACGCATCATTTATATTTAATAAAACAGAATGAAACGAAAACTCAAAATGCACATAATATATTATTATGTATATAGATATCCTCGTATATGCATACTATTTAAAATATGTAATGTGTGTACACGATCGAGAATTCCTTCTCCTTTTAGATGTATCAAAATTAAACACGTGGCATAAAAAGAAAGATGATCGTATACGTGAATGTTAGCTACATTGAATATTTTTATTTTGGTGTGGTAAATGAAATGTAAACCAAAAATGGAAAACAAATATTTGGAGGATTTTGATACGGAAAAAATCAAAAACTGGAATGAAAATGAAAAAATGTATGTTAAGTACACATTATGAATACATACATATCATATTTGTGTTTTGTATTATTATGTATATTTCTATATACTGATTCGTCCAAATTAAATACATTAAAGAGTTTTTCTATGTGTATACTATACGGATGATAATGACGAATTCATTAATATTAAAATATCTAGCAATTTTAGAAATTACTATTTTTTGGAGAAAATGAATGAAATCAGCTTACAAGGGAAAAATAGCATTTGGGAAATATATGTACTATTCTTGCATGTTACGATGTACCGGTAACACCAAAAACAATTTCGACAGGCAATTCGATCTTGTGTTTAAACCATTTTGATTTGAAATCTAGTAAGAGACTTGGCGTTGTTTCATAAAATTTAAACTGAACTGGATCAGGTCAAAAAATACGATTGTTGTTTTGAATATATTTCATAGAAAGTTTTGACTAGAAACAGACAGAATTTCGATAAAATTCTATCTGGAATTATCTGGATATAGTCGTTTGAATATCGCCTTAGAGACGATTCACAACCACTTCACTTATACAATATCACTCGTTAAAATCTTGGCTACAAAACTAAAATATTTCCTTAAAAATCCTTACGGGATACAGGTGATTAAATCTTGTCTCACAGGCGATTCACGAGCACGAGTTCGGCGATATATGCCAAGTGCTCGTCAATCGCCTGTGTGCCTAGATTCAAACGACTATATCTAGAGAATTTCAGATATAATTTTTCTTCAAATTTCTCAGTTTGTAGTCAAAACTTCAACAAATTCGGTGGTATATTCCTAGTGGACGTGAATTGCCTCTGAGACGAGATTCAAACGTCTTTATTCGGGTTATTCCCTATAATTTTTTATTAAATCTCTCAGTTTGATAGGCAAAACTTCAATCGACTATATCCATAAACATAAAAAATTTAAATTTCGGGCTGAAAGTTCTTGATATATATTTATAGTGTTCAATCGCGTAATGCTAATTAAGCTTTCTAATTGTCGTTTTCAGGTTAGGTTTGGGACTCAGGGTCAAAACATATCGAATACGATATCTCAAAAATGGGGACTAACTTTAAAATGGGACTAGCACCATTGAACTCAGCGTACTACTCGAAATAAGGTTACCCCACGGGTGCCTAGCTTGTCACATTTTTCAACTAGCACAGTGTTATTGGAATAAAATACAAAAATGAACGATTTATTCAGTTGTTTAATTATTTTTTCAAATAAGTATATTTGCGAGAATATTGTGGGTTGAGGAGTGGATAACAAATATCTATTTAATATATTGAATAATGATTAATTGAAAAAATTGTACCGAATGAATAATAACACAAATTTACAATCCGCGCCTATTTGTAGAAGTTATGAAACTATGAACACAATGGCTTTAAAAAAGATCTTTTTTAATAACCAATCGATTTGATGTGCTTTTAAGGAAAATGAGTTATTATGTACTCCCTTTCTTATTTACTCTTGCATCACACATTCTCATAAATTCAGTATACTAATCGTTGCAAGCTCGGCAGTGAGTTCTGCGCGTTTATTAACATCGCTTGAAAATCCAAAATGGTGTTTTACTCCACTTAATAAATAAATCACAAGACTAAGAAGGCAACGTAAGTGCAAAAGACACTTCTCTCACATTTATTAGACCACGAACAAGTTCCAACCGATACTCCTAGATACGTGTGATACATACTACGTGCCGATCGTTCTTGTCTGGATTTTTAAGCGAGAGTCCTGTTATATTTAGGCGGTATCCGTACATTTTGTTGTTAGTATTCGTAAAAAGCTTAATGTTCTGTGCAAATGTTAGTTTACCAGCAAATCAATTTGCTGGTAAACTAACAGTTAGCTGCAATTCCGGTTAGCAATTTGCTGGTAAACTAACTGTGTTAGTTTACCAGCAAATCAATTTTTAACTGCATTACATTCCACGTTGTTTTCTGGATTTCTGGTAAAAGAATTCGAATGGAAACGACGTCCCATTTTTGATCCAATCCATTCATAATATTGTTGACAATTTTCCAAATACACTTTTTTCAATTTATTATTTACATTTTACCAAAACATAATATAATTGTAGTTACAAACACCTATACACTTTCTTTCGTTTCATATTAACATATTCATGTTTGATTCAAACCAAAAAGTTTAACCAATTTTTAATTTACATTTCATTTCGCCGGTGCACTGATTTATCATACCAAAATAAAATACATTCAATGCAGCTACATGTATGTATGTATGCGTAAACAAAACAGATCATCTATCTTTTAATGCCACGTGCTATATTTGCACGTGTTAATTTTGTTATACATACCTAAAATGGGAAGGAACGATACGAGTAAATCTATATATTGTACTTTGTACATAATCGTTTTGAGTTTTCGTTTCATTCTGTTTTATTAAATATAAACGGTGTGTAGAGAGAGATATTTCCAAACGAAAATAATAAATGGATTGGATTTGTTTTTTGTTTTTTTTGTCGCTTACATACAGTAAACACCATAGTTTCATAGAATAATGAAAGCAAATTTAAAAGAATAATTTGTGTTTTATACTGTACAAACAAATAATTTTTTTTTGTTATGTAATTATACTCGATCATATGGAAATACTAGACGGCAGAAAGAGAAATTATCGAGACACGTAAAATGATAGATGCACTTTTCATTTTGGCTATACAACCATGCCACACGTAAAAAAAAATGCCGCATTTTTCTTTGTTTCTTTCCCCGTTTACCTATGATACAAGTTTTAATTGCGACTTAAACAAATTTTCTGTTCTACCACACAACTCAAACATAAATGAAATAAAAAATATTTCAAGGACATTTTTGACTCATTTTAGTTAAAATTTTATTTAAGAGAGAGCAGAACAAAACATTGGTAGAAAAAAATGCCAAAATACAAAAAATGCTAGTGTGGCATGAGCCATAACACTTTTTCCCCTACAAATGTATCGATTTTATTTAGTGCGCATCGGCGTGCCATGATAAATACTCATCTTTATATGTTTATCTTTGTCATTACGTTAAATCCAGCTCAATGAGGTCAGTTCCTGAGTTGAGGTGACCATCGCATTTACTTTGCTACTCCGTACTACGAGATTTATTTATAAAAAATTGATATTATTTCATTATGATTGTAATATTGCAAAAACCAAAAAACAACAAATACCCAAACGCTACATAAATCAAAGAACCGAAAATTAACAAAAATCAAAATATACATATGTTTGTTGTTGTAACCAAACCATTAGGTATTTGGAATTTTGGATTTGTAAAACATTTTTCATTCTTTCGTTTTATGTTTATTTTCGATGCACATGTCTCCAAAACATAAAAAAATGAAAAATTTTTGAATATTACAATTTTGATGAAGATTTCAAAATGGTACTGTACGCTCCATCTACTAGATAAAAAAAAAACACATGTTTTTGTGTCTTAGCTTTGAAAATCGACCACGTGTTATCGTGAAGAGGGGCCCATAGAAAAAAGAAATAATAAGAAAAAACAAGAAATATTACTTTTATAAGCCAGTGCGAAGCTACTGTCTTACCCCGTATAAAGGAACCGGTCCTTTTAATCAAATAGAAGGACCACCGGTCCCTTTTATTGAATAAAAGGACCGGTCTCTTTATTATTACGAATTAATGAACCTTTCAACATTTTTAATATACAAACATTTTGTCAGTAATTTTCTCTTTATTTAACTGTGCTGTCGCAATTATTTCTTTCTAAAACCATTCTTTCGCACAACCCTACATTTTAATTCGACCAAATTTGTTTGGCCCTATTTAATAAATGTCATTTTATTTTCTAACCAAACTAAATCTACCGGTCGTGCGGTGTTATGGAGAGATTACTTTGTGGTTAAAAATATCTAACAAAAAGGTAAGTGTAATCCAAAAAACATTACTTCTAAGAAACTATCAACCTGCATATATAGTAATGTAAAAGTGGTAAATTCAATTCTAATAATGGTGTAATTACATAAACTGCAATTTACAACACTATTTTACGATGTAGAAAAATAATCACGAGGTTTCCTTTTCTTTATAAAAAATAATTCAAAGAGCCAGATTTATTTATAATAATATGTCAATTTATTTGTAGAATGGAAAACAAGCAACGCAAATCATATACCATCAAACAAAAATTGGAAATCATTAATAAATATGAACCAAACATCAGAGGCAAAGGTTTTGACTGCCTTTCTAAAGAAACTTCAGTGCCGGTTACAAATTTGAAACGATGGTTTAAGCAAAAAAATGAATTAATAACTATTTTGAACAATAGAGAAATACGCATTACCAAAACGAGAAGATTGCCAGGTGGTGGTAGACCTGAACAGTTTCCTGAATTAGAAAAAAAATTATACGATTGGATTTTGAAACGAAATAACCATGGATTACGTGTAAAGGATAAATACATTTGTTTGAAATCAGAGGCAATTGCTAAAGAATTACATGAAGCCGAACCTGATAAATTGCACGATAAATTCTTAGCATCGTCTGGATGGTGCTGCAGATTTAAAACTCGGCATCGGCTTGTATCTCGCAGGCAAACATCAAATAAAATTTTACCGAATAACGCCGTCAATCAAGTAATAAAATTCCACCAGCAGGTCTTTGATTTAATAAGTGAGAAGAAAATTGAACCAGCGAATATAATTAATTTCGATCAAGTACCGCGGTATTTCGAGTCTGAGCAAAAATCTACGATTGCAACAAAAGGACAACGTAATGTATTTTTAAAAAAAACTTCATCGCCACACAAAAGATTTACCGTTACCTTCGCCATTTCAATGGAAGGAAAATTTTATACACCGCATTTACTTTTTTCGAATTTAAAAAACAAACCAACTATACAAGAGGGATGTTTAGTAAATGTAAATAAAACGAGAATGTGGAACGGTAATATTTTAGAAGATTTTATTAACGAAGTCTTTGTAAAACGGAAGGAAACTTCCTTTTATCGAAGGCCAACACTTTTGCTAATTGACAGCTATGGTGCCCATGTTTCGTTGGAACAATCAAAACGATTCGAGAAATATAATATTTTCATCATATTAATTCCACCTAACTTAACGGGTATTCTGCAACCGTTGGATGTCTTACATAATAGGAGTTTCCAAGAATTTTATTCTACCAAGTATGATGAGTATATTGCCAAAGCACTGGAAACCCGTGATCTTCAAACAAAAAATGGCAACCCAAAGATCCCATCATATCTTTGGGTATCAGAAACGGTCCTTGAGTGGATTAAAACACGTAATTCAGCAGACGTCATCAAATCTTTTAAAATATGCGGTATTGGGCCTAAAGAAAATTTTAATGTAGGCGACTTGCATGAACCACTAAAAAACATTTTAGCGTCGACATTTGATTCGAATGAGTGGGTCAAAATGTACGGCGATACCTTATGTGAAACATGTTTTTTTGACGAGGACCCAGCAGAATGGTATTGGCCTTCAGACGACGAAACGAGTTTATTCAAATGCATTAAGTATATTATATGTGGCGATTCTTTAGATTTTAAAACATGGTTGTCGGCGTATATTTCCAATTTATTGCGAATTATATCATCAGAAAATGAATTAAGTGACCTATTTGATGAGTGTGAAAAAGAAAAACTCATTAATGGTAAAATTACTCAGACGGGGGTTGAAATAAAAGCTATTTCAATTGCTGAAAAATGGAACATTGATGTAGTTGAACTCAATTCTGAATGTGTAAAGACGGGGGTTGTAAAGTATACCGTTGAATCCGCCGTAAAAAACATAACACTTGCCAATAGCGAGGGTTATTTTGGCTTTAAAAAATAATATGGTACCTGGAAAATTTAACTTTTAACTATTATTTTTTCAATATTTTTAAGAATGAAATGTTTAAAGTATATACGTGATAGATATACTGTGATTTTAATTTAATAAATTTATTATACAAAATAAAATGTTTTTTAAAATTATGTGGCTATTTAAAGGACTGGTCCTTTTATTTCAAGGTCCTTTTATTCAAAATTACATGGTATGTTTTCAGAATGTCAATATTTGGAAAAAGTTTAATAGAAGGACCAGTCCTTTTGTACGGGGTAAGACAGTAGCGCCGCTCCCAATATATTAGTTTTCGGTACTACAGATTGAGCGACATAGTGCATGAAATAGTTTATTTTTTTTATGAAAAATATTTCAAAGCAGAAATTTTAAATTTGCTTTCACCGCTGTATACGTACAAAAAATATTTTTTTGTTATTTGGTTCGATCTTCGTTTCGTTTTTACTGCGATATGTAGAGAATATAAAAAACAAGCTGTGGTAATATGTATGTATATGAATAATTGTGAAAATGTGAAATGTGTGTTTATGAATGGGTATGAAATGTGTTTTTGTTATTCTAATTTAGAATTTCTATGAAGACGAATGAACGCAAACATTTTCGGTATCTAAACTAAAAAAAATTTTCTTGTGCCGTGAATCGTGATATACGTCGAGTACATTATCAGATATTATTAAGATACGAGTATTATATAATATATGTAGTTATTGAACGTTTTTAATTCAAATTAAGTAAAGATGTCGTTATGTTTTTTAAAATAATATTTTTATTTCTAACCGACATTTCAAATACTAATTTGATCTTCAGATTTTTTAAAATATGTATTTGCACAAAATTAATTTTAAAACTTAAAAATATTAAAATGTTGAAAATTAATTAAACATTTGTAAGTACCTCAGTTTAAGAATTTAACAGAAAACAATATTCTTAATACAAAAATGTTTAATTCATTTTTAATACCTATGTGATTTTATATTGTTGCCCTGAACATAATTACTATTTTCACGCATTTGGCGTAAAGGTAAAACTTTAAAAATTGTAGTTTCTTAAGTCCGCTATCTTTTTTGCTATCTGTAATGTCATATAAACGGCCTTATGATGGTAACATGATGTTAAAATAATTGTAAGTGGAGAAGTGTAATATGTTCCATTTCATGGGCTGAATGGTAACTTGTGACCCAATTTTTTTTTGATTTTTTGGGGATAGTATAATCAGGAGGATTTATCGTGGAAAACGGTCAAGAACGAATATTATTTACACAACAATTCATTGACCAAATTGTAACTAATTCAAAAAAATATTTTGTCCAGTTCTGTAACACATTCAAAATGTGGTTTATATAATGAAGTCCTAATTTAAAAGTAAGTATGGGATTAGGTTTTGGAATATAGTAAAGCCATTCGATCAGCAAGCTTAAACAAACTATATCAGGAAATCGAAGTTTAACGTGAATTTTTAAAATAATTTGAATAAATATCGTCACATAAAGGTGACTGGCACACTGTCTTATTAAAGAGCTATAGCTAAATATTTTAGGTATTCCTATGTAGCCACTCTAGCGCACAGATACTCTAAAAAAGTTAATGTTTAAACGTGAAAACCATAGTAAGCTTTTCTTTCCTTAAACTTTACACAATTTAGAACTACAACACATTCCTTTGTGTTTTTTTATGTTAACGTTTACATCATATCTTGTTTTCTAGATAATCAGGGTACTGAATAGGTTAATCTTTATTGAACATGTCATATGCTCGTCTGAAGTCTACAAATCATTTGAATATCTGAAAAGAAATTTGGCTGTATTTGTAAATAATTCGGGGAGTTAATATAGTTAAATATTTTTTTTTTTAAACAAATTATTGATGCTTAAATTTTCGATGATCTTTTGTAACAGAAGTAATATCCATAGTTTCGATCTGATAAGATCATGAAAAAATTCAATCATCTCATCAGACCATGGCGACTTAATATTACTACGTAATGATTACATTTTGTGTTCTATATATGTAGAACAACCGTGTAATCGTAACTCTAGTGTTAATGAAAAATTATATGGCAACTCACTAAATTTATTCTTACAAACTTTCATCTCATTCACACTGGTTTCGATTCCAGTGCAAGTAATTTTTTATTAATTTTACTGAATTAATTAATTAATTCATATATGAATTAATTAATTAATTCAGTAAAACGCTATAGCGTTATCGGAAATATCGTCTCTTACCGTTTTATATGTGTTTCTTCGGGTAACACGAAATATATCGGTTTACACATATAACACAAAATATAATCATTACGTAGTAATATTCAGTCGCCATTGGTCTGATGAGATGATTGAATTTTTTCATTATCTTATCAGATTGAAACTGAATATTGCTTCTGTGATAAAACTTTATCGAAAATTTAAGCTTCAATCAATTTAATCGATAAAATTTGCGCGATTGATAAACAGAAAATTTGAATAGTGAAGCTTCATTTTACAAATTTTTATTTTTATTCTTTTATTCTTAGTATATCAACTACATTACCTACATTAAATCAAGCTGAAAAAATCCTCTAGCTTAACGTTCAGTAACATGTACTTTAGTGTACCATGTACTGTTTTGTGTTGTACTGTTTTTATCGGTCCTGTTTCGTACCATGTACTTTTGTGTACCATGTACTGTTTTGTGATGTACTGTTTTAATCGGTCCTGTTTCGTACCACGTTCTTTAGTGTACCATGTACTGTTTTGTGTTGTACTGTTTTAAATGGTCCTGTTGTGTACCATGTACTTTAATGTACCATGTACTGTTTTGTGATGTACTGTTTTATTCGGTCCTGTTCCGTACCATGTACTGTTTTGTGATGTCCTGTTTTATTACATCCTATTTTGAAATGTGCCATACTGAGCGGCTTCGGTTTTTTATTTACTACCCTATTTTTTTGTTCTAAGTTCTTAATTTTTTTGTACAATTCTGTTTTTTCATGTTTCAATTTGGTAATTTTTTTAACAAATTTATGATTCATCGATCGATATACTGCTATATTTCTTTCCCGTGTTTCACAACTATCACATACTATCGGCTCTATTGATAAATCATTTATATAAATAAATTATTAGTATTTCGATTTATTGATTAAATTAGCTACCTTCTCTTGAAATTAATAAAATAAATAGAAAATAATAATAAAATATTGGTTAATTAAATTGGTATATCTAGGTATATAGTGTAAAATATTTATCATTTTTTAATGTTTTTTATACGGTTAAGTTTGCTCGAAACTAGTACTTAGGCTGTGTGCCAAACTTAAGGTAAAAGTCAATTTTAAGTAAATTTTTCGGTAAATTCAATTATTTTTCAAAAACTCTATGGCAAACTGATCGAAAAATCTGTCCTAAAACCGGGTTTTGCCGTAGTAAATGATTTACCTTAAGTTTGGCACACAGCCTTAATGTAAAATTAATATAATATAAATTACCACAAAAATAAAAGAACAAACTCTCATTTATTTAAAATGTATATATAAAATCGTGGTAAAAATAACACAATATGATAACCATCGAAAATAACTTGAAACGAATTTTTGCCATGGTGTTTTAAAGATATTGAACGATATACTAACGAAATTGAAATTTACCTTTATAAGTCTTCATATGGTGTACAAAGAATGATCTCGAGCTAAACGTCAGCAAGTATCATTTCGCATTAACATATTCTTGCAAACGAATACAATCCATTTTTTCAAAATAGTATATTAATTGTTGTTGGAGTGAAATTTCGTCCGTTCCAGATTTGCGTGTTACATGTGACAGCGAATTAAACTTGCAAGATCAGATCGATAATATCATCAATAGAGTGTGATGGCCTCATCACGATGCCCACATAAACGGAATCGACGTTCTTGTGCTGAGGAATAACTTTGGAAGGACAATTATAACTTGCCTTCTTACTCGAATCGTTTAAATTTATTAATTAGTGGTTGTAACTAAGCCGTCGAGCGGTCATTCAAATTTTAAATAAACAGCTCGCTCTCGCCAGCAAAATCTATCACAAAACATAAGACACTCATAATTCCGACTACATAACCGTAAGAAATCTCTATTTGGTAATCATAGCCTATATGACTTCAAAAATTCAACAGACGTACCTGCGCGAAATCAGACATCTAAGCTGAAATTTATATGCAAATTAATGATGACCAGTAACTCATCTCATGAGTGAAATACCAAGATAAAAATCTATTTATCCTTAGAATAGTTCATCCGTCAGCTCAATGTAGTAAATCGCAGCTTTGCCTATATTTTAAATCAAGTCAACTTCCCACTGCTCATGAAAATTTTATTTTGCAAGCTCTCTCTCTCTCTGGCCTTCACATCCCATGAAGGGATTTCGCCGCCTGCACTAAGGCCCTCCATCCATCTCGATCCACCGCTCTCATCCTCCAGTTTCGACATCCTAATGTTCGTAGATCTTGTTCGATATCGTCGCGCCAGCGTAGTCGGGGTCTTCCTCTACGACGTACTCCGGCTGGTTGTTGGTGGAACACTTTATTTATCATCCGTTGTTGGGGAGACCTTGTAACGTGGCCGAGCCATCTCACTCGATTGGATTTGATGAATCCGATAATATCGCTGCCTCCGAGGAGTTGCTTTATTTCGTGATTCATACGAATCCGATATTCGTTGTTCGCAACTTTAATTGGACCAAAGATTGAACGGACAACCTTCCTTTCGAAGGTAGATAATAATCTACAATCGTTAGTGGTCATGGTCCAGCTCTCGCTTCCGAAAAAAAACAGGTCTTATAAGTGCTTTATAAAGTGCGAGCTTGCACGACTGCGATAGATGTTTCGATCGCAATAATTTTGATTTGGCGTAGAAAACTCGTTGTCCGGCAGCGATTCGGGCTTTTATTTCTGCCTGCATATCATTCGACGATGTTATAAATGACCCGAGGTATTTAAAGTTTTCGACGCTATCAAAGTTGTGGTCGCCAATTCCGAGATTTGCCGTAGAGATGTTCCTAGGTGTTACTAAATATTTGGTTTTACTGCTGTTCACCTCCAAACCAAGTCTTCTCGCGCAGCGATCGAGCGGTATGAAACTGTCTTTGATATCGCTAGGTCTTCGGCCAAGAAGCACGATATCATCTGCATATCCAAGAATTTGGCCTGACTTATTAAATATACAGCGCGAGGTTTCGATGTTGCTTTTCCTCACTACGTACTCAAGCGCCAGATTGAACAGCAAAGGCGCGAGTGCATCGCCCTGTCGAACACCAGCTGTTATTTCAAAGGGGTCTGACACAGATCCTTCGATTACGATTCTACATACAGATCCGGAAGTTGTTAATTTACACAGAGAAACGAGTTTCTCTGGGATTCCCAGGCATATCAGCGCGGCCCATAGGTTGTCGCGGTTTATACTGTCATACGCCTGTCTGAAGTCTATATATAGCTGATGTATGGTTATGTTGTACTCCCAACATTTTTCCAAGATCATCCTCATGGTGAAACACTGGTCAGTGGTCGATCGGTTGGGACGAAAACCACACTGATAGTCGCCAATGATGTTTTCGGCGAAAGGGATGAGTCTGGCAAGTACAACATTAGCCAACACTTTGTAAGCAGTGTTCAATAGAGCTATGCCACGAAAGTTTTCACATTTAAGACGGTCGCCTTTTTTATGCAACGGACATATGAGTGCGGTCTTCCAATTCTCCGGCAACTCTTCTTGGTCCCAAATACAAACGACGAGATCGTATACACTTGTTGCAAGAGTAGCGCCTCCGAGTTTAATTAGTTCTGCGGGGATTCCATCGAGACCGGGTGCCTTGCCGTTTTTCAATCGACTAATAGCTGCGTCTACTTCCTCTGCTGTGGGATATTCGACAAAGAACTCTTCACCTGGTGGAGCTATTGCTCTAATGGGGGTAACTTCGTCATTCCGATTTAGCAGATTTTGAAAGTAGGTTTGCCATACTGAGAGAACATCAGCCACGTTTGTTCTCAGCTCTCCATTCCCGTCTTTGATGGCTGTACTTCTTGGATGGAAGTCTTTAGTGAGATTCCTGGCGTTGGCAAAACAGTCCCTTGAGTTTCCTACTTCCGCTTGGAAGCTGATGTTTTCGATGCATAATCTCATATGTTCGCGCTTCTTTTGTCGAAGGAATTTAATCGTGGCTTTCCTAGCGCGGAGATATTCTGCTAGAGTGCTTCTGGTATTGCGAGCCAACCATTTTTCACGAAGCGTTCGTTTATTTTCGACGACCCTTCGGCATTGATCATCGAACCAATCGTTGCGGGGCCTCGGAGGTCTTCTTCCGATGGTGTTTTGCGCCGTGGTTGTTATGGCTGACTGTATAGCGTGCCACTGCTCCTGGATGTTAGGAGGAGCTTCTTCATTGTTATGGGGCCGGTCTAAATAATTAGTGACAGCTGATTGGTAACTCTGCAGTGACGCTTGGTCTTTTAGAGCATCAATATTCCATCGAACGGTCTTTTGTGCTTGTCTGTTAAACGTAGATGACAGTTTGCACTTATACTTAAATATGACAAGCATATGATCGCTGTCCATATCTGCACCCCTGTAGGATCTAACGTCAGATATACTGGTCGAGCGTCTCTTAGACACCATGACGTGATCAATTTGGTTTTCCGTTCTTCCATCATTCGATCTCCACGTTACTTTGTGAATTCTCTTATGTGGGAAAAACGTACTTGATACAACTAAGTTGTACGTTATTGCCAGGTCGGTGACGCGTTGGCCGTTGTTGTTACTAGTTAGATGCAGGCTGTTGGGACCGATGTGCGATGTATTTTCTGCACTCCTACCGATTTTTGCATTAAAGTATTTTGCAAGCAGTTCAATAATAAACGTTAAAATATGTATTTGGGGCCGGTGAAAAAGAGGCACCATGTCTCTGAGAATACACAAGATCGAGGATAGGCGGCCAAATCCCTGCATGGGATGTAACGCCACCAGTATAAATACGTAATATTATTCTATGAAGGGAACTATATAAGGACCGTAATCACGTCAGGAATTTACGTAAAACTGAGGTACGGGCGTTAACACGAACATGAGTTAGAACAGTTATTAGATTGGACACAGTATGATCCTTTGGATCTAGTTTCTAAATGAATTTGGGATATGCAAAACTGGCAACTCACTGTTCTGTTATATGTAGTTCTCGTGGTCGTTGTGTTGTGGGATGGTTTTGAAACAACGTTGCTATTATTAGTGTTCACGAGACGCGTAGCGTTATAAATCGATTGTAGCTCTTCTGTTGGAGAACAACTACCACTTGTAGGGTTGAAATTTAGAAATAAAATTATTAAATATTAAAATGACCTGGCCTTTCATATTTTTGTTCTCAAACCATTCATTCATATCCGATCTTGTAATTTCCAAAGTTTACCTCAATTTGTTCCTCAAAATAAATTAACTCTACCCGATGTTATTTGGAATTGTTACGAAACATGTTTTATTGTTGTAGTTATATATAAGATTACACCGATAGTGGAATAGACAGTTATAGATTTTCTTACTTTACGATCTACGATCTTATACAGTTATACCTCGAAACGAATACATTTATTTTATCCACTTGGACATTGCGGTAACTGCCCGCAATTCACATCCCCCTCGTAAAATCTGTTTGTTCCTAGTTTTTTTTCGATTTACCTAGTTCAAACATTTTTTTATTAAAACTTTATTAGTAACATAGAAAGACATTGAAAAATGTGAACAACAGGTATACATTTTGACCGCAAGATACCCCGCTCTTCCTACTATAAGTTTTACTATACAATGCCACATACGTAATAATAAATATTTTAAATTTTATTCCAACTAACCGACTTGTAATCATAAATGGTAACTATTTTGTGGATACTTTCCAACTTCCGTGCTGCAGTTAGTAAGGCGGAAGCGCAACACGTCACAATTTTAAAATATGCAATTTGCTGATTGTTGAAAACTCGTATCGCGGATTAATTTTTTTCCAATTTGTATATGTTAAATCGTATCGATTAGGGATTTTAAGAAAGTAAACAAAAATATAGAAAGATTTTAAATGCAAAATAATTTTATTTGAAAATGTTTATGTGAGAAAACCCGTCAGCTTACATGACGAAAACTTTTTCCAACAAATCATGAATGAGACACTACTTTTACAGTAATAGTAGGTAAGGTACATATGACTCTAGAAAACCAATTGCATACATATTTTATCATCTTGTAATACAATTTTTTGTATTAACATTCTCCTATCTGCACGCACATGATATACACACCAACGCGCAAGCAAATGCAATGCAAAACTAAAATTACGAAAAACACAAAACAAAATACATATTTTCTTTTTTTGTGTGTACAGCGAAGAAAATAAATGTGTGTTTTTGGGTTTGGTTATTTTTTCGTAAATATAAAAAACTATTTCGTTCTGTGTCGCTCAATGTGTAATTTTATTATTGGCCGCATGGCGCTATTCCAATTTTTTTAATGTTCGCGCTTGATTTTTCTTATTATGTATATTCTCTGAGGGGCCTTAAGGGGCCCCCTCTTCACGATAGCACGTGGTCGATTTTCAAAGCTAAGACACAAAAACATGTGTTTTTTTTATCTAGTAGATGGAGCGTACAGTACCATTTTGAAATCTTCATCAAAATTGTAATATTCAAAAATTTTTCATTTTTTTATCTTTTGGAGACATGTGCATCGAAAATAAACATAAAACGAAAGAATGAAAAATGTTTTACAAATCCAAAATTCCAAATACCTAATGGTTTGGTTACAACAACAAACATATGTATATTTTGATTTTTGTTAATTTTCGGTTCTTTGATATGTGTGTTATGTATTTGATATATGTTCGGGTATTTGTTGTTTGTTTTTACAAAATTACAATCATAATGAAATAATATCAATTTTTTATAAATAAATCTCGTAGTACGGAGTAGCAAAGTAAATGCGATGGTCACCTCAACTCAGGAACTAACCTCATTGAGCTGGATTTAACGTAATGATTTAAATTATTAATATTTCGGGTGAAAATGCACATACATAATTTTAGTCACACAAATATTTACAGACAGGTCTGCGCAAAGTGCAGATGTTAATTTTAGAATGCCTTCACAAATGTGTAAAAGACAAACCCGATTATTAAAAATCATGAGTTACACATCAAGTGAATGACACGTTATAATAAAAATAACTTTACTCATTAGGAAGATTTGCGGTAATTGTTTGCAAATTACGAATCAACAAAACGCAACGGATCATTTAACAGTTTGTAAATGGCTTTTGGTTCATTTCTAGGTGGATCTGATGAGCTGGGAATTATAATGGCAAGTTGATTTGTTTCAGGAGAACAACGTTGCGAATTAAAACCCAGATGCCATTAACATATGCTAGTATCAGCTGCACTGGTCTATATTGAGCTCACATATGACGTATTATAAGAATAAATTAAAAAGTATTTGGCCGATAGTCGTCATGCAATTTTAAAGGTTGCCGAAACTTTATCTTTGTTGTATACCTTGAATTAAAAGTCCTTAGTAATTTGCACATATACATCAGAACTTTTAAATAAACTATAAATATGAAGATTTGATCGGGTGTCTATACGTATGAATGAATTCCACATAAATTGGTACTCGTGGCTAAGATGCGCTCGCTATAAATAACTTTGCTACCACTACGGTTGTTAAGCCAACCTGTGTTAAACAAAGCTATTCCACGATAGATATTACAATTTAATCGATCTTTTTAATAAACAAATATGAATGTAACAAATTCAAAACGTCGAATGGAATTTGAAAATGCCTGGACCAATTTTGATCAAATTCAGTTTTATGGTGGGATTATAAGCCAATCTTAAATTAAACATAAGGTACTTAAATGAATGGATTAAACTGGTTAGGCTGAACGAAACCCGACAATTTTTATTCATTAATAAACGTTTAGTGAATCCCACACCCCATTTTAAATGAAGATAACCATTCTTCGTAAGGAGCGAAATTCCAATCCATCCAAACTATCTCCATTGATCATCTCTTTGGCTTTTTTTATTCCAACATAATCTTCTGATATACTTTTTTAAGTGGTATGTGTTTATAATTATTCATCCAATTGAAACGGCATAATCTAATAATCGATAAGGCAAGTTTTTGGAGGCTTCTTAAATAACATGCGGGTACAATGTTCGGCAATGAAACCAAATAGCTAAGTTTTTTTGATCGTGTCATTAACGACAGAACATACAACAGCGCAGCTCTTGTATTATAAATCAAATTAGTTCGTTTCCGTTAAACCGTCCAACAAATGAGCTTCACATCAGGGTTGTCAGCGATGAGAAAGTTCGATTACTTAGAATCGATGGTATATGAGCAAAATATAATCTCTATATTGCGCAAGAATCACCGCATGGTAAAATTACATAACCGATTTACACACTATAACACCATCTTTCACTACGAATCTGTTGAAACGAACCAAATTTTTATGGAAATACAGACTGATTCGACTCTTTAGAATACTAGAGGATTGCTGAGGTAAGATAGCTTATGATAACCGATAGTTTATATAAGATCTATCCTCAAGTTTGCATTTTTTGTCTGTCAGCTTTTAACAGCTGTTCTTGATTTATCTGTATTTTACTAATCTTATAGCAATAAATATTGACCCCCCTTGTATTCACAGCTGGTAATCTGGTAGTTGCTGTAATTGTTACATTTCCATAAGTGAATTTTGATTAGATTATGTTAATTGATTTTGACTCACCGTCGACGAGATTCTCAATAATGGCTCCACTTAATGTTTGTACTCGACCTCATTCCAAGTTGATTGTCGACTTCTGATAATTGGTCTCTTCAGTTTATGGACGGTTGAGGACCAGCATAAAATAAGAGATATAGAATTCGTCATTCATATGAACATTTAGCGAGGAATCAAACCGATCATGTACACGCCAACGTCGCCTAAATCAATGAGAAGCAATGGCATATGTAGATTGTACATTGAAACACGTCGATATTGTGGCCGTTATATTTCAGAACTGTTTTCCATTGCATCATTTATGCGATTTCGACTTGTGTTAGGTTCGAAATTGTTCCAATATGAATTTGATGAATGATTATTTGATTTTCTCTATAAATGGGACTTGCATGGATGACACAGCAGGATTGAAGGTTTATTGGCAAGTTCCCGAGAATTGAAGTTGCAATTTAAGAAGCCAATATCATTATTATTAATTCGCCATATTTAGAGTGTACCCAGACTAACGGTATTACAAATAACCAGATATAGGGATAGGACGTGATTGTAATAATTATAGAATTGACCCGGTTTCAGATGTTTAGTACTCAGAGAAAATTTGTTATATTTGTATAAAATTAGCTGTACGCAGCCCGCTTTGCATATGGTTTCAAATGAAAGATTATTTTTATTTTTGGTAATATTAAATTAAAATGAAAAATGAAATCAAAAATATTTTAATTATATAAAAATTGATTAATTTGCTCCAATGCAATTTGGTATATAGTACAACATTTCTTGTTGATCCTTCAGGTACAATCACATATATTGATGCCAGTTTTCCTACAAGTGAGCATCCACCTTATGATTAACAGTGTTAGAAGCATGGATATTTCAAATTTAAACCACAAACTTCGAATGACTGACCTTGTGATTTGTTAATGGTCATATATCAAAAGCTAGACGCATTGGGCATTGTATTCATTTAAAATTAAATATTTGACGGAATTATAGTAGGAATGCTTGGGATTAACTCTTCTTCTCCTTTGTATTTGCCAGCTAATATGGTTGCTTCAATTAAATTTGTCATTAATTTTTTAATAGCAAGTCGGCACTACAAAGTTTTGGTTGGTTAATATTTCGTATTAAAATGATTGGTACACCAATTTTTAATTGAAGAATATGTAGTAGTACTCCAGGCAAATCTAATGAATTTAAAAATTATGTAGGATAATTTACTACTTAGTCTTGATCTATAACACAATCAATTGGTTTGTATGCAAATGTTTCACCAAAAATTTTACTTTGAATGGCAGTATTTATATCATTAACGTACTTGTTTTATGCGGTCAATATTGGTCGATAGCTTATGATTTGATTTGATTATGATTCGAATTGTTATACAATATTTGGGTACACACTTTCAATTAATTTTACATTTGGGTGTTTTAAAAAACAAAACTTTTGTGGAAATGTAATTGCATCAGTTGCACTATCAATTTGAATTTTTCAATTTCCAATGTCTAATAATTGTTTTGGAAGTGTTACAGCACATATTCATTGTTTTGCAATTGAAAACGCATATTTGTTGTTAAATTTATATTTTTAAATGTTTCTCCAGAAATCATATGGTTTTAAACACGCGTTTAATTCACCAGCTGGAGTTGATCGGGTTATAAGGGAAGTGCCTGTCTAAAGTTACCTGATATTTATATTGTTGTACCATCAGATATCTGTTGGTAATTGCATAAATTTTGTAATGTTTTATCTAATGCTTCTAATAATTTATGATGTGCCATTGTGCATTATTGCAATACCTTTCCTGATGTTTTTGGAATGTTACATGTTGGACAAGTGTTGGACATATGACATCGGACAAGTGGTGCAGTGGTTAAAGCATCGGCACATGGACCGAGAGGTATTGGGTTCGAATCCCACCAGAGGCTGGATGCAAAGCGAATTTTCGTCATCGATTACGATCGGTGATGTTAATAAACACAACTAAGGCCCTCTGATGGAGTGCAGAATTCAGCGCCGACCCACCGTGCATATCAATGTACAGATTGACAAGGAGCTTGCAATGTGCAGGTGGTAAACTGAAGTTGAGTGAGTAGGTGAATAGGTGAATGGGTTAATTATGTGGCGTGAATGCGTGGTATCACAATAGACCAAAAATGGCCTAAGTGTCAACCAGTGAAACCTAACCTACATGTTGGTGTTTAAATAATTTGCATATTTAATGGGAGTTTTAGTACTGAATGGGGTCCGCCATCTAATAATGTTCCTGCTATTCTTGAAGAAGCAATTGCTAATGCTATATGTTGATTTGCGATCTTATCAATGTAATTAAAAATTCGAAAAAGCTCCCATAGAAGCTGCCACTTCCATTGGCTCACGACCCGTAGAACATATATATATATATATATATATATATATATATATATATATATATATATATATATATATATATATATATATATATATATATATATATATATATATATATATATATATATATATACATTTTTATTGAAATCGATGCTGTAGTTTTTGAGTTTATCGACCGAAAATGCTTCTACGGAAGCTGTAACTTCCGGTGGACCATTATCACGACTCATACAACTATACACCAATTTTTATCAAAATTGGTACAGCAGTTCTTAATGTCACAAACACACACGTCATTTTGTTACGACTGTATGGTCGCAACGACGATTTTTTTTTGTTATTTTATTCACCCCAGTTGTTGTCTTCGTTTCGTCCATCTTCTCTTATGTTTTTATTCACCTCTGTATTTGTCTGTGAACGCACCCGCGACGTTTTGTTTTGTTCCCCATTGTGTGGTGGCGCGGAGGTGAAGAGAAGACGAGAAAGAGAGAACAATGCACATCGAGTGTGTGCAAAGTAAAACGTTTTGGAAAAAATGTTTTTTTTCTTGTATGTCTCTCTTTTGTACCAACGAAAATTTGGTATAAAGGAGAGACAGAGAAGAGAGATTCATCTCTTCTAAAACGTTTTACGAGTTGTGCGGGGCTCGAATTTTTGGTATAAGGACAGTCGAGTTTTGATTATATAATGGGAAAGTCAAGTTTTGAATATATAATAAAAAAGTCGAGTTTTGATTATATAATGGGAAAGTCGAGTTTTTGTTTTTGAAAAATTAAAGATGGAGGTTGTGATTTTAGTGGTAGAAAGGTGTGTAATATATTAAGATGGACGACTGTAAAACACAAAATCACGGAAATAAGAAAATTAAAAATCTTTATATTTTATACAATATTTAAACAAATAAAAAAATATATATATAAATATATAAGTGCTTTAAGTTTTATTGTAGTTGATGATAATATTTTCTTGAGTGTTCGCCCAAAACGTAATAAGTAATTTAGTGAAAAGTGAGGAATATTTTTTTTTATTAAATGTGGTGTTAGAAAATCCACTTGGTGATTTTGAATTCGTCAATAGGTTGTCGTGAAATACGAAATTTTCACTTTTCAAAGTATATAAGTGTATAAAAATTGGGACGATAGAAGGTTGATATAACGGCGAAAGTACCATAAGGTTTGCGAAAGTGCTGCATTTTGTTTAGCGAGCACCGAATTATTTACGAGTGCTACGAGTTATTTTGTATGCAAATTATTACAACGAACGTCGAAAGTATTTTTTTACGAGTGCCGCATTGTTAACAGGTACCATATTTCAGCAAGTGCCGCAATAATCAAAGGGTACCAAATAATTATTTACGAAACGCACCGTTACGAAGGCGCCAAATTGGATATATAGGCGGCTCATCGAGTGTTGTTGTGTAGTTTACGGGTGTGGCATTATTCGAAGGGCCACAATAATTAACTAGTGCCGCAATAATTTACGGATACAGTGTTTTCACGGGTGAACAAATTGGTAATTGGATCTGGAATTTTAGTACTATTTTCCACTGGTTCCATCCCATATAACGGACGCCGCAAAACATCATTTTCTACGGGTGTCAGGCAAAATTTATCAAAGGCGAAAGGTCGCCCAACGTTTGTTATAGTGCCCAACCAGGCAAGCGCTCGAGCGCAAGGCGGGGAGTCGCCCAACAACGGCACCAAGGCCGCATCAGTAGTGTACGGCACATAAAGCCGCAACGGTCCGGGTACAGGGTGGTACCTGTGGCATGACGGCCGCGCAAGGCCGCAACGGTGAATTTATTTTTATATAAATTTCATTTTTACGGGTGGCCAGTTGAGGCTACTCTTTTGTGACGGATCCGGCGGCTAGTCGAGGCCTGCCGTATTATTTGGTATCAGCTTACCGGCGGTTGGGCCGCACCGGTGGAACACGCGGAGAAATGGCGCAAGGCCGCAACGGTGAATTTATTTTTTATATAAATTTCATTTTTACGGGTGGCCAGTTGAGGCTACTCTTTTGTGACGGATCCGGCGGCTAGTCGAGGCCTGCCGTATTATTTGGTATCAGCTTACCGGCGGTTGGGCCGCACCGGTGGAACACGCGGAGAAACGGCACCAAGGCCGCAAGGGTGAATTTATTCTTATATAAAGTATATTAAGGTACGATTTTTATTCTTTTTATTTGATTTTCCTTTTTTTTATTTTTATATATATATTTCTAAATTTTGGTAAAATTAAATTTTGTGTTGTAATCGAGCGCCGCACAGCGGGTGCACGCTCGATGCGCAGTGGTCTCGCTTCTCGCTTCTCCTTTGTTGTCGGCGGCGATTATTTTTATTTTTATTTTGGTAGTTGATTTTTAGTAAAATGAATTATTAAATTTCCGGGTTTGGTATGATGGGAGCGGAGACTCCCTCTGTGTCGGTTTAGTGTTGGCGGTCCCTTGGTGCCCGCATCCAATTCCGTAACCAGGGCGTGGCTCCGTTTGAATTCGGATGGATGCGCGCACCAAGGCACCGTTCTCGGTTTATAGTTTTTGAGTTGTTCGTTCCTCAAGTTCCGGCCGACGAATTTCGGCGGAACTACGGTTTTTTATTTATTATTTGCGTTTCCCCAACTTTCTGTTAATCACGGTGTAGGCCAGGAGCCCTGCATGCCTCAAACCCCACGACCCTCGCACTTCTCGCTGAGAACGTAGCCGGCAAAACATCACCGTGGAGGCCTCTGCAGGAGCTTAGTGAATATCTGCAGGTTGGCAGTAGCCAGCCTGTAACAATTTTTATACATATATAGAGATTCTGGATATAAAGTTTGATCATTTTTTGAACGGCACAATGACCGGTAACTTAATCAAGAATTACAAATCCTAAATTATTTGATTTTTCTGATAGTTTACTAGACTTTTTGGATCTGGCATCCCCGCCGTCAAATTCAATAGGTTTATGAAATCTGAGGTAGATTACGCAAACATTATGTCATTACATTATTTAAAGCATTTTGGATGTCGGTTATAAATGTGAGACATAAATTGTAATGATTAATCTTTTTGTTTTCATTAAAAATTGTCAAAACTAGTTTGAGTCGATAAACGTAAATCGTACTGAAGGCTGTCGCTGTGGATTCAAAAACATTTTTAACTTTGTTATGTTGCACCTAGCTCGTAGAGAACTTTCATGCGGCAGTGCCACCTAAAAATTGTTTACGAGCTAGGTGCAACATAACAAAGTTAAAAATGTGTGATATATAATGTAAGTGTTCTTGTAAATTATTGTTGTATGCAATTGTTGTTGTACCACCGTTTTGAGATCACACACTTTTAACTTTGTTATTTTGCACCTAGCTCATAGTTCGTAGACAATTTTCATTCGGCAGCCTTCAGTCTGCTTACATAATTAACTCCCTAGTATACATCTTGAATATACAGAAAAAAAATATGAGCTTGAGATGTAATTTTAAACAACAAATGATCAGATCTGCTTGTATAAAATTATGTATCGTGATTTACGAGATGTAATCAAGGTAAACAAAAAAAAATCAATTCTGCGTGAAAATTTCTACAAATGAATTTATTATCCTAACTCACTAAATCAACAACAACACATAGTTTATTTTTCAATCTCATTCTTTTTGTGTTTATCATTATAATCTATAGTTTTAAGACATTCATACTATTCCAAATTTACACACATCTATACAGAATTGTTACGTACATATAGTTATGATGCATTCATATTTCAGTAAAATACTTATGATCATTCTCTAGTAAATAAAATACAAACACATTATTGTATTTATAAAGATTGAAAGAAAATCATCTCAATTTCATACACACCACTACGAAATATTGTTAGTTTCACAGCTGTACATCGATAACGTCCTTTTGCTTTTAAGGTGGATTTACATATCCGACGATTTTTCGGCGCGACTGCTTGCCGCAGGAAATTCGGCGAACGCGTATTTTCGTTGATTTACATATTCAACGATTTTTCGGCACAGTTTTTTCACACATCCATACATAAACAATAGAATGACACATAATATAAAAAAAACATATGAAGTTAAAAATAAAATATTCTATGTATGCTGTGTCGTTGCGCCGAAAAGATAAATTTTGTTCATGTCTTCGCCGTGCCGAAAATTCGGCGAAGAAGTCCTTTCTGATTGGTTGAATATGCCACGTGATGTTCGGCGCAGAAAAATCGTCGGATATGTAAATCCACCTTATCTTCCATATACATACATATGTACGTAAAAGATATACATCGAAACATTTGAAAACAATACTGAGTTTTATTACTGTGCGTGGAAACTAGCGACATTTGTTGTATTCTGGTAAAACTAATTAGGAATAAAATCAATAAATTTTACAGATTGGTTCTTTACTTTGCTTTCTTTTTTTTACCAAAGGAATTTCGTTTTTTGCTAATTTTTCGGTTAATACTTCAAATTTAGCAAAACGCCACTGTCAATCGTCTCAGATTTTTTTTCTGCGTCTTTTGATATATCACAATCTAAGTTTTGTTGACTAATAACGTCGCAATGGTACCAACACTTTTGGGATTTTTTCGAATATTGTTCGCTTTGTAATGTCATAGCGGAAAATCTAGAGGGAAAAATGAAAAAAGCCACCGTCAATTTTCCTAAAAAACTTCAATTAAAATTTTAAGATATAAATGTTGGCGATCGGTTTGTTAGTTTTTACGCAATGGTACCACGAAAAGTCGTGTTTTTGCAAAATACGTGAAGAGGGGCCTTAAATGTCGGCAAATTCCTTTCTGTTTTTAAATAGTATTATTTTATAAAAGTATTTATATTTTCAGTTTACTATATTTGTTTCGAAAAATATATTTTTGTAATAAAACAATATGAAATTTGTAGCACCGAAAACCACAACCTTTTATAAATTTAATCCCGGTTTTCGGTTCCGGAAAATGTCCGTTATTGCCGAAAACCCGAGTTTCGGGATCCTGCTATTGAATGCTCTACAAGACACCCAAAACTACAAGACGAATAGCCACTACATGTAGTCGAGATGAACTGTACGAAACTAAAAACTATATTATTAAAGCTGGTCAAGCTAAATAATTCAATGAGAGGGTGCAACTATTGAAAGGAAGAACTTTGCCAAAATCACTTTCATTGATATCGGTAAATCTTTTTTCTGACAAACATGGTGTACTACGCGTATAGAGAGATAACTGTCAAATACAAACGCAATTTCTTATGCTAATCATCTTATTATAGTGGCGTACCACTTCAATCTATCTACGCGAATAGTCGATGATGCACACCTGGATTATACAAACATGTTGGTGAAATATTGTTGCGTATTGAATTTGAGGAAACATTTCTGGATACTGCGGGAGTCAAACGTGTACTTTGTAAGATTATTTCAAAGTCTGTTTCATGCACAAAAATTAAAGCTAAAACCGAAGTGAAAATTATGGCAGACTTGCCGGCATTATTGAAATGTGTGTTTGGTGAAACAAGACCCTCATACAAGATCAGTCAGCCGGAAAACATGGAAACAGAATTATTTATTTGAAGAATTTGAGCAATTTAGATTATTAGAAAATAATCTAAATTGCCGCGAGATTCATTAAAAGATGAAGTAAAATTAGATATGATTTATGGATTGATATCAAAACGCATTCGTTCTATGGTCAAGAAAAGTTCATTTAAAACGTTCGATGAATTAATTCTTTTGGCTCGCGACGAAGATGAATTTTTTGACGAGGATGTACAAAAGTGTCCGAATTTAGAACTGATTCAAAATTTTGTAGTTTTTGCAAAAGGCAAGGACATATAATTGAAGATTGTTTTCAACATTGGGCTAAAAATAATATTAAAAACGAAAAAGATCCTGAAGCTGTAGGTGCAAAATGATTGCCAAAGGTACGGTACTCTGAAATGTTATGGTTGTGGTTTGAGGGGATACATAAAAGCGAATTTTCCTAAATGTACACCGAGATTCAGGTTTTACAGGTAGAAATGTATGCTTATAAAAATCAATTGCTGTGTTTCTTTCAAAAGATTACAACAACAATTGCATTGTATTCAGGCCGATTGTCTTAGCATGTTAAGAAAAAAAATTTAGGATTAGGGGAAATAAAATCATTTTATGGTTATGGTGTTTACCGCAAGGCGTTATTTTTTTATATTTTTCTCGAAAAATTTATCTTGTAGAATAATTTAGCATTTGTTATTGGATAGCAAAATACCGAATTTAATTTGTTCTATTTCATAAAATAAAAAAAAAATAAAATAATTATTAAGAAAATGAACCAACATAGAAAAATTAAAACGCATTAAAAAATTAAAGCCAAAAGTTGTTGCTTTCACATTTCTTAGCTAAGCTATGCGGATTAGCGAAAGTAACACTACTAATCAGTTGATAATATTTATCCAAAACCACGGCCTATCTTGAATGTTTTAGGATATACGCCACAGGGCTAGTAAATTCCGCAGCGAAACTTATCATTGCAATGTCTGTGAAGTTAGCCCGAAAAATATCCCGAAAAAATGCGATAGTAACACTATAAAACGAATATCACGACATTTTTCAGTGACATCCCGAAAAATTTTCTATATCACGTTAGTTTTGAATGTCATCCCGAATTTTTTTACGATCATGACATTTTTACTATCATGATATATTTTTATTTTTTTTTTGTTATCCCGAAAAAGAATTCCAATACAGAAAATTTCAGTAAACAAATAGCTGCAGGTGTTCGAACCATCCCGTAACCAAAAAAATATTGAAGCGCTGAAATTTATATCACGAGAAATGAATTTAATAACAAACAATTTACTGACGTGGTTAAACCAAAAACGCAAAATCAAGTACTCTGGTTATTAGTAAGAAAATAATTATTGTGGATCGAGTCTAGGAGTCAAATTTTAAATATAGTCGTGTGAAGTCGTATTCGATATCAATTAGCAGAGCAAGGTTGTATGGAATTTGTAGAGGAAAGATCCATCTTTCAAATGCCCAAAATTTTAAATCAAGTCTATGAGTCAAATTTTAGATATAGTCGTGTGAAGTCGTAGTAGATATCAATTAACAAAGCAAGGTTGGTATGGAATTTGTCGAAGTGGAATTGGTTTTCTGTGATTATTATAAGACAAACTAAGTGAATAGTTAAGCAAAACGATACTTGTGACAAACGGAACGAAAACGATAATGGTATTATGTGGACAGTAAGGAAAGCATATCAGATCTTATCTCACGTGGCTGCCCTCTCAAGAGTATGGCATTCAACAATAACTGGTGGCATGGACAATATTTGTTGGGGTCATCTATCGATTACGAGCAATATGTACTGAATTTATCTGAAGTCGAAAAAACTGAATGGAAGGAACATCCGATTGTTCTTGCAACGCAGTCCAGGTACAACACCATCGGTTGCCTCATAAATCGGCATAGCTCATACATGAAAGTACTGCGAATCGTAAGATATTCCATCAGGTTCATCAATCAAATTATTAAAATTCGCAACATCAAGTTACCTAGCAAAGAGCCAATTTCAGCATTAGTCGAAAGAACTACAGCTCTGCTCATGCCCGTTCGCGCAGTTCAATCTGATGAATTTAGTGATTTAGTGAGGAGGTCAGATCGCTACAATCTAATAAGCAGGCTTTGCGATCCAGTAGTTTGAAGGCTCTTACACCATTCTAGGACAGCCTTGGCATTATACGCGTGGAGAGTCGCATCAGTACGAGTGACTTACCATATGAGCAATTCCATCAAATATTGCTGCCGCATACACATATCTTCACTAATATTCTGTTCCAATATTATGACATCATTAATTGCATGGTGGAGTGCAAACTTTGTTGTATCAACGCGACATACATTTTGGACTATTAAAGGTAAATTACCAGCGAAACGAGCCATATTGAAATGTGACTCAAGCGTTCTGGAGAAAATGGTCTATGGAATATTTTCAATCTCTCCGGAAGTGAATAAAATGAAAATCAACGGTCTCAAACCTTCAGGTAGGTCAAGTCGTTCTCGTTCATCCGGAGCTATGTTTACCTGCTAAATGGATTCTTGGATTAATCACTGATGTCACTCGCGGTGCTGACGGATTTGTCAGAGTATAGTTACCGTGACGACGAAAGCCGGTTTGTTTAAACGCAGCGTTCAAAAAGTATGCCCGATTTTCAAGGAAGGCACATCCAATTCTCCAAAATTCTGTTGAAACAATGTGCAATGTTTCAAAAGGGCGCGGCATGTTACGTCAAATATAAACTTGCTGGTTGAATTGAATTTATACAGTCCACATTGTAAACCTCTCTGAGCATATTTTGATTTTTGTTTGTTCGTTTCATAGAGTCTGTTTTATATAAAAAATAAATGAAGCAATGTAATTTTAGTTTGTAAAATTTTTCATCGTAATCAGTACGATTAATAAACTGAATTTTTTAATACAAGAAAAATTGAATTTTTATTATACGACCAACACAAAAATGGAACGAATCAAACACGCCAACAGACAGTTCAGAGAAAAATCAAGGTGCGGAACCTCGTGTTGGTGGATAATCACAAACAAAGCAATGCCTAAAGAGCTTTTACCCGAAAACTTGCTCCTAAGCGTGATGAATCCTATCGCATTAGTAAATTTATTTTGTCACCATTATATGAGGTTTCTGGGATCCGCTTGCAACGCGATATTTTAAAACGCGATATTTCGAAACGAGATATGACAAAACGAGATATGGTACAAAACGCGATATTTCAAAATGCGATATTTCAAAACGCGATATGGTACAGAATATGCGTTGCGAAGCGGCGGGAGCGCAGCGACTCGCCTGATACCGATTATATATACTCTCGCTCCTATCGATTTTTAAATTCCTATAAACTGAAATTAAATTTCCCCTTCACACTCATCATATAACCCGATCATAAACTCCCATTTTGTACCATATCGCGTTTTGTACTGCATCGCGTTTTGAAATATCGCATTTTAAAATATCGCGTTTTGTACCATAACGCGTTTTGTACCACATCGCGTTTTGAATTATCGAATTTTGAAATATCGTGTTTTGTTAATTCGCGTTTTAAAATATCGCGTTTCAAATGGTACCCGAGGTTTCTACAGCAGATAGAAATCGAAGAAAGCCTTCAACCTCTACTAAATCGAAGAGCACGAATGGCGAGTTATCCTGAACCACAATCGGGGCGAGTTTGTACTGTTATTCCAATTTTGACGTCCATGCAGACGCCGAAAACAAAATAAACGATGATCTTCGAAAAGAAAAAAAGAAGAGAGAAGCATTACGAGAAGGTGGTAAAGTGCAGACGCATATAAAAGATAAAATAATAATTATTACGGAGATTTGGTTTTTTTAAAAAGAATTTTTTTGTTGTCAATTAAAAATATATAAAAAAAATGAATAAAAAAAAAATGAATTAGAATTGAAAAAAATAAACAGAAACTTTACGTGTGATAATTTTTTTCTTCCAAGTTTGTAAGCTGCGAAAACTAAAACAAGTGGACAATCTGATCATGATATCGACTTCTGCATCATCTGTTTGAAGCTCCTGCCATTGAAGTTGACCGCTGCAAATTCCATCAAGTGGTTGTGATCGGCCTATGCATTCCAACATGGCCGCTGAAGTGCGTTGACATGCATTCCAGCTATTTCACATGCAAACATTGTGTTTCTGACTTGGTAAACGAAGAAGACGATAAATAATTTTTCAAAAAAACCTTTTTTTTTTTTTATTTTTGCCACTGAAGGCCTTTTAAATTAATAAATCGCGATATTCTTTAGAATTAGGTGCGTTCTCCCTCAACTATTCTCAATGAATTTGCGAAGGGTGCCCACAACCGGTTACGATTTTTTTTGCCAAAAAAGCTGACTTTACGAAATTAATCGTACATTTTTTTTAGTTGACTGAATTGAAATAGTTACTTTAGCAAACAGTTAACCAAAGCCTCTAGCCTTTCATTGATATCCATATCTCCGCGTAATATAGATTCAAAGGAAAATTATGGGTCAAAAACAAAACTGTGCTGACAACCGGAGACGGTCTCTCCTACGAATGTTTATGTTTTGTATTTGCCAGATATTTGTGCTTGACGGTGCTTAACGGTTAGAAAAAATTATGTTTTTAACGTGCACGATTTATATGAGTGGGGCTATACGATTCGGTGCTTTGATATAGTCTTGTGCTGTTGGAAGTCTTTTATTGTTCAATAAATATGGCATGGCCCAATAAAACTATTCGAATTTGCACTACAAACACTTTGATAATGATATTGACACAATAATTGATAAGTGACTTATAGTATCGATTATCAAACCAATTAAATTTTTTTATTGACTCTATGTAGGTTTTACAATGTTTACACAGTTTGTTATCTTTTCTTGTTTATTCTGTACATAATCGGTAGTGCTCGTTCATTTTCTTCGAGTACAAGGCCATCATATGGTCCCAAGGTGATACTTTCAGTAACACGTAGAATTCGGCCAGTTTCATAAATAGACGTGCCACTTCCTAAATGAACTACTAGGTTATACTGTAGATTTGTAAACACATCGGCTAATTTTACGTCTTGGGCAGTCGATCCAAAATTGAGCAGAACAACGAAATTATTTACTCCGGACAAATGTCTACATAAATTGATAAAAATATTAGCATTCAAATTCATGACGCTTCTAATTACTGTAACTTACCGAACATATCCTAGTACATATTCTGTAATTACTTTTACTTCAATTTTACCAGTGCGAAGGGCTTCGTACTGTTGCCGAATTTTCATTAAACTTCTGTAAATATTTAAATGACTTCGAAGTATACCATCTTGTGCTGCGATATTGTGCTGTTTATAATCATGAGCGACTGGCAAATACGAATCTGAGCTCGATGAAAAACCAGCGTTTAATGTATCATCCCATTGCATTGGCGTTCGAACTGTTGCGTCATCGAAATTCTCAGGGTTAGCCACTTCACCTTCGGCACACGCATAGTGCCGATTCTGTTCCCCATCGTATTTTAGGCATACATCTTCCATACCAATTTCATCACCATTATAAACGACGACAATTCCTGGTAATGTCATTTGCAGCATATTCATTATATCAACCCGTTCGTTGCCCATTCGTGTGGCGACGCGTGATTTATCGTGATTTCCGATCACCCAGTTCGGTATATACTTTGGATCAGGTATGGAATTTAAAAATCGTTCGATTACAAATTGCACGTCGGCTGCCTTCGAAGAATCCGTTAAATGATTGATAAATTCAAAATTTAGCGGAAAATGACTTCCATCTCGTGTACTGCTGCCGTAGTACCGCACCAAAAATGGGACTTCTGAATATGTCTCGGTAAACATAATTTTAGTGCTTGATCCAGCATATGAATCAAGTAATGCACGCCAATCGTATACCAAATCGTAGGTCTCATCTAAATCACGAGTTAATAGGTGATCATAGTACCCGTAATCGTTTTGATCGGTAGCAGGATTTCCAAAAAATCGTTCATCTTCAGGAAACTCATTCACATCGGCGGGCATTTCTTCAAAAAGGTGTGTGATCGCATCAATTCGAAAACCATCGACGCCCACATCCATCCAAAACCGATAAATATTGTTGAATTCCTCTTTAACCGCTGGGTTACGTAAATTAAAATCGGGTAGATTGGCATGAAATTGGCTGAGATAATATTCACCACGCACTTCATTATAATTTCACATCGAACCGCCGATTACACTAATCCAATTCGATGGCGGCAATTGCTCGCCTGAATCACCAGTACGCTTTGGCCGCCATATATAGTAATCAGAGTATTGTGGATCGCGCGCTATCGACTTTTCAAACCATTCATGATACTTACTCGAATGGTTTGGTATCATGTCGAGAATAACTTTTAAACCATGACTTTTAGCGCGCGCCATTAAATTCTTAAAATCGTCCATTGTTCCCATTTTGGTATTAACACCATAATAATCGGTTACGTCATAACCACTGCTTGTCCACGTACTACCAAATATTGGCGATAACCAAATGGCTTGCACACCAAGCGATGCAATATAATCCAGTTTTTCGGTTATCCCGTTTAAATCACCAAATCCATCGCCATCAGAATCACGAAATGTGGCCGGAAAAATTTGATATATTGCAGCCGATTGCCACCAATCCTGACGCACTTTGCAACAAGTAGCCGTTGTAACGACAATTAAAAGTATTAAAGTCAATATTTTCATAACTGTAGCGAAGCCGACGCACGTATTTAACGTTGAACACTTGAGATATGACTGTGTTCAATTAACAGTGTCGAGGGCAAAACAATGCAATATACATTGATAAGATTATTGGATGTTCGATAGTACAGCGCATACAGTAAAACGACACATATAATTTGCAATTTATAATTTAATTGTTATTTACACAAGACTATAAAACAACAACAACTTTTAATATAAGCCGTGGAATACGATACCAACGCCACCTTGAATATTTACCGACTGGGAGCTTACAATATCGCCGTCATTATAACGCGATGATACTGATGCTGTGATAATTTCCATTGATGTTGGCAAACCCTTAAAGTATGATTTCAAATTCATCAAGTAATTAATTCGGCTAAAATTCAAAACGACAAGAACGACTTCCTTATTTGCGATTTCACGTTTGTACATGTACACGTTATCCAAATAGGTTTTATCTTCGAATGTGCCCTCTTGAAGTATTTCCTCTTTACGTAGTTGGACTAATCGTCTGAATACTTTGAGATGGCTTTTAAGTGCAGATTCTTGTAGCTTAACATTGTTTATTCTGTAGTCAAGCCCGACCGGCAACCATGTTGTTGCCGCACTACTAAATCCGCTATTTACCGTATTATCCCACTGGAATGGTGTTCGCGCAGGATCGCGTGAATATGAATGGAACACTGTTGAATTGGTATTACAAGCCTGCGGATCAACCGTTTGGTTCCATGGAATGTACACGTCAGTCATGGCTATTTCTTCCCCATTATATGTGACCGCAATGCCGGGCAATGTGTTTAGCAATATGTTTATTAAATCGGCCCGGTCGACACCAAAACGTGAGGCTAATCGTTTATTATCGTGGTTTCCCATGACCCAATTTGATGTACGCCCTGCTGGTAACTTATTTAGCCATGCATTGATAATGCCTTGAAAATCAGTAGCCGAACTGCCATTGCTTGCGTAGTTAATTAATTCAAAATTGAACGGGATATGAGCTCCTTCTCGTCCTTGACCATCACCGAAAAATCTCATTGTGTTGTCGAGAGACGTGTACGCTTCGATTAACATCACTCTGTATCAAATATAATAATTAAGCTAAATCCGGGGCAAAAATTTAATCGTGTGCCGATACTTACTTTGTTGGAGTGCTTGGATTATCAATTTTAAACTGATCGAGCACTTCGCGCCATTGATACGACATTTCGAATGTTTCGTTCTGATCTTGGGTCAACGTGTGTTTTAAATAACAGTGACTATCGGGATCGTTACATTGACCGCTCAATTCTTCGTCGGGATAATCTCCATTGGCGTCCGGTTGTACTTCGAATAAAAATGGTACGGCATCAATACGAAAACCGCCAATTCCGTTTTCCAACCAAAATCTTAGAACATTCTTCATTTCTTGCACGACCGCTGGATTGCGGTAGTTCAAATCGGGTTGTTTAACCGCAAATTGATGTAAATAGTATTCCTGCCGTATATCACTCCATTGCCATGCGCTGAACCGAAACACGCTCACCCAATTATTTGGTGGAGATCGACCAGTCGGACTGGAAGCGTTTGGTTTACCTGGGTGCCACACATAAAAATCCTTGTAGTAAGAATCTTTCAACTCAGATTGAATAAACCAGTCGTGTTCGTCACTCGTATGGTTGGGCACAAAATCCAAAATAATTTGTAAACCAATGGCGTTAGCCTTCTTGACCAGATCTATCAGATCGTCATTAGATCCGTATTCTGGCTGAATCGTATAGTAATCCGAAATATCATAACCAAAATCGGCCATGGGCGATTCCATAATCGGTGACAGCCATGCAGCTTCAATACCCAAATTTTTCAGATAGCTTAATTTTGACGTAATTCCTAATTATGTAAGGCAAATAATTAGAATTTGAACTTTCAAAAGGTATACAGTAAAATCCTACCTTTTAAATCACCAATACCGTCCCCATTACTATCCATAAACGAGCGTGGATAAATTTGATAGAAATTAGCCCGCTCCCACCAATCTCGTGCCCCATTTATACCAACCACAACAACCACTAGCACCAATATATTTAAAATTAATTTCATTTTTCACGATTTCTTCAATTCCACTATGTACACCAGGTAAGCACACACCACCAACTAAAGGTGGCTCTAAATTAAAACTGATTGATGTTGATTGCGGCTGTGATTATTTATAGAATTTTTTTGCTGTTACAGCTATTTAGTTGACCGTATGGAATATGCTTGTGTGTTATCTCAATTGGAAAATCTAATGTTGTTTAGGTGATAGACAACATTGCAAATAAATAACGCCAATGATATCGTAGCAAAAAAAAAAGAAAAAATTCTAATAAACTATTAACTACTGCATGCACGTACAAGTCATATGTGGAGGCGAATTGGCATAAGAAAAATTGTTTGAAGTGCAATTGAAATAAATAATAGCACAAAAAAAAACTAACAAACAACGGCAACAACAATAGGGTAATTATTGCACTTCAACTATGCGCTGTCATGGGTGACGAATGAAATACTAATGACAGGAATTTTGTGCTGAAGAGTTTATGTTTTTCCGATTTCCTAGAAGTACGTAGTTGCGGTTTTATTGGAATGTTGGGACCGGACATACATTTCTGGGATTTTCGAGATTATCCAATTTATTATTACGTGATCTGCGTAGCAGCCCATTAGCCAATCTGACGTTAGGTCATTCAGAGATAGCCAAATTGAGAGCGATCAAATTCTTTAATCCGCTAAGCACTTCATAAACCCTTTTTAATCTTAAATTTTATTGTATTTGACGCATGCATATGTGATTTCTATATAAAATATAGGGTTAATTCCGGATTAAAATAGTCGGATTATTTGTCCGAGGAGCTGAGTTTACCAAAAGCTTTTAATTTTTTTATTTTATTTTCTTTGCATTCACTTTTGGGGCCGATTTGCCTTTTACACCATGGCCAGCCAATTTGAGGACGTATGGCTATTGGTCCGATTTTTGCACTTCGACAGGGAGTCATATTGTGTTCATTTTTATCACACATAACAATCTGATGATGAACAATTCGTTTTGCATCCTTCCCATATCGGGTCTTGAATCCAGTACCTCTCAATCGAAACGCCAAAACTATACCCACTGTGCCATTTGGTCGGTACATCAAAAGTTATGTAGGTTGGATTCGAACTGAAGAGAATTAGATCTTTTCATGAAAAATTGATCTGCTCGGTAGGCAAAATAAAGTTTAATACTTCATGTTTTTGCGTAAAGTATAAATCTTTTAATCTAGCGAATTATATTTACAATCAGCTAATCTATCCAGTTTATTTCGGAATAATCTTTAACATATTACAAATTAAAATAATTTCGTGAAGTTCATTCACGTTCATATTCTACCAGAAGCGTTCGGAACTTACGAATATTTTAATAGAAAACCCGCACATGACAAATAAACGAATTTTATTGGAACGTTTAGTACCCTCATGAAAGAAACACTAGAAACGCTGTTTCGTGGTCCGAATATTGGTGACCGTCGACCCTCAGAAGCATTGCACCATAAACAACGTCTTGTCGTTGACACTTTTACGGAGTGAAAAATCCGCGCGTTGTGATCGATCGGCTGGCAAAAACAGCTGATTAAATATACGAGGTACTGACGTCAAGCAACAGGTTAACGCATATGCCTACAACAAATCATAATAACCCCGCAACTCACCCAAAGCGCTAAACATTATGTTCCTGGTACGAACCAATCTACTACAAGTCGTGCTAATATGGTACAAGAACAGATAGCACGAATCGAGGAGACAATAAAACAACGAATAAGTCACCCGGTCGATTTGACAAATTGACATCGACCTTAAGTAACAGCCGCCATTCCTATATGCAACAGAACAAATCACCCAACTTTTCTTATTGACTCAGGAGCTAACCTTTCAATGCGACGGAACAAAATTGCTCTAGATCTCGGCCCTGAAATGAATTTCTAAATAAATTGGCTTACTTGTTGATCTTAGATGGTTAATTCTGTTTAGCTTACTATGCTTTAACCGAGACATTACGCGGTCAAGAACGGGTACGGCTCTCTGCTAAAGAAGTATACTTCCCTAACAGCAGAGCCAAACTACTGGTTGACAGTAAGACATTCCGTGGTCCATCATTTAGTTACGACATTCCATCTACCTGTATCTCAACCACGGTGACTAGATCCGGTGCTCCATAAAGCTACATTCACAGAATTCCAACACATGCTGGAATTAGGGATTTGCCGACCATCGGCATCTCTCATCTCTTGTCAATAAGAAAGATAACGATTGGCCATTTTATTTAGTTGACCGTATGGAATATGCTTGTGTGTTATCTCAATTGGAAAATCTAATGTTGTTTAGGTGATAGACAACATTGCAAATAAATAACGCCAATGATATCGTAGCAAAAAAAAAAGAAAAAATTCTAATAAACTATTAACTACTGCATGCACGTACAAGTCATATGTGGAGGCGAATTGGCATAAGAAAAATTGTTTGAAGTGCAATTGAAATAAATAATAGCACAAAAAAAAACTAACAAACAACGGCAACAACAATAGGGTAATTATTGCACTTTAACTATGCGCTGTCATGGGTGACGAATGAAATACTAATGACAGGAATTTTGTTTTGAAGAGTTTATGTTTTTCCGATTTCCTAGAAGTACGTAGTTGCGGTTTTATTGGAATGTTGGGACCGGACATACATTTCTGGGATTTTCGAGATTATCCAATTTATTATTACGTGATCTGCGTAGCAGCCCATTAGCCAATCTGACGTTAGGTCATTCAGTGATAGCCAAATTGAGAGCGATCAAATTCTTTAATCCGCTAGGGTTAATTCCGGATTAAAATAGTCGGATTATTTGTCCGAGGAGCTGAGTTTACCAAAAGCTTTTAATTTTTTTATTTTATTTTCTTTGCATTCGTTGTTGGGGTTGATTTGCCTTTTGCACCATGGCCAGCCAATTTGAGGACGTATGACTATAGGTCCGATTTTCGCACTCCGACATGGAGTCATATTGTGTTCATTTTTATCACACATCGCAATCTGATGATGAACAATTCGTTTTGCATCCTTCCCATATCGGGTCTCGATCCCAGTACCTCTCAATCGAAACGCCAAAACTATAACCACTGTGCCGTTTGGTCGGTACATCAAAAGTTATGTAGGTTGGATTCGAACTGAAGAGAATTAGATCTTTTCATGAAAAATTGATCTGCTCGGTAGGCAAAATAAAGTTTAATACTTTATAACAAGTTTAATACTTTATAAAGTTTAATACTTTATATCTTTTAAACGCATATGCCTACAATAAATCATAATAACCCCGCAACTCACTCAAAGCGCTAAACATCATGTTCCGGGTACGAACCAATCTACTACAAGTCGTGCTAATATGGTACAAGAACAGATAGCACGACTCGAGGAGACAATAATGACAATAAAACAACGAATAAGTCACCCGGTCGATTTGACATCGACTTTAAGTTACAGCCACCATTCCTATATGTAACACAGAACAAATCACCCAACTTTTCTTATTGACCCAGGAGCTAACCTTTCAATGCGACGGAACAAAATTGCTGTAGATCTCGGTAAGCCCATTCACACACGGTTTCGTTTTATCTGAAATGAATTTCTAAATAAATTGGCTTACTTGTTGATCTTAGAAGGTTAATTCTGTTCAGCTTACTATGCTTTAACCGAGACATTACACGATCAAGAACGGGTACGGATCTCTGCTAAAGAAGTATACTTCCCTAACAGCAGAGCCAAACTACTGGTTGACAGTAAGACATTCCGTGGTCCATCATTTCGTTACGACATTTCATCTACCTGTATCTCAACCACGGTGACTAGATCCGGTGCTCCATAAAGCTACATTCACAGAATTCCAACACATGCTGGAATTAGGGATTTGCCGACCATCGGCATCTCTCATCTCTTGTCAATAAGAAAGATAACGATTGGCCATTTTATGACCGTACGATTTCCTCGAAATTGACCTTGTCAGAGTTTATTATTTAATTCCTGTCACTCCTGAATTGACCCGAACGCCATTTGGGTTACGTAATACTGTGCAAACTTTCAGATATAAACGAAATCAAGATATACTCATCTTTTAACCTGTGTCGATCGATTTACACGATGACCCGAAGCTTTAGCACAAATTATTGTCACAACGTTCGTCAAGAAATTCCGTGTTACGATTTGGCGTTCCCCGCAACATGACGACTGATCAAGCAACATAATTTGAATCCTAATTTTTGCAGAGTTAACGAAACTACTGGGCTCTCACCTGATACGTACAACTACGTAGCTATACTATCCACAAACAAACCGCATGGTCGAATAGCAAGTGTTGTGCAACTCCGAAAGAAAATCCTGGTGAAGGTTTTGTCAAAAATCCTCTTTCACCTGAGCCTACCACAGATATACTTATCGAACAACTTTGCATCCTTATTCAAAATCGTATCCCCACGGCACCTCGACAATCAAAACAAAACGACATATTAGTTGCTTTCCAATCGACCACCGCAAGTACTTGTAAGTGCGAAAAATGTGTATTGGCTAAAGTGTCGATTGGAAAGCACAAAAATTACAAAAGCAAAATCTAACCTACAAATGAGTAGTTTATTTGTGATAACTTTTTAATAAAAGAATATCTTTACCGGAATTTTATTAGCGCTTCACATACGACATTCAATTATATTTCGACAGAAAAATACTACACAATCACCTAGCGGACAAATTTATCGCAACTGCTTCCAACTACTCATAATAAAAAGGTAGAACAGTTGCGAGTAGTTAATTTAGCAAAGACAAAAACCTTAAGTGCTTATAAGTACTTGCGGTGGTCGATTGGAAAGCAACTATTTCTTCTAAAATAGCTCAATAATTGCGGTTTTGTTTTTGTACGGGTTGCTAAGATTTGTACTTGTTCACAACTACTCTACGAAGGACCATTACGAAGACAATTCTTTGCCTCAATTAAAGATAATCACCAATCTATCTCATCTTCTTCTATCTATATATATATAAAAATGGTGTAAAAAATGTATGTGCGCGCATCAGTTGAGAACGGCTAAACCGATTTGGCTCAATCTTTTTTATTGTGTTCGCAATTGCCAGGAGATGGTTCTTACGAAAGAAAAATTTGAAAAAATCCACCGGAAAAGTCGAAAACCCTGAAAAATCGATTGAAAACCATTTTAAGGTCACTTGGAGTGGGAGGTACAGGATTCGAATCCCACCGTGGAGGCTGCGTGCAGATTAGTATTTTATTTTTTTTTTCAATCTATTTTATCTATTTGTTTAAATCTTCTATATATATATAAAAACGGCTGAAATGATTAGGCTTAATCTTTTTTTATTGTGTTCGGAATAGTCAGGAGATGGATGGTTCTTTCGAAAGAAAAGAAACCACCGGAAAAGTCGAAAAATGATTTTTTTTGTACAGGATGTCGCACGTATCCGAGATTTTACAATTTTTCTCTTCTAAAAGATGGTCTTTTAGGAGAGAAAAATTGTAAAATCTGAGTGAAAAACTCGGAAACTTCCAGAAAAACCAGAAAAAATTGAATTTTTTGTTTCTTGCGCATAGTTGAGAACGGCTGAACCGATTTGGCTCAATCTTTTTTTGCTGTGTTCCCAATTTCCAGGAGATGGTTCTTCCGAAAAAAAAATTGGAAAATTCATCGGAAAATTCGGAACATCGAAAAATGATGTTTTTGTACGGGATTTGCACGTATCCGATCCAGATGGTCATTTAGAAGAGAAAAATTGGAAAATCTGAGTGAAAAATTCTAAAACTTCCAGAAAACCCGAAGAAAATTGATTTTTTTTTTCTTGCGCATAGTTGAGAACGGCTGAACTGATTTGGTTCAATCTTTTTTTGCTGTGTTAACAATTTCCAAGAGATGGTTCTTATGAAAGAAAATTGAGAAGTCCACCGAAAAAGTCGGAAAATTCGGAAAATTGAAAACTGATTTTTTTGATGTTAGTATTGGATCCAGTTGGCCTTTTAGAAGAGAAAAATTGTAAAATCTGAGTGGAAAACTCGAAAACTTCCGGAAAAAAAAAGAAAAAGAAAATTGAGTTTTTCCTTTCTTGCGCATCAGTTGAGAACGGCTAAACCGATTAGGCTCAATCTTTTTTTGTTGTATTCGCAATTGCCAGGAGATGGTTGATATGAGAGATTACATTGATATTATTATATACTTAATGAAACCACACAGTAATTATGATATACATTTATTGTTAATGATATTCTACATGGTGTGCTTTATTATATAGTCCATTTTAGAATGCTGCCATGTTTATTTTATATATCTGTACAAAGGACAGAAAAGTATTGCCCGATATTTATTACAGTCGAAAGTCGGTAATCCAATACATAACAGTCTTCCCGGCGAAAGAAATTTTACCCATTATTAATCCGTCCTAATAGGGGGTCGACACACTCGGCTTGACCGTCGGACTATAAGACTATCTGGTTTATCCATTCGTATATGCCCAGATTTAATTTCAACCTCTTTTTGTATACTACCCGTTGCTTGCCCTGAGGTTGACGTTGATGAAGCAACTTCCACCGGTTGCGACTCCCTTGATTGCCGATTAGTTAATTCATTTGTAAGTTCTTTACTTTCCATTCCGGTTGTAGTAGTTTCATCATCGTTGTCCTTCGTAGAATAAACGCCATCTGTTGTAACCATCGGTTCTTCTGTATTTGGATACTTTTTTAATATATTCGAGTAACCTTCTGTATTTCCTTCAACCCCCGTTGCACGTATTTGGTCAATATGTCGGCGATGAAATTTTCCTTCGACTTCAATCAGATAGTGTAAGAAACCCTCTTTCTGTATTACCTTACCAAATTTCCATTTGATCGTTTTATTTTGGTACCAACGGATTTGAACTGTATCGCCTATGCTCAGCTCCCGTCTTGTACACTTTGATGGGTTGATATTCGTATAATCATTTACCCTCTCTGTCGGCTTAATTAAATCGATGATCGATCGTAAATTAAATCGTAGCATTTGTTCAGCTGGGCTTTTCCCTGTTGTTGAATTAATTATTTTCCTGTATTGCAGTAAGAATCGATGTAGTTTCAAATGAAGATCTCCTGGATCATTCATTGCGGCCCGTAATGCAAATTTTAATGTTTGGACACTTCTTTCTGCCTGTCCATTGGTGGATGGGTGTGCTGGAGCCGTTCGCTTATGTGTGATACCGTTGCTTCGTAAGAAATCTTGGAATTCCTTAAACGTAAAATTAGTACCATTGTCCGTTACCACTATTGGTGGCAAGCCAAAACGTGCAAAAATTTCGCGTAATGATCTAATGGTGTGGAAACTTGTGATATTTTTCATGGGCACCACTTCAAACCATCTTGTTCTTGCATCCACTACCACCATAAAATAATGTTCCATAAATGGCCCCGCAAAATCAATATGTATTCGTTGCCAAGGCATAGTTGGAAGTTCCCACGTATGTATAGGCGCCTTCGATGGTTCTTTTGCAACTCTCGCGGATTCTCTACAACTTTTCACCATTGCCTCAATATCGGAGTCTATGCCTGTCCAATAACAATAGCTCCGTGCTAGTGCTTTCATTTTGACGATACCAATATGTGCCATATGTAACTCATTAAGGATTTGTTTATGTAGTGTGATTGGAATCAAGATCCGGATACCTTTATAAATGCATCCATTTTGTAGTGTTAGTTCAGCTTCTTGCCCCTTAAATGGTGTACCTTCTAAATTACTTCCAATCTGTAGACGGTTGTATAGATCACATAGAATGTTATCACTTTTCATTGCCTTCGAAATTGTTCCACTCGTTATTGGTAGAATATCTTCCAACAATTGATACACTGTAAGTTCTTCTTTGTCGCTTGGTTGATAGGTTTCCACCACCGGATGCCGAGATAGAAAATCTACATTCATGTGGTTTTTTGCCTCCCTGTGTACAATTTTGTATTTAAAACCGGATAGGAACTGCGCGTAACTTAGTAGTCGTTGTGATGTTAATGTCGGTAGGCTTTTATCTGGGCTCAATATCATTGCTAAAGGTTTATTATCCGTAATCAAAGTGAATTCGCGACCATAAAAATAGTTGAAAAATTTTAGAAGCGCCCAGTAAATAGCTGTCACTTCCTTATGAAGCTGGCTATAATTTGACTCACTTCTTGATAACGTTCGAGACGCATACGCAATTGGTCGTTCCCCAGTTGGTGTTTTATGTGATAATATTGCAGAAATTCCCACAGGGGAAGCATCAGTTGCCAAAATCAACGGGAGTTTTTCTTCATACGGCATCAATACTGATTCGCTTTGTAATTCCGTCTTAATGTCAGCAAATGCTCGTTGGCACCCTTCATCCCACCTGAATTCCACATCATTTCGTAATAATTTGTAAAGCGGATTTAGCCTTGTTGCCATATCGGGGATAAAATTATTATAATATGTTACCATCCCAATGAATTGACGCAATTCCGACACGTCCTTCGGTTGTGCAATTTCAGCGATTGCTTTAGTTTTATCCGAATTCTTCTGTATGCCGGCCTCACTTATTGTATAGCCCAAGTATGTAATTTCTTCTCTGAATAATTTACTTTTTTCGTTATTTAGATGCATATTATACCGGCGTAATTTTTGTAATAGGGCCTGTACTCGTTCCATCGTCTCCGGCAATGTACGACCGGCGACAATAATGTCGTCAAAGAAACACTGTGTTCCACTGAGATCATTTGTTATTTTTTCATTCAAAAAGCGTTGCCAGATATTGGGTGCCGTTTTTACTCCGAACATTAGCTTATGAACCTTGTAAAGGCCTTTATGCGTGCTTATTGTTTGCATTAGTGCACTTTCTTCATTCATAGCCATGTGTAAATAGGCTTTATGCACATCGAACACGCAATAATATTTACTATTGGCCAACTTGTGCATCTGTCTTCGATTTTAGGAATTGGGTATTTGTCATCCCTTATTACCTTATTTAGTGTCACTTTGTAATCTGCACACAATTTGATCTGATTTTCCGATTTAATTATTGGCACAACTGGTGTTCCCCAGTCCGAATGTTCGACCTTTTCTAATGTTCCAGATTTTTCCAGTCTTTCAATTTCGTCTTCAATCAAATGACGTATAGCGTACGGAACTGGCCTTGGTTTAATGTAGATTGGAGAAACCCCTTCACGAAGTTTCAATTGACCTTTAAACTGTGGAATTGTACCAATTGTTTTTTTGAATAAATCGTCATTGCTTTCAAAGATCTCTTTCTCCAGTTTGTTGACATCTACGTTCACGGTTGTAATACTTTTGACATCCGATGGGGGTAATAGTTGTAATGCTTTTATCCATTCCCGACCAAGGATACTATCGAATCTGTCATCCACAATATATAAATTTCCTCGTATAGATTTACCGTCATGGCTAACTGATACCTTTGCTACCCCCAACGCTGGGAAGATACTACCATTGTATGTCTTTAACTTCGTATTTGTTGGCCATATGTTGACCTTTGGTAGTTTACTGTGCAATAATTTCTCGCTGATTGTCGATATGGCCGATCCCGTGTCAAATTCCATTTCAAATGGTTTGCCTTCAATTGAAACCCGTATCAGGAATTTGCTCCTCTCACCAGACTCTGTAATCAGTTGCAGTGCATTTATTTCTTGACAATTATCATTATCAATGATTTTTATTGAATTCGTATAATTTGTGCTGGAACTTTTTTTGTATTTCTTCATGCATACATTTGAAGCATGACCCGCTAATTTACACTGATTGCAGTATAATTTATCCTCGCTTCTGCAATCATTCGCTTTGTGCCCTGGTTTTCCACATCTATAGCAAGTTAATTATCTATTGTTGCTGTCGCCCTTGCCTGAGCCACCATCAGTTAAAACTCTTCGACGTATTTTCATTTCGTTTTGGCCACCGTTCATTCTGATATATCTCGGCGCTCTCCTTGACTTGGTGTACCTTCTGCATTGATTGACTTTGAATTTTTGATGCTTCCATTGCTAATGCCGTTTTCACAATTCTATCCATACTGGGTTGAATTTCTTCTAGCAAACGCTGGCAAGTATCCGCGTCACTAATGCCCCGTATAAACTGAGATCTTAAATGAGTTTCTGCTGTACTCTTATTGCAGGATGTACATGTAAAATTGCAGGAAACACTTAAACGTTTCAACTCTGACACGTATGTTGCCACTGATTCACCTTCGTGTTGTGTTCTAAGCAGAAATTTATGCTGCTCTGTAATTTCATTTGGTTTCGGGCACAAATGATTCTCCAACATTCCAGTTAACTCCTCATATGATTTTGTATTTGGTAAGTCCGGCGCAGTTAAACTACTAAGCAATTGATAATGCTTAGTGCCGATGCAATTAATTAATATTTGTACTTTGCGTTCCTCTGTTGTAACAGATCGCATTTGTAAATAATTTTCCAAACGCTGCTTGTAAATTGAAAATGTTTCCTCATTTTCATTAAATGTACCGAATTGTATATTTGTATCCCGATTGCCATTTTGTAATTCTTGTAGCAACTTTAACAACGCCGCCACATCGATTTGGTTTTCATCCGCCATATTGTAATATGCGGTAATTAATTTTTATTATTTTATTCACTTTTATATATGCGTATATATATTTAGACACACGCGTAATTTCGCCTTCTCGTCGCCAATTATTATATACTTAATGAAACCACACAGTAATTATTATATACATTTATTGTTATTATAATATTCTACATGGTGTGCTTTATTATATAGTCCATTTTAGAATGCTGCCATGTTTATTTTATATATCTGTACAAAGGACAGAGAAGTATTGCCCGATATTTATTACAGTCGAAGGTCGGTAATCCAATACATAACAGATATGTATGTTAAGATCGAAACGAAACGTTATAATTACATCCGCTTCGATCAATTAAAACTATGATCCGAGCAGTACAATCATATGCGCAATGCCATCGCTTCGGATGGGGATGCAACCAACGTAGGTCAATTGACCATTCTCCCAACAACATATGTTGACAGCTCACGGCATATGCATGAATATGCACAGAATGCTATGATGTATTTGCGGCATTACGGAGATCCAGATTTGTTCATCACGTTCACATGCAATCCAAAATGGCCTGAAATTACCAGTAATCTACTGCCAGCACCAACTTCCAGCGATCGCTACGACATCACCGCACGTGTGTTTAAACAAAAAATCAGGACGGTTATGGACTTCATCGTTAAACAAGTGGTTTTCGAAGAGCCACGTTGGCAGAAGCGCGGATTACCATACATGCGTACATTCTGCTATTGTTAATTGAAAAAATCAGACCAGATCTACTCGATTCAATCATCAGTGACGAAATACCAGATCCAAAAGCAGACCCGGAGTTGTTGGCGGTAGTCGCAACAAACATGATTCACGAATGCACAAACCAATATCCGCGTCCGTTGGTGACATACACAATTAGTGGAAACGTCGGTTATTTAATATAGAACATCGTTCACCCGAAGATGGTGGCACAACAGTCACAATGAGGTGATATATGAAAAGATATCGTGATCGATAATCGCTGGATCGTTCGATTTAATTTCTCTAGAAATACGTGAACAAAGGCAGCAACCTGGCAGTGTTCGGAATTGCTGCTCCGGATGTAAATGACGAAGTGTTAAGATTCCAATTTGGGCCGTTATGTCAGTTGCAATGAGGCGTTTTGGTGTATTTTCTGATTTGTATTACATGAAAGTCATCCCACTGTTCAAAATTTGTGGATGCACTTGGAGAATGGACAACGGGTCTATTTCACGGAAGCTAAGGCAGCACAACGAGCAAAACGACCAACAGCTACAACACTCACGAATTTCTTCGAAATTTGCCAAAGCGATCCGTTCACACGAGCATTGTTTAACTGGGAAATGCCATACGCTATTATACTTGGAAGAAATCGACAACGAAATTTCAACGTCGAAAGAAAGGTGAACCTGTTACAGGATACGACATGACGAAGGCTTCTATCTTTCATTTGCTTTTGGTCCATATTCGGGGTCCTACTTCGTTCGAATGGCTTTATACTATAGAATGTGTGTTGTGCACCACTTATCGAGAAGCTTAAGAACATCTGAATTTGCTGGAAAACGACTCACATTGGGACCCAAGACCCGCCAATGTTTCTGCGCCGGCAAATCAAATTCGTACATTGTTCGCGATTATCATAGCGACGTGTCATCCATCGAACGCATTGGAATTGTGGACCAAATACAAGGACGAGATGGCAGATGACATTTTGCATCGAGTTCGCACTGCAACATCGAATTATGAGTTTAAAATGAACGACGAGATACGTAACGAAGCTTTGTTCATGTTCGAACATGTACGTGCTTATGTGCGGCACCACATGATTTGTCGAAATTGGACACGCCAGCACCAATTCGTTTGATGTACGATGCATTTAATCGTGAATATCAACGAGAGCAAGTGTACGATCGAAATTCAATAAGCCAAATAGTACAAACGAATGTTAGCATTTGAATGCACAGCAAAAGAACGTGTACGAAGCATTAACGAAGGCAGTTCCCCATTCGTTTGGCGTCCGCTATATGATTAACAAATCACACGGTCAATCGTTTTGAGTGTGCGGAATAAATCTGAAATTTTCGTGTTTTTCTCATGGTCAATGAATGGAAAAATATTTTTTACCACAATGCATTGTATTGATTCCATTTAATTTCACTCGAATAAAATACATTGAATTATTTTGAATTCCAACTGACTTCAATTCATTTCCACACTGAGACAAAAAATCGGAAAAACAACTCAAATTTCTATAGATGCTTGAGTTTGAATCGACATTTCATTCACTTTTCAATACATTATGCCACCTTTATGGTTGCGTTCGTTCGTTCGTTCTGACAATTTTTACGACCAATCATATTGCTCAAAAATGATGATTTTTTTTTCTTGATTTTTCCACAAGAGATGATTGGTCGAAAAAACGATGGAACGAACGAACGCAACATAAACTTGCCTTAAGTGTTGAATTCGATGAAAATAGAATGGAATGCCACTCAACTCAATCTACTATTGTGAATTGAGTTGAGTTGTTTGATTTTATCTTTCATCAAAATCAATTTTCGTGAAGCACAAAATTATTTGCTCGGAGCGAAAAAATTTGGGGCGAAACGAGGTTCGCCGGATCAGCTAGTTAATTATATAAAATTAACTTCAAATTATAATATTTCACTAGTTTTCACTATTTTTTACTTTAATTAATTTATATTCGTGCTTTTCAAATGAAAATGTTGAAATAATAAAATGTACATGGAATCACCACTTATAATTCCTGTCACCAGGTGGTAGACTCCAATCGTCAATTGACACACAGAAAAAACTCAACGCAAACTTGATTAAATATACTTTATTCTGTGGAAATATTCAACTTGCGTACAAATATTTAAATGGCCTAATCGAAACAGGCCGAATCGGTAAATATTTCTGTGGAATAAAATATATTATTAATCAAGTTTGCATTGAGTTTTTTCTGATTGCGAATAGATTTCATATAAAACACTTAACTGGCGCACGCAACTAACCTGCCGTTAGTCATTTTTCTGGGCATGTAAAGCATATTAAGCAAGCAGCACTGAAGTTCATTTTCAGTGATATTGATGGACTAATTAAAGTAAACCCAGAAGAAGATCTCTAATAAGTTGTTGGATTTTTTAAAGGGCCTGATATACAACCCAAAGTCATTCTAAGTATTTTTTTTTTGAATTTAGCATAAACTTCTGTGATAATGGTATACTGCTTAGACCTAGCAGAGGGTCCTTAATAAGTTATATGTTTTTCTAATGGGTCTGATAGTAAATAATTTAAATTTTTAATCTGATTTAATATTCTGTGATAATTAGAAAATCATTCCACTTACTAAAGACACTCCTTTAGGTTTAAACATTCCACCATTATCATTGAAGTGCTAAATTAGAAAGTGCTAGTTTAGAAAATACTTGAAATAATTTTGGAATGTACATACCTAACGCCCAACCCCAAATTCAATTTTTAGATCTCTTGGAACATCCTGTTAGACCCATTAGAAAATCATACAGCTAGCTAGGGACACTACTTTGGGTCTAAACAGTGCACCAATATAATTAAAATTTTTGCTAAATCTTAGAAAATACTTACAATGGCTCGATGGTACCTATGTATAAGACCCATTAAAAAATCACCTTTTTAAATCTCATGGAACACCCTGTCAGGCACATTAGAAAACAATATAACTTATTAGGGACACTCCTTATGGTCTAAGCAGTTCACCAATTTTGCTATCTAAGAATGTATCTAAGACCCCAGTAAACATTGTAATTCTTGGTAAATTTAAATATTTCACATTATTCCATAATTAGAGTGGAGCGGAGCGAGTTCTGATTTCTTTTAAATGGAAATTATATATAGGCATGTTCAATTTTATTAAAGGTCACAGCCGATTTATTTCCACCTGATTAGTATCGAACAAATTTCAACCTGCCTACATACCTTATAAAATTTTCATTTGGTGACATTCAATTCAATTTCATTCAATTTTCCAATAATGTTATCTTATCTCTTCAATGTTGAATTCTACACTACTTCTAAATATTTACTTCTACTTGAACATCTTGAGTAGCTTGATTTCTAATTTTGGAATCTGGCCTATACCGTAATTGTTAACGTCCTTATACACAAAATAAATAAAAATAAAGTATCGTGATATAAATTATAGGGGGGAAACACGTTTATATGTATTTACCTTGGGTGAGTTAACGAGAAACACTTAAATATATATTATTTTTAAAAGGTTATTCAGAAGAGATTCAATTTGAAAATCGGTCAACCAGGTTTTTATTTGGTTCACTGCACCCTCCTATTTATAATATACCCGACTACCAAACAGTAAAGTAATTTTATGAAAATTCAATATATTTTAACTTAATTAAGGATGCGCCCTCATAAAACTAATAATATAACACCCCAACAACCTATTTGTAGGTGAGAAAAGTTTCATCGCGTCGAATTCTTAGTTGTGGACATTATGATATAATTTTTTCTTAACTCTCAAAGGAATGTGCAAATATGTTTACAGCGTGTCGCACAATCTAAGAACAGAAATAAGTAAAACTTGAAATTTTAAAATTCCGCTGGTTAGTTTTCTAGGATTCGAACTTTTAGACGTGTTGAGGCTACAGGAAACTGATAAAGTTGTAACCAACTTTGGGAGCTTAAGGATACAAGACAATAACATTGTGGTGGATAATATTTTAGAGTTAACTGTTCAGCGAGCAGGAAGAAGTACCCATAGTATTATCAGAAGAATATTCCTAGCAGTTCTAAAGTTATTCTTTAGGGCGATCGTTTTTACCTATGTAAAAAATTAAGGTGTAAGAGTTATTTCCAGCTGTTTATACAATACGGGTTCAAATACCTCAATGGTATCAGTATAATTTTTTTATGAACTATTTTTACAATGTAAGGCCATAATAGCCATAATCGGAAGCAAGCTTTCGCTGCTTCGGTCGGGGAACAATGATCCCACTGCAAGAATAGGCTGATTCTGAGCTATCCAACCATATGGTAATACAAACTAATTCTGCAAGCGAAAATTCTCTCGGAATTTAAAATTAACACGTGATCCGCAAAGTGATCATGAGGGTGTTATTCTAGAAATAGTTGTTTTTTGATGAATTGCCATTTTTGGAGAGTGTTCAGCTTTCCAGCCAAGCAAGTAAACTTGGCCTTTTTCCCGGTTTAAGAGCCAATTGATTTCTCTTTCTATTTCTTCTTCACCCGTATGAAATGGTGTTGCGCGTGTTTGAACTTCATTTTTGAGTTCTTCAGTTACTTTCTTCAAAATCGTAAATTCTTCTTTAAACTAAGCTGTTCGCCATGTCATACCGCTGGCGTTTTGGTAGCTGGTAGTACTTTGCTGCTGCCGAAGTAATACCCCTTCCAGCTGATGCCCTCTTTGTATAGCTGAGGGGCCAAGAATATGCAAATAATAATGGAGTGATTAAATTAATTCGCAACTGCAAATTTAAATAGCTACAACTTGCACTGGATGAAAGAAAATACACGTAAAATTAAGTGAAACCGAGTTCCAATTATATAATCTTCATTTAAAAATTGCCAATAAGCAATGAAGAACACTTGGAATGGATTAATTCGCTGAAACATGTTTTAAATCAAAAATTTTGATTATTAGTATGTAGACGAATGAAATCAAAACTTTTGCTTACAGTGAAATTGTCAACACTGCAACAGTAATCTATCAAGATTTTGTTGTCAAAATGGCGTTTATTTCCTACATTGTGCCTTAAAATTGTATTGTATATGTTTTTCGAAGACCTGAAGAAGACCATGTTATAATCAAAAAGTCGTCGTAAAACTATTAGTTTTACTTATTCTATTTTTGTGGCTGTGTTAACCCGTCTACACAAATAATTCTATTCGCCAGCCAGCCGTTGATAGGAATTTCAGAAATCTATCTTCGGAAACAATTTTTGACGAGGAGCTGAATTTACACTGCGCGAAATAGCTATAAAAACAGTTAGATTATAACTAAGCTCATACATAAATATATGCAACGGAAAATTCCAACTACACGTAAATAATCCAATGTGATTTCACAATAATTTGCAACTATAGCTCACACTGATGCAATTACGTATCTCTTATTTTTTACATTTTAGTCAGTTGCTGCTATCTCAGAGCGAAACAGATATAAAAACAGTGGAATTTTTGTTGTTTATTTTTTAAACTTCGGGTTTTTTTTTATTTCAAAGCAGGTAATTACTAAGAATAACCATTTGAGAATATGTACTTCAAATATATTTAGATTATGGTGTAGTTTTTTTGGTTAAAGCTATGCCACGCGGAACTAAGCTGACTGAAAGTGAAAAAGGGGAAATAACGGCATATTGTAACTGCGGAATGTCCTTGAGACAAATTGCTACAAAAATAAATAGATCACTCACTTTAGTAGACAATTACATTAATTTTGGCAATAAATATGGTTCAAATGCGCTACCTGGTCCTCTACCGAACATTACTCATAGGGATAAGCGCAACATTATTTCGTGTGCAACAACGACAAAGATATCAGCATCAATTATAAAAGCGCATTTACAGTTATCTATAACTACACGTCATATACAACAAATTTTAAGTGGTAGTAAAGCCGTGAGATGGACTACTGCTCGCTTAAAATTTGCGCATAATCACATGTCATGAACAACCGAATGGAGAAATGTTATATTTAGCGACGAGAAAAAATTTAACCTGGATGGTTCCGATGGTTACCAATATTACTGGTATGATCTGCGCAAAGAAAAGGAGACAATTTATGGTCGTAATTTTGGTGTAGGGACTGTTATGGTTTGGGCTGCCATCGGTTATTACGGTGCCTCTCCAATATGCTTTATTTCAACGAAGATGAATGCTGCTAAATAAACAGAGCTCCTAGAAGGGGCCCTATAATAAAGAAGATAATGCTGCAATACACACTGCCAGGCTAACGAAAGGATGGTTTACTTCCAAAAATATAATTTTTTTGGATTGGCCTGCTATTAGTCCTGACTTAAACCCCATAAAGAACGTATGTGCTTTATTAGCTCGCAGGGTATATGAAAATGGACATCAATTTTTTAGTGCATCTGAATTAAAACGAAATACTCAAAAGGCCTGGGCTCAAATTCCACAATCAACACTTCAACCATTGATTAACTCAATGCCAGATAGATTATTTAAAGTAATTCAGAACAATGGCGGTAATACACATTATTAGATTTATGTTATATATTTTTTAGTTAAATATTTTAACCAAATGTTATACAGCTGTTTTTATAGCTATTTCGTACTACAAAATACAAAAAAGAGGCCTAAATGAATATTTAAGCCTGAAATACACTAAATGTATAATATGTAAGGGTTAATTATACTCTCAATAACAAATGTCAATGAACTGTAATATTTCAATAAAATATAAATGAATTTATCTCAAAATTGTGGGTGTTTTTATAGCTATTTCGCTCAGTGTATTAAACATGGGGCTGTACTTCATAACAAAACCAACGAAAACGAACATTAAAAAGACAGTCATGCACGTAGAAGCAGCTCTAAAAACTAACCCGAAAATTTAAAAATAGATATCGGAACAGAGATAAAAGCAGTAATTCGCCAATTTAAACAACAAGTAGTTCAACGAGCACCTGGCAAAACTAAAAAAACAGTTAAAAATAATTAAAACCCTAACAGAAAAATCGTCCAGTATATGAAAACCGGTAAGGGAAACACTTTGATAATTCTAGATAAAGATAAATACCATAATCGAATGAAGAATCAAATTTAGCAACTTCGTGAAGCTGAAACGCAATCCTATGTTACCCGTTTTAAAAGCCGACAAAAACGCAATAAAAATGATCATCGAAATGTTTGGAGTATCAAAATCAATTTAACCGTAACAAGCCCAATAGTTCCAAAATCGTACGGACTCGGAAAAAATACATGTAAAGAAGGGAACAAAATGCGTTCAATTAGTTGCAAAATTCATCAAATATGAACCGCCCAACAAATTTTCGCGATATAAACAGATTCGAATTTGTTAAAAAAAAAATACATACTAATGCTTAATTATCACTGATGAAGGACGACCCTTTTATTCTTAACTTACTGAAATGCCCATAAAGCAAAACGAGTTACATTATAATGGGGAATTCTATAAAACAACACAAGGCACGTTTCACTATTGAAGACGATACAGCTATTTTCGTACTTTAAAAACACGTATTGTTAGCAACTAGTAAACACCAGATTGCGGTTAATGCAGTAAGTAACTGGCCTACAAATGGCGGATATTATTAAATGAAGCCAAATCGGTACGTATCAACTCTACCAATCCAAATATAAACTGGATTCCCGTGATTCTTAACTTAAACAGTAATTTCCCTTTTTTGAATTTACGATTAACCCATTAGGATTAATGAAATTTTTAGAAATCCGACTAATACAATAAGGTTTATACCAAACGATTCCTATCCGCCAAATAACTGAAAACATGCCGCATTTAAGAGAATAGTATAGAATATGTCGACTCGCATTATCTATTCCAAAATTCCTGTCAGAAGGGAAATATATCAAAAATTTGACAATGTGTATGAAAAATCTCTGATAGAGACAACCATATATTGTAAAGTAAATGTATACGCTACTAAGTGTATTCTCCTTTTTTCCATACAATCCAATTATAAACAGAATGGACGAAATATTCTCATACAAAAATTGAGTAGAGTTCCTTGTGTTTCAGAACATCTGATCTAGAAAATTTAAAGAAACACGTGTAACACCCAGTTTTAGTCCTGATATTATTAGTATTACAATTGACTGAAACCCAAAAAAATCCACATTCTATTCCGAAATGGGCTCTTGGTGATTACGAAGATTCTAACTCAAAAAGCAACTACCAGGGAGGATAACTACCAATATTCAAAAGTCTGTGTTTAAAAAACCTGTATAAAGTTCTTCGAAGGCTAGCTATACTACAAACAAAGAATAGGGACCAAACTCTTAGCGGGTCTGTCTTCAGATACAAAGCATCATACTTAGCTGACTTAAGATTTGTGTCAGAAATACAACATTTTGCTTTCTGGCACGTGGAGGAAGCAAGCCATTGGCTCGTAATGAAGGATCAAAAATCATATGTTCCTCAATATGACAATAAACCGGCACACCCCGAAGTTACTTGACACTATTGTTACAACAGAAGCAGCTAATAAAATACTAACAGTCCTTATCCAGTTTGTATAAGTGGTTACACGATTCCAAAATTCATGAAGCACAGCTTTACAATTGTACACAGTGTAATCTTTTTATCTGAAACTGTAACCGTCCTTCCTAAGTGATCGTACGTTTATAAAGTATTTGGGTATGCTCAACGGCTGGGGGATTATTTTTTTCCACTTAGATGAAGAAGGGCGGACAAACCATACGTGCAATTAACATCAACCGTAACCACGGCGTTCTCATATTAATATTATTATACCACCCACATGATCATTCTCCATCTCCATATCACTCACCAAAAAAAAGTCAAATCACTTCATTTTAACAAATTTTAATTCACGATAATAAATTGAGAATATATTGAGTTTTCATAAAAAAATCAAAAAAATAAAATGTATAGTTATAATAAAACGAAAATTTAAAAAAACTCACCAAACCACCTCGAAAGAGTACTCCTCGCGTGTGTGCCTGGTTCTCCAAAAGAAATGTATCCTAAAAACTATATGTTATTTTTTTCCCGATTCTTATGAACCCTTTTCATATATAATTTTAACACATTCACTATTTTAATTTTAATTCTAATTAGATTTTTTTTTTTTTTGAGGATATTCACATAATTACCCTTGACAAAAAACTATCCTACTTATTTACATACTATATTTAATTTTAAATTGCAAAAAATATCAAATAATAATAATTTGTGATTAGTACATTAATTTAATTAATAATAATAATAATGATTATGCCCAAAAATAAAATTTATTCAATGAGCCATAAGTTGTACGTATATATTTTATCCGTGTGTAAATAGCAACAAAAAAGTTCAATTGATTTTAATTATTTAGTTTCACTTAAAATTAAACTATCTAAGTTTAAATGACAATATAGTGGATAAAAATTAAGCGTAATATTATATAGTTATCCTTATCGCGATTTTTTTACAACGGGTTAACGTTCGCGCTTTAAATGCTGTAATGTAATGTAGCCATCATCTTTCAATTTCCGTTCGTTTGATTCGATTAGTAGAAGCGTTTAGTAACCCGTTCAATATCTAATACACCACCAAAAGAAAATATACCAACGATAAGTATACATGGTAATGCTTAATGCAATTCATATAATTTTAATCTCACAAAAAAAGAATGGAAACATTACTTTACCTCTTATGATTTTTACAAAGTTTATACACAACATACACTATAATTGGTTGAAAGTATGTTTTCTGATCAACCTGATGACACTCACTACAAGCAATTATAATTATTTTTAAGTATACATAATAATATAATTTTAATGTTTATCCTTTGGGCTCACACTTTTGAATGACACGAAGTAGAATTTATTTGCCAAAAATAAATTTCAATAGAACTGCAACATTCCCCCACTTATTATACATTTGATAAATACCCCTCTACTATTAATTGGTAACTGATTACCAAAATGTAAATACCAATCAAATAATACTATCATCTCGTTCGATTTGATCATTTGATATGAGTTTCCCGTTATCGGAGGTGTGTTTTAAAAATTATGTAATTTAAATGCCTTGACAACAAAAAATCCGTTTCAAACGCAGATGAGAAACGAGATTTAAAACCAGAAATTTGTATATAGGTCATTGACCGAAGACAACAACAATGATAATTTTTATTGCTTTGATTTTAAATTTTTATCATTACGCCTATCGTTTGACTCATCGTTTACAACAAATTTGATGTTTAATTAATTGCATATGGATAAATGCAGCCGTAACAAAACAGCGGGGTTAGAACTTTCAGCGACACACAGTGTAGAGCAACCAATTTGTCCTGAAACACCGTTCATGTTGAAGCTACGTTAAACCCTAGAAAAACGCTTATATAAGCCAAATTCTGGTGTAGATGTATTGAAAAGATTGAAAAGTTATGGTCTATCCCCAAACAAACCAAGGTTGTTTCAACCCAGCGCGCCTTAGCTTAAACGTGCCGGAACAAATCATACCTAAATAAAACACTGCAGCAAAGCAGGGGCCGAATTGTCAATAATGCAAGAATGCAGATCGGAACCGAGGACATATCACCGGTAATGGTAACCCTACATACCATATGCTGTTAAGTTTTAAGGCCACCAAATAACAGAAGCATAGAAAGCCACGATTCGTAAATAATTATTAGAATTTTGGGTCAAGCCCGTGCTTCTCAAATGGTCTTATATATATTTACAAAAAACGGCAGAAAGTTCTTTGAACTTTAATTTCAAAGTGACATTTCCACAAAAGTTTACTGTCTAAGGCAACGCCACGATGTTTGACGATATCTGATCTGATGATCGTTTTTACAAAAAGGTTTTGACATCGTTTATCAACTTGTAGGGCGTACAAGTTGAATTAAGTGAGATAATGACTACAATAAAGCTGAATTGCTGTAGTCTAGCAAGTAACAGATCAATGATTAAGAGCCAGAACAGAGGTGACAAAACACCTCCTTGAAAGGCACGAGGAAACTTTAACAAACGGTACACCGATACCGTATCGGAACACACCAGTGAAATGGACAGATGAAGGACGAGTAATGTGAATAAAAACAAGTATAAGTATAGCCATTTTCCTTATCCAAGCTGCTAACCGGAATTAGTGGTAGAAATGGTAAAATAGAAATGAAAAAGTAGCTACATATCTGTTTCTAGAATCTTTAACAAATCCTTCTTCAGCAGAATTATAATACCCCGCAGGATCAGCTATCGAATCATGTCTTTTCTTTAGCCAGTTCAGCTATCGAATCATGTCTTTTATTGTCACAATTCTTCAGAGATTCGGTGAAGATCGAATTCAGTCAGCATCAGCAGTATGCAAGCGCCCAAATAATTCAGTTGATGGGTCACTAAAATAAGACCATTAAAATTCAATTGAGGAGCACACAGGAGCAGTGAAAGAACATTTTAAATGTCGCATTAAAGACGTTAGAGATAAATTTACTAAATAAATAAAGCAGGTAAACCATGCAGCATGAAATTTGTCTTTATAGAAAACTAATTTTCATACATTTTCATTAAAAAAAATATGAGAAAAACAGACATTGGGCATATTCAGCCCTCTGACATTCTCACAGTCTTCAGAGTGACCTGAACATTACTTGTTTAGATACCATAAACAAAATACATCTATCGCTCAATATCAGTTGAATAACAAATTTTTTACACAAGTTCGTTTTTTTGTTATGATACTTTGCCAGAAAATTTGTTGTTCAACTGAAATGTTATTCAACATTAGATGTATTTCGTTTTCAGTATAGTATCTTAAAGGGGTATGTTTGTTTTTTCCTCAATTTTAATGAATGTGAATAAATTTTATTTTTATACAATTAGCAAAAACCTCCTCGGTTTAACCGCCTTTCGAATATATCATTGTTGGGGTTCAGTGATTTAAAGTTTTCGCTAGAAATTGGGTTTTATTTTTAGCGTCTTTTAGGCGAAATTGGTGGAATTTCAATTTTCTGTTTTTCCCGCTCCTGGACTATAGCTTATTTTGTCTGCGAGCACTAATTAGCAGAAATTGAGCTTTAACGGTATGCATCACTTAATTTTGTAATTCGAAAGCTTCGCTCAATCACTGCCCTACATTGTAAATATTTATTAGAAAATTGAAACATACTAATTTTGTTCCAAATTTAATTGTTCAAGTAAGTGTTAAATTGTCGTGTAGCTTAAGTACCGATTTTCATTCAAATCAGTCAATTCGTCTGGACTGTAGAGAGGATACCGACTGCTACAGACAGACACTATATCAAACATATTTTGGTATATCTGCAAAAAATCCGGAGACCGAAAATTTTCATGATTACTATACTTAATTTTTCTACGTAAAAAAAAGTAAAATTCACCAATGATAAAAATAATTTATATAAAAATGACATTTATTGTTTATAAAATAAACTTGTAATAATTAATAAACTGTCATCACCCATGAAAACGATGTCTTTGTTATTCATTTTGTTGAATTGAAAAAATTTTTGAATGAAATTCAAAATGTACAAATTATTGCACTGTGTACTCGCCGTGGTTTCCATTTATACGATCGTTCAACACTTTACAGTCACAAACTCCTTATTGAAACCACCAAACCAATTTAAAATGCAGTTTAAATTAGCTTTTATTTTATTTATTAAACGTTTTCGATCACGGAGTGATCATCATCGGAATAATTTTGCAACTCAAAATTCAAAATACATGTACACGTATTACTCGTATCGTGTAGAATGAACAATAAATAGTAACAAAAAAAATTATTTATTAAATTGGACGTAAAGAAAACAAATTGCGGAAATTAATTAAATGGAAATAAATATAAATTTAATTGAAAATTATGTTTTTGTACTGTAGCGAAGCGCTCTATCAATAGATCAACATTTACGTTTTAAATCATACTTAGGTAGTTTGGCTATGACACTATTTTAGTTATACGGTTAATAATAAAAATTTGTTACAATCACAAATTTGGGGCTATGTGATTTAGTACACATACATGGCCCACGATTTGGGCTCAGGTTCTCTCCCTATAGAAAGAAATTGAGGCTGTACATATGTGGCTGTACTAACCTCTATAAGGATGGGCTATAAATCCGGTCAAAACCGTTGTTTTAGGTTACTCAGCGATTCAGACCAATTGTTAAATTCACTGGAAATAATAAAATTGACGTCACTCTAAAATACATGGGTCTCATAAGAAACGACACATTTCACAACAGGATGTGCTAAAACAGCATGTCACAAAACAGGATATCACAAAACAGTACATGGTACGCTACAGTACATGGTACGAAACAGAACCGATTAAAACAGTATATCACAAAACAGTACATGGTACAGTAGAGTACATGGTACGGAACAGGACCGATTAAAACAGTACATCACAAAACAGTACATGGTACACTAAAGTACATGGTACGGAAGAGTACATCGCACAACAGTACATATTAAAAGAGAACACCACAAAATAGTTAATAGTCAATTTTATTTTACGGTTTTAATAACTAGTTGTGTGGGTACGGAAAAGTACCATGTCAAAAATTTATTTTTGTATGTTTTTTGAACCAACATACACATTTGTGCATTCCTTTCAAACTTATTTTCGCCCGAAAAAACACTATAACTATACACACAATTGTGTTGGTTGTACTTCAAATCAAGCGGAATTTTTATCAAAAACGCCATTACATACTATGGTTTTTTATTCACACATTTGTGTGGTGTGGACTTAAATTGTGCCATTTTTTTTGGTTAAAAAAGGGATATATTTATTTATATATTTACTTAAATTTTTGATCTATTTTGCAACGATCAAGTATTAGCGATTTAAATAAAAATAATGTTATATATTGTTAGGTGAAGGGATATTTTATTATAACTTAAAGCAATTATAATTCTATATAGTATACTGTCTAATTACTCTAGGTGAAGGCAAATATCCACTTGATAATATCCTAATTACTAAACGTATTCAATAAAAAATATTTAACAAATCAAGCTGAAAAAATCCCCCAGCTTAACGTTCAGTAAAATGTACTTTAGTGTACCATGTACTGTTTTGTGATGTACTGTTTTAATCGGTCCTGTTCCGTACCATGTACTTTAGTGTACCATGTACTGTTTTGTGATGTACTGTTTTCATCGGTCCTGTTTCGTACCATGTACTGTTTTGTGATGTCCTGTTTTATTACATCCTGTTTTGAAATGTGCCATAGTGAGCGGCTTCGAAAATACATATTTGACCAACCATGTCACTCAAAAGTTCGTCGCTTAAATTCAGATAAAATGGCCATTCCCAAGTCAGAGATCGCAACTTGGTCAGCACAAGGAGTTTGCAGACCATCAACAAGCTACTGGGCCAGTCCACTTTACATCACGGTAGCACCTGGCGTTTATGTGGCGGCAATCGATCGGATATTAAATGCAATACCAAAACCAGATCGTTATCCAATGCCATTTGTTGCAAACTGCAAGATGTTGAAAAAACAGCAATAGGAACACCGTTTAGTTTGTTTGAGTTGCCCCAAATGACGTACGGCTTACGAAACCCGGCTCAAAAAGCATGGAAAAACATTAAATTTGTTCAAATGGTTCTTCAAAAGTTAAATGACGCAGGTCATTTAACGGCATCTGGCCGGACAAACAGAAAATTGAAATCATTCAAAATTTCCCAGGACCTGCAACTAGAGATAAGCTTCTTCGATTTTTGGGTATGATTTGTTGGATTTTTCTACCCAATACAGCACATGATCAAACACCATTGTATGCATTTTTATAATGTCAAAAATAGAAAGACACGTCATTAAATTCATGGAATGATGAGACTATCAAAGCATTCAATTTGTGCCAAGCAGCTAAATTAGTGAATTGTAGACGCTAAATTTGAATCGATCAAAGACGCATCAAAAACAGCCATAGGAGCTGAATTACAACAACTAACGGAAAATGGTTGGCAACCTTAGTTTTTCCATTCGCGGATATTAGGCGACGCCGAAACACGTTAGTACGCACGATAGGGCATTATTAGCGGCCTATTTGGCTATTAAGCATTTCATTGAGAGAGAGAGAAGAGAATTTATTTTATTCTCAGAAATAGTTCCACTAACATTTTCATTCAATTTTCATTCAATCGAAACTTAGACAAGGCTTTTCCCAAGGCAACAACAACATTTAAATTGTATTATACAATTTACATCAGATATAGCCACATTTAGGTAAAGTTTCTCGAAACTATTGTAGCTGATACATGTTCACGAATCGAAGCACAAATGCATGATTCTGAACTCGCAGCGCTAAACGAATCAAATTTAACTTTGTTTTTTCAAAAATTCGCAGTATTTGGAACCGATAAATACGTTCTGTGCGATGTTCCAACTTTCACTCAGCGCCCGTTCATATCAAAATTATTGTATAAGTCAATTTTCGTGGGCCAAATAAGACCTACCAATGTAAAACCCGAATAATTTTTATGTTTTCTAATATCATTGTGTTTTTTTCTTTGCAGGTTATAATTGAGTTCTTGGAAATTTATAATGGATAGATACAGTACAGAACAACGTGTTAAAATTATCGAATTATTTTATTCTTGTCGAAGATCAATAGTTATGGCGCACCAAAAGTATCGTCAACATTTTAATTCAAGATTAGCTCCCACAGCCTTCATGATAAGCAATTTGATCAGCCGTTTTGACTAACGGGTTTAGTGGCCGACTGTCCTGGAAGAGGTCGCCATCGATATATTCGTACTGAAGACAACGTGGAAGCTGTGCGGCAGAGTGTTGCAAATGATCCATCTGTCTCAACTCGTCGTCGTTCCGGCCAGTTGGGCATTTCCCGAACGACATTGCGAAGAATTTTAAAGTTAAATCTTAAGATGCCTCCATACAAAATTCAAATTGTGCAAACTCATTCAAATTGAGCAGATATTTCACCAAGAAATACGCTATTGGGCAATTAATTGCGAATCTTGTGAAATATGTAACGTAATAAATCATGGTAAGAGAAAAATTGGTACGTGCGTACGAAAAAACCGGCAAACGAGTTAACGAACTTCACATCGACATTATAAGGTCTTTAGTAGAGTAAAAAGACAATTTGTATTGTTTAACGATGATCGACCGATATACACGCAGATGTTTTAATTAAAACTTGGATAAGTCGTTCCGGCTTACCTTTAAGCACCGTGACCGATAAAGGCGGACAGTTTAAGTCAGCACGTTTTGATGAACTTTCTAGGGCACTTGGTTTTCAGCATAGACCACGTCGTACAATACAGTATGTAACCTATTAATTGAGTGATGGCAAAGTACCTCCAAAGGCGCAATTATTTGTGTAACTAATACACAGTGGGTAAACTCATGAACATTAATTTTATCATTTCGCGAAGACTTTCAAAGTACATCGACTGAACTACCAAGTAAGCATATTTGTCAATCTGAATTCGTTACACTCAACAAATTCTCAACATATCAAAGAACAAATATTTGTTTTTAAAGGTTTATCAACCTGTTCGCTACAACCTAAGTACGGGCGATCTTTTCCGGTCATTAGACGCAACGAAAAATATTTCACTCTCATGATCAAAGGCGTGTTTTATCAAACACTGCCAACTGACTATTCCACAGGCTGCATCGGCGGAGATACAAATTAATTGCGACTCCGTTGCCAGAATTATAACAACTCAACATTATTCCTACCGATCGATTAATTAAAGTACCTCTCAAACGAGTAAAATAACCATCGAGCGTCAATAAATAACTTAATGTCGAAAACGGAATTGATCGTTTTCGATGACGCTTATCGTTCCATTCAATTACTGAGGGTAGGATAATGTGGAGTAAATATTTAAAACGAGCGGAGAATTAAATTTAGTAAATTGTCGAACCATTTCGAATAGGACAACCCGGCTTATTTAATTATACAATACAAGCGGCGTACCCATTATGCAATCTCCCAGTTTCGCGGTATTATTATTAGTTTTATAAGTTTTGTTTGTATATTATTGAATCTTTTATTTTCTCTTCTCACTTTCTCAGTTTCATCATGTGATAAGTCTACGGGTGAATATGCACACGATTGTGCATTCCGGTTTTTTTGCTTATTTTTTTTTTTTAGTTTTGTAATGGCGTCGCCATTTACATATCTCTCTAATAGGCCCCTTACACGTTCAATATAATTGCGCAATATTGGGCATTGCACAATAAAATTGATCATGTAAAGAGAATATTGTAGGTTTGCACAATGTATTGTGTAAAATTAAATTTTTTTAATATTTATTGAAGTTTGTGCAATATATTGTCTAGTGTGAAGCCAATATTGTGCAATATAATTATATCGGTTGTCAAAAATTCGTTTTATTTTTGTAATTTCTAAACAGCAAAATGTCTGACAAGAACAATTATTATTCTAATAAAATGAAAGAAAAGGAATTTATAATAAAATGCATCGAGGTAAGAGACATTATTACATATTTAAATTCGTAGAAGAAAAATAGTTTGATGTATCTGTGTTGTGTTTTGGATCTGTGGCAATAACCCAAAATAACATAATTCGAGTTATGTAGTTTTCAAAAACTATACAAAAATTTGAATAACTCGCATTAAAGATTAAGACCTACAAATTGAAAATGTAAATGCCATGTTCCAGTTATATAAATTAATTAAAATATAATTATTATTACTATTTTTTCTTTATCTATATATATAAAACAAAGTCGGGTTAGTTACACCATTTATAACTGAAGAACGGGTGGACCGATTTTTATGATCTTTTTTTTGTTGAGTTTGACTCCGTTCCGAATAGCATAATAACTATTAAAACATTGGAAAAATTCACCAAAAAAAAAGTTATCAAGAAAATTCATTTTCTCATATATTTAGTACATTTTGTTTTTTTTATTTTGTTCGTCTCAATACAGTGGTGGTTTAGGAAAAAAGAAAAGTCGGAAAAACTCAAAAGGGATGTCCCAAAAATCTAATAAAAAAACATTTTTTTATATGAATTTTGTAGGTGTAGTTTGTATGTGACGAGTGGTGCAGTGGTTAAAGCTTCGGCGCTTGGACCGCAAGGTACTGGATACGAATCCGTGCTGCATGCACATTAACCATTTTATTTTTTATCCAATTTTTTTTTTTATTTCATCTACTTATCTTTTTTATATAGATAAAATCTTCGTCCGAGTTACGATTTCAGTGCGAATAGTAGATTTTGACAGCTCCAAAAAAAGTTTTTTTCCTTTGCGATTTTAATATTAAATTTAATTTATTTTTGGTTTTGGTTATTTCATATTAGTTAAGTGGTTTGTGGTTTAGCATATAATATTAAAATAAGTGGTGGAATTTAGTGAAATAAGAGGTTGTGTGGTGTATGCCAATAACAATAAGAAAACAGTACTTTTTTGCGTACAATAGTACGTAATTTTTTTAGTGGTACAGAGTGTCTCAACACCGGACACCAGTTTTTTTTTGGTTTTTTTAATTTTTTTTTATTCTGCGGAATTCTATTTTCGATCGGGATTTTTAAACGGTAAGTTCCCTTCGAAGATGTTCACTTTGTGAGGTTATCACATTTGTGATTGTGCGCACATCGATAATTGATTATGTAATTTTGGATTGTGTGATTAATTTTCCAGTATTATTTACAATGCCGCGAGCCAGAAGATTTAATCTTTCACCACGAAGCCGTAATGCAATTAGACTTCGGACTATTGCGAATCAATCCACTGCAGATGAACAAGAAATCACACGAGAAGTGCGCCGCGTTAGTATGGCCCGACTTCGCGCTTCACAAAGACAAGCACAAAGAGAGGCAGTACGTCAAATGGCTCAGTTGACAATGAGAAATCGTCGAGCTTATCGCACAGATCAACAACGAGATAATTTTCGACGCGCAAGAAGAAATCCTTCAAGTGTTGATTTGAATCGAATAGCGTTTCAATACGATTGCACAATTGACTACAACTCGCATCCTTTCGTTCGAATTGGCCCAATGGAGTTTGTGTGCGACCATTGCGGTGCATTGAAGTTCGCTGGAGAAACGCCTGGATTGTGCTGTCTCAGTGGCAAGGTGAGATTGCCATTATTGCCTGCACCACCTGAACTGTTGCGTTCATTGCTTCGTGGCGAGACACCAGAATCACGACATTTTCTATCCAACACTCAAAGATACAACGGATGTTTCCAAATGACTTCATTTGGAGCAGACATTATCGAAGAACGCGGATTCAATCCAACATTTAAGGTCATTTCTGCTCGAGAGAGTAAACATTCATTTTCTTTTGGTGATCAAAAATCTATAATTCTGACTTCGTCTTCGACTTTACAGATTCAAGGCCAAATTCACCACCGAATTGGGTCATTGCAACCGATTGAAGATGGACAGCATAAATTCATCCAAATATACTTTATGGGCAATATGGAGGATCAACTTGATCGGCGCCAAACGATCAATACAGCAATGAAAAGGATAGTTCTGAAAGATTTGCAGCAACTACTCCATGAACATCATGCATTGGTTCGATTGTTTAAATCTGCGTTGGATCGCATGCCAAGTGACGACTGCAAAGTCGTGATCAGAGCAGATAAACGACCCGCTGGAACACACGAACGCCAATTTAATGCTCCAACAATAGATGAAGTCGCAATTGTGATTGTTGGTGAAAGCGTGGAACCGCGCGATATTGTGCTTACACGTCGCGACACTGGACAACTGCAACGAATAAATGAAACACACCGTTCATATATGATACATTGCAATACCCGCTGATGTTTTGGCAAGGAGACGATGGATATCACTTCAATATCAACATGATAAATCCATTGAGCGGTGAGTACTGATATCATAATTTAGATTATGACACTAATTTTACTGATTTCATTTCAGGTGAGGAAACTAACAAGAAGGTTAGCTCGATGAATTATTATGCATATCGTTTGATGATTCGTCAAAATGCTGACAACTATTTGCTGCGATTTCGTCGTTTGCTTCAGCAATATATCGTCGACATGTACGTCAAAATCGAAACAGAGCGCCTCATTTTCATTCGGTTGAACCAAGCTAAACTGCGTTCGGAGGAATATATCCATTTACGCGATGCAATCAGCACCGAAGGAGATGCAGCTAATGTTGGTCGATTGACTATTCTACCGGCGACGTACATTGGCAGCCCGCGTCATATGCATGAATATGCGCAAGATGCAATGAAATATGTTCGTCATTACGGTTGTCCAGATTTATTCATCACATTTACTTGCAATCCGAAATGGATAGAGATTGTTCAACTGTTGCTACCCGGGCAAATAACAAGTGATCGGCACGACATCATCGCACGTGTCTTCAAACAAAAAATCCGGTCGCTGATGAACTACATTGTTAGGCATTGCGTCTTTGGGGATACTCGATGTTGGATGTATTCAATTGAATGGCAGAAACGAGGCTTGCCGCATGCTCACATTCTTATTTGGTTAGCCTAAAAAATTCGACCAGACCAAATAGAAGACATCATATGTGCCGAGATTCCTGATCCCGAAACCGATCCAGACCTGCATGATGTTGTAATTACGAACATGGTTCACGGTCCGTGTGGCTCCATCAATCCCCAATCACCGTGTATGGTCGACAACAAGTGTTCCAAGCGTTATCCACGAAATTTAAACGCAGAGACTATCACTGGCAATGATGGTTATCCACTGTACCAGCGTCGATCAGCCGATGATAACGGTAGAACTATCACAACGATAGTGAGAGGAAATGAGTTCGTGGTCGACAACACTTGGATTGTTCCATATTCGCCACTTCTTTCCAAAACATTCAAGGCGCATTGCAACGTGGAGTACTGCAATTCAGTGAAGTCCATAAAATACATTTGTAAATATGTCACGAAAGGTAGCGATATGGCAGTTTTTGGTGTTCAAAATCCCAATACAAACGATGAAATCACGCATTATCAAGTTGGTCGATATGTGAGCTGCAATGAGGCGATTTGGCGTATATTCTCATTCCCTATTCATGAACGTCATCCCACTGTTGTACATTTGGCGGTGCATCTGGAGAATGGTCAACGAGTTTATTTCAACTCATCGAATGTTGCTCAACGTGCTGAGACACCTCCAGCAACAACATTGACCAGTTTCTTTTCGATTTGTCAAAGTGATCCGTTTGCACGAACATTGCTCTACTCTGAGATGCCACGTTATTACACTTGGAACGCCTCATCAAAAAAATTTCAACGTCAAAAGCAAGGCGATGAGGTTCCTGATCATCCAAATGTGCGTTCTACTGATGCTCTTGGTCGCATTTACACAGTTCATCCGAAGAATGACGAATGCTTCTACTTGCGGTTGTTGCTGGTGAATATTCGTGGGCCGACATCATTTGAATCACTTCGAACTGTCAATGGTGTAGTGTGCCCAACATTTCGTGCTGCATGTCAACAGCTCAACTGGCTTGAAAACGATACTCATTGGGACATGACAATCGCTGAATCAATTATTTCTGCAACTCCAAACCAGATACGCACATTATTTGCTATCATTATTTCGACATGCTTCCCATCAAATCCACGTGAACTATGGAGCAAGTACAAGAATGACATGTCAGAAGACATTCTACATCGAATTCGTGTCAGTTTCGGAAATCCCGATCTCGAGGTGAATGAGGAGATACATAACCAAGCTTTGCTTTTGATCGAAGACATGTGTTTTCGCATGTGCGGCAGTTTGTTAGTCAAATTAGGAATGCCAACGCCATGTCGTGGAATGAACGACGCTTTCAATCGAGAATTGGAACGTGAACATGAATATGATCGAGATGCATTGAACCAATCAGTTCGAACCAATGTACCACTGTTGAACCTCCAACAGAAAGGAGTGTACGATACGTTAATGAAGGCAATTCATGATGGAAATGGTGGATTATTTTTCCTCGATGCGCCCGGTGGAACTGGGAAGACATTCCTCATGTCATTGATTTTGGCCACTGTTCGTGCGAGATCCGATATTGCTGTAGCAGTTGCTTCTTCTGGGATAGCGGCCACATTGCTAGAAGGATGCCGAACAGCTCATTCAGCGTTGAAATTACCGTTAAACCTTCAATCGGCTGAAAACCCGACATGCAACATTGCAAAACACTCAGCAATGGCGAAAGTTTTGGTAGCAAGTAAAATCATCATCTGGGATGAATGTACAATGGCGCACAAACGCGCATTGGAAGCACTCGATAGAACTATGAAAAATCTACGCAATGACTCAAGATGTTTTGGAGGCGCAATGATTCTACTTTCTGGCGATTTCCGTCAAACAATACCAGTCATTCCAAGATCGACCGCTGCTGATGAAATAAACGCTTGCCTCAAATCATCGACTCTGTGGTGTTATGTGAAGAAACTTCAGCTGACGACAAACATGCGAGTTGCATTGTTAAACGATCCATCTGCCGAAGAATTCTCCAAGCAATTGCTGACTATCGGTAATGGCCGTGTTCCGGTCGACAAATCGAACGGATTGATTTCGTTTCCTCAGAACTTTTGCATTTTTGTCTCAACGAAGGACGAGCTCATCAACAAAGTGTTCCCGAACATCATTACTAACCACAAAAATCACAATTGGGTGAGTGAACGAGTAATTCTTGCGGCAAAGAACAAAGATGTGGATCACTTAAATTTTACAATTCAAAATCTAATCGTCGGTCCACTTCATTCCTTCAAATCTATTGACTGTGTGACAAACGAAGACGAAGCAACCAACTATCCAACTGAATTTTTAAACTCATTGGATCAACCTGGCTTGCCACCGCACAATTTACAACTAAAAGTTGGCTCGATAATCATCATGCTACGAAACCTGAATCAACCAAAACTATGTAACGGAACGCGTTTGGTGGTGAGAAAACTCATGAGCAATGTAATTCACGCGACGATACTTCAAGGGCAGTTCAAAGGTGAGGAAGTTCTCATTCCGAGAATTCCGATGATCCCAACCGATATGCCAATCGAGTTTAAACGAATTCAATTTCCGATTCGTCTTGCATTCGCCATGACGATCAACAAATCACAAGGCCAATCCTTGAGTGTTTGTGGCCTGAATCTAGAAAATGAATGTTTCTCTCACGGCCAATTGTACGTAGCATGTTCACGTGTCGGTAAACCATCTGCTTTATTCGTTCTCGCACCTAACAATAAAACAAAAAATGTCGTATATCACAAGGTGCTACAATGAAGGGACTCGACTCCATTGCAACTCACCCAGCAAATAGTTTAAAAGAAAGTAGTGCAATAATGCTACGCGAACCATTTCTATTCAATTCAATAAAACGAAAGCCTTGCTGCCACGTGAATTACATTCATTTCAATGTAATTAAAATATATTTCATTTTGATTTTTGTAATTTCATTGAATTTAATTAATTTGGAGTATTCATTTAATTTATTTAATCTTAATAAAAAACTCAATTTTATTAAGCTAATAACTTTAAAAAACATTTATTGATTTTGAGGCGGTACGAAGTTCGCCGGGTCAGCTAGTTTCAAATAAAACAATTACATACATAAGTTTTAATAAAATTGTGCAGTTACAATCTCTAATTTATATCAAAACCCATTTTATCGATTTATGTACTTTTAGGTAGGTTATTGCCACAGATATTTTAATCCAATATAGTTTATATAAAGAAAACCAACCAAAATTATGAATTTCAGAGAATTTATGTTATGTTTTGTGTTTCAGACTTACAAGTCACTTCCAGCACTCTGGAAAATAAAATCAGAGGAATATGCAAATCGAGACCAAAAAAATGACGCATATAACGAGCTTCTTGCGGTCTTTAAAGAAAAATTCCCCACCGCTAGTAAAGAAGACGTAAAAAAAAAAATTAATTCGATGCGTACGAATTTTAGAAAAGAACTAAAAAAAATAAATGATTCCAAGAAATCTGGCGCAGGACTAGACGACATATACCAAACGACATTGTGGTACTACGACCACATGTTGTTTTTAGTGGATCAAGAAACGCCAGCCGTTTCAACAAGCACCATTTTATCCGACGATGGGAAGGAACCTTTCAGTGAGGTAATTACCTACGCATGTTTATGAATTGTTAATTAAAGGCTTTGATTATTTTATTTATAAATTTATTTAAATTATTATTTATTATTTTATTAATTTACAAAATTAGTTTGCCAAGAAACAACCCCTACCGAATTAAAATATTCGCAATAGGTATCTTTTACCATCTTTGCTCGATCTGGAGAATTTTTATTTAAGTTTTGCAATTTGGATAATTCGACATTATCATTTCTCCATGAACCCGGCTCTGTTGTGCCATTTTGCTCATTGTCAATATCCACTGACCCTCGAGACATATATTCATTTGAGTTAACGCTTCTTAAAAAATTATGCAAATAGCAACATGCTAGTACAATCGTTTTTACCTTTTCTGGTGAAACTACGAATGGTCTATGAAATACGCCAAATCTCGCTGCTAATATACCGAACTTGTTCTCAACTATACGACGGGCCCTACTTAAACGGTAATTGAAAATCCGTTTCTCCACAGGTAATTCTCCCCCTCCGTAAGGTTTTATTAAATTCTCTGACATGGCAAAAGCGTCGTCACTAACAAAAACATAAGGCAGTTTCTTATTATATGTCAGCAAAACTTCCTTATCTGGATTGCCAAGGCGGTTTTCATTCAGCATTTTCCCAAATTTGCTGTATTCTAAAACTCCACCATCCGAAACTCGACCGTTAATTCCGATATCGGCCATTAGAAAATCGTAATTCGAACCCACCACTGCCAACAAAACAACACTAAATGTGCCTTTATAGTTATAGTAGAATGATCCAGAATTTGCCGGTTTTGTGATTTGCACATGTTTCCCGTCGAGGACTCCAATACAGTGCGGGAAATTCCAACTGTCGTTAAATCCATCTGCGATTTTTTTCCATTCAACGACGGTATTGGGTATCTAAAATGAAAAAAAAAATAAGATACAACTAATGTCAATATTGAAATGGTTTTAAATTTAAAACATTACACTAGTCTAATTCAAATTAAGCAAACCTACTAAAAATATTTTTTTTATTTCAGAATTCAGGATCTCCAGGAAATGAAAGTGACTTCAGACCAGCAAATTCAAGAAAAAAGAAAAACCAGCGCACATATACGAGACAAATTAATTGATTTGGCTTGTGAGAGGCTTAATAATCCCGATGATGAATATGATCAATTGGGAGCTAATTGGACTAATGAAATAAGAAACATGGAGCCGACTCAACAGTTATCAGCAAAACAATTTGTAAACGATATATTATTTGAGGGGCGGGTGGGCACATTACAAAGAAATTCTTTAACAATAAATATCACACCTAGCTTTGCAACCTCGAACAACAAAATATTAACAGACCATGATAATTATATTATCAGCTATCAGTACCAGCTCGATAGAACAAGTACAGGGTCTTCATATTTTGAATAATATAAATAATTTTAGTTTACTAGGTTTACTTAACATATATTATTTTAAATCTTAATTTGAAATTTTGAAATACAAAATGTACATATGTTTTATTTAAAATTATCGAATAAAAACTGATTTTACTTTTACCTTAATGTACTCCTTAAGGCAAATACAAAGCGCTTTGCACGTCTCCATTACGATTACGCTAATTGTAATAGGGGACGTAAATGTAGAAAACTTTAAGTCTTCAAAAGTTGCGCCTGTTGCCAAATAATGCAATGTTATAGATAGCCTTTCACAAGGAGAAATGGGATCCCACATGACAGTTGTCTGCTTTTCTATTAATGGTGAAACCATATTTAATAGAAAAGTAAAATTTTCCTCGTCCATCCTTAAAAAATTGTGGTAATCAACTTGGTTCCGCTTTCAACTCTTTCATCAAATACTGATGGCCATGTGTAATCCGATTTTTCAACCAGCCTTTGGTCCATCTTCGTTTTTTGTTTTCTTTTTTCCCAAATGATAGCGCAATTATGATACACGCTAAATGTGAATTTTTCAATCGCCGCATAAATGAGTATTTTTATTAGTATATGGAAATTTATTCACTAATATTTTATTAGTGTATGGAAATGAAAATAATTTCAATTTTAAATTTATTAATTTTCCAAACTACTCGTGTCAATGGCGATTTATTAAATTTCACAAACGATTTAAATTGACAGTTTTTTCACTATTCAAAATAAGGAAAAATTTTGCATTAATATTGAGCCGTCTTTAGGCTAAAATAATTTTTGCGCATTATTTTTAGCACAATAATATTGCGCAATAGTATTGAACGTGTAAGGGGCCTATAGCGTTCACGCACGTCAATCAATACCCTACATACGAAAATTTTTAAAATTTAAATAAAAAAGAAATATGTATTGAATATCTGAATAAAAATATAAAAATTACAACAAATAGTTCTTTTTAATTTCAATAGACAATTATTATTAATCCCATGTAAAAGTGCTATGGAAAGCTGTTCTACACTTGCAAAAGGTTCAAAAATATCAAAAAAAAAATCCAATTTTTGTTTAATCTTTTTTAATGCAGATTCAAAGCTATTTCAATACCTATCCAGTGGTACCTTTTTTGTATTTATACGTACCATCAAACTGATTTTTGGTGGTAAACATCTGAGGTACACGTTTTTGTGAATTTGTCAACATGAAAATTGGTGTAAAATTCGAATTAAAACATGAAAAAAAACAAAAAAAATCATTTTTAATAATAAGAAATATTCCCTCCCCTGGCCTGAACGAATGACATCTTCCATTCGATACTCCATTGATTTCACCAAAGTTTTCACAAAATATTGAGGTATCGAGGTAAACGGTAATTCACATTACTCGTGAAACAAAACTGTCACGAAAATTCCAATATATAAGTTTTAATTAATATTTATGTAATATTGTTTATTGGATGATTAAATAAAAATGTAATTTAATAAAAATGTACTTTGGGTGACATTGTTTTGGAAGATTGTTTATCGGGTTTGTGCCATCGGACAATACCAAAACAATGACCACACCAAAATAAAATAAAAAATGGATGTAAAATAAATAGTGTGAAGCAAGACGTGTTTCAAGTGTTAGGTTTTTTTAAAAATTCCTTACAAAATTCAGAAGTGGGATCTCCTAAAACAAAATTTTAATTTTCGAATAAAAATGTGGACGACCGAACAACTATCGGTGTTGAAATTAGAAGAATTGAAACACATACTAGAAGAGAAAAATCTGGCGACGAAATTATTAGAATTAAAATTAAAACTTTGCGATTTGGAGAAAGAAGAAAATGTAGCTACAAGCGAAGCTAAAAATAAAAAGTCAATCCAGTTGCAACATGTTAGTAAAGCAGTCGGAAATTTTGATGGTAATAATTTCGGTGTGTTTGAGGGACAACTTAAAGCCGTGCGAGAAGCCTATGGATTAGACGACAACGACATTAAATTACTGGTTATTGGAAAATTGGAAGGTCGAGCTAAGGAATTTTTCCATTCCAAATCAAGTTATATTAGCTTAAGTTTGAACGAGTTGATGAACCAATTCAAAGAAATGTTTGATATTAGATCGAACCATGAAGCATTAAAGAACCAATTTGAACGTCGGATTTGGAAGTTAGAGGAAGATTTTCCTGTATATTATCAGGAAAAGAATATTTTGGCTAATAAGGTAGGCATGAGCGATGCGGAAGTGTTAAATGGCTTAATCGAAGGCCTAAATTCGGATTTTTTAAAAACGCAAGCGCGATTAATGTGTTTTTTAACATCAAGCCAAATGTTAAAAGCATTTTCGCAACTAATATCAAAGGATCGAGTGTCAGCGAAGGTGGTAAATTCAAAACAGGTTGTAGATCAAAGTGTAACACAGCCAGATTTGGACAGCAAACAGATTTGGACATCGCTCTTCGGAATGTAGAAAACCAAAACGCGAAGAAGGTGTTTGTTTTATTTGTTCCGAGAAGGGACATACGGCAAATGTGATGTCTGTGAAGTTAGCCCGTAAACGATCCCGGAAAAATGCGATGGCAACACTAACATACAAATATCACGATATATTTCAATGTCATCCCGAAAAAATATTTATATCACGATATTTTTGAATGTCATCCCGGAAAAAAAATGTCATGACAGTTTTTTACTATATCAATTCATAAAAATAAACAATTTGTATTGAAAACTGATGCCAACCCAAAAAAAAGATTATGTCACAATAAATTTTCTAACAAGAAAATAAATAATTTTTGAAAACAGAAAACGTGTTTAATATCAAAAAAACATGAAATGATATATAAAGTTAATAATATAGGAAAATTAAGTACAGGAGTAGGAAAACAAAAAATGAACCAAAATAATAATATAAGTGGCAAAAAATTCTATGAATTAGAGCTCCGCTAAAGCCGTCTGAATTTTTAGTAGATGTCCATTACCAGAAACCACACTATATAGGTTTTGTAGTTCAGGGATTGGCCTGTTTAAATAATAGGAGGCAAAAAAATTCTATGATTTAGAGCCTCGCTATAGTCGTTTAAATTTAAATGACAAAAGGCAAAAAATTCTATGATTTAGAGCTCCGCTATAGCCGTCTGAATTTTTAGTAGATGTCCATTACCAGAAACCAGACTATATAGGTTTTGTAGTTCAGGGATTGGTCTGTTTAAATAATAGGAGGCAAAAAAATTCTATGATTTAGAGCCTCGCTATAGTCGTTTAAATTTAAATGACAAAAGGCAAAAAATTCTATGATTTAGAGCTCCGCTATAGCCGTCTGAATTTTTAGTAGATGTCCATTACCAGAAACCAGACTATATAGGTTTTGTAGTTCAGGGATTGGCCTGTTTAAATAATAAGAGGCAAACAAATTCTATGATTTAGAGCCTTGCTATAGTCGATTGAATTTAAATAACAAAAGGCAAACAAATTCTTTGATTTGGAGCTCCGCTATAGCCGTCTGAATTTTTAGTAGATGTCCATTACCAGAAACCGGACTATACAAGTTCAGTAGTTCAGAAAGTGGCCTGTTTAAATCGTAAGAGGCAAAAAAATTCTATGATTTAGAGCCTCGCTATAGTCGTTCGAATTTAAATAACAAGAGGCAAACAAATTCTTTGATTTAGAGCTCCGCTATAGCCGTCTGAGTTCGTAGTAGATGTCCATTAACAGAAACCGGGCTATATAGGTTTTGTAGTTCAGGGATTGGCCTGTTTAAATAATAAGAGGCAAAAAAATTCTATGATTTAGAGCCTCGCTATAGTCGTTTGAATTTAAATGACAAGAGAAATTGAAACCAAAAATTAGTTTGTGGGTGAAGGGGAAAGAAACGCTGAAAGAATTAAAGTGTGGAACCATGGAATATTTTGAAGTTTATCGCATAAAAATGGGCCTCGCCACACTTTAATTCTTTCGTCGTGATTCTCTGATTTCAAAAAATCAATCAACGTTCACATATGATTTCTTTGCGCATTTATTTTTTTATGTAAGTGCGTAAAAATATGTTTTTTGATTTATTTCGTATAGTAAAAAATAATTATTATTTGCTGCGAAAATTGCTTCCTTGGTTGAAAAAATATATTGTTTTCACTTGAAGCAAACATTAAACTAAAATTAACCCAAAAACGACAAATAAACAAGATGTCCTTGAAATATTTATCTTTGTCGTAATGCGAGAATCAGTTGAATCAAAAAAAAAAAAAAATATTGACGATAAAAGAATCAAAAATTTACTCGTCAAAAAATTAGTTTGTTGGTGAAGGGGAAAGAAACGAAGAATCATGCTGAAAGAATTAAAGTGTAGAACCGTGGAATGGGTTTAGCGAGAGCGCCATCTAACAATGAAGGTTAAAATTAAGAAATAGGACAATGTCATTTAGTGCTGTGATACAATGATAGATGCCGCTTACTTTTAAAAATTCTCCTTTTCGAGTTCAATTTTTTCTTTTGCTTCAATTTAAGTTCAACATACACGAATGTGTATGTAAATAACGACAGGTTGTAATGTCTTCCGTATTTTATCGGATCTTAGTTAAATGGGAATTCTTAAAAAAGAATCCCAATCCCTGAACTACAAAGCCTATATAGTGAGGTTTCTGGTAATGGACATCTACTAAGAATTCAGAGGGCTATAGCGGAGCTCTAAATCAAAGAATTTTTTTGCCTCTTGTCATTTAAATTCAAACGACTATAGCGAGGCTCTAAATCATAGAATTTTTTTTCCTCTTATTATTTAAACAGGCCAATCCCTGAACTACAAAACCTTAATAGTGTGGTTTCTGGTAATGGACTTCTTCTACGAATTCAGATGACTATAGCGGAGCTCTAAATCATAGAATTATTTTGCCACTTGTTGTATAAACAGGTCAATCCCTGTACTACAGTACTTTGAAGTACACAGTAATTTATATTCGTAAGTGTATTTATGTATTAAATATTAATTAATCTGGAGTTTTGACAATTTTTAGAAGAAACCAAATTTTTGTGACATTGTTGTTCACAAATATACAAATTATGTAATTTTTTATTTTGTCATCAAGCTATACATATTGCGCAAGTTAAAATTTGTTGTTTTTATAATGGCCAGTTTTTATGATGTTTTTATAATGGCCGCCATTTCTTGTATTATTTTTCATAATAATTTTACTTACTATCGTTATATTTTTATATCAAGATAGTTATAGTTTCATTATAATTAATTTAATATATAATGGTGTTGCCATACTTAACTATAATCATTTTACGGGATGAAAGGTGCAAATGTGTGCCCCAAAAAGCAAAGATATCAGAATAGCTTCGAAGTAAAGTTTTGCGACGAGATGGAAAGTCAACAGTGCCAGCAAAGAGGTAACTCGCAAGTAAGCGTTTTAATTAGTTATTATATTAATAATGAAGGTTTATCGCTCGAGAATATTAATTGTGTAATAGACACAGTCCTGTGTTAATTTAATTAAAGACTGTGTTATTCCAAAAAATTGTAACCTTTAAAAGGAACTTGTTTCCGAAACGGTGTACTGTGGTTTGAATGAAACCAAGTTGTATGCTATTGGTACAATAGAATGTAAAATATTATTTCACAAAGTATTGCGACTTATAAAATTCGTTGTAGTACCAGATTGTACTATGAAAGTAAATTGTATTTTGGGAAAATGTGACTCACAATTGATAGTTGATGGCTTAGAAATTAAATTGGATGGAATTCAAGTTAAAGAGGATGAAAATGATATTTGTATCATTTTCAAAATGAAGATCTTAGTAAAGAAGAATGTTAAAAAACCTGAGAATCCGAGTGTGGTTTATGGAATGCAATTACTTTTGGAAAAGGAAGAATATTTTAGAACTAATCCAAGAAGATTGTCTTATGTAGAGCAACAGGCATTAGAAACTATTATACATGGTTTATCAAACAAGTGTATTATCAGAGCTAGTGAATCCTTATTGTTCAGCAATAGTTATGGTTAAAAGGAAAAACAAAGATGGGTACCGTTTATGCATTGATTATAGAGTATTGAATAAGTTAACGGTTCGCGATAATTTGCCGTTACCAGCTATCGAAGATTTAATTTCTAAATTAAATGATAAGAAATTCTTTAGTTGTTTAGATTTAAAAAACGGGTTCCATCATGTGACATTATCGACGGACGCCATTAAATATACTAGTTTTATTACACCTATAGGACAATTTGAATATCTCAAAATGTCATTTGGTTTAAAAAATGGTCCAAGTGTATTTCAGCGATATGAAAAAATTGATGATATTATTATAGCGACTAAAACGGTAGAGGAACATCTGATAATTTTAAGTAAAGTTTTAAAATTGATGACGGATTACTTACTTGAATTACGATTTAATAAATGTCGATTCCTGTATCAAGAAATTGAATATTTAGGTTATACGGTGAGTTTAAATGGTATTAGACCTAACTACTCAAATATTAAAGCGATATCGGAATATCCAAGACCCTAAAATTTACGGAAACTTCAGCGATTCATAGGAATGTGTTCCTATTTTAGAAAATTCATTTTGAATTTTAGTATAATTTGCAAGCCGCTGCAAGATCTTTTGAACTCGAGTGTGAAATTAAGTTTGATTTAACTGAAGGTCAGGCGTTTGAAGACTTAAAAATTAAATGAATGGAAAGGCCATGCAGAAGCAACGTTAGCAATAATTTACGCATTAAGACGGTTTAGAGTATATATACAAGGACTTCAGTTTAAAATAATCACAGATTGTAATGTACTTACTCTAACGCTCAATAAACGATTAATAAATCCGCGAATAGCAAGATAGGCTCTTGAGTTGCAAGACTACGACTACCATGTAGAACATAGAGGTGGTGATCGTATGAAGCACGTAAATGCATTATCACGTTCCGAAGCTATGTATATGATTGAAGAAACTCCATTTGAAACTTCACTCGCTATTATGAAATCGAAAGATTCTAGTTTAGAAAATTTGCGAGGTGAATTTGAAAAGAATGAGAGCAAGTTCTTCGAGTTACGTGAAGGTATTATTTTTTGAAAACTTGGATCGAAACTACGGTTTTATGTTCCAGAGTGTTTACAATTGCAAGTAATACGAAACGCTCACGAGTTAATGAGCCATGTTGGAGTAGAAAAAACTGTAGAGATAGTATCTCGGAATTATTGGTTCCCGGAATTAAAACAAAAAATAGAGAACACATTGAAACTATTTGAAGTGTATTAATTTTAATATACCTTCTGTAAAGTTGAGGGTTATCTTTCGATAAATCTTTCGATACAATTCATGCTGACTTTTATGGTCCGTTAGAAAGATCTCCACGATCACGGAAAAAATATATTCTAGTTATAATTGATGGATTTACGAAGTTTACAAAGCTATATGCTACAAACTCTACAACAACTTTTGAAACTATAAATTGTTTAAAAAATTATATTAAGTATTATGACAGACCAAGGCGGTTAGTTACAGATCGAGGAAGTAATTTCACTTCACAAGAGTTTTCAGATTTTACGAACGAATATTGTATCGAGCCCATTAAAGTTGTTACTGCCTCACCAAAATCCAATGGACAAGTAGAAAGAATGAACGGAGCTTTAACTTCTATGATATCCAAATTAATAGACAGAACGAAAGGAATTTATTGGAACCAAGTGCTAGACCAAGTCGAATTTGCATTTAACAATACATGCAATAAATCCACCAGTTTCACTCCCGCTAAGTTATTGTTTGGTAGTAACCAAAAGGGTGTAGTTGTCGACAAAATAAAAGAATATTTGGAACTGTACAGGTTAGATGATGAAATTGATGTATATGAATGTAGAGCCCAGGCTAATACCAATATCGAAAAAAATTAGGCATATAATAAAAAATATTTTGATAAAAAGCGGAAAGATCCTAATGTCTATAATGTAGGTGACTTGATTAGTATAAAAAATGTAAATAATACTCCTGGAGTGAACAAAAAATTTATACCAAAGTATAGAGGACCTTTCGAAATAAAAGTTATTCTACTAGATAATAACCGGTATATCATAGGTGATGTAAATGGGATAAATATAACACAGAAACCATTTAAAGGTACTTACGATGTTTCACGAATTAAACCCTACCTTTCAACTGAAAGAAAAGCTTAAATCTAAATCTAAAAAAAAAATACAACAGTTTGAATAAACATGAATGAATTAATTTATATAATTTTGAGTTAGTTAGAATTAACTATTTTATAAATCGAGACGATTCAATGTCAGAATGGCCAAACTATAAGTTTCAATTAATATTTATGTAATATTGTTTATTGGATGATTAAATAAAAATGTAATTTAATAAAAATGTACTTTACTGTGTCGTTGTTTTGGAAGATTGTTTATCGGGTTTGTGCCATCGAACAATACCAAAACAACCAAAATAAAATAAAAAATGGATGTAAAAAAAGAGAAATACATAGTGTGAAGCAAGACGTGTTTCAAGTGTTACGTTTTTTTAAATTCCTTACAAATTTATGCGAATCCCGACTAAAAAGAGAAAGAAGTTCAATTGGAAACCAGATGGAATTTCGTCGGAAATTCCGGTGTATGCCATATATTTTTCCATGCTAATTGCACACACTTTCTGCTTGCTACTAGATAGATTTCCATAGTACTTTTCACGGTGTGGTTTTATTTTGAAATCAAACAAATCTTTGTTGCATTTTTTTGTATAATTTATTTATTTTAAGTTTTAATATACAATACACATTATATTTTTTTTTTATTTAAAATTCATAAATCAATGATTGACGATTACAATTCAATTTTATTACTTATTTAGGCCAATGTTGTTGATCGCGATGATGGCGAAATACGAGCATAATTAGAAAACACTTAAAATTAATAAAATTTTACTTTAATACTTAAAAACCATTTTTAATAATCAGAACATTTCGAAAATAAAACAATAAAAAAGTTTTATAAATAAAAAACCCGTAACTGCAAAATTTTGTTTTATTTCGCTTGAAAATTATTATTTCTTCCATTGAAAAAATTACATACTGGAACGGAATTTTATTTCCACACATTGGAAAAATTGTATACTGGGCAAAAGCACATCGTATGCAGTTTTTGAAATGTGTCTTCGCTAGTTGTATCTTCGAATTCAGTATTTCGGATTCACCCCTTGACCTACATAAAATACAGATTAATATGAAATAAAATTGCCTATTTATACAGACAGAACTGGGCCCGGATGTTGCAAAAAAGGCAAGAATTTCAGACCTTGTCGGTATCAAATAAGTTTGAATACCTATTCTTTCTATCAAAATAGTATATTTCCCCCGTTAAAATTAAATAAAATAGAATCATTTAAAGTACCCGGAAATCCATACTACTCACCAAAAAAAAGTAAATCCCGACTAAAAAGTGAAAAAAAAAAAAACAAATTGGAAATAAGGTGGAGTTTTGTGGGAAACTGGGGTTTATTCTACATAGATTTCCGTAGTAATTGAACAAATATTTTATCGCATGGGATTAGAGCAGCTTTCCACAGCACGGCTCCTTTACGTGGGACTAATAATAATTTTCTATTAAAATGTTTTATGTAGATAGTTAATATTATGTTTTTATTTGAATTTTAACAATCCGCCTATGTACGGTATTGGTTGACATTTTCATGCACCATCTACATGTTCAATTTTCACACAACTTTAAAAAATAAAATAAAACAAGAACACTTTACATTTGCGTCACGGTAGATATGTAAATGGCGACGCCAATAAAAAAAATGTTTTTTTATTACTTCTTTAGTCCAATCCGATTGCAACTATTTATCACCATTATTTTATAATTAAACTAAAAAAAATGTTACTGTAATAATTGAAAACCATTACCACAACATTAGAAAATAAAAAAAAACAAAAAGTTGCATTCACTCGCCGACTTATCTCATGAAATTGAAGATAAAACCAAAATTTAAAAAATTAACGCGAAACAGAAAGAGAAAGACAATTATTTTTGTCCAAAATATAATATATTATGTCTTTGTTGTTTTGTAGTACGGCATTTGGTATGGAATCAAAACTACCTTTTCCACACTTTTCTTTCCTCCAGTGGCCCTATTCTGTCTTTCCCTGGGAATAGGGAATTGGGAAAAATATTTTCATAGCATTTTTGTCTAAATTGTATTTTTCTGGCCTACTGAAAGAAAAAGTTTAGTGCAAAAATTTTCAAAACAAAGTGAATTGGGAAAATTTTGTTCCACAAAATTTTTATTGGGAAAAATATTTTCCCATTTCACTTTGTTTCAAAAATATTAACACCAAACATGTTCCCTCAGTAGGCCAGAAAAATACAATTTAGATAAAAATGCTATGAAAATATTTTTCCCAATTCCCTATTCCCAGGGAAAGCCAGAATAGGGCCACAGGAGTGTGTTGGTTTGTAAGTAAAGCGGCAGCCACACGAATGCAAATATCGACCAACGTTGGCGTATTTGTCCAAATAACAAATCGTGTAGCCGCAAAACAAGTGACAAATTCAAATCAAGGTTACATTTGTCCAACATTGGCGCACATTCGCTCAATAAGCGATTTTTTAAAAAAGATCAAAGGAAAAAACAAATACTTCAAATCGTGTAGACAGTAGAGTTTGTCAATTGTCATATTTTACCAATATTTGCCAAACATCAAATACACCAACGTTGGTCGATATTTGCATTCGTGTGAAGCTCAGCTTAAATGCTGAGAGCAACAAGTCAAAATTAATCGATGATAAATTTTGATAGAAATTTTCGTTTCTAGCGGCGGGTAGGGAGTTGTAGATTTTGCTGCCTCCATCGTATACCACATTTTATATTCTTATAAAAAAATAACTTAATGCGATTAATTTAATTTATCAAATACGGGCTTCGTTTTTCATACTTGGAGTTAAGATAAAAGAAAATTTTCCGTACAGCAAATAATAGAAATAATATTTTTAACAAAAATTCAGTTCTTTCATTTCATTGCTTGTTGTTGTGGTTTCTTACGGGGATTATTAATTTTATAAATGAGAACTAACACAAATATGTATTACTAATTTTAAGAAAAATTAAATATAATGCCACAGAAAAAATATTCAAATTGTTATTTTAAAAGAATAATAATACGAAAATATTGAAGTATAAAATAAAAAGGATTAATTTTATAATTATTTGAGGTATACGAATACATAACAAGAATTCTAAATAACGTAAGTGAGATAAATAAATATTTGAAAAGATTATTTTTTTGATTTGTTTTATGGATGGTGCTAATTGTTAGTCAAAGATAAACAACATTCACTCTTTTAATATCTTGTGTTATTTCATATTGAAAATAAATAAATATGTGCTTACATTTGAAACAATTGTTTTGGAAAATTCCCTATATATTTCTATTTCTGCGATAGACCCGAAAAATGCCCTAATTTGTGGGGCGGGATTTTGTAACATCACAATTTTCGATCATTTATCGAAGCTATGTCTCGCTTCTTCAGAATAAAATGGAATACTATTTCATATTTTATATCATTTTAAAGCCCGCTAGATTAAAAAATTGTGATATATCTACTCGATTTCTATCACCAAATAATTTGTTTACGATACTCCAACGAAATTAGAGAAAGAGGTAATTGTCACATTTATTCTAGAAGATTGTAATAGCCACAGAAAAGAAATAATTTATGAACGAAACAGATTTCACTTTTAGGTTAGGAAAAAGAGACGCAAATTTCGATAAAGTATCGAAAATGTGATGTTACAAAATCTCGCCCCAGGTTTCATGACTATAATTTCTTGATTTCCTAAACGAAAACTCAACACACACAACACAATTTCTTTTGTCTTCTCGTTTGGTTTTAAATAGTAATGCAGTAGGCATTGAAATGTCAAGATTGACTTTTATTTGACTTTAAAATTGTCAGAAATGACTTTTATATTGACAGAATAGAAAAAAATTTATTCATGCCAACCAAATATCTCAATGACGAATAGAAAACTCAAGGAAAACTAGATTTGCTTAGTAAACTATTAGTGTCGTGAATCTCCATTTTTGATGTAATCGGCGTTGCGCGCACAGAAATGCCACGGGATGAGGAAAAATATCTTATTCCCAAACTATGTATATACCAAGTTGCAAACCATGGTTACGGATGACACATTAGACGTAATCATGGTTAACTCGAAACTATAGTCATGAAACTAATACTACAGATACATTACTAGTTTGTAGCGAAATTTGAAACTTAAGTTTCAAATCCAGCTATCAGAATGAGTACGCAGAGGCCTTGACGCGGTGATTGGTAGCCGGCTAGGCTCAGGGATGGGAGTGGGGGTTGTCGAGGCTTGCATACTCCTTGTATACACCGCAAAAAAATGAAGAGAAAAACTTATAATATGCAACGAACCATTTATTTTAACGCTACTCCAATGTCACCATCTACGTATTCCAAAAAAATATTTTAATCGCTCATATTAACGTAAGCCAAAGCAAAAAAAAAAAAATATCAAAATCGAACCTCGGTAGAGGCGAATAACAATCCAAGTACCTTAGGGGGAAAATAATAGTATGTAAACTCACACGAAATAAAAAATAAAAAAAATTGGAATCAAAAATGTTTAACGTATTCGAAAACTGAACTAACCGTCGCGATAGCGCAGTTAAATAGAATAAACCCATGAAACAATATCGTTACATAAGAGATTTACACTAACCAAAAAAAACTTAGGAAAAACTAGTAACGAATAATAATAATATTATAATGCTAATTATTAGAGAAAAAAAACAAAATCGACCTTAATTTCCTCTAGCGTGATGTAGACATTCTTCGTTATAGCGGCATCTTGGATGACCTCGTTCCTCCACGGTGACTTTCACTGGCGAGTTGAGCTATCGTCCCGACAATCCCCATACACATATAACTGCTGCTTTATCCAGTCTGGCCGCGGATCGTTCAAACCTCGCGAATTGACGAAGGGAAACAAAAAAAATATTGTTGGTTATTACTGTTTCCAATGTTCTAGGGGTACAAGAAAAAAAAACCAATTCAAGTGCCTGACACGTACCTGTTGATTGGTACGGAGTCCCGTACCAACCTTCCTGGTGTAAAATGCCCGTAGCTTTTCTTTATTTTAAGCAGCGTTACCAGTGGGGCTGCTTGCGGTCCCGTCCATGTCTGCTCAGCTTTATCCGATTACTGTGTATATTCTTGGTTTTGATTTTACAGTTTATTTTCGAAACACAGAAAACACTACCACCTTGTGGCTACCACACCCCGAATTTACGTTTTAAATAAACCCAAATAAAACGTTTTTTTGTTTTGTTACAGGCGTATACACTGTATGCCCTTTAATTTATTTCACCAAAAAAAACATAAATTTATTTCAATCGGTCCCAGAGACCTTTTTTTTTTTATTTTTTTCTTAATGCACTAACTAATTTTACAATTATGTATATAGTTTTTATCAGAACAATCGATGTTGTTCCCGGGTTTTTTCTTGTTTTTTTTTTATTACTTTTTTTTCTATCACTTTTACGATCGCGTACTTTATTTTGTAAATAATTTTTAAAAATCTTTTTTTCTCAAATACTCCACACACAAAAAAAAAGATTTTTTGTTTTCACCTCCGCGTCCGATTTTATTCTCCTCTTTCTTTGATCTCGCTCCTCTATATATCGGTATTTGAAGTACCCAACAAAAACAAATTTTTTTTTTGTGTAATCGGTAGGGTTGCACAAAACCTCACTCACCCAAATTATACTGACGTATTATTATTTTTACCATTAGTATGCGCGGTGACGCCGCGCCGTAGAGGACGGCGTTACAAACGTGGGGACGACCCGCACCTGAGAGAGAGTCTTATCAAGCCGGGCAATTATACAAATATAATACTTAAACTGAAAATAATGATATTACGCGCGAATATCCTTTGCATGGAAAATACCCAGTAACTTCCCATTCAAACTTTTGACAGTGTATGACACATTACCGTGTTTTGATTCAATTATCGCGGGTAAAAACTTGGCTGATAGTTTAGCTGAAAACTTGTTGGCCGCTTGGCTTTGCGCGAATGAACGTACGAACACGGGTTGACCCGGTATAAAATTTCGGGTTCGACTTCGGAGATTGTAACGTCGAGCTGCCTTTTCGTGGGCCACTTTTAGATAATGTTGCACGTTTTCCCTAATTAAATTCAATTGATCTGGTTTATCCATAACTTGGATTTCATTAGCGTCGTCTTTAAACAGAAGCCTGCGTAAACTGTAGTCAGAGCCATGCAATGACATGTGCTGCCCGAATACGAGATAGTGTGGTGAGTACAGAGTTGTATCATGTATAACATTTCGTAGTGCTGCAGCGACTTCCTGTAAGTGTACATCCCATTCGGTATGTTCATGATCATCAATGTAGGACCGGATGGCAGCTAGCAACGTCCTGTTCACCCGTTCTGATGCATTGCTCTGGGGTGAGTAAACCGGAGTACGAATATGTTCTATCTTGTACTTTCTGAGTAAGTCTTGGAACAAATTAGAAAAAAATTGTTTACCGTTGTCCGAGGTGACAACTTCAGGGACCGAAAATAACAAAAAAACCTCGTTCTCTAGAAAACTACAGAGTAACGAAGCGGAATTTTCTCGCAGCGGTTTCACCAAAACAAACTTGGAGTAATGGTCAAGAACAATTACGATATAAGAGTTTCCTCGTTTCGAGCGAGGATAGGGCCCTAAAAAGTCCACATAAATCTTTTGGAACGGTCGCGAGGATTCTACTTGCGCTCCCATTTCTGGTCGGGTACAGAAATTCACCGGCTTGTTCATTTTGCATTTCGAACATTTTGAAATGAACTGTTTGATCTGAAAAGACATTTTCGGCCAGTAAAATTGCCTTTGCAAGCGTTCAATAGTTTTGCGAATTCCCATATGGGCAGAGGTGGGAGGTACGTGGGACTGTTCGATTAGGGTTTCTTGCAAAGCCGCCGGGACTACCAGTTTCCACTCAGTGAGGTCACAATCGGTATAGCGAAAACCATACGATGGGGAAATAAAAAGCTTTCCATCCCGAATTAGGAAGTTGTGATGGTGCTTCTCTAACTGTGTAACGCGCTGAATTTGGTCTAAATACTCCGGGGCTTGAAAGGCCGGAGAATTTAGATCTACATGTAGAACCGCAGAGTCGTGAGTTATGGATGAAACAGATACAGGAGACGGCATAGACGTTAATTCCGATAAAACTGATTTCGGATTATTATAGCAAGGGTTGTTCAATTTGAGTTGCTTGAGTTCGTCGCAAAATGCCCGAGAAAGGGCGTCTGGCACTACATTAATTGATCCTTTCCTATAACCAATTTGGAAATTGTACGCCTGTAGTCTTAAGCTCCATCTGGCGAGCCGTCCGGACAGGTCCTTCTGAGACATTAGCCACTTCAAGCTGGCGTGATCAGTATATATGGTGAATTCGTACCCTTCTATGTACGGTCGGAACTTTTGGACGCTTAGTACCGCGGCGTAGCATTCAAGCTCGGTAATTGAGTAATTTCTTTGAGCGGTGTTGAGTTTGTGTGAAATGTACTCTATAGGATGTTCATCGCCATTCTCATCCGCCTGAAATAATACACCACCTACGCCGACGGTACTAGCGTCACACTGAATATAAAAGGGTCGATTGTAATCGGGATTTGCCAAGACTGGAGCTGAAGTCAAAGCGTCTTTTAATGAGTTGAAGGCTGATAGGAGACCATTTATTTTTCACCGACTTCCCCGTGAGATCCGTTAAAGGAGCTGCTAAAGTGGCAAAATTCTTTATAAAACGGCGATACCACCCGCACATTCCCAGAAAACGTCGGACTTGTTTTGCGGTTTTTGGAGGGGGAAACTCCAAAATGGCCCTACATTTTTCTGGGTTGGTGCGGATGCACCCCTTTCCTACGATATATCCCAGATAATTTACCTCCTTCAGTATAAATTGACTTTTTGTCACGTTTATTGTGAGACCGGCCTTAGCCAATCGTCGAGCTACTTCTTCCAACAATGAAAAATGTTCGGTGAGCGTCGCTGTGGTAATCATGAGGTCATCTAAATATACAAAAACCTTCTCGTGCATTTGGTAGGGAATTACTCGGTGCATAAGGCGGCATAACGTTTGTGGGGCATTGCACAGCCCGAATGGCATGACCGTGAAGTGATACAGGGGCCGTCCCGGCACCGTAAACGCCGTTTTGTCTCTAGACTTTGGATCGAGTGGTATTTGCCAAAAGGCGTCTTTTAGATCAATTGTTGATATGAATCGTGTTTGGTCCAAACGACCCAAAAGTCCAGAGATGATCGGCAACGGGTACGCGTCTTTGACGGTCACCCTGTTCACTTCACGGGCATCCAGACAGAGCCGTGCTTTGCCATTTGCCTTATGCACCAAGGTAACCGGAGAGCACCAGGAGCTCTCACTTTCTTCGATTACCCCTAAGCCCAGCATCCTGTCTAATTCCTCATACATCAATTTTTGCTTGATAGGTGATACTGGGTAGAATCTTTGCTTTACCGGCTTTGCATCCCCCACATTAATAGCATGTGAGATTAGTGACGTTTTGCCAAGTCCCAGTTTTGCACTTGAAGGGAAGAGATCTAGAATAGTGTTTAAGGTCTTTTGTTCCTCTTCTGAGAGTAGATGGAACTTTGACGAGTCCGTCGGGTCCAAATTCTCATTACCAAAATTAAGTGCAGATACTCGTGGGGTGATTCCGAACCGATTCCAGAAGTCAATCCCCAGGTAAAGCGACTGTTCTAATGAGGGTACGATATATAGCCGCATGCTGTGAGACTTGTTATTGAAACTGACTATGGCATTAATAAAACCGAACACTCGCTGAGGTTGCCCACTAGCTGTGTTGACATGAGAGGGGAAATGGTGAAACTTAGTCTCCAAATGCGACAAGAATCTCTCTGATCCACGCCCTAGGGCACTAATAGTCGCCCCGCTGTCTAGGAGTCCCTTATAGTGTATATTGTTTATTTTAACATTGGCATATGGTCTAACATCATCCATCTCTGAAGTAAAGACTGACGAAACGATGTTAGTCCGGCGCGCTTTCCGGTTCTCCCAGTAATTTTGCGATCTCAATTTGCGGCTTTCCGTGTAAACGCGACATAACTTTCGGTAAGGGTTGGGTGACTCGATCGGTGGACGATTGGAAGTAACAATTATTTGTTCGATAGGACTGTTTTTAGTATCAATTAAAGATATAGTGGGAGGAAGGTTTGGTTGGTGAGCTGGATTCATGGATTTGTTTGGTTCTCTCGGGAAGACCTGGGTAGCAGCGTTTTTGGAGGCTCCTGACTCCCAGATTTCCAGAGGCCTCTCGTAGCGTTTCCCGCACATCGCGAACATCTGGTCGATATCGTGTCTTTCAACCCACATCGATAGCAGAAGATGCCGGTCGGTGGGACAGGACAGTCCATAAACGCATGTCCGATGTCCGAACAATTGTAACATATAATGTATTTATCCGATCCAGCAGAACTATTTAGATGGGGCGCTGCATTCGACGTGTTGCCCATTTGCTTTCGGAGGGCGGAAATATAGTGGTCGGATTCTATAGCCTGATTAAGACTAAGACTTGGATTTTCATCACGGGTTTCATAATTCAGTTCGTTTATAGATCGTTTGAAAGGTAACTGATTGACAGGCGATACCCGAAATCGTTTGAAAGTCTCTTCCCACGCTACGCAACTTCGGATTAGATCATTTATACTGTCGAATCTTCGATCTGTTAGGTGATATTGGAGAGCGGGGGTCGTGTTTGAGATCAAGATTTGGATTAATTCTTCGTCCTTGTATGGAGTGTGACATTGAAGGGTAAGGTTCCAAACAGTCTGATAAAAATCGATAAAGTTTTCATCATTTTTCTGTTTACGGGATTCTATACTACGCCTAATTTCGTAGTTGCTTCGTCGATCTTTAAATCGTTCTATAAAGTTACGCTTAAATTCGGACCAGGATGCATTAGGATTTAATTTCCGGTAGGTCCAAAACCATTGCAGGGCAACATCCTTTAATACCGTATGAATCTCGGACATTAGATATTCAGGGGATAATTGCTTTGCGGACCACACTGTTTCTAATTGAAAAAAAAACATCTCGACAGTGATACCCTTTGGGCAACCACTATAGGATATGCCACTGCGATATAATGGCCGAGGATCACTTCTATTAGGGGTCGAGTGAGGATTCGTAAGGGGCCTGGAACCTGTGGTCTCCTCAAAGCGCTGATTTTGTCCAGGTATCTGGTTAGATTGAAAAGTGCTATTATGTTGGGACTCTGCGTGATCTGTATGCGTATATTTAGGATTGAACAAAGGACTGCCATTGGAGTGGAATATGGGTAACTGATTACTCTTACCGATTACTGGAGGAACATTTGCCGTTTGTGTTGCCAATTTAATGGAGTTTTGAGGCTCTTCAACACCTACTGGAGGCTGACCCATGGTAAGGAATGGTACGTTAGTCGGTGTTGGCATAACCATTGGATTTGTAACCAACCCCGTCGTTTGATTCGATAATTGTTTCTGGAGACAAATTTGGTGGTGATTCAATAGCTGCAACTGTTTAGACAGCTGTTCCATCTGTGCTAACATCATAGAAATCATCATGGAATTTTGTTCCGACGTATTGGTTTCGACCGGCCTTCCTGGAATAACTTGCTTTGACGATTCCGCGTTCCCTTCTTTACTAATAATTCCAATCGTGGCTGATGGATTTTTCTCTTCGTCACTTTCGTTCAAGTCCTCAACAATCATCGGCATCTGGGGTAATGTTTCGATTTCAACTTGCGATGAATCCTTAAGGGATTCATCCAGCTTTTCAGGGTTTTCTAAGTACTTGTTGAGAGACCCCAGCAAATCGGAGCATGGTTGTAATATTGCACAAGCGGGTTCTCGGTAAGTAGGCGAATTTGCCGCTCGCTCCAATCGACCACGAACATGCAACAAACGAGTAACCAATTGCTGCGCTTTAGAGGCTTGTTCATCCTTCGGAACATCGTTAATCGAGGCTATATCCTCCTTTAAGCGCAATACTTTGGATCGGCAGTTCTCGATTACTAAATCGGGTCGTTTATAGGCTCTAGTATGCATTTTTTTTGGTATTGTAGCTGTACCAAGTTTTTCATCAGAGATTTGTTTGGCTAGGGAATCAACCGCGTCGGAAGAATTTGGAGAAATTCCTCGGATTTCGCACTCGATATCCAGCTCGTCTGGCTTCAAATTAAATATATCCATTTCGGTAATAGGTCACACACACTGTCAAACTTTACTAGAACTCACTGTAGTATGTGAATTGGGATCCAACACGACAGATAGAACACCGTTTTATAAAAAAAATCAAAACGCTAGTTGTGCGAATATACTTAAATAAATGGTAAGCGATAAAAACTTATTCTAGTTTTAGAATCAATAATAACCCGTAATCGTTTAAATATAATGGTAATAGTAATGATAATAATAGTCGTACTTAATTATAGGTAAGTGGGATTGGAAATTATCCAGTATAACAACAACAAAAAAAATATTCAAATTCAACGACCGTAGTAGTAAGAATTACTAGGGTAAAAAAAAAATTATTAATTCAAAATAAATAAGGCGAATGGTACGTAGATGGTGAAACTGGAACAAACATTTGGTACCCAAGATGGGAGTGTAAAATAAAAGAACCAATGATTCGTTGCGAAACGGCAGATGCTATAACATGAAGGTAAAATAACTGAGAATACATGTCCAACCAAAACATAAATCATAATATTATCAAACCAAATCGGGAAATTAATGTTTATATTCGAGTTGTCAATGTATAGGTTATTTAGCATTGAGTAATACAGACCGAAGTCTACACGAAGCGGAAACGGGGATATGACTCAATGACCAAATAAATGATATGATGATTGAAAAAAAACCGAATTGAAGTTACTTGGGAACGGGGTATTCCGTTATGTACAATGACACCACAAAATCTAAACTCAGACACTTTACAAGCGGAACAAGTATCATTGCGGTATCCAAGGTTTAACGAAATAACGCTAAATGGAAAACAAAAGATATAACTGGAATCAATATGTAAACACCTTTAAACATTCTATATCAAACGACTAAGATAGCGGAACAACAGTTGATTAAAGGTGCTGACTGAAAAAAATTTATATATGATATGGCTAAAAAAAAAAAATAAAAACTAACAATAAAACAAATGCCAATATTATATAACCGTTTGGGCGCCACTGTAGCGAAATTTGAAACTTAAGTTTCAAATCCAGCTATCAGAATGAGTACGCAGAGGCCTTGACGCGGTGATTGGTAGCCGGCTAGGCTCAGGGATGGGAGTGGGGGTTGTCGAGGCTTGCATACTCCTTGTATACACCGCAAAAAAATGAAGAGAAAAACTTATAATATGCAACGAACCATTTATTTTAACGCTACTCCAATGTCACCATCTACGTATACCAAAAAAATATTTTAATCGCTCATATTAACGTAAGCCAAAGCAAAAAAAAAAAAATATCAAAATCGAACCTCGGTAGAGGCGAATAACAATCCAAGTACCTTAGGGGGAAAATAATAGTATGTAAACTCACACGAAATAAAAAATAAAAAAAATTGGAATCAAAAATGTTTAACGTATTCGAAAACTGAACTAACCGTCGCGATAGCGCAGTTAAATAGAATAAACCCATGAAACAATATCGTTACATAAGAGATTTACACTAACCAAAAAAAACTTAGGAAAAACTAGTAACGAATAATAATAATATTATAATGCTAATTATTAGAGAAAAAAAACAAAATCGACCTTAATTTCCTCTAGCGTGATGTAGACATTCTTCGTTATAGCGGCATCTTGGATGACCTCGTTCCTCCACGGTGACTTTCACTGGCGAGTTGAGCTATCGTCCCGACAATCCCCATACACATATAACTGCTGCTTTATCCAGTCTGGCCGCGGATCGTTCAAACCTCGCGAATTGACGAAGGGAAACAAAAAAAATATTGTTGGTTATTACTGTTTCCAATGTTCTAGGGGTACAAGAAAAAAAAACCAATTCAAGTGCCTGACACGTACCTGTTGATTGGTACGGAGTCCCGTACCAACCTTCCTAGTGTAAAATGCCCGTAGCTTTTCTTTATTTTAAGCAGCGTTACCAGTGGGGCTGCTTGCGGTCCCGTCCATGTCTGCTCAGCTTTATCCGATTACTGTGTATATTCTTGGTTTTGATTTTACAGTTTATTTTCGAAACACAGAAAACACTACCACCTTGTGGCTACCACACCCCGAATTTACGTTTTAAATAAACCCAAATAAAACGTTTTTTTGTTTTGTTACAGGCGTATACACTGTATGCCCTTTAATTTATTTCACCAAAAAAAACATAAATTTATTTCAATCGGTCCCAGAGACCTTTTTTTTTTTATTTTTTTCTTAATGCACTAACTAATTTTACAATTATGTATATAGTTTTTATCAGAACAATCGATGTTGTTCCCGGGTTTTTTCTTGTTTTTTTTTTATTACTTTTTTTTCTATCACTTTTACGATCGCGTACTTTATTTTGTAAATAATTTTTAAAAATCTTTTTTTCTCAAATACTCCACACACAAAAAAAAAGATTTTTTGTTTTCACCTCCGCGTCCGATTTTATTCTCCTCTTTCTTTGATCTCGCTCCTCTATATATCGGTATTTCAAGTACCCAACAAAAACAAATTTTTTTTTTGTGTAATCGGTAGGGTTGCACAAAACCTCACTCACCCAAATTATACTGACGTATTATTATTTTTACCATTAGTATGCGCGGTGACGCCGCGCCGTAGAGGACGGCGTTACAAGTTTCGTAACCATAATTTCGGTTTCATGATTTCCTAGATGAGAATTCAACACACACTACAATTTCCTTTGTCTTTTCATTTCGTTTTAAATAGTAATTGAGTAGGCGTTTACAAAAATGTCAAGATTGACATTTAATTCTGACACAAATTTGTCAGAAATGACTTTTAGATTGATAGAACAGAAAAAATTTGCTCCCACCAAATAAATATCAATAACAAACAGAAAACTCAAAGGAAATTAGATTCTTTTTGGTAAGTTTACCACTAATTAGTTAATTAGTATCAGGAATCTCCATTTTTGATGCATTCGGCGTAGTGAGCACTAAAATGCATCGAAATGAGAAAAAATATCTCATTTCGAAACTGAGTTCAAATTTATTTGAAACTATGGTTAAACATGACACACTAGTACGAAATAATGATTTGGAGTATAATTACGAAACTAACAGTGTGTTTATGGCATAAGTCTGTCTATCAGCCTGTTTATACCATAGGCACATATCTGGTTTCGTATCTAGGATTAGGAAACTATGGTTTGCGAGATGAAAACTCAACACACACTACAATTTCTTTTGTCTTCTCGTTTGGTTTTAAATAGTAATGGAGTAGGCATTGACAAAAATGCCAAGATTGACATTTAATTGACTATTAAATTGTCGTAAATGACTTTTTGTTCCCGCCAACCAAATATCTCAATGACAAATAGAAAACTCAAAGGAAACTGGATTTGCTTGGTAAACTATTAGTGTTCAAAATCTCCATTTTCGATGTATTCGGCGTTGGGAGCACAGAAATGCCGCGGGATGAGAAAAAATATCTCATTCCGAAACTATGTTTAAACCGAGTTGCAAACCATTGTTAGGGGTGACACATTACAACGAAACCATGGTTAACCCGAAACCATAGTTATGAAACCAGTATTGTGTCTATAGCATTAGACGAGTATACACTACATCATGTATTTCCCTCGTCGCTTACATCTTTGCCTATATAAACTAATTTTAGAGTGGGGATATTTGTGTTACACTTTTTCCTCTAAAATTTTTATTACGGAACGAGTTGTTATTCACTAATACAATGAAAACGCAACAACTACAAACACTATAAAAGATGGCGGCCACTGTCAAGTTGTTATTTTTACGTAACAGGAAAATGGTCGATACTGCAACTTGTGTTTGTATCCGTAAAATTATTTTTGTTTTATATGTTGCTTAGAGACGAATCTAAGCAACATATAAAACAAAAATAATTTTACGGATACAAACACAAGTTGCAATTTATGTCAACAGTTTTACAGTTTACGTCTAAACGCGAATGATGTACTGATGTCATGCACTGTTGTCATGTACTACATACTCGTGTGGAAAGGATCTATGACATTACTCAGCTACTTCGTAGTCTGCCACTGATTTTTGCTGAAATAAGCAATGTCAGCAAACTATTTTATCCAGCAATCAAAGTACTTACTACGTGTGGTCATTTACCAACCCCGATAACGAACGGCGGCTAGGTGTGGCCATTCCAATTTTCTAATTACTGTAGAACTTCTGCTGCATAACGATCTCAATTCCAATTTAGAAAAATATCACAAAACACAGAAATTGTTAAATAAATTTATTAATTTAATTTAATTACTTAACGATAAAGTTAGTATAAAGGCAGAACTATAATTTCATTTTAATATTGGTGTGTGTAAGATGTTAGTACATATTTTCGATGTCGTATGTAGAAAAAAATTTGCAAATAATAATTTAAAAGCGATTATCAGTCATGCAACTTTTATTGCCCTGCCGCAGGGTATGATACTGCTTTGTGCGTTACGTATCTGGCAAATATTTTTTGAGCGGAGTCACGTGATTCAAATCATTTGAATGTATATCACTGCTGGCTGTTGAACGATTTGATACATTCCGTTGCAATGAATTATTTCGAATTATACTCGGTTTTGTCTCGTCCTTAATCAATTTCAGCACATTGTCGAAACGAATTTTTTGCAATTTTACTGTGTCATATGGTTTTTTACCGGATATTGCGCTCGCCACGCTATTTAATTCTTCGTCATCATCATCTGAATTATGTTCACCGGGATCATGGTTGTGTTTTTGTTCAACCGGGGGTTCTTCGACTGGTTTTGCATCTGGTTTCGGTTTGGGTGGAGGCATTTTAATTGGTGGGCCCCGTTGAAATATTAGCTCGAGTTTTTGTTTTATTGTTTGACGGTCGAGCGCATCATCATCTGTTGCGGGTGGTGGTTCTGGTGCCACCGATAAAGCTTTTGGTTGTGGTTTTGGTGAATATCGACGTATTTTTATTTCGGGTGGAGACGATTGTTGTGTTTCGGCTTTCTCTAATTTAGGCGAGGGCGGTTTTGTTACGTTTGCGTTTTCGTCAAACTCAACGGTGGTCACTTGTTTAGATTTTCTGCCCAATGATTTGTATAGGACTGGATCGAATGCCGGTGGTTCTGGTATCGGACTTTCGGGATCCGATTTAACCGGTTTGTCATACTTTTTACCAATTTCTGCAAATAGAGCGGCATCAAATATAGGCGCCTCTGGAATATTAATAACGCCTAATTCAAGCGCAATCGCAGGGTTGGATATTGATGCATCATAATTTAAATTCGGCTCCAATTCCGTCATATTTCCCAAATCAGAATCGCTATGCGAATGCTGTAATACTGGCCGTTCTTCATCAGGTTTTTTAATTGGTTTAATTTGTCCGTGCGATTTTTCGGCGTATATTATGGTCAAGCGTTTTTTGAAAGCCCTTTTTTGAGCACTTTCTTCACTATTATCGTCACTATCTGAATCTTGCCGCGCGACCGGCGGTGGTAAAGGAGGTGGAGGTGGAATATTAAATGTTTTTGGGGCCTGCTCGATTGTGGCTGGTTCTTTTATTGAATCTTCGCGATGAACTACAGCTTCGGTCGAGATTGCCGGTGCAATCACGTCTTGCTCAAAATTAACCGAAGGTGGCCTCTTTTCTTCATCATGTATAATGTCGTCTAAAAATGCTAAAGCATTTCGTGTTTCTGTATCTTGTTTCGGAGATGACTTCCCACTCGAATCAGATTTATCTTCTTTTTCATTTTCTTCAATAAAATACACATTTCCATTTGGCTCCTTCTTTTCCTTTAGATTATCTTGAAGCTCATTAATCGAATGTATTTCATCGTACGATTTTGTCGAGGAATGTATGGAATTTATATCTTCGCTTGATTTCGCAGCAATTAGTATAGGTGCCACTACTTCTTTCTTACTTCGTAAAGGTTCCGGACTATTAGCAATTGGTGGTGCTGATGCAACGACTTTAACCTCTTCGCGCTTTTCCGACACTTTTCGCTCTTGTTTTAATTTTATTGTGTCCACTTTCCTGACACCATTTGTTCCATTTTCCTGTAATTTAAGCTCTTTGGAACTAGCACTTGGTGTCATTATTACACTTTTATTTTTTACGCCGCGATCTCGGATATACATACCCCAAAAATATGCAACTAGGCCAACTATTGTCCAAATTCCAAACCGAATCCAATTCCCGTAATGAAGGCGGGTTATTAAATAAATTATCATAAATATGGCAAGACCTGGTAAAACCGGTACTAATGGGACTTTATAAGTAATGTGTTTTTGTGGTTCCACTGGTTGAACAGCTATTCCAAGTATAAATAGAAGCATGCATGCTAAAAATACAGATGCTAATACAACGGCCCAAATTTCGCCAGAAAACACTTCTCGATGTGATGTGGCTAAGATAAGCGATAGTCCGAGTGATGCTAAACAGTACAATGCTACAAGATATTCAACAATTTTGGCGGTTAGATTGGATGGCACACTTTTACATTTAGCATTGCACAACTGTAATACAACCGTTCCAAAAGTCGAATTTTGCTTATTCGAACTACATGAATATCTTATAATAATTAGTGAGACTATAATTCCTAGAAATAGTAATAACGTTCCAAGCGACAAAGCATTTAGTAATTGTCGGGTTTCAAAAAATCCTGATAACAGTCCAGTAAGTACCCCACTGGATAAAATTCCCAGCACAGGTGTATACGGCCGATTTTTAATTGCACCAAATTTCTCAAATATCAATCCATCGAGGGCCATCTGGTTCACCAGTGGTATAATTGAATATAAAAACAGATATAGGCTGGTAATCAGGCAGATCATGCCTCCAATCGCACCCACATATTTTGCATAATCCCATCCAAAACTGACAAATGCGTATGGTATCCAAGCATTGGAGTTTTGTCCATAGTATGGAAACATTAGTGTTAATGTGGTAGAGATTGATATGTACATAACGGTTATGATCCCAAACGACAGAAGAAACGTTAGAGGAACTTTCCGTGGGGCTTGTTGAATCGTTTCACGATTAAATGTATGTGTTAAAGAATCGAATCCGATGAATACTATTATGCATACTGATGCGGCTTGCATTGTTCCAGTTATTGTGAATGGCATAAAACCTCCTTCCCCTATAATGGGATCGAGTTCATTATTTGCGCCTATGATTCCAGATACCTTCCAATTTGCTGTTCTAGCTGCATAAAGAACATTACAATTAGATTCAATTTTTGCATTGGTTGATCATATACTTACCGCGAACAATGCCAGCAATTACGATGAACCACAAAAATATCAGATTTATCACTGTGATTATGGTGGTTTGAATTCGGTACCGTTTTAATCCGAGCGCTATTGCAACTGTAATTTTTAGTGATTATAAATTTTTCTGACACATTGGTGATTTATAGTAGGTACTTACTAGCAATAATGATGGGCATCCCAAATGCAAGAAAATCAAAATAACTAGCAAACACATCCGTGTTCATGGATGCAATATCCATGAACGAGTCCGCAAGAGTATTATCCAATAGAGTATCTAAATGCAGGGAAAAACTTCGAGAGGCACAGGCCGCAGCGATTATATATTCTAAAATAAGATTCCAGCCAATGATAAATCGAATGATTTCACACAGGACCGTTGATATAAAATTATATGATGAGCCAGCTTTTATAGGTATTCGAAAATTGAATTCTATATAGCACAATGCTGAAAAGAACGGAATTTATATAAAATCGGATATGCCAAACTGAAAAATACGACTACTTACCAACAATCAATCCAATAATCGCGACTATTGCATATGATACAAGAGTTGATGGTCCTGACATCTCCGATGCGATATGTCCGTGTAATGTAAAAACGCCAAAACCTAAAGATGTTATCACACCAATCGATATCAAGTCTAGATAGCTCCATATTTTCCCGGGTTCATGCAGATCGTGTTCATCGAAATATTTCCGCCTAAACATAATCCGCATTATTCGTCTCAATAAATTCATGTTTTCTCTATTTTCTTCTGCGATCGGGATTTCTGGTGTCATTTAAAACAAATTTGGGCGATTGCGTCTCTGGGTCAGCAGATATGGTTGATGCTCATAAATTATTTGGTACGGATCTTGGTAATTTTTAATGGTTTTTTTGGATGATATTATGGAGTTGTCAGGTTGTTACAATGTTGGGGTAACATCTCTTAGTCCTTTAGTTTATGCCTTTTGTGGGAGTGAATGCTGAAGGGATAAAAAAAACCAATTTAGTGGTTATTTGAAATTATTTGAGGTTATTTTTGTAACACGCGATTATTATTGAGCCTAAAGAAAAGATTTTGACTTCATCGTTAAAACTTTTGTCGTATGTAGTTGTGCCACAACTAATTAAAATGAACCTTTCGAAGTTAAGAAACAGATTGCTAAAACTAGATTTTCCGTATTTGTTTCTTATTTATTTAGAATTATTTAGAACAATTTTTTGGGTTCAAGATCTGCTTTCTTGTTCGCAGATCGTTTAGCCAAAAATATCCTTGGTTCGAGAAGTTTGCGCTCAATACCTCTCGAGCTCTTTAGTTTTGGTCTACGTCAAAAACTGTTACCTAAATCTAGACAAACAGGTTGATACGTACAACCGCAGCCTTGATTCTTTAAAAACAATTGTTATCGATCACAAAGTATCATTCAATAAGGAAATTAGAATCATCTGGTTAAACTCTCTACTACCGTGTATTAAAATTGAAGCAGAAATGTTTGCAGAATCAAAATTATTATTGAAAGGCTTTTCAAATACTTCTTGGGTGTCAATATGTAAATAATATTTTGTCTAAAGCCTTTATTCTACAGTGAAACAATTTTTTTAGTAAATTAACAGGAGATAAAAATATAAATTCTTTACTTGTCAGAAAAAAACAAAAAAAAAAAAAATTCAATAAAATTTACTGGCAGTAAGCGGGGAAAATGTTGTCTCTTTTCACTTTCCCATTATTTTTTACTGGAAAAAATTGTTTCACTGTGGAATCCACACATAAAGCCTTTATTCCACAATGATGCACGATTTACATGTTCCAATTTTTTCCCCAACAAATTTTTTACTGTAAAATAGAGTGCGTGCAGCATATAAAAAAAAGTTACTAGTTAAAAAGAGTCAGCAATATAAACAAATAAGGCAATGCTATAATTTTTTTGTATGTCCCATAAATTTTGACAGTTCGAACAGCTTGCGTTTAAATTAGATAACGAACAACATCGAATTGTAAGTAAAAATAAAATATTTAATTACCGCTCATGTTTGCTAGTTTTGTTTAAATGATGTTTATGGCTGCTTGATGTTTATTTGAAACTTTTTTGAATTTTTTTTATTTTACTGCTATAAAAATACTCGTAGAAACTATATTTTATGGCAACATTCCCAGTTTTATGCCAACATTTGCTCAAATTAAAAAGAAAAAAATCAAATTTTATTTTACTGGAATTTGTTTCGTGCTCCTCTCGCAAACAAAAATCGTAATATACTTAACCCTTCATATTTTACTGGGAAAAAAAATTGGAACATGTAAATCGTGCATGAGTAGTAAAATATACTGGGGAAACAAAAAGAGATTATAGTTACATTTTGGCATCTTGAAGATAACATAACCAACAAATCTTCATAAAATATATTTACTTTTACAATTTAATTTTTTTATAGGAATTTAACTTTGATTTGTATTATACAATTCATTAATATCAAATAAAAAATATTTTATAAATTTCTACTCGCGAATCACATATTATAAAAATAAGAAAAATGTTGGTTCACCATAATATTTTCCCAACTATAAAACGATCTTAGTGTGCTAGAAATATTTCTCGTATTATGCGTGGATTCCACAGTGAAACATTTTTTTTCAGTAAAATTAACAAGAGATAAAAATATAAATGCCTTACTTGTTAGAGAGAAACAAAAAATTTTTCAGTAAAATTTACTGGCAGTAAGCGGGGAAAATGTTGCCATAAAAAGTATGAAACTCAATACTTTTTATGGCAACATTTGTTTGTCTTTATCACTCTAACGTAATTTTATTATGTATACCCTCCTCTTTTCGGTTTCCCAGTATTTTTTACTGAAAAAAAATTGTTTCACTGTGGAAACCACGCATTAGAATGTTGCTATAAAAAATACTCTGGTTAGTATCTTTTTCATTTTATTATGGCAACACACTACTACCTATAAAACGATTTTGTCAGTAAAATTTTAATGAATTTTTTTTTTGTTTCGTTTTGGTATGTAGAGAAATTATATTTTCATCTCGCTCTTTTTTACTGAAAAAATATGTTTCATTGTGGAAAAAAAGCTTAAAACAGGATTTCCACAGCAAAAAAGTGTTTCTCAGTAAAAAAGCGAGACAAACTTATCGATTTGTCAAGTGTGGTAGCGAAACAAAAATTGTACCTATCCACTAAAATTTTACTGACAAGTAGTAGTGTACTGCTAGAATTTTTTTAAAAAAATACTCAACGGAGTACCTTTTTTGATTATAGTTCATTTATGGCTTGATTTTGTCATTCGTGTTGTGTACTCTTCTGTTTCAGACATTTTAAAAATACATTTACAAGTTTACAACAAAAATTACAATAATTGATAATAAATGAGGTCACACAAATCACTAAAAATTATGAAATTTTTTAGTTAGGTTGTCAATTGTTTAACTATAAAAATTTGCTATAAAAAAATAAACAAAATAAATTAAAATTGTGAGGGAAACTGATTTCTTGAATCTAGGGATGATGCACCTCAGGAATGATATGGCAATAAATTAAAAGTACTACATCATTTTTGGGAGACCTAGTACTAAATGTGGCTTGAAAGAGCAACAAATTCAAGACCAATTCAATTCAGTCTGATTGGACTCACATCAAAATACTATTTTCTAGGAGCGAAGTCGCAAATGTGGCCAGACTTTTTTCGGTTTTAATTATAGTTTAAATATATTTCTAATTGAGTTGCAACTTGAAATTTCATGTACCTTCCTAAAATATTATTAGCTATCGACATCTAAACCCTTGATCTATGAAAAATTTAGAACGAAAAAACCTGTACAAAGTTAATTATAAAATTACGATTGTGCTAGTTTCTGAACAGTTTCATTTATACATTTTATATGACATGTGGCGCCATTTTTGCAAAAATTGAGCCCTTTGTGTGGATTTTATGCCGGAGGTGTGATTGAACCACATTTTTTCGTCGATGAAAATGATCGCCATGTTACGGTCAACGGAGTTCGCTATCGTGCCGTGTTGAAAGACTGTTTTTGGTCAGAATTGGATTAACATTAGTGATATGTGGTTCTAACAAGATGGTGACGCATGCCACACAGTTGGGCAAACAATTGATCTTTTGAAGGGGAAGTTCGGTAACCCGTGTAATCTCGAGAAATGGAACGAAATTCTTTTTATGGGGCTACGTTAAGTTGTTGGTGTACGCTTATAGCCAATAATGAGGAGCTCAGGAAAAAGAAAGTGAAAGAGTGGTGACCAATTGGCTCCCAAGAATTCGGATTGAGAAAGAGTCTTAGATTTTTAAAGTATCATAGATTTGAGCATTGTTACTGTGAAATCGAAGGTCGACCGGAATCAAACCGGTATTCATTTCTCCTAGAATTATTTCAATAATGATTCCGATTCGGCCTCAATTTTGGAAGACGTATGAAATATAAATCTTGGAAACTGCAAATATAATCAATTGGGATTATGTAAAAACAAAGGAAGATCTGTTTAAAAATATTTGAGGAACCTCCATAAAAATAAATATGAATAAAGGGATTCTAAGTTGACGGATTTTATTGCAACTATTAAAACGATTTTTGTCGTGTTTCATGAGGACCATTGATCCGGATCGGTTCAAACTTTTTACGGCAAACCTGATTTAAATTTTGTTTTAGATCACAGATTTTGATTTGAAATCTAGTAAGCGCCTTTGAGTGGTTTAATGGAACATGAACTGAACCGGATCAGGCCGAGCGTCAGGAAAAACGGTTTACGTTCTGCGCACTTGTTATAAAATTTTCTGTGACTTCAAAAATAATACGAATCATCGCTCGCGTACTCCAATTCATTAATAATTTGAAAACGAAGCAAAAATTATGAAGCAAAAACCGACCACTTAACACCATCAGATATGAGCTCAAAAAAATAATATGATAAGGTTTTATCGTCGATATAAAACATTTCTTAACCAATAAACCACTTTAAAATGAGTAACATAACTTCACTGATTAATTTTTTAGGAAAAAAACTGGAGATTTTGGGATGGAACTAGAATACGGAACAAATTTTGATTAATTCTTCCACCCGATAATTTCGTCACTCAACTGATCATTGATAAGACGTATTCAAATATCTTTATGCTTCTTAATCATAACTAGCAATTTAACTATCGAAACACTTGCCGCTTGTCTAAAACGATTCAAAGCACGAAGCGGCGTTAGCGCTGATATGATATGTTCGAAAACCGATGCTCTTTATCGTGAAAATGCTGAGCATCGACCAGCTACGCAAATCAAGCAACTCAAAATGAAGCCAACTTTTCCAATGAAAATCAATTTATTTGCCGGCAGGATAGAGTTTGTCAGGTCTGAAAATCATCTTGAAGATACGGCCAGCCAAAGTCGATCAATTTAAACGTTGATGCAATGAGCGGCAGAAACAGTTGAAGCTGCGGCTAACGAATGAAGTGTGCTGAAGTTCCTGATATGACACATAAACCAACACTGTTCGGAATTGTAACCCGATGGTGGCTAGACCGTGCGGTCCCGCCAATCTGTTTGCTTTACATATGGAGGACGGGAAATACAAGAAGCAAGTCCCGAACAAATTTCAAATAGTTACAGTTCCAAATTTAAATCCACTCTATCCACAGCGTCTAGGATTTGCGGGTTCAGTTTGACTGTGGTTGCGTGGTTCTACTCAAAAAGTACCTTCTCAAATATAACGCTCACATCAACGTAAGGCAGTTAAATACATCTACCGATCCTTTATTGATGTGTCTGTGCTTAAGTTATTGTTGGAACAGAGATGATCGCATAATGATTCGTTATGACTCATGACATTGTATCTTTAATTGATGCGCAATACATCAGCGCTTCTGCATCAATACATCAATACACTGAACATCAAACTAAAACACGAGCATATAAGGCACTTGATCAAGCTGCAGGTGGAAATACAAAACTTAGGTTTCAACCATGCAAATCAAGAAGATACGTAACGAATATGTAACATTAAATGAGGTAGAATTCTTTCGCAATTTGCGGACCTCTGGTGGCGAATAGAAAAAATGCCACGACAATGCGTTCATTTGCCACCACTGAGCTAGACATTCCGATTAATTTTTATTTATTGTACTCCGTATTGTTTTGATGCGGAGGTTTCATAAAATTCAAATCAAATCAAAAAAACAACCGAGCCAGAGATGCAGCCCAATTAATGGATTACACCCCCGAACAAATTTGAATTAAATAGAATAACCTTTTAAAGCAATTTAAAGTAAGGAATATGGTTTTAACGTCAATATTTGGAATGGTGGAACTGGCCAGCAGTCGACAGCTGGTCCGAAATTACAATAGAAGTAATGTAGAAAGAGCAAAAAAAGATGCACTCAACAAGAAATTTTTCAAATAGACAGAAGAAAGAAAATAAATCCTTTTCTAATTTTTAGCAAGGGCTTACAAATTTTATTGGAATTCCGTTTGAGACGCCTTTCAAATCTGAATCTTCTAATCTATTTTAATATTTGAACATACGAAATGTAAAACGAAATTAAAGACTGAATTAAACGAATTTTTATTATTGTTAAAATTGAATTAAAATTTATTTACAATATACGGTTGTTTTTATCTAGAAATTAAGAACATTTTAAAAAGTTGTTTTCTCAATTGAATCCCAGTTTGCTCATGTCGTTCTAAGGTGTAGTTTTTTCTTCTTCACTAGGCTCTTTATTGAATGCTTCAAGATCTTATTTAATAATAAGGGCACAGCATGCATATATTATGAAATGTAAAGCAAGCTGCAATTGCCTTAACATTATATTCTACAATATAGCGAGCAGCACTAACTCTTTATAAGAAAATTTTTTCTCATGAGTCATGTTGCGCTCTTTAAATGGAGTGACGTTGCTAATTGGTTCCAGTCGACATGCGTAACCACTATCTCCCAAAAAAAGTAACCTAGTGGTGGATATAATTTTTTTCTAAAAACCGAGCTACAGTACAAAACACGAGAATAATGGACGGAACCTGGATACCCAATAAAATCATCCACAAAACTAGAATTGCAAATTGCCTGACATTGAATCCTCAACTTGCGATTTATGTATTGGTCAATATTTGGTGGACAATATTGCAAATAGTAGCTCTAGAAATGTCCATTACCACCCTTACTATTCAATAGCTTGTGCCACTTGCCAACCACTGCAAAAATATCAAGATCTTCAACAAAAGATTTTGATGAAATTCTCAAATGCATTCTTGTGACTGTATCTTCATAAGTCAAAAGTTACTGAATGATGTTGTTGATGGAAGGCACGCAAAAAAATTTAACGTTAACAAAGTACTAATAATTTATTAGCTTGAGTATTCTAACTCCTGTGACGATCCATTAAAACAGACTTTCTGGATCCGTCTTCACCGCCATAAATACATTTATCCGGTTACGTACTTGAAGTATTCTCGTGAAGTTTGTCCTAACTTGTCCTAAACCCAACATCAATTTTAAGACAAGTTTAGGAAAAAATTCACTCGACTATATAGTAACGTGAATATTGAAAAAGTATCAATTTATTAATAAACTTGCGTTTAGAATTCAAAAAATTTAGAAGAATATATGAAAGTAAAAACCCTTTGTCCGAAGTTACTTCCAAGAGGTTACAACTTTTGGGGTAGATGTCTTCACTTTATACAACAAAACAAATCCCCCAAAAGTTGTAACCTCTACCTATACAACTTTTAAATACTAAACCCAGTGTTCCCCTAATTTTTCCGGAAAACTCATGTTTTCTAGTTGGATTGGGTCTAGCACAAAGTGAAAACATTTACCTCAAAAGTTGTAACCTCTTAGAAGTATCTTAGGACAGATGGTTTTTACTTTTATTTTTACCTATACAACTTTTAAATACTAAACCCAGTGTTCCCCTAATTTTTCCGGAAAATTCATGTTTTCTAGTTGGATTGGGTCTTGTACAAAGTGAAAACATCTACCTCAAAAATTGTAACCTCTTAGAAGTATCTTAGGACAGATGGTTTTTACTTCGATTTTTACCTATACAACTTTTGAATATTAAACCCAGTGTTCCCCTACCGGAAAACTCATGTGTTCTAGTTGGATTGGGTCTAGTATAAAGTGAAAACATCTACCACAAAAGTTGTAACCTCTTAGAAGTATCTTAGGACAGAGGGTTTTTTACTTCGATTTTTACCTATACAACTTTTGAATACTAAACCCAGTGTTCCCCTAATTTTTCCGGAAAACTCATGTTTTCTAGTTGGATATAGTCTAGACAAAAGTAGAAACATCTACCTCAAATGTTGTAACCTCTTAAAAATATCTTAGGACAGATGGTTTTTACTTCTATTTTTACCTATACAACTTTTAAATACTAAACCCAGTGTTCCCCTAATTTTTCCGGAAAACTCATGTGTTCTAGTTGGATTGGGTCTAGTATAAAGTGAAAACATCTACCTCAAAAGTTGTAGCCTCTTAGAAGTATCTTCGGACAAAGGGTTTTTACTTTTATATATTCTTCTCTTTTTAATTCTAAACGCAAGTTTATTAATAAATTGCAGGGTTCAAAAACTCGCTCCTCAACATTTATTATTCGCTCTCTACTGAGCGAACAAAAAAATTTTGATGCTAATCGATTACAAAAGAAGAATAGAACGAAAATGTTTTGTCGTGAATATTCTTTCCAATAGGCATATTCATTCTTCACTTGAATAGAGTTACGCAAAATTCATTTGCGCTATTCATATGCAAAGGAATAGTGAAAGAACCGAATAGAAAATATCGAGCGAACGAGTATTTATTTTGTGATTTTTTTCATGTTTTTGTAATGATATATGTATACTATAGTGGCAAATGCATATGATTTTTTGTAAACATTTTGTTTAAAAAATAAAATGTTCGTTGATAATTAAACCACAATTTGTTTTAATTTCGCGTGCTAATTCATTTCAAAATTTTGTAAGTATATAGGTTGTGCACTTCAAATTCACGATTTTGCAAATGATATTAAATGTTTTTTAGTTCATTCACAACTTTTTACAAGTTAGCCACAATTTTTTCTAAATCTACCTCTATTCTTAACCGTTTAATTGTAACTTCAATTAAATGTAGGGTAACTTTAATTAAATTCAAATATTTTTAACACAAATTCAAGTTTTAATATTTCAAGTTCGTAAATTTTTTGCAAATACATATTTGCAAAACAAATTCAGTGTGCCCAATTTCTAACCGATTATGATGGGATTGAGTATGTCTGATGGATATGGAATTCTTAAAAGGTTTTTCGAAGAAGTTCTGGAATTTGGCCACCTGAGGTTGAACTCGGTAATTTCTTAAACGATTATGATGGGATTGGGTATGTTGGATAAAAATGGGATTCTCAAATGATTTTTAGACGAAGTTCTGGAATATGGCCACCTGTAATGGAAGTCGACCATTTCTTAACTAATATTGATGAGATTTGATATGTTGGATAAGAATCCCATTAAACGATTTAAGGAAAAAATCTGGAGTATGGCGTGTTCCGTATGATCAAGCTCTGTTTCAGATGGCCATATTCCAAAATTTCTTCCAATAATATTTAATGATCACCTATCCAATGTACCAAATCCCATCAAAACCGGTTGACTTCCATCCCAGCTGGCTTAATTCCAGAACTTCTTTCAAAAACCATTTAAGAATCCAATTTCCACCTAACATACTCAACCCCATCATAATCGGTTAAGAATTGATCGAGTTCGTTCCAGGTGGCCATATTCCAGAACTTCTTCCAAAAATCATTTAAGAATCCCATTTCCATTCAACATACCCAATCCCATCACAATCGGTTAAGAATTAACCGAGTTCTGTCCCAGGTGGCCATATTCAATAATTTTTTCCAAAAATCATTTAAGAATTCAATTTCCACCTAACATACCCAATCCCATCATAATCGGTTAAGAATTGATCGAGTTCCGTCCCAGGTAGTCATATTCCAGAACTTCTTCCAAAAACCATTTAGGAATCCAATTTCCATCAAACATACCCAATCCCATCAGAATCTGTTAAGAATTAATCGAGTGTTCTATCTCAGGGGGCCATATTCCAGAACTTCTTCCAAAAACCATTTAAAACCCCCATTTCCATCCAACATACTTAATCCCACAATAATCAGTTAAGAATTGATCGAGTTTTCTTCAGGTGGCCATATTCCAGAACTTCTTCCAAAAACCATTTAAGAACCCCATTTCCATCCAACATACTTAATCCCACCATAATCAGTTAAGAATTGATCGAGTTCTGTCCAGGTGGCCATATTCCAGAACTTCTTCCAAAAACCATTTAAGAACCCCATTTCGATCTAATATACCCAATCCCATCATAATCGGTTAAGAATTGATCATTTGAAAAATTGTGAATTTGAAATGCTAAACCTAAACTATTGAAGAAATTCATAAAACTTGACGTCATAAATCTACCTCTAAATTTATGCGTTTTCTATTAAAAATAATAATATAGCAAATTTCAAATTACACTTCGAAGTAAAAATTAAATCGATACTTAATTTCTACTCGTCCTTATCTACAACAATATCCAAATAAAACGTATGATCAATTTTATTCTATTCAACAACGCGCTACAATTTCTAAAACTAATTCCCTATCAAAATTAAAATTTCATCTTTAAAAACAATCTATAACATTATACACTAACAAAAATTAAATTTGTTTAATTTTTTTATTAACCAACTAAAGTATTCACTTGTCAGCGAACAAAAATATGAAATTTTATGTCTTCTGTTCTATTCAAACGATCGATCTTTTTACTTTTCTATTATTCGCTCACTATTCAGTGAATGGAATACAAAAACAGAAATTTTGTTTTGTTATTCTCGGTTGACGAATAGAAAATAATTCCATACAAAAAGATGATCACAAAGGAAGCATGATGAATAATTGTAAATCGAAGAGTAATTTCGATCCCTGATAAATTGATACTTTTTCAATTAATTATAATATTCTAGAGCATTCTTTTACTAAAATGTAATATTATAAATTGATAATTAATTGAAATATTTTAAATTGCCAATAGTGTTTATACAACAAATATGTTTTTATTTTACACTGTTAAAATTAGGAACGTCTAGGAAAAAATTCACGTTACTATATAGTCGAGTGAATTTTTTCCTAAACTTGTCTTAAAATTGTTGTTGGGTTTAGGACAAGTTAGGACAAACTTCACGAGAATTATCCGGTTACTAAGAGAAATATTACAATATTCGTATCAAACTAGCTGACCTGTGACAGAATAATCAGTCACGTGAATACATTTTATTGAATTTTTGGTTAAGAAATGATTAAGAAGATTTTTTAAGATGTAAATTTGATGCACTTTTATCAAAAATAAAGTAAATTCATATACGCGGTTAATTTTTAAATCTTAAATAGATAGAGTGTCATGACAAAATTGTATTTTTACACTCACAACAATTAACACCAAAATGTATGTAAAATCATTTTATGTTCTCTGTTTTGTTTAATTGAGAGTCAAATACAAATTTTCTACTCATTTTGTCATCACAGTGTTATGACAAAAACATCGGCAATTTTAATAAATTTTGTCATTGTCACGGTGTAATGCGCATGATCATAGATTCGATATAAACATATTTTGTCATGGCATTCTGGCGTCGTGACAAAATTTTGCTGAAAACACCTGAGGTACCCGTTTCAGGTACTTCCCGGTGAAATTTTTCCAATTTTTCTAGCAAAGGAACACTGCTATATTTATGTCGACCTACCCTGAAACATTTAAACCGATCGGATCATGTTTAGTGGTCATTTTAGGATTGAGTTTGAAAAAATTAAGCGTATTAATATAATAGATAGATAGATAGATAGATAGATAGATAGATTCCCTTTCAATCATTTTATTTAATTAATTTTAATAAATTTGCAAAAATTTTCCACTCGCCTTTGTATTGTAAATTGTCAAATTTATTGTGTCAAAAGTATTACAGTATTCGGACAACAAGCGAACTTATTATGAAATATGGAAGAAACAATTATTTTACTTACGTCAAAATTATTACAAAGTACCGAATTATCACAAAATTGGGACTAAGGGAAAAATTCCGACTTGGTAATCGGTTCGAGATTATTCCGTTAGTAGAGAGAAAAATATTAGTAGACTTGAAAACAAAATTGAAACAATGATTAAAGTAGCCGGCGAAAAATTCGAATAATATAGAGAAGTTCATAGCAAATTGTATTCCGATCCGATTGGGAAAATTTCCACCGATTACAAGATAACAGCCCCCTGGAGAGTTTATAAAATCGAATATATAGAGAACGATGTTATTGTGATTTACAAGTGGCAAAGATGGTAGGGAATTAAATCTCAATTGTTAAAATTGCCTCTTGCACAAAAACATTTATGAAACGATAGCTTTGACACAATATTAATTAATATCTATTGTATTATCGCAATACCTTAACAAATTTATTTTCCAAACTCTTGTTGTAATCGACAATCAATGATCTCTAATTGCTTTACCTGACAATAATGCAACAGACAAACTAAAACAAATATAATTAAATCAAGACAAATTGAATCTTTTTATTTTCTATCTTTAGTTCGAACGAAGAACTACAATACCTCTTATACCTTACCACAAATGTTATTTGTTTTATTTGCAATTTTAACTGACAAAATCTTAAACAAACTATTGTCAGTTGGTTTGCTTTCGAATCTTCGATATAGAGGGATATATGGTATGTTTATCGAAAAAATGCTTTAAGGCGGCTGAAATTTTTAAGAGCTTAAGTTGTACTCGAGTTGGACAGACTTACTGACGTAAGGGTTCGTCAGATATATGGATGTTGAGTCTATGTATGTTGCTTCTTAACACTCAGCTGTATGGTAAATTTCTGTTCTTACAACTTTACGGATTGGAAAAAGAAATGAAATTAATACGGCAGAATTTAAAACACTACTACTTTATAAAAAAAACATAAGAGTTTTGTAAATTTAAATGTGTTTTAGGTAATTGAAATTTATGTAATTGGTTTCTGATTTGAGATAACCAATTGTGTAGTTTAATAATAATATTCACGATAATGAAAATGTATGATTATCAACCACGCAGTACTTTGTCCCCATACATATGTAGCGAGATTTAAAAGCATGTAAAGTACGTAATACGATGAACGCCCCGAATTCTTTCATGAATGAGTATTGGTTCAATTCTGCCAATCAGCTAGATTTTCGATGATAAACGACTTGTAATAAAAGAAAACAATGAAAATGTTTTTGTAAATTTGTATTCAATTCGCGTAAAATAATTTTGTATGGATGTGTATGTTATTTACGATATATGGCACAAGATAATCAAAAGTTTGTTTGCTAAGACATTAAAAGTTGGGCGAAAAGCAAAAAAATACCGTCACGATAAGAACCATGGAATTAATGACGATAATAAATTTTGTTTAAGTGGACAATAAAATACTTTACAAATGCATCAATGCAAACAATAGCTATACGATTTTTTGTATGACGTCAGTTTCTTGAGTAATCGACAAATTATGTTTGCAATATTTTTACACAATTTTCAAGTTAGCCTTAAAATTGAAAATGAGTTCAGTAACATTAAAACGAATAACATTTACGGCTGAGGAACACTGGCAATTAAATATTCGCGGCCTATGTAATCACCATTTGTGGTATTCGAAAGACTAATATGAGCTCCGGACTCAAATCAACGAAGCAGATAAGTCAAATATCTTATTTAGAAAAATTATGTAGTATAAAATTAGGATCTAAATTACTATACTTGGGTGAAAATATTTTAGCCCAAGGGGAAATCCTTTTCATCTCAACATACGTTAGAACCAAAAATTATTAATATTTTGCTATTTTTGAAGGTACATCCTTAGGGTTTTTGTCCAATCATCCAAATTAATAAATAAATTAACCATCCTTTCTACCAAAAGAATAGATGTTAAAAACCTAAACGCAGATGGGCCTTATGCAGGTTTAAGAGAGCCAGATACATAGAAACCCATCCACAAAACAAACAGACAATGTTTTGCTAATGCATATTCAGATCAGCGTTTTCTTGAGGGACAGGACCTTATCTCCAATCTAAAACAACATAAACCATACTAATTGCATCAATATTCCCAACATCTAATGAACCCAATGAAACGCAAGGTTTTTCAAATGAAATTAAATTGTAGTCCAAAACAACACCATACACAGAAGACTCAATCCAATTTACATTTCTTCACCAAAAATGTCTTGGGAGGATTAAAGGAGAATTTAATGAATTTATATTTTAATTTAATTTGTCAAAAATACTTAAATTCTCACTTGGTGACGCCAATTGTAAAATGCTCACTCACGGTACAATTTTTTATTCGAAACTTGATTTATGATGCCATTGCGTTTCCACGGTCATACAAATGGACTCACAATCAAAACAACCGCAAAATCGGTTGTGGCTCTTATACAGATGTTGGATTTATAAGCAAAACACGTTTATTGGTCCAAGATTAAAGCAATAAATGTAAAATAAGAAAAGCAAATTGTAAAATTAGTCGTCCTGTAAATTTAGCTGACGAAGACAGTACAGTACTACATGCATCAGCTGAGAAGTCCTCGGCGTGAACTGCAAATGGCGCCACTTATAATAAATTCATATTATTTTTAGAAAGTATACCAACTTTAAAACGATACATGTCCAAATTTTGTGACATTTTTACAATTTTAATGACACTAATTTTTATATTTTCGAAACGATCAAAAAAAAGTATTTTGGCAGGTTCTCGCCCCAGAAAAAATCGTGAAGAATCGTTTGCTGACAGTCGATAAAAAGCAAATTGTTATTGATGTAGAAGAGATTTGGGTAAAATGAGGAAGTGATTGCGAAAACAATCGCATATTTTGAAGACTTGGGAATTACGTCCTATAAAATAGGTCTACAAAAATTGGGGAATCGTTGGACTAAGTGTATCACTCTTGAGGAATAAACTGATGTTTACCAAAAAACAGCTTTTTGTTCAATTTTCGAGGGGGTTTTCAGCTGTTGTGTAAAAAGTAAATTCAAGTTGTATAATAAAATGGAACAATACTTTTGCAAGCTGCCTAGAAATGTCTGTCAAATAAAACCACAATGAAGAACAGGGTGGTAATTGTCGGCCAGCAGGCAATACAGTTGCTCAAAACACTGTAAACCAGTTAATATACATACTTCAAATATCTTTTAAATTTTAAAACTAGTGTATCCTAGAAAATACCTAGAACATACTTGTAAACTTAAGTGTATCATTGGTAAATGGGAAGCACGGCAATTTTGAAGGTTTTGATATAAATACAAAATGTTAGAAAAAATTATATTTTTTGATAATTTTTTTTATTTTAGTAAACGTTAATATGAGGAAAGAATTCTAAAAATGTTTAAAGATTTAGCTGAATCCTCAAATAAAAAAAAAAAAATATATAATTTTGATATTCAAGTATCCTTTAGAGAGAGAACAACATCTATACGTTATTATTACTTCAGTTAAGATCACAAGGTTTGAGGGCGCCTGGCATAGAGATAATACCACAACAACTACATGAACAACGCCAAATAGCGAAGATTGCTAGGTATTAGTAGAAATTACCATGAAACTAATTGTAAAGTGGAAGGAAAATGAAATCACCCCTCCCCCTCCCCCAAAGGACCAATCACACATTAATCCGAAAATAAAATAAATAAGGGTCTGTTTTATAATTAAAGCCGAGAGAGAGGAGTGTATTGTATAAATCGAGCCAAGGTTGTACAGCGTCAAATGATCCGTCTGTACATTATAAGGCGCTTCCAGAAATGACACGAACAAAAAAGAAGTTTTTGAATATTTTTAAGATATCCCTGAGAGGGACAATTTATTTACCGAGAGGGGCAACTTATTTAAAATGTTTACTTGGAAAGAAGCTCGATACCTTTTGCAAGCATGCAAGCAAGTCTAAATTCTTTTTCTGATCTACCGATCTACAAAATAATTTTTAACCGCGCACGGCCCTCTATTGAATTGTAAAACGGACCCTATATCCATACATAACATTTTCGTTTCGTCGTGTATCTAAACATAAATATTAGGTGTTTTGCTTTGGTAAAATTAAGCGGGTTTTACTTTAATATCTCAAAGCATCAGCTTTCGGCTTTAGTTTTTCGATGCATTTTAATTTTTCTTTTTTTGGCAATGAAACATTTATATGTCAAATTTTGATCGTGTGATAATTGATTATTATGTAGTTTTAAATATAAATACATCAAAAAAAAATTTTAAAAAATCAAAAAAAAAAAAATTAAAAAATGAACGCCTTACGGTGAACATCATAACTATAAAATGGTTTTATTTTCTTAAAACTAATTTTTTTTTGGTTTACATTAAGCGTCTTCGGTTTTATACAGCTGTTGTAAGCTAAGCGGGCTTTGCCAAAGCAAAACAGGGTTTACTTGATTTGCTCTGTCCAATCCAAAAATAATTCAAATGGGTAAATCAATATATCCGACAGTTCAGAAACAATAACAAAACAGAAAATGTTTTGTCTCATCGCTCTGCAAGCTGGTTATTATCTTATCCATAGTTATGAACCGGCTGTGAAAGAATTAAAAATCACAAAAGGCCATTTGCCCCTTTTACGTGAATTTTAAAAGAAAACGGGTTTTGATCGATCATTATCCGAGCACAAAAAAAAATCGATACAGAGCAAACATTTTTTAATTTAACATTTTTTAATAACATTTTTTCATGGCAGCACATTCGATATGTACATTTCTGACGTGTTGATATGAAAGCAAAACAATTGTGCCACTCACACAGTGCCTCTGTGTTTTCTTCGCCAATAATTGAGAACTATAAATGTCCGGGGTAGTGACATCTAGCGCAATAAAAATAAGCTGATTGAGTCTTTTTTTACATGAAATTTTAGCACGACATCCTTTATGAAAATAAAAATTAACATACAAAAATAGACCCTATCAGTTTAACTTTTTTGTCGTCAGATCTACAAACAGTTCTCAATAGATACAGATTAAAATGGCTATCCTTGAAATCAAAACAAAACGTACGATTTAAATTTAAATTTTTTTTACTATAGGTAACCCTCCACGAACACGGCATTCAAAGAAAACGGTTTCAAAGAACACGGATACCAATTTCCTCAAATTACACGGTTTCAAACAACATGATTTTCGTTATTCACTTTTATTTTGTTTTTTGTATATCATAACAAACAATAAAACGTAATATTTTTCTTATTTTATTTTTCGTAGTCTCGAACAAAACGGTTTTAAAGAACACGAAACGAATTAATCGTGTCATTGGAGGGTTTCCTGTATTTCAATTTTCATGTAATGTTTAAAAATACTTTGCTAATCAACAATAAGACTAAAGATTAAAAATAAAATTTATAAAGTTTTCATTCGCAAACCTACATTTCAAAAAACAAATGTCTGAACGAAATTAGCAATTGTTTTACCAATACCATTTTTTTGTTTTGTTAAAGTTACACGTACTGTAACATTTGTAGTCTGGATGGAAGGATGCTTATTAAGTTAACATTAAATTTTCTCCGAAAAAAATTTAGATTATCAATTAGATTTGATTTCACATAATGCTCATGTTTAATGGTAATGTGAACTGGATGAAGTTATACAAATTCGTAAATAGCTGGATCCCCTGTTTATAAATTGCCGCGCTAGGGAGCAATGAATTTGATTTGTCGCACTAACAGTGAACGCCTTTTCCAAAAATCGGAGCAAATTTTATTTGGCATCTGCCTAACTTTTATGTGCCAGATGGGGCACAGAAGTAGCCAAAATCTGATGTTTTATAGTAATCTGTCAAGTATTTGTTTTTGAGAGTTATATACGCCTCATCATCACCGTGATTCTGCGTATTATGGTACATCTGCTCCGTGGAATACTGCAGTCAAACGGTGGATACATGAGTTTAAATTTGGTCGTACCAGCTCAAATGAGGAACATAGTTCAGGAAGGCCTGCTGAACGCCGAAATCGGGTAAGACGAACATTATTTAAAAGTTTTTATTTGGAAGATTGTATATCGTATCTATTGGTTTTACTAGTGCAAGCCAAAAATTTCGGAAAAATCACCACGTTTTCCGGAAAAATTTTAATTTTTTCAAATGTTTTTCAAATGAGTTATATCAAATCACAGCCGAATACTAACACGTCGATTATAGAACTCGCGGGAGCGAATCGATTGCGGATTGAAAAATGCATATAAATAAAATGGAAAACAATTGCTCTCAATCAAAGTAGCCAAGAAAATTTGTCTTGATTTCCATACAAATACTTCTTTATGATTTCCCGTACAAACGCAATAAAAAAATTGCGGATTTAAAACAAATTTTACTTTACTAATTATATGAAAATCCATAGGAATTTCTATGATACTATGATTTAAAATTTTGTTTTATGTTTTTTTTATATGCAGTTTTCCATCCGCAATCGATTCGCTCCCGCGAGTTCTATAATCGACGTGTAAAAGTTATACATTTTAAAATATTTCGAAACAATATGGAAAATTTCCAAATTATTGTGGGAAATGTGGCAATTTTATGATAATTTCACAATTCCAACATAAGAAAATTTATACATAAAAAAAAAAAAAAAAATTGAAAATGTCAAAATTATCCCGAAAAATGTGAATTTTTTTTTGAAGTTTTTGGCTTGCACCTTCTAAAAGCCATAGATACACTTGCCTACAATGAAAAATCTTCAAAAAATATTCACCTTATTCGATTTGGGCGATGTATACGTCATCTTGACTTAAGCCGCCTTGATTACGGAATGACCAAAAACATCAATGATGAATGAATGGTAAACATCTAAACTGAAAGTGTGTACAACATTTTACAAAGTTGTTTGAATATTCGAAAGCTATGTGCGAGTTGCCGTACGTGCTTCACCGCCTACTAATAATTAGATAGAGATGTTTGTTTTTAGGCTTTGCAATTTGTCCGAGGATCGAGGCATTACCTACTCATTTGCTGTTCCATTTTCTCATCCTACGTTACGTAATAGCCAAATCGAGAACGTAGGGCTATAGGTCCGATTTACGTAGAACCACCTTCACGTTGCATAGCTTCAAGCTAGCCCATAGTACTGACAATGAAGATGGCTCAACCCATGTGTTCTGCAATCCGACAGGGGTCATAGTTGTGTTCATTTTCATCAACGGTAGTAACCAAGAGCATCCAAACACCAAACCTTTAACCACTGTACCATTTGGTCTGTAGAAAAAGTTGATATTTCTCAACGCAAATCAGATATATTCAAACATAATCGGAAGGAATGTTTGCACCGTTTTGTAAACGTTGCATGGTGCATTCCATATTGACTATCTAGAACATGGAAAAACAATTACAGTGAAGTATTTGATCGACTAGATGGTGCAAGCAAGGCCAAATGAAAATATTTAGCTCAAGCGTGAAGAGATTGCTAGCTGGCCGGCGATTTTACTCAAATGAGCTCTGGCCAACGATTTTACCTTCAAACATTCCGGTAATTCATTTACTAGCAATATATATACGAATATAGATTCTTAAATGGAGCTTTATAGTTTGAACAATAACCGGAATGTTCAGATATATCAATGCAAGATGATTTCTCACTATACCAGTCGATGATGAACATTTTGACGAGGATGCAGATATTCCGACCAAAATCTAATGAGTTTAGATAAAAATCTTGATAATGGCTTAACCCCATTTTCAGATAAATTCTTAATACACACATGTAAATTACAACAATCTATTGCTAATCTATAATTGTATGCCAATGAATAAGAAAACAGAAAAATTAATAATGATAACGACGTTAATGATCTTTTTTTTAATCCCTGCTATCTGTTCTGGGGCCGAAGCACTCCCAACCTTTAGCGTTTTGTTTTTCCCGTCCTACCTTACGCAGTTATGCCAAATCGAAGACGTACGGCTATAGCTCCATGCCAGCCTATAGTACTCAGTCGACCCATGAGTTTGCACGCAGATAGGAGGTCGTAGTTGTGTTCCTTTGTATCACAGATCGTACGTAATCTGTTGATGAAAATTTCCTTTTGCATACTATTCCTATCGGGATTCGAACCCGACACCTCCCCATCCAAACGCCAAAGTTTTAACCACTGTGCCATTTGGTTGGTGGTCTGGAGATCGGTAATGCATTTTTAATTTACAACTACTTCAATTTAAAACAAGTTTTAATTATGAATGTAGCGACTCTGATGAACGAATATAAAATTTAAGCAAAATTGTTTATGAAATTGTAACTGCCCATATTGTTTTGGAAGCGCGCTTTTACGATGTGAAATAATGACGGAGGTGCATGTGCTGCCTCGGCCAGAAAATGATTGGCCTATGCAACCCGAGTTTGATTCTGATCGTTCCAATGGTAATTTATACTTTAGTACTACTCTAGTGATGAATTTGACTAATCATGTTTCTGCTAAACCAGTGCAGAGTTTGATTATTTTATTTACCAATTACCAACTTATGACGATTTAGGGAATTAATTGCGACATTTACGCAAGAAGCCCATTCGATGTAACAGATACTCTCAGCACATGATTGTCGTGTCGATATCGACTCGGCCATGAAAGTTGATCAAATAGTTAGTTCGGTTTTTTATTAATGCCCGATTTTATTAAAATTTTTGTGTGACTGTACTATGGAGCGAAAAACCAAACATTCGGTGTATGTAGTCATACATACAAAATTCAATACCAAATTCGGTTTATGAGTTCATCTTGTAATGTGCTCCATTGGACGAAAGTGTTGGGTTTCAATTTCAGACAGTGGACATTTTCTAAAGCATCTTCAAATTTAACATCTCTATTCCTACGGTGAATACAGTTCTATGAAATATGCCGAGCAAATAATAACCTTGATTTTTTTTTCCAACAACTCGCCATTACCATTCAAATCTAAACCGCTTAATTAAAATACCGGATACTGTATTAGATCATTTATGGGAACAAATTTCCACAACTAAAATATAACCCGCAAACTAAACATATAAAGATAATTAAATACCAAATTCCTTATCAATGATGTTATATTGTTGTGTTATCGAACCGTTATTCAAACAGACGGAAATTTTATCGTCCATTAAACTGAAAAACGGAAATTACTGATGAAATTGATGACACATATTTTTATCTACTTTTGAAGGATAAGTGAAAGTTTTATTTCTGTTTTGTTTCTGTTATGACCTAGTTTCTCGGGACGTTATAGAAAAGCTTTAGACGTACATGACATCGGGAGTTAGTTAGGAAAAAATACCATGGTATCACACAAAATGTATTAAAACAACAACAAAGTTAAAACAATTTCATTTCGAGTTCGGAACTAGTAGGCGTGGTATAAAGCATTTCACGAAAGCTGATTGGGTTTGAGTTCGGCAGCGAGAATGAAATTATTTATTTTCGATGTCATGTACGCAACTTTAGAGTACTCTTATTCCACATCCTAATTATTTTTGTATGTAATCCAGGGTTCTGCCTAGAGAATCGTTTAAAATTTTAATTACAAATACTCATTTAATTGCGACTAAAAAGCCGTTAGCGGGAAAACACTATTGTGCCAAATAAATATTCGAAGATATCGTTTAATAGTACAATACTTATCAACGATAAGAATATATTAAATCTTATCTTGGAATTGGAACCGCGATTTTTTTTTGTGTGTCTATATTTTTATATATATTTTTGCGGTGACCAAAATTCGGAATTTTTATAAAAATCAGATCATTGCATATATATATATATATATATATATATCTAAAAGTCAGTTAACGAGTTCAGATTGTACGTACCGCGGATCAATGAACCGCGGATTCAATTAATTAAAACTGTGTAATGCTCGAATTGATCTTAAAGTTGGCTCGTCGGACGTCCATTGAGTTATTGAAATTTACTTCCTTTGCAGTTTTTGTCTAAGTCTTTTGATCATGCTTTAGAACATGGTGAAGTTCGAGAAAAACGGACGGACGGATGTCTTAATTCAACATCCAGAAGTAGTGACCCGCTGTGCAGTAAATGATACGGAAAAATACCATCGAGGTAAAATACTCTCTGACTACTCATCTGTCTAGAGATTCGATAAAAACTTTTTTCCCTGATTATTGATTAGCTCGAGCTCCTCACAACATCTGCTGTTGAAAAGGGTGAAGCGCTCGGTCCTGAACTGTTCAATTGGGTGCTCGAGTAAATTACAAAAAAAGCAATATTCAAATTTAATAAATCTGGTCCCAATTCTTGGATATAAAGATAATACTGCTCAAGTTAGTATGAAGGTAAGCACAAAAAAAAGTGGTATCCGCAACCAGAATTTCCATAGCTTAGAACACTTTAAACAACTGGGTTTCGTGATATCAACTTCAAACCAACCTCCAAACCTGCCAATCAAGATTATTGCATTCTAAATATCTCTGGCAGTTGAGGAGTTTGAACTTTACAAAGTATTCATAAGACATGGATTTTGAGAACATGAGCCGGCTATAAAAACGACAAATATCTGTAGAATGCTCGCTATATTTGAGAGGGTCATCACTCATGCTATCAAATATGCTTTTACAAATGCCATAAAACAGAAGGAAGGTAAACCGAATAAAAGGAGGAGCTTTCAAAATATTGGAAAAATTAACCTGAGTAACTCTTTCCACACAAGGAAAATCCTACATATAGAGGAATATTAGCCCTGTATGGGGTGGCATGCATCACCTATTGAACTGAAGCGATGGTTTCTGCAGATTGAATGCGTTAATCTTTGTGGACACTTTGTACTATTGTTAAAAGAATTTGGTATATATTTGTATGAGGGTCAGTCACAGTGGCGCAAAAATATCCACATCCTTTGGTCATCTAACGATGAGTACGTTCCATAAAATCCAATTCTAATCGAATAAGGCGTACAGTCATCCAAAACCATCATAATATCAGAACCAATACTGCGTTTTATATCTACCACAGATTCTGGTGTGCACATTTTGTATAAGCACTCCTTGTGCTTTGACAAAAGGTTCCGGCCATCCTGTTCATTTTTAATAGAACCTAATATCTCTAAACATAGACGATCCCTTCCTTAATTACTGCATTGTGTAGCAAGCGGAGGAATATTTGGCAAACGAAATGATACGTAACTTCATGTAGAGTAGGAACGCGAGCATTCGGATAACGGTTGGGAGCAGTTGGTAATGGTCTTGGGTGGAACTCAATGTTAAAGATTGGGGACTAGGTGTCATTGGCCGAGATGGCAAGGAGACGGCATATAGGAGAAATCATCTGAATTAATCCGATAATGATGAAAAAATATACCAGGATATTGCTGCTGTAATGGATTACCTGGGAAGGTGTGGTCCCGGTAATTTTCTTGAGAGAGTGGTTCATGTAATGAAGAATTATAATAAACCCGAGGAAGATGATAATGGAAAGGAGAAATTATAAAGCCAATGTAGTGCGATACTTTCGGATGATGACGAAGAGGAATTATGACAGCCATATTTGTGGCTTTATTAAAAATAATAAACTGAAACAAACAAAACCCGGCTAGGACAGACTGAAATTGACGGGATCCTCTTGAAATACTTGATGGGCCGTTCGCGTTTTTTGTAGATGACAACACAGTCGAAAGAATGGGAAAGTTAGTGGTACTGAATAAGGAAATAGAGTGATTATCATCCAGGTTGAAGCGGTAATGGAAGTGAACTTGGAGAGTAACTGCGAGGTTGAATCCCATAAATCAGTTTTCGCTATAATTAGTAACTCGGTAACTTAACAGTAAAAATTTTCTACTTGCGGGGCTATACGTCAGTTAAGCGTAAATTGATCAGTTACATATGAATTATGAAATTAGGTAAATTTTCTTAAATTCGTGACATCAAGGTTTAGGTAGTATTACTAGTAGTAGTAGTTTTATAGATAACTTAAAAATCATCATAATTCGATCTTGTTTACAGCACACAAAGGGTTTTGACTAAGCTATCGGACCTTATAGGTGAGACCCTAGACATCTAGGGTATCCCACTAGGCTCTCGTATAATTCATACATGAATCTGTGAACATTTCAAGGATAGGCAGTAGATAAATTGACAATAGTTTGAAACTAACTACCTCAAAAGTTTAATATACCCTGCAAAGGTGTGGTTAACTGCAGCGGGAAAACTTTAGAATTTCAAAATAAAACTTTGCATGCCGATTAAGCCCAATTTGTGCTAATTAGTGCTCACGGGAAAGCTTTTTTGCTAGTCCGAAGAGCCGAAAACATGGGAAAAGATAATTTTAAATTTTCTGAAAGACGAAATAAACAAAATCCCAATTTCTAGAAAAAACTAGAAATAATTTAAGCTTAATTTTAAAACTTTCCAAAGGATGCTATACTCAATTTGTGCTTAGCGTAGAAATACGATTTTCATAAATTTTCATTCATAAATTGAGGAAAAACGAACTAGCCCCTAAAAGATACTATATTAAACAAAAAACTAGAGGTATACCGTTCAATAATATTTTTGCTGAACAACAAATTAAGAAATAGAAATAAAATATTACAAAATCCAAGAATAGCAATTCTGTCAGGCATGTTTATTGCCATCCGAGAAATAAAATGACTAAATTTGGGCTCATCCAGAATTGGCCCAATTCAATTCAACAACAACGACCGTTGAATGAACGATTTTCTGACTAAAAGTGTTCTAGAAACCAATGAAAATGGAACTTCTGAAGTTGTGCATCAATGAAGTTGTACAATGAAATTTGGCCATTTTTGGATTAGCACAAATTTAGCCACTATATTTTTCGGATGGCAATGAACGTACCTGATAGGAATATGCAATCAGAAGTGCCTACTTCATTGGTTTCTAGAACACTTTCTGTCAGAAAATTGTTATTCAACAGTCTTTGTTGTTCTATGGAATTGGGCCAATACTAAATTAGCATAAATTCAGCCACTACGTTTTTCGGATGACAATCATCATTATTTACAAAAATTTCCAATCAAAAGTGTTCATTGATTTCTAGAACACTTTTTGTTAGGAAATCGTTCATTCAACGGTCGTTGTTGTTTAATGGAATTGGGCCAATTCTGGATTAGCCCAAAATTTGTCACTAATTTTCTCGGATGGCAATGAAATGCCTGGCAGGAATATGTTATCTGAATTGCTTATTCTTGGATTTCATAATATTTTATTTCTATTTCTTAATTTGTTGTTCAACGAAAATATTATTGAACGGTATACCTCTATTTTGTTTGTTACAGTATATTATAGTATCTTTTAGGGGCTAGTTCGTTTTTCCTCAATTTATGAATGAAAATTTATGAAAATCATATTTTATGATAAGCAAAAATTTAGTATATTCGCCTTTGGAAAATTTTAAAATTAAACTTAAAATATTTCTGATTTTGTCTAGATATTTGGTTTTATGTGTTTCGTCTTTCAAGCGAAATTTGAAATTTTCTTTTCCCGTTTTTTCGGTTCCTGGACTAGCACTAATTTTTTCCTATGAGGACTAAGTAGCACAAATTGGGCTTAATCGGTATGAAAAGTTTCATTTTGAAATTCGAAAGTTTCCCTGGTCCAGTTACCCACACCCTGGTGAGGTGCAAAATCATCATAATACGATCCGACAATGTAGGTGAAGCCCCGTGGACATGTCTAGGATCGATTGCACAACAACTTCCTCATAATCAGCTCGATTCGTAAATTTTTTTTTGATCTTTACAATAACACGAATCCCTATTCGCAGTGTTTCCTAAGATAAGAAGTAAAAATATTCTAATAATATTTGAGTTTTACTAGAAGACAAATCTAATTTTGAAAATTTAACAGTGTACATTGTTGGTATTATTACTTCGGTATGTAAGACCAAATTATTGCAATCCTGATAAAAATGATGAAAAATGACGCTGGGCCAGAACCACTTTTCTCGACGTTTTGAAGGTTCCTAATCCCAAAAATGCAAAACAATCGCAAAATGCATCGTTTAAATGTCTGGATGGCTTATGCGATTCGATTTTTTTACAAATCTTTTTTTATTTTTAATTCGAGGAATTGAAAAGCTTTTGAAATCTCTACCTCAAAGAGTTCATCATAGACATCGCACAAATAAACCAGCCAAACATTACGATATCAATTTAAATTTTTCCCATATGCTCTTGTAGTAATATCGTTTGAAAGGGTTTGCCTCACACAACAATTTGGGCATAACTTTAGTTTATAAATTCACCGTTTTAGCGTGGATAGCTAATTTTTCGTTTATTATATTGTAGACTATATATTTGTCGTATATCATTGAAAAGGTTTTGAATAATGGCGTCAATTTGTCTGATCACATTAGTACACAAAATTACCGTTTTAGCGCTGGAAGAGGATACAAATTTAATTATTCTTCTATAATCCAGTGGCATATCATTTGAAAGATCTTGAAAAAGCGCTAATTTTACAATTAGCTTATTAGTTCACGAATCCACCGTTTCGGCGCTGGTAGCTGATTATACGAGTATTATATAAAACATACGTGCAAAACTCCTGAAGAATGCCGTAATTTTTTTGGACGCACCATAAACTACTATCAAAACTATCAAAACTACTGTTCTATAGCTCTGTGGCCCTATTCTGGTAATTCACCGGGAAAATGGAATTAAGAAAAGAATTTATATTTAATTTCTATGTAAATCATTTTTTTCTGGCATATTGAGGTAAAAAGTTAGTGGTCATTTTTTCGAAAATTAAATAAAATTGGGAATAATTTTCCTGCGAATTTCGATATGGGAAAATGATACCCAATTTTCAAATATTGACGACAAGCATTTTTTCTCAGTAGGCCAGAAAAAATAGATTTATAGATTAAAGTTAAGTAAATTCTTCCTCCAGTTCCTATTCCGACAGAATTACCAGGTATAATTTAGCCACTGACAGCAGGTATAATTTAGGTCATTCTGATTGAAAGGTGTCGGAAAACACAAAATTTGTTATTAGTGTTTTAGTTGTAGATTTATTAGTATAAGTGTGACATAATATGTCAATGACAAGGTGTCGAAGAATGTCATAAATTTAGCTGAAGTATATTAGTACTCCAAGTTATCATTGTGGCGCTGATTAAAGGTACATTTTATCTCATTCAGATATGATTTTGTGGCATATCGTTCTTATGATTTTAGACAAAGGAACATTTTTTTGTCAGCATTTTATTTCACAAATTCAACGTTTTAGCGCTGGTGGTATCACTATTTATTTGGTATAGAATATCGCATAGCGTTCAAAACCTGTTGAAGAATATCATAAAATAAAGGTTGATGGATGCGCCTGTAACAAATTAATCCATTGGTATAGAATATATAAAATGATATTTTTAAAAATAAATGTTTACAAAATTAATGAACAATCAGAAAGTTTTTTGAGTACTTTGTGAAGAATTTTTTAAGAGAGATTTACGAGTTCCTCTTTTGTGTACCTTTTTGTTGGTTTTTCTTTATCTATATATCTTCTTCTGTATTAAGGATGCAGCTTCTTTTGGTTCATTTTAGAATCAGCAGTTATTTCACCTCTCATATCTCTAATGTAATCTGTCCAGTGACAGAGATTCAGAAACTTACCTAAAATTGCGTTCAAAATCCGATTGAAAAGATGCACCAACTGAGAACAGTGTGAGGAAATTTGTGAATAAAAACATACATTCTGCATCACCGTCCAGCTAGTTCGATGGAATATGTTGCTGCTGTAGCTGTAGGTGTGACTCAACTTTCGAGTACCCCAACCCGCCATAGTTCACAGGAATTGAATCAGCGATCGGACTTAGCGAAGAATTTTACATAAGGTTTGATTGTGTATAAGTTGATTGTGTATAAGTAAGTGTCGATTTTCATAATTGTTGTCACATGGATTGTGACGCTAAATGGAAGAATTTCCTACGATTGTGTATTTAATTCGAGAGTGCTGAAATAGACCAATAAGCGTAACAATCACAATAACACCATTACAATTGAAAAAAAAAAACTAAAAAGTTTACTTAAGGACCTGAGTATGAAGGCCAATTGGTTCATGCATTAATGGCAGTTCGATCATCCATTGCGTCTTCACTTCGCTGTATGGGCCAATACTCGGTTGGAATAATATTTTTCCACCTAAACATCTTACTTTATCCTCATCGGTTATGTGATCAAGCAAAATTGCCGTATTTGGGACACAGAAAATCCACACGTGCCAATTGAAAAGCCAATATACTAAAAACTAGTGACTGTTTGACAAATTAAATAACTGACATTTTATTCTCTACGATTGAAGACTAAAACTTGAAAGACATTTATTTTCAAGAAAGTGGTGCCACTGCCGCCCACGTGTTTTATACAAAATGAGGAGGTGTTCGTAATATTTCTGAAGGGGCGCGGCTCTCTGGGTCTAGATGCTTCCATACAATTTTTTTCATAAATGTCTGTTTGTCCCAAAATGGTGTTTCAGCCGCTCAACCGTTCGTCATGAAACATTACTATGTATAAGTTGCATGATATTTTCGAAGTGGTTGAACCCCGGGGTTTTGAAGCTCCGGCACAAATTGTTCCTAAAATTTAATTTTTTAATAATGTTTTTGCGGGATTGAGTTTTGGAAAGGGCTGTTATAAAATTAGTGATATGTTCGAATCCGAGGGGTCCGTCCCTGAATCAAAAGACCCTCCTACGTTTCCACACATTCATTCAATCTAATTTAAACCTTGCATAGGAACTTTATACCAAAAAGAGCAGGTTGTTTTGTAATATTTATGAAGAGATGGGCCTCCCTTGGTCTAAGTGCCTCCATAATTTTTGTCTTCAAAATATCGATTTTTTAAAACTTTTTTTTTTTTCCTTCCCGACAGGCGGGAATTAATCATTTATTTTAAGAAATTGTCTTATATAGTAATTTGATCGATCGTTACCCCACTCCTATCTGAAATACATGGAGCCCATATAAACAGTAAAGTATGTTAAATACAAAAATGTTATCAAGCAGAGTGGATCAAACGATTTATCTATGGATGTTATAGTCAGCAATTGCGAATGAAATATCCATTATAGACATAATTGCGTGATAACGATGATCAATTGAATCGATCGGTTGAAAAAAACGTTTTCTTCCAGAGCTGCTGAAACAAATGACCAGAGAGAGACACGGCTAGAGATCAATAGAAAAATTCAGAGCTGATTTAAAGTTAGCATCAGTCAGTCACATATCCATTTGTTTGTTTGCATTACTTCTGTACGGATGAAAAATCAAAAAATATTGTGTATCCAAAACCAGTATTGCAATGCATGCTGGTTACTCCTACTAAATATATTATCGCATTAAATTCAAAACCACAGACAACACCTAGTATACAAATGCTAAATGCTTCTTATCAAATTTTAACTAAACCAGAACTGTTTTAATTTTTCGATTCATAGGCTATCACGAAAAATCATTAAAACTGATCTTCCTGCCTGAGTCATTTGGTGACTAATTTTCTTACCGGAAATTTACGATATTTCTGAATTTCCAGTAAATTTTCCAAGTTTGTGAATTTCCAGCCTCTACATTGTTAAAATCATAGGTAAGTTAATGAAATTAATTTCACAATTTCAATATTGTATTGTTAAAAACTAATTTTTTCGTTGTTACAAAACGTCACATGATGACTAAAGTACTACAACGTATTTACCTATCAGTACATGTCACGTGTCCGACTGTCATATTCACATTAATCATTGTAAGTAATACAAGTTTACATGACCAAAAACCTAAAAATAATCAATCCGAGATTACAGCTTTTAGCAATTTATCATATTTTTAATAGTTATCACACATTATCAAACACAGATATAGAACGCCTACAGACACTATACATATATGTTTTGTTATATATTACGCGTGACTAATCCAGATATGATAAAGTACTCATATATGCAGATAAGTTTGGTGATAATATACGAGGAGCTCCAGTAGCCAACTCAAACTATGCTATTAATCCCAATGTTTCGAAAAATTCTCCACGAGAGGCGCAGATATTTTTCCTAAATGAACATATAAATTAGATTACCTGTCGCTATTGTTATCAACATATATATATCACATACATAAAATAATAACAATTATTAATTTACGAAATGAGCCAATTAAAATTAGGTATACGACGACTACTTCAGATTACATTACTATATGCACACGATATACTCTCTACGTACAAAATGCTAAATTATTATCATCACACAAAATTTATCACACACAGGTACAAAATAAAATAAAATTGTTTGATATTCTATATTAAAGCAGCAACAACAAAAATCCAATTAAAAATTTTCACGATGAACAACATTTTTGTTTCATGACTCATAAACTTTTCTTTTAACCATTAAAAACCATAAACATTTTTTTTCCACACTGTAATCCTTTATCCATTAAACATATGTATTTAGAATTTTGATCTGGCACTCGTCAACCACCCCTTGGGTACATTTTTTTTTACAACACAAACACTTTTATATTACGAGTTGAAACATTTTTAGAAATTGCTAAGCTTACGAAGCTCCAAAAAGCTTAATTAAAATAATCGATACAGTCGATTGCGATGAATTATTATACGTTTTCCACTTTATGGACTTTGTACAATAATTAACTAATTGAAAACCAAATAGATCTATAATTTTCACTTTCCGTTGTCGAATAATTAAATTTATAAAATTAATCAAAAAGGTATAAATTACCCAACTCACAATTAATTAAAAGAACTTTTTTATTTTTATGTTTTACGTGTTGATTTAAAATTAAAAGGCATAAAGTAAATTGGTTTTCAAACTTGGACTGAAGTTGTTTCTTTTATTTTATTTTTTTTTTGTTTTCGCTATCAATGATTAGAAGTTTGATAACAATATAAAAAAAATATATTATGGAGCTGTGTATAATGTATAGTTGAAGGTTGATAATTTAATTGCCTAATTAATTCCGTAGCAGAGGTTCATCAGATGTTCGATTGTTGTAAACCCGTGTTGGCCAGGTCTGGCAGAATTTATCGATCCAGCGGAGATAAGCTTGATAAAGCAATTTCCACTCTAAGGCGGGACACATGGTGCTCTTCAACATTTCAGTTTGTATATGTGACATAGCAAGTGATGTCGATTGTGAAATTTCAATTGCCGGTCGGGTCGACATTAGTGGTCGACAAAGGTTTTCTCATCTATAGTCGCCACAAGGAAATTGCCTTCTACGTTAAATTAATTATGCCACCCAAACGATAAGGGATTGGCCGATCTACTCCTCAAACACGAAATAAAAGGGCACATTGCTCGATCCAGAAGAAACTGTACGGTGATTTAAATCTTCGTAAATTCCATTAGGATGCTAATTATGATTACAGAGAAATCCACTAGTGAAATTGTAAAAATTGATAAATTGAGGTTCCGTCACGTAAGTCGGATTCATTTGTACGGTTTTTCAGTCGAAACCATATAAGGCCAATCGGAACCATATAAAGCTAGCCGGAACCACACCAGTTGGAACCAAACCAACTATGGCATTAGGAGTGCATGATTGAGTACTACCTGATTTTTTCAGCTGGAACCAATATTAAGCCAGCCGGAACCAAATAAAGCCAGCCAGAACTTTAGCCAGCCAGTTTTATCAGTCAGAACCATTTTTCAATAGGAATCATAACACGATCATCGGGAACCGTCAGCCAGAACCACACGAAGCCACCCGGGACCAAACCATCTATGGTACAAATAGGAAACAATAATGAGCTTAAATTTCTTGTGCAACGTAAACTTTTAGCCCGAACCATAACAAGGTCAGCGGGATCCAATCAAATATCACTATGCATCACTATCTGATTTTACAGGCGGAACTATATAAGACAAACTGGAACCATTTATAGCCTACCGGAACCATGTCAGCCGGAACTAAACCAATATGGTACAAGTAGCCGGAACCAATATTAAGCCAGCCAGACCTAATTAAACTCAGCCAGAACCAGAGTTTTATTAGCCAAAAACAGTCGGAATTAGCACAGTGCGCTTAAATGAAACACTGCCCCATTTAATTTTTCAGCGCAATGCATAGTGCAACATTGTGCTATTTACTGATTTTTTTTACCAATTAAAGCCATCCGGAAGCAGAGGTTTATTAGCTGGGACCAGGAGGAGCTTCTAAAAAGTCAGCTGCAATCATATGAAGTCAGCCGGAACCAAACCAACTATAGTACATGTATCACAATGCATTGTGCACTGTTTGATATTGTAGTTGTATCGGCTGTCCTTGTTATGGTTTCGATTCCTACTGAAAGCTTATAAGTGTCCGGTTGATAAAACTTTGGATCCGGCTGGCTTTATATACGTTCCGGCTGATAAATCAGATAGTGACAAATGATGTACAATGCATTGTGGTACTTGTACCATAGTTATAGATTTCGTCGCGGCTGACATGTCCTCGGCTGGCTTCAGAAGTATCCGGCTCACATTTTAGTGGTTCTGGCTATCTGCTACGATCCTGTCTGCAAGTTTATATGTTGAACAAATATTTAAGAACAGTTCGCTCATTGTGCGGCGTCCTAATAGTTTCGCCTAATAAAACTCTGATTTTGGCTTCCTTAAATTAATTCTGTTTGGCATAGTATTGGTTCCGGCTGACTGTTTACTTCCGGCTCCGGTAAAATCAGGTAACGTTCATTGTTGCACAATGCATTGTGTTCCTTATTTGTGCCATATTTAGTTTGGTTCCGACATACCTTGTTAAAGTTTCGGCTGAAAGAACAACCATTTAGGCTTATTGTGTAAGCTCCTAATGTTTCCGCTTTCTTCACATGCATATATCCATTTGTGCTTGGGTTGGTTTGGTTCCGCCTGGCATTGTTCCGTCTGAGCTTGAGTATTGTACAATCTTATAAGTGCTTTGTACTACTGTGGAAGCTCATAATTGCTAATAAAACTGCTGGCTATAAAATATTATGGCTGGCTTTAATAAAAACATAGCTAACATAATATTGGTTCCGGCTAAGTCAGATACTGCAATGATGCTCAATGTAATTTTCTACTTATGCCATAGTTTGTTTGGTTCCTGTTGGTATGGTTCGGGCTGACTTCAAATGGTATATCCAGCTGGTATTTTCGTGTGACAAATCGGCTAGAACACCATGATGTTCAATGCATTAGTTTCGGCTGACTTTATATGGTTCCGATGATATTGTAGTGGCTCCGGCTGACCTCGTTATAGTTCTGATTCAGAGCTTTTATGGCTCCGGATTTCCAGCTAGCTTAATGCTGGTTTAGGCTGGATAACCAGATAGTGTAAAGTGAAGAACAATGCATTGTTCTGCTTGTGCCATACTTTGTTTAATTCTAGCTGGTATTATTCCGGCTAGGTTTATATGGTTCCGGCTGGCATTATATGTTTCCAGGAAAAATCGGGTATATGTGGTAATTAATTTGCTACGTGTGTACTTCACGACTGTCAAGTATGAACTCTCAATATTAATATTCGCCTAAATGACAGCAAAAAATTGTTCTTTTCGGATGCACTCTCTGTATATAATATAAAGTTTCCAAATAACGTCGTTTGGTGCTATAAATATCGTGATCGAAAATATGTGTCGGCATTGAAGGTGCAAGAAACAGAACTACTCTTCAATAAAGCCAAAGTTATAGAGAAGGTAAAAAAATTGTCGGTCTACGATACTAACGAAACTTACTTGCAGGGTCTATCACTGATAATGGCGAATACCCATTCGCGGCAAATCCGTCACTTAAATGGTACGAAACAATGATGCCTAAGTCGATAATCGTTGGATTGTACCGAATAATGTGTGATTTATAATATCGATTATTGCAATTCGTTGAAATCGGTCAATATCAGCTGACATCGAAAGCCGTTAATTTGGAAGTACAGAGGGTGACAAAATTAAGTGAACACATACTATTTATAATAAACTTGTCTTCCCAGCCTTGAACAAATAAAATAAATAATAAGTTTTCAATCGTAAAATACTTTTTGGGCTATTATTTATTAATTTAAAATACCAAAATATTTTCTACCTTATTTATAATAAAATAAAATAAAAAGATTGTTTGTTCATCACTAAGACAAAATTAAGTGAACATATTCATTTAACAAGATAAACATTAACATTTTTTGATCATCTAGATTGGTTAATATTTAGTATGTCCTCCTCCAGATTTGACGACTGCTTCTAGGTGCCGTGGCATTCTTTTTATTAGATTTGAAATAGTTTCAGATGATATTTTTTCCCATGCGTGGCTTAAGTTATTACAAAAATCGTTTTTATTTAAGCGCTCTTTAAATGGCAATGTTTCGTCCAACATCGTCCAGAGGTTTTCTATTGGATTAAGATCCGGGTTCTGGGGAGGCCATTCCAATAGTTTGATTTTATTTTTTATGAAATATTGCGTGGTAAGTTTGGAAGTATGTTTGGGATCATTATCCTGCTGGAAGATAATCCGCCTTGGTAACCCAATTTTGCGTATTGAGTCTTTTAAATTTTCTTTCAATAAGTCCACATATACACCTGCTGTCATAATATTATCAATTAAACACAAATTACCAACTTCCAGCGAAACACCCCATACCATAATAGATCCACCGCCGTGCTTTATTGTGGCTTTTATATTTTGAGCGCATAAGCGGTTCCAGGATTTCTCCAAGCTCTATCTTGTTTTTTGGTACCGAAGAGTTGGAATTTGCTCTCATCTGACCATAGCACATGATTCCAAAATTCTAAGCCTTTATTCCTATATTTTTTAGCAAATAGCAATCTTTTCTTCATATTTGTTTTACTTATGAAGGGTTTCTTTCTCTGGATACAGCTAATTTTTCCTTTTTAGCGTAACCGTCGACAAATTGTACGCGTAGAAACTGAAACATTTGTTATTTCTTTGATTTCGCGAGAAATTAGTTTTGGATTTCTATTCACTTCTCTGACGATTTGTCTGTCTTCTTTTTTTGATGTCTTTCGCTTCCTTCCCCTTAGGATACATTTTTTACACTTCCGAATTTCTCGTTCTTTAAACAAGTTTTTCTCGCGCCAGTGAATGACAAGTTGTATTTTTTAGCAAGTTGGCGACAGGACAACCCAATATTACGGTCATTTATAATCCGTTGTCTCAGATCAATTGAATATTCGCTTTGCCTCGGCATATTGCATGAACTAAACAAATCTTCAACAAAAGAACAGTATTTTCTTTAAGAAAACATATAAAATATTTGAATATTGCAAAAATTTACCTTAAACCAAAGTTTATTCGAAAAAAACTCGATCAAATATCAAAACAAACTGTGTTAACTTAATTTTGTCGAGTCGATTAATTCACGTCACCTAGAAATTACACACGTACGCAGATAAAGACGAAGCACAACTAAGACTAACGTTTTGTACGCAGATGTGCAATTAAGGAAATAAGCGACAGTAAAACAAAGAAAAAACAATGTGAGGTGCAGAAATGTTTAAAACTAGGGTATTCTAAAAAAAGTGATGTGAGTGTTCACTTAATTTTGTGACTCTCTGTGTACACTTTGAAAATGGACAGTTCGTGTTCAATCGTTCGTGTTATCACCATCGCCACAAACTTTAACTGTATTTTTCTCATTATGCTGCGATGATGTGTTTACAAACAACTCTTACGTGCCAATATTCTACACATGGAATACATCAACGAAAAAGTTTCACCGTCACAAACAAGGTAAAGTAATTGAAAGACATCGAAGTTGATATTAGAACGTCGCGTTAGGCCGTCTGCATACTTCCGCTCCTAAACAATGCAAAATGCGTTTACTTGCGATAATTGTTAATAAGATATGTGGATTGACATTCTTTTAAGAAAGCAGATCAGGACACGAGAACGACGATGTATCGAATACTGCTTAACTATACAAATAGGCGCATTCTTTGCAATTAATGTGCTTCCCTTCCAATCGGATAAGGCTGCGGAGTAATGACGAGGGCGGGAAGAGGATAATGACGGATTGGGGTAAAGACGGAAGGAGAAGGTCACTCAAAGACATGATTTTTCTACGGCACGTACGCGTATCTATAGGTAATAGGCTGCTGCGACATTGCACTAAAAGGGTTCACGTTCCGCGACCCGCGATGGGCTTAGACTGCGAACCTTGGGTAAACAGACTACCTCATCACACCATACCTCAGCATTTGCTTCTGCTCGTACTTATTTTGTCGTGGGTGTCACGGATGATGCCAAGTCAGGGTCTTGAGAGCTGCGAATGTACAACCGAACAAAGAACCAAACCCACCCTCATCTCTCCCAAACTAATATCAGTTTAAAATATCATTAACTTTTCTTTATAAATTATCCCATACAACAACATTTTATTAAGTAAATAATTTACGATTGACAAGAAATTATCACTGGCGGATTTATCTGACTCAATACCAAAACTTTACGTTAATGTTAATTATATTAGCTAAATGCTCAAATCAGGTGTCATGAAAGTCATATATCCCACCCGATGCGTAATCAATGTGGTGCACGAGGAGCTCGCCGTACTCCGACGTTGTCCTACAAATAAAAAAAAAAAATAACACTGATACTAAGATACTTAGTTAAGCATGGGATACTTACATTTCCAAACTTGTAATGATTCGCTTGGCAATTGCCTTGTCCCTTATAGTGATGTTCCTCCTGAGGCGCGCACCTGCTCCATCAGCTGAGGCTCCAATCTGCCGTGGCGAATCACTTCCTGTGATGTCCAATCCGACAAAATTTTGGGACAATTTCTAGGTGCACGTCCGTAGTTGATGCCTGTTGCTAGTTGTGATTTAATTTACCGACCTCGATTGGTTAGCACGTGGTATTCGTAGGCTTACCTATGTTCATAGTTACTTGCTCGTCAATTTTTGTATTTTTTATATAGAAGGGGAGTGACTGAGTTTGTGATCTAAGCCAATTATTGATGTGGTATAACTAGAAAGTGACTAATGAGTAATGATATTCTTTCTCCAGACTACAGATGTATCACGTTTCTTAAACCTTACGGTAATAAGTAGCTAACAAACAGGGAACGTTCTGTTTGGCGCTCCAACCTCCGATAATTTTACTGGGCGATATATGGAATTGCTAGCATCAAAATTAATCTTTCCGGCAACGTCAGACTTAATAGATCTCTGACTAAGATTTATTCTTGCAAATCGGATGTACTGCAACTCCTTGATGACAGGCTCACTTCCTTCAATACGAAAATTGCAAAATTATTACTGATTATTCACTTTCCTGGTTGCGACTCTACTAATTCTGAATTTGCTGATTCTGCAGAACCCAACGCTATTGAAAACTCACTAGACTGTGACCTAACCCATAGTCTAGTCACTTGCGAATGCACTGGAATTTTTTCTACTTTGCGTCGTTTATTGCAGGTGGTCCTGGTAGCATTTTCTGCTGAATTATAACACGGGTTTCTTCTCCTTCGGGATCACTTACTCCAACTTTTTCAAGTTTGTATTGGTTTCTGGATTGTCCTGCAATCTTAGAGCATAAGCAAAATTATTTTCATTTCTAAAGCTGGCAGGTCGGATTTCACCGACTGTAAAACATTTAGGCCTATTAGTCTCTCCTGACCTTTCTCAAAGCTCTCGACAGAGAATTGTCGACAGGTTTATAAGAGATGGCCACTTATCAAATTTCCCAGATAGTATGCTTACAGAGTTGACAAATCCTGTGAAACTGCTCTACATAAACTTCTTATACGAATCAACAGATCTCTTAACATTAAAGATTTTCTCGTGAGTACGTTCCTGGACATTGCAAGTGTCTTCCATAGCACCTCATTTTCTACCATTATCGAGGCATTGACTAAACCATCGGGATTGAATTTATGCTCAGGCTTCGTATTGGTGAGGTCAACGATCACAAGATCAGATCCCGTCAAACATCTTGGCGTTACCTTAGCCAGTAAACTTTCCTGGCAAATTCAACTTGAAAGTAAAATTCAAAAAGCCACTGCTGTTGTTTATAGCTATGTAGAAAATCATTTGGGAAGTAATGGGGTTTGACTACCAAAATCGACTTAAGTATGATACGATTCTGTTGTTTGGTGACCCGTGGTTAAATCAAATCCCGCTTTAGAGAAACTTAATGGTCGACAGGGTATGTCAACGCTAATACCGGTGCTATGTCTTCGACACTGATCCTCGCTTTTCTTCAGAAATCTTTAATCTCTTCTGTTCATCTATACCAGAAATTATTATGGATAATGACAAATTGTTAGCAGGATTCGAATATAATAATTTCTTCTCATTGGTTCACCCAACAAGATACTTTTGGTTGCCATGAGATTTCAATAACCTGTGGCCCTATTCTGTCTTTCCCTGGGAATAGGGAATTGGGAAAAATATTTTCATAGAATTTTTGTCTAAATTGTATTTTGCTGGCCTACTGAGGGAACATGTTTGGTGTTAATATTTTTGAAACAAAGTGAAAGGGGAAAATATTTTTCCCAATAAAAATTTTGTGGAACAAAAGTTTCCCAATTCACTTTGTTTTGAAAATTTTTGCACTAAACTTATTCTTTTAGTAGGCCAGAAAAATACAATTTAGACAAAAATGCTATGAAAATATTTTTCCCAATTCCCTATTCCCAGGGAAAGACAGAATAGGGCCACTGGTGTTTAAGTTACTAGTTTTCTTCACAAGTGGCCCTCATTCTGAATTAGGTACGGATTTTTGAACCTACTGCTTCTAATTTGAAGTTGTTACGGATGGCTCGAAGCCAACCCCCAGATTTCAATAAGCACGCAGAGGCCTCTCTCACGATGATGTATTGCCGGCTAGATCTCAGGGTAATGGCTTGCTCCTGGTCTACACCGTGGAACATACAAAAATAAAAAACAAAAGCAAATAATAAAAAAAAACTGAACATAAATTTAGTCGACCAGAATTTCCAGAACGAAACTTAAGGAACGTAATAAATATAATAATAACCGAGTGTGTTCACGACAAGTACCTAGTCTGCTGAAGAGATCCCCCCCGAATGACGATTACACCAAATATGTAAAAATAAAATGAAATTTGTAAAAAATTGGAAAAGAAATAAAGATTTGCTAACTGAAAATTAGATATAAACTAAATTTGACTTTACTTTCATTGTGAATATAGTATGTAAATAAAAAAAAATAAAAAAAAATTTATCAACCAAAAAAATATAAAATAAAAATAATAAAAAATATAGTAGTTTAGGTCACCCTGTACGGTTGCGGCGTTCCCTTCCGCCGAAATGGGTGGACGTCTTCCCGCCTTTTGTTAAAATTTTACAAATGGCCGGTTGGCCACCCCAACTGGCTCAAAGTCGCCTCAACTGTCCATCCGTAAACAATTTGGTTGGGCGTTGTCCCGCCTTAAACCGTTGAAATATAGAACGTCGTCTCGAAAAACCGTAAGAAAAAAAAATTTTTTTTTGTTGAGCGTCCTCAACTTCGGATGTTAACCGTGAACTTTATCCGATGATTCTATCTTGTCCCGATTCACAACAAGTATCAACTGAACAGTAGCTTCACAGGCAATAACAATTTTCAATAAGACGAATCCTTTTAATCTCGAATAAATAACACTCGATCTCACGTGAAACTATCAGTTTATAATTTATGAAAATGGTTCAAAAAAATAATAAATTTCACTTCTCAATAAAACTTAAAATTACACTTTTAACTGTGTAAATTGTTACAATCCAATACGCAATTTTTTTAAACTTTTATTTATTGTAACCAAAATAAATTCAAAAATAAAATTTACCACTTTGTTTTTATTCCAGCCAAACCAATAACTTGACTCCCAAAAACTAAAAAAAAATTCTCGGACCAGACACAAAATATAGAAGAATAATTTTGGTGTGTTTTCGTGTACGTTACTGGCACACTCCCTCTCACCCGCATCAGCTGCACACACCAAAACAAGAAAACACAACAACAATACTCCTCTATATCTTAGTCGCTCACACACACGCACAAAATGGTACACATTGGTCTCGCTCTCATTCGACGTCTACGTAATACAGAACATTAATGCCCAATTCAAAACAGAATGTAATACCAATGACATAATACAGATGGCTATACCATCTGTAAAATTCATTGTTCCAACAATCAAAGAGAAATAAAAAATTTGAAAACGAAACAGTAAAATAAAAATAATGTTATGACCAGGGAGTTGTAACAAGGTTAACTAAGTATGTTCTCTCTCTGAAGAAAGACCAGCTACGAGTTTTGGTTGCTATTCTTACGGGTCAACTATCGACACATAGCGGTTTTAAACTCCATTTACATATAATGGGGCTTCTTCATGGCTCCTTGTGTGATGCGACTGTCTTAAAGAGCACTACAGGATTCACGGCAGTAATTCGTAGCGCAGTTCATGTAATTTAGAAGCGAACATTCCGAATGACATTTTCGACAATTTCAACAATCGCGGCACCCATCGGGCCAACACCTTTTTCACACTTATCTTCTCTTTTAAAATATTAGTTGTCCTTCCGTACCTACAAGCCTACGGCCTCTGCTACTTCGCACACTTTAGTTCGGCGAGAAGAACTTTTCAACGATTTTCTCTGTAACCAGGTCTGCCAAGCGGCCTGGCCGTTTTCATCAAAAACAGATGTACGGCCACGTTTAAATGCGTTGGTGATACTACTGGATGCCAAATAAAATATATCCTGGGAACTATACTGAAATTTAGTATGGTATCGTTTAGCACAACAACAACAGGTACTTATTGATCGACCCTCGTATAGGCCAATTCATCACAAAGCATCATTAAAGAGTCATTTGATTGCTCACTGTACATCGTACACTAAATTAGCCGTCATTTAAAATTAATTTAATTAATTAACTATCTTATCACATAAATGCAGTAAAAAGTGTCTTATATACTTATTAAGAATTTAATCCTCGAATTTCAAAACACATTGTTCTCCTGCTTATCAGTCTAAACACAAATAACATTCACAGGCTGAACTAAACAATGATTGATTACATTCCTAAATACAAATTGCTCGCACAAATCGCGTATACCATCCATATAATCACTAAGTAACGGCATTAAAATTATCAACATTTTAATGCGCGAGCGCTATTCGATAACAAAATCCCCCAATTCGAAAAAATTGCTGATTCGAGTCGGCTTACTGTACAATTATCACACACAGAGCTATAAAAATCGTGATAAAGTAATTAAAATGTGATAAGAGCTTGTGATGATAACCGCATTTATGTTATTGTCTTATACAAAACCGCGATATAAAAAAAAAACCGCGAGTCGATTACCAATTGGTTCAGTAAGAATTCATCTAATTCAATTACTCTCTGATCCTTTTGATTTAAAGATTTAAGTTACGTAAGATAGAAGGTATTGGGTAGTCTAGGTTGCAGATTTTTCTACGAATTAAATACTTTGTAATGCCAAGAGAAATTGTTCTCGTGCTATAAATTTTAATTAAATTGTTAAGAAATAATTATTTTCTTTATACACTTCTTATTCTTGATACTTTTATCATACATGTATACGGTACAAGTACTGTGATAAGATAAGAGGGAATATAATTTACCCCAAGAAAGTTATTTCTACTCAACTCACATATAAAATACAATCACTGTGGGTCTATAGTTTTTATTGTTATTTTTATTGTAAGTGTTATGATTTTAAAGAATTTTTTTAATTTCTTGAACTTTTGTTGTTGGAGCGAACGATGGTACGATAATAACATTAAAAGGTATTACGAAAGTTTTGCTTCGTAAAGCTTTTTATTATAAAAAGTTGAGGGCTTTGATATAACATAGAAAAGTTTCACTGCGTAGTGTTTGATATATTATACTTTTGTAAGTACTTCTGAAACGGATCAAGATATTAAAATATTGGAATTCTAAAATCACCTTAAACATCTCAGTTTCAATTTATTCATTTAAAATATATCCGTCTATTAGCCTATCTGATTTCAGTTTTAACAAAGAAATTGAAATTTCAAATGAGCGCTGTGGGTGGTTCTGGAAATTGGTAATTTATTTGTTGGAATTAACTTATTTCTCAAGTGATTAAATTGCAACAAAATTGGTCTGATGAAAATAGACAATATGAATAGATTAAGGACATAACATATGTAAAATATCAAAAGTTAATTTAAACTAATTCATTTATCAAACAGATTGGATGAAACTCTTTTTATACGATAAAATTTCGAAGCATTCAAGCATTCACTACAGCGTAAGTAGCTTCTAATAATAATAAGGGGACTAAGAACTAATTCTCGACACGATTTCTTCAACAATTCAATTTGTTAGCACTCACCAAAATTAATTGATGATACGTGAGGATTTCAACAGTAACGAGCTTTCAGACACAAGTTTATCCAGTGGAGCAGTTTTAAACATTATTTTGCTTCGAATGCACTATCGGCCAAATAAACTTTATTTACTGATAATATGTTGAACTCTGGATTTTAAGATCAGCAACGTTACGAAAAGTTTAAGCAGGCAGCATGATTTGGTAGTTTCCTCTGTTATCAAAATAGTAATGTGGCTTTGAAACCAATCTGTGTCATAAATGTATACCATCCTCACATTTTAATCATCTTTTGTCTGGAACAAGGTTGTCTTAAATTCGAATCTAAATCTCCACCACGATTCGATGTTCGTAAGACCGACTTTGTGAAATTTCGTGATTTATTGACAAACATTTAATTGATACCATGTTAAATGTTGCAGTACATACCGTAATCGCATATTCGCCAAAAAACTGTATTGCCATCACCTTCTTAGTACAGGGTGGGCCAAATAAGACCTACCAATGTAAAACCCGAATAATTTTTTTGTTTTCTAATTTAATTGTTTTTTTTTTCTTTGCGGGTTATAATTGAGTTCTTGGAAATTTATAATGGATAGACACAGTACAGAACAACGTGCTAAAATTATCGAATTTTTTTATTCTTGTCGAAGATCAATAATTATGGCGCAGCGAAAGTATCGTCAACATTTTAATTCAAGATTAGCTCCCACAGCCTTCAAGATAAGAAATTTGATCAGCCGTTTTGAGGAACGGGGTTCAGTGGCCGACTGTCCTGGAAGAGATCGCCATCGATATATTCGTACCGAAAGACAACGTGGAAGCTGTACGGCAGAGTGTTGCAAATGATCAATCTGTCTCAACTCGTCGTCGTTTCGGCCAGTTAGGCATTTCCCGAACGACATTGCGGAGAATTTTAAAGTTAAATCTTAAGGTGCATCCATACAAAATTCAAATTGTACAAACTCTGCTTCCGCAAGATCACCAACAACGACTGCAATACGCTATACGTTTGATTTCAAAAAATTCTGATTTCCCTTGGCCGCTTCGCTTGCCAGATTTAACTGCGCCCGACTTTTTTTATGGGGATATTTAAAAGAGAAAGTGTATGTCAATAAGCCACAGACAATTAGACAGCTAAAGCAGAATATTCGAGACGAAATACTGAGCCTGCAACCAGAAACATTACGTGGTGTTATGGATAACGCGCTTAAAAGAGTCTATGTTTGTATCGAGCAAAATGGTGGACATTTGTCTGATATCACAATTCATACATAGTCCCCCTAAATTTCCATGAAATGTATTTAATATATAAAAAAAAATTATTTAAAAAAAACTATTATTACAAGAGTTACACGTGTTTTACATTGGTAGCTCTTATTTGGCCCACCCTGTATAATAGTGAATTACGAACGTTACGTAACTGTAGAAGTAAATCGGACTCTGATTACTCTAATTATTTAAACAATTATAATGATTTCAGTAACTTGTCTGACAAACTTTACGGGAATTATATCACACTCATGCACTCCAATAAACTAATCAATGATGATCACTGGAAATTTATTAATTTGAAGAAAAATCAGAAGGACCTTCCACCCTGAAGTACGAAGATCATTCCACCAATGATCTTAAAGTCATAACAAATCATATTGCTAACTTTTCAGTCTGTCTTTTACAAACAGCGATTTTTAACTCGATGTAGATTACTTCATATACATGTACAACTATGTTCAATCAACCTTGACTTTCATTGAATCCATGGCACAAAAGATTTCCAAACTTGAAGATGACTTTTCATCCAGTCCTGACTGGACTTTGACCATTCATCGTCTTAAGAAACTGCAGAGACATTTTTGTCCAGTCGGTGACGCTATGTGAGTTTGTCATGAGTTTGCTTTATTAAAACCTTATGCTACTATGCTACAATACATAGTGGCACAAACAGCAATTCGTGACTATTTCAATCCCATTATGAGCGCTGGAAAACTCACGCAGCAGTGGTTGGTTAGCTGTTACCTACAAGATAAAGCCAACAACCTTGATTATTTCTCTACATACCAGCAAGTATTTAGAGCTGAAACCTATCAAGGGCTTGCAGATCATGTAGCAAACTTGGCAAACAACGCAAACATCGAGTTCGAGCAAGGGTTTGTGGCATTCTACCATCAAGTTTTAAAGAATCTCCGCGGAACATGCGAAAACGGTGCAATGACACAATTTCTTTTTTTTTGCAAAGTGGGATGCGCCTGATCTGATCATTACGTTCACGGCTAATCCAAACTGGTCTGAAATCAAAAATAACTTGCGACCAGGCGATCAGACAATTGATCGTCCTGATTTGGTAGCTCGCGTGTTTAAACTGACTGAAGCTAAAGGTGCTGATGGACGACCTGACAGTGCACGATATCTTCGGTCAATGTAAAGCTTTTGTCTACACCATCGAGTTTCAAAAGCGCGGTTTACCACATGCGCACAGTCTGGTTGAGCTGCAAGCTGAATACAAATTTACAACATTTATTTGTGCTGCTATTCTTGAAATAGCAGAAAACCGCGACTTCAAGAATTAGTTACTCGCTGCATGATGCAATTATGCTAACGCTCCATGCATAGTAGATGGCCACTCGAAAAAATTTCCAAACCCGTTCACTTTACAAACTTTACCAAATGTCAATGGATATCCGCTGTACCGTCGTCGCAGTGAAATTCGAGCTGAAGTCAGAGGATCTTCTATGAAGAATCAATATGTTGTACCGTATAATCCTTATCTTCTGCTTAAGTACAATGCACATAACGTCGAGGTTTGCACATCGCTTAAAGCAATTAAGTACATCTAAAAATATATATTTAAGAGATATGCTTGCCAACATGGTAATTACTTCTGAAAGTCCGCAGTAGCTTCGATATATAGAGATCAGCAACTGCATCGATGCTCGATATGTCAGCGCTCCAGCAGCTATGTAGAGACTTGTTGAATCGAAAATGCATGATCGATCTCATGCCGTGATGCGTCTTCCTGTGCACCTACCAAATCAACAAATAATTACATACGAAGCAGGTAATAAAGATGAAGCGTTGCAACTTCAATGATCAAAACGCACGTCATTTCCTATTTACTGACATTCCGCACCATTACGTTTACGTACGCGGTAAATTGCAATTTCGTCAAAGAGTTGGAGAGAAGGTTGCTGCACGAATGTATATACAGTAAGCTTGAAAAATGAGGGCCGTTTTTTCTTGCGGCTGCTTTTGCTATATATTCGAGGTGCCACCAGCTTTAAATTTGTACGAACATTCAGTGGTGGTTTTTAAAATACCTTCAAAGAAGCTGCAGCTGCATGGGGCCTTCTGGTAACCGAAGATAAATTGGACCACTGCTTAACAGAAGCAGCAGTCTTTCAAATGCCAAGACAGCTTCGAGAGACTTTCGCTTATATTTGTTGCTTTTGTCAACCTTCCAAACCTCTTGATCTCTGAATGAAGTATGCAGATGACATGACTCTCGATTACAGCCGAAACCATATTGAAAATGTAGTGAAAAATTTGGCTCTCCATGATATCAACATAATTCTTATACAGCACGGACTTTCTTGCGCTATGATCGGCTTATATAACAATTCCATCGGGAAGTCCCGTAGAAGCGCAAGTCTTCGATCCACTTCGGAAACCCGAAGAAGCTGAGTTACGAATTCAACTGATAAATGAAAAGCAATTGGATGTACTTCATTAAATAACTGCTGCAGTGCATAATGAAAATGTCTGCAGTCAAAACTTCTATCTTGATGGACCAGGAAGATCTGGCAAACATTTCTATACGCAACACTGATGGCCTTCATTAGGGGAAAAGGAAAAATTGTTACATTTGCAAAAAACAGGAATGGCAGCTACTTTGCTGAAGGGTGGTCGAACAGTTCACAACGGATTTAAATTACCAGTACCGCTGATTGACACTTTTGTCTCTGCGATGCGATTGACATCACCCGAAGCAAACACTTTGCGAGAAGCTTCACTTATTATTGTCGATGAAATTTCAACGCTAACAAATCACGGACTCCGCTGCATTGACAAGCTGTTGCGTGAAATATTGGGTTGCGAAATGCCTTTCGGCGGAGAGGTGTTCGTTGTTAATGGAGACTTTCGACAGACACTTCCAGTTGCTGTGAGAGGTACGCAAGCTGACTTCATCGAGTGCTATATAAAATCGAGCAATCGATTGGAGAGACTTTCTTCAATTATCGCTTACGCTAAATATGCGAAGTGCAGGTCAAGAAGAAAACCACAACTGGTTGTTACAAATTAGTATAGTTAGTAATCATCCTCTCCTTGGCGGGCGGCTTAGCCGCTCCCGAAACAGCTAGTAATAATATAGTAAAATTAATACCCCCTATTCTCTTAGTCCTGTAATTTCATACGACGCGCCCATTGTCGTGTCACCTCGTCTATAAAACGTTATTCTCTTAGTCGACTGAGGTGACGTGACGCGACTATGACATTAATTTAAAATCATCGGGCAACACAAATAATTGCCTCAAAAATTGACATAACATTCGATTATCAAAAATAAAAAATTTGAATACATAAAAATTGAATAAAAAAATAAAAAGTGAATTATTAAACATAAAAATATAAATTTGAATAAAAATAATAATTTATATTAAAAATGAGTTGTTTTGATTATTCTTCGAGTGAAGATGAAGAAACGTGCGATATGGCTGATTTTCGAAGACGACTAAGAGATAGATCAAATCCTTTGGAAATACATACCATACAATCTGTAATATTATAAATTATGTTTTTCAATTTTATTATAAAGTTTTCTAATCGATATTTGTTTCTTTTAGATTTGTTAGATATTCCCGAATAAATAAAGAAGACTTTATATATTTATTAAAAAAATTAGAAAATCGTTTAAATCTGACCACAAGGATATCTTCTGTATCCCCGATAATAAAATTAGCCGCCATATTGCGTTATTTTGTAGAAGGATGCTACCAAACGGGTTGAGGAAATGAATTTATGTTGGGATTAGCACAATCAACATTTTCCAAAAAATTTTCACAAGTAGTTCCTATTCTAGAATAAGAGATCTGTGCCGAATTAATAAAATTTCCAACCACAAATGACGAAAAAAAGAGTATAAAATTAGCGTTTTATACGAAAACAGAAATACCCCATATTATAGGTTGTATTGATGGAACCTATTTTAAAATTGCGTCACCTTCTAAAGAAGATCGACATCGTTACCCGAACCGGAAAAGTTTTTATAGCTTGAACGTTATGCTAGTACGTAATTTACATTTATTATCTTAAGTTTGTTTAAATAATATAAAGTACATCATCTTTAGGTATGCGATAATCGGATGTACATCACATTTATTGATAGTAACTATCCCGGGTCATGTCACGATTCTTTTATATATTGAACGAATTTAGCTAACGAATTTAGCTTAACAGCAAAAGTTTTCCAAGCCCCTTGGCGATATCTAATTTTTTTCCATACAGTGTACAAGGCACTCGAACTGCTTCATATTGGTTATTTTAATGCTTTATATTTAGAAGTAAAACAAATTTCAATTAAATATTGTTGTAACATTTTTAATATTATATCAAAATAAATAATATTAAAACTACATTTTGTCTAACCTCCATGTTTGTATCACCTACAAGATTCGCACGTCTACAAATGTCACCTCAGGTGAGTCAATTTGCCATTCAAAAACATTGAATACTAATCCCCTTCTCCTCTAGATTTATCAAAGAACCTCTATTTTTTGAGTAATTGAGGCCCTCTGTCATTTATACAATGTTAACATTTTTTTTCTTACCATTTAATTTACATGAGTAGATAATCAAAAATCAAAATTCTAAAAAATAGTAAAAATTAAAAACTAAACATATAAACTAGATAATATTTTAACAAAGTTATAGGATTGAAAGAACTGCAAAGGTTCCTATGATCTTAAGAGATCAGTATCGGAACCTCCTACACATAATGTAAATTTTATTATTGATGTTTAAGGGTACAAACGTAGTGGATAATATCATAACATTTATTAATATAAACTACAAAAAAGCAAAACCAAGAAATAAAAAATAAAAAATTCAATCAAAAAAAAATTATAAATTTACTTATTATTTTACTATATTTAGCATTATATTATTAGCATTGTATTATATTTAATTGATTATTATATTTTATTTAAAAATTGTATTTACAGAAGTATCTGTATTAATTTATAGTATTAAAAAATGTAAATTTATCTAGACATTAACTTCACTTAAAAATTTAGCAATATGATTTATGTTTTTTAATTCGCTCGGAAATTTCATGAAATGTTCCTTCTTCGGTTTAACAAGGTAAGGGCAATGTTGGTTATTTCTTAAGTTATATTTTGTGACCTTAATATTACGATTACCACTCTTAAAAAAGAACATTTTTAATACCTTAAATCAAAGAGTATGAAAATTTACACAGAGTAACGAAACAGAGGAAAAAATTTCATCAAAAAAAATGCATGGGTTACGCAATTTAATTGCGTTAAAAACACATTTACGAATTTTTGTCGTTTTCTATAAATAGCCACGAGTATGACAATATTCAATACTAAAAAAATAAAAAAATGTTGCGTAAGTGTATTGTATGATCGATTTAAATTGCGTAACCCATGCATTTTTTGATGAAATTTTTTCCTCTGCTTCGTTACTCTGTGTAAATTTTCATACTCTGTGCTTAAATATATACAAATATCATAAAGGAAGAAAGCCGAGGCTTCTAAATAACGATAAAGCAAACCTCAGACGATTGCTTCTGCAAATGATCCTTACAGATACAGACATGTTTTGTGCTACTACCAATGATTTTAGATTTGAATAATATATACCACCCCATTTTAAAATTCCATACTGAATTTTTGGTTGAATTAGGCTGTAATAAATATTTACAAGGATTGAAACGAACGAATTGAATACATGAAAACATACTAAAATAATTATATAGAAGAAATGAAACGAAAACGGACCGAGAAATTGATTCAATTCAATTTGCTTTCGTTTCGTCTTTGCGGTTATACACTATCGGTTATGATTTTTTTGTGTCAAATTGTCAAAATATTTTGTATTTTGATTGATTTCAAATGCAGTGTATTTAGTTTGCCAAAAATAAAATGGATTTTCCGAGATAGTTTTCACACACACGAGAAGTAAACTTCAAATAATATAAAATTAGAAACAAATATGAAAATGTCGTCTTTCCGTTTTATTTCATTTCAGTCCGTCTCGTTTCCGTCTATATAACTAGCCCTTAATCCCTAAATATTTAAATTGATCAACAGATTCTATTTTGTAGCAAAGGTTACAGCAGGCTGAAAAATTCGCCGCCGTATTCCTGCATAGATAATTAGAACAAGTTGTTGAATGATAAATAATGTCCAAATTGATAGCATCATTACCAGATATGTAATTTAAAAAACATTACATTAGTTTTAAAACTAAGAGTCATGTAATGCATATCGAGCCATTTACGAAGCACCATTAAATCGTAATTTATATCGTTAGCTATATCATTTTGGTTATAGTTCTTAAGAGCTAGTTATATAGCCGAAAGCGAAACGGACCGAAACGAATCGAACGAATTGAATACATGAAAACATACTAAACTAATTATATAGAAGAAACGAAACGGAAACGCACGGAGAAATTGAATCAATTCAATTTGCTTTCGTTTCGTCTTTGCGGTTATACACTATCGGTTATATTTTTTTTGTTATCCTTAGTAGCACATCGTGGACAGGAAACGAATCCTGTGGGCCCTGAACGGTTTTAAGCCTTATAAATCGGCGGGCCCGGATCGGATTATACCAGCAGAGATCCAAAGGAACTCTGCGGTCATCCTCCCCTGGCTGGAGGTTATCTTCAGGGGATGTCTGCAATTGGTCTATATTCCCAGGAAATGGACGGAGGTCAGAGTGGTTTTTATCCCGAAATCGGGAAAAAGCTCACAGGCTTATCCAAAGGACCTGAGACCTATAACTCTATCATCCTTTCTGTTGAAAACCTTGGAAAGATTGATAGACGTACTTATTCGAACAAAAGTTGATCCGAGGAATTGGGCAATGTCTCAGCATGCGTACTGTAATTGAAAGTCGGTGGACACAGCTCTGCACGATCTAGTACGCATGATTGAGAAGACAATTTACTCGCAAGAGTTCTGTATGGTAGCATTTCTCGACATTGAGGGTGCCTTTAATAATGTAAAAACAGAGGCGATCATGGAAGGATTGTCATTTTTGAAGGTGGATTATCCTATAAGTAGGTTGATAAATCAGATGCTGGTAAGCAGGATTATTATCTCGGAACTAGGAGAGTCCACCATTAGAAGGCGGGTGGTTAGAGGAACTCCGCAGGGAGGAGTGATGTCCCCCTTTCTTTGGAGTACAGTGGTGAATGGATTGCTGTTGGAACTGGAGAAAGAGGGGATGGGGGTTGTAGCGTATGCAGATGATGTAGCGATAGCTGTCTCAGGCAAATATCTGGATACGATTAGGGATGTTATGCAGAATGCACTCCTGATCGTTACGAAATGGGCCGGCAAATGCGGATTAGGGATCAACCCGTCCAAGACAGAGCTGGTACTATTTACTAAGAAATATAAAATTCCGGTAGTTAGCCCTCCTACTGTGAACGGCATTAGACTGGCTTTTGCTGACAGAGCGAGATTTTTGGGCATAATCTTGGACAGTAAGCTCAGCTGGAACCCTAACATTGTAGAAAGGGTGAATAAGGCTAATGTAGCCATTTACTCGTGTAGAAACGCAATAGGGAAGAAATGGGGTTTGAAACCAGAGCTGGTACACTGGCTCTATACCGCAGTGGTAAGGCCTGTGCTGATGTACGGGGTGGGCGTGTGGTGGCCAGCTCTGGAAAAGGTAACCTACATAAGGATGTTGGAGAAGGTGCAAAGAACGGCCTGTATGCTTATAAGCGGGGCGCTTAGGACAACACCTACACGCGCTTTAGAGGTTATGTTCCACCTTATTCCAATCGAATTTTTTGGTAAGCAGATGGCAGCCAATGTGGCTACAAGGCTCTCGGCTGTCTCTCAGTGGAAGTCTCTTCAGGTGGGACACTCGACGATAGTTAGATCACTAAGGGAAGAACTGGTGAATCTAGATTATATTAAACCAACGTTGTGCTTTGATATAGGTTTCCGGATCATCTGTCCTTCTAGGGAATCCTGGAGGAATGGATCAATACGGGAAAACGAGGCACTGACATTTTTCACGGACGGCTCTAAGCTAGACGGTAAAGTAGGAGCTGGAGTGTTCTGTGAGAAGCTCAATGTTAATATTTCTGTTCGTCTCCCTGACTACTGCAGCGTGTACCAGGCTGAAGTGGTGGCGATAGGGGAAGTCGTGACATGGTTGAAGCATAACGTGGTATCTGTTAGGGATATCGCGATTTATGTGGACAGTCAAGCGGCACTCAGGTCACTAGAGGCGGTTTCTCTGAAGTCACGGGTGGCGCTGGATTGCCGCTCATCTCTTAATGAGATGAGCGAGTATTTCAGTATCCAGATGATCTGGGTCCCTGGTCACTCGGACGTCATGGGAAACTGCAGGGCAGACGAACTAGCTAGGTACGATACGACTCTCCAGATGCAACCGGAAAGGTCAGGTCTGGGGAGGCCTATAGCAGCGCTCAAATTGACGCTCAGTAAAAAGGCAATCGCCTTAACAGATGAGAGGTGGACCAACACTCTCACGTGCAGGGTAGCAAAACAGGTTTGGCCAAAACTGGACCTGCTGCGCTCCAAGGCACTTGTATCCCTGGGAAAACGAGATTTAGGATTGGTCGTAGGGATACTAACAGGACACTGCCTTTTTGGGGAACATGCGAGAAGGCTGGGTCTAGAGACGAATGACTTTTGTAGAAGTTGTATGGACGAAGAGGAGGAAAAGACGCTAGTTCACTTCCTATGCTCATGTCCGGCACTATCATACAAAAGACGTAAGTACTTGGGTGTGTACAACATGGACAGCCTTTCTGAACTCGCGGACTGTAGGGTGCGAGACATTTTACGCTACATCAGTAGCTCTGGTTGGTTTCAGCGGGAGTAAGGGGAGATTGGATCCTGTGGTATCACAATGGGCCATTATTGGCCTAAGTGTGCGATAGCAGCCACTCTAACCTAACCTAACCTAACCTAGTAGCACTTACGTCAAATTGTCAAAATATTTTATATTTTGTATAAATTTATATATTTTGTATATTTCTATTTAGTTTGCCAAATATAAAATGGATTTTCCAAGTTAGTTTTCATACATACGAGAAGTAAACTTCAAATAATATAAAATTAAAAACAAATATAAAAATGTTAAAACCGTTTCACCAATCCATCTATATAACCATGCCTCCTTCGTCTTTCCGTTTCATTTCGTTTCAGTCCGTTTCTTTTTCGTCTATATAACTAGCCCTTTATAATTAATCGCAACATCATTGGCAAAGCCGACCATACTTCCTTTAAACTTTGAAGCGAAAAATGAGTTGATATAAATTAGTAACAAGATTGGCCTCAACACAGAACCCTGTGATCACCACACGAAATAGATGTATGGGTACTAAATTTCTCAGAAACTTTAACAATTTGAGTTCTATTACATAAATAAGATTGGAACCAGTTAAAGGCAATACTACGAATACCAGCACACCATAATTTGTAAAGTAACAATTCATGGTCAACAGTATTAAATGCTTTTGTTAGATCAACAAAGTTAGTAGCACCGCCGTAATCATCATTTACATCAACCAAAATATCATTACAAAAGGCAATGAGTGCTTGTTCTGTACCCTACCTTCTCTAAACCCATACTGTCTATTAATATTCATTTTCATTAAGAAAAAATAGAAGTCTAGTTTTAATGCTTTTCTCGAAAATTTTTGAGAAGACAGAGAGTAGCGAAATTGGGCGGTAATTATTCAGCATATTAGGATTTACTTTTTTAAATAACGGGATTACTATAGCAGTTTTTAAACAATTAGAAAATACACCATGTTCAAGACAAGCATTAAAGATATGGGACAGCATATATGCAATATTAGTCCCAATTTGTTTTGGGATTTTTTTCGGCTTTTCGGACAAAATATCATTTTAATGGACACCCATACAATGTTTACGACAATTTTTGTCGCTGAAAACAAAGAGGCCATTTATTAACAATATTTCTACCACAACAGTAGAAAAAATGCACTCCCCTCCCCCACGTTTTAACCCCAGGGCACTTGTATACACAAAGATACGTGGGGGAGGGGAGTGCATTTTTTCTACTTTTGTGGTAGAAATATTGTTGATAAATGGCCTCTTTGTTTTCTGCGACAAAAATTGTCGTAAACATTGTATGGGTGTCCATTAAAATAATATTTTGTCCGAAAAGCCGAAAAAAATCCCAAAACAAATTAAATTCACGGACGACTTTAATAATTCTTCTTAATTAGTCCCAATGTTCTTAACGACGAAACTACTTATACCAGCGATACCACAGCTATTAGAAGTGTGTAAACTATTAATGTAGCAACAAACTTCAATGGGGAAAATAGCGGAGAAGAAAAATGACGTTGGTTCTATACTATTAATTAACATTGAATTATCGAACTGAGAATCTTGGTGCGGACAACTAATATTAGTTTTTAAGGTACTAGAAACATCGTAATAATATTACCATTTCCATCAATAATTTTAGAAGGCGTGATAGATTTTCTTTTTCGACCTAAAAGATAGTTAACTAAGTGCCATTATGATTTTAAATCTTTTTTAGACCGTTAGAATTTTTTGGAAGAATATTTTTGCATACGATGAATACGATTTTCTAATTTTTGGTTATTAGGATGTGTGCGAAGAACTTTTAACAATTTATTTTTTTCATCGATCAATTTGAGTAGACCATCAGATATCCACGGTTTAATTTTCTTTACTTTAGAACTAACGTTAGCGTTAAATGTAGCTTCCTCCAATTTATTTCAAATGTATTCAATGAATTGGCGCATCGCCAAACTAGGATCATCAATTAATAATAATTTCCATTGATCCTCAATTAACAAAGAACTTAGACGCTTGAAGTTAATTCTCTTCAAAATATTATACTTTAAGAAAGAGGATTCAGTATTTTCAGTCATTATAATATTTAAAGAAATAAGATGGTGATCAGATAACATAAAATTATGTACTTCACAAGTCAAATTTAATTATGAAAATGGTTTAGTACGAGCAAAAACATGATCAATGCATGTAGAAGATGTTTTTGTTACACGAGTTGGAGTATTAACTAGAGAAGTACGTCCAAAACTAGACATCCTAGATAAATAATCATAAACATCTTGGATTCCAGGATTTGAGGCCAAAATATTAATATTGAAATCCCCAATCAAAATTAAATTCTTGCTATTAATGCCTTGCAAAAAATTACTCAACTCATTGATAAAGCTATCGACCGAACAAAAATGAAAGCGATAAACACAGATTACACAAACTGGTTCAGAAAAAATTGTTAAATTTATTCTCAAAACATCTGCAGAGGAGAATTTATAAATGACTGAAGTAAAAGAAAATTTATTTTTTACGTAAGCTACAATGTCACCTGATGAATAGTTATTATTACAACCATCAACCATACTATAATTTACGAGTTGATATGCATCAATCTCACTGGATTTCCTCACTGGAAATCCAAACTTCAGTGCAAAACAATAAATCAGTATATCGATTTTGTCTCAAAATGTGTGAAACCAAAACCGAACACAATCATATTCTATAAGCCGTACTGTTGCGACACGCATGTAATTTTTCACTTCTGTTTAATTGTATTGTGCGTATACGAACATGAAATTTTATTCTCTATTTACTCCAAGTTGTGCATATGTTTCGGAAATAAAGGGTGATTTTTTTGTGGTTAGGATTTTCATGCATTAGTATTTGACAGATCACGCGGGATTTCAGACAAGGTGTCAAAGAGAAAGATGCTCAGTATGCTTTGACATTTCATATGTGGAATTATATATTTCATTTCGACTTACTAACGAGCAACGCTTGCAAATAATTGAATTATATTACAAAAATCAGTGTTCGGTTCGAAAAGTGTTTCGCGATTTACGTCCGATTTATGGTCTACATAATCGACCAAGTGAGCAAACAATTAATGCGATTGTGACCAAGTTTCGCACTCAGTTTACTTTATTGGACATTAAACCAACCACACGAATGCGTACAGTGCGTACAGAAGAGAATATTGCGTCTGTTTCTGAGAGTGTTGCTGAAGACCGTGAAATGTCGATTCGTCGCCGTTCGCAGCAATTGGGTTTGTGTTATTCGACGACATGGAAGATTTTACGCAAAGATCTTGGTGTAAAACCGTATAAAATACAGCTCCTGCAAGAACTGAAGCCGAACGATCTGCCACAACGTCGAATTTTCAGTGAATGGGCCCTAGAAAAGTTGGCAGAAAATCCGCTTTTTTATCGACAAATTTTGTTCAGCGATGAGGCTCATTTCTGGTTGAATGGCTACGTAAATAAGCAAAATTGCCGCATTTGGAGTGAAGAGCAACCAGAAGCCGTTCAAGAACTGCCCATGCATCCCGAAAAATGCACTGTTTGGTGTGGTTTGTACGCTGGTGGAATCATTGGACCGTATTTTTTCAAAGATGCTGTTGGACGCAACGTTACGGTGAATGGCGATCGCTATCGTTCGATGCTAACAAACTTTTTGTTACCAAAAATGGAAGAACTGAACTTTGTTGACATGTGGTTTCAACAAGATGGCGCTACATGCCACACAGCTCGCGATTCTATGGCCATTTTGAGGGAAAACTTCGGAGAACAATTCATCTCAAGAAATGGCCCGGTAAGTTGGCCACCAAGATCATGCGATTTGACGCCTTTAGACTATTTTTTGTGGGGCTACGTCAAGTCTAAAGTCTACAGAAATAAGCCAGCAACTATTCCAGTTTTGGAAGACAACATTTCCGAAGAAATTCGGGCTATTCCGGCCGAAATGCTCGAAAAAGTTGCCCAAAATTGGACTTTCCGAATGGACCACCTAAGACGCAGCCGCGGTCAACATTTAAATGAAATTATCTTCAAAAAGTAAATGTCATGGACCAATCTAACGTTTCAAATAAAGAACCGATGAGATTTTGCAAATTTTATGCGTTTTTTTTTAAAAAAAAGTTCTCAAGCTCTTAAAAAATCACCCGTTACATTTACGTAAAAAAATGTTTAAATGGAAAATTAGAAAAACAAAAACTAGGGGGTGTGTTTTGTTTGTTATTATATAATTCAAAAGTGCATTTCGATCACGATTTTGTTTTTAATTTTTATTTTTCATTATTGTTTTACTCTTTTTATGCATGAACGAGGCGTGGCTACACATATTTGATCTTCAAATCTATTTTGTTTTTTGTTGTTTGTAAAAACAAAAACGAGAAATCTAGAACAAATGTGTCATATTTGATTTCTATTGGCCGTGTACAAATACTATCAAATAGAAGTTAAAAATATACGACAATACTATCAAATAGGAGTTAAAAAGTGGCATTATCCGCGTGTATAGCCGATTATTGTACGGCTTATAGAATATGATTGTGTTCGGTTTTGGTGAAACGAAATGAGTGTAACTGGAATGATATAAGTAGTAGCATATGTATTTGTGGTAGTTTCTTGCGTATTGCCCATGCCACACGTAAAAAAAAAAAATGCCGCATTTTTCTTCGTTTCTTTCCCCGTTTACCTATGATACAAGTTTTAATTGCGACTTAAACAAATTTTTTGTTCTACCACACAACTCAAACATAAATGAAATAAAAAATATTTCAAGGACATTTTTGACTCATTTTAGTTAAAATTTTATTTAAGAGAGAGCAGAACAAAACATTGGTAGAAAAAAAATGCCAAAATACAAAAAATGCTCGTGTGGCATGACTGTATGATTGTTTTTCTGCATATGCAAGTCACGTGTCATTCTTTTTTTGTTTATTCATATTAACTCTTTCAGTGCAAACATGATTTCAGCTAGTGTATTGAGGAACACGATTGCGCTTTTCGGCACTCAAAGGGTTAACGATTGTAAACGCCATATTTTTGCGTTGTTTATGTATTTTCGATTTTTTTTATAATTTTTAAAATTTATGAAATTTAAAATAAATTTACTTATAAAATTTTATTATTAGATGTAAAATTAATTTATGATAATATAAAATATATTGGCATGTTAAATAATGACACTCCACACCTCGAGAGCAGACGTAATGTGCTGAGAAAAGGAAGTAAGATCACGTTATTTTGGTACTGTTCATCATATAAATGAAACAAATACTAACGAAAGAAAAATATAAATACAAAGACATAATTGTGTACGTATTCGATTTTTTTTGCTTCACTCATTTTAAATGAGTAACTCACGAGACAAAATCGATACCCAGGTAAATTTTCTAGTGAGCTAATATGAGAAAAAACATTATCACCATTCTTGTGTAAACTTCTGACATTTTGATGAGCAATTAGAAATTCCGTACTAGAAGGTAAATCTGTAGAGGAAGAAAAAGATGAAGGAGAACTAAAGTTTAAATGACCTCGTGAATTATTTAAGTTCCACATTAATGTAAAAAAGAAAACATTTATAAGCTTTCGAGATCATTAGCATTGCTGATAACTATAGTTTTATCTCCATCGATCTTACTCAACAAAATTTTTGAATTTCGGACCCATAAATATTTGTAACCTTTATTGTTCTTAGCTTGTCTAGCAGCAGCGTATAGTTGACGTTTAGAATAGCTTAAACTTTCATTTATAAAAATTTTATTTCCGTGTAATCCGCATTTTTCAGCTGTTACTGTTTTATTTTTCCGTTTCTCCTCCAATACACAATTTCTAATGTGCCGGCGTAAGAATTTTACTTGAATAATATCGGTATAATCACCGTTCTTCTTCATTTTGCGGTAAGCGTAGCCAATGTCATCTTCATTAATATCTAGGTTCAGGCCCGTTTTTATAACACCAATCACTAAATTGTTAATTTCCTCGTCTTTCACAGCCTGAACATCAACAATACCAATTGAGTTCTGAAGTTGTTCCTGTTCAAGAGCGTCGACTTTATTTTTCACATGCATCATGTCTTGTTTCAATAACTCATTTTGACTATACAGTTTATTAATTATTTCTAGCGATTTCTCTAGAGTTACTATTCGTTTTAAGATATTTTCATGGTTGACGTAAGACTCATTCATTATGAGAATTTCATCGTACACTTTCTTAATCATTAATGAATCAGTTACAGAAGTAGATAAAGTAGTAGGTTTAGATCCAGTGGTTACAGAAGGCAAAGGTGAAACTGGGCAGTTGTCAGTTCGGTTGATTTTAACTTTCTGAATGCACATTGGGCAGATCCACAGTCGTTTTTCAGTATCAATAAATTCAATGTCCTTTTCAGTTAATGACATGCATGGCAAATGAAAAATATTTAAACAACGATCACACTTAACTTTAGCTGCATCTCTGCTGACCTTTAAATTACACTTTATACACGACATTATTATGTATATTTTTTATTTATTTTTATTTATAAAACAAAACAAACAGATCACTTTACAGTTGTCTACACAAAAAAATTAATATCTTGACAATTTTTAAATTTTTATTTTTTATATTTTTTGGAAGACGAGACTTTTTATTACTTATATTATTAATTATATCCACCCGTTTTATGCAATTAGCACTTAAGAAACATTGAATTATATGTACTCGGACGATAATACAAATTAGTTTTATTAAAAAGAAAAAAAATTTGTGCTAATTATGCAGTTAAATTAAAAAAAATATTTTTATATTACTTTTACTCTTGATTAAGGGTTGTGTACCCGTCAACCTAAAAAAAGAATGACTTTTTCTTATTTATTTTATGCATACGATTTTTTTTTTGTAAAAATATATACGTACTTGAATTACCAAATTTTTATTATATAAAATATAACACAATACAAATCTCATAGAATTCAGTTTTGTTCTTAACATTATAATGTATTTTATTGCATATTGGTCGAATGTTATCCCATTTCCAATGTCGCCTAAATGTAGTTTTTTTTTGTTACATTATTTCTAATACATTCTCACTATAAAAGTTTTTGTTGTTGGTTTAGGAAAGTTAGGACAAACTTCCATTCCGTGTTTATAACAACAATTCTTCATTGTAATGTTTTATTTATTTATAATTAGAGTTTTTTATATGATGTTACTTGGAATTCCAAATGACGTGTATCTACGTCTCCCGTCTCCAACTAGGCTTGCCAGATAAAAATTTCGAAAAAAACGTACATACAAAAATTGATCAGCATATAAAAGAAAACAATTAAAGATACATGTTATGTAATTTTTTTATTATTATAATTATCTGTAAATATGTTATATATAAAATTATTAAATTATTTTAAAAAATAAATCACAGGGTCTTTAATTCTGCCTTAACAAAAAATTAATTATATCATTTCAATAAAATATTAAAATTAATTATATGAATAGTATAACAATTTAAAAAACAAATAACAACGACTTTAATTCTGCCCTTAAAAAAAACTTAATTATATTAATAATATAACAATTTAAAAAATAAATCACAAGGACTTCATTTAATTATAATTTGATTAGTTATATTTTTTTCATTTCCTTTAATTTTTTTTAATAATTCATCTTTCTGCATCACATATTTGTAAAACGTTTTGCAATTCATATTAAAATTATGCTTCACGAGGATTTCAGCTTCTATATTTTTTATAAGGAGACGTCTTCTATCTGATCTCCAAGCATAAAACATTAAACTAAACATGCGTTCACTCATCGCGTTGGAATGAGGTAACGCAAAAATAAATTCTACAATTTTAAGCATATTTGGAGAATTAAATGTTTTAAATATTTTTAACCATTTTTCTTCATATGTTAATTTCTGTATATCTGGTATAATTTCTTTAAATATTATGTACTCTTCAAATAAACCATCTACGTCAATATTTTTTAAAGGAAATACCTTCAGTACATTTAATAAATCTTCAAAAACAGGAACTTCTACCAATTTAAAAACATTTAGAGCTTTGTACTTATTATTAATGAAATCAAATCTTTTTTCAATGTATTGAATCAATTGTTCTAAAAATGCAGAAGCTCTTTTGAGAAATAATATTTTTCAGTATCATTATTGCATTTTTCTAATGCCTGCCCTCTGGATACCTGGCGACCTCCAGTTGTATTTAGCCTTACCTGCGTATACGGATCTCTGCGCAGGTGGACGTATTTCTCCGATACTCGTGGGAATAAATGGAAGATTTAAAAAATAATAAAAATAAGGGGACCGGTACCCACCAAAAACCGGAAAGTACTATAGAGGGGAGTAACTCTAACCAGAAAGGTGGGGCTCCCTCAACTGAGGCAAGGGTAAGCAACACCATGACATCAAAGCCAGGTGGAAGCGGAACTGCCAAACAGAACAGTGGGGGACCGAGAGAGATCCCCCCATCAAAACGACGGTACAGAGAGAGACGGTCGGCATTTAGAGTTCTAGAGAAACTGGCTGCGACCCCTGAGGGGCAGCTTACAGTTGCGCAGAAGGAATCTGTAGCATGGGCTAAGAAAACTGTCGGCTGCGATAGCTCGTAGAGGGTCCTTGTGTCTAAAAGACAGAGATCCCAGGATGAGCTTGAAGCAGAAGGCAGTAAGCGGGCCAAAGTGCAAGCAGACATGACGTCGGGTGCTCCTAAGGAGCAGAAACTGAAATTATTCAGTGAAATCCTGAAGGAGCACGTGCTGGTGCTAGCTGTCATTGACAAAGGTCAGGAAGATGGGAGCATCACGTCGGAAAAGTGGAGGGTAGTGTATAATGCACTAAACTCCATTTTCTTGAGGATCCTGAGAGAAAATCCGGGATCCCCCCCGTCCTGCAGAGATGCGGGATGGCACCAAGGGTGCGTTAAGCTAACTGCGTGCTCCGACCAGAGATCGGTCGATCTCTATAAAAGGGCAGTGACCGAGGTAGGCGAGGTGTGGCCGGGTGCGAAGCTGGAAACAGTCAGCAGAGGGGAAATCTCGAGCAGGCCGCGAGCACGCGTCTGGTTACCAACCGAGCCGGGTAAGCCAGAGGAGATCATTGAGATTATCCGGGCCAGTAATCCCGATCTTCCAACGGAAGGATGGAGGATTGTGAAGCAGGAGGAGGCCAGGGGGGGCTTTAGATTGGCAATCATGCTGATCAATAAGGAATCCTTGGTTTCCCTTGCTAGATCTAAGGGAGTGATCAACTTCGGTTTCGGGTCGATCACTCTTAAAGTTTATAGGAAAGACGAGGTCGATAAGGGCGCGGAAGACCAGCCTGGGGGCGACGTAGAACGGACCCGGCAGGAAACGGTCAAGCGGGCTGAGGCCGACCAGAGTAGCCGTTCCGATATTTCGGACGAAGTGAAGTTGGTGATGGGAGGCAGCCTCCTCTCTCTGAAGTCCGATGGGGGCAACCCGTCGAACACACGACGAGAGGGGGTTTGCGACCAAACCAACAAGACAAATGACACTATCCTGATGCAGGGAGTGCATGAAGTGGTGAGTAAGGTAGATTACAATGGTTAGCATTGAACAAATAAACCTGCACCACACGAAGGCTGCCTCGGCAGCTCTCGTGCTCAGACTGACTAAGTCAGATGAGGACTTGGTGTTAATCCAAGAACCTTGGATTAATAATAACAGGATCTGTGGCCTCGGAATAAAAGGGTATAAATTATTATACTCAAGCAACTCTGAAAAGATCAGATCGTGTATCTTAGCGAAAAATAATTTGAATATTTTTCTTCTTTCACAATTTAGTAGCGGGGACGTTACGGCGGTGAGCGCTGAGGTAGGCTGTGAAAAACTATGGCTAGCCTCAGCCTACATGGATCGCGAGAAGGAGGTTCCACCGGACAACCTGGGGGAACTGATCCGGGAAGCAGGTCAGAAAAAGGTAGGTGTGATACTTGGATGTGATGCAAACGCGCATCACACAATCTGGGGAAGCACAGACATTAATGAAAGGGGTGAGTTATTTTTTGATTACTTATTAAATACTAACCTTGTAGTTTGCAATATTGGGTGTGAACCAACATTCATTGTTAGAAATCGACAGGAGGTTCTAGATGTAACCTGTGCATCAGAAACAATTTTTGATATGATCAGTGGGTGGAGAGTGGCGAAAGAGCACTCATTCTCTGATCACCGATATATTACATATAACCTCAACATCAAACCTGTTACCCGGAAAGCCTTCAGGAATCCCAGAAGGACAAACTGGAACAAATATGGGGAGGTGTTGAAGGAACTATTGCCGCTGGAGGTTCCTGGACTTCCGGTGACAGTAGAGGAATTAGATGGCATGATTGATATTGTCACAAAGGCATGCAATCTTTCATTTAATGCTGCGTGCCCCCTAATAAAGCCTAGGGGCAGGCAGAAACCGACATGGTGGGCCACGGGGTTGGGAACCTATCGGAGAGCGTGTAGCACAGCCTTTAATAAGGCTAAGAACACCAGGGAAAATCGAGATTGGGATTCCTATAAGGAAGACCTGAGAAAATACAAAAAAGAGTTGAGGAGGGCACAAAGGGGGTCTTGGAGACTCTTCTGTTGTAGAATGGAGGAGGTCTCCGAGACTTCTCGCCTAAGGAAAATTCTATCTACTAACCCAACCAGTCCTAGTTACTTAATTAGGCCTGACGGGTTATGGACAGCTTCAAGTGCGGAATCATTGGAGCTTCTCATTGAGACCCATTTTCCGGGAAGCATTGATGACTCGATGGAGCCTGGAGCTCATCGAGGAACACCTTTAAAAGATGTGGATGGCATCGTGGACAGGAAACGAATCCTGTGGGCACTGAACGGTTTTAAGCCTTATAAATCGGCGGGCCCGGATCGGATTATACCAGCAGAGATCCAAAGGAACTCTGCGGTTATCCTCCCCTGGCTGGAGGTTATCTTCAGGGGATGTCTGCAATTGGTCTATATTCCCAGGAAATGGACGGAGGTCAGAGTGGTTTTTATCCCGAAATCGGGAAAAAGCTCACAGGCTTATCCAAAGGACCTGAGACCTATAACTCTATCATCCTTTCTGTTGAAAACCTTGGAAAGATTGATAGACGTACTTATTCGAACAAAAGTTGATCCGAGGAATTGGGCAATGTCTCAGCATGCGTACTGTAATTGAAAGTCGGTGGACACAGCTCTGCACGATCTAGTACGCATGATTGAGAAGTCAATTTACTCGCAAGAGTTCTGTATGGTAGCATTTCTCGACATTGAGGGTGCCTTTAATAATGTAAAAACGGAGGCGATCATGGAAGGATTGTCATTTTTGAAGGTGGATTATCCTATAAGTAGGTTGATAAATCAGAAGGCGGGTGGTTAGAGGAACCCCGCAGGGAGGAGTGATGTCCCCCTTTCTTTGGAGTGCAGTGGTGAATGGATTGCTGTTGGAACTGGAGAAAGAGGGGATGGGGGTTGTAGCGTATGCAGATGATGTAGCGATAGCTGTCTCAGGCAAATATCTGGATACGATTAGGGATGTTATGCAGAATGCACTCCTGATCGTAACGAAATGGGCCGGCAAATGCGGATTAGGGATCAACCCGTCCAAGACAGAGCTGGTACTATTTACTAAGAAATATAAAATTCCGGTAGTTAGCCCCCCTACTGTGAACGGCATTAGACTGGCTTTTGCTGACAGAGCGAGATTTTTGGGCATAATCTTGGACAGTAAGCTCAGCTGGAAGCCTAACATTGTAGAAAGGGTGAGTAAGGCTAATGTAGCCATTTACTCGTGTAGAAACGCAATAGGGAAGAAATGGGGTTTGAAACCAGAGCGGGTACACTGGCTCTATACCGCAGTGGTAAGACCTGTGCTGATGTACGGGGTGGGCGTGTGGTGGCCAGCTCTGGAAAAGGTAACCTACATAAGGATGTTAGAGAAGGTGCAAAAAACGGCCTGTATGCTTATAAGCGGGGCGCTTAGGACAACACCTACACGCGCTTTAGAGGTTATGTTCCACCTTATTCCAATCGAATTTTTTGATAAGCAGATGGCAGCCAATGTGGCTACAAGGCTCTCGGCTGTCTCTCAGTGGAAGTCTCTTCAGGTGGGACACTCGACGATAGTTAGATCACTAAGGGAAGAACTGTAGGTTAGGTTTCCGGATCATCTGTCCTTCTAGGGAATCCTGGAGGAACGGATCAATACGGGAAAACGAGGCACTGACATTTTTCACGGACGGCTCTAAGCTAGACGGCAAAGTAGGAGCCGGAGTCTTCTGTGAGAAGCTCAATGTTAATATTTCTGTTCGTCTCCCTGACTACTGCAGCGTGTACCAGGCTGAAGTGGTGGCGATAGGGGAAGTCGTGACATGGTTGAAGCATAACGTGGTATCTGTTAGGGATATCGCGATTTATGTGGACAGTTTGGCAGCACTCAGGTCACTAGAGGCGGTTTCTCTGAAGTCACGGGTGGCGCTGGATTGCCGATCATCTCTTAATGAGATGAGCGAGTATTTCAGTATCCAGATGATCTGGGTCCCTGGTCACTCGGACGTCACGGGAAACTGCAGGGCAGACGAACTAGCTAGGTACGGTACGACTCTCCAGATGCAACCGGAAAGGGCAGGTCTGGGGAGGCCTATAGCAGCGCTCAAATTGACGCTCAGTAAAAAGGCAATCGCCTTAACAGATGAGAGGTGGACCAACACTCTCACGTGCAGGGTAGCAAAACAGGTTTGGCCAAAACTGGACCTGCTGCGCTCCAAGGCACTTGTATCCCTGGGAAAACGAGATTTAGGATTGGTCGTAGGGATACTAACAGGACACTGCCTTTTTGGGGAACATGCGAGAAGGCTGGGTCTAGAGACGAATGACTTTTGTAGAAGTTGTATGGACGAAGAGGAGGAAAAGACGCTAGTTCACTTCCTATGCTCATGTCCGGCACTATCATACAAAAGACGTAAGTACTTGGGTGTGTACAACATGGACAGCCTTTCTGAACTCGCGGACTGTAGGGTGTTAGATATTTTACGCTACATCAGTAGCTCTGGTTGGTTTCAGCGGGAGTAAGGGGAGATTGGATCCTGTGGTATCACAATGGGCCATTATTGGCCTAAGTGTGCAATAGCAGTCACTCTAACCTAACCTAACCTAATGCCTGTTGTGCCATAGTACCATAAAATTTTTGCTGGTGCTTTGTTTTTAACGAATCCCTTAAATTCTCACGCAAGTCATACACTTCTATTACTACAGGACCTTCACCTTCTAGCTTTAATATTACATTTTTAATAATTGACCCAATATTGGATAGCAAACCTAAATACGCTTCTGACAACTCATTGTTTAAGAAATCTATGACTAAAGCCGGTGGTGAAGATTTGGAATTGAAATATAATTTTATTGGCTCAAAATTTTTGTAAAGGCGATCGATAGCCGGCACAAGAGATAACCACCTTGTCGGAACATGGCGTAACATTTCTGTGTATTTCATATCGCAAAAATCATAAAATTCCATTAGCGTTTGCTTCCTTTTCGTATGAGAGCTGAACTCATTATATATTTTAACTATAATACATTCTAAGTCAAATTTCAGTAAATTTGAAGCATTTTTAACAGCATTTGACAGCATATGGCACAAACATCCTACTTCTATAAAGTCTGGATTTATTTTTCTGAGCTCAGTAAAAACACTTTGATGGCGACCAAAATTGACGTTAGCATTATCACCGCAGTAGCTTATTATGCTTTTTGGATCTAAATCTGCTTTATTTAGAGAACTAATTAATGAACTGGCAATATGCTGTGATATTTCACTTGAGCTCTCAAAAAAATTTAAAAGTTTTGTTTGAACACCAACATCTTTCAAAAAATATCGTAGTACTAGAGGAAACATTTTTATATTTCCCTTGTTAGATGCGTCTGTAGAAATTTTATATTAGCAATAATAGAATTTTGGGATTCTTTTGCTAATACATTTGTTACTATTTTTGAACATTTAGTACGGCCACAAGTGAAATTGGATGCTATTTTTGAATCAGGAAACAAAGTATGCAATAAAGCACTGGTACAATTTGATGAATTGAAGCTATGCGAATGCTGAATACTGTGATATACAAAGGTAGCCTCTGCAGCGCTAATTTTTGTACCTAATGAAGTTATTGTTGATGAGGCTGAAAAAAATGAAGTTAGGCTATTGGAACTTGATGCTGCTTTTAAGTTGCTTATATGTTTTATTGTTTTCATGTGTTGTTTCACATCTCGAATTTCAGATACGGCAATGCTAAATTCTGTGCGACAGTGAATACATTTGGCAGCATTGGGTTTTCCTGCTACTCTGACCAGCCATTGATAAGATTTTGGCCACTCATCGTTAAAATGATTTATACGACGTTGTCTTTTTATTTTTGATTTTCCACTAATATTTTGATTTTCATCCTCCGTGTTGTATTCGCTGCTGTCAGTATCAATTTCTTTTTCCATCATATATAGATCTTAAATAAAATTAAAAGAAGATTTACATTTAAATACTTTTTTTTAACAAATATTCCAGAAATAATACTTTAAGAATACAAAAACGCTGCTTCATTAAAGTTGAACTGGACAAAAATTATATTATAAAAAAACAAATCAAAAAATTTAAATATTTAATTTTATAACACAAATTCCAAAAACACACAAATTCACAGAATTGTATTTTATAAACAAATATTTGAATTTGATTTAAAGATAACAGCACACTGATCGCTGACACGTCTTGTAAAAAATTTATTTAATATCGTTTTCAGTGGCACAAAAATCCACATTTTTTTCTGATTGGAATGAATTGGAAATGGATTTGTTTACATTTTTTGTCTTTTTTTTTTTTTGAAAATGGATCAAAAAAAATCCAAAAAATTTGTTGGATTTTTTTGTTACGTTTACTCACACATATACTCAACGTCTTGTCAATTGTCAAAATGACCACGCAATTTTTAATTAGATTTTTTATTATATTTACGGGTATATCCTCGAACTGGTCGCAAGCGTGTTAAGCAAGATAACACGGCTGAATTTCCAAATTGGTATCCTCGATAAAAATGACAGTCGCAACTCGTTAAATTTTTGTGTTTTTTTTGCGACGCTGATTTTTGAATAGTAGATAAATTTAACACCGAACATAACCTCAAACTTCTTAGTTTTGACGTTTGGCAATCAACATTTTTTTGTGATTTCAAAATATCAAATGGATTTAATTATACAACGCAGGAGAAACACTCGAATTCAAGGGAAGATATTTCGAGTTCGTGAGAACCCTTTTGACTGCGACGAAAACACATTTTTTGTGCGGTATCGCTTTATGAAAAGCACCGCAATGTTCATCATAGATGAATTGAGCATTTATTTAGAAAGGTCGACCAAAAGAAGCAAAGCTTTTCCACCACATTTAATTGTACGTATATAATAAGATATTTTTTTTTTTTTTATAAAAATTATATTTGAAATATTCTCTAGGTTTTAACATCTCTGAATATACTTGGTACTGGAAATTTCCAATTTGTGAGTGAACAGATTTTATATCATAGTTTGGGCCAGTCTGCCGTTAGTAAAATTTTTAAAGAATTTTTATCCGCCTTAATTCTACAAACTAAAAAATTTATAAAATTTCCGAAGAATGACGAAGAAATGCCTAAGGTAAAACGGGGATTTTATAGAATCTATGGCTTCCCAAATGTGATTGGTGCCATTGATGGAACACACGTAGCTATACAGAAACCGTCTGTTTGGGACGCATATACTTTTTTTAAACGGAAGTCTTATGATTCAATTAATATTCAGGCAGTAAGTTAAAAAAATTCTAATATTTTGTACATACTCGTACCTACATAATCAAATTTATTTTTTTTAGGTTTGCGACTCAAATGCCGTATTTACCGACGTAGTAATTAGATGGCCTGGCTCTACTCATGACACCCACATTTATAAAAGTTCGGCGCTTTATAATTTTTTACATTCCGAAGCGTTTCCGGAAAATGCTTGGTTAATAGGCGACAGTGGTTATCCACTTCAGCATTGCCTGCTAACCCCAATAATAAGCCCATCAACACCAGCAGAAGAAAACTATAACAAGTATCATATACGAACCAGAAAAATAATTGAGCAAGCTTTTGGCATTCTAAAAAGTCGCTTCCGGATTATTCAAAAGTGATGGTATGCTGTGCTATAGTTTGGAAAAGTGCGTCAATATATCATTATGCTGTTTCATTTTGCATAATATTGCAAAAATTAGAAATGAACCTAGTAATTTTGAAAATGATAATAACAGCAATGATTATGGTACAAATAACGATGTAGACGAAGCTAACGATGACAGAAGCCATGAAGAAGAAGATGCATTAATACAATTCACTTCAGGCACAAGAGGTCAGACGAACAGAAACATTTTAATAAATAGTTTCGCAAATCAACAAATTAATTAAACATGTATTTTAGGAGTTTTTATTATTTTATTTAATGTACTTAATTCATTTTAACTAATATATTATTTAAATACATTTCATTCAAAGTGATTGCAGATAATTAGTCTCTTTTGTTAATATTTGGAATTTTATTCGAGATATTCTTCACAATAATATGGTGGATGACAATTATTGTTCATATCTATTTTTAATCTAGCTTTTTCAACCTTCAAGCGCTCATTTTCCACTACCACCCTCTCTCTAGAAACAGCAAGCTGCTCTTTGGCTATGGCTAGCTTTTCTTTTGAGACAGCTAGTTTTTCTTTAAAAATAGCTGACCATTCTTCATCTTGAATTTTTTGTTCTGAAAAGTTTGATTATGATATAAATCATTGGACTTATGGAATAAATAAATAAAAAAAAAAACTTACCATTTTCTTTCCGTAATTTTTCTTTATGTTGCCTGCTGTCATGTTTTTTCCTTTATAAGTTTCGGAATGTCCCTACGGCTTTTATTTTGGACCGTGTCGGTTCGTTGTCGTTAAAGTCTGGCATTGATTTTTTTATTTCCGATGGATCATTAGACATCATTTCAATGGAATCTGTATTTTCTTCCACGTCGTCTTGCTATGCCATTTCAACAACGTATTTCTATAAAAAAAAATTTAATTATACTCAAATAAAATTAATGAATTATAAAAATTAAATGAAATGAAAATTATTTATGCACCTCTGCAAACGCATCCGAATAATAGGGCATTCCAGCCATCGCATTTTCCCCAGCTAGCTGTATCACCAAATTTTCCACCTCCGTCAATTTTTTTGGAGGAGCACCACCCGTTTGCCTTTGATGGCTGTTTATTTCGGCTATTCTTTTTTTTGTTCTAGATTTTAGATCCTTGAACTTGTGACGCAGTTCTTCTCCGGTTCTGGGAAAGTTCACTTGAGATGAATACTCAATCGCCAAATTATCCCATGCCATTTTCAGATCATCCCCATATAAATTCGAATCATCTAAAAAAAATACGAAATTAAAACATTATTCTGTCTTTATTTTCATAAATAACGCACATAAAAGAACTTCCCTGTTGTTCTCCAAAACCTTTAGGAACAATAAAAGTTCTGAGTCCGTGAAATTTGGACGTCTTGATCTTCTTTTAGGTATTTCTGATAGTCTTGCTTCCATTTTATAAACGCGTATGAGATATGTATATATTTGTATACACTGTATAACCGATAATACGTAATTTAATATATAAACGATATAAAAAATTCGTAATATAATATAAAACAAAATATATACACAAAATAAACACAAATAAATATACCGGTTTTGTTTTTTCACTCTGACAGTCGCAAATTGAATTCAGCAAAAATGCTGAATTGTCGATTTGCGATTTATATCGAAGATGCCAATTTGTAGTCGCAATTTCATCCGTCGCAGGTCAGCCATATTGCGACGGCGCAAATTAATATTTTGCGACTGAATCGAGGATATACCCGTTAAGCAAGTTGTGTTTAATAAAATAAAAATTGTTTTATTCAAAGTGTTGTTTTATAAAGATTATTGTGTGTGTACCGAAAATAATCTTACAACAAATAACTTTACAACTTTTGCATTTTATCAGCTGTAAATTATAGTAAATAACGCAAACTTGAAAGCCGTGTTTGTTTCTTGTTTTTATTATAGATTTTACTATATTTTATTAAATAATTCATTTATAATAATGTCTGACGAATCAAATGAAAGTGAATGTGGTTAAAATGGATAATAATCGAACTAAAATTATCAACAAGCCTCGAAGAATATGAAAGTTTGCAAAAATTATTTAGACGCTGTTCGTGACTACTACAGCACGGATATTCCTATCGAATATGCTAAATTAACCGTTTTATGGGATAACGATGAAATCTGGGAAGAAATATTATCAAAATATGCCTTTAACTGTCTTAATGACTCTCAGCTATTTCAAGAGCGACTTAATCATTTTCATTAGATGAGTAAGAGAGATGCATTTGCATTCATTTGAGGTATTCACTAAATTGTCTTCTAATTTCAGCTCTCCAAAAATTATAAAAAATATGTTAAAGATTTACCAAGCCGAATGTAAACTATCTCTTATAGAAGTTGAAACTGTATACAAAGAATTCGCTAAAAAACACGAAACGGTAAGTGCAACGGAGATTGACTGGGAAACGGTGGATCGTTACACTGAGAAAAATTTTGGTTTGTAAAATCAAAAAACGAAATTTTTAATTTCTAAAAATTCTAAATTTTTTTGAATTTAAAAAGTATTTTTTTGAAATTAAATGAAATTTTTGCAAACTAATAAAAAGCTTTTTTATTTTAAAAACATATTTTGTAAAATGATTTATAAAATACTTTTTAAATTTAAAAAGTTTATTTATTTAAACATAATAATTTATATCAAAAGAAGTGTTTTAGCATTTAAAAACAATTTTTTTGATAATATGAAAATGTTTTTATTTATTGTTTTGCCAGAAATCCCGTTGTTTTATTTTTCAATTCGTCTATATTTTATTTTTTATTTTAAAGTGTTTTCTGCTATTTATATAATTCGCCAAATTGATATGTTCTTGTGTTATACTAAAGGTATGGAGGAGAGCAACTTTTTATAAGTACGAAACCAAACTACCAAGGCAACTTGAGGAGATACTTATTATATTTTTTGAAGGGTCGTGTGTATTTTTACACAACGGCCCTGGGGGTTAAAAATTGGGGAGGGGATAAACCTCTTTGTTTTTGCTGACTTGAACAGTCTTAATTGTATTTGCAAAGTGTATTACTGCGGATTACTTTGATGTAATAAAATTGTGTGACACAATTGTTAAAAAATAATTATTTAAAAATTAAAATAAATCTTTTAAAACTAACCAATAGTTTTTTATTCTTAAAAAACAATCTCTTAAAAATTAAGAATACTATTTGACAAAAGTAAGGAAAGTATTTATGAAAATAAAAACCTTTTTTTTATTTTTATAAACAAATTTGGTGAAAAGATATATTTTAAAAATAAAAAGATTATCCTTTTGATTTTAAAAACGAGACTTTTCGCCTAAAAAATATATGTATATTTTTTTGATTTTATATGTATATTTTTTTATTTTTACTGGTTTTTTTTTCTCAGTGTAGTTATAATCGTGCGATTAATTTACTCCGTAAAATTCTTCCATTTGACTTAAAATTAAAAAACTGGTACGGCCACAGGTCGTACCAGGGGTTCTACTACATATTATTTTTTAAATTGAAATAATAAGAACACTGACCTCCACCGTGTTAGCTAAGTGTATTGTAAGCAACTTCAGTAAGTACGAAAAAAAAATACCGAAACCGAAAATTTGTTGATTGTTGTTGTCGTGCTGAATATCGTTCATTTTTTTTTTTTGGGAACCCAAAAATGGTATAAATAGAGATGGGGTCAAGCAGAAGGGAGAAAAAAAAATAGAAATAAAAATATGATAGTATTTTGATCGATCGCGAGTTATTAAAATTATTGGTTTTTAGTGGAAAAATACTAAAAAAAAAAAATAATAATAAAATAGTGATAATCGTTCAAGTTAAAGTTAAAAATAAAATAAAATAAAATATTTTATAGAAGATTTTTTTTTTTATAATAATAAACTAAGTTAAAAACAAATATAAAACAAGAAAGAAATTGGATTGTATAAAAGTTAGCGAAAAGAGTGCATAATTTAAAATGGTTGTCTTGTCCATCATTACTAATTGCAAATTATGTGCCTAATTATTGTAACATTTTTGTGAACTAGAAATTTAAATAAAATTACAAAATATATATATGCAGACTATAAAATAAATGTTATATTCCATTTTACGTTGAATAAACAAAATTTTACCATATGTTTTAATTTTCAAAATAAATTTGGTTCTATTTGGATTGTGAGTCCAAAAATTTTCTGGTGAGTTATAAGGTCGTGATTGTGTTCCACCTGTCAGAAAAAAAGTGACCTGAACTGTGAGTGAGTGAACCGTAATAAATAGTTATACATACAATTAATATAAAATTTTAATGTTAAAAATCTAATTAAGAATAACTAAAATAATTAAGTTCTAAAATAAAATAAATAAAACTAAACTAAACTACTATGCTATTTTAATAATAACTAAAGACTACGTTAATAAATGTATGTAAATGTACTATATTTATATGACATTCATATATTGATATAATGGTGTATAAAATGTGATGTAGCAGCTCGCAAAATTAAGTTTTTTTTTTTTTTTTTTTATTGGTAACTATGCGATCTGTTTCGGAGCTCAAGGCTTACCCTGCTCTTCCGCGGTTATGCTTTTTACGTCCTTACTTTACGCCTTCCGGCCAACTCGAGGACGTACGGCTATAGGACCGATTTAAGACCATCTGCACATTGCAAGCTCCATGCCAGCCTATACCGGCATGGAAGATGGGTCAGCCCATGGGTTTTTGCACACCGACAGGGGGTCATAGATGTGTTACATTTCACAACAGATCGAAATCTGTTGATGAAATTTCACTTTGCATCCTGCCCCTATCGGGATTCGAACCCGGTACCTCCCGATCCAAACGCCAAAGCTTTAACCACTGTGCCATTTGGTCGGTAAAATTAAGTTGAAGTCAACCTAATTTTGAACTCAATATGAAACAAGTGATCGTAATTGGGAAACAAATTAGTGCTACATAAGCTATTGTGAACCGTGAAGCTGGAGTTAAGCAGTGTGGTATAAACGCCAAATGTATGAAATATATTGGTACAATACGCATAAATCAACCCAAATTGCGTAGGCAGTGATACAGCTGATTTTATATGTAAGTTATTTTCGTTTTTACACACTATCCCGTTCCAGGGAGTCAATTCCATGAAATAATGAAAATGAAAATTTTTTTTCATTTGCAATCGAGTAGGTTTGAATTGTCCATAAGAAATTATGATTTCACACAGTGGAATTTAAAATTACGTGCAAATAATTCAAACTACTAGATTGCAAATGAAAAAAAACTTTTCATTTTCATTATTTCATGGAACGCGAATTGACCCCCAGAATACAAAACAATTTACTACTGTAAACGATCATCATCTCATTGAGCACGGTGTATTTTGAATCCAATCGAATGTGCTCGTATTTTTCTACAACCATTTAATGTTTAAAAGGAGAAAACAAATAGCGGTCAACTTCACGTCTACGTCATCTCTACGCATACAATCAATGTTACTATTCGGTTACGAAACGACATAAAAAGCGTATTGGGAAAAACATAATTCAAACGTTCATTGTTATTCGTCACCATACAAATTTTATTAATGGCAATCATCAAAGTAGTATTATGAATCGGTGCGTAGTACTACCTGTATTATAGACTACGTAGGATTAGCTGCTACCCAAATGCATGACTTAGGTTTAATTTATTACTCAATTTTAATCTCTCGGTTCATATTTAATTTGCATAGTATTAGTGTATTTTCATTTCAATTCATAATTCTGAATTCTAATTAATTTTTACATTCGGCAAATTTTTTTTTATTTCTTATAGGATAAGTAAATATTTAAATTTCGGTCCGAGTTTTTTTTTTATCTATCATAAATTTATAATTAATTTAATAATTATATGGATTATTGTATTAGCGAACGATTTTACCAATTTCATATGAGTTTAATTAAAATGGATGGTTAATTCATTTTAGCTTGTTGCATGGGGATGAGATCCGGCTGATTTGTTTTTAGATGAAGAGTAGTCTGTAGGTGTTTATCCCGTTTCTTTTCTTCAAATTGATTACATCTTTAATTTCGGTCTAGCAAGATCTATTCCTAAGCGCTATCAACACCCACGCCAATCCGACGAGCTTAAGCTGGAGCTATAGACCGTGATAGTAGCAGGATAGATAAATAATTTTCTTTAATGAGAAGGTTCAAATCTGGATTTGGAATTTATTCTAGATCTAATTCTTAGAACCATGTGGTTTGGATTCCGTATTATTAAAAATTGTACCATACGGTACAAGGTCATAACCGAAACCCAAACCGCGCTCTCGTTACAAAATCTTGACGCAAAAAGAATATGGCTAGAAGGAGCGCTTATACTTGTAGTACATAAATGACTGTGAATATCTCCTGAAAGATAATTTTCTACAGGCGATATACGAGCGTATGATGACCGACTATTGTTTATGTGCGAATGTTTGGTTCGAGTACATGGAATTTATTGATTCATTATTAAATGATAGCGAAGAAGAGGAGGATGATTTAAAGCAGTCGGTGTTACAAAACTTGATGTAATTGAACGAGCCTTGCGAAATATTATATGGAATTCTGAGTTTTAAATAGAAAAAATTCGTATTAAATTCAAAATCGTTTGACAAATCTAAATATAATGAGACATTCCAAGCAGCTGTTGCGGTAGGTTTCGAAACACCTGAACATCAGGTACAAATTTGGCTAGATTATTTAACTTATTTGCGTCGCCAGACTGATTTCAAAAATGAAAAAGATATCGAGATTTTACTTAAAAATTTTGACTTGGCATGGAGTACTCTCGACCAACAATGGGGTGTATTAGCTGACCAACAATGTGAAATACTTCAGTTTTGGATAAAATAAAATAAATGAATTTTGAATAAAACAATTTTTATTTTATTAAACACAAATTGCATAAACAATCACAAATATAATAAAATATAAATAACGCGACGTCTTTTTTGACAACTTCACATGACGTTTAGTTTTTTTTATGTGTGAGTAAACGTCAACAAAAAAATTCAAAATTGTGTTCTCTGGCAAAAAATAATAAATCCAAAAATTTGAATCAAGATTTTTTTGCCACTGAAAATCATATAAATATGACAGCACCCTTTAAACAAATGGTAAATTTTCCCCTTTAAACAAAAACGCAGCATATTATAAACGAACCAGCAGCATAATATAAACGAAACTATATTCGTAATGTGTAAATGGTTGATTTTTGTTTTCTTTTTCGCGTATTTTTTATACTATTTGGTTTAAATTACAACAATTTTTAAAAAATGTGTGCGACTTAAAATATAATCAGTAATTAAACGTACTTTTAGGTACGTTTTCACTAATTCCGTAAATAACGTACATTTTGATTTTGTAAGCCAAAATAACGTACGGTACGTTCAAATAACGTACACCTGGCAAGCCTATCTCCAACGGATGAAAAGAAAACTAAAAGACGTGAATTCACGTCATCCGTTTTCAATGTGTTAATATTACGAATATATGTATAAACAATTAAAGCGCACACAAATATTATATTTAAAAAATTTTGTTCGGATAACTCATCTGATTCAACTAAAAATCATTTTACAATAGCAACAAATGTCAATTATTTTTTTCTTGACAATTACCCAATAATTCTAGCAGTGTGATTTTTCTATAATGTTCAGTGGCTAAATTGTATTAAAATAATTACAGTTCTGAGTCGTAAAAAAATGGTAGGAAAATAAATTTCTTGGTCTACTCAATGGCGAATAATATCTATTCTGTGGTGAAACTTGTAAACTTGTAATATCGACATGCACTGATAGACACTATGACTGCCATTGAAGCTAGTGAAACGATGCTTATCGTTTTGAACGAAATCTCTCATTTTAACGAGTTTTGTCTCTTAAAATTTTCTACACTCAAACAATCTATACAATATTCAAGATATAAGGAACAAACATCCTTGTTCAACTGAGTGCAACTAGAGCATCGATTCTCTTGCTATAGGAATACAATGAAAATGTTCTAAAGCATGGAAGTCATATACTCGATTGATGTTTGTGCCAAAAAGTCATTAGTCTCGTCTTTCAATCGTGATCTTATTGAACCACGACTCACGAGTCACTGCATTTGAGGTATTCAAGATATTTATGATATTTGCACTGTTGGTTATTGATAAACTGAGCTGACTCATAAAATTTTAATAAACGCACAGTACCCAGTTTTTTATTTATATATTTGAACAAGGCAGCTATAGGTAAAAACACTCAATAATGAGGATGTAACGATTTTCAATTTTTATGCGGCTGCCTGTAAAACACTTAAAATGAAAAATGACTAACGGTAAATTGAAATCGAAAATTGTGTTTTCGAAATTATTTGTTCGTGCGGGAAATAGATTGATGTTCATTAATATTGTATGAGTGCGGCTGAGAGTAGAATTTAAATTATCCGCAAGGAAATATAAAAGCTATACTTTATCGTTTCGAGTTTATTATATACGCAAATGTAAATTGTGTGTGGAAGCCACACCCTTAGTCAAACAAAAATTAGCAATGCCTGAGTGGCTCATCGATGGAGCGATGTTGAACAAAATTAACTATTTTATATTTCTGGAATAAATGCTGATTCGGAAAATATTTGCAATTGTATAACGAGATGTATAACGAGATTCGTTAGAGTGGGATAAAGGTTCCCTAAATCTAATATGGTAATTTTGTGAATAGCATTATAACGCTTTGGATGACAGTTTTTTATAGTTTGCCATTTTTATGTAGATATTAATCATATCGGGCCGATTTCCGAAATCTAGTTTCGTGCCTTTAACGATGATGTTGAACGATGATGGTACGGACGATGAGATTGTTTGATATGACGATGTTGGTCTCAAACAAACAAACCAAATACGAAATAGAAATTTATCATCAAATAAAATTATTTGTTTATGGTGTGACTGAATATTATTAAAATTGTATTTTCTTATCACGAAAACGAAATGGGGAAAAATCGTGAAAATAAAATTTAAATATTTTTTTTTTGCTTGTATTTGCAATTTATTGAAGAAGACATAACATGAATTTGTATATTATACAATATATCCCTGAAGGAGCGAGAGCAAACAAACCGGAAAATTTTATTATGATAGTAAATAGTACATAGATAAAAATACAGGCCCAGCTCATTCCATTTTCAGATATGATTTCCGTATATATATTTTACCAAGATAAGAAAATAGAAAAGTATACCCAAAAAAAGCAAAAAAAAAAAAAAATATTCAACATGTTTTCGTAGTATATGGTGTACGTTTTTAATGGTCATTCGAGAACACCAACACAAACTATTTAAAATTTTAAATTTCTCATATATTTTATTTAAAAGTTACTACCGACAAAAAACTTTAAGCTGTTATCTTTCGCTTTAATGCTATTTATTACACGTACGTATCGGTATGTAAACCTGGAAATATATACCGGCAATAAAATTATAAGCTTTTTTAATTTAGAAGCTTTTGCATACAGCATGTTATGAAAATAAATTATAATTTAAATACCTTTCTCTGTTTTTATCGGTTGGTTATACGCTTACGATCCAAATGCACAGTAGATTACAATTTAAATGAGCGGATTAAATTAGGGGTGGCAAGATAAGTAAATATTTTACGTTCATTTACATGATACTCACCACAGTGTGACCAGTGTTAAAATCAGTTTTGTTAGAAAATATACATCTACGGATTAAATGCTGGAGTTCCTGTTTTAATATTATTTTGTATCGAAATTCAGCAATAGTTAGCTAAAAGGATCTTTAACAATTTAACAATACGATACCTCTCTCTCTCTCTTCCATCTCAAGAAAATATTTTGCCACCTGCACCGTGGTACTCCATCCTTGTCTATTAATCGGTCTCGCCCTCCAGTTTCGAAATCGTCTTGTTCAAAGTCAAATCAATTGCGCGTGCCACAGTGTGTTCAGCTTGAAAAATTCTACAATAGTCCGGGAGACGAAAATTTAAATGTTCACAGAAAACCCCACCCTCAACCTTCCCATCCATCTTTTAACCATCAGTGAAGAAATTAGCACCTTCAGTATTCAGAAATGATTCTCTCGATCAGTTCTTTCTGGTGGGTGTATCAGTTCTAAACCTCTGCGGTCTCATTTGGAATGTTCCTGTTTCTTAGAATAGATGAGTGTCCTTTATTTATTGAGGTGTGCTTCTACTCACAAATCTGTTATTGGTGGACCCACCAAGGCTGACCAACATGACCCGGTTTTTAAGCATTTGATTTACCCAGCCCTTGAATGAATCGTTCACGCACAGAGAGTAGAGTGCTTGCGTATAATCTTACGTTGTTAAAGGCCCTTCTATATTTAGAATAGTTATCATGGAGTTTTCCTTATATTCAAGGGATTTCTGGATAGGAGCAATAAGGGAGTGAAGAGGGGATTCCACAGATTTCCCCTTGCAATATGCATGTTGGGATTTCGATAGCCTATTTTCCCAATCGAACTCTTAATGTGAGCTTTAATTCGTTTTTATACAATTTTTAGCGAAGAAGAGGCTAAACTTATAGGCCAAAGATATTTGGGATTGCAATGAGAGGTTTTCCCGCCTAAGGTATAAATATTACATTCATTTCAGTCACGAAGAAGACAAGATAAGTGAAGATAATTTCCACCAAGGGAAAGGTTAAGTCAGTGGTTTCTTGGACACCCGCCGATATAACGCTATCGGATTCGACTTATTACGCAGCCTATAGATGTCTCAATTCTTAATTCGAATATATATGTTTTGACTACTATTGTTTCTCTGGTTTCTTGACAGGGGTCCCATGGTTTTAAAAAGCCTCCACCATTTTTATTGTTCTTTTCAGACATCAATTTGGAACCACAACCTGAAGTGAATTACATAGAATAGTTCTAAAAATATCCCAGCCGGTGGTCTATCTCCTGTTTCATACCTCTGGTTTGTGTTGAGTTTTGTATCCAATTTAAATTGGTGTTATTTCAGAAATAAAATCCACTGACACATTCCAATTCACTAAACTATCCAGATAGTATCTGAGACAAGCATAATGTCTAGTGTTTCTTATCTATTTCTAGTTATAATCGTTGGTTTTCAGTCAAAATTGCACAGGTTAGTACTAAGAATAAAATCATTGAGCAACTCACCTCGTTCATTCTAGTCAGTGCTTCCCAAAATTGTGTGATGTGAAATTGCATCACTTCTCAGGATGACTTAATTGGAGTGATCGAGTGTGATCACAAATCTTAAGTGTGACTGCACTGAAACGATAGCTAATTAAACCATTAGTTCTCGCCAGTGCAGCTAGCGACTTTCTATTTAATATGATAATAGCTGACCTAGGCAGCTTTCGGTTATTCCAACTTCAAACTCCCTATATTCCCCGGTCGACAGAATTTCTATAATTTCTTTCATGTTGCTGGTTGGTCTGCAGGGGATATCCTCACTAGCGTTTATTTCTAGTCTAGTATTAGGCCAGACTTTACCTAGGCTTTCTACACTTTTTACTTGCTTACATTCCTTTAGAGATTATATTCGAGGAACCAGACTTATTCGTGATTGTGTTCCATTTTTTCGGAAACACCGTTAGAGACTGAGATTAATTTATACTGGGCCTCCTATGATCACCTTAACCCACCAAATCAACACACCACAAATACCGTAGTGAAATAGTTGTGAAGAGTAGACAGCTTCACTTTAAGACCACCTAAAAGCGGAATAACCTTAATTGGGCCTAGTAAACTCGGCATATGATTTGAGGATGTCCCTGACCCGAGGAATTTAAAGTTGTATACACACTATCAAAATCATGGTCGCTGATTCCAAAATTTACCTTGGAGATGCTCTTAGACACCGAAGAAATTTTTGTTTTCCTATTGTTTACTTCCTAACCAAGCCTTCTCGCTATCCGATTGACATTGTTAGCACTTCGTCCAAGGAGCACGATATCGTCAGTATATTCAAAAATTTCGCCTGAACATACAGTGCGAAGTTTCAATGTTGCTTTTCCTTACAGCGTACTCGATCGCTAATTTAGCAGTTCATTCGATTACGATTATAAATATAATCCCAGACGTTATTAATTTACACAGAGAAACGGGTTTCTCTGGAGTTCCTCTGGAAGTCTACATATAGTTGATGTATGGTTATATTGTACTCCTAAAATTTTACCAAAATTATACTCACGTTGAAGCATTGGTTCATGGCTCACCGGTTGGAATGAAACTCACTCTGATAGTCGTCTATTATGTTTTCGGCGAGAGGGGTGAGCCTGGCAAGTAAAATGTTTACCAACATGTTTTAGCAATGAACTATTCCTTTATAGTCTTCACATTTAAGACGGTTGTCTTTACATCAGACATATGAGCGTGGTCGTTGGATTTGAAGGGCAGCTCTCTTCTTAGTCCCAAATAGAGAGAGTGTGTGTGCCGCCCAGCTTAATCAATTTTGTGAGGATGCCGTCGAAACCAGATGCATTTCCGTTTTTCAACTAATAACAGATTCTACTTTTTCTAAAGTGAGATATTCGACAAAAATCTCTTTACCTAGTGGAGCAATTGCTGTAAAGGTGACTACTTCGTCACTTCCATTTAGCAAATATTGGAAGTATTTTAACCATACTGAGGGAACATCAGCCGCGCCTGTTCTTAGCTCTCTAGTCTCATTTTTGTTGGCTGGATGGAAGTCTTTAGTGAGATTACTGAGGTTGGCAAAACTGTCTCTTCAGTTTTCTTGTTATGCTTGGACACTGAAGTTTGATTCATTTTCTCATATATTCGCGCTTCTTTTGTCTAAAATTTTTAGTCTTGACATGAAGACTTTCTGCCAACTATTTTTCACGAAGCTTTTGTTTATTTTCCATCTCGGTGGTCTTTTTCCAATGGTGTTTTGCGTGCGGTAGTTAAGGCTGTTAAAAGGCGGTTCCTTCTTATTATCGTGCCAGTATGGACAGCCAGTGACAGCTGTTTGGTAACTCTGTAGTGATTATTGATCTTATAAATCATCGACATTGAATCGAACGGTGTTTTGTGTTTTTCTATTGAATGTGGTGAGATGCAAGCTGTTCGTGTGATGTATTTTCTGTACTCCTACCGTTTTTTGCATTAAAGTCACCCACTCGACAGAGAATAAATCTTGTCATTGTCTAATTTATCTTCCGTGTGTACAGATACGTTTACGATCACCAAAGTTGATCATATGTTATTTCACAAACCGATAGACGAAAATGCCAACACAATATTCTGCTCCATTCTGATGGCCATTGTAATCCCACTCCCAGATCATCTAAGCTCTTGCAAATACGTCTAATGTCTAATTCTTTGACTGGTTTGTAGATCTCCAGTTCTTATAAGGCTAAGCACGTTCCATCTTCAAAATTTTAAAGCGTTATCACAGACAGTGCCAACACGTTGGATTTATGAACTAAAATGGTAATGTTAAAATTGTTGTTTACTTTTGAAACCATACAGATTATTTGGGAATAATAAAAAGTATTGAAAATCTTTATCGTGGTGTTAGTAGGTTTTTGGGTGATTCATTTCGACTCGAAACCAACCAGTATTATGAGATATTTCATAAAGACATCCAGAATGACAGACACTTTTTTATTTTATTTTAGAGTTTAGCTTCAAAACGTCGATAAAAGCGGTTTAGGACACAGATCATTTGTCATTTTGCTAAGAATTTCAATAAATTGGTCCTACAGAAAGAAAGAAATTAAAAACAATGAGGAAATCACTAATATTCATTTAAAAACGAAACAATTAAACCCGAATGACCACTAAATATATGCAGTCACAGGTCTAAATTTTCAATGCCTCCTAAACTACAGGCCTCTTACTACTCTCATTTTTTGCACATAACGTCAATTTATGTCTAAACCAAGGGTATGATATCAAAGTGCCGAATGTCGAAGGGCCGAATTTCAAAGGGCCGAATGTGTCGAAGGGTCGAATGTGTCGAAGGGCCGAATGTGTCGAAGGGCCGAATGGGTCGAAGGGCCGAATGGGTCGAAGGGCCGAATTGTTTTTGATTTTTTTTTTTTGTTTTTAGAAATATATTTTTTTTATTTTTTCATTTAATTTAATTATTTTTTTATTTTTGTACCATGTCTCTGGTGGCGCATGATAAAATTTTCCTTCACCAAAATGTATCGCTGACCGGATACGTGGAATTTCATAAATACTCAAAAATGAAAAATATTAAAATATGTACATAAATTCATAAGAAATTCATTTATGTTTAATAAAAAAAAAAAAATTACAAAATATTCTATAAAAAAAAATATGAATAATAAAAAAATATAAAAATACTCTAATATTCTTAAAATACTTTATTTTGTTATAAAACAACAAATTTAAAAAATTATATTTCTAAAAACAAAAAAAAAATTCGGCCCTTCGTCCCATTCGGCCCTTCGACACATTCGGCCCTTCGACTCATTCGGCCCTTCGACATTCGGCCCTTCGACACATTCGCCCTTCGACACATTCGGCCCTTCGACATTCGGCCCTTCGACATTCGTCCCTTCGAAACATTCGGCCCTTCGACACATTCGGCCCTTCAACATTCGGCCCTTCGACATTCGGCCCTTCGACATTCGGCCCTTCAACATTCGGCCATTCGACATTCGGCCCTTCGTACCTATTCCAAACCAAGACTGTGCAATAATAATATTAAGATATTTACACTAACAAAACAACTAGAGAAAGCAACAACAACGTAGACATAGCGTGTCGTCATCATTTGGTGTATGCGGCTTGTAGTTTAGGATGCATTGAAATTTTGATGAGTGCGAAGTTTATACCAATTAACAAAAATACGCATGTATTGGAAATCGCACTGTTAAAATATTTCTTATAGGAATTGTGAGTGAAAATTTTAATTTCATGCAATTTAAAATTAGAATAATATTTAATAAATTTATTATTCTAATACTATGGTGCGAGTGTATAGAGATGTTTTTTGTGGAAAACTCTCACACTGCTCAGAAAAGTTTTTTGAGTAAAACTATTATCGGCTCCTTTTGATTTTCAGTGTATAATTCTGGCAAATGACAAGACATCACGGAAACTACACCAAAAATCAATCATATAAAAGTTGTTTTTTAAGGCCTGACTTATCAAATGTCGCGGAAAAATATCACAATAGACTTGCAAAATATTTCGTTTAAGTAAAACAGTCATGAGATTTTTTTTATTTTTGAGTGAATTCGAGATTGCACCACAGTGAAACCATATAGGAATAACTCCTTCGGGTTTAACCTATCAAGCGAGGCATATTTCGTTCCGATGTAGATTGGCTCAGGACGTTTTTTCGAGCAAACTTCTCATTGGCTCATGTGGGCAGTTATTCCAAATCGAAGACGTACGGCTATAGAACAGATTTTAAGTTATAATTAACGCATTGCATAGCTACATGCCAGCCTATAGTACTGGACTGGAAGATAGTTGTGTTCTTTTTAACACAGACCGGAATTGAATATGTTGATGAATATTTCCTTTTGCAGTATGCCCCTATCCGGATTCGAATCCGGTACCTCTCGATCAAAAGGCCAAAGTTTTAGCCACTGTGCCATTTGGACGGTGTTATTTCAGATATAATTTATTGGTAAGTAGCTGGTTAATATCAAATTACATTAAAAATTTTATATTTAATTTATTTTAGTTTGATAGCTAAAATCAAAGTAAACAAATACAATTATAAAAAGAAAAAAGCAATTGACAAGAACTTGCTGATTCGCATTTTGCAAGATATGAATGAACATGTTTTAATTTATCGTTAAATACGAAATTTATTAAAATGATTTGTCGGCGCATGAATTTAAAGCAAAATAAACTTTATGAAAATAAAGTAAAATTGGCAGTTTGCCGAAATTCCCGAAATAAAGAATTGCTATCGAATAATTCAACTGATATTAACTTTTCAAATTTTCAACCAGCATAGCTGAATAATAGTTGTTTAGAAAATCATATTTAAACTTTGGATTATAATGATTTCCAAAAAGCTTTTGAACAAACATCGTCGATTATTGTTGACGCAAATTCGAATGTATCAGAAATCACGCCAAAGCCGATGATAATGATAAACCTAAGCGAGGAGTTTTTGTGGAACAGAATTGCAACCCTTTATCGAAACAAAATGCACCACTGCAAAAAACGATGAGTGGAGGCTAAAATTTGAAATCAAATTAAAATATGTATATTGAAAATTCTAAGGGACACGTTCGCAATACTATCAATAATGCTTTGATAGAAGTCGGTAACCCCTGTGTTGTATCATTTGGAACAATACACCTACAAAATTTATTACAAAAGAATTATGTAATTTATGGTCAATGTAAATATGGTAATCAGCACGATCAAAAATATAAATTTGTTATAATCAAAGTTCAAATGCTTTTTGTTTTTGTCCGAGGTGGCGATGTTGTGGTTCATTTGGGCCCTAAACTATTTAGCCAAACTAGAGGGGATCGTTGAAAAAAATTAAAAAACGAACTGAGTAATAAAACACCGCACAATTAAGGTCGAGGCACATAGTTTCCGTTCCGTTGCGACCTTTAAGTTGAATATGTCAAAATGTATGGAAAACCGAAAACATGCTCACAATGTTAAGTTTAAGGCGGAACCGAACCGAAACAGTATTTTGGCGATTATCGTTATCTTTTTTTTGTCAATGTGTATATCTTCACTCATTATTAAATCAATTGATATGATATTATAAATAATTGATTGAATTGAAACAATATTGTGAGAAATAAAAAAAATCGATTTATCAAACATCACAAAAACAACTAAAAAAGAAACGAAAGCTATGTGCGTGCGAATTTATAAAAACTTATTGAAAACGATACTAAAGGGAACGGAACGTAAACTATGTCCCTCGACCTTTATGAATTGGAAATGTTTAAAAAATCGGACTTTGAATTAGCTCAGAAAGGAAACACCCAACTACTTACTTCGATGAATGTTATTCGTAAAATTAAGTCCGAATATTTAACCCTCATACGACTCTCAAAAAAAATTACACATCCATTGCTTGGGTGAAATTTCACCCGAATATATATTATACAAAATCTATATACATATCCATGCATATAACTATGTATATCACCATGGACGAATTATTTAATGACATACAAAGCCGAATACATTTCTCCATCATGTTGTTTGTTGCTGTAAAAAATCATTAAAACCCTGGATGTGTAGTGGTACAAATTTAAAATAAACGTATAAGAAATAAAATATTGTTTATTCTATAAATAGTGACATATACATCCATACACATTTTGTTTTTATTATTTTGCTTTCATACATTTTGTTTTTGAGTGTATTTATATTTTTGTCGTTTACTTTTTCCCCTGATATAATCGTGAGGGAATATACAATTGAAATGCCGTATGGATGATCTACAATCTACATAATATTTTCTATTTCGTAATTTACACGAGCTGTGTTTTGTAGGAATAGAATAAACGCACACACACATACCAAAGATCGCGCGTTGCATAATTTTTTTTATTTCGTTTTCCAAAATTGTGTTTATTTATAAAGCGCTATGTCAATCGAATTATTGAGAGCTTAAAGCTGCACCAACCAAATTGCCCGCCTCAATGAAATCTGTACGATAATTTGTTAGACATTAATTACAATTTATTACAACAAATCCCGATTGTATTACAGTTGCCATTTTACAGGAACGAGTGGTCGATCTAGCTTACAAATAAACTTGCATCGCCAAAACTGTAACTTTATATGTAGTTATGACATCGGGATGGTTCTTGGAGCAGAATTTATTACAAATTAATTACATTGAATAATTTAGTTCAAGACCACCCCTTTAACATGCCTAAGCGTAAATTTCATCCCAAAACGATTTGTTTATTTTATAAACGCCAATTTAACCAAATTTAATAAGGTTTTTACACCAGACTGCCACCAGATCTTGGACCAAATGTTGCTCCAAAGCCTTTTCGGTAGGTAGGTCGACCTTATCCACGTGTGTAATAAATTATTTTTGTATAATATTAGACGGAATATGCATAAGAAGATATAGGTTTCAAATTACGATATATAGGTTGGTTTTGCCACATTTAAGAATTTATTACACCAGAGTCACTATTCTGGCTTTCCCTGGGAATAGGGAATTCGGAAAAATATTTTCATAGCATTTTTGTCTAAAATGAATTTTTAGACTGAAGGAACAAGTTTAGTGCAAACATTTTTAAAACAAACTTAATTGGGAAACTTTTGTTCCACAAAATTTTTATAGGGAATAATAATTTCCCATTTAACTTTGTTTCTAAAATATTTACACCAAACTTATTCCCTCAGTAGGCCAGAAAACTACAATTTAAACAAAAATTTTATGAAAATATTTTCGTCAATTCCCTATTCCTGTAGGAAAAGCTCAAATAGGCCTACAGTGGTACTATTCTCGTGATTCCCCGGGAACAGGGGAGGAAGAATTTATATGTAATTTTTATTTAAACATTTTTTTCTGGCATACTGAGATAAAAAGTATGTATTAATTTTTTTGAAAACAAAATTAAATGGGTAATAATTTTCCCTGCCAATTTAGGTATGGAACTATTTTTCTTATTTTATAAATGTATACATCAAGCTTTACTCCTCAGTAGGCCGGAAAAATGTTTCAACAAAAAATTACATACAAATTCTTTCCTCAGCTCCCTATTCCCGGGAAACTACCACCAGATATTGGATCAAATGATACTTCGTTAACCTAGTGAAGGGAAATCAACATGGTTCAGGGGGGTAACAAATTATCTTTGTATCAGGTTAGACGGCTTTAAAGGTAAAGGCTACATATATGTAATTTAAAGGACGACTTTACCATATTTAATAATTTATTACATCAGACAGCCACCAGATATTAGTTCTGTTGAATTTTGGTGGTAGTTGCGAAGGGCAGGTCAACTTTATCGAGGTGTGTAATAAATTATTTATGGGTTAGTTTACACGGAATTTGATTCAAAAGCTAAAGGCTACAAACGGGTTACCCACGAAATCCATTATGTCACGATCCTTTTTGACAAAATCCATTTTGACAAAATCCGTTTTTGACGTAATCATCTTTTGACAAAATACATCCTTTTCAAAATCCATTTATGATAAAATCCATTTTTGACAAAATCCATTTCTGTCAAAATTCATTTTTGTCAAAATCACTTTTGTCAAAATCCATGAAAAAACCATCGAATCCATCGTTTTTGTTATTTTTTACAAGCCCGGGTTTGTAAAATATAACAAAAACGATGGATTCGATGGTTTTTTCATGGATTTTGACAAAAATAACAAAAACGATGGATTCGAATTTTTTTTTCATGGATTCTTGGATTTTTTTTTCATTGAAATACGAAATTTATTTTATTTGTACGATCATGAGTTTAGTGACATTATACTAGAGGATTTTGACAACAGTGGATTGTGTCATAAATGGATTTAGTAAAAATTGGAAAATAACAAAAAAGGGTTTCAACAATCATGGGTTTCAACATCAATGGATTTTGTCAAATGAGTATTTTTATAAAAAACTACGAATTTTAGCAAAATGGATTTTGGAAAGATGGATAACGGGGGGATCCCGCTACAAACTTGTAATTTAAAGGTCGATTTTACCACCATTAATAAATTATTACACCAGACCACTACCAGATATTGAGTCTTATGTTAATCCATGCCTTGTGAATGGTAGGTCAACCTTATCCATATTTGAACAAAAATTACATATAAATTCTTTCTCTAATTCCCTATTCCCGGGGAATTACCAGAATAGTACCTCTGAATAAGGTTAATTTTCCCTTTACTAAGTTAACGAGGTAACATTTGACCCAATATCTGGTGGCAGTGTGGTGTAATAAATACTTAAATGTGGCTTTGCCAACCTATATATTGCAATTTGAAACCTACATCTTCTTATGTCTAGTCCGTCTAGTATTATACAAAAATAATTTATTACATACCTGGATAAGATTGACCTACCCTACCGACAAGGCTTTGGAGCAACATTTGGTCCAAAATCTGGTGGCAGTCTGGTGTAAAAACCTTATTAAAGTTGGTGAAATTGGCGTTTATGAAATAAACAATCGTTTTGGGATGAAATTTACGCTTAGGCATGTTATAGGAATGGTCTTGAACTAACTTATTCAATGTAATTAATTTGTAATAAATTCTGGTCCAAGAACCATCCCGATATCATAGCTACATATAAAGTTACAATTTTGGCGGTGCAGGTTTAATTGTAAGCTAAACCGACCACTCGTTTCTGGAAAATGGCAATTGTCATAAAATCGGGATTTGTTGTAATAAATGTCTAACAAATTATCGTACAGATTTCATTGAGGCGGGCTAATTTGGTCGATGCAGGTTTAAAACACTGAATTATTGAGTAATTTACGTAAGGCGGTTGGTTAGAAAATAATCATATCTCTACTTATATTCAATTACTTCGAATTTGCGATCTGCAGAAGAAACGGTTGTACTAAACCGTTAAAATTTTCTTCTATAAATTAACATATACTTGACATTCAGAAGTCCTACGCGGATCAATCAATATTTTTTGGGAAAGATGTTTTCAACAAAACATGTTCTGTTGTTCTTCAACGCGTGCCTACTCCTATAGTACACCTATTTTTGTTGCAGTATTTATAATTTTCTAATACCCTAGACAGACACAAAAGTTATCGCGATTTCTTCCAATCGCGATTACATGTCAAACAAATAAAATCGCGATTTTATAATTATGGTGCGACAGACACAAACCCGATTTTGTAAATCTGCAAACGTTCAAATTCATATTTAATTAATGAAATAAAGCAATTTCAATGCGTATTTGATGATTTTGAATTACATCGAATCAGTTACAATAAGTTAATAAAAACTATATTTATAAATAATTTTTGTGACAGTTTAAAAATTTTAAAATTTAATTTACAATCTAACAATTTTTCTGTATACATTCAATGAAAATGACTTATGTTCCCCATCCACATACAATCGTACTGATTTTGCTTATATTTCACATTTATGTTCTCCCTACAACCCGATTGTAGTAATCTTGTTCTATAAACGTAATAATCCTGTTTTGCCAAAATCGTGTACTGACAGACTGAAAAAATAACTACGTAATCTTGAATTCGCGATTAGCTAGTTTGTGTCTGTCTAGGGTATAAGACTCTTTAAATAATCAGTTTTTAAACGACAAATGTGGGTAGCGACAATTTACCACAGCAAACGAAAAATTTATATTAGAAAATAAATTGATTAGTTTTAAGATAGGTTAAAAGCTGTTTGTAATCAGCGACCTTACAAGCTACATTTTTTTATTTTCAAACTTAAAAACTTATATTTTTCGTTTTAAAACAATAAATTTTCAAATTTTTTAACGGAATAGTTAAAAAGTCAAAAAAATTATTATATGTATAAACGTTAATATTTAAGCTGCCAACACAGGTGTTTTCATCGAATTTGCGGCGTCTATAGCCGGTTACAACATACTTATGGTGTCTGTAAAATCAAAAATTAAGAACATAAGTTAATGAAAACATTAATTGTTTGATTAATAATCATAATCTCAAATTTAGATAATTTTATGGGTTTATAAATTAATAAATATAGTGTTCACTGTCAACTTAATCAGTCTTATTTAGTAGATTAACAAAGTTAGTTTCGAAATCTATTCAATTTTAATTGTTTCAAAATATCTAAATATGTAATATAAAGAAAATTAATAAATTTGCCTTTTATTGGTCTGATCGTGGAACGTACAATCGTATATTTCCGTGAGCATATAAAATTTTGTATTTTCCTGCAAATACGAATTTCTATTTATCGGTAAACAATATACATAAAGAATTAATAGAGAACTACATGTGAAAGATAATGCATACAAATAAAAGGTGTTTGTATGTATATGTAACCATTTATAGAATAAACAACGTTTTATTTTTTATACGTTTATTAGAAATTTGCACCACTACATATCCAGGGTTGTAATGATTTTTTACAGCAACAAACAACATAATGGAGAGATGTATTCGGCTTTATAAATCTTATTAAATATAATTAATCTATGATATCACATATTTCAATATTTTATTTGTAATACAAACGAATAATACAAACGAATTCAAAAATTTTAACCATCCTGAGTTTCATAATAAAAAGGTAAAATAACTTTAAAATCATTAATGGGTGAAATTTCACCCGAAGAGCGTTCTTGTGTTAAAAAAAAATGATACAGTAACAACCTGCGACGCCACAGATATTTTTCAAAAATGTGTTAATGAGCAAAATAAAAAAGATACATATATTTATTCGGTCGCTTATCCCTTTCGAGTTCAAAAAAAAATATTTTTTGCTTCAAGTTAAGTTCAACATACACAAATGTGTATGTTAATAATGCCTGGTTGTAATGTTTTCCGTATTTTAACGGATCTTAATTAAATCGGAATTCTTTTTGAAAAAAGCATAATAATTTGACAACAAATCAATTATATAACATATTAATGATTTGTTTTGGTAACATATTAATTATTTTATCATTATTATAGTTACTGTTATTTTTCGGAATAAAAATAAAATTAACCCTTTCCTGACCCGCATACACAATTGTGTACGTCAACGACAACCGAATATGTCAAACATAGAATTAGGTGACAATTGATGACCATCATACACAATTGTGTATACCATTTAATTTTGTTTTCGTCCGAAAAATAACAGTAACTATAATAATGATAAAATAATTTATATGTTATCAAAAACAAATTATTAATATGTTATATAATTGATTTGTTAACAAATTATTATGGTTTTTTCAAAAAGAATTCCGATTTAACTAAGATCCGCTAAAATACGGAAGACATTACAACCTGTCATAAATTACATACACATTTGTGTATGGTGAACTTAGATTGAACCAAAAAAAAATTTTTTTTGAACTCGAAAGGGTTAAATAGTATGCACAATTGTGTATGCTGGTCTACAATTACCACCTAATTCTATGTTTGAATATTCGGCTGTCGTTTACATACACAATTGTGTATGCGGGTCAGGAAAGGGTTATCCCAATGCCTTCTAAACTACTGGCCTTTTACTACTCTCATTTTTCGCACATGACGTCAATTTAAGTTTAAACCGAGACTGCGCAATAATAATTTTAAGATATTTACACTAACAAAGCAACAACTAGAGAAAGCAACAACAACGTCGACTTAGCGTGTCGTCATCATTTGGTGTAAGCGGCCAATAGTTTAGAAGGCATTGCTTATCCCCTCAAAGTAATTTTACATACAGGTCAAAGGGTGCTAAAAACATATGCTACGCATGCATTATTTTCCAAGAAATTAAAAAAAAAAAATATTTAAATTTTAATAAAAATAAAACAACCCGTTCTAAATTGTTAAGCCATCAAAGCAAATTGATTTAATAAAAAATATGAATATTGAAAAATAATTTTTATTAACGAATGGGTTCCAATATATGGATGACAATTAAGTTCGAATTGAAGTCACAAACACTTGCGCGTTTGACTCATTGTCACAAATATTTTTTTTTTATTCAATGGCCGTAGATATTGAATTTTATAAACTTTTATTCGAAAGTACCAAATCTCCGTATTTTAATTTTATTTTGGATTTAGCAAAAAATGGAATTAAACATCACAGTTATGTCAATAGAAGTGCAATTTTAATGAATTGCTTTCCAAATTCTATCTCAAACACAAATTCAAAATTGCATTTATCATCTGTTTGCAATGTAGTTGAATTAGTTAGTCATTTACAAATTCCAACATTATGTGTGAATTACGTTTGTTCTGACAGCTGTAATGCCATTACAAAAGAAATCAGGTACCTTAATATTGACCATTTCGGATTCTCTGATACTGAGTTTCAATTCATAGAGAATAGAGTTAACTTGCCTCACGGTAAATGTGAACTATGTAACAAGCGCATCAACGAAAAAAAAATTAATTTCACCTTCGGGTATTGTAATTGTTGATGTCGAACCTCTAAATAGACCATTTATTTGAAAGGGATAATAAATTACTATCCACTTGCTGGTGGCATTGGGCATTACATATCTATTATAAAAAGACCAACCGGACAGTGGGAATCACATGACGGCTTGACCATTCCAAAACCCATCGTTACTGATCTACACAAGAAACTAAAATAATCTGTTATGTTTAGTCTACTACTCAAATTCCAAACCATATCCAAATATTATTAATTTTGCATCAAACGCTAATCAGCGACTTATCAATAAATTATATCTGAAATAACACCGACTAAATGGCACAGTTGCTAAAGATCTGGCATTTTGATCGAGAGGTACCGGATTCGAATCCGGATAGAGGCATAATGCAAAAGGAAATTTTCATCAACAGATTCCGGTCTGTGTTAAAAAGAACACAACTACGACCCCCTATCGGCGTGCAAAGAGCCGACCCATCTTCCATGTCCAGTACTATAGACTGGCATGGAACTATACAATACGCAAATTGAAACTTAAAATCTGTTCTATAGCCTACGTCTTCGATTTGGAATAACTGCCAATATGAGCCAATGAGAAGTTTGTTCGAAAAAACGTCCTGAGCCAATCTACATCGGAACGAAATATGTCTCGCTTGATAGGTTAAATCCGAAGGAGTTATTTCTATATGGTTTCATTGTGGTGCAATCTCCACGATGTCTTGTTATTGTCAGTATAAACGAGATTCACTCCAAAATCAAAAGAAGCCAATGAGAGTTTTGGTCGTTTTCGTAAGTCTGGTCTAAATGAGGTATCGTTGTTTGCTAGAATTTTGGTGTTGTTTTTGAGTTGATTTTTAACGACTTTAGCTAACAATAGTTATTGAAAGTGTTACTCAAAAACGAATCGTAGTATGTTTTTAAATACTTTTTGCCGCTTAATTTTTTATTTGTATGTATTTTGTTTTATATTTTAATTTCTATTAATTCTAAACTCTGATTTTGTGTATTTAAAAAACTATAGATTATTAAAATATAAGATTGAACAATATTGCCATATACATTCATAAATCTAATCTCAGCAGTGATGGCGGATGGATAGGAGCTTTTTCATTTTTGCAAATATTTTGAAAAGTATATAGTATTTAGGAAAAACCAAATGACTGTAAACCGACCCAATGGCGCAGTGGTTAAAGCGGAGTAACCGGGTACATTTAAAGGAACACAACTAAAACCCCCTATCGGCGTGCAAAACTCATTCATGAACCGACCCATCTTCCATATCCAGTACTATAGGCTGGCATGGAGTTATGCAACGCACAGATGATAACTTAAAATCGGTCCTATAGCCGTTCGTCTTCTATTTGGCATAACTGCGTAAAGTAGGGCGGGTTAAATGAACCCCGAAAGAGTAGAGAGTGCTTCGGCCCCAAAACAGATGGCTTGGATTAAAGCAAAAGAAAAAACAAAAAAAAAAATTACTGTAAATAAAATTTCAAATAAACGCCAAAATAACAAAATATACACATAAATACAAAAACTCAAAAATTTAACTTTGAAATTTGAAAATTTTTAATAAATACAAATATTTCTACACTATTAAGTCGAAAACATTTATTTTTTGGGAAAAGTTTTGAGTGAATTTTGTAAAATGAATTTTTTGAAAACAAAACACCCTTCGAGTGGGACAGAGGTGATCAAAGTGGTGCTGAACTAGTAGTAATTGATGTAAGAAACAAATCTTACCTAACCCATGCTCAGACATTTTTGTTATTCGAGAGAGAATATAACTGAGTGTAATAAAAATTCTTAAACTCTTGAAATTGTTTAACTCAAGTGGTTCCTTACATCAAATACTAATTCAGAACCAATGCGATTCGTAGCGACTTTCACTCTAAACTATTACGTTAACTTAAATGTGTTTTATTTAAAGTGTTGAAATATTTGTGTTTATTAAAAATTTTAAAATATTATTGTATTATGAAAGTTAAATTTTTGAATGTTTTTTTTAATTTCAGTACTCAGTGTGTATTTTCTTATTTTGGCATAAATTTCACTCCGATACGTGCATTGACTATCTGGAATAAAACTTCATACTAAAGTTTTTTCCATTCATTGGGAGACCCTTGCGAAATTTGGTGGTTATCTGCGTACCGAAATTGGCAGATTCAATGAGTGCTTTCTCAATTTTTGCAGTGATGTAGAAAAGTTTAGCATATTCAAAAAACAACAATGAATTTGAAGATTTAAATAAATTAAGACAGTTTTACCAAAAATATTCTAGATTGTATTTTTTGCTGTAGAACTCAATTGTGGTGTATTCTTAAATCATGTACATTCGTCGTAAAAGAAAATTGGGTGTTGGCGACAACATATATTATAGTACATCCCTCCATTTCTTATACTGTTTTCGGATTGAAAATGTTTTAAAAAATAGTGAGGCAGAATTGTTTGAGTGCCAGGCAGTGATTGCAGAGAGACATGGCTACCGTTAAACTCCATAAAATTGTATGTTTTTCGCTACGGTTTAGAAGGTTGCGTAGGTTCTTAAAATCAGGAAACTTCGTTTAGCAGATCCTCCGGTAAATTAATAAGTTCCCTAATAGAACTAAGTTTGCTCTCAAAAGATTTGTATGAAGCGCAGATAATATAGTGAAATTAGGAATATAATACTCAAGTAACCAGAAATCATACAATTAGTATTTAATTCGATCACTTACCATTCTCTACGATTTTCTTGTATGACAAAGTCATTAAACAAAATCATTAAAACATCATCGTTTACCAAATTATGTTGTTTATATGATCAAAAAGGCTCATATTATGCGGCTTAAAATGATCATATAAGAGTCAAGATAAATCAAGTAAGGCTTTACTAAAGAATCTACAACCATAAAGCAAACTTATTTGACCAGTACAAAATAATTATGTGACTACCATTTGTCCGATAATATGACTACTGCTTTTGCTTCATTCTGACTTAAATAATGATCGATTTTATGACTGTTCGTAATAAAAAAATTTTTATTTGACTTTACGTCTTTTCTTTGAATTATATGCTATATAATTCAAAAATATTAACCAACATTTTTAAGCAATTTTGGTTAATTCTGAACTTATCTATATCATTTTTTTAAATTGTGTTCGAGTTATTTCAAAGTTATTGTTATTCATTAATTCTAAATAAATTCCAAAAAGTTCAAGCGAATAATAAACTGTAACTTACAAAATATTTATCGGACGGCAACTAACAAAGCCTCATTTGACGGACAATTGAATAGGCTATATTTAAAATTTCGTGTGTAGTGTTTTCATTCTTCATCTCATAAGTAAACAACTATATAACACGTAGGTACAAATAACGGATTGGGCGATTGTAGTAGAGAGCATACCGGATTAAAATTAGGTAAAAAAAAAATTTTATTATGGGATTTTTTGAGAAAAACTCAATTTTATAAAAAAAAATCATTTTTTTAATTTTTTTTTTTTAACTTTAAAAGGTCATAGCTCTTAAATAGATACAGGTGTAAGATAGCCAATAAGATGTAAAATATAGCCTATTCAATTGTCCGTCAAATGAGGCTTTGTTGGTTGTCGTCCGATCAATGATATTTTGTAAGTTACAGTTTAATACTCGCTTGCACTTTTTTCCCGAATCATTTTTTAAACACCCTGTATTTCGAAGGATATCAAAAATTGACCCCCCCCCCCTTACCATACGATTTTTTTCATGAAATGAACCAAGGAATCACCCCTTAACGGATTATCATCCCAATCGGGGACACCCTGTATATGCAATAATATGGCATATGCTATAGTGCAAATAATTTAAAATAGAAACGCGTATCTTACGATTACCCCAATTAACAGGATTGTTGAAAATGGTTTCATTAATTTTATAAATGGGTTTGTGGATGAAATTGCTGCCAAATCAGACAGCATAGACGCTTTATATTGGCCACTAGAAAAGATTAACGACTTATTGAAGCAACCGGAAAGCACTTCGCAACCAACTTGGGAGGTAATCTAAAGTATTTGCAATACTCTGTAGAGCCTTAAAACAATTTTCAATTTTAGATTATGAAGTGTAAAATAAAACGTACGAATTTAGAGTGGTAAGTGGCAAACGTAACGCAAGAGCAAATGATGACAATATCGGAAACGGAAGATGTAGGCCATGTCACTATTATGTTGTTTGAATAAATAAAATACAAATGGAAGTTGAATTGAAGAAATAATATGATTGTGATAATATTTACAAATATAAATTCTTGATATTATTTTATCTCAAAAATTTCAGTTCAAAGTATGCTGCAACATGACTATTGTTTTGATTTGTCGCCACCAGCTTACAAAATATGTCTTTAATTGTGTACAAGTTACTATAATTAATCTCATTTGATTTTGTGGTATAAAATATATTTATATTCGATGACTCTATAGACTCTAAAAAAAGTCGTCACGATATTTTATCTTATGCCCGTAACAAAATTTTTACCATTTTTTTAATTCCATATTCCATTGCAATAATGTCTCTCTAAGAACCATCCATCTTCAAAATTATTTCTGAAAGTAAAATTTTGTTTCAGCTCAATACATAGATACTTGGTATTGTTTGATTCGTCTGTTTTTAATGAAAATAATAATGGAATTTTAGTGTCTCATATAAAGTACTTTATCTTCACTTTAACCATGAAGTTATTAATTTCAATCCCGTTTTCAAGAATTGGCAGTATTTCATCAACAAATGGCTTACGAAATTCTTTTACTTTTATTGGCTTGCTAAAATTCTTCGTTTTCAAAAATATTAAACAGTATAGGTCAAAATTCCGCTTTACAACTTCTAAAAATAGGCAAACCATTATTGTTGATATTTAAAGACATTGAAATTGTTTCCGTAGATTTGCTAAGTTTCGTTCTGTAGGTTGGCTGAAAAACATTTATTTAGATTCTTAATTAAAAGTTTTAAGGCATAGCTTGAACAAGGTGGTCGTTGACTGAAATAGCATCATCTGGTATAAAATTTTCATCACCATCGCTGTGAATAGCCTCCTCATTTACAGATTCTTCTAATGAACGTATTTCAATATTGGTAGAACTATTCATACATTCGACTTCTTGAATATCCATTTTGTGAAATAAATGATCATTTAAATGACTCAAATCTATAGTAGAAGGTTTAGCGATAGACAGTTGCGTTTTTTCCCCGTATATACTTTAAACTATTGTCAAATTTGATAATAAATATTAATTCGGACACTATAGGATCTGTTTTGAACCCTTATATGATTCAATAGTTATGAGATATACCGGGTGAGTTTTTAAGCGGAAACTTTCAAATATCTCGGAAAATTAGCCCTCTACGATAAAAATGACCATTATCAAAATTAAATCATTCTGGAGGGAAAATACATTAGTGCTCAAATTAGAACCCCCGCCCCTCTTTGTAAGAGGGGTGGAAGGCGACTTGGAAACTAAAATAGGAACCCCTATTTTTTATTGCAGATTCGGATTCTACGGCTAAAAGTACGTAGGATTTCCTTGAAACATTGTTTTCGATTCATGATAGATGGCGCTGTAATAGGCGATATTAATTTTTTTTCGATTTCTCCTACTGAGAACATTATGCATACGATTCTGCAATATGTTAATTTGTTAACTGCATTAAAATTAACACGTTTTCAATGTAAATACTTAGTTTTAAACAAATTGTATTTCTTAAATTTAAAAAAAACTACTTTTAGCGTAACCCAGGAACAACGACGGCGATGATTTTGCATAGAAACATACGACTACATTTGTTTTCAAATAAATGATATTTTTTGTTTTAAAAATATCGATTCAGTTCAAAGATTATTTCGAAAACTATAAGACCTGTTTGCGTAAGGCTATTATAATTCAAAATGGAGACGTATGTGAAGTTATCCCAGGATTCTATCCCAGAAAATAAATTTTTTTAATCAGGCAACACTAACATATCAATAACCAATTTGCTCTTGTGTGAAGTTATTCTAGCCCAGGTTTTGATTCATTTCATTCAAATATACTATATTTGTGAAGTTAGCCCAGCCCAGAAATTTTATCAATTTAAATGAAAAAACGAAAAATTATCATGTTTATTAAATTCGATTTGTTTTTAATATAATAAAAAAAAATTAAATGTAACGTATAAAATTTTAAGTTGCATAAAATAATGGTAATAATATACAGGCAATGTAGGAAAAAATTTGTTCCATGGCAAGTTCCCGAAAATGAACTCTCGGCTAATAATTTCATTGATTTTTATATAATTTTTCGTCCCGCTCGATAAATTAAAAATTATTTCGTCAAAACTAAAATTGTCTCGGATCAGGGCAACATGATTTTGAAATGTATACACCAGTAGCTAAATTTCAGGAAAATTAGAAAAAAATCGTTCCGTGGCAAGTTCCCGAAAATCAACTCTGGGCTGAGAATTTCATTGATTTTTATATAATTTTTCGCCCCGCTCGATAAATTAAAAATTATTTCGCCAAAACTAAAAATGTCTCGGATCAGGGCAACATGATTTTAAAATGTATACACCAGTAGCTAAATTTCAGCTAAATTAGAAAAAAATCGTTCCGTGGCAAGTTCCCGAAAATCAACTCTGGGCTGAGAATTTCATTGATTTTTATATAATTTTTCGCCCCGCTCGATAAATTAAAAATTATTTCGCCAAAACTAAAAATGTCTCGGATCAGGGCAACATGATTTTAAAATGTATACACCTGTAGCTAAATTTCAGCTAAATTAGAAAAAAATCGTTCCGTGGCAAGTTCCCGAAAATCAACTCTGGGCTGAGAATTTCATTGACTTTTATATAATTTTTCGTCCCGCTCGATAAATTAAAAATTATTTCGCCAAAATTAAAATTGTCTCGGATCAGGGCAACATGATTTTGAAATGTATACACCAGTAGCTAGATTTCAGCAAAATTAGAAAAAAATCGTTCCGTGGCAAGTTCCCGAAAATCAACTCTGGGCTGAGAATTTCATTGATTTTTATATAATTTTTCGCCCCGCTCGATAAATTAAAAATTATTTCGCCAAAACTAAAAATGTCTCGGATCAGGGCAACATGATTTTAAAATGTATACACAAGTAGCTAAATTTCAGCAAAATTAGAAAAAAATCGTTCCGCAAAATTTTTAATTTATCGAACGGGGCGAAAAATTATATAAAAATCAATGAAATTCTCAGCTCAGAGTTGATTTTCGGGAACTTGCCACGGAACGATTTTTTTCTAATTTTCCTGAAATTTAGCTACTGGTGTATACATTTCAAAATCATGTTGCCCTGATCCGAGACAATTTTAGTTTTGACGAAATAATTTTTAATTTATCGAGCGGGACGAAAAATTATATAAAAATCAATGAAATTATTAGCCGAGAGTTCATTTTCGGGAACTTGCCATGGAACAAATTTTTTCCTACATTGCCTGTATATTATTACCATTATTTTATGCAACTTAAAATTTTATACGTTACATTTAATTTTTTTTTATTATATTAAAAACAAATCGAATTTAATAAACATGATAATTTTTCGTTTTTTCATTTAAATTGATAAAATTTCTGGGCTGGGCTAACTTCACAAATATAGTATATTTAAATGAAATGAATCAAAACCTGGGCTAGGATAACTTCACACAAGAGCAAATTGGTTATTGATATGTTAGTGTTGCCTGATTAAAAAAATTTATTTTCTGGGATAGAATCCTGGGATAACTTCACATACGTCTCCATTTTGAATTATAATAGCCTTACGCAAACAGGTCTTATAGTTTTCGAAATAATCTTTGAACTGAATCGATATTTTTAAAACAAAAAATATCATTTATTTGAAAACAAATGTAGTCGTATGTTTCTATGCAAAATCATCGCCGTCGTTGTTCCTGGGTTACGCTAAAAGTAGTTTTTTTTAAATTTAAGAAATACAATTTGTTTAAAACTAAGTATTTACATTGAAAACGTGTTAATTTTAATGCAGTAAACAAGTTAACATATGTTGACATATTGCAGAATCGTATGCATAATGTTCTCAGTAGGAGAAATTGAAAAAAATTCAATATCGCCTATTACAGCGCCATCTATTATGAATCGAAAACAATGTTTCAAGGAAATCCTACGTACTTTTAGCCGTAGAATCCGAATCTGCAATAAAAAATTGGGGTCCTATCTTATTTTCCAAGTTGTCCCCCACCTCCCTCACAAACAGGGGCGGGGGGTCCTAATCTGAGCACTAATGTATTTCCCCTCCAGAATGATTTTATTTTGATAATGGTCATTTTTATCGTAGAGGGCTTATTTTCCGAGATATTTGAAAGTTTCAGTTTAAAAAACTTACCCGGTATACTACTGTGCAAAAAAATCCGGACAGCTAAAATTTTTTAATTAAAATCAATTTTTTCACAAACTGAATTGTTGTAACACCAAAAAGTATTTTTTTCTTATTATTTAACTCATTATTGATTCAAAATGTTATTTGGTTTAAAATTTCATGATCTAAGTTAAATAATTTTTGCGAAATTGCGAAAATAGAGAAGAATTGCCATATTTTTTTGAAACGAATTAATTTTAATAAATTGAAAAAAAAAAAATATATTTATTTCATAATAAGATATATTTCAAAATACAAAAATTTATACATTATTCACTAAACTACAAATATAATATTTGGTATGACCACCATTTTCCTTAATTACCGCTGCACACCTGTTGCTCATGGAGTCAATCAAATTTTGAATCACGTCATTGCTCATATCTCCCCATGAAATTTGAATTTGCTGCTTCAGTTGCTGAATGGTTTTCGGATTACTTTGACGGACTTTATGCTTCATAATATCCCACATATTTTCAATTGGGTTCATATCTGGGCTATAAAGAGGCCATTCCATTGTGTAGATGGAATTATCAACCAAGTTTTTTTCGCCTTCAAATAGAAATAAAATGTTATTTAGCAAAGTTGTTTATTATTTTTTAACTGGAATTTATACAGAAGCTTTAACTAAAGAAAAAAAAGTGCATAGTCACCTGTTTTGATCTGTGGACTGGCGCGTTATCTTATTGAAAGATGAACGTCTCAGTTTCACTAAATAGCTCCAAAACTAATGGTTTCAAATGCCTTTCCAAAATGTCCAGGTACACATTAGTGGTTACCCCTGCATCGACAAAAGCCAAGTGAACCAAATTAGCATTACTAAAGCAGCCCCAGACCATTACACGCTCAGTTTTATTAGGCACTTGTAGAATGCAGACGTCGCTGAGGCGTTCTCCTGGTTACCTACGCACTTTTAGCCGTCCATCTCCCACATGCAGTTTAAATTTGCTTTTGTCAGAGAACACCACGCTATTCCACATCTCCCTGGTCCAGTTGGAGTGCTCTCGGGCTCACTGAAGCCGACAACCTTTTCAAGACATCTTTAGAAAAGGCTTCTGCAGCGAGCGGCGTGCCCTGAGATTTGCGTTCAGTAACCTTCTCCAGACAGTTGAACTTGAAATTTCAATACCTGTTGCTGTAGCAAGGTTGGTTTGCAATTTGGGTGAAGTTTTGAATCGGTTCCGCTTGGAACGAAGAACAAGAAATTTATCTTGCACTATTGTGGTTTTTTTGCGGTCTGCCAGATCCTTTGGACCGCTTTGTATTCCCCATAGTTTTATATTTTTTTTATAAGATCGGCAATAGATGATTTCCCACGTCCTATCCTATCACCAATTTCACACACGGACAGCTCTTCCTTCAATAACGCGATAAAACCACTTTTTTCTTGATCATTTAGTTTAGACATTTTTAAAACTTTATGTAACTTTATTCACTTTTTATACTAAAAACTCTTTCTCCATAAACTTAAACGACTAATATTTACAGAGTTCTAGTGAATTACAAAATGTAATCTAAAAATTGGAGAAAAGAATAAAAACATTAAGCAAAATTTAACATTTTTATAGGAATTCGAACTGTCCGGATTTTTTTGCACAGTACTGTATGTGCTTTATATAAAGCTATATAAATCAGTTTATGATCATTGAATGACCTTTATATTGGTCTATTATAAGATAATTTTTTTTATTAGACATAGTAACATTCAATATATGGTTCCATATGACTTTAAATCATTTGAAAACCCGATATATGATCCTTTATGGCTAAATTTTTTTTTTTTTTTTTTTTTTTTTTTGTAACTATTGCCAAAGGCTTTATTCTTGAATCTCTCTTTATACGAAACTAACAAGTAGTCTGAAAATCTTAAAAACTATATTTAATTTTAAATTAAGCCTTAACCTATGTTAATACTTAATATCATTATGCATTATTATTATTAAATTATTATTATTTACTTAATTTTAGTGTGTTAGCTCATCATGCACGTAATTATTAGATTATATATCGAGTTGAAGACCGAGATATTTGACGTTTGTTTGTTGAGGAATTGTGATATTGTTTAATTTTACTCCTGGACATGTACGTTTATTCAATGTGAATGTTACATGTGTTGATTTACATTCATTCGTCCTTATCCGCCAAGTTTTTAACCAGTCTTCTATTTTGTGTAGATGTTCTTGTAATTCTCTCGATGCTGTTTGAGGATTTTTGTGCGAAAATAATATAGCATCAGCAACAGTTGAAGTGACAATTTTTTCAGTTATTGGTAAGTCAGCTGTGAATAGCAAGTATAGCACAGGTCTCAATACACTACCTTGCGGTACTCCTGCCTTTATCTCAGCTAGATCAGTCCGCTATTTTGTTTCACCTGGAACATCCTTTGGGCTAAGTAGTTTTCAAGAATTGAATGAAATTGGCTAGGCAGAAGAGTTTTAATTTTGTAATTTAATCCTTCATGCCATACTTTGTCGAAAGCTTGCGCAATATCCAAGAAAACTGCCGAGCAATATTTCTTTTCTTCTAAGGAAAATTTAATTGTATTTACAATTCTGTGCACCTGTTCTATTGTGCCGATTTGCTCTCTAAATCCAAATTGGTGATCTGGTTTAATGCGACCTTCAGATAGTATAGGTATTAGTTGTTGTAGTAGCATCTTTTCAAAAAGCTTTGAAATTATCGGAAGTAGACTTATTGGCCTGTACGACGAGACTTGGGTTTCGTCTTTACCTGGCTTACGAATCATGATAATTTGAGATATTTTCCATTTTTGGGGAAAGTATCCACATCTCATAATCGCGTTAAAAATATATGTTACAATATATATTTTATGCATCTATCTGGTAATTCTTTGATCATTTTTCCAGTTATTAGATCATGACCTGGCGTTTTCTTAGGATTTATACTGTTTTTGATAACCGTTTTGACGCATTTCCATTTAAATTTTACTGGGTTTGGGTTCGACTCGTCCCTCGTAAACTGTGGTAGTACACAATCGTTATTTTGTTCGTTTGGGGTGAACACTTTTTGTAGATGGTTAGAGAAAGCGATGGCCTTTTCTAAGTCACTTCTGGCCCAGTGACCATCTGGTTTCCTTATCGGTGGGTTCGATATCTCTGGCCTTTTTAAATTTCTTGCTGCCTTCCACAGTGAGTAATCGGTTTTTTCTGTTGCTGTGAGCTCACTTAGGTAATTCTGTATTCCTAAATTTTGTTTTTCCCGAATTGCTTCTCTCAGAGCTTTAATAGCTCTATTTAATTTCCATTTATGCAAAGGAGATCGGTGAAGCTGCCACAGCCGCCGAATTGCTCGTTTCTCTGCCAATAACTTTTGAATGTTACTTGAAAGCCTTGTATTATTTTCGGAATTTTTGTTCACCGGAGTAGCTTTTTTGCAGCCATTTCCATTATTTGACTTAAGTTTTCTATCGCGGCATCAATGTCTTCTGGTGTGCGAAGTGGAACATTGAGATGACAACTCACATTTACTATGTTTCTATAGAAAACCCATTTCGTTAGTTTGTTTGTTAAACGGTGGGGTGGTTCAGTTTTTAATGCTTGGGTACTTAGTGTTACTATTATTGGTGAGTGATCTGATGATAAATCATAACAGTCAACGACTTGAGCATTGTTGATTGCTATTCCTCGTATTACAGAGAAATCTATTAAATCAGGGACGGTATCATGAAATCCGTGACCGTTTAAAATTTGACGGAAATCGATCATTTACCGTGAGTGGGGTATCATACATTCCGTTTACCGGAAATTTTCCGTCAAAAAATTGTCGTTTGTTGTATAGCTGACGGAATATGTCAAAAACAAGAAAAACTCAAACAAATTATTTGTGACCGGTGTCGTCGTTTGCTTTGTTTATTATTGTTTTAAACTAATTTATGGTTAAAATTAGAAAATCAAATTAATAAAATATTTTGGAAGATGGCAGAAAATAATATAAGTATAGTGTAAGTAGTTTAATATATTTTTCTTACATTTTTATTAATGTGGAATTTTATTTACCAATATCCGGCAAAAAAATTGATGTACATCAAAAATTTTGTTCTATTTGACAGAAAAAATCATTTTTTTTTTTGATGTACATCAATTTTAAAAAAAAGTACATTTTTTCGTAAATTGTTTTTTGATGGAGAAATACCAATACAAAATGAAACGTCAATTTAAAATAATGGATTTTATATTGACATTATTATTTGTAGAAAATTAAAACAACTAACAAATCCAACTCAAAAAAGGTTGTTATCGAACTTCATGGAAGATCATCCGGATTTCGCCAGGGGGCTATTAAATAATCAGCAAGGCCGAACTAAAAAGGCAATGCTATGGAACTCGCTTACCAAGCTTTTAAACTCCAATGGACCACCATCAAAAACCGAGGCTGAGTGGAGAAAGGTATTGATAATAACTTGTTTAATAAATGCTTATTTCGATTATAGTTACTGCTGTCCTCAGTATATGTGAAATAAACTATTTTCTACTGTTTCTTGTGTAGGTTTGGCAAGATCAAAAATGGGCTGTAAAAAGAAAGTTGAATTATAATGAAAAAGAAATTAAAAAAACCGGTGGCGGGCCATGTCAAATTAAGGAGCTTACTCCGGCGGAGGAGATAATTTCCCGATCTGCAGGACTTGAAGCTTCAGTTAGCGGTTTAAATGCAAATAAGTACGGTGCAAATGTGAGCACTCGCACAATACAATTAGAATGTACACCAGTTACCTGTGAATTTTCCGAAAATCAGACGGACGCGATAAATATGGAGGGGAGGTTGGATGATATCCAATATATTGATAATGATAGTGAAATACAAGGGGTTCTTGATGATGGTAGATTAGGTACGCAAGATACCGAAAAACCAAACAAATACGATTTATTAAAAAGATCGTTAATCAAAATCTCTTAAATTCTTTTCAAAATATTGAAAAGTTTCTGCAAAACTTGCAAGAACAAAACCAACAAATAATTGAATTAAAAAAACAGAAGCTTGCAGTTTTCAAAGACGCAAATATTTTGAAACGTAAACAAATTTTAGAATTAAAACGGGTGGAAAATGAAAATCCGTTTATGTAAATATTTTCTTTTAAATTAAGTTTTTTTATTAACTAATCTTAAAATGAATTTGTGATGAATTTTATCAATATTTTATGTAAATTACCTGTGATTGCATAAAAGCAAGAATTTTATACCCTTAATTATGAATGAATTAAAGTATGAATTTAGTTAAGTATCAATCAATTACCTGGAATACCACAAAAAATGTTTTATAGACTTAAGCTTTACTAAAATAAATACTCGAACACAAACGTGTAAAATTGAATTTTAATAAAGAATATTTATTTTACTTGGTTATTGTTTATTATACAGTTAATGTATCTCTTATTTGGTTTCGTTTTTGTTCAGCAAGCGAGCGAAGTCTTGTATTTGACGTGTTTGCTAATTCTACAGTCGCTGGTGGTAATGTATCATAATTCTCCATATCCATCGGAATATCACTCGCACTAATTTTCAGTTTTATGCAAAGATTATGTAATGCAGCACATACATTACATATCTGAACCACTTTTTCGGGATTATAGCGGCATTGTCTTTCTGAAAGTAACACGCGCCATCGACCTTTCTACAGCCCGATGCAACGCTCAACAATACTCCGGGCTTTGCCGTGGATTGTGTTGTAATGTGCTTCTGGTGTTCCTTCTTCTGTCTGTCTACACGGCGTCATCAACCATGGCTCAAGAGCGTAGCCAGAATCACCTACATACAAATTGAAATATTTGTACATAATTTAATTAATATGTAAATATATATACTTCAATAAATTACCTAATAGCCATGAATTGGGATGCTCGCGAGAATATTGTTCCATAAAAACTTTCTCCTCGCTATTGCTCCAGACAAACACATCGTGGTTGCTTCCACCGTATCTTGCATCTATTGCCATTATTTTCATATTTTCATCACATATCTATAGATAAAGTGAACAATTATTTTAAATTAAAAATAACAAAATTAGTGTGTATACTCACGATCATCACATTTAAACTGTGGCGAGATTTTCTGTTTAAAAACGAGTGCTCGTTCACGGTTGGCTTGAGCAAATAACATGGGTGCCATCCACACACCCAACAACCCCGGGAAAATTGAATCATTCAAAAAAATGAGCTTTAGTATTTTGGGATGGTTCAAATGAAATATATTCCTGGCAAAGTATCCTTTCCATTTCATATAATGATTCCGAAAATACCGTTGATATTGTACTTTGTGCCATTCCAACGCTGTAATCGTTTCCAATTACAGCCTGGTAGCTCCCACTTCTTAAAATTTCCAGTGTAGCACAAAGTTTTAGGCGTGGGGGTATAGCAGCTGAAGTTTTTCACCACTTCAAAGCCAATTTCTCTTCCAATATGGTAATAGCCTCTTTTGTTAATCTAAACCTCTGTTTAAATCTAAAATTGAACAAAAATATATAACATAACTTTTAAACAGAAGTACAAATTTATATAAACTTACATAAAATCCTCGAGTGATAAGGGATCACTGTGGTCTCTCAAACGTTTTCGAATAACACGTGTATTTGAAACCTGCGAACTTTCATCTTCATCGGAAGACTCCGCAGCGATAAAGAATTCTGAAAAGTTCCTGTATAATAATGTATTTAATTAGTAAATGAGTTACACATAATGGCGCCTTAACACTTTACTTACATAGCTTGAATTTCACAAAACTAATTATATAATTATATAAAATAATCTATAAAATGTATTTCGAATAATAATTTGTTATTAACAAATTTTGATGTCCTATTTATAAACAAAATTATTTGATTTTATTAATCTTATATATTTTTTTTAACACAAAATAATTTTTTTGTACAAAATGTTTGTAATTCAAAAAACCAAACTCCAAAATATAGAAAATTGACGTTTAGTGATTTTGACATATTCTAGTCATTGAACTTAAATTTGCTCAAAATAGCTCTATATAATTTCCGTACGGTGTTTGTGATACGGATTTTTTTCCGGTCGGATTGGTAAACGGCAAAAAACGACAACCGTCTAGCGTTACCGTGCGGATTTCATGATACCATCCCAGGAATTTTCTTTCTATCTGTAGGCCAATATGTGGGGTGTCCAGATGATAAATAATCTAGGTTTTTCTCGTTTATTGCTTCGTAAAGTTGCTTGCCCTTGGGTGACGTCAACCTCGAACCCCATTGCACATGTTTAGCGTTGTAATCACCCCCTGCTAGAAATTTGATTCCCAACTGATTGAAGTAATCGATAAATTGTTGTTTTTTAATTGCGTGTTTCGGTGGGCAGTAGACAGCCGATATTAAAAATTTCCCAGGCCATTCTTCCAAACTGATAGTTGTAGCTTGAATGTGATCTTTAGCATATTTCTGGAGCTCGTAGTGCTTTAATCTTCTTTTTATTAAGACTGCAGTGCCGCCGTGTGCTTTTCCATCCGGATGTTTGGTGTCATAAACGGAATAGCCGGTAATATTAAAAAAATTTTGTTTTGTGAAGTGTGTTTCAGATATTAACATGGTGTCTATATTTTGTTCGATAAGAATGGTTTGTACCTCAGCTTTATGTTGCGAGAGTCCGTTGGCATTCCAAATAGCTATTTTTAGAAATGTCATTTTTGATTTTTGACTATAATTTGCATACGCGTATTCATATTTTGCATCATCATGCTCATTTGTCTTTCCATCATCATCATTAAACTTTGAATGGTCTCGGTTAATTTATTTATCATGGTATGAATGTTTAGTTCCTCCTCATTAACATGAACTTTTGGTTTCGGTTTGTTACCTTTTAGAATACTTGCGTAAGAAACACCTGGCTGTGCAAAACTGCTGGCAAACGTCTCCAAGTTATCATTTTGTGTGTTTGCATTCGTTGGTTTGGTGACTATTGTATTTTTTGGAAACACGGCCCTCTGATTAAATTGCATGTTGAGCATTCGTTGCTCAGCTCTCATTTTAGGGTTTATTTTTCGTTTTAAGTCCAGATACACTGCGCAACCCCTATAGTTTGCAGTATGATTCTCGCCGCAGTTATTACAACGTAACACAGATGGGTCATTGCGAGACTTGTCACACTGTTTGGAGTCGTGGAGTTCACCGCAAATAACACAAACTTCATTTAAGGTGCAGTATGCTTTCGTGTGTCCATATTCTTGGCACTTTATGCATTGGACTGGTCCAGACCTCTGCTTAGGTTCTTCAATTACTATTTTACGATGTAACAAATATTTTAATTTGTAAATCTTGTGAACTCCTTTTGACTTTTCTTCCTCTGGCTCTAGTTCCAAACGGAACATTGGTTGAGGTACCTTCTCACGGTTTACTATATTACCAATAGATTTGACATGCAAACCTTCCGCAGCAAGTGCAGCTTGTATGTCGCTAACATCTACGTAGCTTTCAATTCCTCTTAGCACAACAGTCAGCCCTTTTTGACTTTTTAGCTGGTAAGTGTAATATTTTTTACCAACTACATCAAAATGTTTAACAAGGGCTCTGAAGCGAGCGATTTCGAGTGTTTGAATCTTTGTTTCATTTGTGTTACCTCTTTTGAGCGGGGCAATATAAAATTTTGAATCTGTTAATGTTGCGATGTTATTAACCAGATTATTGTTAGATGCTTCCCTTAGATAAATCGAGGGCGGTTTCTCATTTTTCAAAGTCGGCGCTGCGTTGGGGTCAACGACCTCTAAACTAGAGAATCGGTTGTTAAGAGGTATTTGGTTAACACCTTGTTCAGACCGTGACACTTTGCTCCTGCCAGCAAACTAGGCAGATCTCGGGCTACGTTTTCTTTTAGATTGAACAGTGATATATCTATCCAATCCTGTTTGCACTAGATTATTTTCACACTGACCACGCTCACTAGAGTTCGTCGCACTGAGTTCATTGCTATTGTTTTCACTTAGCATTGTTAAATTCGCTGATACATTATTTTCTTCGCGGTTTTTATTTTTATTTTTAAACTGCGGTATAATTAATTCTATTGAAGAAGCACTTTTAATCAAAGGCATAGGTGATTTCTTTGGGCTGTGTTGAACTTTGCCCACTTGATATGCACTTGCAATATTTTCTACATTAGACTGGTTCAAGTTTGTGTTAGATTGTGTTCGGCGTCCGATGTTCGAAGAAGTCTTTTTTGGGGAAATTAGCCCCTTCATGTTTACATCATCACTTAATCACTTATCAAGTTACACTTTTATATTAGTTTTTTTTGCACCGTGTGTATTTAATTATAAAACCATTCACACGATTGAAAAAATCGATATAACAAAATAAAAAGCACTAACACTGCACTTTTCGCTTGTTTTATTTTACGTCCGAACCTCACGACAGTAAAATTGAAACTCAAATGATCAAAAGAATTATCGCTATGTGACCGATATGTGCGTCTGAGTCACGAAGTGACATATATAACCAATATGGTATTTTATAAAAAAAATATTATGGCTTGAGGTTTACTGGGTATAATTTGGGTTCAATACAACAAACATGGATCAAAAAACTTTTCACGCTTCAACTTTTTCTTCTTTTTCATTACCAAACCAGTTTAACGAAATTTTTTTTAATTAATTTTGATATCTTACTTTTGAAAATAAACCAATTTTATTTTGCCCTTCTGAAATAACTCTAAAACATTGAGAATATTCACTTTTACTGAAATTGTGAAAGAATTTAGGTTTATTTACGAGAATTTAAATAATTAAGGTTGCTAAGTAGGGGATTATTGGAATAGCTAACTGCTAAAACAAACAATTAACATACTCAAATACTTTGAATTTTATTCTAAACTATTATTTTGCACGCTTTCAAACTTTAAAATACGAAATATGTAAAAAAGGAAACATACAAATCCTTAACGCCATCGTTATTGGCAAAGAGCAAAAAATCCTACAATCAATTATGTGATATGAAGAAAGTTTTTGTATAGCTTTTCTTAACTTACAAAATAAAATTCAGCTCCCTGTGTAGTTTATACAGTATATTATCTACCCATAAATTCTAAAATGCTATCGAAAATATTTGTAGCTCTACAGATGCTTCTTCACATTCCAACTAAATCGTGTATGTACCTATTTAATAAAAAAAAAACTATTTCTATAAACCTTCAATGTGTACATAGTAAGACGATTTTCATGACTCACGTTCTATACGTAAATAAGTTTCATGATGTCAGGTTTTCTCTCTCCATATACTAACAACATACGGTTGTTTTCCATAAATTTCCAGAAGAAAAGTGATTTCTTTTGACTGCGATGAGAAAACTGTAAGAATTCCCATTGAAATAAAATTGCAAGCAACAAATCGCATTCACAGAAAGTCGAGATTTTTTTGCTTCCTCAGTATTGCAAATAACAGTTATATTCCATTTTCACAAATGTCGAGCTTCGTATATCGAACTAAAAGAAATCCTAATGTTCAATTGATTTATTTATTTAATAAAAATGTTAAAAAATAAAAGTTTTTTTTTTCATAAAAAAGCATACAAAAAAGTTGTATTCCGCTCTATAAAAGTTTATGTTGTTATTCGTATTTAGTTCCGAATCGAAATTTCACATAAAAAAAGTTTCGTGTGCTTCCTCTCTGGCAATTGTTATCCGAAAAAGTTGAATTTAATTTGAAAATTGTTAATTTATTTATATGCAGATTCAGACGATAAAACGTTTTAGTAATTTGTGACAAATTAGAGTACCAGGTATATTATGTAGGTGATAATGAAAATTTAATCAGGAAAAATGTCTGTTTAAATTAAGTCGGGAAAATTTATATATCATAGCTTTACTTTTTTAGATTTCTAAATTTAAATAGCTAAAATTATTTAGTACAGTAGAAAAAATTTCGTATCAATATAATGTAACATATACTGATAAAATTTTAATTTGACATTTTTGCTTTATAATGCCTCAGGCATATAGATAAAATCTAATTAAAAAATCAAAATTTGGTTAGACGAAAAAAAAATTATTACATGAGCAGTTTAATTATCTGCTCTAGAATTGATCACATTTTGTCTGCGCTCTAGAATTGATTGTGCTGAGTTGCCTGAGAAATTTTTCACTTACGCTCCTCAGAGTGTCTTTAGGATCGCGACCTAACATTTTACGTATTCCTTTTTGTGTTAATAATTTTAATAATTCGGAACCACTTATAAATTGTGTTTGCATGTTTGGTGATATAGATAAATAAATAAATTGCATTAATATTATCATTAGAAAGCGTATGCATTTTATTATCTGTAAACAACAGGTTCATAACGCATCTTTCTATAATACAATCTCATTCAAAGCTACTATTCTATGATATACGTGTAGTTACCGAAAGCAAAAAGTTAGGAAGGAATAAGAAAAATATTAATCCAAGGCTGAGTAAAGAAACCTATATTACAGAACCGATTTTTTGCCCCTTCGTTTTCGTTGTAACCTTTTTCTAAATGTACCTAACAGAAAGAATCATATTCAATAAATATCATAAAATATGTACAACATGAACCCTAATCAAAAACTAAAAATAAATAAAATCAAATAAAAAACAGAAATTTTACTATCTCACTAAAACATGAACCAATATAGTACAAACTTTCAATTGGGCAACTCGAGCATCATCCATCCACAAACACTCAAATTTGATATTTTATTTTATGTGAAATTCATTTTTACAGCGGGTTTTTATGAAGACGAAGATGGCTACAAACAAACTTTATTCAGAATTTAATCCTGTGTTTAACAATATTGAGAAAAAAGGAAATAAAGCTTTTGAGGATGGCACTTTATGTGAAATCTTTGAATCTACTCTCTTGGACATAAAAAATTTATTTTAAATTACAACTGATAAGAAAAAATAGTTTTATGGATGAATTTATGACGATTTGATTTTTGTTCTTTCAATTTTATAATGGCAGATCACCAGGGACGGTATCATCGACAGGTTACATAAACATATTCGGTCTTACAAATTTTACGGTGCTTTTATATATTTATTTCATCTTACGAATATAAAATTTCAATTTACATTTATTTATTTTATGTTGCACAGTATCCGAACGAATGCAGATTAATTCATGGTTCAGTGAAATGATAAAAAATTTAATCAATCGAGACAATTTTTTCGGTATCCTTCATCACCGAGATGTGAATAAATCAGTTTTACGACTTTAAGCTTTACAGTGGGACGCTCGACGATTATAAGTCAGCCGTAACTAACGAAGCACGAAGCAATTTTTGATTGATTGATTCTGAATGTACGACCAAGTTCTTACACAGGAGTTCCCGGGTGACGCCGGGCCCACCGTACACTTTTTTTACACATAACAAAACCGAAGGATTGGATAGGTAAGTTAAGTGGGACAGAATCGGCCCGGTTACAGACACCTAGGTATAGCCGATAGTTAGTAACACAAAGACAGCACAAAACTAATCTACTTGGGGAAGGATAAAGGTTTAATAGGTTAAATGGATAATGATGGTATTGGTCATCAATAATTGCTTCTTTAAAACCGCAACCTAAGAAAAATGTTATTATTTCACATGTATCTGGAAATAACCTGAAATTGAATACTATATTAATAATTTTCGACTTCCTAAACAGAATTTATTGATTGAATCGGCCCGATTACATACACCTAGATAAAGACGATAGTTAATAACACAAAGATAATACAACTTATAACTACGCAATGAGCAATTAATTTATACCACATGCGAACATTCAATCGCCAGCGAGAAACGCAGAATGAACAAGTTCATAACCGCAAATCCCCAAGACACCCTCCCAAAACAGGCTAAGTTTTAAGAAAATCTTCATCAAAAACACAAACCATCCAACCGCAAAGACGATAGCAAGAACGCTCTAAGCGCGTCTCGAAAATCCACTACTCCGGCCACATCCACTCCGCACTCCCTGCCGACGACATTCAATATTCACTTATTATAGGACTAATGTCATTAATGTAAACTAAGCTAATTAGAAGTAGAATTTCATGATCCCATAGTAATATATCTGATAATGTACCTGAAATTAATAAATTAAATATTTAATAATTAAATAATATAAATTATACCTAGAAAATAATTTTAGAAATTGGAATAGTGAATAAATTAAATTTAAAACGTCAATCCAAAATAAAGTGATCTCGTTGAAAAAACGATCATTTAGACTCAATATTCACCTAAAAATAATGCTATATCTCGATATGCTATACCGCTTTATTAAACCATCTACCTGAGCGAAATTGGAATACGCCACATACCGCTTAATATTAACCCTCGCTAAATGGACATGAATTACTACTGCCATAAAAATTGGACCTCCGCTATATAACGGAAAAGATTTCTACCATAAAGATTGGATTAATACTTCTATATTCTATAACACTAAAACCCAACAGGCACATATAATATTTGTGGAACTAAACGAAAACAAGACAGCTGCAAAAACATAAATATTGGAATATCATATTTAAGGTTTGAAGCCGTACTGTATTTCCATGGAAGTCATTCGCTCTTTTTCTTGATTTTCTAAAAATTTAACGAAAAGTTAAAAAAAAGAAAAAAAATATCGGGTTTAAAGTCGTACACTTTAAATATTGTAGCAGATTTGTAGTCAATACCACAAATCCGCTACAACACCCAAAATGTGTTGTGAGTAAAACAAGATCAGCCTCCTCCTCACTATGCTTTGAGATCTGGAATGCTCGTAGACTCAGCAGTGAGCACAAACGTAACAATATTGACATCAATCTAAATCAATGGAATATTAACTTTTGTGGTAAATAAGAAACAAACATGGTCAAAAGCTCCAGCGCCACCGAGCACTAAATTTGTCAATGGTAGAACGCTATCCTAAGTCACGCTATATTGTTCTATTGGTGGACTTAAATGAACACCTTAGTTCAGAAGAGATCCACAAAAATTACTTGTTAGTATTAACCTATATCATAAGATATCATGGAGCATTCAATACAGAACATATATTCGCAAAATCCCCAGGCCTATTACTCATTAAAAACCGCCAAAGAGCGATATAACAGTGCAGAATCTGGACAGAAATCGAAAGATTGTCTATATATTGTTCCGAAATCTTTGATGCTATAAACAAAATGAACGGATGCGAGAAACTATTCATATATAAAACGATATCGGCGAGATACTAGTCAGAATAGCTGGCGGTACATTCCAATCTCTAATTGGTTTGATATCTTAAAACTAACAGAGGTGCAATCACCAGCCATAGCAGAGGAAGACGACATTTTCAATTGGGCTGCCTGCAACATTGGATGAGATTAGATGCACAAGTTAGAGTTGCTATCGAGCACATTAAACTCGCACAGGACGATATTATAGTAGACTTACAGACATTAGTTCAAGTCGCCGATTTATTAAAAATCCTCTATCAGATTGAATTCCATTCAATTTCCTATACCCTTAATTTGAAATCCCCAAAATGTAGATGAATAACGAAAAATTACTCTACTCTGGGTATGCCCATTTACAAACCATAGTTTTAACAAATTTATGCAGTTCATTTGGATTCACGTTACAAAATTCATTATAAAAAATTTTACAATTTTAAAATAATCAAATAAGATAATAAACTAATAAATGATAATATAGAATAATGTTATATAATTTATTATAAACATCTGTATAATATTTAGAAATCAAGTAAATGAATAAATACAATAAAACAACAAAAGCTGTCATTCAATCAAGCTGACATGAGTTCACCTCAATCATCTCTCCACTCTATAATGTTGTTATACAAGTAAATTTACAAAAACCAGCGGCCCTATTCCTGAATACGGCACGAAAACGAACGTACAAGATTCTCATTCAATTTTAAATAAGAATCGTACGAATCTGATTCAATTCAAATATAAATCCTGCACCCCCGCCCCCGCACCGCATTCAGGAATGGGGCCGCAGGCTACATTAAACAATGACGCAAGCAACATACAATAATCTTCGAATATACTTATCTAACTCTAATAAATAAAATGTTTTTACTGCGCTTTAATAGATGAAATATTATGGCCACTCGTCCCACACAATGCATACAGGAAAAGCCAAAATACAAACGTATATAATCATATAGTACTCGTATATATATTAAATAATATTAATATAATAAAATATCAGATTAATTATTAAAATATTAAATAATTGTAAATAAAAACAATCAATCATATATGTATATGTATAACATACACATATATACATATAAATAACCGATCAAACATCTATAGAAATATATCCATACCTATACCAATACCAATGCCTCCTAACTACAGGCCGCTTACACCAAATGATGACGACATGCTATGTCGACGTTTTTGTTGCTTTCTCTAGTTGTTTTGTTAGTGAAAAATATCTTAATATTATTATTGCGCAATCTCGGTTTAGACATAACTTGTCGTCATGTGCGAAAAATGAGAGTAGTAAGAGGCCTCCAGTTTAGGAGGCATTGCCTATACCAATGCCTTCTAAACTACTGGCCGCTTACACCAAATGATGACGACACGCTAAGTCGACGTTGTTGTTGCTTTCTCTAGTTGCTTTGTTAGTGTAAATATCATAAAATGATTATTGCGCAGTCTCGGTATAGACTTAGATTGACGTCATGTGCGAAAAATGAGAGTAGTAAAAGGCCAGTAGTATAGAAGGCATTGCCTATACCATACACGATGTATAGACAAGAAGGTGCAACATTGAGCATGTTAATGTGACGTCAATGTGAACAAGAAACGTACTTTCGGGTTATTTTTTATTATTTTCCTAAACAAATGGATAAAAAACGCATTTTTTCAAACAAAAAGCTCATTTAAGTTTGATAAGCACAGTTGAAGAAATTTTTAATTATAATTATTAATTATTTTCTGATTTTCAGTTAAAATCAAACAATTTTTTACTTAAATAAATCATTTAACAATCTCCAAATCCACATCAACTACGAAATTGGGGCCTTCTTCAATTTGTAGAAAAACCCATCAATTACATATATCTGATAGACAGAAATTAACACTTCGTTTTTTAACTAACGGAAAACATAAAATAACAAATGAAATAAAATCGAGATTTAATTTTAATTTGTAATTTAAAGTGCATAATGTATTTAATTAAATGAATTCTTAAGAACACGAATATTTTAGAAGCAGAAGAACAAAAGCTACAGACAGGTACCCACTTAATATTTTATTAGTAAACTTATGTATTAACAATTTTATAGATTTATGTTATATACTCATAATTATTATATCCCCTTTTTTCCGTCGACTTGAAAAATATATCTCGGCAGATTATTTTCTCAAATATTACGACCATAAAATGAAATATAAAGGGTAAACCATCAAAAAGTGTTTAGTTAAACTGTAATTATCAAAATCACACCATCAATTTTTAAATTACGCTTACTGCAGATCCATTTAAACAATTAATCGAAAAATCGACAATTTCAATGTAAATTTCCGATTTGTTGTCCACATTTGACGTAATGCGCACAAAACGACGAAAATGAAATATGGGAATATTCCACCTTCGTTTCTCTTACCATGCATACCATGATACCATACATACATATCCTTTGCAAACAAAGTAGATAAGACAATTATCGTTGTGTGCACTTAGAAAAAAAAATCAGTAAAAACAAAAAAATATACATATAAAAGGATAATCTTTTTATTTTTAAAATAAATTTTTTCTTCAAATTTGTTAATAAAAATAAAAAAATTGTTTCTATTTTCAAAAATACTTTCCTTACTTTATGTCAAATAGTTTTCTTAAATTTTAAGAGATTGTTTTTAAGAATGAAAAATGTATTAGTTAGTTTTAAAAGATTTGTTTTAATTTTTTATTTTTTTAAAATGTCACAATATTTTTAAATCAAAATCAATGTTTGCGACTGCTCAAGTCAACTTAACATATCTACCACGAAAAGTAGAAAATTAACTCCCCCTCCCCAATTTTTAACCCCCAGGGCCATTGTGTAAAAATATACACAACCCTTAAAAAATATAATGAGAACCTCCTTAAATTCATTTTTGGCAGTTTGGTTAAAAAGTTGTTCTACTCAGTCAGTACAGTACTCATTAGGTTGCAACGACCAAGCTGCAACAACTCAAACCTTCATACCTTTAGTATTACACAAGAACATATCGATTTGGCGAATTATATAAATAAAATAAAACTTTAAAATAAAAAATAAAATATAGACGAATTGAAAAATAATACAACGGGGTTTCTGGCAAAACAATAAATATAAACATTTTCATAAGTTGTCATTATTATCAAAAAAAATTGTTTTTAAATGCTAAAACACTTCTTTTGAAATAAATTATTATGTTTAAATAAATAAACTTTTTAAATTTAAAAAGTATTTTATAAATCATTTTACAAAATATGTTTTTAAAATAAAAAAGCTTTTTATTAGTTTGCAAAAATTTCATTTAATTTCAAAAAAATACTTTTGAAATTCAAAAAAATGTATAACTTTGAGAAATTAAAAACGTTTTTTAATTTTACAAACCAAAATTTTTCTCAGTGTGTAAATACAAAACGCAGAGAGAACGAAGATAGCTTCAAAAAGAAATTTATAATTTCCATATAAACAATATCCATACACACACAAACACCTTTAATTCTTCCTAGTTAACATACAGCAAAACTTCTATAAGTCGAGCCATTATTTGCCAAAATAATTTGCTTGAGATAGCGAAAATTTGAGTAAAATAGATGAAAAACCAATTTCGCTCGAATTCCCCGAGCATATACACACTTATACATAGATATAATATATGTATATTATATACTTATGAACAAGAAATTTACCGAAAAATGTTCCTACCATAAATCGAAATTAGATTTAAAGAATACTTCGACTTACAGAAGCCTCACTGTATTTACATCCCCATCAGATACATACACATAAATATATACATTTTATGTAAATAAAAAATATATTAAAAGGAAACTTCTCTGAATTGCGCTTCCATATGCATACATATACATATCCAGATATCGAAAAATTAAAACGAAATATACTTCGCATAGAAATATATCCCGTTATAAATATTTCAACACGGTCTATGTCTATGTATATAAAACATTTCTTCCGCTGGGCGCCACACTTTAATTACACGTTAATAGCACTTCTCTAATATTAAAAGTAAATAAACAAACAAATTTGTATTATAAACCACTTTTATTTATTTTAGCACATTTTCACATTAAACTGAATGTTAATACTAATTCTCTAATTCACCGACTGTACATAGGTACGTCTTCATGTATAAATAATACACATCCAATTCACTAATCACTTTCATTATTTATTATTATATTATAATTTTATTTATTATTTATTATGTATTAATACAAAAATTACACAACATATATTTAATTTTATTTATTATTTTTTGTTTAACACGAAGAAAGACAAAACACGTCATTCTCCTTCGACGATCAATCGCCGACCTAACGAAGCACGAAGCAATTTTGACAATATATTCAAAACAAACAGAAGGCGCGTCCCCAATATGCAATGCCGACGGAATTCCATTTACATTCGCGTTCTAAAACCACACTGCTTCTATGGAAAGAACCATGTGTATCACGCGGAAATTCGTACTCCCCGCCAAAGAAAAGTGTCACAAAAATGCCGGTGTCGGTGTGAATCCCAACTAAAAAGAGAAAAAAAAACACAGAAACAAAAAGCACGTGTTTGTATATATTTTCCTATTGGAATAAATAATAATTCTTATTTGAAATAAAACAAAATTTTCCATTTATAATAAAATAAATATTAATTTTTTATTAGTACAAAACTACACAATTAAATTTTATAACACAAATTTTATAAATTAAATTTTAAGCACGTTCACCATACGTCTGGTTTGTTCACCATACGCGCATCCAATTGAACATCCCAACAAGCACAACCGATCTTGAAAAGAAAAAAATGCATTGAAAATTTACAACGTAAAGGTATTTCGCGACGACGCCATTGTGAGACAGATTTCTATTACCTTTTTAGTCCAAATTTGTACATCGCGATCACTAAATAACTTAATAATTATTATTTTATACTTAAATTTAAAACTATTTACTTTAACAAATAGAAAACATTATAATGAAACACAACACTTTAAAGAAAAAAAATTTAATTATGTAGTGCAACCGTGCACGTCGACTTGTCAGAAGAAACTGAAAATAAAAGATACAATCGAAATTTATAAAACGAAAATAATATTACCGCGAAATAGAAAGAGAAAAACAACTCCAAAATCAATATTTTTGTGTATTTGATATTTTGTAGTACGGAATTTTGTACGACATTTGAGCAGTTTTTTCCAAACAGTGGAATAATTGCATACTGGGTCAGTCTGGTCTGGTTCACAAAAAAGATGATCTTAGATGATCTTATATAACGACATCGAACTGCAGATTAAATTTTTCAGGTTAAATTTTTGCACAACATTTTTTGTTGAAACCACGAAACGACTTGGTTTGAGACTAAACAAAAGCTTGTCGAATGTTCTAACCACAGCATGGAACATTTTGGGGAACAAGCTCGAAGTGATAAACCTTTTTATGTTTAGATGTCACACACGATATAGTCGTACGCATCGTCAATCTGAATTCCTGTCCAATATTCTAATCAAGTCTATGTATGACTAGCTGGCTCAGCAAACTTCGTTTTGCCCAAAATAGATTTTTTGATTGAATTAAATTCGAGCCGAAATTTATAAAAATCGAAAATTATCGATAGTTAACAGATGACGTAACAATATAATTTCAATTATAGTTTGAATGAAACACTTTTCGAATTTAATTGAATTCAGAATCCTATATTTATACGGAAAGCTGACCCGACCGACTTCGTTCAGTCCAATATTTCGCGAAAATATAATAAAACCAAATATTAATTTCATTGAATTCTATTCGTTTTATTAAAATCTAAAAAAAAAATAGAACAATGATTGTATTTAATTTAGGGCTGCATGATACACTACATTTTTTGTTTTCTGCTCTGGAGCGTAAACGAAGAGTGAGATGGTTTCCCAACTAGGGAGCACACCACATATAGCTGGCCGTGTGAAAAGCATGGCATTTCGAGATTTATGCCGCACACTTCCAGCGACTGTCCTTGTGACTTATTTATAGTTATCGCAAATGCATGTTTCACTGGGAACTGAACGCGTTTGAACTGGAACGGCAAATCGCTTGAAGTCAGGAGAATTCGCGGAATTAGGCATTCTTCTCACTTGAACGACCCTTTCAAAATCCTTGCCACTATCACATTGTTTATTAGCTTCGTCACAATCAGTCGGGTTCCATTGCACAGTTTTGGGGCAAGAAGATTTCGTAGTATATTGATGACAGATCCAACTTTAAGACGCAAATTATAAAGCGGCATGCCAGGCAAATCCAAAGAGTTTAGGAATTCCACTGGATAACTGACGACTTCGTCTTCGTTTTCAACGCCGATTTGAATGAACGCAATTCTCCCGGAATTTGATTTTGAATCGTCCAATTTAAATTATTGACATCAATATTTTTCGCTGTTATACAAATTGCGCGTATACGCTAAACCAATCGTAGTTACGATAATTTTGACCAATGTTCGGATATACATTAGTGATGAGTTCATCTTTCGTTGAAGTGAATTGGCAAATTTAAGATGGAATCGATATTAAACCACTTGAAGTATCTACAGGAATTTATCCATTTCCGATTCTCAGCAGTTCTTTGGAGAAAACTTCTGCGGTTCTTTCTTGTTGCAAGAACACTCGCATATTCATAATCAATAGAATGGTTTTCATGTATCGCCAGAAATACGATGACTTGAGACATGCGTTTAATTCATCCGCCGCTGTTGATTTCGAAATCACAAGAAGTGTTTGTCGGAAGTCATCACGCCACCAAAGCGGCGATTATTGTTGCGTAAATCTTTCAATGTTCGATGGAGTGCTTCTAATGATCGTTTGTGCGCTATCGTGCACTCATCCCATATGATCAATTTACACCTTTTTAATACTTTTGACATGGCCGATTGCTTTGAAATGTTGCAAACAGGATTCTCGTTGATTTGCAGGTTTAACGGAAGCTTCAATACTGAATGTGCCGTTTTTCCACCCTCCAACAGTGTTTCTGCAATTCCAGTAGATACTAACGCAATGCCTTTTGAGAGCTATAGCAATGCCACTTTGAGCACGTATTGAATCTATAATATCAATGATATCAGGAACGTTTTCCCAGTTCCGCCGGGCGCGTTAACGAAAAATAGTCCACCGTTTCCGTCATCGACAGCTTTCATCAGTTGATCATACGCACTATTTTACTGTTCATTCAACAGTGGAACAATTTTTTGTACTTGTTGTTGCAAAGTAGTCGTGCTACAATTCAATACATCTGTAGTTTGACGGCTTGGCGCTGGTATATGCATTTCAGTTAAAATTTTGACACTCATAATCAAACACAAATCTTCAATCAGCACTAACGCTTCATTGTAGATGTCATCGTTCATTTGTAGATGTCATCGTTGAATTCGAAATTTCCTGTCGCGACTCGAAAGCGATGCAAAATGTCTTCTGCGATGTCATCTTTGTACGTATCCCATAATTGACGTGGATTTCTAGGCATGTTGAAATGATCACATGTCGAAATGATCACAGTGAAAAGTGTACGAACTTGATTGGCGTGCGAAGAAGCTATTGCATCATGTAGCGTTTGATTTTATTGATTATCGTGTTCAAGCAATTGTAACTGTTGACATGCTTCTCGAAATTTTGCACACACCGTACCATTTACAGTCTGCAATGACTCAAATGAAGTTGAACCGCGCACATTATCCAAAAGCAACCGAAACATGCATCACTTGCAAATACACCTGGATATCCATCCACTGGTTTGCCTTGCTTTCTGCGTAACCATTTCTTCGACGATGCATTCCATGTGTAATATCGAGACATATTCAATATTCTCGCAAACGGATCACTGGCGCAAGTTGAAAAAAACTCGTTAATGTTGTTGCTGGTGGTATTTCCACTCGCTCTGCTGCGTTCTTTGCGTTGAAATACACTCTTTGACCATTCTCCAAATGAACTGCCAGATGCACAACAGTCGGATGATGTTCATGAATCGCAAATGAAAATACACTCCAGATTTCTTCGCTGCAGTTCAAATCTCGGCTCATTTGAAACTTTCTGATTTCATCTCGTTCAATGTCCATAACCGCCATATCGCTTCCTTTCGTGACGTATTTGCAAACATACTTAATCGATTTCTCCGAACTGCAATAGGTACACAACATTGATGTATTTTAAATGCCTTACACAATATTGCCGAATATGGCACGATCCATGTGTTGTCAACCACGATATCCGTTCCTTTTAATTGAGTGATGAATTTTCTGCCATTGTCATCGGGTGAGCGACGCCAATAGTGTGGATATCCATCGTTTCCAGTTTGGGTTTCAGAAATAATAGTACGTGGATAACATTTTGTGCATTTATTGTCGGACATACAAACCGAAGTGGGATTGTGTTGTTCGCATGGTCCGTGGAGCATATTGGTCTTCACCACTTCGTGCAACTCGGGATCTATCTTAGGATCAGGAATTTCGGCGGAAATGATGTCATTAATTTGGCCTGGCGTAATTTTGTCCATACCACCTAGAAAAGAATGTATGCGTGCGGCAAACCTGTTTTCTGCCACTCAAATTAATACATCCAATATCGAACACTACCGTATATATACGTTGTTTCACAATGAAGTCCAATAAACATCTCAGTTTTTGTTTAAACACTGCATAATTTCTGGCGATTTTGGATTGCAAGTAAACGTCACAAACAAATCCGGTCGTCCATAATTCCGCACGTAAATCATCGCGTCCTGGGAGTACTCGTGCATGTATCTCGGACTGCCAGTGTATGTCGATGGCAAAATTGTGAGTCGACCAACATCTGTAATATCTGCGTCGCTATTGACCGCATCTCGCAAGTGAATATATTTTTCAGATCGCAACTTAGCCTGATTGAATCGAATGTAATTGAGTCGTTCTATCTCAACCTTAACGTACATATCAACTGCATATTGTTGAAGCAATCGGCGATATCTGAGTAACTGGTTGTCAATGTTTTGGCGAATCATCAATTGCTATGCGTAAAACTTCATTGAACTGACCTTTTTATTTGTCTCGACCCCTAAAAATTTACAATTTATGAAGTGAGAATCAAAAATAATTTTTTTTTTGTACTAGCCATTGGCCGGATTTATCATGTTGTACCTCAAATGATATCCGTTTTCACCACGGCAGAACATAAGTTCGTTTCCAGTACGGCGTTTGATGATTATATCATGCGATTCCAAATTTTCACCAACAACAGCAATTGATATTTCAGTAACTGTAGGTGCATTGTATTGTCGTTCATGAGTTCGTGATGGTCGTTTGCCCGCTTTGTTATTGTTGTGTTTTCAGTATATTGACCCCATCATTAATTTTACATTCCTTAAAAACACAAAAAATCATAACAAAAATATTCTAGAAAAAAATCACGAAATATTCTGATCTTGGTGATCAAAATATTTCAACATACTTTCTAGACATAAAATTATGATCACTTCCCAAAAATGAAATATTTTTCTTAAATAAATAAAATATAAAATTGTTAGTCATAAAAAAATTGACCATGAATATTGATAAAGGATAAGAAAACCGAATTGCTTACAATACAGAAAAGACAAATTAAAAATATTCCCTAAACATCAAAATATAATCACTTCTTAGAATACCATAATGAAATATATTGATCATGAAAAATTTATTAATGATAAGAAAATCAAATCCCTTAAATTAGGAAAGACTAAACCCGAACGTACTTCTTTAAACCATAAAAATATCATCACCTACCAACTATCACAAAAATATAGAAACATAATTTTCGTACCATAAGAAAATCAAAACAAAATATACTTAACAAAATATCAAATGACATAAGTGATGAAATATCCTATTTAACTATAAACAGTATTCCAGTAGAACATAAAAATCATTGATAACAAAAAATTAAAATATTTTCAAAATCTCATAAATTACAAAACTATAAAATTCTAACACTTTACATAAAAAGGGATTAAACATTTAAGTACAAATATTTTTAGGAAAATTTAATTATAACCAATAAAAAAATATATATATTTTAAGATATATAACGCAAGCCGCGTCAATGTACTCAAAAACCAAACAAATCAAAGAAATGAGCGGATACAAAATTTGTATATAAACCGCGAGATTTTTAGTAATAAGTTAGTTATTATCAAGAACCGTAACAGTTAATATCCAGAGCTGTAGAAGTTATTTAGTTATTAAATAAATTTTTAAAAATTAAAGTCTAAGTGTTTTTAAAAAGAAAATCCAAAATTTGGTAAGTAAATTTAACATATACATCGTTACACTCACCGGACTAGATCTTTAAGTCCGTATACCCAAGCCAAGGGTAGTGGGTTGAAGTAAACATAACTTCAACGAAAATCAAATTAATTCTTACTAACACAGGTGCCAAGTGTACATTAGTCCAACACATAACGGACAAAAACTCCTAACTAAATAATAACAATAATAATAACTCGAAATAGAAACTATAAAAATTATCCCGTTAATCTAGCCTAGTTGCAATAGATGTGCATAGCAGATACATGACCCGACACATGGTGGTTATTGCTTCAAGGAAAGATTGACGTAAATTATAATTGATCGAATTAAATCGATCAATTATATAAGGATAACATAATAATTAAAACATCCTTACTAACATCAAGTTCATTCAACAAATTCCCTTTTCCATACAATCATAAAACACCACATTAGGTTTCATTCTTATTTCAATTATAAAAGATTCCAACTTATAACACTATCATAAAACATTCTCATATTATTTCAATCATACTAAAATAATAAAACATTTCAATTATGTTTAAATTATAAAATATACATTCATATAACACATTTAATTCACATACATTAAAAAATATAAAACATTATGACAATGCTGTGATCATTGGATGGCATCTGTTCCAACAAAGTCATAAACAGTTTGATGAGCTGTGTTCGTGTAACATTTGGTGCAATTTCTGGACTATTTCTCTTTTCGTTGTATTAAAGATAGCACAACGCCGATTTACTTCATCATGTGAATCTCCAAGAAAGTATATTTGCAGATATTTGTGTTCTTGATCTGGATGCTGCAACAGCGATCCAGCAAAATGGAAAATTTGCCCATGAATCTATATAGTTGGAAGAAAATTATGTAATTTTTGTCTTTTGTTGGCAAGATAAGTGTTAGTTTGCGTTGTGTGGTGTCTTAGTGTATTTTGTGGTATTTTAGCATTCATTTGGTTGGTGTATTAGCATTCATTGCTGCCTTTGGTGAAATTACCTTGAATGGTGGATTATAATTTCGTTCATTTACAGTTTCACCACCAAACGACGTCATTTGAAAACAATCGTTGTACATCTTGATGTGTTGCAAGAAATGGTTCGAATGAGAAGATTCACCGACAAGCACCGTACGCAATGGCTTTGGTGGTGGAAACAACTCTGGTAATTTCACCTAGCCGCTCGTGCAACACAATCCAGGCGGTTATTTCACAAATTTAACTGCATTGCAATGCTGACAAGCCACAGACAGCTGACCGAATTGAACTGATGCGTGCGCACTGTATTGAATGGGTCATATCGAAAGGCTGCACGTTCAATGTTCACCGGAATTGGTTGTTGACGTTGTCGTTCCATAGTCGCACAAATTCGTTTAATGTCTTAAATTTAATGATACATTATTAGTTGCTTAATAATTATCTTTGTATTTTTTCAGATTTAATAAACCTCGAAGTTTTAAAACTGCTCCACTATTGCTTGCCACCAACCGGACGGATCGCAAACAAAAAAAACAAAATCTGGAAGCAATCAATTGAAAATTCAGTGTCCTCGTGTTTGTTGGAACTTCCAAGTATTACAACATTGGAACAATCGTTACAAAATATTCGGGAAAAATACGCAGATTTTAATTTAACACTTCAGCCATTGATTATAAATTATAAATTAAATGAAATTAAACATTATGCGGTTGCCTACGACAACATATTTTATACATTTGATAATGTAGTAACTGCCATAGACTTATGTTTTAAATTATTTTTTGTGTTCGATATTAAATATCCCTTCGAATCCGAAAAGTTTTGGTACTTTAATCAAATTTTTTTTTATAATATTAATACCAAATATGACAAAGCAGATCCGAAAGTCATGAATTTAATATCGAAGTTGAACCAAAAATTGAACACAAAGAATTAAAGCAATTTATGTTAATATATTTTAATTTTAATATTGTATAATTTTGAATTACCCCTAATATTTGAATTTCGGACCCGTTACCACATAATACAAATTGTTTGTTAAGCAAACTGAATTAAATTTGTTTCACTCTATAATTTAACTATAATTTAACAAAAGATTAATATTTTTTGTAACTTTTAACTAAAAAAAATTAATCTAATGACGAATTATAAAAAATATATAATTTTTCTAATAAAAACTTATATTAAATATAAATCATAAATTTTAACTGAAAATTAGTTCTTAAATTCCTTATTAAACGAAGATTATGTTAGAACGGAAATTGGTTTAAACTTAGCAAAATGTATTTTTTATGCTTTATTTGTGAACAAAAGTTTTTGGATTTAGAAGTTTTTTTTTGTACATTTGAAAGAATATCATATGCTCAAGCAAAATGATGAATTTAGATGTGCTCAAAACAAATGCCTGGCTACATTTTCAAAAAAGAATCTCTTTAAAACGCACCTTAAAATGTCACACAAACAGAATGATAATTCATTAATTTTAACTGCAAACACTCTTCCAATTTCGAAACAGTTCGATGAAACACCTAATAGGAATCAGGTTCACATTTTCGATAATATTGGACAATCTATAAATGCCGATTTAGACATGAATTTCGATGACATGCAAAATGATTCAATGAATGTAATATTTTCTAAAGTTCGAGAATTTTGTTGTAAACAATTTAGTTATAGCTATTTCACAAACACTGCAGTTCAAAATTAAATTCGCGATATTAAAGAAATTATATTACATAGTATAATCCAAGAAGTGAGAAACATAGTTTTACCCAATGTTGCTGAAGATAAAAAAGCAAAATAGAAGAATTTTTGCAATATTGTTTGGGTCCATTTCAAATTATTAATAACAAATATAAGCTTAATAAGAATTTACGTGAAAGTGATTTATATAGCCCGGTGCGTAAATACATTGTAAATTCTACAGTGTCTGAAGCTTTAAAAAAAGGAAACCCTTGTTTACGAACACAGATAACAACTGGGGCTTTAATGCCGATTGAATTTCAAATAAGGAAATTTTTTGAACGTCCGGGTATTTTAAAAGCTACCCTAGATAATACAATCAGGTTGCAGGAAGATAAAGATAGCGTATCAAATTTCGTTGATTTATGGCAAAAAAAAAATTTAAATATCAAAATAAACCGGTAATTCCCTTCTTCTTATATTATGATGAGTTAGAGACCGGCGATCCTCTTGGAAGCTTTGCAGGGAAGCAGTCCATCGCAGCCTTTTATTATAATTTTCCTACATTGCCTTGCAATTCTTCTTCTCTTGAAAACATATTCACATCACTATTTTTGAAATTTAAGGATTTAAAATTGTTTGGGACCTCAAAGTGCCGTTATAAGTTGGTAGAAGTTTTGAATAAAATAGAAGATAAAGGTATCAAGATTGTTGTGGATAATACCGCAATAACTGTTCATTTTGCCTTGGGCTTATTATAGGCGACAATTTAGGCTTAAATACTCTTTTGGGGCTCGCAAGATCATTTTAACATAAATATTTTTGTCGGTTGTGCAAATCAAATAAAGATGATATAAACAATACTCTTAATGAAGAACATGTTGTTTTGCGAAATACTGTTAATTATTTATTTGATGTGAACACTAGTTGTTAGTGTTGTTACAGTGAAACCGGAATAAGAGAAAATCGGCACTGAATCAAGTTAATAATTTCCATGTCACAGAAAACTTTTGTGTTGACCTAATGCATGATGTTCTAGAAGGAGTTGCAGTTTATGGCCTAACCGAAATTCTGAATTATTTCATTAACAAAGACTTCATTACAATTGCTAAACTTGATTCATGCATTCAATTCTTCGATTATGGCCAGCTTGTAAAAAGTAACAGACCTCCAATTATCAAAATTTACAATTTAAGAAATAATAAATTAAAAATGTCTGCAAGACAAACGCTCACATTTCTAAATTATTTCACTTGTATTTTGGGAAATCATATTCTACTAAACGATAAGGTATATCAATACGCTATTGTATTGTATGTCATGGTGAAATTAATGTTAAGTCACTCATTTGATATAAACGATCTAAACAGGTTAAAAGATTTAGTTAGGAATCACAATAAAATGTATATCGAATGTTTCGATCAAAATTTAAGGCCAAATCATCACATGGTTAATCATTACCCATCTATTATTAAAAAATCTGGCCCTTTACGTATGTTTTGGTGTATGCGTTACGAATCTAAACACAGAGATATTAAAAATTATACTAATGTAACATTTTCCAGAGTTAATTTGCCAATTTCAATAGCAAAGAGATTTATTATTAAATTTGTCTACTCACTATTACAAAACAAGAGTTTTGATAGCACTGCTAAAATAATAAAATTTAGTACCATTTCTGTAAGTGAAATTAAACAAGATTTAAACATCTCTTGTGTTTTTAATAAATTAGATAATTATTCAAAAATGGTATCAGTTTCAAGTATTACTTATCATAATACTCTAATCGAAAATCATACATATTTTTTTTTTAGAAACTGATGAATTAAAACCAACGTTATTCAAAATTAAATATATTTTAACCGAAAAAGAAATTATAATTTTAATTTCACAAAAAATTGAAATAATTTTTAACCAGCATTTTAATGTTTATTTAATTAAGAAAGAACTAGTGGAATACGAATTTATAAATTTGAATAGTAACATATTTGTAAAACCAATTACATTAAGGACATTGGAAGATGGTTCAATGTACGCCAAATTACCATTATTTTAATATTATTATAAATAATTGTATATATAAACATTTATTTTTTAATAAAACGATTTAAAAAAAACTATTAAAATTGATTTTATTCAATAAATTAGAATATAAGCTGAAATTATACAAATCTCTATCCAAGAATAGATTCATTCTTAAATGTGGTATAAACTTTCTTCAATTTGAAATAAAAATATTTGATTTAAGCAAATCCATCAAGATCATCAAGTTTTGTTTTCTTAAATCGATGTTAGGTATTCTCAGTTTCCGATTTAGTCATTGTGTTTTAAGAAAATTAAATCTTAAATAAAAAGTGAAAGTTCTGTTTTGGAACAGACATTTAGTTCGAAGTGAGATATTATTTTATATTTTTGTAAATTTGAAATACTGAAATTGAGAAACTTATTCTTCAAAATATGATAATAATCTCTCAAACGAAGAATAAATATTTTATAAAATTACAATATAAAATTCAATCGAAGAAATTATATTTATTAAAAGTAAACATGTATTTCTCAAAAACATATTGCTCGATTTTAATGAATTTAGTAACACTCATCTCAATTCAAGTAAATATATGCTTAGCACACATTCAAACACGAAATTTCTTTGAATCGTTCCGTTCCCGCTTAATATGGGTTTAGTTTTCTCTCAGTGTAGAGTTTTATCATTATAATATGTATGCAAAAACAAAAAGCAAGAATAATAAAAAATGACAACAAAATTACTGCATAATACACCGATACCAAATATACGCACACAAATTTTTCGATTAATTTAATAAATTGAATGTACATAATGAAGGTGGGAGCAATCCCAAAGAATATTAGCAAAAAAAGAAAAATATTAAGTACTTTCTCTACTACAAAAAAATTTAATAAAAATAAAATCTATTGACGATTGTAAAAGTTGGAAAACGCAGCTAGCGGAGAAAATAAAAATAACATTAGCTATCCTTCTATGACATTTCGTAATAACAAAAAACACGCGTATTTTAAAATTGGCATAGCTGGATTATTTGCGTATTGTCAAATTGGCATAGCTCGTTCAGTTTCAAATGTTTCCGCTACGTGTCACTCGTGATCCTCCAATCGTCAATTGCGACTTGTACCCCTGTGCTCTCGTGGAAAAATTTATTACTACGAAAAAGAGTTTACGCGGCTTTTTCTATAAATTATTTATGAAAAGTGATCTTGGAAAGTTTATTATTATTTGTATATTACATTAAAATATAAAAACTATAAATGTATCTACAATTAATATTAAAATTATCAATTTAAAAATGGAAAAAGTGTCTCGGGTGTATCTCTTAGCAAGCTTCATTTAAGTGTAAATAAACAAAATAAATATTAATAAGAAAATAAAGCAAAAAAATGGTAGGTATATATGTTTAAAATAAAAGGTGTTTTTTAAGCCTGATAGAACTTGAAAATGTTAAAAAATAAATCCAAAAATTAAATTTTTATGAAAAATATACTTTGGCAGATCTCAGTATTCTCCGGCAAATCATCATGAATATAACTCACGCTTGAACAACGCTACGCAATTATTAAATTTTACTTTGAAAATGAGGCCGAGGATCGCGTTACGGTCAATGGAGATCGTCGAGAAAAATTGATTATTTTAATGCAAAGCCACTAAGATTAACCGAACGAACTCTTTTACATATTATTCAACGTTCAATATATTTCACTGGATAATCCGTCGTTGTTTATTGTATGAGAATGAATAATAAAAAAAATAAATATCCAAAATCCAGCATGGGTTTTTGGTTCATTATGGAAACAATATTTTTGTAATTTTAATAGTGATCCGAAAATTTCTAAAGCGGAATTGTTAATTTGCGATTTAAAAGAAGCCCTTCAAGAAAACAGTTGAAAACAATTAGCCTTCCGTTAGGCGCGGCTGCTCAAATTGATACACAATGTTTTTTCCACAAACTGATACACGGAGTTTCAAAATTGTGGCTATTTTACGCTTTTTAAATAAAAAGCAGTAAATAAAAAGGTCTACTTGCCTCTAAATATAATTGCTGTGTTTTAATATTGGAGCACTATCCGGCGCCGAAGGGAAATTTGCTACTGAAACTGCTGCAGCCAATAATAAAAAATTAAATTGTATTTAACTTCATGCAGTCGAATGACAGTTCTACTTTTATTTTTATGTTGCTTGAAAAAAATTTCCCAAACATTTTAAAATCCAAACAAATTGCGAAATAAGTAATAAATTAGATAAATTTAACAAAAATATTTTATTAATATTTAGTTGTACACAGTAATAAATATAGTGAATAAGTTTTTAAGTTTAGAATTCGAGTGCTGTGCCTGTGTGATACTTATAAAATATAATGGTTACTCCTCCAACGAAAGCCTCTCGAACGTCATTAATATTCAAAACACGGTTCCCCACAGTTGTAAACGAGCTAGATTTGATCGTGAATTTCATTAAATATCCTAATTTGGTTTGTTTTCTTTTGTAGAATGACGATAAAGATGAAAGACGACGAAGTAGATCGGTGACCAATAGTACGAGTAGTGTAATTGTTTCGGTACTGGAAGATAATGAAGAGTTCAAAGTTTGTTTGCAACAGTTCATGGATAATGTAAGTCGTGATGTTTGAAGATTTGTTTTATATATTCGTAGAATATCGACACAGATAATGCATTTCAAACTTAATGGTTACATAGAGCAATTCGGTTGCTTGTCATCGTAAATATGTATGTCAAAAATTTCCAAGTAATTGGTGCCTCATTGGAAGCATCGAGTAAAATTTTTAGTTACCGGGCCGATATCGTACACAACGAAGTGATTTGAATATCTGGTGGTTTATGTCGTAAGAATGTCGGCGGTAAAGGAAATGAAAATGAAGGGGAACCAAAAAGGAAAGTTCAGTTGCTGAGGGTAGTAATGATGTGTAGGATCCAAAAGCAAAGGCCAAGCAAGGCTAAAGCAAAAAAGCTACGTCTACAAAGTTCAACCGTAACAAAATGTAAAGGAACGATAAATGTTAAACAAGATATGGTACCTTTCTTGGATACCGTATTTGCGTTGAAAATGAGAAATTTTATTTGATGAATTACAATAAGCTGGACGGCCTGTTAAAATTAGGATAATATTTACGAAATACAATATTAGTTATAAGCCATGCAACATGAATAAGTACGTATTTGGCTGGAAACATCTAAGTAAGGAATCGCTCCATAACGATCTTTTTAATTTCAGAATGCTGCAATCAACCGCAGGTGATAGTAACATAAATATAGATGACAGCGATAGTGATAATGGATTTATGGGTGTGAAAGTGTCGAAATGGTGTTGCGCCCATTCATGCTATAATTCGCAACCTAACAACCGTATGATCCATAATTTCGCATTTCTAAAGAATGAGTATTAGTAAGTTCCATTGAATTGTTTCGATCCTGTAGGTACGTAGAGGATTTTAATCAAATGTACTATTCTTTTCTAGCGCTCGGAAATGGGCAGTCAAGATCCGCCACTTAATTCGAGCCCCAAAAAACACGGTATCGCGTATTTGTACGAATCCCAACAATTGTTCAAATTCGTCCGAACCGGATGACGAACTCGAAGAGCGCCTTGAAGAAGATGACGATCCACCAAATGAAAAACACATGCTTCGATAAGTATTTTATAAAAGATGAAGATTCTCAAACTTCGCTCCAAGCTGAATATTTTCTGGGTGAACAAGATGAAATTGATCAGTTTCCATGCCGTCTATTTGCAAATGAATTTTTCGAAGAGCAATTACTATTTTTCGACGAAGATGCTCACCTGATCGCACTAATAAATAGTGTTACCGCGATGCGCAATCCAGTCCGTCGATTACTTACCACAACAAATTTGTATACCATGCCTAAAAAGGGTTCATCAATGCACGAAATGAACGATTTCGACGCGGTTCAGGAAAAACTAATGAACAGTTGAAATCATGTTTTTTAATTTATTAATTTTAAAATAAAAATGAAAAAATTAAATAAAAATGATTAAATTAAATTATGCTATTAAAATCTTATTTTTATAAAACGGCAATTTAGTTGGTACTTTATATTTAACATGTTTTACCTCGACTGTAACGCTTAAGCAACCCTCGAGATGATTTTCCAATTCATTACGGATCATTCGAGTTTGACACAGGGGGCATTGAATCATATTATTTTCCGTTACGCATATAACATCACTGTTCCGGGATATTGATGTTGTTTGATACCGACGTAAAAGCATATCCTCGCCAAATAAATCATCCATAACATTTTTATCGATTAATTCGTTTGTACCTCCTGTAATCGTGTCATCGAAATCACCGGCGATTTAATCAATTACATCATCATCTGTTTCTTCATCTTCACAATAATCATTGGTGCTATGTTTAATTTCCTTCAGTAGATCGTCTTGCATTTCTTAAATCGTTTGATTTCTAGCGTCTCTTGTGCTGTGCGTTCTCTATTGTTCATCATCACTATTCAACAAATCGACAACCTTATATACTTCCTCTATTAAAATTAAATCATCGTAGTCATTTTCTTCAACTAATTTTGGTCGCTTGTGGTCGGAATCTGGTGTAGTTTGCGGAACTTTATCGCCAAATCGTTTCGACCACAAGTCGCGAACTGTGTGATTAACATTATCATCTGGTTTAGCGACAGGTGAATCAAAAAGACTTCTACCTTTCCCAAAAAAAGGTTGAATTGCTGTGGATAATTTAGGAGTAGGATGTGGAGTATCTTCACTAGTCGGCAAATCTGTAATACGAACTACATTGATTAAGTTGCCACCCGGTCGATCAGAATAATTAGGATGTTTATTTTTTGTACTAGTTTGATCATTTTGAGTCGCGCTAGCTTGATTTGTCGGGAAAATTTTTCGTATGTCTCGCACATTATTTGCTTTAACTTCGCGCTGTAATAAAGCGGGAGTTCGTTGTGGAGCGTTTCCTTTTAATGAATTTTGAAGTTCTTTAATTTTTTCAAAAGTTCCGCTGCACGAATCAACAAGTGCTCTCCACCAAGTATCGAGTGGCCTAGGAGCTCGATTATGAACCCGCTTACATATCCATAAAATGGTTTACGATGCTGACAAATACCATTACAACGCCACCAGTGTGTTTTGTAATTATTTACTTCATCATAGAATGTGTGATACAGTTATATTAGTTCCCGCTGCTCGATTAATTCCCTGCTTCATATGTTTAAAATTTGGCCCATGTCCACCGTTTCCTTTCCGGATACCCCGAATAAACAAATACGCATGAATCATTTCGTGTAGAAGAGTTTCAATCAAATCTTTCCGCGGTCTCAATTTTAAGAAGGGTTCACTTATTCGAATTGTGCACTGCATACCAAAATTATTTTTGTGTGAATATCATATCCCAGCACAACTATACATGCGTGTGCTCTATTCTAGTGAAACACATTGCAGTTTGCCTTCAAAAAATCGCAAATCAAATGCTCCAAACTTTTTGTGAAATACGTATTAAAAATTTATTATTTTTTTTTTCTGTTTTTTTAAACAAAAAATTGACATACGTCAAAATTTGTAGAATGAATGAAGTTTGCTTTGATTTAAGGGTTGTACAAAATAAGGGAAATTTAAAGTTTCCCCCTGAAAGGGATAGTGCTCCCGATAGCGGCTCCCGATAAATAAGTGAACCAAGGTATTTTTTTATCGATTTTTAATTAAAAAGTTGAATGAAAAATTTTAGTTTAGAGTTAAATAAATTAATTATATGCAATAATAGCGCGCTAAATATAAGTTTTGACATAGAAAATTGGCTGCTCCAGACAGAGCTATCGGGCCCTAATAAAAAAACACAGCAAATATTTTAAAATAAATAATACCGAAAGGCAAAAATAAAAAATAACTATATATTACGTAATACAAGGCATCTTAGAATATCCCTTTTGCTGCCCGGTAACACAATTGGGCGGGTAGGGCAAGAGTACCATGTCAAAATTTAGTTTTGTACTTGTTTTCAACCAACTTACACATGTGTAATTCCTTTTTAACTTATTTTCGTCATGATTTTTTACTCACACATTTGTGTGGGTTGGACTTATATTGAGCCATTTTTTTGGTTGAAAAAGGGATATATATCATTTTGATATACTGCGCCTTTCTATGTTGGTTTTTACCCCGCGCCTAACGGAAGGTCAAAGATATGTTTTTGTGATATTGTCTTAGTTTAAAGCTTTGGAACTGGAAAATGCTACATTTTATAATTTTGTTAAAATCGTTTATTGATTATTATATTTCCAATTAATATTTGTTGATATTTAAAATAGGAACTAACCTATTGGTTTTTGGCGAGCGTATGAGTTATATTATTTTGTGTGTAATCGTTGTGCTGGTTATCAAGAAAGTATAAGTTCAATTTTGCCGAAAACATTCCAAAGTCTTCTAACAATACTATAGAGCACAGAATATGGTACAAGGTAATCAATTTTTCTTTTATCGCATGATCAGCATAATGACTCATAGTGCTGATCAAGCGGTAAAAGAAATTTCGGAATTTTTCTAACTGATATGGCCAGTATACATGCAGTGCAGGTCCTAACCAGTTTCTCAAACTTTATTCCAATGCTTAGAGCTTTAATTTATTACAACACCCGTATAATTTAAATTCAAATATGCAGACAAGTTTTTTAGTTGGATTGCCATAAAATGGCAATATAAAAATTGGTGCGGAAAAGCAAATATTTGCTTTAAATATCAAAAACCAATCATGAATAAAAATGTCGCGAAGAAAGCTCATAATCTCATATATGCAAACGAGACAATATTATGCGGGAAAATGAAGAATTATCGTGAATTGATTTTTTCTTTATAACGTTAAAAATGAAAATTGTTGGAAAATTATTTTTTTTATTTTCATATACATTCTCATATCGTTATTTGAAGGAAATTATTAAAAAATTGTGACATATAGGAAAATTGTAAGAAGGAAAATTATTATCGTTAGAAATTTATGAAAGGAGTTGTTCGATTAATAATAATTGAATTTTACTGGAGGCGAGCTTTAAATTTAAAGCTTATTATTGTTAAAATTTAACGATACAGGGGTTTGGTGTATTAAGTTTTGCTCCTGAATTTTTTATTTTAAATAAAATATTATACAAACAAATACCTTACAATACAATACTCAACTTTCAATATAATTTATTAATCTTGTACCCACGTGTTTAACAGGATTATTTATCATATATGTACGTGCGGATATCATTGATCTGGAGAGAAACGAGTTGGAGATTTTGTATGTTAAACTTGCTTTCGATGTAATAAGCTATCTGCGTTTTTCTCCAACCAACTAGCAGCTGCAGCTCCTTATTTCCATTATGTGATACTTTTGGGAGATCAAACTATGTTTTAAGTAAAATGGGTTACTGTTGAAGATGATCTTCTGGCACTCAATGGTGATTTAACCGCAGAACTCATGATGGACTCAATCTGTTCGTTCACTCGGACTAAGAACCTTCCTTGATCTGATTTTCATACCAGTGGGATTACATGGCACAATCATTGCTTGTGATGATCTTGACGGTGCTTCGAGTATTTTTCATACACCACTGGACATCCAATTAATGTTTGAAAATTGAATTAATGTTAACGTAAATTTAATTTTTCTGAGTCATTCAACATTATAAAGGGAGACACACTATGATGCTTTAAATGAGTTTCTGACTCTTCTTGACAAATGAATAATTTATTAATCGTTCTTCTGTGGTTTTGTCGGCACGCGGGCTATAGTTTAATCAATTGAATGAATGAATATAAGTGAATATGAGTTGTGGCTCGGAAAAAAATCACCCTTTGTGTAAAAAGATTGTGCTTGTGTCGGTTCAACTGCTGACCTACCTCATCAATTTGAGTTTGGCGAGTGGAGTGTGTCCTTCAATTTGGAAATATAGTTTCATTAGGCCAATTTTCAAGAGTGGAGGAGAATGGACTTCGAAAATTACCGCGGTACGAGTCAATATCTTATCGCGGTTATTTCTAAATTATATGAATTGATGGTCAAGGACCGTCTATTTTCTTAATTAAAAAATCCCTCTCTGTAAAGCAGCATGGGTTTTACCCCGGCCGGTCAACTGTGACAAATCTTGTTATGTTCTCAAATTTTTTGACGTTAGCAGTAGAAGGTGGTGGTACTGGTGAAGTAGTGTTTACTGATTTTAGTAAAACATTCAATAAAATTGATCTTGTAAGGAAACTAAAACAGCTCAAGTGTGATATCCTTCCGTTAAAGTGAATTTTCTTATATTTGATGAACCGAACTCAAGAAGGGTTTTTAAATAACATTTTATCTAAAGATATAAATGTTTTATCTTTCGTCCCACAAGGTTTTGGTCAAACCATCTTGGACCTCTCTTTTTAATTACATTCATAGATGATGTGGAGCGATGCAATCGTTTGCAAAGATTCGAAATGATGATGATTTGTTTAATCTGCAACAGGAGTTAAATATTTTCTGTGAATGGTCTACCTTGAATTTGATTTGTCTAGACGTTTCTAAATGTAAAGTTATGAACTTCTCTCGAAGACGCAATGGTCTTGATAATAGCTTATTTTTAGTTGGAGTTTTGATCGATCGAGTTCACTCTTTTCTAATTATAGTATCTTATGTTCGAGAAATTTATCGTTTAAAGAACATTTTGACAGATGTACTAACAAGGATAACTTAATGTTAATACTTATACTCTAAAAGTCCTCTTCGTTTCTTTTTCTCTTCGTTTCCTCAAGTCGAATTATTTAATTAAAGCCGTTACCCTCACTATAAAGTCATGCGATTTCGCCTCAGTGACCAAAATAGCCAAATTATCGTAAAAACAATAAACCTAAGTAGTGAAATATTCTTGATCGATCCATTGCGTTGCTATATTTTCAAATATATACCTTTAGTAAAAATTGTTTGAACAGAAATCTAATCTTATTGAAAGCATTCGTAAAAGACCAATAAGACATAAGTAAAAATGAAATCAATATTTCACCAGCACATCAAATATTCATACCACACAGAGGAAATGAGTAAGCCAAAAACTTTCTTTTTTACTCACGATGAGTAATTTGCTTAAAATTCAAAAAAATGTACGTGAGCTGCAAAATATTCTATCGGCGTTCGACTAAAGACGAGATTTAAATCATTTCTCATTCCATTCTAGTTTCACCTTGAAAATTTTTAGTTTATTTTAAGAATACCATTAAGCCATTTTCATCCACGAAATTTAAATTGAATTTAAATTTTCTGTTTTTATATTTTTCGTCGTCCTCACCGCACGAATTGAAATATGAAAATTTTATTTAAGGTTTCCAATTTTACTGAATAAATAAAAAAAAATAAAATTCAGTAAAAATAAAATAAAAATAACGGGAAAACTTTTATTTTTATGTAAATCCATTTATGATTACAAACCAATTACCACTCCACCCCTTTAAGCACACATATTTCACCTTGACAAGGAATATGTCATAGTATTTATATAGTTCGGGAAAGTTAGTTAATTTGTCGCATATAAGCAAAAAAGACCGGCGGGCTATCATCTCATCCTCCGCGTATTAAAGTAACCCACACTGTGTCCTGATAAAAATGATAGCAAAAAAAAAAAATCTTAAAATGGAAAAGCTAAATATAAAACCACCATTTACTTTCCACTTTTGTGTACCGCTCCGTGTTTGTGCTGTGGCTGTTTAGTTAACATATCTCCTGCCGAAGAATCAACAATACAGCACACATACATACATACCACAGCCAAATAATAATTTCTCTTATTTACTTTTCGTTGTGGAAAATTGAAAAAGAATTTATTTTTTATTAGCAAACAACAGCACAGTAACAACAGTCAACACTAACTGTGTAAGCAAAAAGGAACCGTCGTATATAAATCATCGTACAATATTTACCGTTTCTTATCTGTTGATATTTTGTTTCGTATTTAGGTCCGGATGTTATGTTAATATTTATGTTAGATGTAATTTTCAAGAAATAAACATCTCAGATGTTCATAATAAAGATACAAACCTATTTTAAAATAATTTTATACTTACCATAAATAACATAACGGAACTCTATATTTAACAAATGACATGTCCTCATAAGGTTTGCAGCAGGATACTGGTGAATATTATAAAACGGATGTATAAGATTAGATATGTCTTTTTATAATCTTTAGGAAGCTATTTTGGTTTTCACCAAAAATATCCTTCTGGCTAACCATTACTAAGAATTTATCTTTCTTGTCAATTAGGCGGTAGCAAACCTTGCATCCATGGCGAGCAAAGTTCTAGATTTCTATCTTCTTGTGGTGCTCCCCAACCCTTAATGAATAGAGATGGACGAAGAATAATTTGGAGTCAGTTTACTCATTTATCGGCGAATGCAGCAGTATATCATCGACCTTAGTCCGAGTAACATATACGGATATGCACGGTTAGACTTTGGACAAAGAAATTCAATATCACGAGTTAAATTAGATGATAATATCAAAATTTATAGAGTGCAACTTCAACGACTTTCTTTTATTACGAATGTATTACTCGAATGCATCACACTTGATTTTTAAAGCGAAAAATTAAAGTTACAGAACCAAAACAAACTGTCTTGTATAATCCAAAATCATTAATCCATGTTTAAATTTCAGGAAACCAACAAGGTCAACCATTTTAAATTTATTTGAATCATTTAATTCTTTGTCATTTATTCTGTAGATGCTAAACTTTTCAACATCATTGCGAAAATTGGAAAAGCTCCCATTGAAGCTGTAACTTTCGGCAAACATGTTTCCATCAAATTTTGTAAAGATCTTCGAATTAAGGGAAAAAGTTTAAGTACGAAGTTTGGTTACGAATAATCAATCGGTCTGGGTTGAGATGCCGATTGTTGGTGATAAAGTTATTTTTTTATCAAAACCACCATTTTGCAATCTACTTTTAATCGGATTTTAAAAATGTATACTTTGCAAAATATTTGTCACACTGAGATTTTCAAATTTACGGGAAAAGCTTAAGCATAAAGTTCAGTCCCAACCAGTCAATCTGTCTACGCTGTACTGGAACCAATTTTTTGCTGAAACCCGATTTTTATCAAAATTCGTCATTTCCGCTTAAAACTTGGAAAATTGGTCGATTTGGCCGATACTGTTACAAATTTATTTTGAATCGTTCAGTTCTTAATTGTTTTTCTTGTAAATGATATCCTTTTCAAAATATTTGCATAAAACGAAAAAACTTCTGTGGAGCCTGCTACTTCCTGTCAAAAATCACTGCGATCTCCCAAAATATGAAAACGTTTGGATTGTAGAGGGGAGATAGACATTTACTCTGCAAATACCCACAAAGGGACACACAGAGAAATTTTTAAAAATGAATTTTTCCGATTTCGGCCGTAACCGAATAGCGAATGACAAATCTGCAAAAATCACGAAGTCAAAAATTTTCGTGATTACTTTACTTAATGTTACTACTCGATTACTCGAGAATTTTGATCAAGTATTCGGGTAACGTTAATTTTCAGCTGTTTCATTTTCAATTTTCGTGATGAGGATGGTGAAATATGGATTAATCATTTATGTTGAAAGCCACTTATGCTACAACCACGCCATGTATACGGCCGTGTGTAAAGTTATATATCAAAATGCAAATATCGAAACCGGAACAGAGAATTTTCACGAAGAGAGCGGGCGAGTGTTGATGATTTCGTTAGTTTCAGCGATGGAAATGAGGTGTATGACGACGGAAACTAATTTTGTGAAATCAGCTCCGTAACAATAATTAAACACCCTAATATTAAGGAACCATTAGACTAAATCAGGAAAATAATCAATTTTTTCGATAAGTCGACAATTCGGAATGACATTTTAGATAAAGAAATACTGGAAAATGAAGAAAATATATTAAAGAAAGGTATTCGAAGTTGTAGTGGTTATAATATTGCAAGCCAATATTCAATGTTCGCAAACTCATCGGTTACTCATCATTCATCCACTGCGTGTATGTATACGGCCAAGTAGAAGAAAAATATACAAAATACGGTTTATATGTATGCAGGCTCAAATAATGTAAACACGATAAAACACTTTCATACGAATGCTATGAACATTTTCTGTTCAATATTTTTTTTTGGACTTTATTTATCTATATCTCGTAATTGCGTCAAAAAATTAAATTTTCATTCCCCTGAGCACGAACTTTGTTTATTTTTAATTATTTTTGGTAAATTGTTTTTTAATTTTAAGGTAGATTTCATTTAGAATTTTACCATTTTCCGGCATGCTGCCTTTTATTTGTTGAACGTCGTATAACACACGATTCAAAGTTTGTGTGTATGGAAGAAGAGTATTCAACAATCACTGCGTTTATGTACACACATAGGCACTATGGTTGATTGTTGAATACTCTTCTTGCATACACACATATGTTACGACTGTGTGGTCGCAACTACGATTTTTGTGTTATTTTATTCACCTCGGTTGTTGTCTTCGCTTTCGTCTGTTAAATGTGTGCTGAACGCACTCGCGACGTTTTGTTTTGTACCTCATCGTGTGGTGGCGCAGAGGTGAGAAGAACGGCGGGAGAGAGAGAACAATGCGCATCGAGTGTGTGCAAAGTAAAACGTTTTGGAAAAAATGTTTTTCTTATATGTCTTTCTCTTTTATATCAACGAAAATTTGATATAAAGGAGAGACAGAGAAGAGAGATTAATTTCTTCTAAAACGTTTTACGAGTTGTGCGGCGCAAGAATTTTTTTCTTGTTGTCATTGGTTTTGTGATTTTTGATAGAAAGGTCGAGTTGAGTTTTTGGAAACAAAAAAAATAAAAAAAAAATAATTAAAATTGTAATTTTGGATAAATTCAAGTTGTTTCTTTTGAATAGAGTTTTTGTTTTTTTTGATAAAATGTAAATAAATTATAAACAAATTTTATGGTAAAATAAGCCATTTTTTTTTGTTAAAAAGATATAAAATAAAGTTGGTTGTATCTTAATCTGAGTTTGTTTTTTTTGAGTTAAACAAGAATCGGAAAAAAATATATTATTTGATATAATTATTTAGAATAACCAAAAAAGCATACTAACACTAAAATAAATACATAAAACAAAAGGGATTGTGCTTAAGGTGGAATGAAAAATTGAATTTGGAAATTTTTTTTTTGTGTAATTTGTGAGGGTGTGCGTGTTTAATATTGGCGGTCAGTGGTGTTACAGTAAATCGGGTGGCCAACAACGGAGCTATTCACCGTAATTTTGTGCAAAAGTGTGAGAACAAACAACAGCGGATTTACGGTTGGACGAAACAACGCTTAAAGTATCCGGCGTCCAGTCGAGGCCATTCATTCTACGGGAATTTTTTTTTTTTGCGAGCCAACGCCCCACACATTTTGGGTGACCAGTTGAGGTCACACGGCGGGGTGCGGATTCGGCGGCCAGTTGAGGCCAGCCGTAGTAGTGTACATACGGACTGCCAACCGGCATCGCGTTTCGTTGGTATTTCATATTGGTATCGGGGAGAGGCCCCGCCACATTTGGGTAGCCAACCGGTTGCCCGTGTTTTTTGGTTATCGGTGGTCTGCCGCAACGTGCAGGTGGCCAACCGGCCAGTTGTACATTTTCGTTTTGTGGTATCGGGGAGAGGCCCCGCAACGGTAACGGTAGCCACCCGGCTATTGTTTATCCCTGGTTATCGGTGGTCTGCCGCAACGCCCGACCGCACAAGGTCGCAACTAACGCATAGCCAACCGGCTATTCGTTATTATTATTTTATTATTGGTATCGGTGAAAGGCACCGCAACGGTCCGGGTGGGGCAAGGCCACCTGTGGCATGACGGTCGCTCAAGGCCGCAACATTTTTTTTATTTTCTATATAATTAAGGTACGATTTTTTTTAATTTTTTTTATTTTTAATTTTAATTTTTATTATTTTTTTTTTCTTAAATTTTTATCAAATTTAAAATATTTTGTAATCGAGCGCCGCACAGCGGGTGCACGCTCGGTACACATTGTTCTCTCTCTCTCTCTCTCTCTCTCTCGTTCTCTTTTATCGTGGTACGGGGGGGGGGGGGAGGGTAGTTGTTTTCTCTTCTTTTGTTTTTTGGCTTTAAATAAAATGAATTACTAAGTTTTTCGGTCGGTATGATGGGAGCGGAGACTCCCTCTGTGTCGGTTTAGTGTTTGCGGTCCCTTGGTGCCCGCATCCAATTCAGTAACCAGGGCTTGGCCCCGTTTGAATTCGGATGAATGCGCGCACCAAGGCACCTCTTCCGTTATCATTTTTTTTTATTTATTTATTATTTGATTATCTGCTGTTCGTTCCTCAGGTTCCGGCCGACGAATTTCGGCGGAACTCGGTTTTATTATTATTTGCGCTTCATTTTTTTTAAATTATCTGTATCATCGCGGTGTAGGCCAGGAGCCATGCATGCCTCAAACCCCACGACCCTTCGCACTTCTCGCTGAGAACGTAGCCGGCAAAACATCATCGTGGAGGCCTCTGCATGCGCTTAGTGAAAATCTGCAGGTTGGCGGTAGCCAGCCTGTAACACATACGCAGCATGCCGGAAAATGGTAAAATTCTAAATGAAATCTACCTTAAAATTAAAAAACAATTTACCAAAAATAATTAAAAATAAACAAAGTTCGTGCTCAGGGGAATGAAAATTTAATTTTTTGCCGCAATTACGAGATATAGATAAATAAAGTCAAAAAAAAAAATATTGAACAGAAAATTTTCATAGCATTCGTATGAAAGTGTTTTATCGTGTTTACATTATTTGGGCCTGCATACATACAAAGCGTATGTAATGAAAGTCGGCCGTATACACATACATAGGCACTGATTCATCACTCTGTCTGTACGTGCAAACAGAGTAAATGCATCAACAGTGTACATATACGGGCAAGGTGGAAACAACACGGCGAGCATTCCAAAACGGAAACAAAAAGCGACTCGACAAATACGAGCAAAGCAAAATGAACAAAGTTATTTAACTTTTTTTTCAATCAGTTCGTTCCACACAGCCGCTCGAGCAAGATATCGCTCGTAAATAAATAAAATTAAATAAAACAATAAATAGCTAATTAAATTAAATAATTTATAAATTATAGTTAAATAAAATTTATTATAAATATTAATATTGGGTGTGCAAGCAGCAGCTCGGCTTTCTGGTCAAATTTAATTTTATTGAAAACTAACTGACCCGATAGACGTTTTCCTGTTTTAGCTATGAATATTCAATTCGAACTGAAATAAATAATAAAATAAAATATTTCAAAAACATAGCGTTTGTTGTAATGCTTTTTGATACACAACATTGTTAGTGTTTTCTTGCGCGTAAATAAATAATGTTGATAGTTTTCCGATACGAGAACAGGCGGCATATACAATTGGCCATGTGAGAAACATGGATTCTCAAGATTGATGCCACAAACACGCAACGAATGCCATTGTGATTTATTTATCGACAAATGCAAGCCGCACTGGAAATTGTAACCATTTAAATTCGAATGGCATATCGTTCGGAATCATAGGGATGCGTGGAATCAAAACGTCTTCACCTTTATACTTCCCTTTGATGCTGGTTTGTGTTATGCAACATAATAATTACCGATCCGGCTTTTAATTGCAGATTACGAGGTGATAAACCGGGCAATTCCTGCGAATTTAAAAATTCTGTTGGATAGTTGACAACATCAACTTAGTTAGTAACGGAATCAACCGATTTGTATGTCATAAATTCGCCGGCTATCTTATTTTGAATCTGAAAATTCATTTCGTTGACATCCACGCTTGTTGCACCCAATATAACTATATAACACGTTCGCTCAACCAAACATAATTTTTATAAATTTGAGCAATATTTGGGAACACCATCTCGGTGAGTTCGGCCTTTGATTCAGTAAAGTGAGAAAAATTTAAAGGAAATTTATTTGTATCCAGACGATTGCTCAACTGTGTCAATATTGCCATTATCAATGTCGAGCAATTGTTTGGAAAAATTTCTCCATATCGATTGTTCTGCAATGCGACTCGCATGTTCATATTTAATTTGAGTGTTTTGACATATTTCCATAAAATGGACGACTTTAAACATGCATTAAGTTCGTCGGCGTTGATCGTGGAATCACTGGCAATGTTTTTTGAAAATCACCTGCCAATAGAATCATCGAACCACCAAATCGGTTTTGGATTGTTTCGTAAATCTTGCATCGTGCGGTCTAATGCCTTCAAAGTTTTTTTGTGTGCCATCGTGTATGCATCCAAAAAGATCAATTTGCTTTGCTACAACACTTTGGCCATCACAGAATTCCTCGAAAGGTTGCAAGTTCTAGTTTCAGTTGTTTACATGTTCAACGGCAATACCTTATAAAGCAAATGCAAGAACAATTCCATTTTGCGATCGAATCGTTGCCAAAATCAATGATATTAAAAACATTTTACAAGTTCCAGCGGGAGCATCTTTCATAAGCGTATCGTAGGTATATTTGTGTTGCAGGTTTAAAAGAGGGACATCCCATTAACGTTTCTTTTAACGGTTTCTCTCAATGCCTCGGAATCAACTCTTGGTTAAATGCGTCGTGCGTTGGGCGATTGGGCATTGTCACTCCTAATTGTATTAATTATTTGTTACGGTAAGCATCAAGCACATGTCATCAATTAAAATTATTGCTTCATTGTGAATTTCTTCGTCCATTTGCAAATCTGCATTCGATGTTCTAAGATGCATATGATGCAATATACCTTCGGCCATAGATCTTTATATTTTTTCTATAAATCAATCGGTGTTGATGGGAAGCATGTAGACAAAGTTATAGAAAACAAATCAGTGGATCGGCGGTGTTAAAGTGGATAACCATCATTTCTAGTAATAGTTTCTGCTACTAATTTTCTTGGAGACCGTTTTGAACAGTTTCCGTCAACCATATACGGAGAATTGGGATTTAATATTCCGCAGGGACCATGGATCATATTTTTTGTAACAACCTCATAAAACAGTAGATTTTCTTCATTAGCGGGAATTTCCGCTGATATCACATCATCGATTTCATTCGGTCTTATCCTTTCAACCAATCAAATGAGGATATGTGCATGTGGCATTTCGCGTTTTTGCCACTCGACTGAGTACATCCAACAGTGATGTCGTGGTGATCAATGGGTGATTGGCATTGTAATCTTCGAAACAAATTCACGTTTTTATAGTGTCTTTTACACAATTTGGGTTTATTTTTTAATTCAAATTGAACAGGAAGTGCGCTGTCAAAAAATACTCTGTATTTGTTTATTCACTTTGAGTAATTTTACTCTGCACACAACAAATCTTTGTATATAGAAAGCAGAGCCACCAACGGAAATATTCACCACAAGGACACCAACTTGTACGCAGCTTCAAAATATCTACAATTATCAAAGGCCAAAAGGTACAGTTAATGATTATTTAACAGCTGGTGAAGAGAAATCGATTATATGATTTTACTCACAAAATAATTGTTTAGATGAATACCATCGTAATAAATTAGTAAACGTGGTTATTATTAAAGAACTAGCTGACCCGGCGAACTTCGTACCGCCTCAAAATTAATAAATGTTGTTTAAAGTTATTAGCTTAATTAGATTGAGTTTTTTATTAAGATAAAATGAATACTCTAAATTAATTAAATTCAATGAAATTACAAAAATCCAAATGAAATATACTCTAATTACAGTGAAATGAATGTAATTCACGTGGCAGCAAGGCTTTCGTTTTATTGAAATGAATCGAAATGATTCGCGTAGCATTGTTGCACTACTTTCTTTTAAACTATTTGCTGGGTGGGTTACAATGGAGTCGATTCCCTTCATTGTAGTACCTTGTGATATACGACATTTTTCGTTTTATTGTCAGGTGCGAGAACGAATAAAGCGGATGGTTTACCGACACGTGAACATGCTACGTACAATTGGCCGTGAGAGAAACATTCATTTTCTAGATTCAGGCCACAAACACTCAAGGATTGGCCGTGTGATTTGTTGATCGTCATGGCAAATGCAAGACGAATCGGAAATTGAATTCGTTTAAACTCGAACGGCATATCGGTTGGGATCATCGGAATTCTCGGAATGAGAACTTCCTCACCTTTGAACTTTTCTCACCACCAAACGCGTCCCGTTACATAGTTTTGGTTGATTCAGATTTCGTTGCATGATGATTACCGAGCAAACTTTTAGTTGTAAATTGTGCGGTGGCCAGGTACTGCCAGGTAGATCCAATGAGTTTAAAAAGTCTGTTGCATAATTGGTTGCTTCGTCTTCGTTTGTCACACAGTCGATAGATTTGAAGGAATGAAGTGGACCGACGATTAGATTTTGAATTGTAAAATTTAAGTGATCCACATCTTTGTTCTTTGTCGCAAGAATTACTCGTTCACTCACCCAATTGTGATTTTTGTGGTTAGTAATATTGTTCGGGAACATTTTGTTGATGAGCTCGTCCTTCGTTGAGACAAAAATGCAAAAGTTATGAGGAAACGAAATCAATCCGTTCAATTTGACGACCGGAACACGGCCATTACCGATAGTCAGCAATTGCTTAGAGAATTATTCGGCAGATGGATCGTTTAACAATGCAACTCGCATGTTTGTCGTCAGCTGAAGTTTCTTCACATAACACCACAGAGTCGATGATTTGAGACAAGCGTTTATTTCATCAGCAGCGATCGATCTTGGAATGACTGGTATTGTTTGACGGAAATCACCAGAAAGTAGAATCATTGCGCCTCCAAAACATCTTGAGTCATTGCGTAGATCTTTCATAGTTCTATCGAGTGCTTCCAATGCGCGTTTGTGCGCCATTGTACATTCATCCCAGATGATGATTTGACTTGCTACCAAAACTTTCGCTATTGCTGAGTGTTTTGCAATGTTGCATGTCGGGTTTTCAGCCGATTGAAGGTTTAATAATTACATCTCATTTGAACATACTGTCTGCACAGCAATAACAACAACAAATATATTAACACCGTGTCAACCGTCGTTAGAGTCCAGTATACTTACCTGGAACAAATTCTCTACCTAAAACACATAGAGCATCTGGAATACATCGATCGCATACATATATATTTCATAAACCTAGAATAAAACATTAGAAATTAATTAAACTAATTAATACTTACCTTATCATTATAAATTCATCCATATATAAATTAATTTATCCCATATTTTTGGATACCTAGAAATTAGTTAAATTATTGTTAGTACACAGGAATCAAATCATATGTAAACAATACACGTAACATAATTTGTCCTTGAACTTGAACTTTAATTTGAAAATCAAACCAAATTATGTTACGTGTACTGGAAACACAATATTTACATACTATTTCACTTTATAATATTAATAAGTAGATACTTATAGTCTTAATTATTATTATATCCATAATTAGTATAAACCACACATAATATTATTATATATGTAAATTTATTATTACTTACCATTTATTATTTAATATTGACATTTGTCATTTTGTGTTGACAATTGTGTACCACTACTAACGCAAGATTAATGAGCGCGTTTTATACCTATTATGTATAATATAGTGCCATCTAATGGCAATTAAGTTTAGGATTGATATCGCTCTATGTTAAATTGCAACATTTTTTGGTACTTAAGTTGTAAAATAAAAAATAAAAAGTCTTCTTACTGTAACCACCGAGGGAGTAACATTAAAATAAAATTTTGTCAAATAAAAAATAAAATTGTAAATTAAAGTGGAAGTTTCAAAACCGAGTATAACATTGTATAGGCGAATTTTGCGAGGAATTTTGAACAACAACCAATTGAACGAGCCTTCTTTTCTGGAGATCCATTATTACCGTACATCACCGTACACATACTATGTACGTAATTTGAGGCACTTCTTTTATTGTCGAATGACTTCCTCTGAATTTAACTGTAAGATTTGGACGAATAAAATTTCATTCTTCTATTATGGGTTTTATTCCTTATGTAATAGTACTGAAAGATATTTTTATGTGAAAGCGTTACTAATTTGAAGCTCGAAATGGTTAAGATTGGCCCATCGAAGCAACCTTTGCGCGAGCCTCTTGAGTTGTGTGGAATGGGTAACATTTCTACAGCTATAACGCCTAAGAAATTACATTCGATATATGTTGTATACATTGCTTGCTCTGCCACTTCATATTATGGACGGTGCTACATAGGAGGAGTATACAGAGACAACTGGAGCTCTCTGAGTACGCTTGTGTTAAGTGAATTAATAAATTTCGATGTGAAAATTATGCCTGTATTTTCGAAAATATTCTAAAGTTGTGTTAAGTAATAAAGTGTTGTTGCAAACCGTCAAATTTACAGTTCCATTCCAATTCGCTGACACGAACAAATTATTCTTTAGAAATGTAAACACAAAACAAGAATCTTTTGGTTAATACAAATTTCTGACAGTACCAATTTGAAATATATAATTTTATGTTATGTATACACAAAATTAATTTATGGTAAGGATTCGTATAAGTAATACAACCGATTCATAGAGCTGTATTATTTTTACATATCCGTCTTAATTATCCCAACAAAACAAGGCCATCATAATTGGATACTCGAAAATACACGTCACGGCGAATCCATCTTCATTAAAATATATGTGCCATCATCAGCATTATGCAAAATATAGCACCTAGAAATTGAAACCATTTCTGTTGTGTTAAATAGGTAGGCAGGCACTTGTATTTTATGTAAATTCAATTAATAATTTTCATGATTATGCGATGGAAAAACAAAACCGAAACACTTGAAACGGAAATGAGATTACAGTGAAAACGAAAAACAGTATGACGCACGTGTCGCACAACTTAATATTATTTTTTAGAGGTTGAATTTAAAACAAAAATTTTAATTGAATAAAGCAAATGGAAAAGTCATAAGGAAAATTAATTTTCATCTCCAAAATACATAATTAAATTATGTTCATTATATCAATTTTTTTTTAAATATTATTCATTTGGGCGAAATGCCGCGGCGATAAATCAATTTAATATACAAAAGTTAAAAATTACCGGATATAACATTTTATAATTGATTAGGGGCCAGTTTGGGCACGGTGTTACACACACCCCCGTTTAAAAATATACAAATCGTAAATTTTATGAATAACATAGGAAATTTATTATGTTTCTGGAATAAGCGCCAGGTCATAAAAGAAATTATGGTAATATTTATGTAAAATGTACGAATACGTTGCCGCTCAGATCGTATCGCCGATTCTTGGTAATATTAGGTGTGCAAGTAGAAACTCTCTTTTTATTGGTCAAATTCAACTATTCGCCATTACTATCTATGGTCTTTTGCCAGTTATCAGGTAGATGATGAATGCCTTTACGATAGAAACTTGGTGGTTTCGAAGCAAAATAATCATGGAGCCATCTTTGCCACTGTTGCAGTATGCGACATTTGGTTGAAGTGTAAACAACTAGTATTTTTAACTTCTTGTAAATATCGAATTTTATTCCACATGTGGAAATTTACGGGGCATGCTCCATCAAATACAACGTGCAAAGAATGGTTTCGACGATTTAAGAATGATGATTTTGGCATTGAAGAAAAAGAGCATGGAAAAGCATCCAAAAAAATTGAAGATGCTGAATTGGAAACTTTATTGGCTGAAGATTCATCTCGAACACAATCAGAATTGGCTGTAGCATTAATTGTTGATCGATCAACTGTTGTTGCAAAACGTTTACAAACAATTGGGATGGTTCAAAAAGCTATAGCAACCTCAGTTTCACATAAATTGAAAAAGAGACCTCGACCGTCTGTTCACGTGTTGTGAAAAAATATTTAAAAGGACTGGGAAGTTCTATCCAAATCGCCGTATTCACCAGACATAGTTTATTCAGATTACTACTTATTCCGGTCGATACTGTCGTCTCTTTCTGAACAGCTGTTCAGTTCTCGCTCAGAGACCAGGATTTTATTTTTATTCAACATATTCATACACACCTATTATATGCTACCATTTTGCTACAGAAATGGATGTTAAACGTACGCGATGCGTTTAATCAATTCATTCAACATAACAATACTTACCTAACATCTCATCCTGAAATACATTTAACCTAAAAAGTAAACAAATGTAAATACATCATACATAACAATATAATCCCCCTAAAATAGTTAATTAAAAATTAATTTATAACTTTGTATAATCTAAATTTGAATGCTTATCTTAAGTTTATTTGTATCAAATTAAAAATGTGAATAATCCAAAATGTCATTCAGTTGTCATCCAAAGGCTGTACTAACTTCCCAAGTATGTATGTGCGTTTATTACACAATTAAGTTAATTTTAAATACCGTTTATTTTAATTAAATAACTTTATTGGGATATAAATTTAATTTGATGATTATACATCAACAGCAAAAATGTAAGTGCAAATTTTTTTATTTAATATGATCAACGGCTTAATCTGTGTTATCGATACGCACTATGCTATAAAATTAATATAGAATGTTTACATTTCATGAGTTTTTACAATCTACACCAATTACCACTGAACAATAAATCTTAATGACATTTTGACATACTAATAATAATAATTTTTTTGTGTACATAATGTGAGTGCTACAAAAAATAATAATAATTTTATACAAAATTACAAATTAATTGATCGATTTCTAGGTACATTTCCCAGGCCAACTTTCTAGTTATAAGGACTAATTGTATTCGTACACATTGAAAATGAGTATTCAAAATATAATTTAATGAATTTACAACTTATACTAATTTATGACGTTTATCAATAGAATTATATACTTAGAACCGGTCATAGGGTTTTTCCCATATAAAATTTGCTATTTCATTTGAGGCGTGTTGGTGAAGGAGAGTTATATAAAAAAGCATATGGCTTACTCATATTTCAAAATAAAAAACTCCGAAACAGATGTTTATTTTTGTGCGCAGTGACAACTTATCGTGACGATTTAATTTTGTGCTTTTAAAATTATTAATTAAACCTCATTAAAATAATAAAAACGTTAGAAAACATATAGTGGTTTGTGTAGTAGTGTGTGGTAGTGTATCATTTTATAAAAAAAATTACAAACTTTTATGCCCCTATTATGGTTTTCACCTACTCGTCACTAGGCGACGATGAGTCGCCGCATTTATATCTTGATATTATGATTCTCGCCGTGAGAGCGATGTGAGACAGTGATGTGTAAAAAACGATCGCCTAAAATTTTTAGGTGATGATGATGAATGTAGTACGAATAAATTTTTGAAGGTTGCAGTTGCAATACAAATAAAAAATAATGGCTACCAGCGATAACGTAAGTTTTTTCAATAATATGTATGCTTATAAATAATTTGTTTACCAATTTTATTTATGTATTATATATATATATATATATATATATATATATATATATATATATATATATATATATATATATATATATGTACATACAAATAAAATATAATTTAAAAAATAACATGGTCTTTAATTAAACATTATACCCAATTGTACCTGCATACTCTCTAACATAATCATGGTAAAATTATCGCCTATTACAATCTAGTTTGTTATATAAGGAATTCTTATATAACAAACCTCCGCATATAAAAAACTCAAGTCACGGGCCCTTGATGTTTGTTATAACGGGGTTTCACTGTATTTGAAATTCAATAAAAAATGTATGTTGTATAATATATAAGTTATAATATGTTATTATTATTATTCAGTCATATTTCCAATATCACAAAAAAAATTCTTTGGGGCTATATTGTTACGATTTTGCCTTGTCAATCAAGGTTCGAATCACTGGATTGTGAATAAATACACTACTTCAAATTTGAACTCACACAATTTATTTACACAACACAATTTATTATACAACACAATATTCACAATTAATTATTATAATTATAACACACTTTTTAATTATCACTTTAATAATCGCTTTAATAATCACTTTAATAATCTTTCTATTTAACCTTCACTGTATCACGTTTAAAATAATACTCAGCATTCCACGTCAACGCGCGCCTTTATATACCAAAATATTTGTTTCTAGAATAATCCTAAATGCGCATCAAGCAAATATGTTAGTATAGAAATGACGCCTAAATGTTGAACCAAATCATAAATGTAATTGAACAATTAATGAAATTAACTTATTCTATTCTATTCTAGGTGTCACCGTAACAATATTTTATAAAACACTTCATCACAGCATTATTCATCACTACAATTCCAATCGTTCACAGTCCTGCCTAACTTTCTTTCCTCTAACTGCAATATTTTTTGCTTTATTTTAATTTTTTCTAGAGCCAGCTTATTTCGACAAAGTTCATTTTCTTGTTGTTGTTCGAAGTGCTCTTTCATTAATTTCAATTTTTTTTCTTGTATTTCGTATTTTTTCTTACAGCAAATTCTTTCGAAACAAAATTTTGATCTTAGATCAAAAAAATGACTGGCAAAGCAATGCATTTCAATGACATTTCGATTAAATTTATTGTATTTGTCAGTTATTTTTTTGATCTAAGATCAAAATTTTGTTTCGAAAGAATTTGCTGTAAGTGTAATGTTGTAAATTGTAACTGTTTTTTTTCAATTTTCTTTAATAACTCTACAACTCTGTCTTGTGTATGTGTTTGTTGTTGTAACAGTTTCAATTTTTTCTCTTCTGTTATTGAAAAGTTGCTTGTATTATGCTTTCTTTTTATGGCTACATCGGCTATGTTGTTCTGTGTGCTAGCTGTAACAGTTGTGCTAATATCCGAACTTACGGTATTAGGTGAACTAATCTGATAATCACGACGATGACACGACGTACCAGCTGCATTGTTGTCTTCAACAATATCAACCGTTCCATCCAATTTTTTTTCAATTGTGGTATCTTGAATAGCTCCAAATGCGAGACCACTAGGATCACCAGATTTATTTAAGCTTAACATAGCATCTACATCTTGCTCTAGTGGGGTTAGCGCGTAATGGGCATTCCGACCACCTCACAGTAAAATGAATGCTCCCGGAGTGAAGTTCAGAGGCTGTACTAATTTCCCAAGTATGTATATGCGTTTATTACACAATTAAGTTGTCTCTAGTGAAGTACAATTTTAAACGACATCTGCGATTGAACTTTTTCACTAAACGACTATTTCGTTCCAAATTAAATATTAATTACCAAATGTAATAAACTGAATATCGTATTTTATCCTTTTATTCTCAAAATTTAAAAAAAAAAATGGTTTATATATAGTCCCAAACATGTTAAGGGAATATATAGAACCATCAATTCGCTATAAATATTATGTTAATAACAAATGTATACCTAAATAATTATGTTGTTGATTGACTCATATAGCCCAAAGTCATTTTTGTAATTATACAACTTAAACATAGAAATAATTTATTTGCAGTGACACGTAATCTACTTTGTGGCATATTTCGTTTACATTTCTCGTACACCATACCGTAGTGGTAAACATACATGTGTACGTTGATAAGAATAAGAAATTTATTTTGTGAAATACGTCATAGTAAATTAACCGCTCACAAATCATTACCTTTTGCAAACATTTTACTGTCGTACCATAACCAATCCTCTTGAGAATTTTCTATATACCGCAGAATATTTTGTCTGTTTTCCACTTGACTCAACACAATTCTTGTGTTTTGTTTAACTAAAACTATAAATTTCAAGCTGACAGTAGGGAAATATAATTCGTGCATTGTTTTTCCGCACCTCATTTGTTCGTCTATGACAACAGACAAGGTGGAAACTCTAAAACAAATTGGTGTTCGTTTCTGTTCTTTTAATCTGATACAGCAACGTATTTATGTATGTATTTTTAGTGTTTCCATGTTAAATGTTACATAAAAAACAAATCTGACAAAACAATATGCTCCCTTACATAGCAACATATACATATACATATTATACATATATTTTTAATGTTTAATTTTTTTATGCTTGTTATGAAACATTTAAAAATTATGTTTTAATCTTATTAGATTTATTAGACATGGGAAGAGCGGTATTGTAATGTGAATACCTGGATTGGTGTTAAAAATCATAAAACATGTGAATTCATAACGAGTTATACAGGTTTTGCAATGGAAAATTGATAACGGACAAGAAACTGCAATTTCCTTACCCCTCGTCAGGCGGTATAGGTACAATTGTACCTTTTCTGTTTTTAAATACTTATAAGTCTTCTTGTAGAAGCCAGAGAGAGTTAAAGCTATGTGAGATCTCTACATTTTAATGATGTGGAAATTCCAAATATTATCTATTTACAAAAATTATTTCTACAGTGACGATTTTCATATAAAATATATGAATGTACAATTGTACATCTGCCGCTTTTTAGCGTTGTAAAATTATGCCGCCGGTGTAACAAACGGCTCTCTTTACTTGTAGTTCCTATATGCTCGCGTACAGAAAAGCGGTTATATCATACTTACCGGTTTGTCATGGTGCCCCTAAAAGACGGCTATATAAAAGTATTTCCACGTGAAATGTTGTTTGGTCGACTGTAGTGACAAAAAAAACGTTCAGTGCGTATAATGTTCATGTTGGTTCGCTTACCTCGAATATGGTTGTCTCGTTCGTCTTAACTAGCTTTCGTCGCCCGATTATGTATTTGCTTCAAAAAAAACAGCAACTTATAATTCATTTGCGGTAACTGCATGCGGTACGCGGTGGAGTATTTGTCTATTTCATATAGTGATTATTGTTATTTGGCAAGTGGTTTGATTAACCAACTTAATTAAAGCAAAATAAGGTGCCAGTTTAAGCCAGTTAGGGACTTACAATTAAGTGTAGTCAAGCTGTATTATCAATCGGAATATAACGACCGGCATAGGTAATGTGACTATCCGTGGTTTTATTAACATTTTGTTTTAATCACACTAAAAAAAATGTTGTAGAATTGCGATTGGCTAGGCCGTATTAATAAACGGAAACATATAAATACATAGCGGCCGCCAAACAACCACGTCAAAATATAACCGTGGATTGTGACCACATTTTATAACCGTGTTGGATAAGGCCCAAGGACGAGCGCCGCATGCGCATCTTACGGGATTAACTGTTATACATATTTGTTTGTGTTAAAATAGTTGTGCAGAGTAGCAGTATTCAAAAGTAGTAATTTAAAAAAAAAAAAAAAGAAATCGCCCAACGAGCGGATCATTGATTGTAGTCATATATCAGTTGTCTAAAGTGTTTTAAAAATTGAATCTAAGATCAAACCTCTAGTATCGGGAATACGTAATTTATAGTTTTCGGTTGCAAAAAAAAGAAAAAAAACGAAATTTTTCTGGTAGTGAAATTTTATTTTTGTTAAAAAAAAAAAATCTAGGTTTAGTTTTACGAGTCCAGCAGGCAAATTCCGGTTTGATAACAAAAGTCATTTATGATTTTAACTGGTATAAGTATTTGAACTGGTATAAAGAAATCACAAACCCGATTCCCTGTAGTATGACTGAGAAAAAAAAATCATTTTATCTGTCAAACCGACTCATCATTTTTTTTTTTCGTGAGTTGAGAAGAAAAGATAAAATTGAATAGTTTTATTCGTCATATAAACTTAAAAAAATAATTGTTTAATAATTATATTATGCTCATAATGTCGGAACACCAAAAAAAGAAGGCCAGCGAGGAACAAAAAAATCATTTAATTTCGTACCTAGACGAAAACGTTGCTTTAGCGCGGAATCAGTAAGTATTGTGTAACGTACATTATAGACAAAAACATACAAATTTTAATAATTTTAGATTTACTAGTGTGGATGGAAAATCATCAAATACCGAAAAATGGAATGATTTAGCTGGAGTTCTAAATTGCATTGACGTAAGTCAAAAAACAGGCCCACAATGGAAAAAATATTGGGAGGATTTAAGGTTTTTAAAAATTGAATACTAATGTCAAGTGATTTAACTGATTGAAACTTTAATTATAGAAACAGAGTTAAGGAAAACTACGCGAAACTAAAAAAATTTGCAAGCCAGAGCGGCGTAAATGGTCCGGGTCCATTGCCACTTAACGCACAAGAAGAAAAGATTGTTGCTATCATGAGCGTGGACGCGATTGAAGGAGACAACGATTCTATCGAACTTGGCACTGATAGGGAGCTTACTCGACCGTCATTTATTAATAATTGTTTAAACGATAGCGGCACTCAAGCAAGTATTTTGAATAAATCTTAATTATTTCGTATACTAATAGGTAAAATACAATGTTTTCCCATGTAGGAACTACAGTCAACGTCAAAAAAAAAGAAAATGTAACGATACATCAAACGATGATAGTACATTCTTGGAAAAATGTCTAGAGTTGAAAGAAAAAAAGCTAAAGCTATTCGAAAATTTTGAGTCTGAGAAGATTCATTTAAAAAAACAAAAACTTAGTTTAAAAAAAGAAGAACTAAATTTAAAGAAACGGGAATTAAAATTAAAGGAAATGGAATTTAGAGCATTGCAAGAGGAATACATAGTGGATACTGATCAAATTTAACTACAATATAAAGATATGTTAGTTATGAATTAACCATTTATGTTTATTTTATTATAATTTTATTATATTATATTGTAGTTTTATTTAGAAACAAAAAAGACTGAGAAACAATATTTATTGAATTAAAATACATATTATGTGTAATATAAATAAATATGTTTTTGTATTTCTAACATGTTTAACTTCTGTTAAAATAATTAGAGGTAATTTCATCCCTAATTCGTCGACCTGCAGAAAGAATTCTTGCAGGTTCTGTACTAATTTCAAACTGATGATCATCTTCAGCGCTGTCGGTCATTTCGAACAATATGTCTTCCTCTGGGGGTAAGGGTATTCCGTGCAACAATAGTGCATTATGCAAAATTGCACAACAATTGATAATCAACCCGGCTTTTTGTGGTGAATACATTAATACTCGCTGTCGACTAAGCAGCGAAACCTCGACTTTAAAACACCAATGCACCGCTCGACTAAGTGTCGTGTTTTTTTATGAGCTATATTGTATGCCTTCTGTGATTCCGTTGATGGTGCAGCAAATGGCGTCATGAGCCATGGTTGTTGTGCATAACCACTGTCACCTAAAATTTATATTAAAAACGTTACTAACAGAACACACGAAAAAATACTAATTTTATACTTACCAAGTAACAAAACATTGGATCCTCCATTTTCGTAGTGCTCCATGATCATTTCTTTTACAATTGAGTTATTCCACACGAAGCTATCGTGGGCGGAACCTCCATAGCGGGCATTTATGCTTAAAATTTGTAAATTTGCATCACAAATAACCTGAACATTTTTAGTGTGGGCTGACTTTCTAGTAGAATAATATACGTGCTCTACGTTATTATTAGGTTTTTTAATGGGGATGTGCGTACCGTCGACCAAGCCTATGACACCCGGAAATCCGTGCATTTCGTAAAATTTCTGTTTTGTTTGTAAGACTTTCGGCGAATTTAATGGAAATTTTACGAATTGTTTGGCTAATTTTTGTTCGATCACTTGGCACACTTCATAAACACACCGAGAGACTGATGTTTGCGATAGTGCAATAAAAAAATCTTGCCCTATGGGGCGCTGGTAGCACCCGACTGCAAAAAATCGAATAGCGCATAATATTCGTAAAGTAGAGCTTAGCCCATGAACACGAGTACGTTGTTGCATATGCGGTTGAACTAATTTAATTATTAATTTACAAACAGCTTTATTAAAGCGAAAAAGCCTAATAAATTTGGCATCTGTCGCTTGAAAAGGTTTATTTATCCTCCGTTAATATCTCCGAAATTTCACGAGACGAAATCTAAAACGTATTTGGATTAAATTTAGAGAAATTTTGTATTTTGGTGATATGGATTTTACCTTCGGGTGGAGATTTGTAGTCTACGAACTCGGGCAATAAAAAAATCCATGTAATCTGAACCACTATTATATTATAGAGAAACTATAATTGAATTAATTTGTTAATTAGAATAATTATATTAATAATTTTATTAATTAGATTAATTTTATACTCACAAGAAATAATTTTATCAATCAATCGCAAGAAATAACCAATAAAAAATATCAAAAATGTCAAAAAATAACCCTACAAACCAGAAAAACTCATGCTATAAAATTTATAGCAAGTTGAAACTCAGTTAGAAAACCAAACTCGGAAATTTTATGATAATGAGAACTGACTTGTCGAAAAAAAAATTAAAGTCATTTATCATTGTCATTAGTCACCAAACCGGAATTTGCCCGCAGGTTACTCGAAACTACCTCAACGTTCCAGAGCGCTCCGGTGGTTGATTGGTAAGTCTCTCAATTATTATATTTATTTGTTTTTTTTTGTATCAAAAAGGTTTAGATTTCTCTACCATTTTCTTAAATAGTACAATTATTTAAATAAAATTATTTGACGTAACGTATTCGGGTCTGATCATAACGTTTTACGCTGTCATATTAAAGGTCCGTTTTTCATTGGTTTTTTTTATAAAGCACCTTTCGATAATCAACGACAACCGTTAGATAAAATAATAAATTGTTTTTTGTTGTTGATTGAAATCGTTCACGAATCGTTAGAGTTAAGATGATAAAATATAACTCAAAAATTATATGTTAGTGTTACTAAAAGTTTAATTTATAATAAATAAATATGTATGGTATAAATATTAAAAATTTGTACGTTTGCTAATCAAAATGCGTGCATAAGCGTGTAATTACAGTGGGGAAGTATCATAACGAACGATGGTTGCGTTTGTGAATGTGGTGACGATAGAAATATGAATTTGTGCACATGACGGTTTATTAGTGATGTGGTTGGTGTTATGTTATTAGTTGAACCCTGTCATCCCTGAGCACTCAGGAAATAAAGTAGAAGCAAGCATAAGCCACCACAACACCAACGCGTTACACCGGACGAGGGTTGAATGAACAATGAATCTAAACTTTGTGCAAATCAAATTTTAATTTTTTACCTTGCATACCTGGAATAAACATTAAAGTTGGTTACTAAACTAAATTTCAAATTACCATAAAAATAATTTCAGCCCTTCTAAAGTAAAATAAAGTTGTAAATGTAGAATAATTAGTACTTTATCGTCGCATTAGCATACTGTTTTACTTGTGAAACTTTATTAATAGGTTAAGACTATGTAACGAGAACGCGGTTTTAGTTTCAGTTATTATTACTGTAAGTAACTCGTAACGGTACAGTTTCAATGATACGATATCCAAACCACATGATTTCAAGAATGAGATCAGGAAAGAATTCTTGATCTAGGGTTAAACTTTCTCGTTATAGAAAATTGTTTCTCCATCAAGCTAACTATCACGGTCTATTGCTCCAGCTTTGGCTCGTCGGATTGAGGTGGGTGTTGGTAGCGCTTGTAAACTAATCTTAGAAAAAGTAAGAATTACAGAAAGGGAAGGACACAGAATATCGCTTCATCAAAAAAAAAAAAAAAAAAAAATCAGTTAGGTCGCATCATCATGCAATAAAAATAATTAATTAACGATTCATTTTAAAAACAGGCGAAATTGGCCAGAATATTCATGAATGCTTAAATATAATAGTAGTAATTAAATTTTAAATTTAGCTGTCAGATTTTTAATTTTTGGTTACTTAATTTAAACCCAAGAAAAGCAAAAATATGGAACAAAAATTTATGCAACTACAATATTTATACCAACAAAAAACTTGTTTTCATACTATAATTGCTATAAAAAGAAATACGATTTTAAATTAAGATGCATAAAACAAATCAATAGTAATATTTGAATTATAGCTGAAATAATATTAATAATAAAAAAAATTATTAATAACCTAACATTAATATTTTATGCAATGGGATAGTGCGTCCCTGATCATCCGTAGTATCCAAACAGTTGGTATGCCAATTCATAACAATAATTTCATTGAAGATTCTAGTTACTCATTCGGGTTGTACGTAGATAAAAGAAATGCTTAGCTTTGGTTTTATTTTATTTTTCCAATGCCTTCTAAACGTCAAATTCCCTCAATATTTTTTGTAAGATCTAAGACCACCCTTTCAACAAGATTTTTTTCAACAGCTAAACCTTTTTTACCTGTATACAATTCAAACTCACAAATATGTATATCCTGAGGAATCGGCTCTAACCCATACTTACCCATACTCTTACCTCTTTTTGTAGGTTTATTCGGCATGTATTGTTTTATTGCTGATCTGCCTTTGAATCGGATCATTGATTCGTCAATTGATCGGTACTTTCCGGGTTTGTAATAATTTAAAAACGTTTTGGAAAGGTTATCTAAATAAGGTCGTACTTTATACAACTTATCAAAATCTTTATTCCCGCGCTTTGGTTGAAGATTATTGTCATTTATGTGAAAATTTTCCAACAACCAGTCATATCGGTTCCTAGACATTTTGGATGCAACATAATCGAATCTCAACTGCTCGTTGGAGCTCCAATAGGTTGGTAGTTGAATAATGCCCATCATAATATTTATACCCAAAAATATTTTCATTTCATGGAGATTTGTCAGTAAAAATGATTTTCGAGCACTAACAAATTTTGTTTTTGCATACAAATTAGTTTGATAGACTAAGTTCTGTTGCAGATCATTTGAAAAAAGCATGCGAGATAGGCATCAACTGGGGCCTCTAATTCTTTTGATGTAATTGGATCACTACTACCAGAGAAGTCATCAATTATTTGTAAACTTGCTAGATCTTTACTCCATAAAACATTATACATACGGTTTTGAGTTATAAATGTATTCCTAATCTTTGCAAGTGGTATATTATCATCTTCACTATCTGCGCTGTTTTGATAGTCTGGTTCATCAACATCTGGCTCAACTAAAATTCCTGGTAATATTATTTCCGCAGGTATTTCGCCGTTATCCTCAGATTCCGATATATTGGATTCGTTATCAGGACATGAATTCTGTTCGTTTTTTTTACAATTCAAGTTGAATTTGTATACGTATACAGTGTATAATATACACTTTTAATACTGTGTGCTGTCATTTTCTATCATTGTATGTGTGTCAATTACCGGACAAGTGGTGCAGTGGTTAAAGCTTCGGCACTTGGACCGGGAGGTACTGGGTTCGAATCCCATCAGAGGCTAGATGCAAATCGAATTTTCATCATCAATTACAATTGGTGATGTTAATAAACACAACTATGACCCTCTGATGGAGTGCAGAATTCAGCGCCGACCCACCGTCCATGTTAATGTACAGGTTGACATGGAGCTTGCAATGTGCAGGTGGTATACTGTAGTTGTGTGAGTAGGTGAATAGGTGAATGGGTTAATGATGTGGCGTGAATGCGTGGTATCACAATGGGCCAAACAAATGGCCTAAGTGTCAACCACTGAAACCATGTGTGTCAATTCCACATGAACTTTCGCCTAAATGTTGCACCGATTTTACCCCTTTTAAATAAAGATGCACTATCGGTTGAGTAAAAATACATTTCGTCTGTTCGCGAGCAGACGGAAAAATGACAGCTAGAAGATATTAAACATTTTATATTTGTTACTCATTGCGACAAGACGAATATTAAAAAAATTAATTTAAAGTTTCATTTATATGAAAATATAAATGAAACTTTAAATATATTAAATATATATTTAATATTAAATATATTCTCTTCAAAAATCGTAAGTACATACATATTTACACTGTATATTTTAGTGGAAATTTTTCAAACCAATTTCGCATGTTATTAAGCAAGCCCTGGAAAATTTATCAATTGTTATCAATAAAAATCTTCCAAAAATCAAATTTAATTTGTCAATTTCCTAATAGTTTTGTGTGATGCATCGAGTGAAATTAAAATCCGTTCAAATTTTAACAGTTTTAGTGAAAAATTTCCAAATTATAATTTCGCTTGTATATGGCTCATATACATGCATGTCGTGGAAAATTTATCAAGTGTTATCAATGAAAAAATCTTCCAAAAATCAAATTTAATTTGTCAATTTCCTAATAGTTTTGTGTGATGCATCGAGTGAAATTAAAATCCGTTCAAATTTTAACAGTTTTAGTGAAAAATTCCCAAATTATAATTTCGCTTGTATATGGCTCATATACATGCATGTCGTGGAAAATTTATCAAGTGTTATCAATGAAAAAATCTTCCAAAAATCAAACTTAATTTATCAATTTCCTAATAGTTTTGTGTGATGCATCGAGTGAAATTAAAATCCGTTCAAATTTTAACAGTTTTAGTGAAAAATTCCCAAATTATAATTTCGCTTGTATATGGCTCATATACATGCATGTCGTGGAAAATTTATCAAGTGTTATCAATGAAAAAATCTTCCAAAAATCAAACTTAATTTATCAATTTCCTAATAGTTTTGTGTGATGCATCGAGTGAAATTAAAATCCGTTAAAAATTTAACAGTTTTAGTGAAAAATTTTCAAATTATAATTTCGCTTGTCGAAGTTGAAATCCGTTTAAATTTTAGCAATTTCGCTTGTATATGAGGACTCATGTACTCTATTTTTAATTATGCCACTTGTGTATTGTGCTACTTGTGTATTAACCATGTGATTTTATAAGTATTTTAATTCTTTTATATTTTATTTTATTATAGGCTCGAATGTCACCGGAGCAATGAAGAATTTTGGTGGATTTCGTCGAGGAGCATGCCAGAGTACTGTTTGGTGTATCTCTGGTGTTGAGGGCAATAGGACTCGAAGGGCTCTTTGGCAGTCAATCACAGTCACGTTAAATAACGCTGGAGTGATCCGGACAGAAGACCAGTGGAAGCGGGTAAAATTTTTATTAATATACTTTCATTAATATAATTTTTATTAAACATAAACATTTTTTTTTTCATCTAGACTTGGCAAGATTTAAAAAGAGCCGTTAAAAAAAATACCAACGGTTGAGAATTGCTCAGAGTGCTACTGGGGGTGGTGTTGTTCCAGATGATCTTGATTTATCTGAGCTCGAGGAGAGAATCGTCGCACTGGGTGGTCTACTGACTTTTGATGGTGTACAAGTGTGCATTGAATTTGGAGGAAGACTTGATGAAGTTAGTATATATAAATTTTATAATGAGATTATAAACATATCTAACTTTTAATTTTTATTTATTTTAGAATTCTCAACCCACACACCAACAGTCGCAGTCTACGGCAGGTTCCCCACCACCGATACAATCTCTGACACAATTGCATCATTTACAAGTAATTTTTATAAATATTGACATATTTAATTTTTATTTTAAATTTATGTATTTCATCTTAGAATTTTCAACAATCTCAGTCGTTGGCGGCACAATCTACATCTAGACAATTAGGCCTTCATCGTGTAGAGGTAAGCAAGTTTTATAATAAAGTATATAAATATTTGACATTTAATTATGATAGTTTTTTTCAATTAGAAGTACTACAGCCACAGGAGCAATCGGGGTCCACAGCGTCTGTTTCAACGACACAATCGGCGCTATCGATCCCCTCATTGAGTACTGATCGTATAGAAGTAAGTATACATAAATTGTGTAAATGTTTAGTTAGGTGTATTATTAATTTTTATTTTCAGATTTTAGAATCGAAGCTCCCATCAACAATAGAAGCAGCACCACCATGTCCAGAATTGCTGCCGATTGTAACAGAATCCGCGGTTCAGCGACCGACGCCAGTGTAAGAGCTCAACGCCAACGTGCTCGTATACACGAGATTTTCCACCTCGAAACCAACGACACCGGGATAACGACCCAAGAAGAGTAAGTTAGATAAAATCAATAATTTATTCGAATTTTAAAGCAATATTTTTGTTTAAATAGGGAAGTTTTGCAGGAACATCCGTGGTTCGCTCTATGCAGCTGCAAGAGCGGGCAATTGAAATAATGGAAAGTATGAGGGCATAAGAGGAACGGACAAACACGATGCTGGAGGAAATAAGAGCTGAAGGACAACGGACAAATACGCTGCTAGAGGAACTAAGAGCACAAGGAGAGGGATTAACAACTCAACGCGAAGTGACCAACTGCCTTCTACGGGACATTTTCAACTCACTTACAAAATAGGATTATTTTTCATATTTATTTTTTATTCAGATGGGATATTATCAAAAAATTTCATAAATTCATTAGTAGTAAGGTCTTCTTATCTAAACATTTTTCCTAATCCCAAAAATTTAAAATGCATGTAACATAATAACAACCGAAAATAATTTTACTTTACTTTACTCACTAAAATAAAAAAATCAGATCGATTTTGTCTCGTGAGTTACTCATTTATAGTAAAATGAGTGAAGCAAAAACAAAAACGAATACGATGTACGTATTCTTTTTTTTGCTTCACTCATTTTAAATGAGTAACTCACGAGACAAAATCGATCCGCAGGATCAATATTTTGTACTACACATGACAATGTAATATGCAAGATATTCCCGTTACAAAACCGAAATTCATCGAAGTTTTTATTTTTTTTTTATTATTTACAACGTGTTTGAACTCGAATTTGTATTATGGTTTGCAAGTAAAATCATTGAGCCGACCGGAAAATATTTTTTGAGCTGTGGTTTCACTTGAAACCAGGAGTCCGGCAAGGGTTAATGCATAACAATTTGCTAACAAAGGTAAAATACTACAAGCATTGTGAAACTTTACAAACCTCAAAGAATACGAAATCACTGTATGCATCGAACGCTACTAATAAACCTGGTTATGCTATATATAGAAGAATAAATATTGTATAAATGTATCGAATCTATGTTTACAAGGGTTATACGCATCATAAATATCAATCAAACAGTTCATTTAGACGGTCATACATTATTATTCTAGACTTTTAGTCTGGTATCTACAATCACAAGAAAAAATTAATTTATGTATCTACACTGCCATCTGTGTTTGTCTTAAACAAGTTCTAAAACACGGTTACTGACATCTTTAGGTTTAGTTTAGCTACATATGAGAAAGATAATAATTTTAATAGTGTAATACATGCCATCTATTATCAAATTGTAACATTTTACACGGTCCCTTTGTAAATGTCAAACAGTCGATTAAATGTCATTAACATGAAAACATAATTTTAGGGATTCTTACGATATCGATCCATCTAAAGTAAGTTAATTTTTTTCATTGCTAAGGCATTACGATATTTATTTATTTGTTATTATACAGATCCAAAAAAATACTGGGCCACCATCAAAAATAAAAATGCCTCATCCACATGTAAAAAAAACAAAAATATTGCTTGGGAATCCTAGCGTAATCACATTAAACTATTTTTACAATATGGTATGTCGATGTTGAAACGTAATTTGAGACGAATCCCGAAGCGAATCAATGAGTTTCTAAACAATTTTCAACGAACAACCTGATATTTACGCAATTTGTGCTTACATTGAACGGCATTTAAATTGAAGGCGGCTTTGGCCGCAAATAACGACCATTTTTTGGATTGGTTAACATAAAAAATTAAGGTCTACAAGATGATGAAATTTTATCCAAGGCTACTTGTATAACATTCCAAAGCGAGAATGACGAGAGTGATGAACAGTTACCAGACGATGATGAGTACAATGAAGGTGATTTATTTAGCGGAGAGGATGATGGCGATCAAGATAAATCGAATGAAGAAGACTCCTCTAGAAGTAAAATATTTGAAAACTTTTGTATTTCTTATAAAGTAAGCATTTCTTAATAAATTTACATTGAAAGAACAAGAACTTATTTTTTAGTGATTTTATTTTGAACTCTCTGCATGGGGAAATACCATTATTTAAACAGGTATCACACAGTGGAAATTTAGGTAGACATATAGTTTGACCAAAACCAACGATCATCGTATTAATTTCATCTCATAATTCAAAAGGTAACCGTTTTTCTAGTGCCACCCTCGTCTTTTCAGGTTCTTTGGTGGCCTTTTCGTATCAATGTGTGCGATTTTCGGGCCAACTCCAGGTAATTTTACGAGGTTGGAAATTGTATCCGGGATATCACCATCGTACTCATCCAATAGGACTTGTGTTTTTGTAATATGTTTCGCTTTAGTTTTAGAAAATGAGGACGTTACTCGAGTGCTCCAACATCAGTCTCGATTTGGTGAGTTGGTGTTAACCCATATTCGCGCAAACGTTGCATGGCCGCAAGAGTGCTAGCATCCTTTGTTTGAAAACATCAGCGCGACTTAAAAATGATATCGGCAAATTTTTTCATCGACATAATCGGAATATTTATGACAACCAAAATCATTAACTGACGCGTTTTGAAGTATATTTTCGGTTTTAATTTTCCAATTTTTCCAGAAGATTCAAGCATATTCGGTATTATTTATTCAGACAATTTTACATTCACTAAGTTTCGATTGTATTATGGTCGAGGGCTCTCGAATTATATCAATTTCCTGCTTAATCATTCCTTTATTCTTCAAACGAGTGGTATCATCATTTTGGCCGTGCATCTTTGGCGACCGTTGATAAGAATTAAATAATCTGGAATGTATCAAAATTAAATTACAAAATTGGATATCACCCACACTAATACTTACGGGTTTTTTAATGAAACTTACGAAAGCTAAAGAAAGCTTTAAATAACATAACCTCAAAATTTTAACATATTATTTTTTTTTTGTTTTATTTTCAACGTTACACAGTCCATTTTTAAAATAATTAAATAGTTATTAAATCAAATGTATTATATGTAAATTACATGTAAATAACCGTGCAAACTACGTCATGTAATTTACGCTCCCAACAGTGGGGACACCATCGTAATCAACATAAAATTTTATTTTGGTGACGTATTTTGATTAATTTTATTCTTTTATTTTTTTCAAATTTAAAATTTATTATTATGTAATTACATTGATAATTCATAATTTCTCCTGTTCCTATGTTTATGTGAATCGAAGTCGGTTTTGATTTACTCCTTGGTTTTTGTTAGTTTGTTGTTATCGTGATATTATTTCCTGTGTGGTAATCTAAACTGCATCAGACCGGAAGAGGCTACTGGACAAATAGATCAGATTAATAAATAATCATAGCAGAACAATCATTCTAGAAAAATTCCGAAAACAACATATTGCAACCACATTTAACAAAAAATTTCATTTATCATTTCATCATAATATTTTTTGGTCCTTCGTAGCCGAATAAAATGAAAAAAAAATAGTGTACTATCATACTATCATACTTTGTTAAAACAAAGTGTTAATAAAAGATGGGTTCATTATCAGAACAAAAAAAAACAGAAGTGTTTGGAAAACACAAATAACAAAAGCCAGTAAAAAAGTGGAAGATATTCAAATGCCTTTCGATGCATCCATAACAGCGACACTAAAAACACTTCAAAGTTCGTTAACATTGAACATTGAACGTTTTAGAGAAAGCCAGCAGGCAGTAGAGAATGGGCAGTTAGAAATTAATTCAGTTGGAAGTTGGAAGAAATTGTAGCGGAAAATGCAGACTATGTGTACGACGTTGATATCATGTACAATAGCAGTATGAATAAGATAGAAATGATGCTAGAAGAAATACATCTATCTAACCAGTTAGCAACGATATACAGCAATGTAAACATCATTAAGAATTCAATAGATACGTATGATCAATCTACCAGTGGAATTCATAGTTTAAAAACTTTGTCAATAGCACTCGAAAAATGTGAAGCAGATTTTTCAACGAATTGTGACCGTCGCAAAGTTATAAATATGACAAAGGAGGATTTATCAAAAAAGCAGGAGGCCTTTGAAAAGGATTACTTAAATTATAAAGCAAAACTGGCCAAATTAGAAGAAGAATCAACGTCAATTGACAAAAAACCAGCAATAAGTCCAATATCATCAAACAATCAACAGCGTTATATAAAACTTCCCGAACTAAAACTACCCATGTTCGATGGAACCTACACGCAATGGATGAGCTTTAAGGCACAATTCGAATCACGAGTATTGCAGCATGTGACCAACAATAGCTATAGGCTGGAGTACTTAAAGGGATCGCTAACAGGCAAAGCAGCACTAACTATAAAGGGATTGGAAGGCCGAGACGAAGACTTCACCATTGCCTGGAGGTTATTAAAGGAAACATATCAAAATGAAAAAATCATAATCAACAGTCACCTCCAGCAAATTGACAATTTAAAAATGCCAGAATCTGAATCCGCATCATCACTGCAAAAATTTTTCGACACATTTCTCTGCCATTACGAAGCTTTAAAGGCCATGGATACTCCAGTCGAACATTGGGACATCAACTTCATATACATCTTATCAAAAAAATTGGATTTAGCAACACGAAAAGAAATTGAAATAAAAAGTCCACAAAATCGTATACTGACTTTGGACGAATTTATCAACATTCTCAAAGTTCGAAGAAGTATACTAGAGACATTGGCAAATACATCGTCAAAAATAAAACCAAAATCATTTTCCGGAAATCATCCAGCATCATTATTATCAGTTGCCTTATCAAGCAATACGTGTCCATCGTGCAATATGCTACACGCAATATACCAGTGCCCGATTTTTCAAAAATTAACTCCGGAAGAAAGATGCAACCTTGTGAAAAACAAAAAAATGTGCTATAACTGTTTACGAACGAATCATCAAATCAAAAATTGTTTAGCTGCTGGATGTAAAATATGCAATCGAAAGCATAATACTCTGCTGCATATTAATAAAACCAAAGAACCTATAACTTGCAGTTCAACATCATCAACATCAGCACCGGAAGTTCAACAAGTGTCGCAAATTACTGAATGGAAATCAACGTCTTGTTCGAGTTCTTTAGTTAGTCTAAAACAGAATAATCATATTTGGTTAGCAACCGCATTGGTGGATATATAGAAGAGCAATTTGGAAACTTTCAAACCTACAGATGTCTCTTGGATTCCGGTAGCCAGTCCAACTTCCTAACGACAAAAGCCAGGCAACAATTAGGAGTCAAAACAATCAAAATCAACACAACAGTTTCGGAAATTTATGAATCAAACACAAATATTCGTCAAAAGGCTTGTGTAAAAATCAAGTCCAAGTGCACATCATTCAATATACATCTGGATTGTCTTGTAATTGAAAAAATCACTGGTCTAATACCAACCCATAAAATAGAGTTTGCGAATTTATCGAAACCAAATAATATACAGCTAGCAGATCCAAATTTTAATTGTCCAGGAAAGATAGACCTTTTAATCGGAGCAGAATATTATCACAACATTATCAAGGAGAATATTATTCGTCAATCAATTCATTTCCCAGCATTACGTAACAGCGAATTCGGTTATATCGTATTTGGCTCAACTATAATTCCACAAACTACCATAAACCATTGCCATTTATCAACAGATGACAATCTTGATCAATTGTTGCAACAATTCTGGAGAATCGAAAATTGTGAAAGCCAAGGAAAATTATTATCTGTCGAAGAAAACTATTGTGAAGATCATTTTAAAAATACGTATAAAAGAGACAAGGATGGAAAATTTATCGTAAAGTTACCGACTAAACCAAATATAAAAAACTTGGGCAATTCTAAGGAGACAGCCTTGCGACGATTTCTAAGTTTGGAAATCAAACTGCAACGTGACAATCAGCTCAAATTACAATATATTAGTTTTATGGACGAGTATCAATCATTGGGACATATGCGAGAAGTCACTATCGATGAATTGAAGCCAAAATATTTTATTCCACATCATGCGGTGATGAAACCTGATGCAGTTACAACAAAATGTCGCGTTGTCTTTGATGGTTCTGCCAAAAGTTTATCTGGAATTTCTATTAATGATGCGCTTATGGTAGGCTTAAAGGTTCAACAAGATCTCATTTCAATTATGTTGAGATTCAGACAACATAAATATGTGTTCACTAGTGACATAAAAAAGATCTATCGCCAAATTTGGATTGATAAATCACAGCAATCATTACAACAAATATACTGGAGATCAAGCCATGAGGAGGAAATTAAAACATTTTCGTTACAAACAGTAACCTATGGATTGGCTTGTTCCAGCTTTTTAGCCACAAGAGTATTAAAGCAATTAGCAGTTGACGAAAATAATAGATTCCCGGAAGCAGCAAGAATAATTGAAAGAGACTTCTACGTAGATGACCTCATGACAGGTACCGATGATTTAAATCAAGCTATAGTTCTGAAGGAAGAAGTGGAAAAAATATGTCGCCTCGTTGGTTTTGAATTGCATATGGAACGCAAACAACAAAAAATTGATAATAAACCAAGAAGAGAAATCAATAGACATGTCTATGAAAGAATCGCCTTACATAAAAGCTCTTGGGCTGATTTGGAGTCCATGCGATGACGTTTTTAAGTATAAATTCCAGTCAACATCAAATATCAAAACAAAGCGCTCAATTCTATCGGCTATAGCTAAGCTGTTCGATCCAATAGGATTACTTGGTCCCGTAATTCTCATTGCAAAATTAATAATGCGTGATTTGTGGAAGCTGAAAATAGATTGGGATGAAAAATTGCCTTTAGATATTGTATAAACCTGGGTATGGTTTATACAGCGGTGATTGTTGTGGTTGTTGAATCCAAATTAGTTTTGGTAAACTAATAACACCAAGAAATCCGTGGTAAATTGTCGCCTCAAACTCGTAAGTACAAACACAATATATTTATATTTAATGAATAATATTTAATTTTTATTTATTTGTGTTTTTATTGTTGATGTTTGCTCGGTAAGATGCAAGGTAAAAGTGAACGATAAAAAGAATTATATAAAGGTACTAAAAGATTATACAATAAAAAGTAGTAAAATTATACAATGCAAACTACTACAATTATACAATATAAATTATACCATAATTATACAGTTCACGATTATACTAATTATAGAATTCAAATACGTGCCGTCTGACTTACAATAGTGAAACGATATTGTTAAGGCTTGTTATAAATTTGAAGAAGTTAAATTATTAATATTGATTACAAATTAAACAATAATTATTAAGATTAATTAGCAATTACGTTATGTCAACAAATCAAAGGTAAGAATATAAAATGAATTGAATGAAATTTAATTAACTAATTATTATAATTTTTAGGTGTAATGTGATGAAATTATACAGATATCATCAAAAAATGGCTAATATTTCAAAATCAAATGTGTGACATAAATAAATTAAACATTAAACGGCTTGTGGTACCAGCTATACCGTACAAATATATTGACATGTAGTTCATGTGCTGCTTCTGATCCATCACTAAATCTACATGACATGTAGATTTAGTGATGGATCAGAAGCAGCTTATGGAGCAGCAGTTTATATAAGAACAACGGATGATCAAGGCACTCATTATTCTCAGCTGTTTTGTTCAAAATCAAAGGTAGCCCCGGTAAAGTCACAAACAATTCCACGAATAGAACTTTGTGGAGCGCTTCTGCTGGCCAATTTAGTAGATATAGTAAAATCATCAATGGAGATTATGCCCCTATTATGGTTATCACCTACGCGTCACTTGGCGACGTCAAGTCGCCTCATTCAAATTTTGATATTATGATTCTCGCCGTGGAAACAAAGTGAGCAGGAGTGATGGCAAAAATGATCACCTAAAATTTTTATGTGATGTAGTGTGAATTTTTTTTTTAATTTGAAAATGGCTGGCAGTGATAATGTAATTTTTATTTTTAAATTATTTTTATGCTAAAAATAAATTGTTTATGTGTTTTATAATAAATTTTTTTATTTTATTTCAAAATATATGTATTTATTTACAAATCCAGGCAATTTCATCACGAAAAAACAAATCGATAATACTGATCGTTATTAGTTAATCGTATTTAATATTTTTAATTATTAGCTTTAGAATATTTTATTATTTCAACTAACTAAAATGTAAATACATAAACAAACACATAATATGTCAAAACTGCTAACAATAACACTGTAGAAAATTATATAATTTAAAAACAACGCACGTCAGCGCATACCATCGTTCGCCAAAATAAAGGTGAGAACCATAATACCAAAATACTACTCACACGAATCATACTGTTACGGCGAAAGAGAGGTGAAGTGATGGTGAGGCGAGAACCATAATAGGGGTATAAATTTAATAATATCTACATGTGGACTGATTCCACAATTGTGTTATGCTGGCTAAAAATGGAATCATCCAACCTTAAACAATTTGTGGCAAATAGAATAGCAAAATTGCAAAGTTTAATGGAAGATGCAGAATGGCGGTGTGTGGGTTCGAAGGCCAATCCGGCAGATTTAGTATCACGCGGCTTATTACCAAACGACCTTAGAGAAAATCAATTATGGTGGAACGGACCTGATTTTTTAAATAGAGAAAAGGAATTTTGGCCAAAAGCCCCAATGAATATACATTTGCCCGATCAAAAGGAGATAAAGCAGAAGACAATTACTATGCCAACCACATGCCACTCACAAGAAGCTGATAATATAATCGAACGATTTAGTTGTCTTACTAAACTTCAACGAACAACAGCATTCATGCTTCGTTTTATTGATAAACTAAAACGTAGACGTAGAGAACGTAGAAACAAAATAAATTTTCGTGTCGCAGAAATATCACCTTTGAACGTGTGTGAAATTAAAAAGGCGAATTCATGCTTGATTAAACTGATTCAGTCTGCATGTTTTCACAGGGAAATTCAACAGTTATGAAGCACAGCAACACACCGACCTACGGTTGATCGAAAAAGCGTTCTATTTCTATTACATCCATACCTGGATGAAGAAAAAATACTTCGTGTTGGTGGTCGTCTGGAAAAAGCTCAGTCTCTCCATATGACAAGAAACATCAAATAATATTGCCTGCAAAACATCATTTCACACGCTTGGTATTCGAATATTACCATTCCATAAATCGCCATGTGGGGTCACAAGGGCTACTAGCAGCAGTGAGACAACAATACTGGCCTATACGAGGAATAGACATGGCTAAATCAGTATATCAACATTGTATAACCTGTTTCCGCAACAAACCTAAGGGAATCTCTAATTTAATGGGAATTTTACCATCTTCGAGATTAAAATTTGAGCGTCCGTTCTTAGTAACAGGTGTAGATTATGCAGGACCGATAATGTTAAAAAAGATATACGGTCGCTCGCCTATATTGGACAAAGCATACATAGCGCTCTTTATTTGCATGTCAACGAAAGCGGTTCATCTTGAATTGGTTAGCAGCCTAAGTACAGCAGGTTTTATAGCGGCATTTCAACGATTCATTGGACGTCGTGGGAAACCATCAGATGTATTTAGCGATAACGGTTCAAATTTTAAAGGCGCAAACCATCATCTAAAAGAGCTTCATCAGATGTTGTATGATCAACGAAATCAGACACAAATAATTGATAATACCTCTCATAAGGGAATAAAATGGCATTTTATTCCTGCTTATTCGTCAAATTTTGGAACATTGTGGGAATCTTCTGTAAAAAGTGTTAAATGGCATCTTTATAGAATTTTAGGAAAATCACATCTCACTTTTGAGGAACTTTCAACAATATTAGTACAGATTGAGGCTGTAATCAACTCAAGACCTCTTACTCCAATTAGTGATAGCCCAGATGATATGGGGGTAATAACAGCAGGACACTTCCTAATTGGAAGAGGAGATCACTCAATGATATACCAGAACCAGATGTTACTCAACAAAATTACAACAGATTGTCTCGTTGGAATCGAGTTACACAACTAAAACAACATTTTTGGAAAAGATTTTCTGATGAGTATTTAACTTCTCTCCAAAAACGTTATAAATGGAATAAACAAAACAACAATATCGCTATCGGCACACTAGTATTACTTAGAGATGAGAAATTACCATCGCTTCATTGGTCAAGAGGAAAAATAACTCAATTGTATCCAGGTAAAGATGGTATCGTTAGAGTATGTGATATAAAAACATCACATGGAACTGTACATCGTGCCATATCAAAAATTTGTCCTTTGCCATTGGAAAAAATTGAAGATAAATCTTCAACCCCGGGAGTTATGGACAAATAGATCAGATTAATAAATAATCATAGCAGAACAATCATTCTAGAAAAATTCCGAAAACAACATATTGCAACCACATTTATAATAGGAAAATTCCCAAAACTACGGCGTATTATGGTAAATTAGGTAAAACGATTTTAAAAATAGAATATACATATGTGAATTATCTTTACCTTCATTTCTATCTTTTTATTGGTTAAAAATATATATATGAATGCATATACACAGTATATTTAGTTTAAGAATCTTTTTTGTTTAAAATAGGTGGTGGGGAATCTTAGTATAAATAAATAAAAATTTAGAGTATAAGCATTAGTATAGAAAAAACGTGTAAATAAAATAAGCAAAAAATAAAATCGAATCATAAAACAAAAAATTTCATTTATCATTTCATCAGCTACCCATCAAGAAGTCTTTTACCACACATTGCATGAGCAACCAATTGTTACATAATTACTGGAGAATGTCGAGGATATATTTTTCGAATGTCCACGGTTTGCAGGAGCATGCCATGTGACTGAGAGAAGTATTGAAGGAGGCGGGTTACCCTTGAAAATATACTGTGGAAGATGTTCAAGTATGCGTAGTTGTGGGACGCTGTAATTGGAAGCATCTGCTTCGGAAGTTCGAAAGGGAAAGGTTCGGTAACCCATCCGATCTATGATCGTCGAGGGGTAGAAGTGAACCTTTTGCTTGGATAGATAAGCATCTAAAATCTTGGAAATTTGCAGAATATCTAATCCAACAATTAAATTCAATTCACCCACTGCTTCATAAATTTAAGCAAGGCGTGAGGTTGGTTATTAGCTAAATAAAAAAATGCAGGATTTGAGGTCACTATAATTAATAAATCTATTTTATGCAACTATAAAATTGATTAGATACAAACTATGTATGTGCCTAGTAAAAAATAATATTTTTTGTACATTTAAAAAAAACATAAAATATTGATTCGTAAAGATAACAACGATAAAATAACATTTTAATTCAATTGGATAGTTTCGAATGCTAGTGCATAAATCCAAATGTAGTTATTGGAGTGTGTATCGGGATAAACAAAAAAAAAACAAATCCAATTGTACATGATCCCAATCTCATACATTTATCCACTTTCCTCTACAAAACATTTCTGAATATTTTATATTTTTGGTGTAGCACTTTTCACTCTACCCCTTTGTGTAATTCACTCGATAGTTTTTTTACACCAATGTAGAAGTGTATTGTTCCTGGGTGGTATACAGAATTTCAGATTTCCCGTTAATACTATACATTCATTACGTTTGTGTGCAAAAGAACTGAATACCATCAAAATAATAAATTGAACATATTGGTTGCATAAAATACTTCACACGAGCATACATACATACAAACACTACCAAAACTATTTGCATACGAATAATAAATAAAAAAACATATTTTATTAAATTATACTGTGCAGTACAATAATACTCGCGCACACATGACCTTCTGAAATACATAAAAATTGTAACAATTTGCCATTTGAGCACAAAATTCATATGAAATTTACATTCGATTTATTCTAGTTCTGCCATAATTTTTGTATATTCATCCAACTTCTCGCTTCATCGAATATCCGTGTCACTCGAATGTATCGTTCGTCTGTCGCTTATGAATATTCAGCATAGAAACGAATAAACGAGATTAAACATCTTTCACTGAATACAAATTGATGTATGGAAACAAAATAGTACTCGTTCCTCTATTTAGTAGTTTTGTGTAATCCCTGAATAGAATTTGTGATGCCATTTGATTAATGATAGCGACAGCAAACTGTTTATCACTTTGTACATTTTTGTCTCCTATTCAACAGTTTTAGGACTTGATTGATGTCGCAATATTGTTTTGAATAATTAATGTGATTAAAAGTTAATTATTTAACATACTCGTAATTACCAGGGCAACAGTTATATACGGTTAAATAGTTTTTATAAATGGTTCATATTGTGACCTTTAGTGGTAGACAGATTATTGTGTACGTCAATTTAATTCTGTTGCAGCAGGTGGAATTATGAAAACCGGAATTACCGATTTAGTAACAACGACTTTCCGGTTTTTTGTTTGTTTTGGGTAGGGTATATAAGAAATAATAAAAATTTTGTGTCGGAGAACCTTAAATATGTAGATCAAGCAAAACGAAAAAAAATTAAGATCGGTAAAGCGGAATAAATCCAAAAATATTGCTGTTACATCAATTTATTATCAATCATCTAAATCATAAACTTTTCAGAACTAAAATTATCTAATTGAGACAAAGTGTGCCGCATCGGTACTTTAAGCCATATTGTAATTCAATTCGACTCAGGTCTGCGAAACCAACCCCCCAGACCACGCAACCTCAAAATATCAATTCAAAAGAATATCCCAAATTTACTTAACATTAACCCCTGAGATATCCTCGACGCGACCGACGTGACTAACAAAAAATAAAAAGTTGAAAAATATAAATTTGAACTACAGCGATTATACTCGACGTGACTCAGAAATAACAAATAAAAGTTGATGCAATCTTGACTTTTTGTTGTGTTTAGGTTAAAGTATTTGTCTGTGTTTGGAAAGTCTAGACCGAGACATTTATTTTCAAAAACGCATCGAAAAAATAACCTAAGCAGTGAAAAAAATTCCAACTTTGAGCCAAAGGCTAAAAATTTAAACATCGAAGATGGTGAAAATAAAAAAGTTTGAGAATGGTTTAGTTCTCTCGTATTTACTTTATTTTTTTGTTTTTATTTGTATATCCCTTTTCCTACCCGACATTTTTTTGGCTTCAAATTAAGTGCAACCCACACACATGTGTGTTATTTAAGATTATTACGAGGTTGCCTTTTATATTTCGGGATTGCACAACCCTAGTGTTGCAATCTGGCAACTGACAGCTCTATCGTAAAGTTTGACATTTTTGAGATTATATGTACTCAGAACGTTTTGAAATTTGAGCGCTATTTGTGTTGTTTACAGTACTCATTAACTCAACATCTCGGCGAAAAAATGGAATTAAATCGTGAACATTTTCGTGCGATTATTTTTTACAACTTTCGACGTGGATTAAGGCAGCAAGAGTGCATGGATGAACTTAATTCAATTTTTGGCGATAAAGCTCCACCAAGGACCAGTGTTTATCGATGGTATGGTGAATTCAATCGAAGTCGTAGTTCACTCCAAGACGGATTTCGTGAAGGTCGTCCAGAATCAGTTGTTGTTTCGGAAACCATTAATGCTGTGCGCGAACTGATATTGCAAGATCGTCATGTGACCTATCGTGAGATTGAGACAACCTTAGGCATTAGTGAGACCATTCAATATTGCATAAACATTTGAATGTCAAAAAAATTTGTTCGTGTTGGATCCCACACAATTTGTCAATCGCTCAAAAAAGGCTCGTGTCGATTGGTCGCAAGAAAAGCTCAAAAAATACGATCGCGGTGCTTCAAAACACGTCTATGACATAGTGACAGGTGATGAATCGTGGATTTACGCGTATGAGCCCGAAAGTAAACAGCAGTCGACTGGACTGTATGGGTGTTTCAAGATGAGCCGAATCCAACAAAAGTTGCTCGCGCACGAAGCACTTCTAGAAGTACCACTAGAACAACGCAGAACAGTCAATTCTGAGTGGTACACAACCATTTGTTTGCCAGTTGTCTTCCAAGAAATCAGGAAAACCAACTGCCGAAGACGGATCACTCTTCACCACGACAATGCGAGCTCTCACACATCGGCTCAAACAACTGCATTTTTAAACACTCAAAACATCGATTTGATGAGTCATCCGCCGTATAGTCCTGACTTGTCACCAAATGACTTCTTTTTATTCCCCTACGTAAAAAACAAACTTAGAGGTCAACGTTTTTCAACACCTGAAGAAGCGGTTGCTGCGTTCAGAATGCATGTTTTGGAGATACCTCAATCAGAGTGGAAAACGTGCTTCGACAATTGGTTCAAACGCATGCAAAAGTGTATATATCTTCATGGGGAATATTTTGAAAAACAATAAAGCAATTTTCGATGATTAATATTTGTTTTTGTTCTCTAATCCCGAAATATAAAAGGCAGCCTCGTATCGGCCTTATCGGATAAAATATTATTTTTAATGGCACCCACACAATGTTCTACGACTATTTAAGTCGCATAATATTTTGTCCGATAAAGCCGAAAATAATCTTAAATAAAACAAAATCACGGACTTTTTCAATAAACCTATTACAAATCTGTGTGTAAAAAATGACAGGTTGTACTGTTTTCACAATTTTAACGGATCTTAGCTAAATCGGAATTATTTTTGAAAAAAAAAACATTATAATCTGATAACATATAAATTATATAACTTATTAATTATTTGTTTTTGATAACTTATTTATTATTTTACTATTATTATAGTTATAGTGTTATTTTTGGACAAAAACGAATTAAGTGGAATGCACAAAATTGTATGTTGGTTCAATATACGTACAAAAAAAAAGTCTTCATTCTCCAGCCCAAATTTTATGTTGAGAGTCCGGGAAAATTGGTTCAGTGAAATACAGAGGGTGGGGGGAGTGAAATACAAGGGAGCGATAACGATCGATGAACCGATTCAAACGAGACCTTTTCCAGACATTACACTTTAAACGTTAAGTTTTTACAAATTTTTGAGATTTATATGTGTATTTCACTCTCCCAATTTTATCCGACTCTCAACTTAAAATTTGGGCTGGAAATTTTTTCCAGCGATAACCATCGACGAACTGATTCAAACAACACCTTTTCCAGACATAACAATTTGAACGTTAAGTTTTTACAAATTTTTTGATATCTGCATGTGTGGTTCACTCCCCCTAATTTTATCGGACTCTATATCGGACTTTATCGAACTTGGCCTGTCAAATTTTCCAGCGATAACCATCGACGAACCGATTCAACCGAGACCTTTTCCAGACATAACACTTTAAACGTTAAGTTTTTACAATTTTTTGAAATTTGCATGTGTATTTCACTCCCCCCAATTTTCTCGGACTCTCAACATAAAATTTGACCTCGAAAATTTTCCAGCGATAACCATCGACGAACCGATTCAAACGAGACCTTTTCCAGACATAACACTTTAAACGTTAAGTTTTAGGTCGTTTGGAATTAAATAGGCGAGCCACGTTGCAACGCCCTTGATTTGTCGATAAAATGAAAGAATTTAAAAGTTCACTACAGCACTGATATACCACCAAGGCCACTGAAACACTTTTTTTTTAAATTACTTAGTAAACTAAAGAATGTCTTTTGCAGATATACCATTTGAAATGCATACTATATATCGCCGAAGTAAAAAGTTTCCCAAAATCAGACTAAATATCTGTGCACTCTCTACAGCCCAGCTGGATTAATTGGTCGGGACAAAACTTCATATTTAAGCTTTTTCTAAAAAATTGGAAGATTTTAATGATTTTTGGCCTAAATCCTTTACCCGGAAGCGGCAGAGTATATCATTTACGCGAAAAATAATCATGAATTAAATCAGTTCGCCAAGAACACTGGTCCAGATCAGTTTTCTAAACTTTAAGCGAAAATGGCGCTTTTCGTCATTAAAACTGCTTTTAATAAAAGCTTATGGCTCATGTACAGACCAAAAGAATTGATGCATCGTGATGAAACTTTACAATAAGCTTTTCCATAAATTAGGAAATACCAATGATTTTTGGACGAAATCATTGTACAGGAAGTGGTAGCTCCCATAGAAGCTTTCTCGTTCTTTATAATTGTTTGAAAAGTATATCATTTATGTGGAAAACTACTATAAATTAAAAGATTCAAAATGAAATTTGAGACATCATCGGTTCAAATCAGTATTCCAAAATGTTAACGGAACATTATTTTGTCAACAAATTTCGCCCTCTACAGCACAGATGGATTGACTAATTGAAATGAAACTTCGATTGAGTTTTTCTTTTTATTCATAAATTGGGTAGTCCCAGTGAGTTTGACAGAAGTTAATCGAAAGTGAAAGCTTTCATAGGAGCGTTTTCGTTTTTTTTTTGAAAATATTTTGAAAACTAAATATTATTATGAGAAAAATGGTTATGAACTAGACGATGAAAACGTTTACACTTTCTGAAAATTTATAGTCTAACAACTAATACTCATTAAAGCTTTCGATAAATAAAATAATTGCAATGCTATAAAATATTCAGCACGCGTCATGACCAGCAAATGGAACTAAGTTACAAATTTGAATAGCATTAAATCGACAAACCGATAAATTTCACACCGGTGCTTTGATTTAGATTCTTCGAAAATCTGATCTTTTCATATACCTCCTGATAAAAATCTTTAAATTGAAAATGAAAACGTTCGAATATCGGACCATACAAACCCGTATACATTACACAAGTATTTAATAAAATATTACGACCGGTATAAATTTGCCCAAGTTAACGAACATTTTTTTTTTATCTGTTTTATGATTTTGATCTATTCCATAATGCATATAACATAATATGTTGTGAAAGCTTAAAGCTCTAAAAAATAAATTACATTCCTCACTCTTACTTACGAGTACCTACATATACGCTTTAATCGTAATATGTGATATGCCGTATAATTTTATGTGTGGTATACATATCATCGGGAGTATGTTACGAATAGACAATGGCAAAATGAACAATAGGAAAAATATTTTATGTTATTTTTGTGGAAAATCCAACGAAAATTTATGTAGGAAAACAAAAATTATGATAAATTTATATATGAATGGTGAAAAAGAAGAAGATTGGAAAAAATGTTACAACAACAGCAACGCGAGGAAAAAGATAATGAATTTTTGTGTGGTGGATTTTTTATTTTATTTTGTTTTGTGTATTGCTGGTTGTTTCGAAGAAAATTTATTAAATAAAAAAAATAGGCAAACAAAAAGGATTCCATAAAATATGAATTTCAATAATTTTCTTAAAATAATCTTATATAATTTTTTGTATGAAAAATTCTTATTATTGTTGTGTGATATTCCTGGAACAAAATATCCTCGTATAACAATATTACAAGCATTTTTGTGGTTGGTTTTTTTTGTTGTTGCTGTTCTACAGTACATTTGCTCTATGCTGTGTACGTACCTCTATGCAAAACCGAGTGGCAATAAAGAATTTTTTGTCTGGCAAACAAGAATTTATTGTTTCCACAACCAGCAAACAAAGATTACTATAATGGTTATGATAAATGGAACGCAAAACAATTTTGTGGTGATGCTAAAAGGAGATATTGACAAATCTTTACGAATATATCTCCATTAAATTCGATGTGTACGCAGATTATACTTGATTCAATTTAAATGTTTCATATGTGATGTGTGAGTAACACATCAACATCACATATGAAACATTTTAACCATCTGAATTCATTATTTATGTAAATTTAATGGTGAGGTGAAAATTCAATCTTATAATATTTAAAAGGACTAAAGAAGTTCTAAAATTGAAGTGAAACCGTGTTTTTTACGAAACCTTCCGAAAAGCTGAGTTCATTTTTGCAAAATCCTTATGTGAATTAAAAGATTTTCCAGTGAAGTAAAGGAATAACTAGTGAAGTAAAGGAATAAGGTTTGTTGGTCCTTGTTTCAATCGATAAATTTTAGTACTTAAGTTATCAGTTTTAAAAAATTCTTGGACATATGAAAAGTCATAAATATGCCATTTATTATCATGGAGTCGCTAACAGCACAACAACGCATTTTGATTGTCCTTATTTATAATGAAAATAGGTGTCCGTCACGCCAGCCGGAACCATATCAGCCGGAACCAAACAACTATGGCACAAGTAGCACGATGCATTGTGCATTATTGAGCACTATATGCTTTTCAGCCGGAACCTCATAATTCCAGCCGGAACCTTATAATTCCAGCCGAAACCTTATAATTCCAGCCGGAACCTTATAATTCCAGCCGGAACCTGATAAAGCTACACAGAACACTACAACAGCCAACAAACTAGGGCACTAGTAGCACGATGTATTGTGCATCATTGTGCACTTTATAATTTTTCACCTTATAAATCCATAAATATAACATTTTTCAGAAAAAAACCTTACAAATTCAGCCGGAACCATACCCTCTACACCCAAACTAACTGTGGCACAAGTAGCACAATGCATTGTGCATCATTGTGCACTATATAATTTTTCCTTATAATTTTTCCTTATAAATTTGAACCTTATAAATCCAGCAATATATGATTTTTCCTTGGAACCTTATAATTCCAGCCGGGAACTATGGTTTGGTTAAATACAGTCAAACTAACAATATCACAAGTAGCACAATGAATCGTGAATCATTGTGCACTATATTGTTTTTCAGCCGGAACCTTATAATTCCAGCCGTAACCTAATAAAACCAGCCAGAACCATACAATAGCAAAACCAACTATGGCACAAGTAGCACGATATATTGTGCATCATTGTGTACCATATACATTTTCGGAACCTTATAATTTCAACCAGAACCTTAAAAAGCCAATCGAAACCGTACTACTGTAACTTTTGTTTGCCTAAACAATGTGTGGTAGAACACTTCTTTGCGATGGGTAGCCTCTTCCGGTATAACGGGGGTTCATTTTACCACACATGACATAAAATCACCAAAAGTACAAACGAAAATGAAGTGTTTTTAAATTAAATCAACGTAAGAAGAATGTAACTAGCTCACTGGTTTTTCGGTACTCACATCACTAAAATAAGAATAAATTTAGCCGAGCATTTTCATTGGCACTATTATTATCACAAATCAAAATCAAAAAAATAGATTTTCTAAGAAGGTTTTAGTGGAGTAACTCAACAACGAATATGAACGAAAAAAAATCCATTTACATTATCATATAAAAATATGAGTAATCAACTATCGTGCGAAAGCACTAACTACATATATAAATTTTAGATTTGAAAAAAAAGAAAGTTAAAACTAATTAACATCATCAAAATAAATTCTGTTGAACAATGATGGTGTCCCGTTGATCATATGTTCCTCATCCCACTATATCTTATCCGGTTAGTTGATAGCCTTCGAAGTATCCACTGTTTAGCCTTGGTATCAGAGAGTTGCAAACCGTAATGATGCTCGTAGTATTTCAAATTCTCGATTACTCCGTTGCATACACTTTATTACTTTGAGCTCTAATTATTATGTGAAGCCCGTATTCAAGATGCAGGGTTTAGAATAGTTGCACCAACTGCAATGACCGAAATAGATCACGATCCTCCCGCAGATAAATATGTATAACGGTGTGTAGCGGATTCAATAAAACAACGTCACTTCGTTATGTAAGCACTTACAAACAACTTGTTTTTACTTTTAATTTTATTATTATATTTACAAAGCGTGTTTCTTTGAGCACAAACATATGATTAGGTAAATAGTCTATTATAGATTTATTTTATAAATAATTATTTTCATTTACGAAATACATCGGACATAATAATTTTATTTTTGTTTTATTTGATTTTATAACACTTGATTTCGTAACTATAAATTACATTAAATTATATGACACAAGTATATCACGGTACAATTTTCCATACAAATTTTTGGAAATAATTTTTAAATTTTTTTTTTTTTTTTAAACTTATATTGAGTTCATTATACACAAACTTATACTATAAGATTTTACTTTCTAATTGATATGGATTTTCTTTCCATTTTATATTTATTTTTAAAATTTTTTATTATTAAAATTTTTTTTTTTTTTCTTCGGTTTTTACTATTGTTGAGTATCTCCGTCCACAACAAAAAAACCTGACCCGTGTCCGACCGATACCGAGAGCTTTTATATCGTTCTGTTTTGTTTTTGTTTTTGTTAATAACCATAATTCTAATCATAGCTTAATGATCATCCATAAATAATTACCTGTCCCATAACCGGGTGCTCGTTTCAGGTCGTTACACTACAGCCAAACCAATAATAGCACAAGTAGCACGATGCATTGTGCATCATTGTGCACTATATAATTTTTCAGCCGGAACCTTACACATCCAGTAATCGAAGATTTTCCGAGGAAAAATCCTTACAAATTAGGGTAACCTTGAAGTCAAAATAACTATATCATAAGTAGCACGATACATTGTACATCTTTTTCCACAGCCGGAACCATACCCTCTACAGCCAAACTAACTATAGAACAAGTAGCACGATTCATTGTGCATCATTTTGCACTATATACATGTCCAGCCGGAACCTCATAAATCCAATAATATACGTTTTGTTGTGAAAAAACCTTACAATTCCAGCCGGAACCATACCCTCTACAGCCAAACTAACTATAGAACAAGTAGCACGATACATTTTGCATCATTGTGCACTATATAATTTTTCAGCCGGAACCTTATAATTTCGACCACGGCCTATTAAAGCCAGTCAAAACGTACAATAGCCAAACCAACTATAGCACAAGCAGCACGATGTATTGTGCATCATTGTGCACTATATAATTTTTCAGCCGGAACCTTATAAGTCCAGTAATCTAAGATTTTTTGGGAAAAAACCTTACAATTTCAGGCGGAACCATACCCTCTACAGCCAATCTAACTACAGCACAAGTAGCACGATATATTGTGCATCATTGTGCACTATATAATTTTTCAGCCGGAACCTTATAATTCCGACCAGAACCCATTAAAGCCAACCAAAACCGTACAACAGCCAAACTAACCATAGCACAAGTAGCACGATGTATTGTACATCATTGTGCACTATATAATTTTTTAGCCGAAACCTTATAAATGCTGAAATATACGATTGTTCGTGAAAAAACCTTATAATTTCAGCCGGAACCATACCCTCTACAGCCAATTTTACCATAGCACAAGTAGCACGATGCGTTGTGCATCATTTTGCACTATATATTTTTACAGCCGGAACCTTATAATTCCGACCAGAGCCTATTAAAAATAGCCAAAACCGTACAACAGCCAAATCAACTACAGCACAAGTAGCACGATGCATTGTGCATTATTGTGCACTATATAATTAAACCGTACAAAAGCCAAACTAACTATTGCTGCGTTTTTTTGAAAAACAGTCGGGTTGTTTCGCGATAGCCTTTTCAAAATTAGTCCAATTTAAGAATAGAAATTTAATGTTTTTTAAAATAAGAAAGCTAGATTTAACGGCAATCTAAGTATAGCAGAAAAAACCCATTCTAAAAGTTGAATGGTTTTCTTGTAACATCGTTGTTCTGTATAACTCTAAATAAAATTGGAGTAGTATAGAACTATACAGAGCAACGATATTACAAGAACACTACAGAACTTTTATAATGGATTTTTTATGTTATACTTAGATGACCATTAAATCTAGCTTTTTAAATTTATAAAATATTAAATTTCTATTTTTAAATTGGAAAAATTTGAATAAAGCTATCGCGAACACAACCCGACTGTTTTTCAAAAAAACGCAGCATATAGCACAAGTAGCACGATGTATTGTGCATCATTGTGCACTACATAATTTTTCAGCCGGAACCTTATACATCCAGTAATATACAATTGTTCGTGAAAAACCTTACAAATTCAGCCAGAACCATACCCTTACAGCCAAACTAATTATGGCACAAGTAGCACGATGTATTGTTCATCATTGTGCACTATATAATTTTATATAGTAGTTTTCTATATGTTTTTGCAGCCAAACTATAATGCCATCCAGAACCATCAAAATCCAGTCGAAACAAAATGTTTACATAAATAGTGCAACATATGATTTTTGTGCTATAGTTAGTTTGGCTGTTGTACGGTTTTGGCTGGCTTTATTAGGTTCTGGTCGGAATCATAAGGTTTCGGCTGAAAAATTATATAGTGCACAATGATGCAAAATATATCGTGCTACTTGTGATATAGTTATTTTGACTGTAGGGTTACCTTAATTTTTAAGGTTTTTTCCTCGGAAAATCTTAGATTACTGAATGTGTAAGGTTCCGGCTGAAAAATTATATAGTGCACAATGATGCACAATGCATCGTGCTACTTGTTCTATAGTTGGTTTGGCTGTAGTACGGTTTCGATTAGCTTTATAAGGTTCTGGTCGGAATTATAAGGTTCCGGCTGAAAAATTCTATAGTGCACAATGATGCACAATGCATCGTGCTACTTGTTCTAAAGTTAGTTTGGCTATAGAGGGTATGGTTCCGCCTGAAATTGTAAGGTTTTTTCACGATAAATCGTATATTATTGGATTTATGAGGTTCCGGCTGGAAATTTATATAGTGCAAAATGATGCACAATGCATCGTGCTACTTGTGCAATAGTTAGTTTGGCAAATGTACGGTTTTGGCTGGCTTTATTAGGTTCTGGTTGGAATTATAAGGTTCCGGCTGAAAAAATATATAGTGCAAAAAGATGTACAATGTATCGTGCTACTTATGATATAGTTATTTTGACTGCAAGGTTACCCTAATTTGTAAGGTTTTTTCTTCGGAAAATCTTCGATTACTGGATGTGTAAGGTTCCGGCTTAAAAATTATATAGTGCACAATGATGCACAATGCATCGTGCTACTTGTGCTACTATTGGTTTGGCTGTAGTACGGTTTCGATTGGATTTTTAAGGTTCTGGTTGAAATTATAAGGTTCCGCCTGAAAAATTATATAGTGCACAATAATGCACAATGCATCCTGCTATTTGTGCTATAGTTGGTTTGGCTGTAAAGGGTATGGTTCTGGCTGAAATTGTAAGGTTTTTTCACGACAAATCGTATATTATTGGTTTTATGAGGTTCCGGCTGAAAATGTATAAAAACACAATGATGCACAATACATCGTGCTACTTGTGATATAGTTAGTTTTGCTATAGTATGGTTCTGGCTGGTTTTATTAGGTTACGGCTGGAATTATAAGGTTCCGGCTGAAAACAATATAGTGCACAATGATACACGATTCATTGTGCTACTTGTGATATTATTAGTTTGACTGTATTTAACCAAACCATCGTTCCCAGCTGGAATTATAAGGTTCCAAGGAAAAATCATATATTGCTGGATTTATAAGGTTCCAGCTGAAAAATTATATAGTGCACAATGATGCACAATGCATTGTGCTACTTGTGCCATAGTTAGTTTGGCTGTAGAGGGTATGGTTCCAGCTGAATTTGTAAGGTTTTTTTCCGAAAAATGTTATATTTATGGATTTTTAAGGTTCCGGCTGAAAAATTATAAAGTGCACCATGATGCACAATACATCGTGCTACTAGTGCCCTAGTTTGTTTGGCTGTTGTATGGTTCTGTGTGGCTTTATCAGGTTCCGGCTGGAATTATAAGGTTCCGGCTGAAAAAGCATATAGTGCTCAATGATGCACAATGCATCGTGCTACTTGTGCCATAGTTGTTTGGTTCCGGCTGATATGGTTCCGGCTGGCGTGACGGACACGAAAATAGGACGTTGTACTGAGCGTGCAACTGGCAAAATTAGTGGTTTTGAAACCACATTACGATGCATTTTGCATGTTGATCTTCAGTTGCATCCATACAAAATTCAACTTATTCAAAAATTGAAGCTACCAGACCATTTAAATCGTCGTCATTTTGTTTATTGGATGCTTGAACGAAATGAAGGGTTTTCATGAAAAATTATCTTTTCAGCTTCATCAGCGATGAAACTCATTTTCATTTGAAAGAGTATGTCAATAAACAAAATTATTGAATTTGGGGAGCGAAGAATCCTCATGTTATTCACGAAGCTGTAGTTCATCCTACAAGAGTCCCTGTTTGGTGTAGTTTATGGTATGGTGGCATCATTGGGCCATTTTTATTTGAAATCGAACAGAAAGATGCCCTTACCGTGAATAGAGAACGTTATCGCAACGTGTTAACTGGATTTTGAGGCCCAAATCGAATGAATTGCGTGACAACGACCTCTGGTTTCAACAAAACGGAGTGACATGCCACGCAAGTCGTGCAACAATCCATTTATTGTCAACAAAATTTGCTGATCGCAAAATTTCAAGAAGTTGTGAAGTTCTTTGGTCCCCAAAAAGCCCGGATTGAACACCACTTGTTTACTTATCTGAGGTTATTAGAAAGGTAAGGTGTATGCTAATCATCCATAAACAAATCAACAAATTAAAAACAACATTAGAGCTGAAATTGAGCTTATTTATCCGCTTTTATTGGAAAAAGTCTTCGAACATTTTGATTTTCGGTTGCGACGGAACGGTATAGGCAAATTAACGACATTGTTTTTCATATATAAATAGCATGGAACCACCTTTCCTTTGTTACAGGCTGGCTACTGCCAACCTGCAGATTTTCACTAAGCACCTGCAGAGGCCTCCACGGTGATATTTTGCCGGCTACGTTCTCAGCGAGAAGTGCGAAGGGTCGTGGGGTTTGAGGCATGCAGGGCTCCTGGCCTACACCGTGATTAACAGAAAGTTAGGGGGAACGCAAATAATAATAAAACCGAGTTCCGCCGAAATTCGTCGGCCGGAACCTGAGGAACGAACACAACAAAATTATAAACCGGTAGAGGTGCCTTGGTGCGCGCATCCATTCGAATTCAAACAGGGCAAAGCCCCGGTTACGAAATCGGATGCGGGCACCAAGGGACCGCAGACACTAAACCGACACAGAGGGAGTCTCCGCTCCCATCATACCGACCGAAAAAAATTTAATATTTCATTTTATTATTTTTTTTTCTTTTTAAAAAGGAAAACACAAGAAAACAACTTCCCAAAAAAAAAAGGAGGGAATGAGAGAGAGAACGAGAGAGAGAACAGCAATGCGGATCGAGCGTGCACCCGCTGTGCGGCGCTCGATTACAAAATAAAATTTAATCAGGGAAAAAAAATTTAAAATACATAAAAAAAAGTAAACAAAAAATTTAAATAAAATTAACCAAAAAAAAGTACCTTAATTATTAAAAATAATCTGTTGCGCCTTGCGCGGCCGTCATGCCACAGGGTCGCCGCCCCGGACCATTGCGGCTTTGGTGCCGTTAATTATTTTAGCCTCGACTGGCCGCCAAAAATAACTTGGGCGTTGCGGGGCCTCTCCCCGATACCACAATAAATACAAATGGCCGACTGGGCGTTGTCTCGCCGATCCTGTTTTAATAGTTTGCCCGGTTGGGCCTTAAAATGTGTGGCGTCCTTTCGCCTTATCCTTTTAAACTGTTACGGCCCACCCGTCGATAAATGTATATGTATGAATGTATGTTCCTGATCCCCCGTTATCACACCACTGTTATTGATTCAACTATACCGTTGTGCGAACCTCGTGTCCGTCTCCCGTAATAGAAGGTGGTTGAGAAAAGAAAGCCGTATTTAACAATAGCCTGGTACACGAGTCAATCCATACCGCAATACATACTCTTAATGGTTTATTTGGTAGTTTTACTCTCAAAAAAAAAAACAAATCAAATATAGTTAATTTAATATAGCTTTAGATACACACAATAATATGACTGATTAGCAACCCAGATGAAAGAACGTGGATCGAATCACAAATTTCAATTTTCTGCTCATTGTCACAATTGCACGGCCGAAAGTTTAACTAACTTTAATCGTCAAAAGAATTCACCAAACGTCCATATATGGGTACCAACACGTCGTCCCAATGCCAGTCACACAATTCCCAAAAAAAAAAAAAAAAATCAACACTTTTCGTTCGTCAACTATACCGTTACTCAGTATTTTTATTTTATTATTTTCAATTAATACACATAAATGTCACTTTCAATTAAACAATTTTTAATGACAACCAAAAAAACTTTTCACTTTTTTTTTTTCCTTTGTAACAAAATCAAAAATGTCACTCTATATAAAATCAAATTTAGAATCTCTAAATCAAAAACTCGACTTTATTTTTCTACCATCCAAACTCGTATGTCATCATACAAAAAAATTCGAGCACCGCACAACTCGTAAAACGTTTTAGAAAAAATTAATCTCTCTTCTCTGTCTCTCCTTTATATCAAATTTTCGTTGGTACAAAAGAGAGACATATAAGAAAAAACATTTTTTCCAAAACGTTTTACTTTGCACACACTCGATGCGCATTGTTCTCTCTTTCTCGTCTTCTCTTCACCTCTGCGCCACCACACGATGGGGAACAAAACAAAACGTCGCGGGTGCGTTCACAGACAAACACAGAGGTGAATAAAAACATAAGAGAAGATGGGCGAAACGAAGACAACAACCGGGGTGAATAACATAACACAAAAATCGTCGTTGCGACCATACAGTCGTAACACCTTATATGTCTGTGAAGTTAGCCCGAAAAATATCCCGAAGAAATGCGATGGCAACACTATAAAACAAATATCACGACATTTTTCAGTGTCATCCCGAAAAATTTTCTATATCACGCTAGTTTTGAATGTCATCCCGAATTTTTTTTTACTATCATGACATTTTTACTATCATGATATTTTTTTTTTTTTGTTATCCCGAAAAGAATTCCTATACAGAAAATTTCAGTAAACAAATAGCGACAGGTGTTCGAACCATCCCGAAACCAAAAAAAATATTGAAGCGTAGAAATTTATATCACGAGAAATTAATTCAATAACCAACAATTTACTAGCGTTGTTAATCCAAAAACGCAAAACAAATCACACTGGTTATTAGTAAGAAAACAAATATTGTGGATCAAGTCTATTAACCAAATTTTAGATAAAGTCGTTTGAAGTCGTAGTAGATATCAATTAACAGAGCAAGGTTGGTATGGAATTTGTAGAGGAAGAATCTACCTTTCAAATGCCCAAAAATCTAAATCAAGTCTATTAGTCAAATTTTAGATATAGTCGTTTGAAGTCGTAGTAGATATCAATTAACAGAGCAAGGTTGGTATGGAGTTTGTAGAGGAAGCATCCACCTTTCAAATGCCCAAAAATTTAAATCAAGTCTATTAGTCAAATTTTAGATATAGTCGTGTGAAGTCGTAGTAGATATCAATTAACAGACCAAGGTTGGTATGGAATTTGTAGAGGAAGGATCCACCTTTCAAATGCCCAAAAATTTAAATCAAGTCTATTAGTCAAATTTTAGATTGAATTCGTAGTAGATATCAATTAACAGAGCAAGGTTGGTATGGAATTTGTAGAGGAAGGATCCACCTTTCAAATGCCAAAAATTTAAATCAAGTCTATAAGTCAAATTTTAGATAAAGTCGTGCGAAGTCGTAGTAGATATCAATTAACAGAGCAAGGTTGGTATGGAATTTGTAGAGGAAGGATCCACCTTTCAAATGCCCAAAAATTTAAATCAAGTCTATTAGTCAAATTTTAGATATAGTCGATTGAATTCGTAGTAGATATCAATTAACAGAGCAAGGTTGGTATGGAATTTGTAGAGGAAGGATCCACCTTTCAAATGCCCAAAAATTTAAATAAAAATTTAAAATTAAAATTAAAATATCTAAAATTTGTCTCATAGACTCGATTCATTATTTAGGCATTTGAAAGGTGGATGCTTCTTCTACAAATTTCATACCAACCTTGCTCTGTTAATTGATATCTACTACGACTTCACACGACTATATCTAAAATTTGACTAATAGACTTGATTTAAATTTTTGGGCATTTGAAAGGTGGATCATCCCTCTACAAATTCCATACCAACCTTGCTCTGTTAATTGATATCTACTACGACTTCACACGACTATATCTAAAATTTGACTATTAGACTTGATTTAAATTTTTGGGCATTTGAAAGGTGGATCCTTCCTCTACAAATTCCATACCAACCTTGCTCTGTTAATTGATATCTACTACGACTTCACACTACTATATCTAAAATTTGACTAATAGACTTGATTTAAATTTTTGGGCATTTGAAAGGTGGATCCTTCCTCTACAAATTCCATACCAACCTTGCTCTGTTAATTGATATCTACTACGACTTCACACGACTATATCTAAAATTTGACTAATAGACTCGATTTAAATTTTTGGGATTTGAAAGGTGGATCATTCCTCTACAAATTCCATACCAACCTTGCTCTGTTAATTGATATCTACTACGGCTTCACACGACTATATCTAAAATTTGACTAATAGACTTGATTTAAATTTTTGGGCATTTGAAAGGTGGATCCTTCCTCTACAAATTCCATACCAACCTTGCTCTGTTAATTGATATCTACTACGACTTCAAACGACTATATCTAAAATTTGACTAATAGACTTGATTTAAATTTTTGGGCATTTGAAAGGTGGATCCTTCCTCTACAAATTCCATACCAACCTTGCTCTGTTAATTGATATCTACTACGACTTCACACGACTATATCTAAAATTTGACTAATAGACTTGATTTAAATTTTTGGGCATTTGAAAGGTGGATCATTCCTCTACAAATTCCATACCAACCTTGCTCTGTTAATTGATATCTACTACGACTTCACACGACTATATCTAAAATTTGACTAATAGATTTGATTTAAATTTTTGGGCATTTGAAAGGTGGATCCTCGCTCTACAAATTCCATACCAACCTTGCTCTGTTAATTGATATCTACTTCGACTTCAAACGACTATATCTAAAATTTGACTAATAGACTTGATTTAAATTTTTGGGCATTTGAAAGGTGGATCCTTGCTCTATAAATTGCATACCAACCTTGCTCTGTTAATTGATATCTACTACGACTTCACACGACTATATCTAAAATTTGACTAATAGACTTGATTTAAATTTTTGGGCATTTGAAAGGTGGATCATTCCTCTACAAATTCCATACCAACCTTGCTCTGTTAATTGATATCTACTACGACTCCACACGACTACATCTAAAATTTGACTAATAGACTTGATTTAAATTTTTGAGCATTTGAAAGGTGGATCCTTCCTCTACAAATTCCATACCAACCTTGCTCTGTTATCATATATCTACTACGACTTCACACGACTATATCTAAAATTTGACTAATAGACTTGATTTAAATTTTTGGGCCTTTGAAAGGTGGACCCTCCTCTACAAATTCCATACCAACCTTGCTCTGTTAATTGATATCTACTACGACTTCGCACGACTATATCTAAAATTTGACTAATAGACTTGATTTAAATATTTGAGCATTTGAAAGGTGGATCCTTGCTCTACAAATTCCATACCAACCTTGCTCTGTTAATTGATATCTACTACGACTTCACACGACTATATCTAAAATTTGACTAATAGACTTGATTTAAATTTTTGGGCATTTGAAAGGTGGATCCTTCCTCTACAAACTCCATACCAACCTTGCTCTGATAATTGATATCTACTACGACTTCACACGACTATATCTAAAATTTGACTAATAGACTTGATTTAAATTTTTGGGCATTTGAAAGGTGGATCCTTCCTCTACAAATTCCATACCAACCTTGCTCTGTTAATTGATATCTACTACGACTTCACACGACTATATCTAAAATTTGACTAATAGACTTGATTTAAATTTTTGGGCATTTGAAAGGTGGATCCTTGCTCTACAAATTCTATACCAACCTTGCTCTGTTATCTGATATCTACTACGACTTCACACGACTATATCTAAAATTTGACTAATAGACTTGATTTAAATTTTGGGGCATTTGAAAGGTGGATTCTTCCTCTACAAATTCCATACCAACCTTGCTCTGTTAATTGATATCTACTACGACTTCACACGACTATATCTAAAATTTGACTAATAGACTTGATTTAAATTTTTGGGCATTTGAAAGGTGGATCCTTCCTCTACAAACTCCATACCAACCTTACTCTGTTAATTGATATCTACTACGACTTCACACGACTATATCTAAAATTTGACTAATAGAATTGATTTAAATTTTTGGGCCTTTGAAAGGTGGATCCTTCCTCTACAAATTCCATACCAACCTTGCTCTGTTAATTGATATCTACTACGACTTCACACGACTATATCTAAAATTTGACTAATAGACTTGATTTAAATTTTTGGGATTTGAAAGGTGGATCATTCCTCTACAAATTCCATACCAACCTTGCTCTGTTAATTGATATCTACTACGGCTTCACACGACTATATCTAAAATTTGACTAATAGACTTGATTTAAATTTTTGGGCATTTGAAAGGTGGATCCTTGCTCTACAAATTCCATACCAACCTTGCTCTGTTAATTGATATCTACTACGACTTCACACGACTATATCTAAAATTTGACTAATAGACTTGATTTAAATTTTTGGGTATTTGAAAGGTGGATCATTCCTCTACAAATTCCATACCAACCTTGCTCTGTTAATTGATATCTACTACGACTTCACACGACTATATCTAAAATTTGACTAATAGACTCGATTTAAATTTTTGGGATTTGAAAGGTGGATCATTCCTCTACAAATTCCATACCAACCTTGCTCTGTTAATTGATATCTACTACGGCTTCACACGACTATATCTAAAATTTGACTAATAGACTTGATTTAAATTTTTGGGCATTTGAAAGGTGGATCCTTGCTCTACAAATTCCATACCAACCTTGCTCTGTTAATTGATATCTACTACGACTTCACACGACTATATCTAAAATTTGACTAATAGACTTGATTTAAATTTTTGGGCATTTGAAAGGTGGATCATTCCTCTACAAATTCCATACCAACCTTGCTCTGTTAATTGATATCTACTACGACTTCACACGACTATATCTAAAATTTGACTAATAGACTTGATTTAAATTTTTGGGATTTGAAAGGTGGATCCTCGCTCTACAAATTCCATACCAACCTTGCTCTGTTAATTGATATCTATTACGACTTCAAACGACTATATCTAAAATTTGACTAATAGACTTGATTTAAATTTTTGGGCATTTGAAAGGTGGATCCTTGCTCTACAAATTCCATACCAACCTTGCTCTGTTAATTGATATCTACTACGACTTCACACGACTATATCTAAAATTTGACTAATAGACTTGATTTAAATTTTTGGGCATTTGAAAGGTGGATCATTCCTCTACAAATTCCATACCAACCTTGCTCTGTTAATTGATATCTACTACGACTCCACACGACTATATCTAAAATTTGACTAATAGACTTGATTTAAATTTTTGAGCATTTGAAAGGTGGATCCTTCCTCTACAAATTCCATACCAACCTTGCTCTGTTATCATATATCTACTACGACTTCACACGACTATATCTAAAATTTGACTTATAGACTTGATTTAAATTTTTGGGCCTTTGAAAGGTGGACCCTCCTCTACAAATTCCATACCAACCTTGCTCTGTTAATTGATATCTACTACGACTTCAAACGACTATATCTAAAATTTGACTAATAGACTTGATTTAAATTTTTGAGCATTTGAAAGGTGGATCCTTGCTCTACAAATTCCATACCAACCTTGCTCTGTTAATTGATATCTACTACGACTTCACACGACTATATCTAAAATTTGACTAATAGACTTGATTTAAATTTTTTGGCATTTGAAAGGTGGATCCTTCCTCTACAAACTCCATACCAACCTTGCTCTGATAATTGATATCTACTACGACTTCACACGACTATATCTAAAATTTGACTAATAGACTTGATTTAAATTTTTGGGCATTTGAAAGGTGGATCCTTCCTCTACAAATTCCATAGCAACCTTGCTCTGTTAATTGATATCTACTACGACTTCACACGACTATATCTAAAATTTGACTAATAGACTTGATTTAAATTTTTTGGCATTTGAAAGGTGGATCCTTCCTCTACAAACTCCATACCAACCTTGCTCTGTTAATTGATATCTACTACGACTTCACACGACTATATCTAAAATTTGACTAATTGAATTGATTTAAATTTTTGGGCCTTTGAAAGGTGGATCCTTCCTCTACAAATTCCATACCAACCTTGCTCTGTTAATTGATATCTACTACGACTCCACACGACTATATCTAAAATTTGACTAATTGAATTGATTTAAATTTTTGGGCATTTGAAAGGTGGATCCTTCCTCTACAAATTCCATACCAACCTTGCTCTGTTAATTGATATCTACTACGACTTCAAACGACTATATCTAAAATTTGACTAATAGACTTGATTTAAATTTTTGGGCATTTGAAAGGTGGATCATTCCTCTACAAATTCCATACCAACCTTGCTCTGTTAATTGATATCTACTACGACTTCACACGACTATATCTAAAATTTGACTAATAGACTTGATTTAAATTTTTGGGCATTTGAAAGGTGGATCATTCCTCTACAAATTCCATACCAACCTTGCTCTGTTAATTGATATCTACTACGACTTCACACGACTATATCTAAAATTTGACTAATAGACTTGATTTAAATTTTTGAGCATTTGAAAGGTGGATCCTTGCTCTACAAATTCCATACCAACCTTGCTCTGTTAATTGATATCTACTACGACTTCACACGACTATATCTAAAATTTGACTAATAGACTTGATTTAAATTTTTGGGATTTGAAAGGTGGATCATTCCTCTACAAATTCCATACCAACCTTGCTCTGTTAATTGATATCTACTACGGCTTCACACGACTATATCTCAAATTTGACTAATAGACTTGATTTAAATTTTTGAGCATTTGAAAGGTGGATCCTTGCTCTACAAATTCCATACCAACCTTGCTCTGTTAATTGATATCTACTACGACTTCAAACGACTATATCTAAAATTTGACTAATAGACTTGATTTAAATTTTTGGGCATTTGAAAGGTGGATCCTTGCTCTACAAATTCCATATCAACCTTGCTCTGTTAATTGATATCTACTACGACTTCACACGACTATATCTAAAATTTGACTAATAGACTTGATTTAAATTTTTGGGCATTTGAAAGGTGGATCATTCCTCTACAAATTCCATACAGACCTTGCTCTGTTAATTGATATCTACTACGACTTCACACGACTATATCTAAAATTTGACTAATAGACTTGATTTAAATTTTTGGTATTTGAAAGGTGGATCATTCCTCTACAAATTCCATACCAACCTTGCTCTGTTAATTGATATCTACTACGGCTTCACACGACTATATCTAAAATTTGACTAATAGACTTGATTTAAATGTTTGGGCATTTGAAAGGTGGATCCTTGCTCTACAAATTCCATACCAACCTTGCTCTGTTAATTGATATCTACTACGACTTCACACGACTATATCTAAAATTTGACTAATAGACTTGATTTAAATTTTTGGGTATTTGAAAGGTGGATCATTCCTCTACAAATTCCATACCAACCTTGCTCTGTTAATTGATATCTACTACGACTTCACACGACTATATCTAAAATTTGACTAATAGACTTGATTTAAATTTTTGAGCATTTGAAAGGTGGATCCTTGCTCTACAAATTCCATACCAACCTTGCTCTGTTATCATATATCTACTACGACTTCACACGACTATATCTAAAATTTGACTAATAGACTTGATTTAAATTTTTGGGCATTTGAAAGGTGGATCCTTGCTCTACAAATTCCATACCAACCTTGCTCTGTTAATTGATATCTACTACGACTTCAAACGACTATATCTAAAATTTGACTAATAGACTTGATTTAAATTTTTGGGCATTTGAAAGGTGGATCATTCCTCTACAAATTCCATACCAACCTTGCTCTGTTAATATATATCTACTACGACTTCGCACGACTATATCTAAAATTTGACTAATAGACTTGATTTAAATATTTGAGCATTTGAAAGGTGGATCCTTCCTCTACAAATTCCATACCAACCTTGCTCTGTTAATTGATATCTACTACGACTTCACACGACTATATCTAAAATTTGACTAATAGACTTGATTTAAATTTTTGGGCATTTGAAAGGTGGATCCTTCCTCTACAAATTCTATACCAACCTTGCTCTGTTATCTGATATCTACTACGACTTCACACGACTATATCTAAAATTTGACTAATAGACTTGATTTAAATTTTTGGGCATTTGAAAGGTGGATTCTTCCTCTACAAATTCCATACCAACCTTGCTCTGTTATCATATATCTACTACGACTTCACACGACTATATCTAAAATTTGACTAATAGACTTGATTTAAATTTTTGGGCATTTGAAAGGTGGATCCTTCCTCTACAAACTCCATACCAACCTTACTCTGTTAATTGATATCTACTACGACTTCACACGACTATATCTAAAATTTGACTAATAGAATTGATTTAAATTTTTGGGCCTTTGAAAGGTGGATCCTTCCTCTACAAATTCCATACCAACCTTGCTCTGTTAATTGATATCTACTACGACTTCACACGACTATATCTAAAATTTGACTAATAGACTTGATTTAAATTTTTGAGCATTTGAAAGGTGGATCCTTCCTCTACAAATTCCATACCAACCTTGCTCTGTTAATTGATATCTACTACGAATTTAATCGACTATATCTAAAATTTGACTCATAGACTTGATTTATTTTTTGGGCCTTTGAAAGATGGATCATTCCTCTACAAACTCCATACCAACCTTGCTCTGTTAATTGATATCTACTACGACTCCACACGACTATATCTAAAATTTGACTAATTGAATTGATTTAAATTTTTTGGCATTTGAAAGGTGGATCCTTCCTCTACAAATTCCATACCAACCTTGCTCTGTTAATTGATATCTACTACGACTTCAAACGACTATATCTAAAATTTGACTAATAGACTTGATTTAAATTTTTGGGCATTTGAAAGGTGGATCCTTGCTCTACAAATTCCATACCAACCTTGCTCTGTTAATTGATATCTACTACGACTTCACACGACTATATCTAAAATTTAACTAATAGACTTGATTTAAATTTTTGAGCATTTGAAAGGTGGATCCTTGCTCTACAAATTCCATACCAACCTTGCTCTGTTATCATATATCTACTACGACTTCACACGACTATATCTAAAATTTGACTAATAGACTTGATTTAAATTTTTGGGCATTTGAAAGGTGGATCCTTGCTCTACAAATTCCATACCAACCTTGCTCTGTTAATTGATATCTACTACGACTTCAAACGACTATATCTAAAATTTGACTAACAGACTTGATTTAAATTTTTGGGCATTTGAAAGGTGGATCATTCCTCTACAAATTCCATACCAACCTTGCTCTGTTAATATATATCTACTACGACTTCGCACGACTATATCTAAAATTTGACTAATAGACTTGATTTAAATATTTGAGCATTTGAAAGGTGGATCCTTCCTCTACAAATTCCATACCAACCTTGCTCTGTTAATTGATATCTACTACGACTTCGCACGACTATATCTAAAATTTGACTAATAGACTTGATTTAAATTTTTGAGCATTTGAAAGGTGGATCCTTCCTCTACAAATTCCATACCAACCTTGCTCTGTTAATTGATATCTACTACGAATTTAATCGACTATATCTAAAATTTGACTTATAGACTTGATTTATTTTTTGGGCCTTTGAAAGATGGATCATTCCTCTACAAACTCCATACCAACCTTGCTCTGTTAATTGATATCTACTACGACTCCACACGACTATATCTAAAATTTGACTAATTGAATTGATTTAAATTTTTGGGCATTTGAAAGGTGGATCCTTCCTCTACAAATTCCATACCAACCTTGCTCTGTTAATTGATATCTACTACGACTTCACACGACTATATCTAAAATTTGACTAATAGACTTGATTTAAATTTTTGGGCATTTGAAAGGTGGATCATTCCTCTACAAATTCCATACCAACCTTGCTCTGTTAATTGATATCTACTACGACTTCACACGACTATATCTAAAATTTGACTAATAGATTTGATTTAAATTTTTGGGCATTTGAAAGGTGGATCCTCGCTCTACAAATTCCATACCAACCTTGCTCTGTTAATTGATATCTACTTCGACTTCAAACGACTATATCTAAAATTTGACTAATAGACTTGATTTAAATTTTTGGGCATTTGAAAGGTGGATCCTTGCTCTATAAATTGCATACCAACCTTGCTCTGTTAATTGATATCTACTACGACTTCACACGACTATATCTAAAATTTGACTAATAGACTTGATTTAAATTTTTGGGCATTTGAAAGGTGGATCATTCCTCTACAAATTCCATACCAACCTTGCTCTGTTAATTGATATCTACTACGACTCCACACGACTACATCTAAAATTTGACTAATAGACTTGATTTAAATTTTTGAGCATTTGAAAGGTGGATCCTTCCTCTACAAATTCCATACCAACCTTGCTCTGTTATCATATATCTACTACGACTTCACACGACTATATCTAAAATTTGACTAATAGACTTGATTTAAATTTTTGGGCCTTTGAAAGGTGGACCCTCCTCTACAAATTCCATACCAACCTTGCTCTGTTAATTGATATCTACTACGACTTCGCACGACTATATCTAAAATTTGACTAATAGACTTGATTTAAATATTTGAGCATTTGAAAGGTGGATCCTTGCTCTACAAATTCCATACCAACCTTGCTCTGTTAATTGATATCTACTACGACTTCACACGACTATATCTAAAATTTGACTAATAGACTTGATTTAAATTTTTGGGCATTTGAAAGGTGGATCCTTCCTCTACAAACTCCATACCAACCTTGCTCTGATAATTGATATCTACTACGACTTCACACGACTATATCTAAAATTTGACTAATAGACTTGATTTAAATTTTTGGGCATTTGAAAGGTGGATCCTTCCTCTACAAATTCCATACCAACCTTGCTCTGTTAATTGATATCTACTACGACTTCACACGACTATATCTAAAATTTGACTAATAGACTTGATTTAAATTTTTGGGCATTTGAAAGGTGGATCCTTGCTCTACAAATTCTATACCAACCTTGCTCTGTTATCTGATATCTACTACGACTTCACACGACTATATCTAAAATTTGACTAATAGACTTGATTTAAATTTTGGGGCATTTGAAAGGTGGATTCTTCCTCTACAAATTCCATACCAACCTTGCTCTGTTAATTGATATCTACTACGACTTCACACGACTATATCTAAAATTTGACTAATAGACTTGATTTAAATTTTTGGGCATTTGAAAGGTGGATCCTTCCTCTACAAACTCCATACCAACCTTACTCTGTTAATTGATATCTACTACGACTTCACACGACTATATCTAAAATTTGACTAATAGAATTGATTTAAATTTTTGGGCCTTTGAAAGGTGGATCCTTCCTCTACAAATTCCATACCAACCTTGCTCTGTTAATTGATATCTACTACGACTTCACACGACTATATCTAAAATTTGACTAATAGACTTGATTTAAATTTTTGGGATTTGAAAGGTGGATCATTCCTCTACAAATTCCATACCAACCTTGCTCTGTTAATTGATATCTACTACGGCTTCACACGACTATATCTAAAATTTGACTAATAGACTTGATTTAAATTTTTGGGCATTTGAAAGGTGGATCCTTGCTCTACAAATTCCATACCAACCTTGCTCTGTTAATTGATATCTACTACGACTTCACACGACTATATCTAAAATTTGACTAATAGACTTGATTTAAATTTTTGGGTATTTGAAAGGTGGATCATTCCTCTACAAATTCCATACCAACCTTGCTCTGTTAATTGATATCTACTACGACTTCACACGACTATATCTAAAATTTGACTAATAGACTCGATTTAAATTTTTGGGATTTGAAAGGTGGATCATTCCTCTACAAATTCCATACCAACCTTGCTCTGTTAATTGATATCTACTACGGCTTCACACGACTATATCTAAAATTTGACTAATAGACTTGATTTAAATTTTTGGGCATTTGAAAGGTGGATCCTTGCTCTACAAATTCCATACCAACCTTGCTCTGTTAATTGATATCTACTACGACTTCACACGACTATATCTAAAATTTGACTAATAGACTTGATTTAAATTTTTGGGCATTTGAAAGGTGGATCATTCCTCTACAAATTCCATACCAACCTTGCTCTGTTAATTGATATCTACTACGACTTCACACGACTATATCTAAAATTTGACTAATAGACTTGATTTAAATTTTTGGGATTTGAAAGGTGGATCCTCGCTCTACAAATTCCATACCAACCTTGCTCTGTTAATTGATATCTATTACGACTTCAAACGACTATATCTAAAATTTGACTAATAGACTTGATTTAAATTTTTGGGCATTTGAAAGGTGGATCCTTGCTCTACAAATTCCATACCAACCTTGCTCTGTTAATTGATATCTACTACGACTTCACACGACTATATCTAAAATTTGACTAATAGACTTGATTTAAATTTTTGGGCATTTGAAAGGTGGATCATTCCTCTACAAATTCCATACCAACCTTGCTCTGTTAATTGATATCTACTACGACTCCACACGACTATATCTAAAATTTGACTAATAGACTTGATTTAAATTTTTGAGCATTTGAAAGGTGGATCCTTCCTCTACAAATTCCATACCAACCTTGCTCTGTTATCATATATCTACTACGACTTCACACGACTATATCTAAAATTTGACTTATAGACTTGATTTAAATTTTTGGGCCTTTGAAAGGTGGACCCTCCTCTACAAATTCCATACCAACCTTGCTCTGTTAATTGATATCTACTACGACTTCGCACGACTATATCTAAAATTTGACTAATAGACTTGATTTAAATTTTTGAGCATTTGAAAGGTGGATCCTTGCTCTACAAATTCCATACCAACCTTGCTCTGTTAATTGATATCTACTACGACTTCACACGACTATATCTAAAATTTGACTAATAGACTTGATTTAAATTTTTTGGCATTTGAAAGGTGGATCCTTCCTCTACAAACTCCATACCAACCTTGCTCTGATAATTGATATCTACTACGACTTCACACGACTATATCTAAAATTTGACTAATAGACTTGATTTAAATTTTTGGGCATTTGAAAGGTGGATCCTTCCTCTACAAATTCCATAGCAACCTTGCTCTGTTAATTGATATCTACTACGACTTCACACGACTATATCTAAAATTTGACTAATAGACTTGATTTAAATTTTTTGGCATTTGAAAGGTGGATCCTTCCTCTACAAACTCCATACCAACCTTGCTCTGTTAATTGATATCTACTACGACTTCACACGACTATATCTAAAATTTGACTAATTGAATTGATTTAAATTTTTGGGCCTTTGAAAGGTGGATCCTTCCTCTACAAATTCCATACCAACCTTGCTCTGTTAATTGATATCTACTACGACTCCACACGACTATATCTAAAATTTGACTAATTGAATTGATTTAAATTTTTGGGCATTTGAAAGGTGGATCCTTCCTCTACAAATTCCATACCAACCTTGCTCTGTTAATTGATATCTACTACGACTTCAAACGACTATATCTAAAATTTGACTAATAGACTTGATTTAAATTTTTGGGCATTTGAAAGGTGGATCATTCCTCTACAAATTCCATACCAACCTTGCTCTGTTAATTGATATCTACTACGACTTCACACGACTATATCTAAAATTTGACTAATAGACTTGATTTAAATTTTTGGGCATTTGAAAGGTGGATCATTCCTCTACAAATTCCATACCAACCTTGCTCTGTTAATTGATATCTACTACGACTTCACACGACTATATCTAAAATTTGACTAATAGACTTGATTTAAATTTTTGAGCATTTGAAAGGTGGATCCTTGCTCTACAAATTCCATACCAACCTTGCTCTGTTAATTGATATCTACTACGACTTCACACGACTATATCTAAAATTTGACTAATAGACTTGATTTAAATTTTTGGGATTTGAAAGGTGGATCATTCCTCTACAAATTCCATACCAACCTTGCTCTGTTAATTGATATCTACTACGGCTTCACACGACTATATCTCAAATTTGACTAATAGACTTGATTTAAATTTTTGAGCATTTGAAAGGTGGATCCTTGCTCTACAAATTCCATACCAACCTTGCTCTGTTAATTGATATCTACTACGACTTCAAACGACTATATCTAAAATTTGACTAATAGACTTGATTTAAATTTTTGGGCATTTGAAAGGTGGATCCTTGCTCTACAAATTCCATATCAACCTTGCTCTGTTAATTGATATCTACTACGACTTCACACGACTATATCTAAAATTTGACTAATAGACTTGATTTAAATTTTTGGGCATTTGAAAGGTGGATCATTCCTCTACAAATTCCATACAGACCTTGCTCTGTTAATTGATATCTACTACGACTTCACACGACTATATCTAAAATTTGACTAATAGACTTGATTTAAATTTTTGGTATTTGAAAGGTGGATCATTCCTCTACAAATTCCATACCAACCTTGCTCTGTTAATTGATATCTACTACGGCTTCACACGACTATATCTAAAATTTGACTAATAGACTTGATTTAAATGTTTGGGCATTTGAAAGGTGGATCCTTGCTCTACAAATTCCATACCAACCTTGCTCTGTTAATTGATATCTACTACGACTTCACACGACTATATCTAAAATTTGACTAATAGACTTGATTTAAATTTTTGGGTATTTGAAAGGTGGATCATTCCTCTACAAATTCCATACCAACCTTGCTCTGTTAATTGATATCTACTACGACTTCACACGACTATATCTAAAATTTGACTAATAGACTTGATTTAAATTTTTGAGCATTTGAAAGGTGGATCCTTGCTCTACAAATTCCATACCAACCTTGCTCTGTTATCATATATCTACTACGACTTCACACGACTATATCTAAAATTTGACTAATAGACTTGATTTAAATTTTTGGGCATTTGAAAGGTGGATCCTTGCTCTACAAATTCCATACCAACCTTGCTCTGTTAATTGATATCTACTACGACTTCAAACGACTATATCTAAAATTTGACTAATAGACTTGATTTAAATTTTTGGGCATTTGAAAGGTGGATCATTCCTCTACAAATTCCATACCAACCTTGCTCTGTTAATATATATCTACTACGACTTCGCACGACTATATCTAAAATTTGACTAATAGACTTGATTTAAATATTTGAGCATTTGAAAGGTGGATCCTTCCTCTACAAATTCCATACCAACCTTGCTCTGTTAATTGATATCTACTACGACTTCACACGACTATATCTAAAATTTGACTAATAGACTTGATTTAAATTTTTGGGCATTTGAAAGGTGGATCCTTCCTCTACAAATTCTATACCAACCTTGCTCTGTTATCTGATATCTACTACGACTTCACACGACTATATCTAAAATTTGACTAATAGACTTGATTTAAATTTTTGGGCATTTGAAAGGTGGATTCTTCCTCTACAAATTCCATACCAACCTTGCTCTGTTATCATATATCTACTACGACTTCACACGACTATATCTAAAATTTGACTAATAGACTTGATTTAAATTTTTGGGCATTTGAAAGGTGGATCCTTCCTCTACAAACTCCATACCAACCTTACTCTGTTAATTGATATCTACTACGACTTCACACGACTATATCTAAAATTTGACTAATAGAATTGATTTAAATTTTTGGGCCTTTGAAAGGTGGATCCTTCCTCTACAAATTCCATACCAACCTTGCTCTGTTAATTGATATCTACTACGACTTCACACGACTATATCTAAAATTTGACTAATAGACTTGATTTAAATTTTTGAGCATTTGAAAGGTGGATCCTTCCTCTACAAATTCCATACCAACCTTGCTCTGTTAATTGATATCTACTACGAATTTAATCGACTATATCTAAAATTTGACTCATAGACTTGATTTATTTTTTGGGCCTTTGAAAGATGGATCATTCCTCTACAAACTCCATACCAACCTTGCTCTGTTAATTGATATCTACTACGACTCCACACGACTATATCTAAAATTTGACTAATTGAATTGATTTAAATTTTTTGGCATTTGAAAGGTGGATCCTTCCTCTACAAATTCCATACCAACCTTGCTCTGTTAATTGATATCTACTACGACTTCAAACGACTATATCTAAAATTTGACTAATAGACTTGATTTAAATTTTTGGGCATTTGAAAGGTGGATCCTTGCTCTACAAATTCCATACCAACCTTGCTCTGTTAATTGATATCTACTACGACTTCACACGACTATATCTAAAATTTAACTAATAGACTTGATTTAAATTTTTGAGCATTTGAAAGGTGGATCCTTGCTCTACAAATTCCATACCAACCTTGCTCTGTTATCATATATCTACTACGACTTCACACGACTATATCTAAAATTTGACTAATAGACTTGATTTAAATTTTTGGGCATTTGAAAGGTGGATCCTTGCTCTACAAATTCCATACCAACCTTGCTCTGTTAATTGATATCTACTACGACTTCAAACGACTATATCTAAAATTTGACTAACAGACTTGATTTAAATTTTTGGGCATTTGAAAGGTGGATCATTCCTCTACAAATTCCATACCAACCTTGCTCTGTTAATATATATCTACTACGACTTCGCACGACTATATCTAAAATTTGACTAATAGACTTGATTTAAATATTTGAGCATTTGAAAGGTGGATCCTTCCTCTACAAATTCCATACCAACCTTGCTCTGTTAATTGATATCTACTACGACTTCGCACGACTATATCTAAAATTTGACTAATAGACTTGATTTAAATTTTTGAGCATTTGAAAGGTGGATCCTTCCTCTACAAATTCCATACCAACCTTGCTCTGTTAATTGATATCTACTACGAATTTAATCGACTATATCTAAAATTTGACTTATAGACTTGATTTATTTTTTGGGCCTTTGAAAGATGGATCATTCCTCTACAAACTCCATACCAACCTTGCTCTGTTAATTGATATCTACTACGACTCCACACGACTATATCTAAAATTTGACTAATTGAATTGATTTAAATTTTTGGGCATTTGAAAGGTGGATCCTTCCTCTACAAATTCCATACCAACCTTGCTCTGTTAATTGATATCTACTACGACTTCACACGACTATATCTAAAATTTGACTAATAGACTTGATTTAAATTTTTGGGCATTTGAAAGGTGGATCCTTCCTCTACAAATTCCATACCAACCTTGCTCTGTTAATTGATATCTACTACGACTTCACACGACTATATCTAAAATTTGACTAATAGACTTGATTTAAATTTTTGGGCATTTGAAAGGTGGATCCTTGCTCTACAAATTCCATACCAACCTTGCTCTGTTAATTGATATCTACTACGACTTCACACGACTATATCTAAAATTTGACTAATAGACTTGATTTAAATTTTTGGGCATTTGAAAGGTGGATCCTTCCTCTACAAATTCCATACCAACCTTGCTCTGTTAATTGATATCTACTACGACTTCACACGACTATATCTAAAATTTGACTAATAGACTTGATTTAAATTTTTGGGCATTTGAAAGGTGGATCCTTCCTCTACAAATTCTATACCAACCTTGCTCTGTTAATTGATATCTACTACGACTCCACACGACTATATCTAAAATTTGACTAATTGAATTGATTTAAATTTTTGGGCATTTGAAAGGTGGATCCTTCCTCTACAAATTCCATACCAACCTTGCTCTGTTAATTGATATCTACTACGACTTCAAACGACTATATCTAAAATTTGACTAATAGACTTGATTTAAATTTTTGGGCATTTGAAAGGTGGATCCTTGCTCTACAAATTCCATACCAACCTTGCTCTGTTAATTGATATCTACTACGACTTCACACGACTATATCTAAAATTTGACTAATAGACTTGATTTAAATTTTTGGGCATTTGAAAGGTGGATCCTTCCTCTACAAATTCCATACCAACCTTGCTCTGTTAATTGATATCTACTACGACTTCACACGACTATATCTAAAATTTGACTAATAGACTTGATTTAAATTTTTGGGCATTTGAAAGGTGGATCCTTCCTCTACAAATTCCATACCAACCTTGCTCTGTTAATTGATATCTACTACGACTTCACACGACTATATCTAAAATTTGACTAATAGACTTGATTTAAATTTTTGGGCATTTGAAAGGTGGATCCTTCCTCTACAAATTCCATACCAACCTTGCTCTGTTAATTGATATCTACTACGACTTCACACGACTATATCTAAAATTTGACTAATAGACTTGATTTAAATTTTTGGTATTTGAAAGGTGGATCATTCCTCTACAAATTCCATACCAACCTTGCTCTGTTAATTGATATCTACTACGGCTTCACACGACTATATCTAAAATTTGACTAATAGACTTGATTTAAATGTTTGGGCATTTGAAAGGTGGATCCTTGCTCTACAAATTCCATACCAACCTTGCTCTGTTAATTGATATCTACTACGACTTCACACGACTATATCTAAAATTTGACTAATAGACTTGATTTAAATTTTTGGGTATTTGAAAGGTGGATCATTCCTCTACAAATTCCATACCAACCTTGCTCTGTTAATTGATATCTACTACGACTTCACACGACTATATCTAAAATTTGACTAATAGACTTGATTTAAATTTTTGGGCATTTGAAAGGTGGATCCTTGCTCTACAAATTCCATACCAACCTTGCTCTGTTAATTGATATCTACTACGACTTCAAACGACTATATCTAAAATTTGACTAATAGACTTGATTTAAATTTTTGGGCATTTGAAAGGTGGATCATTCCTCTACAAATTCCATACCAACCTTGCTCTGTTAATATATATCTACTACGACTTCGCACGACTATATCTAAAATTTGACTAATAGACTTGATTTAAATATTTGAGCATTTGAAAGGTGGATCCTTCCTCTACAAATTCCATACCAACCTTGCTCTGTTAATTGATATCTACTACGACTTCACACGACTATATCTAAAATTTGACTAATAGACTTGATTTAAATTTTTGGGCATTTGAAAGGTGGATCCTTGCTCTACAAATTCTATACCAACCTTGCTCTGTTATCTGATATCTATTACGACTTCACACGACTATATCTAAAATTTGACTAATAGACTTGATTTAAATTTTTGGGCATTTGAAAGGTGGATTCTTCCTCTACAAATTCCATACCAACCTTGCTCTGTTATCATATATCTACTACGACTTCACACGACTATATCTAAAATTTGACTAATAGACTTGATTTAAATTTTTGGGCATTTGAAAGGTGGATCCTTCCTCTACAAACTCCATACCAACCTTACTCTGTTAATTGATATCTACTACGACTTCACACGACTATATCTAAAATTTGACTAATAGAATTGATTTAAATTTTTGGGCCTTTGAAAGGTGGATCCTTCCTCTACAAATTCCATACCAACCTTGCTCTGTTAATTGATATCTACTACGACTTCGCACGACTATATCTAAAATTTGACTAATAGACTTGATTTAAATTTTTGAGCATTTGAAAGGTGGATCCTTCCTCTACAAATTCCATACCAACCTTGCTCTGTTAATTGATATCTACTACGAATTTAATCGACTATATCTAAAATTTGACTCATAGACTTGATTTATTTTTTGGGCCTTTGAAAGATGGATCATTCCTCTACAAACTCCATACCAACCTTGCTCTGTTAATTGATATCTACTACGACTCCACACGACTATATCTAAAATTTGACTAATTGAATTGATTTAAATTTTTGGGCATTTGAAAGGTGGATCCTTCCTCTACAAATTCCATACCAACCTTGCTCTGTTAATTGATATCTACTACGACTTCAAACGACTATATCTAAAATTTGACTAATAGACTTGATTTAAATTTTTGGGCATTTGAAAGGTGGATCCTTGCTCTACAAATTCCATACCAACCTTGCTCTGTTAATTGATATCTACTACGACTTCACACGACTATATCTAAAATTTGACTAATAGACTTGATTTAAATTTTTGAGCATTTGAAAGGTGGATCCTTGCTCTACAAATTCCATACCAACCTTGCTCTGTTATCATATATCTACTACGACTTCACACGACTATATCTAAAATTTGACTAATAGACTTGATTTAAATTTTTGGGCATTTGAAAGGTGGATCCTTGCTCTACAAATTCCATACCAACCTTGCTCTGTTAATTGATATCTACTACGACTTCAAACGACTATATCTAAAATTTGACTAACAGACTTGATTTAAATTTTTGGGCATTTGAAAGGTGGATCATTCCTCTACAAATTCCATACCAACCTTGCTCTGTTAATATATATCTACTACGACTTCGCACGACTATATCTAAAATTTGACTAATAGACTTGATTTAAATATTTGAGCATTTGAAAGGTGGATCCTTCCTCTACAAATTCCATACCAACCTTGCTCTGTTAATTGATATCTACTACGACTTCGCACGACTATATCTAAAATTTGACTAATAGACTTGATTTAAATTTTTGAGCATTTGAAAGGTGGATCCTTCCTCTACAAATTCCATACCAACCTTGCTCTGTTAATTGATATCTACTACGAATTTAATCGACTATATCTAAAATTTGACTCATAGACTTGATTTATTTTTTGGGCCTTTGAAAGATGGATCATTCCTCTACAAACTCCATACCAACCTTGCTCTGTTAATTGATATCTACTACGACTTCAAACGACTATATCTAAAATTTGACTAATAGACTTGATTTAAATTTTTGGGCATTTGAAAGGTGGATCCTTGCTCTACAAATTCCATACCAACCTTGCTCTGTTAATTGATATCTACTACGACTTCACACGACTATATCTAAAATTTGACTAATAGACTTGATTTAAATTTTTGGGCATTTGAAAGGTGGATCCTTCCTCTACAAATTCCATACCAACCTTGCTCTGTTAATTGATATCTACTACGACTTCACACGACTATATCTAAAATTTGACTAATAGACTTGATTTAAATTTTTGGGCATTTGAAAGGTGGATTCTTCCTCTACAAATTCCATACCAACCTTGCTCTGTTAATTGATATCTACTACGACTTCACACGACTATATCTAAAATTTGACTAATAGACTTGATTTAAATTTTTGGGCATTTGAAAGGTGGATCCTTCCTCTACAAATTCCATACCAACCTTGCTCTGTTAATTGATATCTACTACGACTTCAAACGACTATATCTAAAATTTGACTAATAGACTTGATTTAAATTTTTGGGCATTTGAAAGGTGGATCCTTGCTCTACAAATTCCATACCAACCTTGCTCTGTTAATTGATATCTACTACGACTTCACACGACTATATCTAAAATTTGACTAATAGACTTGATTTAAATTTTTGGGCATTTGAAAGGTGGATCCTTCCTCTACAAATTCCATACCAACCTTGCTCTGTTAATTGATATCTACTACGACTTCACACGACTATATCTAAAATTTGACTAATAGACTTGATTTAAATTTTTGGGCATTTGAAAGGTGGATTCTTCCTCTACAAATTCCATACCAACCTTGCTCTGTTAATTGATATCTACTACGACTTCACACGACTATATCTAAAATTTGACTAATAGACTTGATTTAAATTTTTGGGCATTTGAAAGGTGGATCCTTCCTCTACAAACTCCATACCAACCTTACTCTGTTAATTGATATCTACTACGACTTCAAACGACTATATCTAAAATTTGACTAATAGAATTGATTTAAATTTTTGGGCCTTTGAAAGGTGGATCCTCGCTCTACAAATTCCATACCAACCTTGCTCTGTTAATTGATATCTACTACGACTTCGCACGACTATATCTAAAATTTGACTAATAGACTTGATTTAAATATTTGGGCATTTGAAAGGTGGATCCTTCCTCTACAAATTCCATACCAACCTTGCTCTGTTAATTGATATCTACTACGACTTCACACGACTATATCTAAAATTTGACTAATAGACTTGATTTAAATTTTTGGGCATTTGAAAGGTGGATCATTCCTCTACAAATTCCATACCAACCTTGCTCTGTTAATTGATATCTACTACGACTTCGCACGACTATATCTAAAATTTGACTAATAGACTTGATTTAAATTTTTGGGCATTTGAAAGGTGGATTCTTCCTCTACAAATTCCATACCAACCTTGCTCTGTTAATTGATATCTACTACGACTTCACACGACTATATCTAAAATTTGACTAATAGACTTGATTTAAATTTTTGGGCATTTGAAAGGTGGATCCTTCCTCTACAAACTCCATACCAACCTTACTCTGTTAATTGATATCTACTACGACTTCAAACGACTATATCTAAAATTTGACTAATAGAATTGATTTAAATTTTTGGGCCTTTGAAAGGTGGATCCTTCCTCTACAAATTCCATACCAACCTTGCTCTGTTAATTGATATCTACTACGACTTCACACGACTATATCTAAAATTTGACTAATAGACTTGATTTAAATTTTTGGGCATTTGAAAGGTGGATCCTTGCTCTACAAATTCCATACCAACCTTGCTCTGTTAATTGATATCTACTACGACTTCGCACGACTATATCTAAAATTTGACTAATAGACTTGATTTAAATTTTTGAGCATTTGAAAGGTGGATCCTTCCTCTACAAATTCCATACCAACCTTGCTCTGTTAATTGATATCTACTACGAATTTAATCGACTATATCTAAAATTTGACTCATAGACTTGATTTATTTTTTGGGCCTTTGAAAGATGGATCATTCCTCTACAAACTCCATACCAACCTTGCTCTGTTAATTGATATCTACTACGACTCCACACGACTATATCTAAAATTTGACTAATTGAATTGATTTAAATTTTTGGGCATTTGAAAGGTGGATCCTTCCTCTACAAATTCCATACCAACCTTGCTCTGTTAATTGATATCTACTACGACTTCAAACGACTATATCTAAAATTTGACTAATAGACTTGATTTAAATTTTTGGGCATTTGAAAGGTGGATCCTTGCTCTACAAATTCCATACCAACCTTGCTCTGTTAATTGATATCTACTACGACTTCACACGACTATATCTAAAATTTGACTAATAGACTTGATTTAAATTTTTGGGCATTTGAAAGGTGGATCCTTCCTCTACAAATTCCATACCAACCTTGCTCTGTTAATTGATATCTACTACGACTTCACACGACTATATCTAAAATTTGACTAATAGACTTGATTTAAATTTTTGGGCATTTGAAAGGTGGATCCTTCCTCTACAAATTCTATACCAACCTTGCTCTGTTATCTGATATCTACTACGACTTCACACGACTATATCTAAAATTTGACTAATAGACTTGATTTAAATTTTTGGGCATTTGAAAGGTGGATTCTTCCTCTACAAATTCCATACCAACCTTGCTCTGTTAATTGATATCTACTACGACTTCACACGACTATATCTAAAATTTGACTAATAGACTTGATTTAAATTTTTGGGCATTTGAAAGGTGGATCCTTCCTCTACAAACTCCATACCAACCTTACTCTGTTAATTGATATCTACTACGACTTCAAACGACTATATCTAAAATTTGAGTAATAGAATTGATTTAAATTTTTGGGCCTTTGAAAGGTGGATCCTTCCTCTACAAATTCCATACCAACCTTGCTCTGTTAATTGATATCTACTACGACTTCGCACGACTATATCTAAAATTTGACTAATAGACTTGATTTAAATATTTGGGCATTTGAAAGGTGGATCCTTCCTCTACAAATTCCATACCAACCTTGCTCTGTTAATTGATATCTACTACGACTTCACACGACTATATCTAAAATTTGACTAATAGACTTGATTTAAATTTTTGGGCATTTGAAAGGTGGATCATTCCTCTACAAATTCCATACCAACCTTGCTCTGTTAATTGATATCTACTACGACTTCGCACGACTATATCTAAAATTTGACTAATAGACTTGATTTAAATTTTTGAGCATTTGAAAGGTGGATCCTTCCTCTACAAATTCCATACCAACCTTGCTCTGTTAATTGATATCTTCTACGAATTTAATCGACTATATCTAAAATTTGACTCATAGACTTGATTTATTTTTTGGGCATTTGAAAGGTGGATCATTCCTCTACAAATTCCATACCAACCTTGCTCTGTTAATTGATATCTACTACGACTTCGCACGACTATATCTAAAATTTGACTAATAGACTTGATTTAAATATTTGGGCATTTGAAAGGTGGATCCTTCCTCTACAAATTCCATACCAACCTTGCTCTGTTAATTGATATCTACTACGACTTCGCACGACTATATCTAAAATTTGACTAATAGACTTGATTTAAATATTTGGGCATTTGAAAGGTGGATCCTTCCTCTACAAATTCCATACCAACCTTGCTCTGTTAATTGATATCTACTACGACTTCGCACGACTATATCTAAAATTTGACTAATAGACTTGATTTAAATTTTTGAGCATTTGAAAGGTGGATCCTTCCTCTACAAATTCCATACCAACCTTGCTCTGTTAATTGATATCTACTACGAATTTAATCGACTATATCTAAAATTTGACTCATAGACTTGATTTATTTTTTGGGCATTTGAAAGGTGGATCATTCCTCTACAAATTCCATACCAACCTTGCTCTGTTAATTGATATCTACTACGACTTCGCACGACTATATCTAAAATTTGACTAATAGACTTGATTTAAATATTTGGGCATTTGAAAGGTGGATCCTTGCTCTACAAATTCCATACCAACCTTGCTCTGTTAATTGATATCTACTACGACTTCGCACGACTATATCTAAAATTTGACTAATAGACTTGATTTAAATATTTGGGCATTTGAAAGGTGGATCCTTCCTCTACAAATTCCATACCAACCTTGCTCTGTTAATTGATATCTACTACGACTTCACACGACTATATCTAAAATTTGACTAATAGACTTGATTTAAATTTTTGGGCATTTGAAAGGTGGATCCTTCCTCTACAAATTCCATACCAACCTTGCTCTGTTAATTGATATCTACTACGACTTCACACGACTATATCTAAAATTTGACTAATAGACTTGATTTAAATTTTTGGGCATTTGAAAGGTGGATCCTTCCTCTACAAATTCTATACCAACCTTGCTCTGTTATCTGATATCTACTACGACTTCACACGACTATATCTAAAATTTGACTAATAGACTTGATTTAAATTTTTGGGCATTTGAAAGGTGGATTCTTCCTCTACAAATTCCATACCAACCTTGCTCTGTTAATTGATATCTACTACGACTTCACACGACTATATCTAAAATTTGACTAATAGACTTGATTTAAATTTTTGGGCATTTGAAAGGTGGATCCTTCCTCTACAAACTCCATACCAACCTTACTCTGTTAATTGATATCTACTACGACTTCAAACGACTATATCTAAAATTTGACTAATAGAATTGATTTAAATTTTTGGGCCTTTGAAAGGTGGATCCTTCCTCTACAAATTCCATACCAACCTTGCTCTGTTAATTGATATCTACTACGACTTCGCACGACTATATCTAAAATTTGACTAATAGACTTGATTTAAATATTTGGGCATTTGAAAGGTGGATCCTTCCTCTACAAATTCCATACCAACCTTGCTCTGTTAATTGATATCTACTACGACTTCACACGACTATATCTAAAATTTGACTAATAGACTTGATTTAAATTTTTGGGCATTTGAAAGGTGGATCATTCCTCTACAAATTCCATACCAACCTTGCTCTGTTAATTGATATCTACTACGACTTCGCACGACTATATCTAAAATTTGACTAATAGACTTGATTTAAATTTTTGAGCATTTGAAAGGTGGATCCTTCCTCTACAAATTCCATACCAACCTTGCTCTGTTAATTGATATCTTCTACGAATTTAATCGACTATATCTAAAATTTGACTCATAGACTTGATTTATTTTTTGGGCATTTGAAAGGTGGATCATTCCTCTACAAATTCCATACCAACCTTGCTCTGTTAATTGATATCTACTACGACTTCGCACGACTATATCTAAAATTTGACTAATAGACTTGATTTAAATATTTGGGCATTTGAAAGGTGGATCCTTCCTCTACAAATTCCATACCAACCTTGCTCTGTTAATTGATATCTACTACGACTTCGCACGACTATATCTAAAATTTGACTAATAGACTTGATTTAAATATTTGGGCATTTGAAAGGTGGATCCTTGCTCTACAAATTCCATACCAACCTTGCTCTGTTAATTGATATCTACTACGACTTCACACGACTATATCTAAAATTTGACTAATAGACTTGATTTAAATTTTTGGGCATTTGAAAGGTGGATCCTTCCTCTACAAACTCCATACCAACCTTACTCTGTTAATTGATATCTACTACGACTTCAAACGACTATATCTAAAATTTGACTAATAGAATTGATTTAAATTTTTGGGCCTTTGAAAGGTGGATCCTCGCTCTACAAATTCCATACCAACCTTGCTCTGTTAATTGATATCTACTACGACTTCGCACGACTATATCTAAAATTTGACTAATAGACTTGATTTAAATATTTGGGCATTTGAAAGGTGGATCCTTCCTCTACAAATTCCATACCAACCTTGCTCTGTTAATTGATATCTACTACGACTTCACACGACTATATCTAAAATTTGACTAATAGACTTGATTTAAATTTTTGGGCATTTGAAAGGTGGATCATTCCTCTACAAATTCCATACCAACCTTGCTCTGTTAATTGATATCTACTACGACTTCGCACGACTATATCTAAAATTTGACTAATAGACTTGATTTAAATTTTTGGGCATTTGAAAGGTGGATTCTTCCTCTACAAATTCCATACCAACCTTGCTCTGTTAATTGATATCTACTACGACTTCGCACGACTATATCTAAAATTTGACTAATAGACTTGATTTAAATTTTTGAGCATTTGAAAGGTGGATCCTTCCTCTACAAATTCCATACCAACCTTGCTCTGTTAATTGATATCTTCTACGAATTTAATCGACTATATCTAAAATTTGACTCATAGACTTGATTTATTTTTTGGGCATTTGAAAGGTGGATCATTCCTCTACAAATTCCATACCAACCTTGCTCTGTTAATTGATATCTACTACGACTTCGCACGACTATATCTAAAATTTGACTAATAGACTTGATTTAAATATTTGGGCATTTGAAAGGTGGATCCTTCCTCTACAAATTCCATACCAACCTTGCTCTGTTAATTGATATCTACTACGACTTCACACGACTATATCTAAAATTTGACTAATAGACTTGATTTAAATTTTTGGGCATTTGAAAGGTGGATCATTCCTCTACAAATTCCATACCAACCTTGCTCTGTTAATTGATATCTACTACGACTTCGCACGACTATATCTAAAATTTGACTAATAGACTTGATTTAAATTTTTGGGCATTTGAAAGGTGGATTCTTCCTCTACAAATTCCATACCAACCTTGCTCTGTTAATTGATATCTACTACGACTTCGCACGACTATATCTAAAATTTGACTAATAGACTTGATTTAAATTTTTGAGCATTTGAAAGGTGGATCCTTCCTCTACAAATTCCATACCAACCTTGCTCTGTTAATTGATATCTTCTACGAATTTAATCGACTATATCTAAAATTTGACTCATAGACTTGATTTATTTTTTGGGCATTTGAAAGGTGGATCATTCCTCTACAAATTCCATACCAACCTTGCTCTGTTAATTGATATCTACTACGACTTCGCACGACTATATCTAAAATTTGACTAATAGACTTGATTTAAATATTTGGGCATTTGAAAGGTGGATCCTTCCTCTACAAATTCCATACCAACCTTGCTCTGTTAATTGATATCTACTACGACTTCGCACGACTATATCTAAAATTTGACTAATAGACTTGATTTAAATATTTGGGCATTTGAAAGGTGGATCCTTCCTCTACAAATTCCATACCAACCTTGCTCTGTTAATTGATATCTACTACGACTTCACACGACTATATCTAAAATTTGACTAATAGACTTGATTTAAATTTTTGGGCATTTGAAAGGTGGATCCTTCCTCTACAAATTCCATACCAACCTTGCTCTGTTAATTGATATCTACTACGACTTCACACGACTATATCTAAAATTTGACTAATAGACTTGATTTAAATTTTTGGGCATTTGAAAGGTGGATCCTTCCTCTACAAATTCTATACCAACCTTGCTCTGTTATCTGATATCTACTACGACTTCACACGACTATATCTAAAATTTGACTAATAGACTTGATTTAAATTTTTGGGCATTTGAAAGGTGGATTCTTCCTCTACAAATTCCATACCAACCTTGCTCTGTTAATTGATATCTACTACGACTTCACACGACTATATCTAAAATTTGACTAATAGACTTGATTTAAATTTTTGGGCATTTGAAAGGTGGATCCTTCCTCTACAAACTCCATACCAACCTTACTCTGTTAATTGATATCTACTACGACTTCAAACGACTATATCTAAAATTTGACTAATAGAATTGATTTAAATTTTTGGGCCTTTGAAAGGTGGATCCTTCCTCTACAAATTCCATACCAACCTTGCTCTGTTAATTGATATCTACTACGACTTCGCACGACTATATCTAAAATTTGACTAATAGACTTGATTTAAATATTTGGGCATTTGAAAGGTGGATCCTTCCTCTACAAATTCCATACCAACCTTGCTCTGTTAATTGATATCTACTACGACTTCACACGACTATATCTAAAATTTGACTAATAGACTTGATTTAAATTTTTGGGCATTTGAAAGGTGGATCATTCCTCTACAAATTCCATACCAACCTTGCTCTGTTAATTGATATCTACTACGACTTCGCACGACTATATCTAAAATTTGACTAATAGACTTGATTTAAATTTTTGAGCATTTGAAAGGTGGATCCTTCCTCTACAAATTCCATACCAACCTTGCTCTGTTAATTGATATCTTCTACGAATTTAATCGACTATATCTAAAATTTGACTCATAGACTTGATTTATTTTTTGGGCATTTGAAAGGTGGATCATTCCTCTACAAATTCCATACCAACCTTGCTCTGTTAATTGATATCTACTACGACTTCGCACGACTATATCTAAAATTTGACTAATAGACTTGATTTAAATATTTGGGCATTTGAAAGGTGGATCCTTCCTCTACAAATTCCATACCAACCTTGCTCTGTTAATTGATATCTACTACGACTTCGCACGACTATATCTAAAATTTGACTAATAGACTTGATTTAAATATTTGGGCATTTGAAAGGTGGATCCTTCCTCTACAAATTCCATACCAACCTTGCTCTGTTAATTGATATCTACTACGACTTCACACGACTATATCTAAAATTTGACTAATAGACTTGATTTAAATTTTTGGGCATTTGAAAGGTGGATCCTTCCTCTACAAACTCCATACCAACCTTACTCTGTTAATTGATATCTACTACGACTTCAAACGACTATATCTAAAATTTGACTAATAGAATTGATTTAAATTTTTGGGCCTTTGAAAGGTGGATCCTCGCTCTACAAATTCCATACCAACCTTGCTCTGTTAATTGATATCTACTACGACTTCGCACGACTATATCTAAAATTTGACTAATAGACTTGATTTAAATATTTGGGCATTTGAAAGGTGGATCCTTCCTCTACAAATTCCATACCAACCTTGCTCTGTTAATTGATATCTACTACGACTTCACACGACTATATCTAAAATTTGACTAATAGACTTGATTTAAATTTTTGGGCATTTGAAAGGTGGATCATTCCTCTACAAATTCCATACCAACCTTGCTCTGTTAATTGATATCTACTACGACTTCGCACGACTATATCTAAAATTTGACTAATAGACTTGATTTAAATTTTTGGGCATTTGGAAGGTGGATTCTTCCTCTACAAATTCCATACCAACCTTGCTCTGTTAATTGATATCTACTACGACTCCACACGACTATATCTAAAATTTGACTAATAGACTTGATTTAAATTTTTGGGCATTTGAAAGGTGGATCCTTCCTCTACAAACTCCATACCAACCTTACTCTGTTAATTGATATCTACTACGACTTCAAACGACTATATCTAAAATTTGACTAATAGAATTGATTTAAATTTTTGGGCCTTTGAAAGGTGGATCCTTCCTCTACAAATTCCATACCAACCTTGCTCTGTTAATTGATATCTACTACGACTTCACACGACTATATCTAAAATTTGACTAATAGACTTGATTTAAATTTTTGGGCATTTGAAAGGTGGATCCTTGCTCTACAAATTCCATACCAACCTTGCTCTGTTAATTGATATCTACTACGACTTCGCACGACTATATCTAAAATTTGACTAATAGACTTGATTTAAATTTTTGAGCATTTGAAAGGTGGATCCTTCCTCTACAAATTCCATACCAACCTTGCTCTGTTAATTGATATCTACTACGAATTTAATCGACTATATCTAAAATTTGACTCATAGACTTGATTTATTTTTTGGGCCTTTGAAAGATGGATCATTCCTCTACAAACTCCATACCAACCTTGCTCTGTTAATTGATATCTACTACGACTCCACACGACTATATCTAAAATTTGACTAATTGAATTGATTTAAATTTTTGGGCATTTGAAAGGTGGATCCTTCCTCTACAAATTCCATACCAACCTTGCTCTGTTAATTGATATCTACTACGACTTCAAACGACTATATCTAAAATTTGACTAATAGACTTGATTTAAATTTTTGGGCATTTGAAAGGTGGATCCTTGCTCTACAAATTCCATACCAACCTTGCTCTGTTAATTGATATCTACTACGACTTCACACGACTATATCTAAAATTTGACTAATAGACTTGATTTAAATTTTTGGGCATTTGAAAGGTGGATCCTTCCTCTACAAATTCCATACCAACCTTGCTCTGTTAATTGATATCTACTACGACTTCACACGACTATATCTAAAATTTGACTAATAGACTTGATTTAAATTTTTGGGCATTTGAAAGGTGGATCCTTCCTCTACAAATTCTATACCAACCTTGCTCTGTTATCTGATATCTACTACGACTTCACACGACTATATCTAAAATTTGACTAATAGACTTGATTTAAATTTTTGGGCATTTGAAAGGTGGATTCTTCCTCTACAAATTCCATACCAACCTTGCTCTGTTAATTGATATCTACTACGACTTCACACGACTATATCTAAAATTTGACTAATAGACTTGATTTAAATTTTTGGGCATTTGAAAGGTGGATCCTTCCTCTACAAACTCCATACCAACCTTACTCTGTTAATTGATATCTACTACGACTTCAAACGACTATATCTAAAATTTGACTAATAGAATTGATTTAAATTTTTGGGCCTTTGAAAGGTGGATCCTTCCTCTACAAATTCCATACCAACCTTGCTCTGTTAATTGATATCTACTACGACTTCGCACGACTATATCTAAAATTTGACTAATAGACTTGATTTAAATATTTGGGCATTTGAAAGGTGGATCCTTCCTCTACAAATTCCATACCAACCTTGCTCTGTTAATTGATATCTACTACGACTTCACACGACTATATCTAAAATTTGACTAATAGACTTGATTTAAATTTTTGGGCATTTGAAAGGTGGATCATTCCTCTACAAATTCCATACCAACCTTGCTCTGTTAATTGATATCTACTACGACTTCGCACGACTATATCTAAAATTTGACTAATAGACTTGATTTAAATTTTTGAGCATTTGAAAGGTGGATCCTTCCTCTACAAATTCCATACCAACCTTGCTCTGTTAATTGATATCTTCTACGAATTTAATCGACTATATCTAAAATTTGACTCATAGACTTGATTTATTTTTTGGGCATTTGAAAGGTGGATCATTCCTCTACAAATTCCATACCAACCTTGCTCTGTTAATTGATATCTACTACGACTTCGCACGACTATATCTAAAATTTGACTAATAGACTTGATTTAAATATTTGGGCATTTGAAAGGTGGATCCTTCCTCTACAAATTCCATACCAACCTTGCTCTGTTAATTGATATCTACTACGACTTCGCACGACTATATCTAAAATTTGACTAATAGACTTGATTTAAATATTTGGGCATTTGAAAGGTGGATCCTTCCTCTACAAATTCCATACCAACCTTGCTCTGTTAATTGATATCTACTACGACTTCGCACGACTATATCTAAAATTTGACTAATAGACTTGATTTAAATTTTTGAGCATTTGAAAGGTGGATCCTTCCTCTACAAATTCCATACCAACCTTGCTCTGTTAATTGATATCTACTACGAATTTAATCGACTATATCTAAAATTTGACTCATAGACTTGATTTATTTTTTGGGCCTTTGAAAGATGGATCATTCCTCTACAAACTCCATACCAACCTTGCTCTGTTAATTGATATCTACTACGACTCCACACGACTATATCTAAAATTTGACTAATTGAATTGATTTAAATTTTTGGGCATTTGAAAGGTGGATCCTTCCTCTACAAATTCCATACCAACCTTGCTCTGTTAATTGATATCTACTACGACTTCAAACGACTATATCTAAAATTTGACTAATAGACTTGATTTAAATTTTTGGGCATTTGAAAGGTGGATCCTTGCTCTACAAATTCCATACCAACCTTGCTCTGTTAATTGATATCTACTACGACTTCACACGACTATATCTAAAATTTGACTAATAGACTTGATTTAAATTTTTGGGCATTTGAAAGGTGGATCCTTCCTCTACAAATTCCATACCAACCTTGCTCTGTTAATTGATATCTACTACGACTTCACACGACTATATCTAAAATTTGACTAATAGACTTGATTTAAATTTTTGGGCATTTGAAAGGTGGATCCTTCCTCTACAAATTCTATACCAACCTTGCTCTGTTATCTGATATCTACTACGACTTCACACGACTATATCTAAAATTTGACTAATAGACTTGATTTAAATTTTTGGGCATTTGAAAGGTGGATTCTTCCTCTACAAATTCCATACCAACCTTGCTCTGTTAATTGATATCTACTACGACTTCACACGACTATATCTAAAATTTGACTAATAGACTTGATTTAAATTTTTGGGCATTTGAAAGGTGGATCCTTCCTCTACAAACTCCATACCAACCTTACTCTGTTAATTGATATCTACTACGACTTCAAACGACTATATCTAAAATTTGACTAATAGAATTGATTTAAATTTTTGGGCCTTTGAAAGGTGGATCCTTCCTCTACAAATTCCATACCAACCTTGCTCTGTTAATTGATATCTACTACGACTTCACACGACTATATCTAAAATTTGACTAATAGACTTGATTTAAATTTTTGGGCATTTGAAAGGTGGATCCTTGCTCTACAAATTCTATACCAACCTTGCTCTGTTATCTGATATCTACTACGACTTCACACGACTATATCTAAAATTTGACTAATAGACTTGATTTAAATTTTTGGGCATTTGAAAGGTGGATTCTTCCTCTACAAATTCCATACCAACCTTGCTCTGTTATCATATATCTACTACGACTTCACACGACTATATCTAAAATTTGACTAATAGACTTGATTTAAATTTTTGGGCATTTGAAAGGTGGATCCTTCCTCTACAAACTCCATACCAACCTTACTCTGTTAATTGATATCTACTACGACTTCACACGACTATATCTAAAATTTGACTAATAGAATTGATTTAAATTTTTGGGCCTTTGAAAGGTGGATCCTTCCTCTACAAATTCCATACCAACCTTGCTCTGTTAATTGATATCTACTACGACTTCGCACGACTATATCTAAAATTTGACTAATAGACTTGATTTAAATTTTTGAGCATTTGAAAGGTGGATCCTTCCTCTACAAATTCCATACCAACCTTGCTCTGTTAATTGATATCTACTACGAATTTAATCGACTATATCTAAAATTTGACTCATAGACTTGATTTATTTTTTGGGCCTTTGAAAGATGGATCATTCCTCTACAAACTCCATACCAACCTTGCTCTGTTAATTGATATCTACTACGACTCCACACGACTATATCTAAAATTTGACTAATTGAATTGATTTAAATTTTTGGGCATTTGAAAGGTGGATCCTTCCTCTACAAATTCCATACCAACCTTGCTCTGTTAATTGATATCTACTACGACTTCAAACGACTATATCTAAAATTTGACTAATAGACTTGATTTAAATTTTTGGGCATTTGAAAGGTGGATCCTTGCTCTACAAATTCCATACCAACCTTGCTCTGTTAATTGATATCTACTACGACTTCACACGACTATATCTAAAATTTGACTAATAGACTTGATTTAAATTTTTGAGCATTTGAAAGGTGGATCCTTCCTCTACAAATTCCATACCAACCTTGCTCTGTTAATTGATATCTACTACGAATTTAATCGACTATATCTAAAATTTGACTCATAGACTTGATTTATTTTTTGGGCCTTTGAAAGATGGATCATTCCTCTACAAACTCCATACCAACCTTGCTCTGTTAATTGATATCTACTACGACTTCACACGACTATATCTAAAATTTGACTAATAGACTTGATTTAAATTTTTGGGATTTGAAAGGTGGATCATTCCTCTACAAATTCCATACCAACCTTGCTCTGTTAATTGATATCTACTACGACTTCACACGACTATATCTAAAATTTGACTAATAGACTTGATTTAAATTTTTGGGCATTTGAAAGGTGGATCATTCCTCTACAAATTCCATACCAACCTTGCTCTGTTAATTGATATCTACTACGACTTCACACGACTATATCTAAAATTTGACTAATAGACTTGATTTAAATTTTTGGGATTTGAAAGGTGGATCATTCCTCTACAAATTCCATACCAACCTTGCTCTGTTAATTGATATCTACTACGGCTTCACACGACTATATCTAAAATTTGACTAATAGACTTGATTTAAATTTTTGAGCATTTGAAAGGTGGATCCTTGCTCTACAAATTCCATACCAACCTTGCTCTGTTAATTGATATCTACTACGACTTCAAACGACTATATCTAAAATTTGACTAATAGACTTGATTTAAATTTTTGGGCATTTGAAAGGTGGATCCTTGCTCTACAAATTCCATACCAACCTTGCTCTGTTAATTGATATCTACTACGACTTCACACGACTATATCTAAAATTTGACTAATAGACTTGATTTAAATTTTTGGGATTTGAAAGGTGGATCATTCCTCTACAAATTCCATACCAACCTTGCTCTGTTAATTGATATCTACTACGGCTTCACACGACTATATCTAAAATTTGACTAATAGACTTGATTTAAATTTTTGGGCATTTGAAAGGTGGATCCTTGCTCTACAAATTCCATACCAACCTTGCTCTGTTAATTGATATCTACTACGACTTCACACGACTATATCTAAAATTTGACTAATAGACTTGATTTAAATTTTTGGGTATTTGAAAGGTGGATCATTCCTCTACAAATTCCATACCAACCTTGCTCTGTTAATTGATATCTACTACGACTTCACACGACTATATATAAAATTTGACTAATAGACTTGATTTAAATTTTTGAGCATTTGAAAGGTGGATCCTTGCTCTACAAATTCCATACCAACCTTGCTCTGTTATCATATATCTACTACGACTTCACACGACTATATCTAAAATTTGACTAATAGACTTGATTTACATTTTTGGGCATTTGAAAGGTGGATCCTTCCTCTACAAATTCCATACCAACCTTGCTCTGTTAATTGATATCTACTACGACTTCACACGACTATATCTAAAATTTGACTAATAGACTTGATTTAAATTTTTGGGCATTTGAAAGGTGGATCATTCCTCTACAAATTCCATACCAACCTTGCTCTGTTAATTGATATCTGCTACGACTTCGCACGACTATATCTAAAATTTGACTAATAGACTTGATTTAAATATTTGAGCATTTGAAAGGTGGATCCTTCCTCTACAAATTCCATACCAACCTTGCTCTGTTAATTGATATCTACTACGACTTCACACGACTATATCTAAAATTTGACTAATAGACTTGATTTAAATTTTTGGGCATTTGAAAGGTGGATCCTTGCTCTACAAATTCTATACCAACCTTGCTCTGTTATCTGATATCTACTACGACTTCACACGACTATATCTAAAATTTGACTAATAGACTTGATTTAAATTTTTGGGCATTTGAAAGGTGGATTCTTCCTCTACAAATTCCATACCAACCTTGCTCTGTTATCATATATCTACTACGACTTCACACGACTATATCTAAAATTTGACTAATAGACTTGATTTAAATTTTTGGGCATTTGAAAGGTGGATCCTTCCTCTACAAACTCCATACCAACCTTACTCTGTTAATTGATATCTACTACGACTTCACACGACTATATCTAAAATTTGACTAATAGAATTGATTTAAATTTTTGGGCCTTTGAAAGGTGGATCCTTCCTCTACAAATTCCATACCAACCTTGCTCTGTTAATTGATATCTACTACGACTTCGCACGACTATATCTAAAATTTGACTAATAGACTTGATTTAAATTTTTGAGCATTTGAAAGGTGGATCCTTCCTCTACAAATTCCATACCAACCTTGCTCTGTTAATTGATATCTACTACGAATTTAATCGACTATATCTAAAATTTGACTCATAGACTTGATTTATTTTTTGGGCCTTTGAAAGATGGATCATTCCTCTACAAACTCCATACCAACCTTGCTCTGTTAATTGATATCTACTACGACTTCACACGACTATATCTAAAATTTGACTAATAGACTTGATTTAAATTTTTGGGCATTTGAAAGGTGGATCATTCCTCTACAAACTCCATACCAACCTTGCTCTGTTAATTGATATCTACTACGACTTCACACGACTATATCTAAAATTTGACTAATAGACTTGATTTAAATTTTTGGGATTTGAAAGGTGGATCATTCCTCTACAAATTCCATACCAACCTTGCTCTGTTAATTGATATCTACTACGACTTCACACGACTATATCTAAAATTTGACTAATAGACTTGATTTAAATTTTTGGGATTTGAAAGGTGGATCATTCCTCTACAAATTCCATACCAACCTTGCTCTGTTAATTGATATCTACTACGGCTTCACACGACTATATCTAAAATTTGACTAATAGACTTGATTTAAATTTTTGAGCATTTGAAAGGTGGATCCTTGCTCTACAAATTCCATACCAACCTTGCTCTGTTAATTGATATCTACTACGACTTCAAACGACTATATCTAAAATTTGACTAATAGACTTGATTTAAATTTTTGGGCATTTGAAAGGTGGATCCTTGCTCTACAAATTCCATACCAACCTTGCTCTGTTAATTGATATCTACTACGACTTCACACGTCTATATCTAAAATTTGACTAATAGACTTGATTTAAATTTTTGGGATTTGAAAGGTGGATCATTCCTCTACAAATTCCATACCAACCTTGCTCTGTTAATTGATATCTACTACGGCTTCACACGACTATATCTAAAATTTGACTAATAGACTTGATTTAAATTTTTGGGCATTTGAAAGGTGGATCCTTGCTCTACAAATTCCATACCAACCTTGCTCTGTTAATTGATATCTACTACGACTTCACACGACTATATCTAAAATTTGACTAATAGACTTGATTTAAATTTTTGGGTATTTGAAAGGTGGATCATTCCTCTACAAATTCCATACCAACCTTGCTCTGTTATCATATATCTACTACGACTTCACACGACTATATCTAAAATTTGACTAATAGACTTGATTTAAATTTTTGGGCATTTGAAAGGTGGATCCTTCCTCTACAAATTCCATACCAACCTTGCTCTGTTAATTGATATCTACTACGACTTCACACGACTATATCTAAAATTTGACTAATAGACTTGATTTAAATTTTTGGGCATTTGAAAGGTGGATCATTCCTCTACAAATTCCATACCAACCTTGCTCTGTTAATTGATATCTACTACGACTTCGCACGACTATATCTAAAATTTGACTAATAGACTTGATTTAAATATTTGAGCATTTGAAAGGTGGATCCTTCCTCTACAAATTCCATACCAACCTTGCTCTGTTAATTGATATCTACTACGACTTCACACGACTATATCTAAAATTTGACTAATAGACTTGATTTAAATTTTTGGGCATTTGAAAGGTGGATCCTTGCTCTACAAATTCTATACCAACCTTGCTCTGTTATCTGATATCTACTACGACTTCACACGACTATATCTAAAATTTGACTAATAGACTTGATTTAAATTTTTGGGCATTTGAAAGGTGGATCCTTCCTCTACAAACTCCATACCAACCTTGCTCTGTTAATTGATATCTACTACGACTTCACACGACTATATCTAAAATTTGACTAATAGAATTGATTTAAATTTTTGGGCCTTTGAAAGGTGGATCCTTCCTCTACAAACTCCATACCAACCTTGCTCTGTTAATTGATATCTACTACGACTTCGCACGACTATATCTAAAATTTGACTAATAGACTTGATTTAAATTTTTGAGCATTTGAAAGGTGGATCCTTCCTCTACAAATTCCATACCAACCTTGCTCTGTTAATTGATATCTACTACGACTTCAAACGACTATATCTAAAATTTGACTAATAGACTTGATTTAAATTTTTGGGCATTTGAAAGGTGGATCCTTGCTCTACAAATTCCATACCAACCTTGCTCTGTTAATTGATATCTACTACGACTTCGCACGACTATATCTAAAATTTGACTAATAGACTTGATTTAAATATTTGAGCATTTGAAAGGTGGATCCTTCCTCTACAAATTCCATACCAACCTTGCTCTGTTAATTGATATCTACTACGACTTCACACGACTATATCTAAAATTTGACTAATAGACTTGATTTAAATTTTTGGGCATTTGAAAGGTGGATCCTTCCTCTACAAACTCCATACCAACCTTGCTCTGTTAATTGATATCTACTACGACTTCACACGACTATATCTAAAATTTGACTAATAGACTTGATTTAAATATTTGAGCATTTGAAAGGTGGATCATTCCTCTACAAACTCCATACCAACCTTGCTCTGTTTATTGATATCTACTACGACTTCACACAGCTATATCTAAAGTTTAACTTGTTATATCTTCTTACCATTTTAAAAAATTAAAATAATTCTATTTTAGTTCAGAGAATTGTTGTTTTTCGAATATTAAATATTTGAATTAATTTTTTTTTATATTTTATAAATTTTGATTATATTGATGTAGATTATTATAGTGTAATTTTTTCGAGGTGATATAAAAATTTATCACGAAATGTTAAATAATAATAATATGTTTTGTACATATAATTGTAATTGAAAATTTCGTGATACTAATTTAATATTACAAAACTATATAATAATTTACTATATATTATAGCTAATCTCGTGATATATTTGATTTATATGCAGCAATATTAATTATATATACATACTTGACTATCAGGATAGTATTAAAATATTCTGTGAATATATAATAGTCTTGCCATATTTAACTATAATGGTTTTTCGGGATAATTTTTCGCGCTAACTTCCTAGAGGTACACCTTATCAATGAAAAATTTTGACATCCCAAAATGTGTGTTTTATTTACAAATGAAAAAAGGACTAACAGATAATTAATCCACCCTGTACCAATAGTGCATTGCATAGATCTAACCGTTCGAGCAGTCTTCGCTACAAAGAGCACTCAAGCGAACCTTTAAGCACACGGGTGAAGTGAATAAAAAAAAGCAAATACTTTTTTCAAGTAAATACTAGCGAGTTAGTGAATAAAACTTACTAGTAAAGTTTAAAGCAAGTACTTACTAATTTATCCAAAAATTCCCCAGCATTTACTTAAATTTATGTGAATAAAGACTACCTTTTACTTTTACATAACATTTCAACACTTGAAAAATACAAGTAAAGTAGATATCAACTTTTAATGGTAAAAATGAGTAGAGAAGAATTAGTAGAATTAATTTAAGGAAAAAAAATTATCGTCTGCGTAAACATAATTGTTTAGACAATTATAAAAATATTTATCGGTTTACCATATGAAACGCGAAGGGGGTAAAATAAACAAAAAATGGAAATATTTTTACGCTGCTTGAATGATCCGGGTTTTCAAGGAATAGGAGAAGAGGAGGGATGCGTAGAACTTCAGACTAAATATTTTCTCAAGTGCTTTTCAACGTGATTGCCAAATCACATGAATTTGTAGTATTCGCTAACACTGATGAGAAATGATTCCCGTAAAAGAACTATGGTTGAAAATGTTTAAGATTCCGATCGTTATTGGGGCCCTCGATTTCACGCACGTTGAGATTTAAAATCATCGATAATTTTCACTATATTGCTTCTTCCTTTGCCTTTTTAGGTTCGGAAGTTGTGATTTACTTAGCAGAATTTAAAGGTTTTTTTTAGGACGCATTTCTCTTTTAGAAAATCCACTTTGAAACTATCCATTTTTATACTTAAGCAATTATTTTTATATAAGCAAACTATCACTATATTTGTAATAATAAAAAAATATGTTGTACTGGTATATCACTTCAATCACAATATTTTTCAGATTAAATTTCTTCGAAGTAAATACTAGGACAATTTTAAGTATTAAAATGTCTAAAAAGTAAATACTTTGAATATTTCCCAGTTGATACTTTAAAGTAAAAGTAAAAGATTATTCACACAAATCTGGTCATTTACTTTTACTTAAAAGTAAAAACTTTGAAGGAAATACTTTTTTTTTCACTTCGCCCTTTGTGACTGGGCGGATTAGGAAATCTTGGTTTATTTAATGGTTATTTAATAATAAAATGTTTCGAAGTTGAATATAATAAGATCAGAAAAAAGAAAACCAGAAAACTTAACACTTTTATGTCCATAAGGTGGAATATTTTTTAAATTTTACCATTTTCTTCCGATACCACAGAACCTACCACAGCTCTAATGAAAAAAATTCCGATATTTTTTTTCTGCATCTAAGCGATGCTGTTTCACATAAATTACGAGTATTTGTCCAATATTCAGATATCTTTCCCGAGTTCTTAAATTATATTGGTCCGAATATTTCTTTTTAACCCTGGTTCTGCAGCAGTTTATAAATTTTACCATGGATAATTTTGTGATAGCCGTGAGCCGTAGATTCGTGAATTAAATTTCCAAGAGGACCTGACATTTGCTGTACGTCTTTATCCCATGCAGTATGTAAATGAAAGCACATCTATGATCATTTTCAGCTAATAATAAAAGAGTCGAACTCATTTTAGGGTCTGTTTAATGGCACTATGCGCACATTCCAGAGGATTGTGTGAATTTTCCATACTATGGGTCTTTTGCTTCTTTAAAATGCACATTTTCTATGAAGGGATATCACTCAATAGAACGTCAGTTTTAAACTCCACCCTGTGCACAATATCGTCTGACAATATATTCTCATTTCGAAAACTAAAATTAAATAGTTTTTTGATATTTTCCACGATATTTCGTTTGAGCGTTCGATAATCGTCATCATAATTGTCTTCTTCAATCAGATCCATAGTCTGCAGGACTACATCTGAGTTAATTTCGGCTATCACAATACACTTGAAACAATGCAGCAGGTGCCATATTGTTTTTGTCTTTCTGATGATGGAGTCATAGCTTGAAGTGTGAGGTTGCTAGACGTCCACTCATATCCTTTAGTCACATTAACCACTTAAGGCTGGCAGTTTCGGTAATGATGGTAAATTTACCCTTCAATGTAAGGCCCGGATTGTTTACGCTAACAACAGCTGTCAGCAACCCAGTTCTGTGACTGTATAATTGCACTGAATCGCGCTCAATTTCTACAAAATGAAGGCGAGTGGCATCTATCCGCTATATTCTGCCAATTGAAAAATCACACTTTCCCTTGGGACTAGCGTCTCACGAAAGAAGTATTGTTGGCTAAAATCTGAATTGTGGAGGGCTGATGCGTATCACAAAAGGTGTTTTAAATTTTCCAGTGCCAAATTAGCTTTTTTTTCCACTGGAACTTAACGCCTTTACGTAGAAGATTGTTAGTGGTGGTGGTAACGTTTGCGTAATTTGGTATAAAGCGACGATAACAGCCAGCCTTATGAAGTAGTCCTTGTTTTCCAACAATGTAACCCTGATATCTAATCTATATTAGTAAAAATTGGTTTTCCTTAATATTGAGGGTTAGTTCTGCCTTTTGCAATAATTCAGCCGTTTTTTTCAGCAGTTCCAGGTGCTCCTCAAACCCCGCTGAGAAATTTAAGGGATCATGTAAATATGCAAATATGTCCTCTGTAAGCTGATAAAGTATTATTACTCGATCCATTACTCTGCACATGGTTTGGGGAGCATTAGGTGAGAGATGATGTAAATTTCCGATTCCAAAGAAGGTACAACACAAAACTTATTGTATCCAGTTTCATTTCTAAAATTGACTAGTAAATTAACTTAAACTAACACCGCGATCACAGATCCGTCAGTGATTTGGAGAACTGAGTTTAATCTTCTAATTTTTAAGCTGCTTAGCGTTTGCAGAAATGATTTTATATTCTACCCCAATATGCTTGGACTTGCGTCTCTATCCAAAAGTACAATTACGATTTGACTATGCATGGTAATTTTGGATAATTTTGGTATAAGGCCGTGGACTATTATCTAAGTAGTTACTAACTGAAGACATTGAGCAAGCGTGTGGAAAGAGCATTTTGCCCTCTTGAGGTTTTATTCAAATAAATGTTTATTCATTTTTGGAATTTTAGGGTTATCTTCAGTTACTGTATTAAATGAATTAGAAGACGTTTTGCAGTAATTTAAAATTCCTTTTGATTGAATCCTTAACTGTGATAGCATTATCAGAGGGAGGTCTGAGGCTGAAGGTACTTTGCAAGCGAGGTTTCCCAGTAGGCACAGCGTATTCGGTGTGCCATTTCCTTGAGTTCGTTTTTTTTGGCATCTTTAAACAATCTACAGTGCTCTATCCTGCAGACTGCACCTCTCACAGAATTTGTGAGTCTTTTCCATAGGGCAAGCAGAAAATCTGAAGTACTCCACGGCTTTTCAAAGTTGTCACAGGTTTTCCTTACCGAAGAAGCAGTTTAAATTTTTAATTAGGTCCGTCGCATTCTTGGGGGATTGAAATTATCTAATAAGACATCAAATATTTCGTCGTCAGAAGAGAATCCGTTAGCTGCTAATTGGCAGCCCAATTTCGGTTAAGTAATATTGATCACACCTTCAAATGTATTTTCTTGTTTCACGATCCCCTGTTCAGGTAGAATGTGCGAATTTTCCTAGTATAGGTATAATCCTTTATCGGTGTTACCAATTGCTAAGTAAAGTAACTAATTTCTGCTTAGGTACATCCACTTGAAATGCGTTGGATGCGCGTTCGGTAACGTGTAAAATTATCTAAACTTCCTTCTGAACCATTATCCCTTTGATTAGTCTATTAATTTTCCGGTTATTATGCTTATTGCGATTTAATTACATTTCCTCTATTATTTTCTTTCGAAAATCACCTTTGTTTCTCTAATTCCGAATCAGATTTTTATTCATTAATATTAAAATCTCTAATGTCATAACTTAAAACCGCCTAACGTCCTCAGAGAAAAATGCTTTAGGTTTAGATCCTCTTTAGATAAAAGAAAATTGGATTCAAATTTATTTACGTCGCCACTGATCGATCTAGGAGCCTGAAAATGAACACAACTATGACCCGCTTTCGGAGCCCGGTTTATTAAACGCAAAACCGCTCTCGATGCAGATATCATGGAAATGTATCCTGAAAGACTGAAAGAAATTAGTATGAATAAGTAATAACTCTTGGATCTCCTCGGCCGATTGTTCCGAATTTAACTTCATCTATCTATAATGTCATAGTCATCGAAGAAATTCAATCGTCTCGGTTGGGTACCGACTGCACAATCGTTTGTCAGGTGTTTACGAGTTCCGCTTATCAAAGAATTTTGTGTTCATGTGGGTCTTTTAAAATCAAACACTGAAAAGTTACTAGACGAATCTTGGTAACACTCAAACTTCAATGTTTATGAAAATCTATACTTAGCAGCAGTTACATATAATAGTACACTGAACCACTATTCACAAGCGGCTCTTCGTTACAGTTCCATTTCTCCGGTTTAAACTACTCGTATATTGTCACAAATCATGATGCCGTCGAGCCATCACTATTTTGCAAACCGCCATAATGGCGAGGAACTTCAGTTTGGCTACGAAAAGTTCCTAGCCAATGATCACAATTTATATACAATATTTATATATTTTTGAGAATATAAATGGAAACCGGGGCAGTCAAGTTTATCAGTAATTCACAGACTTGCTTAAAATTCGGATAAATGGGTCAATCACAACCACATAATAGTTCTGGTAAATACTTAACTAAGTAAGAAAAATAAGCCCAGAAGTTTAGACTTACGGCACCTTATGGTGTAATTCTGCTCGTACCAAACATGTTCTGTTAGTTGTAAGTTCGGAAATTATTATGACCGTGCCATCCTAATTCCGAAAAGGTAAAAAGTAACTATAAGTGATAAAATAAATGCCAAAAAAGTATTAAATGTGTTAAAAAAGCAGATCTTTGAAAGCATTTCACGTTGAAAAAGGCAAAACGTAATAACTTGGGCATTTCGTGTTATTGTGAATACCCAGTTGAAAAACATGTAGGTGGGTTATCATCTTACGATTTTCCACCCGAACAGGAGTATAAAATATTTTTATGATACAAAACAAAATTTTTATTTTTATTTTATGATGAAAACTGAATTTATTTTGAATTAAAGTTAATTTTTATTTATGACGAAAGCTTTCTGATATTTTTGTTTAGTAATACTAGTACATACATTATACGATTCTGTTGTTTGTTTATGTTCAGGAAGGGTTTTTGTGCTAGGAGGTGATTTTTTATATTTTGGTTTGTAAACAATTTATATGATAAGTGCAGTATAATGGCAAACAGTTAACTTGTTTCACGAGTCAATTAAATGTTAATATCCGTTTTTGGTATAATGAAGGTCAAAATATAATATTCAGGCAATTATTTTATCGTACGGTGAAGCGGAAAATATTTTCATTTTACGAGTACATAAATTTCCTTTACACTTTAGAACATGACCAAACACCGTAGAGGACAAATTAACTTTAAAAGTTTAATAATGTTTTTCATTCTTCCTTGAAATTTGCACGAAGACAAAATAGCTGTATAGTAGCAATAAAAAAATACGATAATTAGTTTTGTACTGGATAAGAGCCGCACCAGAAAATAGTACACGAGACCGGAATACTGTTTTAATATCCTTGCAGTATTATTGTATAACTGTGCTTTAGTATACTCTTTGAACTATTTTAACATGTTATGGAAATTTGCAATTGCGAATATTTGCTTAAAAAAGTCTTGCGTGTTCCAAATATTTACCAAGTACTGAGGGATATTGTTAATGATCATTGGTAAGTACGTAATTTCGGCCTCCATTCGGGACTTACAGTAGAAACGGTCGTCTACGCGGTAAGCAAATAAGCGCGAACAAGTGAAGAGAGGCTCCATAATTATCCAAACATTGAAGCCAGCCAACTGTGTCACTAATGAGAAATAAAAATAAGGTTCAATTGCACAAACCTAATAATCTGTAACAACGAACTGTTACACATACTAATTTAATGTTGTTTAGGCACTAGTTGTAGTAGCAGATTTTTTATTTACTGCATTTTCTCTGTGATTAACTAAATACGCTCTTCCGTATGCATAATTTCAATACTTATTTCAAATATTGTTGTGTTTGTTAATAAATGGTTTAATAAACACTGTAACCAACCGTCGCAAACCAAAAATATTACAAATATTTTCTTTCATACATTTAAAAAAAAAATATATATAAAAATTCTATTTATACTAAACGATTGCTTAATCGGGTTGAGCGGCAGGCGGGTTGAGCGGCAGGCCAACAACCTTCCCTCATAAAAACCATTTAAGTTATGAACCCTGAACAAAGGCCTCGGATTACCATATCGGATTCATCACAAACTCGACCTCGGAAATTGTACACGGACAACGCTTTAAAAATGGGAACATGGAACGTGCTTAGCCTCTTAAGACCTGGAGATCTCCAGAACCTTTCGAACCAAGCCAAAAGTTACACATTAGACGTACTTGCACTACAAGAGCTTAGATGGTCTGGGAGTGGGATCCATGACACCACCAATGGTTACACTCTTCATTACAGCGGCCATCAGAACGGAGGAGAATTTGGAGTTGGCTTCCTCATCCATCGGCGCGTGAAGCACCATATCATCGATTTCCGCCCTATCAACATGCGGATATGCACGGTCAGACTTCGCACTAATAAATTTAACATCACGATCGTTAATGTGCATGCACCCACCGAAGATAAATCAGATGACATCAAAGATCTCTTCTTTGTCGAGCTCTAGGAAGTCATCAATAACATACCGCACCACGACATTAAAATCATCGTGGGCGACTTTAATGCAAAGATCGGTAGAAGTGCAGAAAATACAACGCACATCGGTCCTAACAGCCTGCACCTAACTAGTAACAACAACGGCCAACGCGTCACCGACCTGGCAATAATGTACAACTTAGTTGTATCAAGTACGTTTTTTCCACATAAGAGAATTCACAAAGTAACGTGGAGATCGAATGATGGAAGAACGGAAAACCAAATCGATCGCGTCATGGTGTCTAAGAGACACTCCACCAGCATATCTGACGTTACATCCTACAGAGGTGCAGATATGGACAGCGATCATGTGCTTGTCATATTTAAATATAAGTGCAAACTGTCATCAACCTTCAATAGACAAGCACAAAAAACCGTTCGATGGAATGTCGATGCTCTAAAAGACCAAGCGTCACTGCAGAGTTACCAATCAGCTGTCACTAACTATTTAGAGCGGCCCAGCGACAACGAAGGAGCTCCTCCTAATATCCAGGAGCAGTGGCACGCTATACAGTCAGCCATAACCACCGCGGCGCAAAACACTATCGGCAGAAGACCGCCGAGATCCCGCAATGATTGGTTCGATGATCAATGCCGCCTGGTCGTCGAAAATAAACGAAAGCTTCGTGAAAAATGGTTGGCTCGCAACACGAGAAGCACTCAGGCAGAATATCTACGCGCAAGGAAAGCCACGATTAAATTCCTTCGACAAAAGAAACGCGATCATATGAGGTCATGCATCGATAACATCAGCTTCCAAGCGGAAGTAGGAAATTCAAGGGACTGTTTTGCTAATGCGAGGAATCTCACTAAAGACTTCCACCCAAGAAGTACAGCCATAAAAGACGGGAATGGAGAATTGAGAACAAACGTGGCTGATGTTCTCTCAGTATGGCAAACCTACTTTCAAAGTCTGCTAAACCGGAATGACGAAGTGACCCCCATTAGAGCAATAGCTCCTCCAGGTGATGAGGTTTTCGTCGAATATCCCACAGCAGAGGAAGTAGACGCAGCTATTAGTCGATTGAAAAACGGCAAGGCACCCGGTCTCGATGGAATCCCCGCAGAATTAATCAAACTCGGAGGCGCTACTCTTGCAACAAGTTTATACGATCTCGTCGTTTGTATTTGAGACCAAGAAGAGTTGCCGGAGAATTGGAAGACCGTGCTCATATGTCCGTTGCATAAAAAGGTGACCGTCTGAAATGTGAAAGCTTTCGTGGCATAGAACTATTGAACACTGCTTACAAAGTGTTGGCTAATGTTGTACTTGCCAGACTCATCCCTTTTGCCGAAAACATCATAGGCGACTATCAGTGTGGTTTTCGTCCCAACCGATCGACCACTGACCAGTGTTTCACCATGAGGATGATCTTGGAAAAATGTTGGGAGTACAACATAACCATACATCAATTATATATAGACTTCCGGCAGGCATATGACAGTATAAACCGCGACAACCTTTGGGCCGCGCTCATATGCCTAGGTATTCCAGAGAAACTTGTTTCTCTGTGTAAATTAACAACGTCTGGATCTGCATGTAGAATTGTAATTGAAGGATCTGTGTCAGACTCCTTTCAAATAACATCTGGTGTTCGACAGGGAGATGCACTCGCGCCTGTGCTGTTTAATTTGGCGCTTGAGTACGTAGTGAGGAAAAGCAACATTGAAACTTCGCGCTGTATATTCAATAAATCAGGCCAAATTCTTGGATATGCAGATGATATCGTGCTTCTTGGCCGAAGACCTAGCGACATCAAGGACAGTTTCATACCGCTCAATCGCTGCGCAAGAAGACTTGGTTTGGAGGTGAACAGTACAAAAACGAAATTTTTAACAACACCTAGGAACATCTCTATGGCAAATCTCGAAATTGGCGACCATAATTTTGATAGCGTCGAAAATTTTAAATACCTCGGGTCACTTATAACATCATCAAACGACATGCAGGCAGAAATAAAAGCCCGAATCGCTGCCGGACAACGAGTTTTCTACGCGCAATCAAAATTATTACGATCTAAACACCTATCGCAGTCGTGCAAGCTCGCACTTTATAAAGCACTGATAAGACCTGTGCTGACTTTCGGAAGCGAGAGCTGGACCATGACCTCTAACGACTGTAGATTATTATCTACCTTCGAAAGAAAGGTCATCCGTTCAATTTTTGGTCCTATTAAAGTTGCGAACAATGAATATCGGATTCGCATGAACCACGAAATAAAGCAACTTCTCGGAGGTAGCGATATTATCGGCTTCATCAAATCTAATCGAGTGATATGGCTCGGGCACGTTGCAAGATCTCCACAACAACGAATGGTTTACAAAGTGTTCCATCAACAACCAGCCGGAGTACGTCGTAGAGGAAGACCCCGACTGCGCTGGCGTGACGACGTCGAACAAGACCTACTCGTATTAGGATGTCGAAATTGGAGGACGAGAGCGATGGACCGAGAAGGATGGAGGACCATAGTGCGGGCGGCAAAATCCCTTCATGGGATGTAAATGCTAGAGAGAGAGAGAGAGAGATTGCTTAATGAAAATTTTTATGTTGAATAATAATTTCCCCTGCGGTACTCCGTAGCCGACTAAAGCTCAGGGTAGATCGTGGTTAATTTTGGGGATTAATCAACAATTTAATATATACCGCAAATATATATATATATATATATATATATATATATATATATATATATATATATATATATATATATATATACATATGTAAAATATATATATAAAATAAAGTTATAAAATTACTTATCTTTACTCAATCAAAATAAAATTTAATCATAAAAATAAATGTTAATAACAAACAAAAAAATTACACTTTAACACTAACACATTGGATATTTTCTGCCACCTCTTCCCACCCCATATCAAAATGATCACAACAACCTCACTCACTCATTTCAAAAAAAAAAAAATGTGAAAAAAAAACACAAAATTAGAAACAAATCAATTAAATTAACAAAATTGGAGACAAAAAAAACAAAACAAGAATATATATATATATATAATTATTTACAAATGAAATATTGTTTATGTATTTATTTAAGTAATCCCATCATAATAAAATTAAAATTAAATTTGAAAATATTGTCTTTATTTAAAAAAAAAAAATATCGTTGGTGCACTTACGGAAAATAGGTATGTATGATTATACCTTTGAGCTCTATGGATAATTTCTTGATTTTCTTAATATGAATATTGAAATTCCTTCTTCAATATCTATGACTTGATACTGATTTGTCAATGATGATGATTCCCACGTTGTATTAGTCTCATCATACGGTTAATCGGTTTCACCATTTTGCCGTACTATTTGAAACCGGACTAATCGAGGCACTCGGGCCCTATGCGCCTATTTAGAGGCCCTATACCCCTATCAAGGAGGTTAATGGACATGATGATGATAATCGAGTCAAAAAACGATAATTTGTTACATATAATTTGTTTTTCTGCTTTTCAATAAAAAAACGAGAGTATGTAGTACATATGGATATTCAAACGAAAAAGTGCGGCATAAATAATTGCTCTTAAATGTTGCAATGACCCCTTGATTCATCGGTTGAAGTAACGATGTCGTATTTGGTGGAGAAATGTTATTTGAACATTTTCATTTAAATCGCTAAGACCGGTGTGATGACCTGGAGCAGTATCTAAAATTAATAAAATCTTAAAATCCAACCCATTTCCTCGACAATATCGTTTTGTTGTAGGGCAAAAATAGTTCGAGAACCAATCTTCAAATAAAATTTTTGTGACCCGCGTTTTTTATTTGAACGCCACAATACTGGCAAATTATTTTTTGATAAACCCTTAAGAGCTCTTGTATACCGCACGGTATACAAGCATCGGTTTTAGTTTAAAATCTCCTGCTGCATTACCACCTAATAATAGTGTAACACGATCTTTTGAGATTTTATATCCTGGGCATGACTTCTCATTGACTGCTATAAAAGTGCGTGACGGTAACTTTTTCCAGTATAATCCCGTCTCGTCAAAGTTGAATATTTGTTCATCTTTGTAGCCACCTTTTTCTATAATTTCAGATAATTCTTCTGGATATCTTAGAGCAGCCTGTTTATCTGCACT